>CM077161.1:180104847-181575326 GCA_039583875.1 Platanthera guangdongensis | reverse complement strand
AAAAAACAAGAGATATGAGAGTTTTAGACAAGGAAAGGGTGATAGCATAACTGAGTGTACAAGAAGTTCTACAGAATAGTGAATGAACTCATGTCTTATGGAGAGAGTTCAGCAATTATGAACTAAATGACAAGTTCCTAAGGTCCCTAACTAAAGATTGGGACACAAAGATCTGTGACATTAGAGAAATGGCTAAGTTGGGAGAAATTCCTCCACCTACACTGTTTGACAAGCTATTGTCATATGAAATGCAATTGACAGTGAGGAAAGAGGAGGAGAAATCAACAAGAACTGAACACAAGGAAAGATCAGTTGCTTCAAGACAGAAGCCTCCAGAAAGTGCAGGAATAAGTCACCAACTCCACCTCCAAAGGTAGTTGAATCAGAGTCAGATGAGTCAGTCAGTACAAAATCTGGAAAGCAGTGAAAGTGATGAAGACTTTGCTGCCTTCACTAGACACTTTCAGAAATTCTTGAAGAAGAAACAGTGGAGGACAAGGCCTTCTACTTCAAAGGGAAAAGAAGATTTTTTATCAGGATAAAAGGCTTCAAGAGAAGGACAGGAAGAGGACAAAATCTAGACAAGGCAATGTTCTAAGATAGTGTGTTATTACTACAATAGACAGGGCCATGTTATTGCAACTGTCCTGAAAAGAGGAAAGATCTAGTGACAGGAAAAAGACTTATTTCAAAGGCAAGAAAGAAAAGTCTTTTGTAGCCAAGAGAAGAAGACTCTATCAGATATCTCTTCTTCAGAAACTGAGTCTGACTGCTGAGGCATACATAGGGCTGTTTGCTGAAGAAGAAGAGAAGAATTCATGCAGATAATGGAGTCTATTTATGAACAAGAAGACAGTCAATGCCAAGGCTAATGGCTTTGACAGAGAATGACAAAATCCTGGAGCAGCCAGGACCAGTAGGTACAAAGTTCAACTCTAAGTTCAGTTTCTTGTTCTAGTACAGAATCAGATTCATCTTCATCCAGTGATGGAATGTATCTGAGTCTGAGGATGATATTCATCAGCTTATAGATGAATATAAAGTGCTGTTGCAAGTTACAAGAAAAGCAAGTCCCTAGCCAAAAGTCAGGCAAAGGAAATTGCTGATCTTAAGCTGCTGTAACAGATTTTGAGAAGTTTTGATCAAAAACTGAATGAGATAGCCAGGCTGAAACACATAACAGTGATTCAGATGGGGACTATCACCTTTAGAATGATCAAATCAAGAGTCTGGAGATCAATCTTCAGAAAGAGAGAGAGCTTGTTGCTAGGTTTTCTAAACCTAAGTCAGTGTTACCCATAATTGATGAATTTGTTCATCACAAGGGTAAAGCTGGAATGGGTTTTATTAGACCTGCTAGGACTGAGCAGTCCAAGCCCAAGTCCAAGGGCAAAGCCCCAACATTCAACAAGTCTGCTGTAGATAAGACAACAAAGACTGTACCTAAGCAAAGGTACAATAAGTTTGAATGCTGGTGTTGTGGCAAAGTTGGTCATTTTGCAGTGGACTGTTGGCACAATGCTAGTGCCAACGTGAGTACCAAACTACCTGTTGGAAAGCCAGTAGGTAGCTTTGTCAGATTGCAAACTAACAAGTACCAAGGACCCAAGAATTCTTTGGGTTCTAAGGTTCATTAATCTGTTTTGCAGGTGAGTCCAAGTGGCCATACCCCAACATGGTACTTGGACAGTGGATGTTCCAGACATATGACTGGAACAAGGGGACTACTAAGGGACTACATTCCAATCAAAGATGGTCCAAAGGTTACCTTTGCTGGTTCTGAAAAAGGAATCATCAAAGGGTTTGGTAACATTTCTAGTAACTTAGTTACCATTACTCAAGTGGCTTATGTTAAAGGGTTGAAACATAACCTAATAAGTATAAGTCAATTAAGTGATGTAGGGTATGACATCTCAGTTGTTAAAAATGGTTGTCATATCAAGAGGTCAAGTGATCAAGAGATCATTTTGACAGGATTATAGGAAGAGGAATGTCTACTGCCTAGACATTATGGTTGAGAACAATGGTTCTCCAGTTTGTCTTGTAGCTGATGAGACAGGTCTCTCATTGTGTCAAATGGCACAAGAGGCTAGCCCATCTTAACTACAAGACTATTAGCAAACTCTTTAGCAAAGAGTTAGTGTGAGGAATGGTCCTCAAGTTAAGTGTGTTAAAGATGGTATTTGCTCAGCTTGTCAAAAGGGCAAGCAGACTAAATCCACCTTTAGAAGCATAGAAAACAAAGATGCTGTGAGGTGTTTATACCTCTTGCATATGGATCTCTTTGGTCCAATGCCAGTTCACAGCTTAGGAAGGAAGGTTTATACCCTTTGTAGTTGTAGATGACTACTCAAGGTTTTCCTGGGTGTTCTTCTTAAGACAGAAATCTGAAACACCTAGTGTCTTCCATAGCTTTGTCAAGCAAATTCAGAATGAACTAAACAGTACAGTGGTCAAGAATTAGAAGTGACCATGGTACTGAATTTCAGTCTGATAGCATGACAAAACTATGTGAAGACTTTGGGATATTTCAAGAATTCTCTTCACCTAGAACACCTCAGCAAATGGCATTGCTGAGAGGAAGAATAGAACCTTGATAGAGGCTGGTAGGACCCTACTAAGTGATACATCACTGCCAGAGTATTTCTGGGCTGAAGCAGTCACTGCTGCATGCATGTTATAAATAGGGCTACCATCACTAAAAGGCTTAACAAGACCCCCTATGAAGTTGTGAAAGGCAGGAAACCAACCTATCCTACTTCAGGATCTTTGGTTGCAAATGCTTCATACTTAACAATGGGAAGTCTTACTTAACTAAGTTTGCTGCCAAGTCCCAAGAGGGAATTTTTGTTTGGTACAGCAATAATAGTAAGGCTTATAGAGTCTACAACTTGTCTACACAAGTTGTAGAAGAATCTGTGCATGTAGTTTTTGATGAGACTAAACTTATTAACAATGAGTTGTCTAGTACTGTATGCAGCCCCACAGGTTTGACAAAGAAATGGACAAGCTTACTATAGAAGAAGTACCTGCTGCAAGACAGCAAGGAGAGGAGAGTAGCTGTTGTCCAGGGGGAGAACTACATGTGCCAATTGCTGAAGAAGTACAAGGAATACAGCATGATGGAGATGCTGAAGAGGTTCAACCAGAAGTTAGGATGCCTCCAGCCAACAGGCATCTTAGAGATCATCCAGTAGAGCAGATTATTGGAGATCCAAGACAAGGAGTACAAACAGGAGCAGATCATGAATGCAGCAATCTACTCCAGTTTTCTATCACAAGTTGAACCTAAGAATTTGAAGAAGCAATACAAGATCCACAATGGACTGAAGCAATGCAAGAAGAGCTTAATCAGTTCAAAGGTGTGCAAGGTCTGGGAACTTGTTCCTAACCTAAAGACCACAATATAATAGGAAACTAAGTGGATCTACAGGAATAAGATGGATGAACAAGGGGTCATCATTAAGAATAAAGCAAGACTGGTTGCTAAAGGATATATGCAAGAAGAAGGTATAACTTTGAATCAAACCTTTGCTCCAGTAGCCAGACTGGAAGCCATAAGGATGTCTTGGCCTATGCAACCTATCAAGGATTCAAGGTTTACCAAATGGATGTCAAGTCAGCATTCCTAAATAGGTAATCTTAAGGAAGAAGTCTATGTGGAACAGCCTTCAGGTTTTGTTGATCCAACTCTACCTCATCATGTTTATAGACTTAGGAAAGCTTTATATGGGTTAAAGCAAGCCCCTAGGACTTGGTATGAAACCCTATCTAGTTTCCTCATTGAGAATAAGTTTTCAAGGGGGAAAATAGATAAGACTCTATTCCTTAGGGAATCTAGAGGCAAAGTTATACTAGTCCAATATATGTAGATGACATATATTTGGGTCTACTGAAAGCAGCCTTTGCAAAAAGTTTGCAAAACTTATGCAAGGTCAGTTTGAGATGAGTAGTATGGGAGAGCTGAAGTTTTTCTTGGGTCTCCAAGTTAAACAGACTGAAAGTGGTTTATCCATATGTCAGTCCAAGTTCACCCTAGAACTCATAAGGAGTATGGTATGGATTCATCCAGTACCATGAAGACTCCTATGGGGTCAAGTATGTCTCTTAGCAAGGATGATGCAGGGAAACTGTAGATGAACCTTGTATAGGGATAGTTGGCTCCCTATTATACTTGACTGCTAGTAGACCAGACATCATGTATGCTACATGTGTTTGTGCAAGGTATCCAAGCCTGCCCTAAAGAGTCTCATTTGACAGCAGTCAAAAGAATTTTGAGATATCTAAAGGGCACTCCCTATCTAGGCCTCTGGTACTCTAGGAATGAAGATTTTGATCTAACAGGTTATTCAGATGCAGACTTTGCAGGATGCAAAGAAGATAGAAAAAACACTACTGGAACCTGTCAATTCCTAGGTGGGAGACTAATTTCATGGAGTAGCAAAAGCAAACAGTGTGGCTATCTCCACTGCAGAGTCAGAGTATGTGGCTGCAGGAAGTTGCTGTGCTCAACTTCTGTGGATACAACATCAGCTAGAGGACTATGGATTTCAGGTAAGTAGAAACTCCACTCTTCTGTGATTCTACAAGTGCTATTTCAATAACTAATAATCCTGTATCCCATAGTAGAACAAACATATTGAAATTAAATATCATTTCTTAGGGAGCATGTAGAAAGAGAAATATTTTTTTTGAATATGTTAAAACTGATAATCAAATAGCTGATATGTTTACTAAGCCCTAGAAGAAGCTAAGTTCAATAAATTCAAAATTGAACTAGGTATGATAACTTAGAGTAAGTTTACAGAATTGAAATTGGTTAAGTCAAAGGTGTCGACACATAGACAAGTCTATGTCGACACAGAATAGTGGTGTCGACACTTCAGGAAATAGGTGTCGACACATCTAGGAAGTTGGTGTCGACACTTCAGAATTTAGTGTCGACACATGTCAAGAAGGTGTCGACACATCCTATGTGGTGTCGACATTTAAGCTTTACTCAGAATTTTCTAGTAAGTCTCGACAATGTGTCGAGTTATGTTGTGTCGACACATAAACAAGTGTCGACACATAAAATCTGTTGACTAAACTTGTGTCGACACATGTGTGTCGAGACATTATAAGTCAGTGTCGACACTTATTGCCAGTGTCGACACATTTTAAGTTAGTTGTCCCGCCTGTTCATCTTCAAAATCAGAAAGGTATAAATAGGGTTTTGTCTTTGTTTGTCGACACGCTTTCAAAGTTTCGAGACCAAACTTCAGTGTCGACACTCTCTTCTCTCAAGACAAATTCTACAAACCTAATGGCGCCTAAGCTAGAGGAGAACGTCAACGAAGGATATGAGCTGGTGCGCGGCGCTTTCAGTGATGTGAATCAAGAATCTCAAGTCTGTTGTAACCCTAGTCGCAGATTCTGGGTAAGTATTTAGTTTCTGACCTACAAAGATATGGAAGAAAGAAGGTTCTTGAATTCCTAATGGAGCTGAAGTGGATGAATCTGGATACAGAATCAAATCCATAGTTCATGGAACTAAGGTTAAGATATCGCCAAAGAGCTTGAGGAAGGTGCTTCAATTGCCAAGAACTCAAGATGAAGATGAAGTTACTGCATCCAAGACCAGGGAAGCTCTAACCTGGTGTGGACTTGATCCTAAGATGAAGCTGGGATCTGTGTTTAACAGGAAAGGCATGAACAGCCAAGACAAATTCATGTCTGAAATTGTTGGAAAGGTCTTTACTCAGCAAGCCAGGAGGGCATGACAGAGTGTCTGCCTATATGTTTGGAATAATGACAAGGATTATCTTCTCTCTAAAAACTGACTGGTCTATGGTAGTTTTTGAGAAGATTAAGGAAAGCTTGAAGAAGCCCAACTTGGGCAGAATTATAAGTCTATACCTAGCTGGTGCCATACCAGAGGTAATGCAACAAGCTGCAGGAAGCAAGATAAATCATATGAGGAAGATGGATCTGAGGATCTTCTCAAGATGGGACAGAGTGTTGTCAAAGTAGATGCCAACCCCTGAGAAGACAGTTACTGAGAAAGACACTCCTCCAAAGAAGAAAAGGAAAACAGCTTCAGTGGTTCAAGAGTCCACTAGCAGCTCTGAAAGTGAAGAACAGGTTGTTTTCACTCCAGATGACAATGAGGAAGAGCCTGCAGTGAAGTCTCCTACTCCTCCAGCTGATGTTGAGATCCAGGGGGAGCTGCCTCAAGCTAGCCCCATCCACAAGGATCAAAGCCAGGGGGAGCATCCAGTTGTAGAAGAACCCTCTACACTGGAAAGTGAGCAAGCCACCAACATCATACAAGAGGTACTCACTGATCTAAATACTTTAGAATTTCTATATAGAAGATGCTGATTTGTCTGATGTTCATCAGCAAACTCAGCTGGATAGTCAAACCAGATGCTGTTATAAAAGAACATATCTGTGTACAAGCAGTGGCTCCTGATCCAGTGGTTGAAGAGCAAAGAATGTCTCCAGTTCATTCACCACCAGAATACACCATGGAAGATTTATTTTTAAATCTAGATCAACATGACTTTGACATGGACAAGGCTATTGCTGATGAAGAGAATGCTGCTGTTGAGGGGAGAGCAATGAATGAATCTGGAAGAGCCTGTAAGGCAAAAACTGAGAAGCACACTGAAGTGCAGAAAGAGAAGCCTTCAAGCCATAAGGAGAGGGTGGATATTGTCAGCTCCTCAGAGTCTGAAGATGAGGAGACTGAAAGGGCAAAGAAAAAAAAACTTTATGTCTTCAGGAGAGAAGCCAGAGTTTACAAGAAGGCTCTCCAAACAGTTGCACCACAGCCTATAGTTCAGCAAACACCATCAGTTGATTATAGTGCACTGATGGTTGCAATACAAATCAAGTTGGATGAGCAAAGACAGGCAATAGAGAAGTATATAGATGAAGGGCAGAAATCTTTACAATTTGATCTGGCCCAGGACATCAAGTCTATAAGGTTTGAAATGAACCTTAACAAGAAAGAGGGACAGAATGCTTCCACAAAGGTGGAAATGCAGTGTGTACTTGGCAACACACCAGGAAAAGATCAAAGCACAAGTGGATGACATAGCATTGAAGCAAGGCTATGTTCTTGAAAATCAACTAAGGATGAATGACAATTTAACTGCTTCACATAATGCTATTGTCACTGAATTGAAGAACAAGGCTGTTGAACCTTCTACTTCCACTGCTGCTATTAAAGCTGATTTTGACAAAGTATTCCAGGAAGAAATCTCTGCTGTTAAGACTGCCATTGAAGACTCCTAGAAGGCCATATCTGAACAACTTAAAAAGCTCAAACCCTTCTTTAAAGATGGAGTCAGATACTTGGATAATCAAATTATATTTCAGAAGGATGATGTCAGAGATCATATGGCTAGAGAAGTCATAAATGGGGAGAGAGTGTTAGTCAAAGCAAGCTCTGATCATGCTAAGTGGATATCAAATTCCATCAGAGCTACACTTGGATATCCTCCTCTGTGTGATGACAATGATGTTGCTGAATCTGGCATTAACCCTGCATATCTTGGAGGTGAGCAACCAGAAGTAGCTCAGGTCATTTATCCACCTCCAGATTTTGAAATGATTCATGCTGAGATACAGACCATGTACAGCCCATCTGGGGGCAAGGACAATGTCCATATTGAAAAGGTTGTTCAGCCTATATCGAAGCCATGCAAGAGGCATTGTAGAAAGAGGAAGAGACAAGGTTGTCTAAGAAGAGGTTTAGGGAACAAGCAGAACAAAGGCCAGACTTTGACAGTGGAGCCCTACCTCTAGGAATATTATATTAACTGCGTGGAAAGCTGCCAAGGATAACACTCATGACAGGAACAAGTGGTTTTCTGAAGCTGAATGGAGAAACATGAGATCAGACAGGAGGCAATAGTTCAGTATAGAAGGAAGGCAAAGATGAGAAAGCTACCTCCTACTGCAGTGGAGCCTAGCAAGTACTTTCCTAAGCCATACCATTATTTTGAAAGACAGAAGATCAAAGCTGAAGAGCTTAAAAAGAAAGATCTGTAAGGCAAGAAGCCTGCTGATGCTGAAACTGCTGATGTTGTTGTCCAAGCTAAAGTCCAAGCTGGCAAAGGAATAGTTATCAGGAACCAGAACAGAATAGATTAAGAATTTACTTGAAGATTATTTTGTAATCTTTTGAATGTAAAACATTTTGTGAACCACTGAAAATGTATAGAGACAAATGTTAGAACAATATATGATCAATATATTTCATGTTTGTTCTGTGAATGTGTCTATGTCTATTTCTTATTTGTTCTGAAATGATGAATTTGTATACATGTGAAATTAATACATGTTTAATGTTTACCCTGCTGAATATAATCTGCTTTACATCATTTTGTAATTTTAATTATAAATGGTGTATATCATTGACTAAGGGTTATGACTTCTCCAAATAGGGGGAGATTGTTGGGTACATTGGTTAAATGTACCTGATTTGAAGAAGCCTCACCCAACTCAATGATACATACATAAATGTATTTGATGTATGTTGAGTTTACTTGTGCAGGTTAAGTAATTACTGGACTGAAGCAAAAAGTTTCTAAGTCCATGTGTCGACACCCAGAGGGAAAGTGTCGACACTTAAGAAGACTTGTGTCGACACCCAGCAAGCAGTGTCGACACTTGGAGTCATTGTGTCGACACCTGGGATGCAGAGTCGACACCAGACAGAAAATGCCGACACAAGGAGCTGTGTCGACACTCAGTGAAGAAAGTGCAGACAGAAAGTGTCGACACAAGGAGCTGTGTCGACACCCAGTGAAAGCTGTGTCTACACCAGAAAGTGTCGACACTTGGAGCTGTGTCGACACTCAGCAAAAGTCAGCAGAAACTAAGTTTAAAGTGTCTACACCAAGAACAAAGTGTCGACACTCAATAGAAGAGTCAGCACATGAAGTAAGTGTCGGCACCTAGAACATGTGTCGACACTCAGCTGAAGACGCTACACTTGAAGAAGTGTCGACACATGGAGCAGTGTCGACACTTAGCAAAGAACAGCAAGATCGTCAAATTATTCTAAGTACAAAGTGTCACACTAAGGGATGTGTCGACACTCAGCTGAAGTCTCAACAGAAGAATCAAGTGTCGACACAAGGAGCTGTGTCGACACTCAGCAAGTATCAACATAGAAGACTATGTGTCGACACCAAGAAAGCAGTGTCGACACTTAACAGATACAACACAAGAAGTTGTGTCGACACAAGGAGATGTGTCGACACTTAGAAGAATTCAGCAAGCTACAAAAGATCAAGTACTTGTGTCGACACTCAATTTCAGTGTCGACACATGCAGAAGAAACTGTGTCAAGACAACACAAGGAGTTGTGTCGACACCTTGTAGACTTGTGTCGACACATACACAACTTGTGTCGACACTTGATCTATAAGTGTCGACACTTAAAGACAGAAGTCTCGACACTATCAGACAGTTAGAGAACTTTCAAGAATTGACTGGATGACTTAACAGCTGCCGTTCCAGCCGGTCTATAGCACCTGTCAGAGATGTCAGAATTCAGTTATTACCGGACCAGCCGGTTACCATGAAGAAGGCCTATAAATAGGCTCAACAGTTTACAGAAACTGTTGTTCAGATTATTGTTCAAGTAGTTATTAAAGTGGTACACAGAGTATCAACACAAAGATCTAGCCGTCCAAGTGCAGATCTAAGAAGTTGGAGAAAGAGGGCTCCATCCAAGAAATCAGCCTTTGGAACTAGGCTGAGAAGAATGGTTCAGATATTCTGATCTAAGAAGCAGAGATCAAAGATCAACTGCAGGAGTATTCATTCTTATTCAGTTCTACTCAGAAGCTTTGAAGAAAGCTAAGTCAGATTGAATCCAGCTGAGTTCTTCCAAGAACTCATCAAGAAACTCTCACTCCCCTCTCTTGTTTTCTGAGTTGTTGAGTTAACATTTGTAATTCATTTTTAACTTGTAGGATCCTTTGGATCTGAGTGAATTGTAAGCCTGTATTATAAAGGCTGAGGGTAGGGCTTGAGAGCCTGAGTGTAGGAGATTGAAATCTCTGAGTGTAGGCCTTGTTGGCTGAGTGTAGGCCTTGATTGGCTGAGTGTAGGCCTTTGTGCTGAGTGGGGCTTTGGAAAAGCTGAGTTGTAGGGCCTTGGGCCTGAGGTGTAGGAACAATTTGGGTTCTGAGCTAGTGGAGAAGTTTGGCCGAATCTAGTACCTGCTAGATAGGCGAAGGGGAAAGTGGATGTACCCAATGCTTGGGGAACCACTATAAAAACACTGTGTCTGCTGTGATTGTGCTGTGATTGTGAATGCTTGTGTGATTACTGTGCAAAAGTAGTTAGAATTCTGTGATATAACTGATTGCTGTCATTAAAGTTTAAAAAGGATTAGGTCATCTATTCACCCCCCCCCTCTAGGTGTTTAGGTACTATTTCTTTCAAGCAGGTCGCGGACAGCGACCAGACGGTCTTCTCTTTGGCAACTTGGTTCGGGGTTCAAGAAGTCGCCTACCTCAGGCGGACTGTTTTATTCAGCATCGCAGCTTGTGCGGTCTAGCGGCTAGGCGACCTCGCGGTCAGGCAGCTTGCAGATCGGCGGCTAGAGCAAGCATTGGAATAGGGGTTGTCTGCGCGGCTTGGGTTACGGTCTGGCGACCTGGCGGACTGAGCGGACTCCACAGCAGTAGATCGACGGCTTGTATTGGAGTCCGCGTGGCTTGTTTCTCTTGTCTTGTTTTTCTACTCCGCTTTCCCTTGGGTGTTGGTTGGTGAAGCATGTCTCGACATGTGTGTCTCGCTGTGTAAAGAACATTGTTGTAAATCAATAAGATCCTTGTGCTGCATTTGTTGCTGGTTGATTGACTTCAGTTGAGATATCCCCTGCTCACTCCAGGTTCCAGGGAATTTCCGCGTGATCAAGGTGTGAACTGGATAATTCTGAGAATATTAATTTGACTTTAGGCTATCTTGCTGACCACTGGAGAGATTCAACGTGGTAGTAGTGTCAGGCTGTTGAATTTTAACAAGAACGTCCTACAATATTAGAGATCTTTGATCTTGAAGTCTCACATATGTTGTGTGTTGTTGGATCTTTGTCATTCCACTTATTTAGAGTGTTCAATGACATGCTCTCTAACCTTCATGATGCCCACCATTTGTTCATTCAGGTCACAGTGGTGTCACTTATGTAAGAGCCTTGAGTAAGGGCTTGCCCAGAATGTATGTTGAAGGACATATAATATATGCCTTATGGTAAAATATGATTGTATACGGACAAAAGAAACATGAAAGTTGTCTGAATTCATACAGAAGCCGGGCATTTGCCGATCAGAGGCGTGTTTTCTGACTGAATAAATGATCGTTGACCAAAAGTTTGATCGTCCACCAGGTAGCCCGAATGCTGACCGAGTTGAAGCTCATTTGAAGACTTGTGCGCTGATTGGACATAGCTTTTTAATAGCCGTTCTCAGACCCGAGTTTATCAACCGCTGACCAGAACTTAGCATTCACTGATCGAACTAGGAGCTCATCATTCATTGATTGTTGACAGACGCAGAAGATTTGTGGGTCCGAATAGAGCCGTTACAGAGATAGGTGAGAAATGCAGTCTTTTTGCCGCCCACTATTTTTGAGGACTTGAACATAGATTAAAGAGTTGTTGAAAATAGAGACAGCGCAACTTTTAATATATTATTATTTTAGCTTTCACTTAGCACAAGCAAATAAGAAGTGCTCAGCTAGAACAACTCTTGCTGAAAACTGAGTCGCTCTTTCTCTTGAGACTGAGCTAGAATCACCATGTTTTCTATTGTCTCTAGTTCTTCCCCGCTAGAACATTTTCACACAACCTAGTGTAAAGGGTTATTAGATCGCTCAAAAAAAAAGTGTTAGGTTGAAATTTTCAATGGAAAAGATGCTCATTTTTGTGAAAGTAATGGAATCTCACAAACTGTGAATGAGTAGACTACCAAATTTATTGACAAAATTACTTATATTGCTTTACTCTCTAGAGCACAGCAATTATTTTGCTTTGTATTTTACTTTTATTTATGTAATTCTGTTGTGATTTGAGTTTGTTAATTTTAGAAATTATTATTATTCTCTTAGACTCCGTTTGTTTGGCATGATGATCGGAAACACATGGATTAAACCGTCATTTGTTAAGATCATCTAGCAAACATCATCCATTTGATCATAAAAGTGGATGAAATTCCTTAATTGGGCATTAACAAATGACATATTAATCACCACGACACCGTCACAAACATAGCCTCAGTCTCCCAACCTCTTGAAAAAAATTTAAATCCAACTCACCCCTACTCACTAGAATTTTACGGAAGATTATACCAAATAAGCCCTGATGATTAGCCTTATTGCCAAGCCAATGGCATGCTTAACACTTAATTCTGTGTTCCTCTTGTTGTTCATGAGTTAAATTACCCCCCCCCCCCCCCCCCCCAAAAAAAAAACACCATGCAACTATAATTTATGCAAGATTGCAACTTTACTGTAAACGTTTTCAGTACTGGGCTCAAGTTTACTTCAGCACATGTAAAATGTCTGATTGCATTTCGACTATTATTATACGTAAACCCATTAAAATTTCAAAAAGAAAGCTTCATCCCAGCAGTTTAAAAGACTCCACAGATACCAAAGGTAATTAAGTTTCAGAAATATGAACAGCAGCATCCCTTAAGATCATCATTCCTTGTTAGGGGGGTTCCATACAAAATTCAAACATACATACAGATAAAGGCAAATGCAATCCCTACTAATAGTCGTGGCTATTACTATTGTACCCAGATAGAGAGAGAGACCCCATCATCATAGGCCAAAAGTAAACCCAAAAAGTGTGAATATCATGAAGAAGAAGAAGCACCAGCGGCTTTGAGACACTAATCTAACTCTGAAGATACGGAGGGACAAATACAAATATAACAACCCCTTCACTTTAGCCCATATTACTCCAACTGAAAGTGCAGCCAACCTCCCATCCACGCTGACTTCACCTGCCGCCCCTTCCTCGCTTGCGCTTCTTCCCGCTGGTATTTCTAGCTTCAGCCACTCCAGCCTTGTTAGCCTGATCATTATGCGGTGTATCATTTTCCGTCAAATCCCTAGTGATCGTCAGTTTCATGCCACCTCGTGCTTTCCAACCAGAGCCTTTTGCTGATCTCCTGCCAGGTTTTTTCTGATGAATGTCGGCAGATTCGATCCTAGGAGAGACTTCCTCCTTCGATTTGACTCGGGAATCATTCACATCTCCTGACTTCTTCTTTGACTTGGATTTGATTCCAGAATCATCCACATCTCCAGATTTCTTCCTCAATTTGGGACTGCTGCTCTTACTGGATTTGGAAGAGCTGCCTTTTGACTTGCCTCGCATCTTCGTAGTATCATTGTCAACTTCTTCCAAGGATTTTGTTGTCTTATTGTTAACCTTATCACCAGATATTGATTGGTGGATATTAATAGCTCCTCCTGCTTTTTCCTTCTCCAACTTGTCAACATTTTCATTTATCTGATTGTCAATTTTACGTCGTTTTGCAGAACGTCCTTTTCCCTTGATGGAATCCTTGTGGGTCTCGGCACTGAGCACTTTGCCAGGAGGCCGCCCTTTACGCTTAGGAACCATATCATTCGATTCATTTTTTACTGTGGAATTTGGGCTGCTGAACGATAAAGCAGGTTATATAAGAATCACACAAAAAATTTGATAAACAGACGAGCAAAATCTATAACAAAACCTTTTCAATGGAGAATCAGACTTTGTTTCATCTGCAGCCACCTTTTTCAATGGAGAACCAGTTTCTGTTTCAACTGATGTGGCTTTTCCTCGACGGCCTTTCGCTTTCTTATTACTTCTGTTCGACACAGCATGAGATGAGAAACACGAATACATAACTCCGATGACATGTTGAAACAAAACTGAAAATAATAAGTACAATAGCAGGCCAATCAAACTATATACCAACCATAATTTCTTTGGATATTTGATGCATTATGAAACACTCAACAGCTTTTGATGTGTTGAACTTCAGGAAAAACCAAGTATTGCACTAGCATAAACCTATCCCGCACAAAATTTTTTTTTGTTGCAATATTTTGAAGGTACACTAAGGCTCCATTTGGGAGGACTTATTTTCACCGGTGCGATCGTAACCGCTTGAACGGTGAAAATAAGTCCTCCCAAACGAAGCCTAAGTTCAACATAATAGATGGTCACATATAGTTCTTCTTACAGATGCAGAAATTTCTATTGATTAGTAAGGTTGTACCTCAAAAATGAGATATGTCCGTATCTATCTTTATTATACATAAACACACAATCATGTGACAAAAATAGGGAAAAACCAACAATAGAAGATCAAAGAATTAGAATAACTAGGATACACTGACGTGAGTTTAAATAATGAAAACTTACGGTTTTGCAGCAATGATATCCGGGGTATTCTTTTCTTGCACCTGAAGGAATTTGACGGGAGTGAGAAAAAGTAAGAACAAGTGATATCAGATAAGCCACGTGTAACTCACCACATCAGTCTGGGTTTCAACTTCAGCTGGCTCCCATCTCTCCTTCTTCAAGAGCAAAACTTCTATATCATCATCATTATACAAAATCTGCAAGGAAGAAAAAAAATAAGTTTCTCAAATTGAAATGCAAATACTACAAACCTGAAAGAATTACTGAAGCAGTTGAAAGCCCGCAGACAACTCACAGTATGCATTTTCGAAATCCGATCAAAAGATTGAACAACTCCATCATAAAACCTGCAACAACAAAAACATCCGAACACTGTAGGACAGAGTACATAGAAGAAGTTCCAAAGAAACAAATATCAACAAGAAGATAGTGAAGTACAAGGAGGATGTATTCTCCACCATCATGGAAATTCGGATGCATTAAATATGAAGTTGTAGATATAGTATACTCAAACGTTATATTATTAAAACGTGGACCTAAACTTGGTTAAAATGAATATCTAATTAATAGTTGTCGGGTCAAAAAATACATCGTTTGCTACCATGAGAATAGCACAAAACAATACAAAAATGAGTAAAATAAAAAATAGAAATATATAAGAGAACCTTAAAAACCGTAAATCAATGTAATTTAATATACATAAAGATTAACAAAAGACACTAAGATTGGAAAATAAATCATTATGGTAAAGCAAGAAATTATAGTGTGCACAGTGATGCTCAGGCAACTTAAAAATAGCACTCATTAAAAATAATGAATATTAATAAAAATCTAACCATGTAGGAGAAAAAAGTTATAGAAGAAAAACAGAACAAAAAATGATTTAACATCCATGAAGGTTAACAAAGCATAATCGAAAATAAACTATCACCAAAAAAGAAAACAATAGAATTTGGTAAAGAGATGTATCAACACAAAATATCAAAACAAAATGTAAAATTTAATGTTTGTCATAGCCCGCTAGTGACAATTCTACATGCAACATCAAAAAGGTTCCAGAGAAATGTAGAACCATGGAGAATATATTGTATAAAGAAAACATATAGAAAGACAATGGGAGTCTTATGAGAATATTTTAGAGTAGTCCAATATATTCATGAAATTTGTAAATAGAGCAAATGTACAAAATAATTGCAAAAGATGTGATATTCCACGCTTTGGACAGAAAATTGGTGGAGATTGATTACACCACGTTGGGCGATCTGTCATTATCGGCTTTTTTTGGCCGCCAGACAAACGATCGGAGCCCGTGATTGCGACCAGGTCGATTTTTACTACTACATGAATTCACTTTTATTCTTTCAAGCTTTATTTTATAAGTTGGGTTAAGTTATTCAAGCACGTGATTAAGGTTGTCAAATACACTTAAACTAAATCCCCCCGCCTTTATATATCCCTCTAATGTCTAGATCACTGGGCAACGAGAGTTAGGCTTCCATACGAGAGCTGCTCGGTCCCTGTGATGTCGGCGCAACCTCTATTTCCACCGACAATCTCTGGCCTCTGTTTGCGATGACAGGACCATCGCCAACCTCTGTTTCCGCCGACAATTCACTTCTCCATCCGCAGGGTGACTCGTCGCTGCCTCCTTTAGCACAGAAGGAATCAAAGGCCTCCCCTCCTTCGCGATGCCCGACATCCACCTTCACGTCCCACTCCGACCTAACTAACATCTTGTTTTAGCTGGACAAGCCTCTAGCTTCCCTGCTATTCCCTTCTAGTAGACGTCCCTCCCTTGTTTATCCCCTCCAAAACCCTCCCACCTCTTCCAACAGCTACCTCCATCATCACACAACCTCAATTCTTGGTTGAATCTTCTCCCTACCTTCCTACTTACCTCAACCTAAAAATCCATCCCTCCAGTCCCTGTCTAGCCACGAAACATCTACCATCCCTCCACTGACAACCACGTCCGACGATTGTTCTTCCTTTGGACTTGCACACAACTTCCATAACCGGATTTCGACACCTACACAGATGACCCTTTACTTGGTGAGTTCCACATTTTCAAATTCATCACTTGTGAACAAGTAAAATCTTTATTGCTAGTAAAATTTGGCACCTCATTAGTTTTGATTTAACTCTTTATCTACTCGTCCTGCATATTAATGTCAGTGCACTCCCAACTTATTTTGCAGGACAATTAAGCACAATTGCAAAATAAGCTGAGAGTGCACTGACATTCAATCATGTCGAAAGTGTGAGCCAGTGACAATTGGTATTATAGACAAATTGGTTTGTGGTATTGTATAGAGATTCGAGATGACTAAGGCTACGTTTGGTGCGGCTTATCGCAGCATATTTGCTGCAGTGAAGTTGGACAAAAACGTCCTTGTGATAGAATGTATGTTTAGTATCACAAATGTTACAAAAAAGAAACTAGTTTGAGGCGTAAGATTTTGGTATGACAATGACATTTTTGTCCAACCTCACCGGAGCAAATAAGTCACGATAAGCCGCGCCAAACACAGTTTAACAGGGACAACTCAAGTGCAGGGGATGACCATGGTAGAGAGATTGCAAATCCACATGGCAAGAAGTATAATCACAACAAGACTTGCAAAGTGACTGAGTGCACTTCATGCAATGGAAAGGATGGGCGCCATTCATAGAAAACCTAATTGGAGCGAGTAAAAAGCTCCATTGGTTCTAGACACAAATCAATTTTTCGTCAAGGCGTGAAAATATGTGAGATGAATCGTAAGTGAAGAAAGAGACCCAACTATTTGGAGTGCTTCTCGACTTTGAAAGTAAAACCTGCTTGATCCAGCAGCCAAGGAGAAAGCCAAAGGTGAGAAAACCTACCTTTCCATGTTGTGGTAGCACAAGAGCAAGCACAGGAGAATCAAGGAAGATTATGAATTCCACAAATATCACAGCCTTGGTAAGTAGAATGAATTAGGAAAAAGAGTTTCGTTCTAAACTTGAATTTTATGAAGAATGATTTGTCAATGCGGAAAAGGATAACAAGGCTTTCCAACATAATAATGAGGAGCTGCACAACAAGATTTGAGTTGTGCATAAAGAATGTTGCCAATGGAGGTGCTTGTGGAACATTGTCAACTACCAGGATGGATCATGGATGTCTCAAAATGAAAAAAGTTTGTGGTCAAAAGGGATGCAAACAAGGTAAGAATTTCCCATGGCAAATGGAAGACAACTTTGATGGATGAGGCATAATAGCAAAAAATTTAAAGGTAAAACATGCAAGTTATTATTTGGATGATACTGGTGCACTATGGTGGCGCAAGAAATAAGTAGATGTAGAGAAGGGCACATGTTGAATGGACGCTTGGGAGAAATTTAAGAAGTAATGGGGTCAACCTCAATTTATAGGAAAACCGTGCTGTACATAGCCGAAACGCCCTCTCCGCCCACTAAAGTCATGGGAGTTACGCAGGTAACCGCAACGCGTGGGATACGCGCGCCCGATACACGTAGCAACCGCGCGCCGGATCGCGCGCGCGACCCAACCGCCGCCGCCCAGCAGTGTTGGCCGGCCTCGGTGCCGGGACGACAGCCCCCCTCTAACCGTTCGGAGACGGGCGGTCCCGGCACGACCAGCCTCCGTGAAGGCCGGCCAAGGCCGCCCATCCTCGAGCAGCCTCGTCGTTGCCGGCCTCCACAAGGGGCCGGGCCAAGGCCGCCCGATCTCGGGTAGCCTCGCCACGGCAAGGCCGCCCGATCCCGAGCAACCTCGTCGCGGCCGGCCCTCGCAAGTGCCGGCCAAGGCCGCATAGATCCAGGCGGCCTTGTCGCGGTCGGCCCTCGCAAGGGCCGGCCAAGGCCGCCCGATCACGGGCGGCCTCGCCGCGGTCGGCCCTCGCAAGGGCCGGCCAAGGCCGCCCGATCACGGGCGGCCTCGCCGCGGCCGGCCTCGCAAGGGCCGGCCAAGGCCGCCCAATCACGGGCGGCCTCGGCACGGCCGGGCCTCGCAAGGGCCAGCAAAGGACGCCCGATCCCGGGCGGCCTTGCCGCGGCTGGTCGCCAAAGGGCCGACCAAAGCTGCTCAATCCCGGACGGCCTCCCCGCGGCCGGCCCTCATAAGGTGCAGCCAAGGCTACCCGGACGCGGGCGGCCTCGCCGCGGTCGGCCCCTGTGAGGGTCTCCTAAGGCCGCGTGCCCCGGGAGACCTCTCCGCGGTCGGGCGCCCCTCCTGGACGCCCTCCGTGTGGAGGGGCGGCGGTCGGCCGCCCACGCCAGCGTCGTCAGACCGCCATTCTTCATGGGCGAGCCTTCCCTCGACCTGGGGGCAAGGTGGTCATTTTCCAAAAGTGGCGATCCAAAAGGTTTTTTTCGGTTCACCCTGTTCCACTCCTCTATCTCCCCCTTTTCTCTGCAGGATCTACGTTCAAGAGGGAGACGCGTGAAGCCGCCCCAAAGCAAGGCGAAGGCATCAAATTCAAGAGGAGACTCGCGAGAACGCAAGTCAAGGGGGAGACGCGTGAAGCAGCCCCCGCCGTCACGAAAAAACAACTCCGAAGGAAGGAAGCGCTCGCATCTTCGGTGAACGAGCACCGGGAGACCGCCAAAGCAGCACGACGGCCGGTGGCACCCGTTCTCCCCTCTCACAAACTGTAACGAGGCGCGGCCTGCCGCTCCTCCAGCCCTAATATCACACTGCCTCTCTTCATTTCATAACATCCCCCAGCACCATGTGCGTCTACAGATCTTGTGCAATAAAGCTGCTCACAATCCTCACACCGTTTGCTTCCCTCGACAACAACCATATTTCTCCTTCCTCCCTTCCACGACATCGGCTCCTACATGTGTTATATCCTTACAACCGCCTTACGATCCCTAAAACCGCAACCCTTCCCTTTGTTATTGACGTGCCTCCACCCCACCTGCAAGGTGCCTGCTACCCTCTTCCCCGCCAGCCTTAAAGGCTGCATTTTATACAGTGTTCAAGCCCTCTTACTACCCCTGGACAGTCACCTGACATCTTCAAGAAGAGGATCTCCATCCCATGGCAGCCCTTTACTTCGTGAGTATCTTCTTGTTGTATGGATCTTTTCTTCATTACTGATATATGCTTGTGTGAATTCAAACTTTTTTGGAACTACTGACTAATAGTTGTCTGCTCTGAACATTTCTATGATATGCAGGTCTTATAAACTAGCATGCTCTTGCTTTTGCCCTCCACTTAAAGGAATGTCTAAGCTTGTTTTGCCTCAATGAAATAATTAGCATTGCCTAAATTACTGCTTGGATTTAATTTTTTATTGCTTGTTTTTTTATCTCTTCGTTGGAACTTGTGTGTCGCATGTGGTTACATAAAGTTATAGATTTGCTTCCATGACACTTCACCCAGGGTTGCAAATTAGTCCTACACACAAATGACCTATCCTACATCAGTCAGTTTCAAAGGAATATATAAAAATGATGCCCCACAATAAGTTGATTAAAATTAAGGCTCAAGGCGCAGGGCGTGTGCCTGACGAAGGCAAGTCACAACCACAACTATTTTAAATAATCAACATCAAACATCATTTCATCTTATCGATCAAATACTTCATTTATTCTACTAATTAATCATTCATTACTATCATTTATATCTCTTAAAAAATAAAATCAATGTGATCACTTGCATAATATCTAAGTCCCAACGCACAATTATCTTTCACAAACACAAAATAAATCAAAAATTATTCAGTTCTTTATTTTTCATGTATTTTTGAAAAAAATTAAAACAAAATTTCACTCAGGCTCTTGTACAGCCTTCTGCAACACCGATATGTGAAACACATCGTGCAAAACACCGAGTTCAGCTAAAATATTCAGTCGATAGGCAGCTTCACCAATCTGCTCAACGATTTTCAAACGGCCCAAGGTATCTCGAACTCAGCCTACATACGCCCTTGAACGACTTTATCTTGAGATGCACTCAATCACCCACCACAAACTCCATGTTTCGGTGTCTGACATTGTAGTACTTTGTTTGCCTATTTTGAGCAATTAGCAACCGCTCTCAAATCAAACGTAACGTCGAAATCGCATCCTCGACGTTTTTACGTTTAAACAACTTTGACTTAGCCGTTACGACCCAAGCCAAGGGAGTATGACACTTCCTACCATATAAGACCTCAAAAAGTGTCATTTGAATATTTGCTTGGTAGCTATTGTTGTAGGCGAATTCTATCATACAAAGATGGTATTCCACCCTCTTCCCAAAATCCAAGGCGCACATGCGAAACATATCTTCCATCGTTCTGTTTACACTCTCGGCCTGACCATTTGTCTGAGGATGAAAGGACATGCTAAACTTCAGCTTGGTACCCAACAGTTGATGAATAAGCCTGCAGACACTTGACGTGAAATGCCCGTCTCGGTCACTAACGATGCTACGTGGCACACAGTGCAATTGTACGATGTTCAACATAAAGTTTGGCCAACTTTTCCACTGAATCATCCCTTTAATTTGGAATGAAACGTGACACCTTTGTCAACCGACTGACTATCACGCAAATGACATCGTTTCCGCATTACGATCTCGGCAAACCATGCATAAAATCCATAGATATGTTACCAAACTTCCACTCTGGTATCGGTAATGACTAGGAAACCATCAGGTTTCTGACATTCAACCTTCACTTGGGCACAAGTTTGACATTTCGCCACATAATGAGCTATGTCCTTCAACTCTGGCCACCAGAATAACTTTTTCATGCCCATGAATATCTTTGTGCTCCCCGGGTGGATGGAGTATTTTGTAAAGTGTGTCTCGTACAACAATTCCTCCCATAATTTACTCACATTTGGGACACACAACCGACTATACTTCCAAAAAAGACCATTGTCAATAGAGAATTTGGAATTTGAACCATCCCTAGACTCTTCCAAATAGTGTTTCATGCTTCCATCCAGCTCCAACGCTTGACGATTCCTGTCCGCGAGGTCATA
The DNA here is from genome assembly GCA_039583875.1 of Platanthera guangdongensis. Lineage (NCBI taxonomy): Eukaryota > Viridiplantae > Streptophyta > Magnoliopsida > Asparagales > Orchidaceae > Platanthera > Platanthera guangdongensis. Next base: position 181,553,932 of record CM077161.1, on the reverse strand, counting down.
TAACACCTCCGTCCAGTTTAAACATGTATTTGCACTTGAGCTCCCAACAACATAAGTGATCTCCAAGGCCTCCAAGTCTCAAACAAGATGCTCATCATGCATCTATATCTAGTTGGCCTGTGTTGGAGCCATGCGACTCAACGCATTTGCTACAATATTTTCCTTCCTAGAAACATAGTGAATCTCGAACGTTTTTATGTTCCAAATGAGCAAATAAGGCGCACAAAGGCGCAAACCTCTAAAGCCCGGTGAGCATTCAGCCATAGGCGTGCCTGAGACACACCTTTAACAACATAGATTGATAGATTCTTCAAGCATGGTGAGGTAAAGGGTCTTATTCGAGAAGTGGTGGTCAAAGCATTACATCTAATGGTGCAGAACCTAGTATCTTCATCTTCCTCTTCGCTTCTGTGATTACAATCATTGTAAGCTTTTCATAACCTTTTCGATTGTTTGAAATTTGTAATTTGTTTGTTTTGTGGTCAATGTTCTTGTGGATTTATATTGGCAGGTACATGGAAATATTCTTTATCAGTCATAATGTTCATTGGTAAATTTTTGAATTGCATTATATATGATAAGTGTATGATTTGTTCTATGTTGCCTTGTGAAGATTTTGTATTTGACTCATTTTCATGACCTTTGTTATGTGGAGAATCATTGTTGGAGTGAATTATTAAGGTGGGTTTTGGCATGTTTCTTACTCTTAGCTGATATGGGAATTCATTACAACATCATTGAGTAATACCTACTTTATTTGCATGTCTAATGGGCTACTTCGTAAGCATTATTGTATCAATAATAATTACAAAGTTGTTGATCAAAACCGTTATTATGATCAACAAGGGACTACGTATTTAAATACCAGATACTCATACTACAACAAGTACATTTATTTAAATGTAGTAAAAATATAAAAGAAATATCACAATCACTATGTTCGGTATAAAATGACAACAATTTGATGGATATGAATAATGTGATCTCACCTTTCATCATCTGGCCACCAAACTCTGATTTTTGAACCAACAAGCTTCTCATTAAAAATCCTCCGAGGCTTTCGCATTCCAGATGTCTAGAAAATAAACAAGTAAAATTAAAATAAAGGACACAATATATACATATATATGAATATAAATGTGTATGTGTGTGCTGGATGCAAGGTTATAGATTGCTATCCTATTTTCCTCTGGCTAGAATGAATATGTAATCTCACCTCTCATCAGTCATCACCAGCCCCATTTTGTGGAACACAACCGGGGCAAAGATCGGAGGATTTAGATAGCCGTTATAAAACCATAAAAAGGTAATGGGGAACTGAGACATTAACTTAAAAGCTATGTCTACAGTAAGACATCTCAGATGAATCTGATAGGGTTCATGTAATGACAATCACAACTAAATCAATAACTTGTGTTAGTGAAGTTGCATTATCATTTTGAAAGCTTACTGAAAAATCCAAATCGCAATAATGGTGGCATGTGAAGACACATCATAATCATCTTCACAAAAGAAAAACACCAAATTAAGTCTGTTGATAGACAGCAAGGACAACAACGGCAGTACTATTGGTAAAACTTATTTTTTGTGCAAGTAGCCAGGTTTACGGCAATCAAGCTAGTGATGCTAGAAAATTTGATTACTAAGGCTTCAGAAAATAAACTAATATAAACAAAATACTATAACGAACAGCGGCACGAATTAACCCTTTGTTAGTTCTTTTGGGTTGCCGGCTTAACCAAAAGATTGACCGCCAAAAATTTCAATGGATCATGCACCTTTTCATGGTACCAATTTAGGGACTAAGATGTGTAAAATAACCGCTAGGAATAATCATGGTTGTCCATGCATGTGCAGACATGAAATATCTGCAGAAGGACGAAACTAAAACGTATGTTACTTCCAATAAACTTGCTTTCTAATCTAGGTAGATAGAGAAATAAGATTAAAATAGCAAGTTACTTGAAATAATAGGGTATAAGTAATTATAGCATCTAGACTTAAAATACAAAAAAATAAGAGGTTAGATGCAAAATGAACCATACAATTATGGTCGATCAATTGCAAGCATATGATATCTAAGATTTTAAAGCCACGCTTTAAGTTTTTAACTGCTATGTTCTTAATTTTCATTAAACAGGCGACCTTTGCAAAACCAAATACTATACCTTGAATGGAAAATTAAAAGTAAATATTTGTTAAATAAATTGAATAATTATAAATTTTGAAGCACATGTTAACCAAATTTATGAACCAAGGCTTCAGTTATTATTCAAATTTACATAATTATAGAAATCATGCACAGTTGATCTGTGCTTTGAGGAGTTCTAATTATTAATATTTTTTTAAAAGACCTAATTAGTGTACATAAAGTAAAATGGTATAAATAAAATAAAATAGAAAATTAAGTGTATATGTGGCCATTAGTTGAATGTGTTTTAAATTTAATTTTTCTGCACAATTTTACATGTGATATGTCACGTGTCGTTCCCCCTATATATGTATTCCAACTCTTGTATTAGAGCAAAAATAATAGAATTTTTCCAGTTCTCTACTTGATATCAGATTCACGCGTCGAAATCTTCTCGTCCCGCACTGCTTGTCGCGATCCACTCGTCTTGCTTCTTTGCAGGCGTGACTCGCTAAATCGGACCGCCATTTGTCATTTGAAAATCCTCCATAACTCGATGTTATAGCTGCTCAAGTCCTGTCTCCATCGCTCTAGCCTAGGACTCCGCCAAAGAGCCTAGGGCTCCTCCAGTGTCGCCAGTCCAACCCAGGGCTTCCTCAGAGCCATCGTTTCCTCCAGAGCCTCCTCTCCCCCGCTTTGTCCGCCCGTTCGCAGCACCCAGCGGCTCTCTCCGGCCATTATGCATGTGGCTAGTAGTCTCTGGCCATTTTGTCCTCCATGGCGACTTCCGGAGTCATCGGGGTCAAATCTTATGGTGTCCTCTTTGGTGGCATGATCGAAGGGAGGCTCGTAGGATGTGGTTTCTATGTTCTTGATTACATCATCTGCTTGAATTCATCAGATGGACATCAATGGGTGATTCCTCTGACATCTCATCCTCTCCACAGAATGTTTCTTCTAGTGATCCTCCTCTGAGCCACGGTCAATTTGGCTCATTAAAGATCACTATAGTCGCCTTGGATGACACAAATTATCTTGAATGGTTCAAGGCAACGCAACATGTTATACAGAGTCACCCGTTATCTGGAAATGTTGATGGAACTATTGTTGAGTCATTGTGTGTCGATACCTCATGGTGAAAATGGGAAGCGGACAATTCCTTTGTTGCATCTTGGTTACTTCACTTTATATCCCCTCAGGTGTACAACAACTATATGTTTATGGATTCTACTCATGAATTTGGACTTGGGCACGTGAAACTAACTCTCGAGCCGGGAGTTCGACCCAGATCTATGTGCTCACTCACCCTTTCTTGGAGCTGAAGCAATGAACTGAGTTTGCCTCTGCTTACTACTCATAGTTCAGACGCCTTTATCAAGAAGTGGATTATTTCAACACCATTACTCTTGTGTGCACTGCAGATGTACTACCTCTTCGGAAGGACAAAGATTGCTTGCGTTCACATCTTTCTTATGGGGCTCAATATGAACTTTGATGATGTTAGCTGCATGTCCTCAACCGTGAGACCCTTCCCTCTCTACGAGAGGCCTTCAGCATGATCCTCTGTGATGAGAATCGTCGTCGCTCTCTTATACCTTCTACGAATCACTCTTTTCTTGGTGGGTTTGGGACGTGGTCCTCCTACTTACTCTTCTCCTGTGTGCGGCCACTATGGGAACTAGTACCCGTCGGAGAGGCAACCATCGTGGTGGTTGCAACGACCCAAACCGCAACACGATGTTATGTAATGGTGTCGATATGACGAATATATTTGATCGATTTAATGAGATGAAAATCTAACATAAAATTGTTATTTAAATAGGTTAGATAAAAATAAATTTGATGTATGACGAGAAAATAAAATCAGTATCAAGAGTTGGTGTGCAAATGTTATTTAAAGAGTGAAATTAAACTATGAAGTTAGTGTGCAATTAGAGACATGAGAATTAAAGAAATCATTTTGGGTTCAATTAAAACCAAATTTAAACCCAATTAAGCTTTGTGGTGGGTTTGTGAGCACGGGAGTGGAGTGACCGACTCAATAAACCGAATCGATCTTTATGCTTACACCCGCACCTGTCAATTTCTCCTAAAACCCGCCGTTCACGCCTCTTGAAGCAGCACCACTCTCGCCTTCCATTTTAAGAGCCACACGACATTTCTCCACAATCGTAGCTCTTTTCCCCTCTCTGGATTGCTCGCTAGGGCTCAATAAGACTTTTCCCCCTTCATTCTCTCGCACGGCTCTCTCCCTCTCAGGATTACTACTTTATTGTTGGGCTGCCATGGGGTTGCCGCCGAGTCATCGACGAACACAACTCCAGCCACAATCGATGGAAGCAACGCGTCTGCTGCTGATTTTTGTTGTTGTTGCCTTGCTTCTCTCCATCTGGAACTTTTGACGGGTTGGGACTGCTTTGATTCTCCTCCTCCTTGTTCAACACCCACTACTCCTTGGTTGACATTGCTAGGAGAACCCTGCTGCTGCCTTTCCCTGCGATTCTGTTGTTTTTGGCTGACTGTTTTAGGCTTTGTTGTGCACTGTGCGTCATCTTCCTCTTATGAATTTTAAGAGTCTATGTATTGGCCAACTGGGGTTTCAGATTTGGGGCTTTTGTTGATTTTGCCTTGATTTGGTAGCTGCCCTAGTTTACTGTTGGGTTGTTCGACCTTGATTTTGCATGGGAGTTTTGGGAAAATTGAGTCTTTTGCGCCTCCTGTTAGCCGGCTGTTTGATTCGGGTTTTACCTTGGACTTGGTGACTTTTGTTGGCTGTCTTGTTGCCTTGGCATTGGGATGTTGTATGGGCACATGATGGTGCTGATGTTGGCTACCTTGCGAGCTACTGTTGATAGCTATTGTGGGTTTTTGAGAATAGTTGTTGGTTGCCTTCTTCTTACCTCTTGATGGTTGCCTTGGTAACAAATAGTAGATGAATTTAATGCGTATCTGTGGGGGAATTATGAGTCTTGGAGTGCTTGAAACTTGATTTTGATGTTTCCATCTGAGTCACCTAAGCTAGTCCTCCTTTGGTCGTAGTTGTGGCCATCTTAGGCTTCCGATCGTACCTACTTAAGCAACGTAACCAAATTAAAAGATGTTAAAAATTACAGATATTTTCGTGGATGACATCCAGCGATAGAAGAGACGAGAATTCAATGAACGGCAAAAGAGAAGAGAAAAATAAAGTGAGTACTTACCGCTATAATTATGCATAGAATTAAAATATTTCAGATATAAATTGTAGAGCTTTATTGAATATTTGTGCATGGACATGAATTGCGATGAAATTGAAAGAGAAAAAATTGTTAAAAGATGCTAACACGCTAAAAAAAATCATATTGGAATATGTAAATAAAGAACATAATTATTTGAGAATTCGATGCAAATACTGATATGAAAAACTGAATAATGCACGATGGAATGAAAGAATATAGACTGTAACGTAATAATAAAAGATAAAAGATGCCCAAAAAACTGTATATGGGAAATGTTGAGGATTGAATCCTATGATGTAGGGAGGTACCTAATGATCGATTACCCGCGTAGGGGGTTTGCATGCGTTTGATTATTCCGGGAGGAGTGGGGCCCACATTTGATGCATGTCTTCACATATCATGAGCTATGTAATTAAATGAACGATTGAATGATATGTTTGGAATATGTGAATCGGAATGAGAGGAATAATGAAATGATTGACTGAGATTGAATTGAGAATTTGATTGAAAAAGAGAAACAAACAGAAGAAAGAATACAATAATCCGAAAAATAACAAAATGTTGTTGATATTGCATTTTTAATTTATTAATTTTGATATTGCATTTTTTTTGCTGAATTGAGAAATTGAAAACTTATGCATATTAATATTAAATTTTTTTGGTTGCATGTATAGCAGTTAAAGAGGTATGTTCCTCACTTAATCATATTTTTATGATTACGCTCGTCGTCATTTTGTTTACGTAGTTGAGGCGACCATGAGTGTGTAAAGAAAGGTTAAGTTGACTCGCAACAGAACGACCCGAGGTATGAGTTAAGTTTTTATGATGTGGTTTATTTTGTACCCACTCTCTTTACTTCATCCTGGGGCAAATAACTTGAAATTAGCTTATATACAGAATCTTGTGGAGTCTGAATTGGGGCCAACAGTGGTGGTTGTATGTCTGGTGCCCGCTCACAGCACTCGGCTCATTCCACTAAAGTTTATGAGGGCAACCCCTTGGGGGTCTTTCTGCTGAGGAGTCGGATGCCTTCCACCGCCCACTATGTTCGCACTTCGACTGTACATCGAATGATTCTGTTGTCGCCTTTGCTACGACAGGTATCTCGAGAGCCCATGTTGTTCCTTCCTCCCACTCCGAGTGGATTATTGACTCAGGCGTCACATGACCGAATCTGCCTCAAGTTTTTCTTCCTATACTCATCCTATGAAGCAAGGATACTTCCCCGAAACCAGCGTACCCGTACCGGATACGTATTTAGTACCGGTACGTACCTGATACTCGACGGATACACCTATGTGGACAAACTTGGACTTAGCACATCATTCTGCATATTGTGATAGGAGTCTGTTTTTCTAGAGTAAACAAAAGTTGGCTCTATGCTAAGAAGCGTTGGTACGTCCAATTAAGTTGAATCTGTACCGAGTATGTTTACGTTATTGGTATGTTTCTGTTACAAATACGTGTATTGAACGTGTTGACACGGCGCAAGTTATTAACGAAATGGCTAACTTGTCTCAAGACTAATCGGAGATTGAAGATGTTGATCTTCATCCAATATTAAAGAAGAAAAAAAAAAGATTGATGAGTAATATTCACAAATGCTTAATGTTGAAACTTCATGTTATGTTTCATTGATTTGTGTACTTGTACTTCAAGTTATGATTTATGTTTGACAATTTGAAAAATATTTATTGCACGTGATATATATCTTTATTATATAAGCAAAGACCTAATTGCTCCATGGTGTAACATTTTAATCCCGAAATGCCCTCATTAAAACAAGCTTAGGACTTTAACTTAAGGGAGTTTTGGTCTTCGGTCCAGCTCAGGGCTTAATAGCGGCTTAAATATGATCATGTGCCCAGTTCTCCTCCCTGATATCCCGATATGTAGATGGCCTCGCACCTCCTCTCGCGCTTCTTCCACACGATCCGCAGACGCTAGGGCTTCGCTCCTCCTCTAAAGCCATCCTTCCATCCTGCTGCCTCCAACGTTGAAGCCTTCTGTAGAATCCAGTCCCGCACCTCCCCCGCGACCTGTCTGGGCATCTTCTTTGCGTGCTAACCCCGTCGGAACCCCTCCTCCACTTTCCTATGGATGCCCTATTTCCACGAAGAGGACGACGTCGACGTTCGCATATAGCTGCTTTCTGACACTTCCCCCATGGCAAACCCCTCCTCCTCTATCCTATCGCTGCCCTATTTCGGTGAAGTTGACGGAATGGGCGTTCACTTGCTTTTTGCGGTAAAGGTTCCTCATTATTCTAATCAGCTCAAGGGATCGATCTTCATCTCCAAGGTAATATCACACATCATATCCCTTAAAACACGATCCCACAGCCGGATGTCTTCTCTTTAGGGCATGGGCTTTTGCAGTCCTCAAATACAGGCCTTCTATAACTAAGCTCCTCCTCCTCGACAGAGCCTCAAACTCCTTCCAGCAAGCTCCCCTTTGCGTCTGCGGCAACCTCCTCCTTCCGGCAAGCTCCCCACAGTATCACCATGTTCAGATTCCAATTTCTTCTCAATTTCTTTCCAGCTGAGTTCAATTTGTATTTTGTCTTCTTTTACCGTGAGGAGCAGAGATTTCTTCTCTCCATTTAGTTAGGGGCTGCATTCATGTGAGTTTGGTTTTGATTTTGAACACAAACTGATGGCACGATTTTATGAAAGAGAAGCTGCCCACTTCTGGAATCAAATGAAGTGTTGAAGCAGACACGATTTTGGGCACGATTTTACCGTGAAATCATGCTCAGATTCCAGTTTTAATCCAACCATTTTCATTTTTACATTCCCATTTGCATTTTTACATTTCATTTTTACAGTTTCCAGTTTTTATGCAACCTCCTCCAAGTTTTTATGCAACCTCCTCCTTCACATTTTTACATTTCATTTTTGCAGTCCAGTTTCTTTCCAAATTTTTAAGGCTTCTGTTTAAGGTATTGCTGCATCTATAACATCACTATATTATGGGTTAGTATACAATGTATTGTAATCAATCATATAATATTTAAAATAACATCATTCTGATGCTTCTTTATGTTGCAGAGTTTGAGCAATTTTAATGAATATTAGTACCGGACCATCCACTTTTTCAACGCCACGAGGGAATACAAGGTGTTTAGCTCATGTGATTGACAAATGTTTCTCTTTTTCAATGTTGAAGTCACAACATGTTCAACTTATATTTCCTCCATTTTAATCCACAGTTCTATGGCGGGAGAAAAGATTAATTTTTTTTTGCACTTTCTCCCCGATATAATCTCCAATGTTTTGCAATGATTTGGAATGGTGCCTTTGCTGTTTTTAGTTATGAGCAGAGCGCCAAAACTGTTCGTGAGGAGTCTACACAGAATTATGTGTTAAAAGCGTCATGGACCCTCAACATCAACAAGTCTATTTTATGTTTTGAACAAACATGGTTTTCCTATCTTTTAATACGAATCTCTTATTAGGATAAATTAGTCACATAAGTAAACACTCTGTGTATCTTTGTGTATTCTTCCCTCTTTGAGTTATCTTTGGCTTCCCAGTTGCGCTTCACCAAAAAAATTCACAAATATGCTACCTATTAACGCATGTTAGTTTTAGGATTTTGTTTTCAGTGAATTGATTATTCGATTGTCGCCAGCTTTAATTCATCCATCAGCTCATGATCAATGTTGCCTCTTACGAGAAATGTTGCCGCACACGACAAATGTTGTCGTCCACGACCAATGTCGTCTCCACAACAATTGTCGACCCCCACGATAAATGTCGCCATCCACGCCGAATGTTGCTCCCGTCGAAAGTCCCTTGAGTCGAAGGCCCATGTCTGTCCCTCGCACCCTCGACAAATGTCGCACCCACGATGAATGTCTCCCCCTCAACAAATGTCGCACCCACGATGAATGTCGCCCCCTCGACAAATATCGCACTCACGACGAATGTCGCCCTCACGACGAATGTCGCCCCCGCCGAATGTAGTCCATATGTCTAATGTCGCCCCACGACGAATGTCGCCCCACGACGAATGTCGCCCCACGACGAATGTCGCCCCACGACGAATGTCGCCCCACGACGAATGTCGCCCCCACGCATATTGTTGCCACCATGACAAATGTCGCCCCCTCGACGAATGTCGCCCCCACGACGAATGTCGCCCCCACGACGAATGTCGCGCCCACGACGAATGTCGCGCCCACGACGAATGTCGCGCCCACGACGAATGTCGCGCCCACGACGAATGTCGCGCCCACGACGAATGCCGCGCCCACGACGAATGCCGCGCCCACGACGAATGCCGCGCCCACGACGAATGCCGCGCCCACGACGAACGTCGAGGGCGCGACGAACGTCGCCCCTCGACAAATGTCGCACCCACGACGAATGTTGCCCGCACTGGTTACCCCGTGCACGACTGCTTGTATATATATATATATATATATATCTTTCACTATTATAAGGGAAAAGTTGTCTTAGGTGAAACATTCAAAAATACCAATTATGCCCTCATTTTTTTAATGACTTGACATATATTATAATCTATTTCAAAAAAATTAAAAAACAATGTCCATTCAAGTTATTACACTATCAAAAAACTAGAAGTAATGATGAAAATCCATTTAAATTCAAAACGTTTTAGTAGAGCTCCTACATATACTATGGTAGGTTGTCATTAGGCATGTCAGCGGTTTATTTAAGAAAGGTTGGCATTATGCATATCAGTGGTATTTTCGAGGTGATGACATTAAATCAATCAACTTTATTAAAGTCAAAATTAATATTTTTAGGTCAAAATGTATATTGTTTTACAGAATAAAAATTGTAATATTTATGTTTTTTTACGGTCATTGAGTACTCATATGTATATGTTGCGGGCAAAACCCGCCTTGATGGGGCGGGCGAAACCCGTCGTCGCCAGTAGGATACTGTCGCCCATGGTCAGTGGCGGACGCAGAAATTTTTCTCTGTGTGAGCGGTGTATGAAATGTATTAAAAAAATGAAAATTATTAATTTGAATTATATCTAATAAAAAAATATAAGATGAATAGGACTTGAACCCATGACCTTATAGTTAGATATCGTACACTCTACCAACTTGGCTAACATGCTTAATTAAATTTATTCATGATATATTTATATATATATTTTATATCTGTCAAATAAATAAATTATGCATTGTACTATTGATAAATGATATTTTTAAAAACCAGTGTGGGCGGCCGCCCACACTGGGCCCTATGTGGGTCCGCCCCTGCCCATGGTCATAGGGGCGGAGCCCCGTGTCGGGCACTCGTGTGTGTATATATATATATATATATACCATATTATAAAGAAATATTGAGGTCTGCAAATAGCATGAGTTTGAAATTCACAGAAAATATTTCGACCGTCCGATCTTGATGCATTATTCAGCAGTCGTCCGATCAAACCAACCCTCTCTCCAGATTTTTTTGTAGGCTTCCTAAACCTACTCTAGGACAGTCCTAAACCTACGTGAAATGATTTTAAAATTGGGTTAGCAAAACCAACTGGCAGAGCCGCAAACGCCCACCAGCCCGCCAGCAACCCCCGCAAGGTCTGTGTAGCCCGCCAGCTATACTAGAACTAACTATGCATGGCCAGGCTGCACTTTCCAATTTTAAATATAAAGGCTCATTATAGTATTTATATTCAAAAACCTATTGACCATTCCATGGTGTGGGACTAAACCAAGCACAAATTTAAAAAAAAAAAACAAGGGGCGCGACTTTTTGGGGGTCAAGATGATCTCAAAACGAAAAGTGAGCAACATGAAAGTTGTAGATCTCGGCGAGACGAACAACTTTCATGTTGATCACTTTTTGATTTGGAGCCGTCTTGGCTTCCGATTTGGGCCTCGAAATCGGGGGCGGCGAGAGTGCTACAGTACATCCTCTCGCCGCCCCCGATTTCGAGGCCCAAATCGGAAGCCAAGACTGCTCCAAATCAGAAAGTGATCAACATGAAAGTTGTTCGTCTCGCCGAGATCTACAACTTCATGTTGATCAATTTTTGATTTGGAGCCGTCTTGGCTTCCGATTTGGGGCTCGAAATCGGGGGCGGCGAGAGTGCTACAGTACAGTCTCTCGCTGCCCCGATTTCGAGGCCCAAATCGGAAGCCAAGACGGCTCCAAATCAAAAAGTGATCAACATGAAAGTTGTTCGTCTCGTCGAGATCTACAACTTTCATGTTGCCACTTTTCGTTTTAAGACCATCTTGACCCCAAAAAGTCGCGCCCTTGTTTTTTTTAAATTTGTGCTTGGTTTAGTCTCACACCACGGAATGGTCAATAGGTTTTTGAATATAAATACTATAATGAGCCTTTATATTTAAATTGGAAAGTGCAGTCTGGCCATGCATAGTTAGTTTTAGTATAGCGGGCAGGCTACACAGACCTTGCAGGGGTTGCTGGCGGGCTGGTGGGCGTTTGCGGCTCTGCCAGTTGGTTTTGCTAACCCAATTTTAAAATCATTTCGCGTAGGTTTAGGACTGTCCTAGAGTAGGTTTAGGAAGCCTACAAAAAAGTCTGGAGAGAGGGTTGGTTTGATCGGACGACTGCTGAATAATGCATCAAGATCGGACGGTCGAAATATTTTCTGTGAATTTCGAACTCATGTTATTTGCAGACCTCAGTATTTCTTTATAATATGGTATATATATATATATACACACACGAGTGCCCGACACGGGGCTCCGCCCCTATGACTATGGGCAGGGGCGGACCCACATATGGCCCAGTGTGGGCGGACGCCCACACTTATTTTTAAAAATATCATTTATCAATAGTACAATGCATAATTTATTTATTTGACAGATATAAAATATATATATATATATATTTCATGAATAAATTTAATTAAGCATGTTAGCCAAGTTGGTAGAGTGTACAATATCTAACTATAAGGTCATGGGTTCAAGACTTCAAGTCCTATTCATCTTATATTTTTTTATTAGATATAATTCAAATTAATAATTTTCATTTTTTATTACATTTCATACACCACCCCACACAGAGAAAAATCTCTGCGTCCGCCACTGACCATGGGCGACAGTATTCTACTGGTGACGACGGGTTTCGCCCGCCCCATCAAGGCGGGTTTTGCCCGCAACATATACATATGAGTACTCAATGACCGTAAAAAAACATAAATATTACAATTTTTATTTTGTAAAACAATATACGTTTTGACCTAAAAATATTAATTTTGACTTTAATAAAGTTGATTGATTTAATGTCATCACCTCGAAAATACCACTGATATGCATAATGCCAACCTTTCTTAAATAAACCGCTCACATGTCTAATGACAACCTACCATAGTATGTGTAGGAGCTCTACTAAAAAACTTTTTGAATTTAAATGGATTTTCATCATTACTTCTAATTTTTTGATAGTGTAATTACTTGAATGGACATTGTATTTTAATTTCTTTGAAATAGATAATAATATATGTCAAGTCATTAAAAAAATGAGGGCATAATTGGTATTTTTGAATGTTTCACCTAAGACAACTTTTCCCTTATAATAGTGAAAGATATATATATATATACAAGCAGTCGTGCACGGGGTACCCCGTGCGGGCAACATTCGTCGTGGGTGTGACATTTGTCGAGGGGGCGACATTCGTCGTGGGCGCGACATTCGTCGTGGGCGCGACATTCGTCGTGGGCGCGACATTCGTCGTGGGCGCGACATTCGTCGTGGGCGCGACATTCGTCGTGGGCGCGACATTCGTCGTGGGCGCGACATTCGTCGTGGGCGCGACATTCGTCGTGGGCGCGACATTCGTCGTGGGCGCGACATTCGTCGTGGGCGCGACATTCGTCGTGGGCGCGACATTCGTCGTGGGCGCGACATTCGTCGTGGGCGGACATTCGTCGACATTCGTCGAGAGGGCGACATTCGTCGTGGAGGCGACATTTTTGTCTTCCATGTTCCTCCCTTGACTCTCGACATTTTTGTTGATCCAATCTTGGGATCATATTCTCAGCTTCTTTGTTCCTCAAGTCTCTCTTGTCTTCCTTATGGGGCTTCGTCGTTGCCCCAACTATCATGTTCTGCATAGCCAAAAGCTCTCTATCCCCAACAAGAAGATAAGGCACATTACTTGGCCAGTTAGTAAATCATCAACACAACCATTTTAGAACTGGCGCGGCAAACAAATTTAAGGTAGAACGGTGGTCACAGCTACCACTCAAACAACACTAATATCGCAATGCATGGGTCGTATTATCTCCTTCATGATTTGAAACCACTAAAACACTTTGTGATAAGAAACCGAGGGGTAAATTTGTAGCTCAATTCGACACCATCAATCCTCCTCCGGCGACCTCGGCAAACATTGCACATACCTCCCAAAACCTCGGCAGCTCGTCTACGCATCAAATCCAATTGATTTTATAGCTTCTTTAATCTTCGCAAGTATTTCATTGGTTGTACATTGTGATGTAAATCTTTGTTTTCTTTTGAATTCCTCTTTTAATTACTTCACAAGGATAAGATTAAATAAAAATGATAGCCCGGTGCATAAAGCATCCCCGCGCAACAACGGTCTGGGGAAGGGTCCCACCAGAAGGGTGAAATGTAGGCAAACTGATGTGATTCAAAATCTAGGGTTGTAGTTTTCCAAATATAAAATTGCGATCTTTCAAAATATTTGTGGCGCGGGAGGCATTCACGGGCTATTTCTAACGAACTAAACGGTCGAGGCATCGGTCGCAAACGCAAGGCTACCGCACAAACGTAATAGTGTCACGAAACATGATTCCACAGGCCAAAATACGAAAGAGGAGTTACACAGCAATGAAAAATAACGACAATTAGGGGATGACATTAACTAGGGCAAGCTCTTTAATTAACTACTTGTTTAAATATTCGCACAATAAAAGGAACATTGGATTGAGAGCAGGGGAAGGGCGAGGTATACCGTGGGAAAGTAGCAGTCGCTGAAGAACTGCCAGGACAACAGTGACTGGAAGCTTGAAGGTTGGATGGATGAGCTTATTGGTGGTTGACTGAACTTTGACGGCCTCAACAGTGCCTGGAGCAGTGACACTAGCCGACAGAAGGGGGGGAGCGCAGGAGAGCACCAGCTCACATGATCCAGTGGAGGACGGAGCAGGAGGGTTTGCCGGAGTTAAGGAAGGCCCAAACCGGTAGATCAGCGGCCGACGGAGCTTCATCGGGAGCTTCTGTCAACCACGGCGCACAGGAAATGACGCGACTGGACACGAAGGACTCGCCGACGGGTCGCTGGAGGGCTCCGACGTTAATCGGTGGAGGCAAGGCACGGGCAGGGGGATTCAGCGGCCGGCGGAGCTCTGTCGTCGGAAGGGGAAGGCGGAGCTGGAGCTGCTTCGATCCGGAAAGTGCGGCTGGAGAAGAAATCGAGCGAGAGCAAAGTCTCGTTCAGTTTCTAATGTTCCAAGTCGGGCTCATTGGAAGGGGGATGACACGGTTATAAAGCAGGGAATTAGAGCAAAACATCTATTGGCAGTCATGGTTTTCTCTTTAGGAAGAATGGGCTTTAGGAATAGTGGGCTTTGATGAGCTTTGGAGAACACTTCAAATTTGGGCTTAACTTGAAAGGAAATTGCTAATTATAAATTAAAATAGTTAATCAATTAAGATTGCCCTAAACTAATCCTTCTCCTAATCAACGGACCTATGCATTTAAGGTCTCGTTGGCCGGTCACACAAATGAGCCAAACCAAAACTTGCGCGAAAGCGTGCGCGATACAAAATTACATCAAAAGCGCAAATAATTGTGTGATACAACTCTACGCTACACAATAATCAAAAAAATGCGCGAAAACGTGCGCTACAATAATAAAAAATATGTGCGATAAAAAAAAATAAAAACGAGGCGACGCAGGTTGCATCAATTCTCCCGGGGTTGAAAGAGCTCGACCCCGACGAGACTCGATGTAACCTGCAAGTAGAAAGTCCAAGTGTCGATCGAAGAGATGTTGCATGCTATCCTGCTGATGTCGTGGCTACGACCCAAAACCTGCAAGTAACCTATCATCCCCAAAACTCGCAATCCATTAGTCAAAATTCCATGCCAAATATTTAAATAAACAGTAATTATTAGAGCTTTCAAAGGTGACAGGGGCGGTGTGTGGGGAAAACATGTGGCAGTGGGGGAACAGGAAGCAAGTGGAATCAGCCTGTGGAATCAGTAACTCATAACGCAGCATACTCTCGTCTGATAGACACTTTCAAACGTCAGCTAGACCAGGGTCATCTATCATCATGATTTCACACGTCAACGTCCCACTCGAGTCACAAAATTTTAAGACGATCCCAATTTTACCGTGTAAAATTTCCATAAAAAACCTTTGAAGCGGGTGTCCCGATGAGGAGTAAATAATCTAAGTATGGTCTCGACTCCCTCGAGACGAGTAGACCTAGAAGTTTCAGACCTCGAACGATAGTGAGATGGTGGTATAACATGCTCGTCTACAACTAAAGAGAAGTGATGTGGACTAAAGGCGTGCTCGTCAAATACGAAGTCGATGAACGGTGGTGCCTCGGGGGCCTCGGGTGAGGGACCACCGAACACAATGTTTGCGGACGCAAAGGTTAACGGCGGTCGTGGGCTAAGAAAGGCAGTACACAACACGCACGAGTCTGTGTCACCCAAGATGTGGGCCTCGTCGCTAACCAACTCTTCTGGGAGAAGAGAAAGCAATGATGTGTCATTCGAGGCGAGTGACGCATCACTAGTAAGTCCTTCCTGGAGTGGGGCCTCAGGAAACAACTCGGCGACTGCAGGGTGTGAGTCAGTGGGGGAAAGTGGACACACCATGTCAACCGGGATGAAGGAATGAGGAGGAAAGAACTCATCTTCCAGGAGCAGGGGCTCGGGAAGAACATCCTCGATCGAAGTGGGTGCCCAAACGGAGACAGGTGGAGACACGACTTCAGTCAGGGTGGTGGAAAAAGGAAGAAGCTCTTCTTCCTGGAGCAGGGGCTCAGGAAGAACCTCCTCGACTGAAGGGAGTGCTGTAGTGGAGACACGTGGAGTCACGACATCAGTCAGGGTGATAAAGATAGGAGGGAATTTCTCTTCTGGGAGCAGGGGATCCGGAAGAATCTCCTCGACTGAAGTGAACGTCGCAGTGGGGGTGGGTGGAGCTAAAGGGCTCGTCGTGAAACTGAGGTGAATGTCACATCCAGGTTGTGAACAGAGGTGCACAACCCACGCAGATTCTGTCGGACGTCAGCAGTGACGCACTCAACATCTTTCACCAAAACACTAATACGCGTGTCTAAATCACTCATCATTTTTTTAAAACGAAAACAAAATGTAAACCTAGAATTTGAAAACGACCGGCGCTCGGCTATCCCACGATAGGAGTGAGATATCCCAGCAGCCACACCAAACTGATGTGATCCAAAATCTAGGGTTGTAGTTTTCCAAATATAAAATTGCGATCTTTCAAAATATTTGTGGTGTGGAAGGCATTCGCGGGCTATTTCTAACGAACTAAACGGCCGAGGCGTCGTTCGCAAATGCAAGGCTACCGCACAAACGTAATAGCGTCACGAAACATGATTCCACAGGGCAAAATACGAAAGAGGAGTTACACGGCAATGAAAAATAACGACAATTAGGGGATGACAGTAACTAGGGCAAGCTCTTTAATTAACTACTTGTTTAAATATTTGCAGAATAAAAGGAACACTGGATTGAGAGCATGGGAAGGGCGAGGTATACCGTGGGAAAGTAGCAGTGGCTGGAGAACTGCTAGGACAACAGTGACTGGAAGCTTGAAGGTTGGCCGGATGAGCTTACTGGTGGTTGACTGAACTTTGACGGCCTCAACAGTGCCTGGAGCAATGACACTAGCGACGGAAGGGGAGAGCGCAGCAGAGCACCGGCTCACATGATCGGGTGGAGGACGGAGCAGGAGGGTTCGTCGGAGTTAAGGAAGGCCCAAACCGGTAGATCAGCGGCCGGCAGAGCTTCACCGGGAGCTTCTGTCAACCACGGCGCACAGGAAATGTTGCGACTGGACACGAAGGACTCGCCGACGGGTCGCTGGAGGGCTCCAACGTCAATCGGTGGAGGCAAGGCACGGGCAGGGGGATTAAGCGGCTGACGGAGCTCTGTCATCGGAAGGGGAAGGCGGAGCTGGAGCTGCTTTGATCCGGAAAGTGCGGCTGGAGAAGAAACCGAGCGAGAGCAAAGTCTCGTTCAATTTCTAATGTTCCAAGCCGGGCTCATTGGAAGAGGGATGACACAGTTATAAAACAGGGGATTAGGGCAAAACATCTATTGGCAGCCACGGTTTTCTCTTTAGGAAGAATGGGCTTTAGGAATAGTGGGCTTTGATGGGCTTTGGAGAACACTTCAAATTCGGGCTTAGCTTGAAAGGAAATTGCTAATTATAAATTAAAATAGTTAATTAATTAAACTTGTCCTAAACTAATCCTTCTCCTAATCAACAGACCTATGCATTTAAGGTCTCATTGGCCGGTCACATCAATGAGCCAAACCAAAACTTGCGCGAAAGCGTGCGCGATACAAAATTACATCAAAAGCGCAAATAATGTGCGCAATACAACTCTACGCTACACAATAATCCAAAAAATGCGCGAAAACGTGCACTACAATAATAAAAGACATGTGCGATAAAAAATAATAAAAACGAGACGACGCAGGTTGCATCACAAACCTTACCCTGCATTTCTGCAAGAAGCTACTTCCAAGTCTTGAACTTGTGACCTCAAGGTCACACGACGACACCTTTACCGGTGCGCCAAGGCTCCCTTACATGGATAAGATTAAATATTAAAAAGATCATATAAGCTTGTTCTCCGTCAAAAATGCTTCCAAATTTCCCCCCTTGTCATTGACATCAGGTCAAAGTCATTCATAGCAAGAGGCTATTCTTCCCTTTTCTCTGATACATAATGTTCCTAAGATAGCTAAAGAAAGTTAAGTGCTCTTCCCCCTTCCTATTTCTGCAGTTCCTATGTGAAAAAACTGAATGTTTTTCTGATGATGATGATGATGGCATTGGCTGTGTCAAAATTAAGTGAAGATTGTAATATCAAAGATTGTTTAAAGTGAATTTTATTGAAAAACAATTTATCTATAATTTGCTATCTATAATATTTTATTATGAAATTGAAGCTCATTTGTGTTTGAGGCACAAAAGTATTATGCAGTTGTTTTGTTAGACAGCTAAACTTATTTCTCAGTTTCAAACAGCACTTTAAACAAAGTTTTTTTTCCAAACGGTTTCATTATTTTCCACCACCCTCTAAAACAACTTATTTTCCCACCATAGTTTCACATTACTTGTTCCCTCAGCTCTATAGTCAAGCCAAACAGAGCCTAAAAGTAGCACCAAAATGGGGTTTATATTAATAGGAAAGGTCATTAGTCAATCACAACCATGTAATAGTTCCAATGGATGTCTTGTAACAAATAGAGTTTAAAAGTTGGTGACAACAGAAAGAGCAGCCACATTACTGCTTAATGTATCTTAATATGTAATTGACCGAAAGAAAAAACCTAATCAAGAATAAGTAGCAATACTGAGCATAACAAATTCCGTTGAGTTTAGAAGTTTGTGACAATCCAGAGAAAAAAGAAACACGGATAACTCCATCAAGAATAAAATGGAAGAAAACAACAAAAATAAAAATAACCAAGTACCTCTTGTGTAGCTTGACCAAGCTTCAATCTAGATTTGGTTTCTTCACTATCCTTCACAAGGCTCTGATCACTGATTGAGTCTTTCTTCTTTGATTTTTGGGGAGATACTGGTTCCTGTTTAGCACAGGAATGCTTCTGAGATGATATATAATGTGAATATGCATCACACGGTAGAGTTTTAGACCCTAAAATAATTAATTTGAAGAGACCGAAAATCACATCTGCAACCATCACAATTAATCATATCCCAACAGCTTAAGATTGGGTTCCTGTATAATCACTTGAGTTTTTCAATCTGGATTTCGTTAAACAATTTTAGTTCAGTAACCGCAAAAGATATTTAACCACATTTTGCATAGATTTTTTAACTTAGGTTTTGATGTAAACAGAGAACGATTTTGGGGCATTATTTATGCTGACTACTAGTTATTTTGGTTTTGATTAGGACAAATGGTTATAGTCACATTATTATAAAGATCATTGAGTAGAGCAGATTTTATGGGCTATTATATTGTGTTGGAGATGATGATATTTTTTTAGATTAGACACAGGCATGCTTATTCATGTGTGGCTAGGGCAGGTAAGTTTTATTCTCATGTTGTGCTAATTTGTGTCTATGATGGTTGGTTTCTTTCAATCAGATTAAACCGCCTATGGTGGGTTTTCCATTTTTTTAGCGTGCAGATCAACCCTTTTTATATAGCTTTATGCCCACTTTATTTCCATGGGGTTGTTGTAACTTCCATCAGTTGTTATTGTGTGTGGTTTTAATCTGCTATAAGAATTGCAAAAATTAGGAAGTAAAAACAATTTTTGGTGTAAAATTGACCTAAGAGTTGCGGATGCAATGTAAATACAACAATATTCTTCTTCCTTCTGTGATATTTCGGCAACTTCCAATGCATCTACTCCATCTTCCATATCCATGGTTCATCTGACTACCACCTGTATCCATCATATTAATTATCTTGTTGTCTCTGGCTGCTAGGAGTGTTGGTTCAAATATCATGTTGTTTAAATTATGTTTTGGCACATTTGAGAAAATGTTCTTCATAAGTTCTTTAGTTTCAATTGAACTTTTGTGAAGTGTTTCATTGTTTCATAATTCCATTCTGGGTAAGACCCATTCTTGTATAATCTAAGCCCTAACTAATACTAGATAGAAAATGTGATCCATAAGTTTGAAAGCCTGATTTTTTTTACGATTATTGTTACATTTTTGAATTTTCATGGCACCTGCTTAATTTATCAATAGATTTTACTGCTTGGTTGCTTCTCAGTGGTTTCATTAATGTACTAATAGTCTAAGATAATTGTATCTTTTAACATCTCCTTCAAAAGTTCTCCAAAGTGATAACAAAATTTAGGATTGCATAAAAATAATACCACAGCATACACAAATGCATATACGGTCACATCAACTTGGGGAATTTTCTTCATAATCCTTTTACTTCAATTTACATAACACACTTAAAAAACAATCATCTCCAAATCACCAATACCAAAGAAACAAACCATCAATCGTCAACAACAAAGCCTTAACCCAATCAATTGGGTAAGTTAAAAAAAACAAACCACTCAAATGAATCAGTAAGAAATAACAAAAGAAGATTTTGGTGAATCAAATCATACAACAAAATAAAAAAAAACATTTATAGAGATGCAAACTCACAAAGTATGTGTGCGTGTGTAAGAATTTGGTGAATCAAATTAGACAACAAAACAAAAAATGTGTTTATAGAGACGCAAAGTATATGTGTCTATATATGCACGTATTACTGTTAGTAGAAGTAAGAGACACATGATGACACTTTCCATACTCCACAATCAACAAAAAAAGCTTAAAGATTAAGCATCCACTAAGATGTGAGGGAAAAAAACAAAAGGATGGTGAGATGTAGGGATGAGAGAAAAGAAAGATGTAAGAAAATATATATATACTTTTCATGGAATTAACGTAATCAAAGTAGCAACCAAAATCAGAATCATCAGCAGTATACTTATACCAACTACTTGGGATGTAATTTCATTTCAATACAGATGTTCTATTATTTAAAAAACTAGGTAAGAAATCTCAAAAAGACATGCCATCAGTTTGCTAAAACCTTATCTGGGAATGAATAAACAATAAGTATCTCACCATTTCTTCTTGTATACACACAGAAGTGCATGTCATGTAACCCATTTAATTACCTATATGCATGCCATCGCAAATGAACCAGTAAGTGCACAGTTAGGTATAAAAGGCTTTAACAAGTTGTGGTATTCACGTAGTAACGAAGATGCTCTAACAAAATACTGCTAAATATAACAAACATACGGGGAAATATTTGATACTAAAGGTTAGAGTATCGAGTTAAAACCTTTACAGTGATTTCTTTATCTTTATCCTCTACATGTAGACCTCCTTTCAGCTTTTTAGTGCTAACAGTGTGGTTTTGTCCGGCTAAATCCACTTCTCTGACTTCTCTTTGAGACCCGCTTCTACCTCTTTGTCTATGATTTTTTGTTTCAGAATCACATGTTGCAGTTGTTGGAGCAGTTTTACTATCTTCAGCAAAATTGGCATGCATTTTTTCGGACTCACTAATGACCTCAGATTTTTTTGAGCTTGGCATGCTCACAGGTAAATTTCCTTGATTGGTTTCCAAAAGTCCCTTATGGCCAGAAGCACTAGATGAACCATCAGTTGCACTTTTGCCAACAGCTTTTCTCTTTCCAATTTTTTTTTTCCGAGGAGGCCGGCCCTTTCTAGATTGGGTTCCCTGATGAGCATTTGGAATATGCAAAGCAGCAGAAGATGAATGAGTTCCATCAAGCTCATTTGTTTCAGAATCACATATTGCAGTGGTTGGGATAGTTTTACTATCCTCAGCACTACCAGGGTGTGATTTACTGGAAGAACGTTGCAATAGATTTCCTTCTGACTCACTAATGACATCAGATTTTTTTGAGCTTGGCTCTCTCATGGGCACATCGCCATTAATAATCTGAGTGCTTTCCAAAATTCTGCTACGGCCAGAAGCACTAGATGAACCATCCCTTGGGGCTTTGCCAACAGCTTTTTTTTTACCAAATTGTTTTGATCGAGGGGGGCGGCCCTTTCTAGAGTGAGTTCCATCTTGCTCATTTGGGCTATTCAAGGAAATAGAAGCCTCCACATTATCCAATCCTAGAGTAGGCTCAAGGTTATTCATCTTTCCAGGTAATGAACATGCTGATGTTTCTACTTCCTTAAAAGAAATAGGAACAGTTTTAGGCAATTCAGCTTCCTTATTGCGGCCTTTCTTCCTGCCAGTAACAGCGGGTGTTTCTTTCTTATCATCAATTTGGTTATGATGATTATTAACTAACAGCTTACCTGAAGCTTTTCTTTTTCTTCCTTTCAGAGAACTAATATTTAATCCAATATTTACTTTTGTTGCACCCAAACCCAAGTTATCAGACCCGGTTAAACTGGATCCACCAGTATCCCTCACTTGACTGACATGCTCGAAAAAATCCGTCTTTGGTTTTGAGGCCACAGAATCACCATTCCCAATTTGAAAAGTACCATTGCTGGTCACTGGTTTGGACGATATGTCGGCACCAGTAACAGCTTTGTCTGCATTAGCAACAGGTTTGCCTGTATCAACAGCAACTTTGTTTGCATCAGTAACAGCTTTTTCAGGAGAAACAACAGTGTGATCATGTTTCGCGGATCCCTAAAAGGAAGAATCAATTACATTCTTAGTGTATAATTCAGAAAAGTTTATTCATTCAAGAAGTAATCGGCAAAGAAAATCAGTTAGAAACCTGAGGTTGCTCGTCATGATGAGTTGTATCAGGAAATTTGCCGTCATCTGCCTGAAGCATGATAACGTGATTAGGAATAAAAGTTACTCCACATACTAAATTCCTATACCATAAAGGAAAACAAAGAAGCAACATACTTATGCATCTAGCCACGGAACAATCTAGTAGTAATGCAATTGGAAGGTCCCAAAGCTCGACAGGAGAAATATTGGAGATCATACACTATCTTTTAGTGTTACAGAACAGATTAATACAAGTAGCTAGACTAATTAACGAAAACAAAATAACCAAGTATTCCATAACAGCATTTGAACAATTTATCATGAAGTGAAGGTTTCTAACAATGAGCAATGCCCTAAACAGTAGACAAAACACACATAAATGAAAACAGCATAAAAGAACTCCGTCATAATTACTTTTGAGTGGTTATTTACAGGATGGTAGAAAGAAACACCTGAGTTTCACTGGAATTCATTTCATTCTGCAAAAAAGTACTAATGTTCCCATGGCATACAGCAGTGACGATTTTGCTATAATCAGTCAGAGGAACACAGATGTTTTTGAATAAATCCACCATATAAGGCTTGAGCTTCAAGGCACAGTTAGCCAGTACTTTCTCAGCTAGCTTCTTTGCTGGGGGGATAATGTTCTGGGGAAGTTAATGAGAGAAGGTCATAGCAACGGTGTTTGAAATCAAGTAAGAGAATAGAAATATTACGTCAATGTGTTTACCTTTTTATCAACTCTGAGTTGATCCAAGAGGCATGAAAGAAGTTTTGCCGAAATATTTTCACTCTCTTCTATAACTAGTGTCATGACAGTCTCCATTGAGGAGAATACTGTATATGAATGCTTCAATCTAAACAAAGATGTAAGAATACACAAACCATAAAGAAGGGTTGATAAAAATAAGGAGTTATCTTAATAATATTTTCAATAACAGAATTAAAAATTTATCAATGCTTAACTCCACCATTTGATCATAACTTGAGGAACTCAAACAACTACTGCTACACGCAATTCATTAGCTGAGAAGTATGTCAACAAAAACCAGTGAATCAAAAAATAAAAAAAATGTGGTAAGAATTCATTTGGATGCCCGTAAATAAAATGTGTTTCATATGTAAATCGCAGCACTTCACCATCAATTTGGATATAATAAGATTTCAATTAGTAAGCCACAAAAAACCAAACTTAAGGACTGGTTTTCATAAGCAACGTAAGAATTCACTACAAAATAATCTCTGAAGTAAAAACAACAAAAGGCACCATGACGACTGGTATTACATGGAAAACTCTAAAGGGACTCCAAAAATCACCCAGATTCAACAGGCTGTGTGCCTGTGACAAAAATACATCAGATCAAGTCAATCTAATTACCACTATAACCCTTGGATAAGGGTCAAAATAAGACATTTTTATGAAAAATTAAGCTATCCAATTATTACCCAAGACAACAGAAGATAAAGTTTTAGACCATGCCTTTACTTCAGTATCATGAGTAACTTTTGTAAATAAATCTCTTAATTGTTGCTGCAAATCCCATAATAATCATGTATATAATGTTCAAAACCAACTCTCTGCATGGCTCTGGTAAGAATGGAAAAACTAAGACCTCGCATTATTTTCTAAGTCAGTGGAAAACCAAGTTTTGCATCATAACCTTACTTTAGGATCCTGAGTTACTTTTTTAAGTAAATTTCTTAATTACTTCTAAAAATTCCTTACGAGTTCTACAGATAATGTCCAGAACCAACTATTTCCACCCTACCAAGCCCTGTTAACTTCCACGGAGATCGCATTACGCTGGAGAGGCAATGAAGACCTCCAGCAAGAGCTGGGCGAACTCTAGTAAATAACTATTAATCGCAAGAAAGCTTCAATTATGAAAAATCACTGAAATCTAAAACAATGCAAGGTATATGTCCTCCAATCAATTGGTATGAGCTACATAAATAGAATCAAATCTAAACCCCACCAAAAAAAATTTATTTTTCCAAAATCATCATTTCAAATTTAGGTTGTATTTCAAGAGAAAAAACTTAAGTTAAATTACAACTTCAATAAACAAAAAGAAAACGACAACTGAAACCATAAATAACATAAAATTCAGAAAATAAAATAATACCGGGAAGTAGGTAAGATATCATGGTTGCGTACAAAAATAAAAAAATGAAACACGGCACTAAAGAGTAACATGCAAAAATATGAGCAAATGGCATTTCCACTGATGCTTATTGTAGTCCATAGAGCAGTTATCTATCAGATAGAGCACACAATATGCAAAAATCCATAAACATAGAGTCAGGACAACCAAAACTATTGCTCTTGCATAAACCAGATTTAAAACCTTATGATTTTCGTAAGAAAGTCCACGGAAGCAATCATTTTTTGGAAATCAAAAAGATATTCTTCAGGTCTAGTTAGTCCTTATATTTGTTATCCTACTAAATCTTCCATATTTCAGAGAGCATTGTCTGAACAGTCTTACAAAAGGAGGATAATATAAACAAACCTAAAGAACAAATAGTTTAAACCGCAGCTCTTACAAAAGGCGGGTAATGATTTCCAGAACTTAAAAACAGGTGATTTTTGAAAACAGCTCGCATGAATCAATGAAATAAGATCCAGCTAATACGTGAAATTAGGAATTAAGGATCCAATAGAAAGACTACTCACCTTATTGTGTTGAGGAAATGATGGAACATTTCCAAAATCAAATCATCACATTCAAGATCTAACATCAAGACACATGACCGGACCTTGGCAACTGTCTCAAGTATTGAAACTCTTTTAGAAAATGAACGGCTCGACATCTCATCCAAATCCTTGAAAGCTCCAACAATCAGTCCAAATATCTCCTGAATAATAGTTGCAAAGCATAAAGTCAGTGATGCCCAATCTTTATAATAAATTCCTTTTTACAATAAAGAAGGAAAAAAAACCTTCATTAGATCATCATCATAGGGAGCATCTGGAGCTGTTATTCTTGTAATTTCACTGAGACAAGATGCAATGGCAACTCTCACATCTAGATCTGAATGTCTGAGCAGATCTCTAGAAACTAACGCCTTCATTGAAGGGCGGAGAGCGTCATGCATTGATAGAGGTGGACATTGTTCCACTCCAGACAAGAAGTTCTCCGCATTCTGCAAATTAGAAAATGTAAATATCAAATGACAAAGTGGAAAAGGAATCTGTAGATAAATAGTTAATAAGAAAAGAGAGAGAAAAGGAAAAATCAAAAATATAATATTTTATTGTTTGCAACAGAGAACTTCATCATTAAAGTTGAATAAGGACACCATAAGTCACTTCAGAGATGTGGAAGAAAGAGCTAAGGTGCCAAAAATTGCCTAGATAAAAACATGTGCCAACACCTCCAGGCCAAAGCATAACCAATAAGGATATGAAGGAAGGAAGGAGGAAGCAACATCAATTACTCTCATACAGATAATTAAAAATTAGCATAACTGAGTAACAGGATGGTTTGAATGCTCGTTTACAGAGCAAGATTGATCAGGCCCATGGAATCTACAAGTAGATATTGCAACTAATGTTATAATAATATTGATATATAGATTGATATATTTGAAACTATAATCACATTTGAACCTTATATCTTGTGGAAGGAACAAAGAATACTAACCATTGAAGGATATGACCATAAAGTATCTCTCAAGAACAACAGAAGCAAAATTGGATATATCGGCAATTTACGATGTTAATGTTTGACAAATTCTTCTTTAGGATGATCATTATGCATATATTAAGATAACATTACATGAAATGTTGTCAAGTAACAGCAATGCAATCAAAAAGAAAATCACTTCAAAACTGAATAAGTAATTCAATATAAGATCACAACTTGCTCCAACAAGAATTTCTTTTTTGTTAATCATATTAGAACTAAATAACCAACTGAAAACATGTAAACATGCTTTGACCTCAGCTCTTTGCTTTACCAGAGAAAGCCAGAACCTAACATGACCAAACTGGGATCAAACCAAAATTTAATCCAATAATTACACTGAATCATCCATAAAATGATCTGGGCACTCTACTCTTCAAGAGATTCCATTAAAACATTAAAAACTCACAAATACTTTTTACAAAATAAGATATTCAACTGTCCTTCATAGTATTCCCCAAGCAGAAACCACAGCTGAAGTCCTATTACTAGTGAAAGCTCCAACCTTTCTCGTATTACGGCAAAACGCAAAAGCCCTCAACCTTCTTTCCCCAACCGATTCCTTGCAAATTCCTCTTCACTAGCATATCAAATACTCGGCCTCACAAAATAAAGAAAACTTAGAGATGTTCGATATAATACTGTGTGCAAAAAGGAAGTGCTCCGAAAACAAATCGGAAACCAAAATCAGCTAGCAGACATTAGAATCTAACAAAATAGAACAACAACAACTACCTCCTCCACAAGTAAAACCGATTTAGTCACGCGTAAATTCAACAACAAATTTTAGGAGGGGGAAAGACGATGAAGGACAAAACAAAAGGGCTTACATCAAGAAGCGACAACAACTGCTGCACATCTGTGGGAGGATTCGCCAGCTTATTGCCAACCTCCTCGATCTGGTGCTCCTGCTCATTATCCTTGGGCGTCATTGGCACGCAAATTGTCTTGAAATCCCGAGGCTCCAGAACCTTACACCATCCGAAGCGAAGGGAGAAAAAACCCTAGAAACGGACGTCACGCGCAGATCAAAAAGTACGACGTACCAACGAGAACGGGGATCGAAGCTAATGGTTCCCTAGGGTTCGAAGAAGCGGATGAGAGAAGAGCTAGGGTTTGCAGTCGACCAAAAATTTATTATTTCGTTTTCGGCGCACCAAAAATTTGGGATTTCTTTTCTAAATTCCTCTCCGACGTAAAATATTTGAAGCAATTCTAATAAAAGGTGAACCTCCACCCAGCCCGGACTCACATCGGCTTATGAAATGACTTGAATGTTGTAAGACGAATCCGTAACAGGCCTCTGGGCTCTCCTCTCAAAAAGCCCGACAGTTACAGTTGGGCCTACATTAAGGGCCAGTGTGGTTTCACTCTAAGGTCCAGATGTGGGGGCACACCCCAGAAGTGGCATTTCTAAGACTTTCTTTGGGGCGAAATTTTTGGAACCGGGCTATGTTTTCAAATATAGGTCCGGGTGAAATGACAGTATGACAGGTGTCAGAATCTTTTCTTCTCTTAAATGCGCGATTGAGAAATTTTTGATCTCCCAGGGGATCAACTGATGTATACTGGGCTTTGGGAAAAGTTTGATCTCCTAGGAGATCTGAAATGATATCCTGATGTAGATTGGTCTTTGAGAAATTCTTTATCTCCTGAGAGATTAGTGTGTGCACTTAAGAGATGAAAAGTCAAAAAATATCAATTTTATGAGATTATGACATACGTCACGCTTTGATTTCACTCGTACCTAGATTTGGAAACAGTTGCTGGTTCAAAAACTTTGCCTGTTTGATACTAATGTTGTTTTAAAGATGATTAGTTTGAAAGAGAGATAATAAACTATATTTTCAAAACTAAGATACTGTCCGGATAATCTTAATTCAGGTGGTTTAAACTATATTCAAATTTATCACAACAAAAATATTATTTATTATATATGTGTGTGTGAATCTTTTTACAAATTTATAAACATAATTTCATTCTTTATACAACTTCTATTGTTAAAAAAAATAAAAAAAACGGTAAAAGAAGCTTTTCGGGCTCATTCCAAAAAGGAGAAAAAGTCATTTTTAAACTGAACGTTTTAGAACATTGACAAATTAGTTGTTGAAAAACACTTTAGGTCCAGCCTCATGGATATAATGAAATCAGACCTTTTAAAAACTATCTCAACCCCTTTAAATTGTAGTTTGTTCACATAAACACATAACCAAATTCCCCCCCCCCCCCCCCCTAGTTCTCACTCATGGACCTCGTCTACTCCCGCCCACAAGCAACTTGGAACCCCTCCCTCTATTTTGGCTCTCATTCTGCATTATCATTGACTTCTTTGTCCCATTTCGAGATAAATATTTCAACCATAGCTCTCGTCCAAGAGTTTCAAGTTTTCTCTCGTCTCAAATAAATTTTTTAGATCTATAAATAACAATAATTTATATATAATTGTCGCGAGTCGCTCGCGACACCTGCAAGATCGGCCTAAATATGGTCGTCTTACCCCGTAGAGCGATCGAGCGCGCAAACATTTGCAGAGTAAGTAGAGAGGTAGACAAGCAAATTTTTAACGTGAAAAACTCGTAAACTGGGTAAAAAAAAGCATGAGACTGATTCGATGTCAGTCAAATTTCACTATTTCCAACAATTTACAAGACTTTAAAAGAATTTGAGGGCGACAGGCTGCTCCTCGTTTCTACTTGCGGGCAAGAGAGTGTAGATTGCTTGGAGGGTAACAGACCACCTCTCACGAAGCTCAAGATTTGTCTCTTGTTGATGGTGTAGAACGTTCTCTATCGTTGTCCATACGCAAAGCTTGAGGGTAGCTCGTAGGAGAATAGAGGAGGAAGGTTGGCGGTACACCTTGCATGTAAGAGAAATTTTGGAGAGGTCGGCAGAACAATTTGCACGATGTGCTCGCGTGCAGAGGGTGCATCTGCGTGTTGTGCCCTCTGAGGTTGCTCTTGCGCATTGTGCGCGCGGGGCGTGCCAGGCATGCCCACAAGTCAACCCTCTTTGCTACGCGTGTGCGTGTTTATCCTTCCTGCTCGAATGTTTTTTTTACCCTTTCTGACATCCTTCTTTTGGCAATTTTGACCTATTTTTCTTGCCATGTTCTAAGACTTGATGCGCGGGTTCGGCCCATGCGACTGTGCTCCACGCTTACCATCAAGTAGATTGTACCTTGGAGAAAAGGGTTCGGGTTACCTGCCGAGTTAGAGATAAAGATGACACGGGTTGAGGAACGAGTTCAGAACCCACCAAGGGGCCGGTTGATGTTGTGGGTGACAACTCTAAGATCTGAATTCTGTCTACCTCCATGCGAGGATGTGGTCAAGATTTTAAAGTTTTGTGGCATTCCAGTGTCCCAATTCACTCCTCTTGGGATGATGTGCCTTATAAGGCTGGTTTCATTCTTTAGAAAGCACAGCTTAAGGTTCTCCTTGGACATGTTCAGAGAATGGTGCAAGATTCGAGTTGATGGTGATGGACATAATGAGATCCATAACAAAAGATCTGGGGAACCTTCGGTACTTCTTGGGTCTGGAGGTTGCCAGACGACCAGATGGCCTTGTTTTCTCTCAGCGAAAATACTGCCTTGATCTCCTTCATGATGCAGGCTACTCCGACTGTAAGCCGGTGAACACTCCAATGGATGTAAAATCACAAGCTATGCGCTCAGGTCTCGGATTTTGATCTTCTGCTTCAAAATCCGGAATATTATCGTCGTCTTGTTGGGAAACTGATCTACCTAACGGTAACAAGACCAGATATATCTTTTGTTGTTGGTATCATCAGTCGATATATGCATTCTCCTCGAAGCTCTCATCTCCAGGTCGTTGAACGAATTCTCCAATACCTTAAAATAGCTCCTGGTCAAGGATTAGTATACAAAAGCTCTTCTTCAACCCCAACATTGGTGACATACTCTGATGCTGATTATGCGGGTTCCCTCGATGATCAACGATCAACCAACGGTTTTTGCACATATTTTGGAGTGCATCTGATCACATGGCGAAACAAGAAACAAGCGGTGGTTGCTCGCTCCTCAGCTGAAGCAGAATATTGGGCAATGACATCCGTGGTTTTGGAACTCACGTTGCTTGAGAGTCTTTTTGCTGATCTTGGGGTGAAACTTTCTTCACCGGCTCTCCTCTTTTGTGACAGTGAAGCTGTCATACACATAGCTAAGAACCCAGTCTTTCACGAAAGAACAAAGCATATTGAAGTAGATTGTCATTTCATCCGGGAGAAAGTTCACATGAAGAAGATAGAACTGAAGCATGACTTGATTTTGAGATTCAAACGGTTCGTCTATTCGACTATGTTCAGAATTCTTGGGGTTTCCCGAATATTTGGACATTGCTCCCTTTTCTTGAGAAGCATTGAGCGGGGTAAAGCTCTGGCATCAACGTCTCTCTTCTGGCTGGTAGACATTAGCGCAATTTCAACATCTTATTTTATGTTCATATTAGAGGTTATTATCTTGCTTCCTCTTCCTAGTCTTCTACGGGCTTGGTTCTTTAGGGATGACATTTTTATCAATGTTGATGATGAACTGGTTGATGAAAAGTCGGGATAGTTTTGCAAAACTATTGATCCCTCGTTCCTTTAGAGAGTAAAACCAAGTTCAGACTTGACCTTTTAAAGTGATCGGAAATGTCTGGCGCAGGAGCTGATTTGTGGCGTTGACGATGTGCATGATAGTGGCATAGTGTCTAACACGCGTCAACGTGTCATCCGTTCTGGCGAACTTTTCAATATCCAGGAGCTCGAAGTCACGTGGTATGGGGTACATCAAAACCTCTGGTGCTAATAGAAAATGGTCATAAAATGGTCGGGGACCTGGCGGAACGTAATGCTTCTCTTTCTCTTGTCTTCCCTCGGTCGTGCCATTAATCATTTTGCGAGTAAGCTTTTTAACTATACCCCCGCGTTTTCAATGCTTAGATGATAAAGGAGGTGTCGGGCCTCCGGTTCTTGGGTTAAGCGTGACGGGGTTGACGAACTGCTTGCACTAAAGAATTCTTTCTCAGTATCGTAGAGCTTGTGGGAGAGACGGCTAGTCGAAGAAAAATACGGACTTGGAGGGGTGATCTGTCTTGCTCAGGAATGGTATCGTGAGCTTGAGGCGCCTCTTCATTTGTCAGAAATTCTTCTATCTGGTGCAAGCATTCTTTCGGTGTTGTGCGAGATGATCATGTGGTCCCTTCCATGCGAGATGTACTGATGTGAGAGTGAGAGGGAGGCGTGTTAACTTGCCCCCATGGGTGAACCTTTCAACACTGCAAGTAACTCTTTTTGTCATGCTCTTTAGTCACAAATATTGTTGTGTGGAGGATACTATTTTTAAGTCCTCTTCAAGTGTCGGGGAACTCCTTTCCCACATACAATGACAAAGTATTGCAAGTCTATCGAGGCTCCTAGTAGAATGCACTAAATTTGGCTATCTTAGCTCGTACAGCGGTCGGACACGCAGTCATAAAGTAAGTAGAGAGGTAGATAAAAAGATTTTTAACATGAAAAACTTGTAAGCTGGGTAAAATACCACTGACTAGTTCGGTGTTGATCAAACTTCATTATTTTCAGTGGTTTATAAGACTTTAAAAGAATTCGATGGAGACAATTTGCTCCTTGTTACAGCTTGGGGGCGAGAGGGAGTGTAGATTGCTTTGAGGATGACCTGACACCTCTCACGAAGCTCAATATTTATCTCCTGTTCATGGTGTAAAATGTTCTTTGTCATTGTCCAGACGCAAAGCTTTAGAGGTTAACTCAGAGGAGAATTGAGGAGGAAGGTTGGCAGTATGCCTTGCTTGTAAGGGAAATCTTAGGGACGTCGATAGAACACCTTCTATGCGGGAGCGTGATTGACCTAAACAAATTTTTGAAGCGCTCAAAGGGAGGCGGCTCGTACGAGAATTTCGGCAGATCTCTTGCCTATATGTGGAGAAGACTAGGAGATGAAAGTTAGAAATGAGCGGGGGTCTAAGGTCTTATTTATAGGCCCTAAATGTGGTTATAGAGATGAGGGGGTTATATATATCCAACGGGAATGTATCCAATTTGGTATCAGCTTGTTCTGGTCTTCCTCCTTTGAATTCGTGGTCGAATTCTTTTGAGGGGTGGCGAGCACGTGTCTGTGCGACCCGTTATAACTCAAAATGAACTCAAGAATGTCCACTAAAGAATGTAAATACACTTATTTGAAAAACTTGTGTGTTTCTATATTGTTGTTATTGCTTTTATCAAGTCGCTAAAGTGCGTCTTTTACACGTATAAGTGACGCGAAGTTGTGCGGGGCAATCTGAGCCCCAGCGTTCTGATGAGAGTACAACACCAGCTGAGGTGCCTACACCTCCTCCTTCTGCGTAGACTGTATACTTGGTTGCTGAAACGTTGTTTGCTATGATCCAGGCATAGCCTACTAGGCAGGCGCGGCCTGCGGTGGTGCTAGAACAGGTGGGTGTGAGGCTCGAACCTGTTGCAGTTGTTGTAGATCCCCGAGCATCGGAACGACAGCTGAAGGAATTTATGAGCTTCAATCCTCCTACGTTTACGGGGGCGGGATCCCCAACGCAGGCAGAGGATTGGCTTGCGTGCGTCAAGAGGATTTTGACGGCGATAAAGACGGAGGAAGAACGGAAGGTCACCTTGGCCACCTTCTTGCTAGAATGAGAAGCTCGACTATGGTGGGATGAGATAGAGCTGCACCACTTGGCAGACAAACAACTGACGGGTGTCTCGAACGAGGAGTTTTCGAGATTGTTTTTGGCAAAGCACTTATCATCTGCTCAACTCATATCCATGGAGAATGAATTCCAGCGTCTAACTCAGGGAGAAAGTAGTGTTGATATCTAGTTGCATGAGTTTACGTTGTTGGAACGCTATGTGGGAACTATCTTTGCTGATGAAGAGCGAAAAACCAATAGGTTCTACGAAGGGTTGCGGGATGAGTTGAGATTCCTACTCTCGAGTTCGGTGAAACAGGAGTTTCAAGCGCTGGTGGATACGGCTCGTGCGTTGGAGAAAGATATGAAGCGGGTACAGGGCAAGAGGGACTTGGTTGTGACAAAGCCCGAGTTCAAAGCGCCGCACCCGGGAAAGTCGGACTATCGCAAGAGATGGGGTAAGAGATCCAAGTCTTCTTCACAGGCTCCCTCGAGTGTTGCATCTGGAGCAACTTCTAGGCAAGACTCTCATGCTTGTTATACTTGTGGTAAGGTGGGTCATCTAGCCCATGATTGTTGGGTTGGTCTGCCTAAGGGTGAGAAGAAGACATGAAAGTCTTATGCGAAAAAGGGAAAGACAGTGGTGGAATCTTTTGCATCTAGGCGCAGCCCCGAGTATATCATCTTGGTCAACATGAGGCCATAAAGCAAAGTGACGTCGTCACATGTACGAATTAAGATATCTTGTTATTGTTGTTGATATTTCATACCTTGTATATAGCTTGTGTATGATGTATTTGTCTTAGGCTTTGTCCTGATTCAAGACTATCCGGCGAGAGCACTGTTTGATACGGGTGCTTCGCATTTGTTTCTATCTATGGTCTTCGTGTCACGGATCGGTGTGACGATTCATATGGTGGCAGATAGTGTGAACGTGTTATTACCAAACGGATGTGTGATACATGTAGATAGAGCTTGCTTTATGGAGGTACGAATATGAAGTCATGATTTCGGATTGGAAGCATTTGTGCTGCCGATATCGGAATTTGATGTGATCTTTAATATGGACTGGCTCTTGGAGCAACATGCTTATATACATTGTAATTCAAAAGAGATCATACTGGGGCAGAACACCGAACAAGAGACTACATTCGCTGGTATGCGAGGATCGAGCAGGACATTAATGTCTGCTATCCAAGTGGTCAAAGTTGTTCGGAAAGGTGCGGAGTTGTTCTTCACGCTTATTGAGGCTGTTGAGCCAAAAGGCAGTGTGAGTGATGTTCCGATTGTTTCAGAGTTTTCTGATGTGTTTTCGAAGGAGCTTCCGGGGTTACCACCACAGCGGGAGATTGATTTCTCGATAGAGTTGGTATCAAGTGCAAAACCTATGGCCCGCTCGCCATATTGAGTAGCGCCAAAGGAAATGGCGGAACTGAAAGTGCAACTACAAGAGCTGTTGGAACAGGGTTATATACGCCCAAGTATGTCACCTTGGAGCGCACTTGTTTTCTTTGTGAAAAAAAGGATGGTAGCTTGCGGTTGTGCATCGACTATCGCGAGTTAAATAAGCTGACGGAGAAGAACAAGTATCCAATACCTCGAATTGATGACTCATTTGATCGGCTAGTGAGATCAACTGTCTATTCTAAACTGGATTTGAAGTCGGGTTACTACCAGTTGAGGATTCAGGAAGGTGACATTCCCAAAACCGCATTTGGAACACGCTACGGGCATTATGAATTCACTACAATGTCGTTTGGGCTATGTAATGCGCCCTTGGTGTTCATGGACTTAATGCATCGAACATTTCGAGAGTACTTGGATTTGTTTATGATCGTCTTCATTGATGACATCTTGGTGTACTCTCAGTTTGAATAAGATCATGCGAACAATTTACGGATGATATTGCACACCCTGAGGCGAAATAAGCTCTATGTCAAGTTCTCAAATGTGAGTTTTGGCTATCGTCAGTGACTTTTCTTGGCCATGTGGTGAGTGGAGAGGGCATTGTGGTGGATCCGTCAAAGATAAAAGCCATTCGGGAGAGGCCAGTGTTGTCTAGCTTCCGTGGCTGAAGTCAGGAGTTTCCTTGGACTAGTAGGATACTACAGATGTTCTGTAGAAAACTTCTCACGGATCGGTTTGACGCTTATCATACTCACAAGGAAGGATCAGAAGTTCGTTTGGACGCCGGAGTGCGCACGAGCTTTTGAAGAGCTGAAAAGTCGCTTGACCACGACCCCCATCTTGACGTCGCCATGTAGTATAGACGACTTTGAAATTTATAGTGATGCGTTAGGGAGCGGCTTAGGCTGCGTTTTTCTTCAGTTTGACAAGGTAATCGCTTATGCCTCACGCCAGTTGAAAGTTCATGAGCGAAACTATCTTGTGCACGACTTGGAGTTGGCGGCGGTGATTTTTGCACTTAAACTGTGGCGTCATTATTTATATGGCGTGAAGGTGGATATATTCACATACCATAAGAGCCTAAAATATTTGTTGGATCAGAAGGATCTGAACATGCGACAACGAAGGTGGATGGAGTTCCTCGGGGACTACACCTTTCAAATACACTATACTCCAGGGAAGGGAAGCGTGGTCGCAGATGCCTTGAGTCGGAGGACTCCATCAATGACAAATTGGCTGCAGATGCATGATGAGCATCTAATCTAGGAGTTGGAA
The DNA here is from genome assembly GCA_039583875.1 of Platanthera guangdongensis. Taxonomy (NCBI): domain Eukaryota; kingdom Viridiplantae; phylum Streptophyta; class Magnoliopsida; order Asparagales; family Orchidaceae; genus Platanthera; species Platanthera guangdongensis. The sequence goes on along the minus strand of CM077161.1, from coordinate 181,518,070 downwards.
GCTTTAGAGATTTCTTGTGTTGATAAGAATGTCACAACAAATGCGTGCTTGACCTGGACGGAGGTGTTACGTAGTGGTTACACGGTTATTCGCAGACTGCAATCACCTAAATTACTAATTGTAGAGCATATTTAATATAGTTCAAGGCGCATATTATTTTTATAATTTAATTATGCGCAAATCATAAATATTTCTGGTATTGGCACCCACCCATAATGGTGGTTTCGTCGGTGCTTACGCAGGTGGTTACCCGTGAATCGAACGGCGGTGATCGAAGAGGGACAATCAGACGGCGGAGAGGGGCCACCATTGGCAGTTTATAGGCGGCGAGTCCCCCGGAGATGGGAGGCCGCTAAAGGAGGAGGGAGAGGCGCGGCCGGCCAGGGAGACCGGGCGCGACGCCGGCTGTACCAAACGGCTGCGGGGCGCGACCGCGACCGACCTCCCCTTGCAGTCGCGGTCTCGCCGGCCATAGTCGCGTCCGGCCGAAAGGCCGCCTATAGGAGCGTTGGCCAAGGGGCATCGGTCGCAGGCGGTCAGTGATGCGCGTGATGGAGGATCGGGTGCACGAATCACATGCGGGGTTACTCCCACAACCCCTCATTAGGTTTGTGGGGGTTATGTGATTTTAGCTAATCACATCCCAGTTTTCCTATAAATTATACGAGACTCGTCAATCATTAAATACGAGTGACAGACACGGGACTCCGCTCTATGGCCAATCGCAATAAAATCTTGACCCTGACATGTACTGGGTTCCGCCACTACAAATTAATTAATACATCTTAAAATAAACATGCTATCAATTATTAATGCAAAAATTCCTTATACATCAATTTCAATTTTTATTATAAAATTTCCACCTTAATACATATATTATCATGCATGTTAAATCAGTTCTAATAAAGTTGATGAGTTTAATGGTAGTTTCTCAAAAATATCAATGACATGTCTAATGACAACCTTTTTCGAAAAGACTGTTAGCATGTCTAATGATATCATATCAAAGTAGGTCTATATCTCTACTAAAAACTGTTTTGATTATATGAATTGCCATCATTATTTTTAATGTGAAAATATAATGTAATACATAAATGAGTATTGTGTTTTATTTTGAAAAAAATATATTATAATATAAGTTACGTTGTTAAAATAAAAGAATAAGAGAATTGATAAAGTCACCACACTTTTGGTTAGTGACACTGCTTTGTTAAAGACACATAAAATTGTTAATTATACCACAATATTGTTAAATATATCTTAACTTAAATTTCAATAAAAAAGGAAAATCATGAAACTACATTCATAAATTAAAACTCAGAAGGAAAGTTGTTGGAAATAAAAAAGTAATTGATTTTATCCTCATTATCTTCATGCTCTTATAAAAAAAACAAATCAACATCAAGTAAAAAAGAAAATAATTCAAAATAATGATTTCTAATTATTATAAAAAATAATGAATAAAATTGATGTAACACCCCGACCTAATTTAACACCAAATCAACAGTATGATCAGTCCCCGAGATAAAAAGTAAACAAAGCAACGATATTTAAAATGATATTTAGAATGCATAATAAATGTGTACTAAAAATAAGTTTACAACAGAAGTAAGAAAGACTGAAACGAGGGTAAATATTTGTACCTTAAAAGTTGATACAGAGAGCCAACTAATAATAAAAAGAGCCTTACAGTTTGCATTTACTAAAACTTAAACATAGAGTACGACTATTTTCAAAAAAAGTTAAACATTGTGTGATACAACAAAACTATTAAATCATCACGTTACAAGCTCAAAATAAAAGTACAACAACTGAACTGAAAAATCAAATGAAATGAAAGACAAACAAGTACGATTGTACGAAAAGACCATGTTGCTTATCCTGCATAGAACTCCCCACCGGTGAACCATGTAAAAGCAATTTTCAAATTGGGTCAATGCCACTGGAGTGTAAGAAGACTACTCCTCACAGTAACACTAGAAAAATGCATAATTAATTTTTAAATGAAAATATGTATTTAGCTTATTATTGCTTGCTTTTAAATACAGAATTAAAAGTCATCTTCTAAAATTATGCATTATGATTTCTATCTTGTTACCTAACTACTGATTTGTAGATTTCATGATTTCTTTTCTAAAAAATTATTATTCTAATTTTATTATTTATGATTTGTATGTTACGACTGATTTTGGTGCCCAAATGGTGACCTGAAGACGCCCTGAACTGAACTGAAGTGCTCCCTGAGTGGAACACGACTTGCAATTGAAAAACTCCTAGTCCGGAATTACGGCTGACAACCCTTCGTCTAAGGTTCATACCGACTGCATGGCGTATAAGAAAGCGGTCGCTGATTTATAATTTATTGCTTATTTAAAAATTTCATTCATCAACTCTTATTTGTATTTATTCTTACTCTAGGTGTATGTAATGGAATTACACATTGTAAATTTTATGATACTCAATGATTGATTTTATCATGCATTACTAAGCTATGTGGTAATTATTTTTTTGTGTTATCAGGAGTAATTTAATTATTTATACTGGCTCGTATAATTAAAATACAAAAGCATTCTTAAATAAATTAGTAAGTGCAGTTATATGTAGTGATATGTGTAGGCAAAAATAATCAAATTTCTTACTTTAGGGTTACGACGCTCGTAAACTCGGTGCGGAGACATGTTTTCCTTTATTCACGAGCTTCACTCACCCCACTTCTCCACTGCGGAACCTAAATAGGAAAAACATTAAACATCCAAACAAAGCTCCACATAAAATTAAGGACACCATTTAATTTCAAGAAGCAGAAAAAAGGGCTTATTACTTAATAATGTATACTAAGGATTCCTGAAATAGAGAAGTCTACACCTAAAACTGTACGTGTCAATTCTGATGCTCACTTTAAAAATCTAGTATTTAAGATAGGACTTAACTCAAAATTCTGAAAGATAACCACATACACATATAATTTGAAATTCCTAAGAGAAAACGACATTACCTGAGCAGGTCGATGGACGAGATCGATTTATCAAGGAAAATCGGCCTTAATTAGGACTGTTGAGGAATGTAAGAAGGAAAACTTTGATCATAAACTGGAGAGTGGAGGAAAATATAAAACACAACATTTGTTACTGAGATCAGGAGAAAAAAACTACAAGGAACCCAAAGAGGAAGTCGATTATCACTTGAAAGGGTAGCAAAAACACATGAAGAGGTTGATATTGTCGCCGCTTTATCCTCATGACTAAACAACCGGAGGCTGAAAACAAGTTAACCGTGGTCTAGATGGGTAGTCGTTGGGGTTCCCAGCAAAAGAGGGATCAGCGATGCTTTTTGATACAGAGGAAAGGGAGACCAAACTTGCGCCTCCCAGCGTCAATGAGCTGGAGCGGTTAATCCCTGAACACCGTCGACTGGAAGGATCGAATGGAGGGAGAAGTCGGCGGTTTCGAAACCGAGAGCTCGACTGGGAAGGGAGAACATGTAGGGTTTCGCATGAAGCACGAGAGGAGAAGAATAGGACGCAGCTAAATCCTTATGCCGACCGGTTACGGGAGGAATTTGCGCGCGTGGTGCTGCTATTACGAAAGGAAACAACGCATCATAACACTTCTTAGGTGGGAGAGGATAAGGAAGGAACCGAAAATGCCTTCCAAATTGCCACTGCCTCCTATGTGAGGATAAGGAAGGGAGACGGCTCGTACGAGAATTTCGGCAGAGCTCTTGCCTATATGTGGAGAAGACTGGAGATGAAAGTTAGAAATGAGCGGGGGTCTAAGGTCTTATTTATAGGCCCTAAATGTGATTATAGAAATGAGAGGGGGTTATATATATCCCATAGGAATGTATCCAATTTAGTATCAGCTTGTTCTGGTTTTCGTCCTTTGAATTCGTGGTCGAATTCTTTTGAGGGGTGGCGAGCACGTGTCTGTGCGACCCGTTATAACTCAAAATGAACTCAAGAATGTCCACTAAGGAATGCAAATACACTTGTTTGAAAAACCTGTGAGTTCCTATATTGTTGTTATTGCTTTTACCAAGTCGTTAAAGAGTGCATCTTTTACACGTATAAGTGACGTGAAGTGGTGCGGGGCAGTCTGAACCCCAGCGTTCTGATGAGAGTACAACAGCCAGCTGAGGCGCCTACACCTCCTCCTTCTGCATAGACTGTATGCTTGGTTGATGAAACGTTGTTTGCTATGATCCAGGCACAGCCTACTGGGCAGGCGCGACCTGCGGTGGTGCTAGAACAGGTAGGTGTGAGGCCCGAACCTGTTGCAGCTGTTGTAGATCCCCGAGCATCGGAACACAACTGAAGGAATTTATGAGCTTCAACCCTCCTACGTTTACAGGGGCGGGATCCCCAACGCAAGGCAGAGGATTTGCTTGCGGCGTCAAGAGGATTTTGACGGCGATAAAGACGAAGGAAGAACAGAAGGTCACCTTGGCCACCTTCTTGCTGGAAGGAGAGGCTCGACTATGGTGGGATGAGATAGAGGTGCACCACTTGGCAGACAAATAACTGATGGGTGTCTCGATCGAGGAGTTTTCGAGACTGTTTTTGGTGCAAAGCACTTGTCATCGGCTCAGCGCATAGCCATGGAGAGTGAATTCCAGCGTCTAACTCAGGGAGAAAGTAGTGTTGATATCTACTTGCATGAGTTTACGCGGTTGGGACGCTATGCGGGAACTATCTTTGCTGACAAAAGCGAAATGAGTTGAGATTCCTACTCTCGAGTTCAGTGAAATAGGGTTTCAAACGTTGGTGGATACGGCTCGTGCGTTGGAGAAAGATATGAAGCGGGTACATGGAAAGAGGGACTTGGTTGTGACAAAGCCCGAGTTCAAGGCGCCGCACCCGGGAAAGTCGAGGCTACCTCAAGAGATGGGGTAAGAGATCCAAGTCTTCTTCACAGGCTCCCTCGAGTGTTGCATCTGGAGCAACTTCTAGGACAAGACTCTCGTGCTTGTTATACTTGTGGTAAGGTGGGTCATCTAGCCCGTGATTGTCGGGTTGGTCCGCCTAAGGGTGAGAAGAAGATAGGAAAGTCTTATGCGGAAAAGGGAAAGACAGTGGTGGAACCCTCTGCATCCAGGCGCAGCTCCGAGTATATCATCTTGTCCAACAGGAGGCCATAAAGCATAAAGTTACGTCGTCACATGTACGAGTTAAGATACCTTGTTATTGTTGTTGATATTTCATACCTTGTATGTAGCTTGTGTATGATGTGTTTGTCTTAGGCTTTTATCCTGATTTGGGACTATCCGACGAGAGCACTGTTTGATACGGGTGCTTTGCATTTGTTTCTATCTATGGACTTCGTGTCACAGATCGGTGTGACGATTCATATGGTGGCAGATAGTGTGAACGTGTTATTACCAAACAGATGTGTGATGCATGTAGATAGAGCTTGCTTTGTGGAGGTACGAATATGAAGTCAGGATTTCGGATTGGAAGCATTTGTGCTGCCGAGATCGGAATTTGATGTGATCTTTAGTATGAACTGGCTCTCGGAGCAGCGTGTCTATATACATTGCAATTCAAAAGAGCTCATACTGGGGCAGAACACCGAACAAGAGACTACATTCGCTAGTATGCGAGGATCGAGCAGGACATTAATGTCTGCTATCCAAGTGGTCAAAGCTGTTAAAAAAGGTACAGAGTTGTTTTTCACGCTTATTGAGGTTGTTGAGCCAAAAGGCAGTATGAGTGATGTTCCGATTATTTCGAAGTTTGCTGATGTGTTTTCGAAGAAGCTTTCGGGGTTACCACCACAACGAGAGATTGATATCTCGATAGAGTTGGTGTTAAGTGCAAAACCTATGGCCCGCTCGCCATATCGAGTAACGCCAAAGGAAAATGACGGAACTGAAAGTGCAACTACAAGAGCTGTTGGAACAGGGTGTTATATACGGCCAAGTATGTCATCTTGGAGCGCACCTGTTTTCTTTGTGAAAAAGAAGGACGGTTGCTTGCGGTTGTATATCGACTATCGCGAGTTAAATAAGCTGACGGAGAAGAACAAGTATCCAATACCTCGAATTGATGACTCGTTTGATCGGCTAGTGGGATCAACTATCTATTCTAAACTGGACTTGAAGTCGGGTTACTACCAGTTGGGGATTCGGGAAGGTGACATTCCCAAGACCGCGCTTGGAACACGCTACGGGCATTATGAGTTCACTGCAATGCCGTTTGGGCTATGTAATGCGCCCTCGGTGTTCATGGACTTAATACATCGAACATTTCGAAGAGTACTTGGATTTATTTGTGATCGTCTTCATTGATGACATCTTGGTGTACTCTCAGTCTGAATAAGATCATGCGAACCATTTACGGATGATGTTGCACACCTGAGGCGAAATAAGTTCTATGTCAAGTTCTCAAAGTGTGAGTTTTGGCTATTGTCAGTGACTTTTTTTGGCCATGTGGTGAGTGGAGAGGGCATTGCGGTGGATTCGTCAAAGATAAAAGCCATTCGGGATAGGCCAGTGTTGTCTAGCTTCCATGGTCGAAGTCAGGAGTTTCCTTGGACTGGCGGGATACTACAGATGTTTTGTAGAAAACTTCTCATGGATTGCTTTGCCGCTTACCACACTCACAAGGAAGGATCAGAAGTTCGTTTGGACGCTGAGTGCGCGCGAGCTTTTGAAGAGCTGAAAATTCGCTTGATTACCACGACGCCCATCTTGATGTCGCCATGTAGTACGAACGGCTTTGAAATTTATAGTGATGCATCAGGGAGCGGCTTAGACTGCGTTCTTCTTCAGTTTGACAAGGTAATCGCTTATGACTCACGCCAGTTGAAAGTTCATAACGAAACTATCACGTGCACGACTTGGAGTTGGCGGCGGTGATTTTTGCACTTAAACTGTGGCGTCATTATTTATATGGCGTGAAGGTGGATATATTCACGTACCATAAGAGCCTAAAATATTTGTTGGATCAGAATGATCTGAACATGCGACAACGAAGGTGGATGGAGTTCCTCGGGGACTACACCTTCCAAATACACTATACTCCCGGGAAGAGAAACGTGGTCGCAGATGCCTTGAGTCAAAGGACTCCAGCAAGGGCAAATTGGCTGCAGATGCATGATGCGTGTCTAATCCGGGAGTTGGAAGCTTTAGAGATTTCTTGTGTTGATAAGAATGTCACAACAAATGCGTGCTTGACCTGGACGGAGGTGTTACATAGTGGTTACACGGTTATTCGCAGACTGTAACCATCTAAATTACTAATTGTAGACCATATTTAATATAGTTCAAAGCGCATATTATTTTTATAATTTTACTATGCGCAAACAATGATTATTTCCAGATATTGGCACCCACCCATAATGGTGGTTTCGTCGGTGCTTACGCAGGTGGTTACCCGTGAATCGAACGACGGTGATCGAAGTGGGACAATCAGACGACGGAGAGGGGCCACCATTGGCAGTTTCTAGGCGGTGAGTCCCCTAGGAGATGGGAGGCTGCTAAAGGAGGAGGGAGAGGCGCGACCGCCAGGGAGACCGGGCGCGACGTCCGGCTGTACCATAAACGGCTTGCGGGGCGCGACCGCGGCCGACCTCCTCTTGCAGTCGCGGTCTCGCCGGCCGAAAGGCCGCCTATAGGAGCGTTGGCCAAGGGGCGTTGGTCGCAGGCGGTCAGTGATACGCATGATGGAGGATCGGGTGTGTGAATCACATGCGGGGTTACTCCCACAACCCCTCATTAGGTTAGTGGGGGTTATGTGAATTTTAGCTAATCACATCCCAGTTTTCCTATAAATTATACGGGACTCATCAATAATTAAATACGAGTGGCAGACACGGGACTCCGCTCTATGGCCAATCGTAATAGAATCTTGACCCTGACATGTACGGGGTTCCGCCACTACCAATTAATTAATACATCTTAAAATAAACATGCTATCAATTATTAATGCAAAAATTCCTTATACATCAATTTCAATTTTTATTACAAAATTTCCACCTTAATACATATATTATCATGCATGTTAAATCAGTTCTAATAAAGTTGATGAGTTTAATTGTAGTTTCTCAAAAATATCAATGACATGTCTAATGATAGCCTTTCTCGAAAAGACTATTAGCATATCTAATGATATCATAACATAGTAGGTTTATATCTCTACTAAAAACTGTTTTGATTATATGAATTACTATCATTATTTTTAATGTGAAAATATAATGTAATACATAAATGAGTATTGCGTTTTATTTTGAAAAAAATATATTATAATATAAGTTACGTTGTTAAAATAAAAGAATAAGAGAATTGTTAAAGGCACCATACTTCTGGTTAGTGACACCGCTTTGTTAAAGATACATAAAATTGTTAATTATACCACAATATTGTTAAATATATCTCAACTTAAATTTCAATAAAGAAGAAAAATCATGAAACTACATTCATAAATGAAAACTCAGAAGGAAAGTTGTTGGAAATAAAAAAGTAATTGATTTTATCCTCATTATCTTCATGCTATTATAAAAATAAAAACAAATCAACATCAAGTAAAAAAAATAATTCAAAATAATGATTTCTAACTATTATAAAAAATAATGAATAAAATTGATGTAACGCCCCAACCTAGTTTAACACCAAATCAGCAGTCTGATCAGACCCCGAGATAAAAAGTAAACACAGCAGTGATATTTAAAATGATATTTAGAATGCATAATAAATATGTACTAAAAATAAGTTTACAACGGAAGTAAGAAAGACTGAAACGAGGGTAAACATTTGTACCTTAAAAGTTGATACACAGAGCCAACTAATAATAAAAAAGCCTTACAATTTGCATTTACTGAAACTTAAACATAGAGTACGACTAATTTCAAAAAAGTTAAACATTGTGTGATACAACAAAACTATTAAATCATCATGTTACAAGCTCAAAATAAAAGTACAACAACTGAACTGGAAAATCAAATGAAATGAAAGACAACAAGTACGATTGTACGAAAAGACCATGTTGCTTATCCTGCACACAACTCCCCACCGGTGAACCCTGTAAAAGCAATTTTCAAATTGGGTCAATGCCACTGGAGAGTAAGAAGACTACTCCTCACAGTAACACTAGAAAAATGCATAATTAATTTTTAAATGAAAATATGTATTTAGCTTATTACTGCTTGCTTTTAAATACATAATTAAAAGTCGTCTTCTAAAATTATGCATTATGATTTCTATCTTGTTACCTAACTACTGATTTGTAGATTTCATGATTTCTTTTCTAAAAATTATTATTCTAATTTCATTATTTATGATTTGTATGTTACGACTGATTTTGGTGCCCAAATGGTGACCTGAAGATGCCCTGAACTGAACTGAAGTGCTCCCTAAGTGGAACACGACTTGCAATTGAAAAACTCCTAGTCCGAAACTACGGCTGACAACCCTTCGTCTGAGGCTCATACCGACTGCAGGGCGTATAAGAAAGCGGTCGCTGATCTATAATTTATTGCTTATTTAAAAATTTCATTCATCAACTCTTATTTGTATTTATTCTTACTCTAGGTGTATGTAATGGAATTACACATTTTAAATTTTATGATATTCAATGATTGATTTTATCATGCATTACTAATCTATGTGGTAATTATTTTTTTGTGTTATCAGGAGTAATTTAATTATTTATACTGACTCGTATAATTAAAATACAAAAGCATTCTTAAATAAATTAGTAAGTGCAGTTATATGTAGTGATATGTCTAGGCAAAAATAATCAAATTTCTTACTTTAGGGTTACGATGCTCGTAAACTCGGTGCAGAGACATGTTTTCCTTTATTCACGAGCTCCACTCACCCCACTTCTCCACTGCGGAACCTAAATAGGAAAAACATTAAACATCTAAACAAAGCTCCCCATAAAATTAAGGACACCATTTCAAGAAGCGGAAAAAGGGCTTATCACTTAATAATGTAGACTAAGGATTCCTGAAATAGAGAAGTCTACACCTAAAACTGTACGTGTCAATTCTGATGCTCACTTTGAAAATCCATTATTTAAGGTAAGATTTAACTCAAAATTCTGAAAGATAACCACATACACACATAATTTGAAATTCCTAAGAGAAAGCGACATTACCTGAGCAGGTCGCTGGACGAGATCGATTTATCAAGGAAAATCGGCCTCAATTAGGGCTGTTGAGGAAGATAAGAAGGAAAACTTTGATCATAAACCGGAGAGTGGAGGAAAACATAAAACACAACATTTGTTACTGAGATCAGGAGAAAAAAACTACAAGGAACCCAAAGAGGAAGTCGATTATCACTTGAAAGGGTAGCAAAAACACATGAAGAAGTTGATATTGTCGCCCCTTTATCCTCATGACTAAACAACCAGAGGCTGAAAACAAGTTAATCGTGGTCTGGACGGGTAGTCGTCGGGGTTCCCAACAAAAGAGGGATCAACGATGTTTTTGAGATAGAGGAAAGGGAGACCGAACTTGTGCCTCCCAGCGTCAATGAACTTGAGCGGTTAATCCCGGACACCATCGACTGGAAGGATCAAAGGGAGGGAGAAGTCGGCGGTTTCGAAACCGAGAGCTCGACTGGGAAGGGAGAACATGTAGGGTTTCGCATGAAGCACGAGAGGAGAAGAATAGGACACGGCTAAATCCTTATGCCGACCGGTTACGGCAGGAATTTGCGCGCGTGGTGCTGCTATTACGGAAGGAAACAACTCATCATAACACTTCTTAGTCTGGGAGGATAAGGAAGGAACCGAAAATGCCTTCCAAATTGCCACTGCCTCCTATGGCACAATTTAATAAGAGTGTATATACTCTCGCGATACTCCAAATTTTGCTACACACAAATTTTAAACTTCATTTGGTTATCTTCACATTCACATGATTTATTAATTAATGCGAGTAAGAGACCAAAATAAAAAAAAACATACCTCGTCATGACGATGGTCCAATCAATTATGCTTGCGATCGAACCCTGAGATTAACAAAGTGTGATGCATAAATATTTGGGTGTTACAATTGAGCTTAAAATACCAGCAAGCACACAATTTATAACAACCACACATTTCATAGCAATCTAAAACTTACAAAAAATGAATCCAAAAAATGATATTTGGAGAGGAGGAACCAAATATAAAACTTTTGCTTGGTTGCAGTTCAGAAACAGCTGATGATGAAGGATATGTAGGAGGTCGACATCCATCCAATCCACACCCTCAATGACATGTTATAAGACGGTGCAACACAGGAATTATAAAGTAGCACATGTCATGTAGGACATCTCTCGAGATGCGGAGGCGATACTTTGCCGAGTCTCTCGCCAACATTCTTGCCGGTCTCGAGCCCTACATGCTCAGTCCCTTTCTTCGATGAACTGTTGGTCCGGTGAGCTTGAATTCATTGCAATAAACTCAGTTTTCAAGATAGTGCCGTGCCATTAGTATTTTTGAGGGAATAAATTTAGATTAAATTGGGAAAAATAGTGGCGCTTATAGCTAAAATTGCAGATGCCCGGGTCCTCCTCCTCCTCCTCTTCGTCCTCCGAAACCCTAATAAATAGTCATGCTGCCCTATTTTATCTGGATTCCCGATTCTATCTGCAAAGCTGCTCAGGTCTCTCCTCCACATCTGTCACTCTTTCAGAATCCCCAGTAGTATTTTCGATTTGATGCGCAAGCCCTTGATCTCTTATTATGTATCCCTAGATAGATAGATGATGGCCGTGATGCCGAACAGCGACAACATCCAGATCCGTGAGGTCTGGGACGACAACCTCGACGAGGAGTTCGCTTTAATAGCCGACATCGTAGACGACTTCCCCTTCGTCGCCATGGACACCGAGTTCCCCGGAATCGTTTGCCGCCCCGTCGGCTGCTTCAAATCAACCTCCGATTACCACTACGAAACCCTAAAGTCCAACGTCAGCATTCTCAAGCTCATCCAGCTCGGCCTCACCTTCTCCGACGAGGACGGAAACCTCCCCACCTGCAACACCGGCCTCGGCTGCGTCTGGCAGTTCAACTTCCGCGAGTTCGACGTCCAGCGCGACGTCTACGCCGCCGATTCCATCGAGCTCCTCCGAGAGAGCGGCATCGATTTCGCCAAGAGCCGAGAGCGCGGTATCCACGCCCAGCGATTTGGTGAGCTGCTGATGTCCTCCGGCGTCGTCCTCAACGATGACATCCACTGGGTAACCTTCCACAGCGGCTACGACTTTGGATATCTTCTCAAGGTGCTCACCTGCGAGAATCTCCCGCCCACGCAGGTTGGTTTTTTTAACCTCATCAAACTCTACTTCCCGACTCTGTACGACATTAAGCACCTCATGAAGTTCTGCAACAGTCTTCATGGCGGGCTTAACAAGCTCGCCGAGTTGATCGATGTGCCTAGGGTTGGGATCTGCCATCAGGCTGGATCTGATAGCCTTCTCACGTCCTGCGCTTTCAGGAAGCTCAAAAAATCTTACTTCAATGGTTCCACTGAGAGATATGCCGGTGTGTTGTATGGTCTTGGCGTCGACTTTGGAATAAATATTTGAATGTTGCAAACATGAACATATAATAATCTTTTTTTATAAAATAAGATCGAAATTTGAAAAGGAAACACCTTGATATGACTACTGTGTTTATGATTCTTTCTTCTTTGCTGCTGCTGCTGCTTCTTCTTCCCTTTATTATGTTTGTGGATCAAAGTTAGTGCTTTGAGTAAAAGCATGGTACTTTATATATTTATGCTCTTAACACTGATGACAAAGTTTCTCATTTTTGTAAAAACATTGTCGTTAAGGGCATATGGAGGATCATATAATAAAGATTCATTCTGAAATTTATATTATAGACATGATGATGTTAACTTATTTTTTATATTTCTGCCACATAATTTCTGTTTTTGTTCCTGTTCGTATTGTTTTGAGATCAGTATCCCTTTTAAGTATTGCTTATTGCTGATTATTGGCAGGGCGTTTTGTTTACTCCCTTGTGAGTTTAGGCAAAAACACCATGATCATAGAATGAATGATTGACATACCAACTGTTATGACCTCCATCAAGATACAAAAAACTAGTTTTGAATGTAGAAGTGACTGGAGTTCTTTAGGGGAGGTCAGTGGTTCATGAACGAGACACACAACCACTGTCACGGTGCCAAACGGAGCCTAAGTAGTGTTGGATGGAATTTGTTTATTTGGTACATGATGATGAGATGATGAAATATATGTATGCTCCATTGAAAGGAAAAAAGCATCATTATCATTAAGCTTTCCATTTGATCTCTCTATCACAAAAGTTTGAAATGTTTTTAATTTATATGTTTTTTCTTGAAATTATTATATATATTTTTTAATTTTAAAAAACAGTGCTCTGATAGTAGCAGAGCCCCATCATGGTCGATCGAAGCGAAACTCTGTACCTGTTCTCTCTCGTGTGTGCGCGCGTGTGTGCGCGCTCGCCCGCCTGTCTATATAGATTATGAATATGCTTGATATTCTGGGCTCATATTTCACATCGATTCTCAGCATAATAACAAAGAGATTCTACTCTCCATTTGCAATTTTTCTGTTGAAGTGAGATCTTTTTGTTTGTTCATTCCGCTGAGCATCAAATGTTCCAGAGTCATTGCAAGATTTTCCCAAGAAACAGAGGTGATATTGTTTGGGATAGAGCTGTGGCGTTTGTGAACACAATTATGAAAATTAAAGAGTGTTTGGGCAGGTGCGTTTGTTATTTCTCAAGAATGCTTTTAAGCCAAAACATGCAATAGTCATGAACAATATCTGTCCTCAAACGCCACAGAAGGTAAAAAAACAAAAAAAGCCATTAAGAAAGTTCCAAGAGCCACAGCTGTCCCCCATAAGGAATGTGAGCTTCATGCTAGTCAAGTGTTGGAATCTTAACCCTCACCTGAAAACCTCATGAGCACTCATATTGATGATGAAGTTTATTGGTTCATATCTATGGAACATGAGATAGATCCACACATGATCATATCCAAATTAGATTATCTATCCATAATTTAGCTCAATTAATATTTATATTTATTTATTTATAAATAAATTTATATTCTATTTTATTTTATATTGTTTGCATTTATTCAAGACCATGAATATATGTTTGATTCAATAAATAGTTGTGTTCTTGACATCTTGTGAATAACTATACTGCTGCTACTGGCCGGCCACTATTTACGAGCTTAGGAATACTGGGAGTTTGAGTTGAAGCCTTTCCATCCAACCGCCTCGCTGAACCACTAAATGTATTGAACTTCTGTTCTGATTCTGGTTCAGGTTTAACATCTTGAGCTGAAATAAAAAAAAAAGTGGGTTCAATGCAGATGTGCTTCAAGGAATATATGATAATCTCAATTTAATACTTGCAGACATTAAATAATGGTACCAGAGAAGTGAAAAATCTACCCAAAAGGGGAAGAAGACTGCGAGATGCAAGTGATTCTCCACTATAAAATATAACGTGAATGCAATTATTTTTTTTATTTATAAGGCTAGACTTGTTGCCGACGGATTTCAGCAAGTTTATGACATAATCACATGTTGCGAAACTCGACTGTCTTAAAGTCTTTCCCCCCTAATGATGACAATTACTCTTGATTGACCTTCACAGCATGTTGCAGTTTTTTGAATGGGAATTTAAATGAAGATTGCTGCATAGATGATGTAAAATTGATATTCTGATAGTTTGTATGTATCACACCATTGTGACAAGAGAAGATCCTTTAGAAATCAACACCTTTAACAACTATCTAGACAGAGCAATTAAACTCAACTGTTTCAAGTATTTTCTGGGAACACAAGTGGCTAGAAAGCAAAGAGGAACATCTGTTTCATAAAAAAATGTGCTTGATCTATTGAAGTGGATTGAAATAATGGAATGCAAACATGATACCTCAACAAAACATAATCTGCAATTGAGATAAAAAAACATGATGTAAAGAACTATGTTTTTTGAATGAAGACTTAACTGAAGATGTTTATATGGACCTTCTAATTTTACTCAGGGTAGCATTAAGGACTGCATGCTGAAAAAGCCTCTCTATGTTTTGAAATGATCTCCAGGAGAGTGATTCAACAAGTTTAGTTAAGCAGTCCAACTCCAGGAGCAAACCCAAGACCAATCTCATACACTTTTGTTAAATAGTCTGCGTGGATAACACTATAGTGACAAGAGAAAATCTTGAAGAAATCAAAATCCTGAAGTATCTAGACAGGGAAATCAAACTCGAGGACGTGTGTGCTTGAAGTATTGAAGAAGTCAAAGAAGTTCAAAGAAGTCAATAGTAATCCACATTGGATCGTGGTAATGCAAGAAGAACTTGCACATTTTTAGTTAGCTAGCATGTACAACACGCCCAATGAATTGTCAGATCTTCCATATGATCGTCGCCCGGGCAATCTTTTGGTTGGCGGGGGTGCATTGAAGGTCGAAGATTTGTTCAGCGCTGGCAATCCAATCGAGGGGGTAGGTGCCGTCGAACATAAAAATTTTGATCCGACGGAGATGAGATTGGTGGATGTCCATAGCTGGGTGGAGAAACCCCATGTAGTCGGGGATGGACTGAGGGGGTTGTAGCGGTGGTGGCAGAGCGAAGGAGCCGGTGAGCGGTTTACCATCGTTGCCGCGAGCTCTCGTAGGAGGATAGTGAGATCCTTAAGTAGAGCTTCGAGTTGATCCAAGCAATGAGAGTCCTTAGAGGTAGAGGTGGAGACGCCCATGTCAGCTTGTAGGACCATTGAATGTGTCTGGGGCATGAGTGGAGGGGCCGAAGTGAGACAACTGGCTATGAAGCTGAACATGTGCAACAATGGGAGGGGAAGGCACGGCTGGGGACGTGTGTGCTTGAAGTATTGTGCGGAAGAAATCAGAGATGTATGTTTAACATAAAAAATATGGGATTGATCAATATTTACCTCAGCTTGAGGAGTGTTGAGTATGTTTGTAATTTTTAAATTCCTTTATATACCTTTTTTTGCACCATGAGTGGTTGATACACCTCAAAATAAACGATGCACTCCAAGAGGAAGATCCCACTTGGCTAACCCTAGGCTCCAATTCCTTTTCAAAATCCAAATACAAGACCGGTCCACAAAAGGAGTAGGGAGTTATATAACCCCTCTCGACCAAAGCAAAACGAAAATAGTGTGTCAAATAAAGAGCGACAATTAAAATAAAGTAACATAACAGAAACCATCACGCCAAATCATCCTACTGTAGTCCCATCTGCTGGTCTAATCCTTCAAAATATGCGCGCCATGTAGACGATGCTCCTTCCTCTAGGACACCCTCCTCTGTGCTCGTAACAATACCCTCATCTGGAAAATTTGTCCTCATGACAATACTCCGGAAACTGGCTCAAAAGTCGTCACGATCCAACCATCTCGCCTCGGAGTGGGGCCCTTGGCACATGTGACCAGAACCTGATCTTGGACCCGACTCTCTAGAGTGATGGGTTTGCGGTCCAAAATCGCCTCAGGAAGGTAAACGGTGGAGCCGTCAGATGCCATGTTCGGTGAAAGGGTCTCCTCGACCAAATGGTCTCCTACCACCCGCTTGAGCTGGGACACGTGGAAGATTGGATGAATGTGACTATGGGCGGGCAGACGGAGGCGGTAGGTCACCTCGCCGATGCGGGCAATCACCTTGAACGGGCTGTAAAAATGAGCAAATAGCTTGGGATGAGAGCGGGTTGCCACTGAAGTCTGGCGGTAAGGTTGAAGCTTGACGAATACCGCGTCCCCCACTTGAAACTAAATATCCCTGATGTTTGTTCGTATGGTGGATCATCTTCCGCTATACGCGGTGGAGGTGAGTCTTCAAGATCCGAAGAATCTTGTCACGGTCCAAAAGCTTAGTGCACTCTGCCCTGACGAGACAATCTCCCGAAAGGTGCTGGATCACGGTGGGCGGCGGTCGACCGTAGACAGATTGGAAGGGGTTCATGCCGGCCGAGTACTGAAAGGAGGTGTTGTAAGAGAACTCGGTCCACCCCAACCATCTTGCATCCGCTTTGTCCACACATGCTTGCATTGTGCTCCCCTCTAAGACAGAACACTTTCTTACCGATGCACTTTTGCATCCCACAATTGCCGTAGATCTCATATCCACGTTCATCTTAAGTGAAAGAGAGCTCGAATAATGAGTTATTATACACTCTTTCAAGGGTGGATGCTTCTAGGCAAACCTCCTGGCTGACTCAACACCCCTACCTCCTTTACCATTGAGCGGTTCTCTTAGAGGCCTTAGCTGTTTCGCCTCGATGATGAAGCTTATCCCACATCGTCTCATTGGCCGACCTTGACTCATGTTTAGGGTCATATCTAATATATAAGATTTGTCTTGATCTGGTATCATACTTGCGGCCCACTCAAATATCATGTTTTGCGCGCAGATGTCCAATCAACTACCGCGCCTCAACGCATTTCGGGGAGAACCAACTAGCCCTGGGTTCGAGTAGGGTTTCACGCCTAACCACAATTCATCTATTGTTTCTTCAACAAATGCGGTTCAGACCTCCATTTAGTTTCACTCTAGCTTCCTCCTGGTCATAGATATATCACAAAAATTTGGGACCATAAACAATGACAATTGTGCTACAAAAACCCGCTTGGCTACAGTGAATTCCTTTAATCAAGTCATTGCCTAAAAGTCGCCGACTCATTCTTCAGCATGCATGCGATATGATATCAAATTCTCCTCTCGCTGCTGAGGAGTTCATGATTTCATGTTCTATTTCACTCCTCAATGGAAGTTCTTTTCACCTTTCCCTCATAGTATATATTACTTCTCTATCGGCCACCGACTCACCTGTGAGTATTTAGCCTTGCAAATGGTCCTTGCTTAATCATGCAGGATTCCATGTGCCCTATGATACTCTGGTTTGAGTGTAAGCTAGTTATGTTTTGAGCTACTAGACTCCCTGTACAACCCCGTAGCCGGGAGAGTGAGACCCTCCCCAAATATCAGCCTAGGGGCATGTTGTGGGCGACGAGTTGGTGCGACCCCGTTTGAGGAGGTGCGGGTTCTCGTGCGTGCGTGCGGAAGTTTTGTGCACACAAGTTTAGAATTTGTATATATATATATTATATTATAATATATATAATATATTATACATATAGGATAGGGAGGATAGAAGATAAAAAGCCGGGGGGGATTTTTGAGCAGGGGGGCAGCAGGTATCGGGGAGAGAGAAAAAATAAAGAAAAAGAGAAATGAGAGGGGGAAAAAGAAGGAAGCAAGGCGAGTGGGGCTCGAGACAGCGGCAAGCAGAAAAAGAAAAAGGGATGCGGGGGAGAAATCGGAAAAAACCCTAGCCGCCACCGCCGATCGGGAGCCCAGCCACGGCCGCCCCTTCCTCATTCCCTCTCCCCTGTCGCCGGCAAGGCTAGGGCACGGCCGCCCCTTCCTCATTCCCTCTCTCCCGTCGCCGGCACGGCTAGGGCACGACCGCCCCTTCCTCATTCCCTCTCTCCCGTCGCCGGCACGGCTAGGGCACGGCCGCCCCTTCCTCATTCCCTCTCTCCCGTCGCCGGCGAGGCTACGGCACGGCCTGGAGCACCCCGGCCGATCCACTATTTTTCCCGACCTGGAGCAGCACACCTCGACCTCCCCTTCTCCGGCGGCAAGCTCGGCCTGGAGCGAGGCTCGGCCTGGAGCGAGGCCCGGCCTGGAGCGAGGCTCGGCCTGGAGCGAGGCTCGGCCTAGAGCAAGGCTCGGCCTGGAGTGGAGATCGACCACCGACGCGGCCGCACGCAGCAGAATCGACCCGGAGTTCCTCTCCCGCCCCCGCCGTCAAGCACGCGACAAGGGTAACGATGTTTCAACTTGGGCAGGTGAAGCCCTCAGTTTACATGTTTGCATGGAAGCTCCTCTCCACCAACGGGTGGGGAGAAGGGAGCTTTCCGACGGGTTGACGTGTACGTCCCTGCAGTTAATTGCATTAGTACCCGGAAGCGTGAGTACGGGTTTAGACATGCTGTGTGAAGCCCATCCGGACGTGTGAGCCGGATTGGTGATGTTCTGGGGTTCCCGGAGAAGACTCCGAGGAAGTTGTTTATTGGCCGTTTGCAGGGAATGCGCGCCACAAGTCCCAAAAAAGGGGGTGCGCGCAATATGTTTGGCCCGCTTATGTTAGCCGACCGATGACTAGTTGGCTGCCGCTCGTCGAGACGTTGGCGTACAGGTGTTGCAGTACCAGGCGGGGAGTATCAGACTTAAGCCCAAACTTGTGCTGGCCCTCGAAGGCCTTTTTGTTTATATTGCCGGCCTGCGTGCTGAGTATGGAATTTATATTCCTGTAATATTTTTTCATATCTGTGATGCTCTGTGAATATATAGTTTACTCCTCCTGTCTTGGGCGAGCGGTGTGTTCGTGAACCGCTCCCCCCGTGTGGGCCCCAAGGTATAGATGCCGGGAAGCCCCTGATGGCCAGTTGTCATCCTTTCAGAGTAGCGGAGTTCCGCTGTTAGCGGCCCATTCGGGGCTGCGTAGAGTAGGACTGCTGGGCGGTTTTGTGTCAATAGTAAGGCGGGCGGGGAACATTTTACTTAGACCCGAGGTGGCACCTCTAGTTTGGGAGTGGATCTGGAGATCCTCCTTAGATGTTCCGGTCGGCCAATAGAGCCCTCTGAGGGTGCCTTAGCTCAGCCCTTGGCTTGGGAGGGGAAGAGTTTGTTAGTCTTCCGGGTATGCGGCGGGTCCTCCACGCTGAGACCTTGGGTCTGTCCCTTGTGTTCCTAGTCTTGTGCCTAGATCGTTCGCTTGAGGGTAGTAGGTGCGCGGTCACCCCTTCCCCAAGGGTCGAACTCCACAGGAGACCGGATTCCGGTTTCAACACTCCCGCCATCCAAGGTGGAACACTCCATCACTTGGACTAGTAGCACGAAGCTTGTATTGCTCTCCCACAACATTGTTTCATGGTTAATACTGCTGAATCATTTTTTTCTTTCTTTTCCTCTTAACTACTAAGGTGTTATAGTTCCCCAAGTTATCTCTTACCAGTCCATGGATTCAATAGCAGTTTGAAAGGGATCCACAGTGAGTTGGCGGCAAAACTGTAAGAGAGAAGGTGTAAAGACAAAATAGTAAAAACACGACATAAGTTGTTATTTCACTGCTCACCCCAACTTTTTTTACATTTGTGTCTCCATTATACTAGCATCAACTATGCATTGTATTAAACTACCCATACATATTATTTAACAAAGGAGAAAAAAGAAGTCGTTCCTTCCTCAAACTTTTCTGGTAACTGTAATGTATTTATTTCACCACTTCATCCTTATTATTTCCTAGCAAGCATTAAGAACTGAAAAATAAAAATCAAATTTAGGGGATGGAATAGTCTTGTCTGAATAGAAACTTATTAACTGCAACAATCAACATGCAGAACAATATCGATGCACATCCAAAGTCACTCCCTCCACATTATTTCCGAATTTGACTACTATTAACTCACAACCCCAACACATCCATCATGTGGTCCCTCGAAGCACCCACTTCACTTCCACTCTCGCTCCCTTTAAGGCTCCGTTTGGGAGGACTTATTTTAACCGGTCAAGTGGTCACGACCGCATGAACCTGGACTTAATTAAGGTCTGATTCATGCGGTCGTGACCGCTTGACCGCTGAAAATAAGTCCCCTCAAAAGTAGCCTAAATCTCAAAAAAGTCTCAAAATGTAAAAATGAAACCCTAGGAAATGCATTTGGAAGCAAAAAAGCTTGGGAGAAGTGTTACCTTAATTGCCATAGCTGCCCAACAAGGATGAGGAAACAACATGCATAGTATTCTCATACTAGAAATCTTGTATTTTATTTTGGCCCGAAGCACAATGTAGTCCTTGCAGCTTGATGTATTCTCATACTTTGGGCTTCTTGCATTAGCTAGAGGAGATGATAAAACAACATGCATAGTTGAAAAAGGTGTTTATTTTGGATATGTGCAAATTAATTTGTGGCCGACAGACTGAAAAAATAAATGTGCAAACCAAATTGTTGTGTGCAAATCAAAATAAAATCATTTTACATTTTTTAACAAAATATGAACTAATAGTTGGACAAAATATTACAAAATTTAACATATAACAAAAGCTTTTAATTCATCATGAAAATTCTCTTTTAGTGATATAATTATTTGCTCCAATTGTTGCACCTTAAAAAAAAATAAGAATATCATACCCATAATCTCTATAATCACCTACTATGCCAACACTCGTAAAAAATGGCATGAATGATATAAAACTTCCAAGTAATAGTTCTCTGATGGTCATTAACAAGGAAATGCAAAACAAGCTTGAAAGTAGTTGCAATGTGAAAATCCTGAAGTGGACCTACAAAACAATGTTTACATAATGTATGTTTTACTATGAAAACGTATTATCATTTAAACAATTTCTTCATTGTTTTATTTTTCATCTATTCTAAAGAAAATTGAGAATAAAAACCATGTGAAGAAAACAAAACAATCTTAAGTACCCACTTGGACATTGAGCAATCGCGTTATAGTCCACAACTTGTCTCTATCAAATTAGCAGCACATATTCATTTAGGCAAAGTGCTAAGAAATTCTATTCTTCTTATCAACTCTCCATAGAAACAAGAATGCCCAGAAAACCGAAATAACCCGAGCCGATCAAAAATCAGTTCAAATAAACTACAAAAAAAAGAAAAAAAATCTAGCAAAATATGAAAACGGTTTGCTCTTAAATCAAATTCAACTGGAGACACACAAAATTACTTAATAATAAAATTTCTGAAATCAAATTTAATTGGAGTTGTTTGCCCTTAACTGGAAATTTCTAAATATTCGGAAAAAGGCCTATCCAAAGCTCTAAATCAAATTTATGGAACACTGCCATTACCTGAAACTGTCGATCTCTGAAGACCGGATATCGACGGACAGGGAAGACCATTCGGTGACTCTAATCGACGGAATTTAACTCGTTAGCGGACAAGGACGAAGCTTCAGAGATGACTGGAGGCTCGCCGACGATGAACAACACTCAAGACTGGAGGCAGGCGGACGGAATACCCGTTTGGGAGGGCTTTTTTCCTCCTTTTCGTTTGCTGGAAAACGTCACCGTTCATGATATTGTGTTTGTTTTGGGGACAAGTGACTTTCTAAAAATATAAAATAACTCTTTTGGATGAGTTGTGTTCCATTGATAGAGAAAACAAACATAATATTATGAA
Source organism: Platanthera guangdongensis (assembly GCA_039583875.1). Lineage (NCBI taxonomy): Eukaryota > Viridiplantae > Streptophyta > Magnoliopsida > Asparagales > Orchidaceae > Platanthera > Platanthera guangdongensis. Next base: position 181,495,894 of record CM077161.1, on the reverse strand, counting down.
CAGTGTCGTTTTCAGAAAAATGAAAAGGGAGAAAAAAACCCTTCCAAGCAGGACAGAAGAAACGCGACTTTAGTGTTTTGCGGGAGACGACTTTGCTCCTCTGGAGAATGGTTTGCCACTATCCAAAATACTAAATAATTATGTAATGATTTTTATTTGAGTAATTTTAAGTGGAAATCAATTTTGAGTACGCACAAACTAATATTACATGCAAATCAATAATTTTAAGTGCAAATCAGGTATAAGCTATGTGCAAACCAATCACTAAATTAGAGGCTGTCTAGGGCAAAGCAGGGTGAATGACTACACATCTGCAAGTTTCGATGAAGGGGGAAGCCAATCAGCAAGAAGACAAGCAACAACAGGATCAAGCGCTCCAACAATGAAGGCCATTTTGCAGGAGATTCCTGAAGTCGTGCCTGGAAGCGAGGTAGTTGGATTTGGTGAATGAGAGTTTCAATTTAAGAGGAAGAGAATCAGCATTTAAAAAAACCTCATGCTTTGCACCAGTTGGGAGGGGAGAGAAGGAGGGTTGCATCGTACTAAAATAGTGGTTTGCACGTAGCCAAAATACAGTTGTACTTAACATCACTCTTATGTAATTGAATTTAATTTGCACATAGCTGAAATTGATTTGCACTTAACATCGCTCTATTATTTTAAAAGATGATTTGGACCTATTCAAAATAGATCTGCCCATAATGATAACCTTGAAAAAAGGCCTTGCAAGTTTAATAGTTACAAATATATCCACTTCTTTCAACTGATGGACATGCTTTCTTTTCACAATGTTCAATGTCAAGGCAACCCGTAATGAAGAGGGGCTAAACCATTATGAAATTGTGCGGCCTACACATAATCGAATCAGACTGCATATAATTATTGCTTTTTTAATTGCTACCTAAATACCTCCATTATTTGAGCCCTAAGATGCAAAATACCAGATTTCATATAATTGAGGGTGCAATTGACTGAACTTAAAATTTTGAAGTACAAAATGCCAAAAACATAATTTCATAAGTATAAAATGCCAATTAACCTTTTGCTTTGTTTACATCTTTTTTCAATTTAATTTAGATTGAAAATGTTGATATTAAATATAATAATGTATTTTGAATTTTAATTCTAATCATCCATCATCTCATGCGATTAAGCAAGATATTTTTAGGACCATCCTTTGAAAGGAAAAAAATTTTTGTTGGTTATCCTCACCTAGAAATAGATGCTCAGTTAAATACTGATCGTTGATTTGATACCCTACGACTCATATGAAATTAAATACTGACTGTTGATCAGTATTTCGATCAATCATATTATTTTTGCAAACAATCAACGATCGATATTTAATACTGCACCTATTTCTAGACGAGAGTAACCCACTTAAAATTTTTACCTTTGAAAGGGTGCATTTATGCTGCACAGGGCCACAAGAAATCTCATACTTTTTTTTAAAGTGAGCATTTAAGTGATGCTTTTATAGTTAGATTAGAGAAAAACTTTAAATGCACTGGCAGTATTTTCACAGAAGTGATTTTGAGAGAGTTGTCTTTCCAAACAATCTAAACAGCTCTGGTGGCTGGAATAGAACTTTTCCAGCCGCCAAAGCTGCGCCAAACAGAGCCTTGTAGGATGCGCTCACGTTGTCAGATTCGATGGCTTTTCTACGTGAAGCACTTGGAGTAGTTGGTAAGGATTTATTGAAAAGAAATTCCTACTTCCTCCTTCTTTTTCTCCATTGATGGAGAGACAAGCATAAAACAATACATTAAGTATACTAATTAATTCTCCCAGGCCCCTGCTTGGGCACAAACTACACAAGTTCTTAGGTTATTTCTATTAGAACACGTGCACTCGACCTATAACCGATTGATTGTAGGTAGAAAATCTTATGATCTATATCGTGTAGAAAACTCTGCAAGTTTCTCGATGCAGGACTATATTCTTAGCACACCCCTTCAAATGTAGGGTTTTTTTTTTGTTTCTAAGGCACTTATTTTAATAATTAGATAAATGTGAGAAAGAATCATTGAGCACAGCCTGTTCTGATTTTTATTCAAGACTCCAAACATTACAAATTCTTGGAAGATTGCAAAGCTCTCCAGTAAAAGCCTCTGACTTTTTCAGTCCAGTCCAAGCAGTTCTACCTGTAGAACATTAAGTTTCTGCTGAGCTGAATATAGAAATAAACAAGCAAACGAATACCATAGCTCCATAATTCAACAGAAGTCAATGAAGCTATTGCGACTCGAAATTTGCTCATCCTGTCAAATTCATGCCTACCTCTAATCCAGTCTGCGGTATCAAAAGGTCTCCGAAAATACGAATTTTTCTAGCTGGGTTGCTTCTTTTCTGGAATCTTTTCTAACAACTCGGGTATTACATCGAATAAGTCGGCGACAATTCCATAATCTGCAACCTGCAAAACCAAAAGGTGAGACCTCATTAGCACTTCTGGTGATTGACAGCGACTGGTGTGTATTCATGTAGTTCTTCTACTATGTTAGATACAAAGTGCTGTAAGACTAAACAGAGGTTTGATTATTCTGGTTTGATTGGGTCTAAGTGAAGTTTCCATTGCCATACTCTGCCCCCTTTATGCCTTATGGGGTTCAACCCTTACTTCAGCTGGGTGAACCTCAGAATCATTTACCGGGACCTCCCATATAAAAACAACAACACTCAAGCCTTTATCCCACTATAGGGGGGTCGGCTATATGAATCCTTTGTCGTCATTATGCCCTATCTTTTGTCATAATCTCACTAATGCCTAAGTACATCATGTCTTTCCTTATAGTTTCATTCCAAGTTCTTTATTGGTCTATTCCTCCCTTGTTTAATATGCCTAGTGACTAGACTCTCACAAGGCCTAACAGGTGCCTCTAATGGTCTCCTGTGTACGTGTCCAAACTATCTTAGTCAAGCATCTTGCATCTTCTCTGCAATTGGTGCTACTCATGTCATATCCCTGATACATTCATTCCTAATTCTATCCAGTCTCGTGTGTCCACACATCCACCTAAACATTCAGGTTGCACAACTAACTTTGGAAGTTGCATGTAAATCATAAGGGCAGTTTTTGTAATTTTAAAAGATGAAGGAGTGCAACTTGTAACTATGCAAACTCACAAAGAAAGTTTGGGTAATTAATAGTTACCAGTAATAAGGGGAGCTCTTACTACATCATCAGAATAATCAAGAGCGTCCAATTAAATCCTAAAATAAAGTAAATAGAATAACGTAAACAAAACTAAAAAAAACATAACATAGACTCAAATCTTAAATAGATATAAAAGAATAAACATATACTAGCATCTTCAAACGGGCTTCGCCCTTCTCGATGTGGCACTGTGGGCTTCGCCTGCAACCAAGCGGGCGAAGCCCGCTTGGCACCAAGGCGGGATGCGCCTGTTCTCAAAGCGGCGTTGCGGGATTTTGCCCGCATCAAGGCGGGTTGCGCCCGCATCCAGGCGGGCTGCACCAGCCTATGAGCAGGTTCAAATCACGATAGACGACGCTCGTGGAAAACCCTAAGGCTCAAATCATGCTCCGTCCCTACGACCATGCAACATATACATATGAGTACTCAAAATGACCGTAAAAATATATAAATTAAGATTATAATTTTATTTTGTAAAAAAATGTATGTTTTGACTTAAAAGAAATTTATTTATTACCTCTCTCTCTCCACATTCCTCTCTTTCTCTCTTCCTATTTCTCTCCTTTCCGCCCTCTTTTCTTCCACCATTTACATCTACTTCTCTCTCTTCCCCTCTCTTTAATTTTTTTCAACGGATGAATATTAATTTTCAAAGTATGATGTGCTTTCAAATATCTATATTGTTTTATATATAGATAATATATATATATATATATATATATATATATATATATATATTATATATATAAAGAAATACCGTGATCTGCGAATAGCGTGAGTTCAAAATTTCAACAGCAGTCAAATCTGTCTAATAAATCATCTACCATCCGATCTTATCTGCTGGAGAAACAAAAAAAAAAGATCTCCTAGAGCTAAGACGGTGAGGATCGGAGAGAGGAAAGAAGGCAGAGAGAGGGAGAGAAAGAAAAGAGAGGAGAGAGGGTGGCAGAGAGGCTGGCGCCAGGCAGGTAAGTTATTATATTAAAAATTGAGAGAAAGAGTGGGAGAGAGAGGGTCTGTGAGAGAGAAAGAGAGGGAGAGAGAGGAGTGGATATATTTAATATGAATAATAAATATATAGAGAGAGAGAGGGGGCAACGGTAGATTCAGGGGGAGAGAATGAGAGAGGAGAGAATGAGGGGGCAACAACAACATCAACACTCAAGCCTTTATCCCACTATAGTGGGGTCGGCTATATGGATCCTTTGTCGTCATTATGCCCTATCTTTTGTCATAATCTCACTAATGCCTAAGTATATCATGTCTTTCCTTATAGTTTCATTCCAAGTTTTTATTGGTCTACCCCTCCCTCGTTTAACATGCCTAGTGACTAGACTCTCACAACGCCTAACAAGTGCCTTTAACGGTCTCTTTTGTACGTGTCCAAACCATCTTAGACGAGCTTCTTGCATCTTCTCTACAATTGGTGCTACTCTTGTCTTATCTCCGGTATATTCATTCCTAATTTTATCCAATCTCGTGTGTCCACACATCCACCTAAGCATTCTCATTTCTGTAACTCCCATTTTTTGCTCATGTACACAATTCACTGCCCAACACTCAGAACCATAGAGTATCGCAGGTCTAATTGCAGTACGGTAAAACTTGCCTTTAAGTTTTAGTGGTACTTTACGATCACATAAGATCCCTGACGCACCTCTCCACTTCAACCAACCCGCTTGGATTCTATGTGTCACATCTTTATCAATACCTCCGTCCTTTTGAACTATCGATCCAAGATATTTAAAACACTCAATACGGGAAATATCTTGATCACCTAACTTAATAAAGAAGCCATATGTCATTCTTGTACTGCTATATTTAAGCTCCATATACTCCGTCTTTGCCCTGCTCAACCTAAAATCTTTCTTTTCTAAAGTATCTCGCCAAGATTCAAGTTTTGCATTTACACCCTCACGCGTCCCATCTACCAAAACGATATCATCCACAAACAATAAACACCAAGGTATTATTTGTTGGATATGTCTGGTGAGCTCATCTAAGATAAGGATAAAGAGATAAGGGCTTAAAGCTGAACCTTGATGTAAGCCATCAGTGATAGGGAATTCCTGTGTTAATCCTCCAGATGTCCTCACCCTTTCACTGAATTTGTATAGATATCTTTGATTATGTCAATATATGAAACATTTACACTTTTTTTTACTCTCCATAAGATCTCTCTTGGAACTCTATCTTAAGCCTTCTCAAGATCAATAAACAACATACATAAATTTTGTTTTCTTTCTCAATAGTTGTCAATGAGTTTCCTCAAGAGATGTATAGCTTCTGTGGTTGACCTCCCTAACATGAATCCAAATTGATTCTCCGAGATGTTAGTCTCACGTCTTACTCTTCTTTTTATTACTCGTTCTCATAGTTTCATGGTATGACTCATCAATTTAATTACGCTGTAATTAACACAATATTGTATATCTTCTTTATTCTTATACAAAGGTACCAAGATACTTTATCTCCATTGATCTGACATTCTCTTTAACTTCAGTATCTTATTGAAAAAATATATAAGCTACAAAATTCCTTCATTTCCTAGACATTTTCATACTTTGATGGGTATATCGTCTGACCCAACCGTCTTTCCATTTTTCATCTTATTTAGAATATCTTTTACATCTAATACTTAAATTTTATGATAAAATGTCATGTTCCTATACTCTTCTGATTTACTTAACTATTTCAAGTTCAATTCATTGTCCTTTGTTTTATTATAGAGTTGATAAAAGTATATTTTTCATCGCTCTTTAATATTCACATCATCCGTCAAAACTATATGTCTCATCTTTTATGCATTTTACTTGACTTAAATCTCTTATCTTCCTTTATCTAGCACGAGCAATTTTATATATGTCACATTCTCCATCTTTAGTATCTAGTCGATTATAAAATTCATCATAAGTTTGACTTCTTGCTTTACTTACTGTCTATTTAGCTTCTTTTTTGGCGACTTTATACCTGACTAAGTTTTCATCATTCCTACAAGCATAAAGTGATTTATAGCTGGTCCCCTTTGCTCTCACTTTTTCTTGCAATTCCTTTTTCCACCACCTAGATTCTTTATTTGAGAGCGCACGACCTTTTGATACTCCAAGTACGTTTTTTTCACTTATCCTTAAATGTGAAACATAACTTCCCATGAGACATTATGATCAGCTTAAGGGTCATCAACTAGTTGTTTCATAACTACCGTCTCGAAAACAACCTGTTTTTCCATCTTAAAGTTTCACCACCGAATTTTTTGCAAAAATTTTATTCTTGTCTTAAATTTATTATATTTAATTTGTACATCTAACACCGCTAACTTATATTGTGCTGTCAAACTTTCTTCTGGTATAACTTTGCAATCCTTATAAATCATTTTATTTATTTGCGAGTCATAAAATAATTAATTTGTGACTTATTTGCTCTGCTTTTAAACGTAATTAAATGTTCTTATCTCTTTATAAAAAATATATTTCATAAAAAATATATTCCATGAACGACTGTGTAATCTACATTTTCTTTGCATATATGTCCATTTAAGTCTTCTCCTATGAAAATCTTCTCTCTTTGTGACATTTATCTTACTAAATCATCTAAGTCTTCCAAAAATTGCACTTTAATAACTTCACTTAATCCTACTTGTGGCGCATAAGCACTAATCACATTAATAGTTTTTTTTTTCATACGATCAATTTAAGAGCTAAGATTTTATTATCTTTTCTACTTATCCCAACAACTTCATCCTTCCAATTAGTATCCACAAAAATACCTACTTCATTACTTGTTTATTTTTTTCATGTGTACCATAATTTAAAACCTGAATTATCTAAAAAATTAGTTTTCTCACCCACTTATCTAGTCTCTTGCAGACATAAAATATTTATCCTTCTTCTAATCATCGTATCCACTACTTTCACAGCTTTCCCCGTTAGCGTACCTATTCCAACTTCCAAACCTAAGTCGATCACAATTCCTACGACATACTTCCCTCGGACGTCTAATATGTGAGGATTTTTACCTATTTAACTACTACACCCAAGTTCAATTGGAGGTGCAACGGTCTTTGCCAAAACACCGCATTCGGACCATATGACGAGAACTCTTGCATATTTAACACTAAACCCAAGTACTGAAGATGTAGCGGTCCTTGCCAAGAGGCCGCATTCGGACCATGCGACGCGTTCCTTAAGGGGAACAACCTAGCTTTTGCACAATTTCTCAAAAGATTCATATTTATAAGGGTGACTAAATTTTACGTTGGCCGTCTATCTAACACAACCCTTACTATTTTTCAACCGGGCTTGCGACCGACAAAGGTTGGTTTAAATATAAGCAATGGGCGAAGATTCAATATATCACCGCCATCAAACTCGAGGCAATACTCACTGCTTTATTATCTTATTGTGATAATATATATTAATATATATATATATATATAGGGTCCCATAGAATCCGCGTAACACGGATTTCGGATATACGCGTATATGATAAAGAAACCGTTGGATTTAATCCGCCGGTTTTTAAAAAAATTCACTGTTGCAAATTTTTTTGAATAGAGGGGTGGCCGGCGGCTGCGGGCTCGCCGACGACCGCCCGTCTGTTTAAAAAAAATTTGCAGCAGCGACAAATTGTTTTTCACATCGGGGGGCCGACGGGGGCTTGCCGGCTGCGACTTGCCGGACCGGCCGCTCTAGCTCGTCAGTGTCCCCTGCGCAGCTGCGGGCGCGGGCCGCCGCCACGCCCCCGCCCGCTCCGTGCGCTCGTCGGTGTGGACGCCGACGAGCGCAGGGAGGGAGGTGGCCGACGAGCCCGCTGCACCGCCGGCTCTCCCCCTCTCTTCAAAAAAATTTGCAGCAACGACAAATTGTTCTTCACATCGGGCGGGCGGTGGCCGCGAGCCCGCAGCCGCCGGCCGCCCCGATGTGAAGCGTGAAGCGCCACCTAATCCTGTGCCCCAGCAATAAATGGTATATACCGTTACGCGTATATACTTGTATCCGATATATATATATATACACATACATACAATACATGTATATATATATGTAACAGATGGGACAGTGCATCGACCCCCCCCCCCCCCCCCCCCCCCCCGTTCCACGCGCGTCGTTCCCGAGCTGTGTGGCGGGCTTCGCCCTCCCCCGACGATTCTTAATATTTTACTATTATTATAAATATTTTGTATTTTTTTAAAAAAAATCAATAATTAATATATATATATATATTTCTACATGTAGGTTTATGAGATTGTATGTTTTAAATAATATATATTATTATAACAAAATGGAAATTGTTGATGGTTTTATGGATATGGCTCTGTACTTTTAAGTAAAGCATACAGGTTCGTGTCCTGCCATTGGCCCTTTTCTTTCAATTTATTTTAAATTTTTTTCCCTTATAAACTTAGTCCCACATCGTGTGTTCTACCAGATTCTTTGGGTTTAGAGGAAAGTTTCAATAGAAATTTGACAGAGCGGGTTGTGGTGGCTAGAGTGCATGCGTGCATATCTTGACCGTTTGGGCTACATGCAGAGCCACACCTGTTTGGATTTTTTTCAAAATCTGGCAGGTAAAACGGTAATTTCTCATTATAGGATAGTGACTTGCTATAATTATAGGTTTAGGACCCCCTACAATCCTAGGTGTAGGAGCTGATGCGCTTACGGCAAGTGTACCTCTCGCATAAGTAATATAAAATGGGGAGGCTTTCCCAAGTATCAAATCTCTCAAGAAACACAGCAAGGTGGAGTTGTCTTTCAAGGAGGACTTGAAATTGAAGTCATTAGGTCGAGGTCATGAAGAAGTTTGGTTTTAGAAACAAGAAAATAAAAGATAATTAAATCTACTCCTATGCAGGCCGCTATGCACTGCTTCGCTAAGCGGGGTGGAGTAGGCAGGCGTATGGAACGAGTAGAACAACAAATTGAGGGTCGCAAACCACGTTGCAACGTGCGCCTCTAGCGATCGCTAGAGCGGCAATACTAACTATGGTGGCGGGTGGAAATATGGGCGCTGCACAAGCAACTAAAGCAGTAAAACGATAAAGATTCACATAGACATGAAACTAATAACCCTTACAACTAAAGTGCAACATCAACTACATATAAAGATTTAATCACGCATATACAACAATAAAGTAAGAACAAGTCAAGAAATCGACCGAATCCGAAGGCTCGTCGAGGAGCCGTGGAAGGAATCGCCAGGTTGTCGATCCGCGTCCAAGCTCGCTCCTCAACTACGTCCGGGGGAGAGAAGGCTGTCACTGCCTTCCAATGGAATCGTCTTCTTCGTGTCACGATTCGGAAGAAGGTTGCAAGCTTCCCTTTGCTTGATAGATATGACGTCAAAACTTGCAATAGAGCTAAGAAGTGAAGGAGCAGACTGAGAGCAAGCACCGGCGAGAGATAAGCTTCGCGCGCATGGACAGAGTTTCTCTCCTTAGTGGAAGATGAAGGGCGAAGGAGGAACGACAGAGTTTTGCCCTAAAACGGCGGCAGAAATGGCTGAAAGTGAACCTCCCCGGTTTGGAAGAAAATCTGCGCTTAAATAGAAACAGGTCAGAAAAATGGTCACACACGGTTTAACACACGACCGTGCGTTAACCGTGCGTTAATAACGCACAGATAATGACCTGCGAGGAAGATGCGTTGACCCGTGCGTGTTACTCGCGCACGGGCGCTTCCGCCCGTGCGTGAAGGAAAATGCACGGGTAACCACAGAGCGCTGGAATACAGGATAATAAAGAGGAACCGTGCGTTTTACTCGCGCACGCGCGAACAAATCGCACGAATAACCACAGAGCGCAGGAATTCCAAGAACAATATGTAGACCGTGCAATTCCTTCTCGCACGGTTTGGCCGAAACCGTGCGGGAACAAAACGCACGAGTAGATCAGACGTCCCCAGAATTGTTGTGTATAATGCACGATTACGCTGAAACAGTGCGCGAAGAAATTTGCACGACCGTGCGTTTTACACAGGAGCTGGAATTGGAATTCCGGACATTACGACCACCAGCACAACAATAAATCTAACTGAGGCATAACCCCTAAATATCCCAAACAATCATATAAAACAGAAAAAACAATTGCGAGGAGCTCAAAGAACTTACCCTCAACACAAGAGTGCGCATTTGCACACCACATTGGGCCAAAACAATGCACTATTGACTAAGTGAAGCCCTAATCAAATATACGACTTTTCCTACTGAAAAAGTAGTGCACATGCAAGATAATAAGCACAGATGAGTCCGAAAAACCCTATATAAATCAGATTCATCACACCACCAGACTTAAACATTTGCTTGTCCCGAGCAAATCATCTCTAAGCGGAGTGAAATAAAGCTAGTTGACTAAGCAATTGCATAAATAGAGTACCATGCGAAGTCATACCTTCATGTACAAAAAACAATAGTAGAAAACTCATCTATACATGCATAATAATTTCTAATTTCTGCAAACGTAAAGAAGATATTACAAATACTCCTAAAGTGAATCACGGTGAATCATTCGGCTGCGCGTAGAATGAAAGCAGACGGACAATAAGGTGAGCATTGCCAAAGATCAGGTCTCAGGAGAATCTCCAAAGGAATCCATCAATGTCGATGACCATATGCTCGCCCGTTCACACTCGCTCCACGACACTAGTTTGACTCAAACGCGAATCCGTAGGACTTGGAGTATAATGTAGGCTTAGGCGAAGACGAGGTATACAAAGATAAACACGACGGATACGCACACCCAAAATGAGACTGCCCGAAAACACTCACGGCTACATTCAACGACAAACATGTGCAGTACACCACCAAACTTGGACTTTTAACGGTGCGTGCACGCCCATAACAAACATAATACAATAAAATTTCACAACTCTACAATTTTTTTTCTTCTCTTTTATTCCTCATTGAGAATTTTTTTTTCAATTCATTTCATTTATATATATTTTTTCTTTTTATTTAACCAAATAACCAAAACAAGCCGAAAACACGGCAACACCACAAGCGGCACAAACACTCAAATAACTGCCACACATAACGGATACAAAACTACAATAAAACAAACCAACCGAGCGACCACATTCGGGTGTGCGAGTAGGAAAGGCTATATGGCTTTGGTAGCGAGGCGTAGGGATGTCAAAGGAAGGGACATGCTCAACGGGGATAACAACGAATACACGTCGGGAATGGTACAAGACTCAAACTAGAACAAAGTGACGGCCTACATCACGCGCGCACTTGACTAACCATGTGCCCATGCTTCCAGAGTAGCTAGGGGAAAGTTCTTAGCCACCGAGAAAGATAATCCTTCCTCCCGACTCGAGCAATACGAGGCTATTGAACTCACACACACAATCTTACACCACCGTTTGATTCATAACCGGATTCACAACTAGAGTACCGTAAACAAAATCTATGCTAATAGAAAAATAGAAACTATAAGCATAAAAAGAATTTTAATCTACACGGACTCTAAGTGAGCATGAGTGCACGCCTAAGAACACTCTTGGAGTCAACATTTTACTCCAACACGCAATCCTAAATCAACACAGCATTTTTTATTCTACGCACAAGTGATAAACAAGCTCGGCGCGTGCAAGTGCTTAAGTACGCGTTCTCAAGTGGGTGTTGTGGAGTGCGATGCAAATGCAAATGATATTACAATAAAAGCTTCTAGTATGCGAGTGGAAGGTGCACGTGAGCGGATAACAACTCGAATCTCTCCCACACCAGACTTAATCTATACAACCTATCACAAGATTTGCAATAAAAACAATGAAATATAAGTCGGGGGAGAGGTTACCCCATACTCAGCAAATGAGCATACCAGAAGACGCGAGAAAGCTTGAAGTTAAACCTGCAAAAATTTCACTCACTCCGCCGCGCAAGTGAAGGGCCAACCTGCAAAAGAGCTCCAGCAAAAATTGTATATACAATGACAATATCAAATTTAATCTAAACTATACAACACGTAAAACAATTTTTAAAACAGTAAAAATAACTAACTATACCTACACCTAGATAAGTACTGAGGTTATTGTCCACCCAACACGACTTATTCAGCTAACGAAAAATTGTAGCTAATGGGCCTATGAAACAAAAGATGCACAGGTAATTGGCCGAATATCCGTTGCGATAGTGAGTATCGATACAGAGATAATTCAGTTACCCCTCTACCTAAATAATAATATCTGCCCAACTCAGGTAGAGGAAATAAGAAACAAGAAGAGGAGGAGCACTGGTCCTCGCTAATCTCATCAAAAGCTAAATCCTTGCCTAACAAGGCGTTATCCACAGCAGGTCCGCAGGAGGCGATGGCGACGACAGGGGCTTCCACTGCGAAGGAGGTAGGAACCTTCTCACACAAGCAGATGCACCCGCCGACGGCTTAAGCACAAGGCTCATCGTCATCCCAACGTACCCGTGGAGACTCAACCCGCACAGACTCAGATAATGAAGGAGGGTCAAGCAATAAATGAGAGGAAAAACTAAAATACACAAAATACGGGAGAGTGATCCCGGTATCACTCTCAGTAGGATCCGAGCACAGATCACTATCAGTATCATATGAGTCGTATCGGGGGGAATCCAAGAACTCGAGGTCTGCGGTGGTAAGAGGGACCGCCTCGTCCAATAAGGAGGTGCAAACCTCCGCATCAGAAAGGGGATATTCCTCATCCCACCGGGGTGCGTCATAGCGTTCCGAAGATCCACATTCTCCGTCGGAGATAATAAAGTCTTCATCCCACTTTGGCGCAACCTCAGGCACCGAATCACCTACGAATACGGCATCACCAGCCGACTCACCCGAAAAAGGAGTAGCACGATCAGGCAAAAATTGCGGAGGGGCAAAACTGTTCTCGAAACCTGGTATTGAATGAGCAGGCCCCATCGCAAAATCATCCGCTGACACCTCCTCATCGACAAGAACAATCTCCACGTCCTATACAGGAGCGTCCATGTGTTCCCGATCCTCTTTTTGCTGGCTAACACCAGAGTGACCGTCATCACTCAAGGAAATCTCGTAAAAAGGGAGCGAGGGACCCATGAAAGATCTGTATGCGGCGAGAGATTCTTCAGTAATCTCAATGGGCAAAAAACGAGCAAGATGTGCGATGTCAGTGTATGGGCCCGACAACACCCTGGTAGGCCTGTCCACAGTAGTCCTCCGTAAACGAGAGGTTGCTGCGCACACGCCCTCAGAGGAAGAAGGCTTGCACAGACGGGGGCAATCCTTCAACATGTGGCCAATACCTTGACATAACAAACACCTAATATAATGCTCGACATTTAAAACAGCCAAGGCGTCGATGTATCGGCGCAAAGTGTCATATAGACGACACTCAACTACAGAGTACATTGCGAACAAAAATAGTTGCAGAATGGGTGCTACACAACTTAGAATAAGAATAAAAATAACACGGACCCGCTTTCTAAACCAAAAATTGGAAAAGAGAAAAAGAAATAAATAAAAGAAACGGTAAGCAACTAAAATAATAATAAAAAACAACAATCACGAGACTTCCTTTCAGAAAACTCACACGACTGTGTTCCCCGGCAATGACGTCAAAAACTTGATACGCTTACGGTAAGTGTACCGCTCACATAAGTAATATAAAATGGGGAGGTTTTCCCAAGTATCGAATCTCTCAAGGAACACCGCAAGGTGGAGTTGTCTTTCAAGGAGGACTTGAGATTGAAGTCCTTAGGTCGAGGTCATGAAGGGGTTTGGTTTTAGAAACAAGAAAATAAAAGCTAATTAAATCTACTCCTATGCAGGCCGCTATGCGCTGCTTCGCTCAGCGGGGTGGAGGAGTAGGCAGGCGTAGGGAACGAGTAGAACAACAGATTGAGGGTCGCAAACACCTCGTCGCAACGCGCGCCTCTAGTGATCGCTAGAGCGGCAATACTAACTATGGTGGCGGGTGGAAATATGGGCAATGCACAAGCAACTAAAGCAGTAAAACGATAAAAATTCACATAGACATGAAACTAATAACGCTTACAACTAAAGTGCAATATCAACTACATATAAAAATTTAATCACGCATATACAACAATAAAGTAAGAACAAGTGAGAAATCGACTGAATCCGAAGGCTCATCGAGGAGTCGCGGAAGGAATCGCCGGGTTGTCGATCCGCATCCAAGCTCGGTCCTCAACTATGTCCGGGGTAGAGAAGGTTGTCACTACCCTCCAATGGACCCGTTTTCTTCGTGTCACGATCCGGAAGAAGGTTGCAAGCTTCCCTTTGTTTGATGGATATGACGTCAAAATTTGCAATAGAGCTAAGAAGTGAAGGAGCAGACCGAAGCAACCACCGACGAGAGGTAAGCTTCGGGAGCATGGCCGAAGCTTCTCTCCTTAGTGGAAGGTGAAGGGCGGAGGAGGAACGACGGAGTTTTGCCCTAAAATGGCGGCAGGAATGGCTGAAAGTGAACCTCCCCGGTTTGGAAAAAAATCTGCGCTTAAATAGAAGCAGGTCAGAAAAATGGTCACGCACGGTTTAGCGCACGACCGTGCGTTAACTGTGCGTTAATAACGCGCAGATAATGGCCTGCGAGGAATATGCGTTGACCCATGCGTGTTGCTCGCGCACAGGCGCTTCCGCCCGTGCGTGAAGGAAAATGCACGGGTAACCACAGAGCGCTGGAATACATGATAACAAAGAGGAACCGTGCGTTTTACTCGCGCACGGGCACTTCTGCCCGTGCGTGAACAAATCACACGATTAACCACAGAGCACAGGAATTCCGAGAACAATATGCAGACCGTGCGATTCCTTCTCGCACGGTTTGGCCGAAACCGTGTGGGAACGAAACGCACGGGTAGATCAGACGTCCCCAGAATTGCTGTGTATAACGCACGATTACGCTGAAACAGTGCGCGAAGAAATTCGCACGACCGTGCATTTTACACAGGACTGTAATTGGAATTCCGGACATCACGACCACTGGCACAACAATAAATCTAACTGAGGCATAGCCCCCAAATATCCCAAACAATCATATAAATTAGAAAAAACAAGTGCGAGGAGCTCAAAGAACTTACCCTCAACACAAGAGCGCGCATTCGCACACCACATTGGGCCAAAACAATGCACTATTGACTAAGTGAAGCCCGAATCAAATATACGACTTTTTCTACTGAAAAAGTAGTTCACATGCAAGATAATAAGCCCAGATGAGTCTGAAAAATCCTATATAAATCGAACTCATCAGGAACCCAATACAAAAGTACACGAACGGTCCTGATTGATCTGATGGTATGTCGGTGATTGAATGACAGAGATGTTATGATCTAGCTAGATCGGATAGTCCATATTGATTTGATGGTATGGCGAGTTACATGGTATGCAACCTAAATATTTCTTTATATATAGTATATATATATATATATATATATATATATATATATATATATATATATATATATATATATATATATATATAGAAAGAGAGGGGTGTTCAGGTGCGTATGATCCAAGGTGCGAATATGCGATACAGGATCTGGACCGTTGAAATCAAATCCAGCGCCGACGACGACTTCCAGCAGCGGACGACGGCGACACCTATGGCATCTGAGGGCCGACAGAGGTCGCGCTCTTGGCGGCGATCACACCCGTAGTCGCCGCCGGCTCTTCTGTGAGCCGCCGACTGCCAGCAAGTTCAAAAATCATCTCGTCGATGCTCTATGAACATCTTCGCACCTTCGGCGGACGGTGGCTGTGGGCTCGCCGACCACCGACCGCCCTGGGCTCATTGGGTGCAAAAAGTATGGTCATAGCAGTGGCGGCCGGTGGTTGTTGTGTGTGGGTTCGCCGACCTAAGGCCGCCCTGGGTTCGTCAGCGGACCCGTGCTCGCTGACTCTTAGCGAGTTTTGCACGGGCTTTGCCCGTGCTCGCTGACTCTTAGCGGGCTTCGTCCGCATTCGAGTGGGCTTTGTCCCCTCGATTCGAGCGGGCTGCGTCCCCTCGATTTGAGCGGGTTGCGTCCCCACGATTCGAGCGGGTTGCGCCCGTACCCAAAACCCTTAATTTTATTCAAAACATATACATATAAGCAGTTAAATGACCGTAAAATATATAAAAGTAATATTCCTATTTTTATTTTATAAAACATTGCACATTTTATCTAAAAAATTAATTTATCTCTCCCTCTCTCTCCCCGTCTCTCTCTCTCTTATTCTTCCGGCTCTCTCCCTCTCCCTCCCACCCTTTCTCTCTCTCTCCCTCCCTCTTTCTTCATTAAATCTCTCCCTCTCTCGCCCCCCTCTCTCCTAATCCCCTCCGCTCTCTCCCTCTCTCTCCCACTCCCGCCCCCTCTCTTTCTTCATTAAATCCCTCCCTATCTCCCCCTCTCTCCTTTATCCAGTCCGCTCTCTCTCCCTCCCCCTCCGCTCTCTCTCCCCCCGCCTCCCCCCCCCTCTCTCTCTCTCTCATGTAGGTATAAGAGGCCTATTAATATTCCCTCTATCTCTCTACCTCTCTCTCCTCAATCTTTCTTTCTCTCTCTCCATCTAAAAGATGAGATTAAATTTGCATTTTGATCAAATGGTTGTGATCGAAAGATTGTTGTGCTTGAACATATCTATATGACTATATATAGTAAAGATATATATATACATTTTAACAAATTCAAAATTACAAAAATAATTAAAAATTTAAAATATATATATATATAGTTTAACAGTAAAAAAAATTACAAAAATAATATTTTATAAAAATAATATTAAACGTAATATATATACATATAATTATATAATTATATATTTATATTAGAAAAATAGATAATACGAGCATCTTCGCACGTGTTACGCCCGTGCTCGATGCTCTCGGGCGGCCTTCGGCCGCATCAGGCGGGCTTCGCCCGTCTGCGCACGGGCTTTGCCCGTGCTTGATGCTTCGGGTGGTCTTCGGCGCCGCACCCGCCACTCGCGGCCCCCGGAGTCCGAATCAAAATAATTTTGCTTGCACGGGCGAAGATGCTCGTATGTATATACACACACACACATACATAAAAGGTTTGCACACAAGAAAAACATGCGGTAATTCTAGGAATTTTCCCAAGAATACGGGACATTTTTGACACCTAGAAAAAATGAAGTATGTCATTGCCATTTAGATTCTGTTCACGGGGACCATGCATCTGTTCCGCTAATTAACTGAAAGGCGGCCGGTAGATTTTCAAAATTACCTCATGGTTCACCAAATGGATATTCCTGAGTATAGCTGAAATCTGAAATTTCAAATTTTACATCATTTTGAGATGTCTTTTTTGTTGTTTAGGACTACTCGAGTGAAACATTGTGGGCTTAAGTGGGGCTTCAGTTGCATTAGAAGCACAAGTCTTTTGTCTGCAATTAGTAGAAGCTAAGAAGCTCTAGTGAGAACAAAGTATTGTGCAAAAATCAGAGGAACCCATCGAGAATGTGGGTGTGTTGATCCTTCGGGATTGTTTTTTCATCCCATTCCTCACAAACTTCGTCCTGCGCTAATACCTTTCTTTCCTTCCACGATCTTCACTCTACCATACCTATCCTTCTTCTCAACTACCTCGCCTTTTTCAGTGGCTATTGGTTGTTGATAAGTAAAAATATCAGTTGTTCCGCATAGTAGCACTGTTGTTTTAGGCCACCACCATGGCTGATTTAGCTTGCTGTATAGAGCCGGAATCTTAGTTGCTTTGCTTTGGTTTCAGCTGAATTTTGTGTGGATTCCTATGGCTGTTTGAGCGGTTTGTAAATGCTGACTTTTTAGTCATTTGCTTGAATTTTTTTCTAGAATTCATTGTACTTTAGTGGAGTAATTATTGTCTAGATTTTTAAACCCCCCGTGAGATCCTTGCTTATTCAATTGATGCCTTTATTTAGTTCTAAATAGTTATAATGATCCAACGTGTGAGTGATTTTTTTTACAAATATTACTCTACTTGCATTGTGTTTTTCCTTGTGCCATTGATTATTTTATCTAGAACAATCTTGGTTAGATTACCACAAAAGAAGACAATCTTGAATTCAATTGTATCATAAACCGTCCTTTATTGATTGCTACATATAAGAGAATCCAAACATATTTGTCTAGCAAACGGAGTGAATGCGACAAAGTAGTTAATTCCATAGATCCGACAAGAACAATGTTTGATCCATATGAGGGAACAGCTGAATCTGGTGAATAGTAATCAATAAGCTCACGCATCTCCGCAGCAATGGATTATTTCAAAAGAGGATGTATAATTTCTTGATGCTTACTAGGAATAGAGACAAGCAATACCGAAGGTTCAGGATCAATGTTCCAACAATACAAGTGAAGGGAATAACTGCCAGTTTCCTTTCGGAATACAATGAGTGTCAATTAGAAGATTCAGCAGCAAGAGGATGTTGAGTTGATTATCTACAAGAGGGCAAGGCTGTCAACTGTAAACATGAATGGGAGGAAAGCTATGGATAGGTGCCTCCTATAACAAAGAAGAGGAATAGGTGATGACTAAATGAAGGATAATAGAGAAAATAATGAAGCAGCTGTTATGGGCTTGCATCGTTGATGATTGTTGGAGGTGGAGATACAAGGGGTAAGCCCTAGAATGGTGGAGGAGGAGATGAGAGAGGAAGAAAACCCTAGAAGGTGGCGGAAAGGGAGAAGAACTTAGAGAAAGAGAGAGAGAAAGTTAAGAGACAAAGGAAATTTCATTCATTCATTGCTTAACTTCAATTACAAGACAAGGCCCATTTATAAGACCCCGGGTGGCATACCCGTAATTACATAAGATGCATAAAATATTAAAACACTAAAACATTACAACGAGACAATAAAATAACTGACGGAGGACCATAACTCATAAGAGAGGACCATAACACATAACAGGAGACCATAACACATAACACATAACACTCCACCCGTCCTTCAATTTGAGCTTGTCCTCAAGCTCAAACTCCAGTAGGATGTGCGGCTTCTCTGGCTCCTTGATCTCGCGCCAAAATAGGGCCTTGTAGCGTGTCGCGGTGCAATGAGCAGTAAGGTGTAGCGGTGGCGCCGTCGAAAAGAAAATCGGCTGAAGCATTGAGTTTGGCTGGTTTGGTGGAGTGGTGGTGAGTAGCAACAATAGGGATGGCGGAGGAGTGACGACCGTAGCAGGAAGGGATCCGGCGGGGTCACCGGGGCTCGGGCCGGCAGAAAAGGCGGCACAACGGCCGATGACTGCGGCTGTGGCGGCGACGGCAGCGGCGAGGACGGCAACGGCGAGGACGGCGGAAGCGAGGACGGCGGAGGCGGCACAAGCTATGCGGGCTGGAAGAGTGGGACAGACAAGTCAGGGGCTGGTGGCGGAGGAGGCGGAACAGTCCATGGGTCACGTTAAAGTAGCCCGATCTCTCCAATTGATCAAGCTTGGAGTCGAAGCAAGACATGGAGTCCCAAAATGTTGTCGACCACTTCAGCAGCATCGAGTGGAGGATGGCCGCATCCGCGGCACTAAGATTATTGTTCATCAAAGTAACAGGAGAAGTGGGATGGAGGGCCAATTAATCAATCCAAGACTAATTAGTTAAATAATTAACTAATTAGCCGCAGAGACAGAGATTGGAGAAAGGTAGTTCACGTGGCTCGATAAAAAAATCAGTCCGGTATTGGATAAGATGATGGAGACGGGTGAAGCAGGTGGAAACGTGCCCCCGCGGAACGATGCAGACAGGAGCGCGTATTCCGGACGGCGATGGGAAGACGAAGCGGCGACCCGGGATGTAGGTGTTGCGCGTGTTCCAGACGGCAAGGAGCAGCGACAACGGTTCGCGTTCGACGTGCAGGCGACTGGCCGCCAGGAGCATGCTGCTTGGGCGAGTACAACAAAAGCGGAAGCGGGATGCGCTCCCGGATGCAGGCGACGACGGCGACTACAGGGATGTCGGCTGCTGATTTGAAGCAGTTGCTGGCAGAACCCACTGGAAGATCACGCCGTGGAAGATGAAGTCGACAGCGGCCCTGGAAGATGCTGCTTGCTGTTTCAGACCCGCTCGGAGGGCTGATCTAGAACGGGGATGGAGAAATGGTGTCGGCGCGATGTTGGCGTGCGTCTGCAGAAGAGGACCGAGTGCCTCTGATACCAAATTGTTATGGGTTTGCTTCGTTGATGATTGTTGGAGGTGGAGATACAAGGGGCAAGCCCTAGAATGGTGGAGGAGGAGATGAGAGAGGAAGAAAACCCTAGAGGGTGGAGAAAGGAGAGAAAAACTTAGAGAGAGAGAGAGAGGAAGTTAGAGAGATAAAGGAAATTTCATTCATTCATTGCTTAACTTCAATTACAAGACAAGACCCATTTATAAGACCCCGAGTGGCATACCCGTAATTACATAAGATGCAAAAAATATTAAAACACTAAAACATTACGACGAGATAATAAAATAACTAACGGAGGACCATAACTCATAACAGAGGACCATAACACAACATAAGACCATAACTCATAACACAACAGTAACACATAACAACAGCCTCATGAAAGGTAACAATCGATGTGAACAAGCATTAGTAAGATGATCATAATAGTAATTACTTTTTTGAGTTCGAGAGTACCTAAGAATAATGTGTTGAACAGCACAAGGAGAAATTTTACCCACAAGTGAAAGGTTAGGATTTATGAGCATCAAGATACCATTCCTCAAAATTGACGTGGATATTTTTTGCATTCAAATCATTTTTGCTAGTCAAGCATGAGCTAGTTCATAGATCTTTAGGCTTTGATTGCCGAGGAATAGAGATTTTACAAATAAACATTGAAGATTGGGACTCCATTGCTATCATTGATCTTCGAACAAACTAAATTAAAAGGGAGAATGAAATGAGTAATAGAAAAGTGAAAAGAGATACAATAGTAATTGCCCAACTCACAAGAATGACAATTGAATCTAGAATGAGACAAAAAAGTAGAATCTTGAAGATAATAGGCAGGAAAGTGAACCAATCATCAATGCCACTGCATGGAGTAACAGTACAAGACATGACAATGTATAGTGGGAGTCAAATAGTAGATTCCTCCATCTTAAACATCTGCATCTTTCTTGAGTTGAAAACGTAAAAGAATAAGATGGGTAAAACGTTCTGGAGAAGGTAAGGGTTTTTGTAAAATGACTAAAGGATGAGCTTTATAGAAATGTGGATGTGCACAAAAAATATCAAAGAGAGTAAAAGAAATATGGTCAATGAACACTTGGAATTTGTGACCTAGGAACAATCGAATAATTAATGTTGTTGTCAACGTAATATAAACATATATGGTGGCACATTAAGAATGTACTGAAAACGGAAGAATGATCAGAAATATTAATTTGGTCTTTGAACCAAAGAGGCGCCATTTAGTTTAGAACAGAATGAGCGAATTTTGGATGTCCATAACTCCTCATTTAGTATTTTTGAAACACACTTTCTAGAGATAAAAAACATTGAAGTTCTTCGAAACAACCTGTTACTCTTTTTAAGTGGGTTTTCTTTGAGAGCAAGATTTTGATAGAAAAATGAGGAGAAAACATAAAGCATTGGAGTTCCTTCCACGAGGACGCTGGATGAACTGCATTGGAGTTCCTGGTAATTGTGTGGATATTGATAGAGAGACGGATAATTTTCTACGTTAGTCTTTGACAAAATCCTCTGAAATGAACCATAGAATGTCTAGTGAGCATAGAGGATTCAGAGATCCGGAGATTGCACAATAAAGAAGTCAAACTCGTGAAAATGCATTGGAACAATTGGGGTCGGGAGGAGCTCTCGTGGGAGCGGGAGCAGGCCATGCTCTAGGAGTATCCCGTGTTATTTCCCTCGGGTACAATTTTTTATAGTGTACTCTTCTATTCATAAATTTCATGAAGAAATTCTTTTGAGGGGGCGGGGGAGTTGTAACACCCCAAAAATCTCTTAAGAAAAGTAGGCTAAGGACCGTAGGATGCCTAAGGACGTCTCATGCATTTCCGGGACTGTTCGGGGGGCTTTTCAGAGAATTTCTGGGCTGGTCGTGCATTTTTGTACACTCACGAGTAAATGCACGATTGTTTGTAAATGCACGATCAATCTCTTTTCAAGGGGGGTGCTGTATCCTTTCTGATTAAGTCACGCACGAGCGTGCATTCTGAAACGCACAATCGTGCGAACGATAACTAACTATTAAACAGTCTGAAATCTGGGCCGTTTGTTGGGCTGATCAAGGATCAGATGGCTGGGCTTTAGTGTTGTGGCTATTAAGTCAGGAAGGATGAGCTTTTGAGCTCATTTACCTTTGTATTTTCTCTCTCTTAGGTCAGAGGAGTTGATGAGGAGGAGCTCTCCCCCAACATTGGAGGAGCTTAGGAGCTCCGATTGACAACCCGGGACCGGCAACACGGAGAGGACCCGAAGACGCTAATTTTCATCCTTGCACTTCAAGCTTTTGATGGCAAGGAGGAAATCTCATAGGGTAACGATATTTCTCCTCCTGATTTTAGGATGCGTGCTTGACATTCTTTATTTTGATGCTTTGATTTCTGCATTTTGGCACCAAATTCCTTTAATTATAGGGGTTGTGGTTGCCTTGGTTCATTGAGAACTATCGGGTCGATCGAGTCCATCCCCGACATGATTGCATTATAAGTCCGTGATCATTTAACGGATTAGGCATGGTGGGTGAATCTAAATTCGTGGCCGCGACCATATTGGTGATGTTGTTTGACTCTGCATTTGGGGTTTTTGCTAGACGTGCGATTGTGGCGAAGACGACATTGTAATGCCCGATTTACGTGAGAATTGTTAAATTTTCTCAACGTGGTCAGCAAGATAGCCCAAACGCCAAATTAATATCTTCGGAACTACCCAGTTCTCACGTTGAACCAGCGGAAACCAAGGACCAAAGGTTAATCCCAACAAACAATGGAAGCACAAGCAGGTCATTAATTCATTCACTTCTTTACAATACGAGGCATACATAGCGAGACATGATTTCGCTAGTATAACAGCTGTAAACAAAAAGCACCAAAAAACGAGCCGGGCGGACAGCACCGGAGTCCGCCGAGACCGCCGAGGTCGCCGAGGTCCGCTGAGATCGCCCACGCTACGCTGCAATCCGCCGAATAGCCACGGAGTCCGCCGAAGCCGCGAGGCCGCGCGGACACACAGTTATTCGCCTCCTGCTGAACCTGAAATGAGGAACACCCCTACCGCCTGAAGCCGGCGGACAGGTTATTGAAGCTGGCAAAGATGAAACAGAGCTGACAAGCCGCAGAGCGACCTCCTGCTGAGTCCGCAGAGACCGCACACTTCCAAGTACTTGACCGAAGTCACAGCCAAACTCCTGGCTCCTTGAAGCTACCCGCGCGACCTGCACACAGCAAACGTCAGCACTGAAACAATCCGCGCGGACTGACAGACTGAGACCGCAGCACTTCGCCCAACCCAACTTACTGTTCACTCAAGTTACTTAGGTTACTGTAGATGTGCCAGGGGGGTCCTATTTATAGGCAAGGTGAGGAGTGTGGTCACCGCCCAAGAGATAGCGACACCGCCCCAGCCCGCGCGATAGCAAAACCCGTCCGCCGAGTCCGCATGGACTTAGCCGGATACCAAGGAAAACCGCCAGGAGCAAGGCAACCATTGACGAACCCTCTCCAGTCCGCCCAAGCTATGCGGACAATGCAACAGCCCGCGAGCTCCAACCACTGCAGGACAGCAATCCCCCTTCAATGGCTGTCCGCACCAACCCGAGCCAGTCCGCAAGACTCACACCTCAATCCGCCATAAGTCCACGACCAAAGGCGGATAGCAACAGTCCGCCCGGTCACAGCGGACTTGGCGGATACCGCGGACACCATGGTCTTGGCACAAAGTGTGACCAAGTCCAAAACCATCAAAAGCCAATGCGAGCATGACGGACACAAACTCCCGTCCGCCAAACACCCTAGCACAGACCGCCATCAGTCCGCGAGCTCCTCGCACTCCTGTCCAACGCAGCACCCAACTCCCGGACTCCAAAACCAGTCCGCCAAAACGATCTCCACAGCAAAGCACCTGCTGTGCCACCAGAGCTCGACAAGGCCTCAGCCAAGCTCTAAGCTCAGTCCGCACCAGCCCAAACCGCGGACATGCCAGTCCGCAAGCTTCCCGCGAACATGAGCCAACCCGCCTATCAACACAAGCTTGCACCTGCGGCCACTGAGCAATGCACCAGTCCTCAAACCTCCATCCGCTCAGGCTGCTCCTTGGCAAAGCCAATCAACAAACACCCTATCCGCAGAAACCAGGCCGCATAGTCGCGGACTCCATGCAACAAGCCGCTCAGAAGACAGCCGACTTTCCACTAGACCTACCACCAGGCCGCACATCACAGTCCGCCCAGTCCGCCTAGTCCGCCAAAGCTGTCCGCCCCAGGCCGCCCGGCCTGTCCCGTCACCAACTACCACTTCACAAATTTCAACAAGAATAGCGGATGATGAGATTAGGGAGAGGAGTGCAGGAGGAAAATTTTAGGGTTTCTGAATGTGATGTTGTCTATGTTGGAGATACCCAACATGGGCAACTCATTTCCCAATGATGGGAGAGGGGAAACCATTAGTAACAATCTATGTTATGAAGAGCACTATGCGTATGGGTCAATTATCCCCAGGTGTGGTTCAAAAGCGCCTAGTGAGCCTTCGTATTTAAAGCTCTCTAAGTCAAAGATCCCTCTTCACAGGAGCTTTCCCCTCACCAGAGAGTCCTCTTCGTTTGCGATTATTCTTCGTCAAAGCTTTCCTCTTGCCGGAAAGTCCTCTTTTAAAATAAAAAAATTCAATGAGGCTTCTTCTTCGTCGGAGCTTCCTCTACGTTGGAGCCCCCTTATTTTTAGTTGTTCCATTTTGACACTCCAACATTTTTTTAAGAGCATCTTTGTGTCTCCGGCAGTGTAAAACTGCAGTAACTTCGTCCGATAGCAGTTTTAGACTCTAAAGTTGATGTCAGGAAGCAATTTCAGTAGTTTTAGGTTGCTGAACAACAACATTAGACTATAAAAGCCCCGTCTTGCAGCCAGAAATTGCTGGACTGCAGTTCCAACAATTCTGTCCGGAAGTTCAAAATTTCATGAATTGCATCAGAACAGTAATTTTGAACTCAAATAGTGTTGTCCGGAAGCATCTTGTCACTATAGTAGATGTTTTATGTTATGAATATTGTATTTAGTATTGTTATCATATTACCTTGTTTTAAGCTTTTAAGATGTCTTTTTTCTTTCTTTTGCGCCTTATCTTTGCGCCTTGATGTGTCTTGTGTCTTCAATAATTTAGGTAACAATGACAGGTGAAAGAGAATACATGTGAAGGAAGGAAAATAATACTTATTTGTCATATGGCTAGATGAACCACTAAAACACAACATATGAGTGGAGAATACAGCAACTGAGCCAGAGGGCGAGAAATCTTGAGATGGAGAGGGAAGCCTCAAAACTGTGAAATTTGTCGATCATACCTTGAGATAGAGTGAACAAAGGAGGTAAAAGCGATCAGAGGTAGCACATGGTGAGTGGTGAAGGGATGAACAAATTGATTGGTGATGAATGCATTATTTAAGCTGCTCGTCCCATTTACTTTTTAGTGTCATAATACTTTGTTAGGGGGTCCCACATCATTAGTTATCTCGCGGTTATACTATTATGATTATTTAGAGATTCAAACGAATTGTATAGAGTCAAGTGTATGAGTTGCATTGTATCGAGTCGAGTGCATGAGCATGAATGTTTTAGTGTGATGCACTTTTTATTGGGTATTTACGCCCATGCCATCGGGGTCCTATATAAAGTAATCTTTGGGTCAAGCACAAAGGATCATAAAAAAATGAAACCAATTTTTCTCGCTCAAGTTCTTCCCTCTCTCTCTAGTCTTTCTTCTTCCCCATTTCTAGGGTTAGGGTTGTGCACAACTCCCCTTCTTCCTCTCCCTGCGCATTCTCCTCAGGTTGAGCTCGGCTACCACTATATCTCCGCATCCACCGCCACCTCCGACAAAGTCCCGAAATAGGCTCGTAACATCTTAGTGCCTCTGGTCCTCCCTTCTTTGTGAGGCTAACATCTGTGTTTCCCTGTGAATAAATGTTTGTCCTCGCCCCTATAATCCGCTAAAACGCTTTCTCCTCGTTGACAACCGCCAGCCCTTCATCTACATATTCTTGTGATATCGCATCTTCCAACCATCCTTCGGTTCTCACACCCTTCGAATCCTGCTCGTCGACTCTTAGGGCAGTCAATCGAGACATCCTAAACCTACACTGACCCTCGTCATTCTTTTGTGTCGCAGGCCTCTCGCACGATAACTCCTGCTCAAGTTAGGGGCCCTATGTCATCAATTATCTAGCGGTTATATTATTATGAGTATTTAGGCATTGTGTTGAGCTGTGTCGAGTCAAGTGTATGAATCAAGTTATATCGAGTCGAGACGTAGTTATGAGTCAATTGAGTCTGGATGTTTTAGAGTGGTGAGTTTTTCTTTTATAAGTATTTACGCCCATGCCATCGGGGTCCTATATAAGGGGACCTTTGGGTCATGTATGAGGGGATCATTAAAGAATGAAACCAATTTCTCTTTCACTCTCAAGTTCTTTCCTCTCTAATCTCTCTTCTTCCACATTTCTAGGATTAGGGTTGAGCACGGTCCCCTTCTTCCTCTCCCACGCATTCTCTGCGGGTTGAGCTCGGCTCCCCTTCTATCTCCGCCACCTCCGACGAAGTCCTGAAATAGGCACATATCAAATTTGGCATCAGAGCCTTGCGATCTTCATTTCTAGTGGTTCAGCCGCAAAAAAGCCCCCTCCTTACTTCCCATGTTATTTATGGGCCATACGGATGATTCCACGAAATCTTCTTTCTCGCTCCCAATTCACATTGACACTCCAGCCTGCGTGCTTCGTCAAACCGCCATCATCGAATCCTCCACCCCCTCCGGTCACAAACCCCATCCCTCCACACACGCAGGACGCCTACACTCAACTAGCGCGCAAGCTAGGGTATTTTCTTTGTTGTATCAACCTCCTGCCAGCCGACGCTCAATCACATCCATCCAGCCAAACCCAACTTCTCATGTTTTGTCATGCTTTTCCCATTGCTTCATCGACGCCACACAAGCCGTCCTCGACGACGTCAAGCCGAGTGCGCGATCGTTCCTACAAAAACATCTATCGACCGCTCCCCGCGACTTTCTGGTTTCTCCCACCCTCTGCCTACAATCCATGCACCCCTATTCTCGAGCATCGCCCTGGAGCCCACTAAGCAGCAGTAGTATATCAAGTCGTTGGCCTGCTATGTTTGTCGAGCTGCGCAAACAGCCCTTACCTTGAGTCACACGCGTATGTCTTGTCCTTCCCACGATAGCGGCTTCATCAATATTTAATTACGTAATTCAAGTAAATGATTAAGTGATTATTTCAGCATGAAGATAATTGTCGTGGAAGAGGCCTCCCTCCATTCCATGCTATCAGAGATATCAACGTCCTTTGACACCACACTTTCACATTTCACTGCCAGCATTGATCGACACTTCGAGGGCCTTATCCAAACCGTAGAAGCCCCCAATTCCACTAGCGCGATCGTCGACCCAACCAACACATGTCATCTCCCCCTCCATCCCAGCTTGCCCTGCCTTACCACCGCTTACAATTGCTCCATCGAGGATGATACGTATGTCGATGCCGCCCATACTACAACTGAACCATGTCGGCCACCTCCTGACGCCACTCCCCCCCTTCCCCCACCACCACCCGATGTCGATTCTAGTAGAACAATCGCCGCTCCCACCAAGACCAGGAATTGTTCTGGCGAAAATCAAAGAGCCTGAAGATCAGGTCATCCAAGACTGTTCGAGCTTACGGGAAAGCTCGATTTGAAGGACAGGTGGAACATTATGGGTCTCACACCATCAGTTATCTAGCGGTTATATTATTATGAGTATTTAGACATTAAGTCAAGTTGTATCGAGTCGAGTTGTGGTTAAGAGTCAATTGAGTAAATATTTTAGTGCGGTGTGTTTTTCTTTTATTGGGTATTTACGTCCACGCCATCGGGATCCTATATAAGGGGGGCAATTGGCTCATGTATGAGGGATCATCAAAGAATGAAACCAATTTCTCTTTCTCTCTCAAGTTGTACTCTCTCTAGCCTCTCTTCTTCCCTATTTCTAGGGTTAAGGTTGAGCACGGCTCCCCTTCTTCCTCTCCCTCAAATTCTCCGCGGGTTCAACTAGGTTCCCCTTGTATATCTGCCTTCACCGCCACCTACGACGAAGTCCCGAAATATTCACATATCATACTCATAGATCTACATGTCATTCTATCGAGTAAGAGCATAAAGTGTTAAGTGTATAAAAAAATGTCATTTTCTTAAATGTATGTGGACTATGGTAGTATCCTACAATATGATTGTAGAAGTAACGGGAGGCTCAAGATTGTTAACTATCAAGGATAGCATAGTCGAAGAATTACTGCTGCGACATATGTGAGATATTATCATTTTTGGCTCAACCCAGCCAATACTTAGTTGAACCTTGTAGTATTGACAAGGTATATGAGGACTTCTCAAGAGATCATCAATCGTGATATTGCTCCCACATGAGCATGCTAAATGGAATTTGTACCATGTTAAGGAGAACTATCATGTTTCATCATCATTTTTAATCCCAACTCTTTGGGGTTGGCTTTATGAATTCTCATATTCCATTAAAATCATCTTAAACAATTTTCATCTATGTTACTTTAGGCCTACTTTTTTTCCATATAATCCTTCGGCACTAATTATATCAACTCACTTAATTTGTGCATTCTCTAACCTTCCTTTTGTATACTCAAACTAACTCTATTTTTTATTATCTTTCTCCTTGATAGATGACACTTGAACTATTTCTCTAATGCAATCATTCCTCAATCTTTATTAATCTATCCACGCATTCATTTTAGCATTCTCATTTCAGTCATATTTAGCTAGATATCAACAATTTTTTATTGTCCAATACTCAAATCAATACAATATAGCAAACAAATTGTTTACCTTTGAGTTTCCACTGCATCCTCTTATCACGTAATCAATGTTTTAAATATCGGATGTCGGACACATATCAGATTGTATTTTTAAATGTCGGATGTCGGAAGTCAGAGACATGTCGGGGATATTTTAAAATATCGGACTTCCACATATTATAAATAAAATTTTTATTTAATGTATACTAATTATAATTATGTTATAAAAATAGAAAAACAATATAACAAATAGATAAAAAATGAGTCATTTATATTATGAAATAAATTTAAATAGTATCTAAAAAAAATATTATTAACAAATACAAAATGATACATTGTAAAATATATTTAATACTATACATTAATTTTATTTTGATAACAATAAGTTTATTGCAAATTAAAAAGATTTAAAAGTTAAAAATACTTGATTTATTATAAGTTTTTTCAAACTTATAAATTTATATTAAAAATATGAAACAATCACCTAATAAATGTATTAAATATTTTCCTATTTTTTATAATATGAAATTAAAAATTTGTGAAACAATTATACAAAATTGATTGTAAGAATAAAACGTTAAAAAATTGAAATAATAAGTTTAATCGATTTAAACATACATAAGATAGTATCTATAGGCGATTTAAATATATGATGTTTGTCTGCAAATATAACATAAAATAAAATAGCGGGTGATATATTTAAAAGTCGTGTCGGCTGATATATCGGAAAAGATCGGACATGTCGACCTATATTTTACAAAAGAACATAATCTATTATTTTGAGAAAAACATATCGTTTTCCTCTAAAAAATGACATGTCGGGAGACATGTCGGAAATGTCGGAGGACATTTAAAACAATGCACGTAATACTCACTGATACACTTCTTCACTTAAATTGCATATTACGTACCCACTTGATACACCATTTTATATAGTGCTTTCACCCTGCTTTATGCATAGATTTCATTGTCATTTCCCTCATTTATGCTTGGTTTTACGTAATGATTCATCAATTATAATGTTATGAAATCTTGATGCATGAATGTGATTATTGCAGGTGTAATTAAATTCTAAGTTTTAATGGAGATTATGTTCGGTTTTTTTCACACACGCCCGTGGATCTTTATGCGCACGTGCGTGCATGCAGTATTCCTTTATTGATATTCCCTTGATAACTTTCAGCTCGTCGCTCAGCCATCAGACATCCTTATAAACATTAGGACAACCTTTTTAATGGAAACAGACAATTTATCCGACATCAAATTTGGATGTACTAATGTACTCCAAGTTGTCTCCCTTAATAACTAATTGTAAATGTTAATGTAGAAAGAAGAAATGAAATTGAAAGTGCAATTGTATTCATCCACATCGGGGCAATATATATGACTTACATAGACACAACAACTCAAAACTAAGGATATGGGACTAAACCCAATAATACTAAAATACTCCATCAATAATAACTCTAACACTCCCCCTCAAGCTGAAGGGGGACCCTACAGCTTGAACATAGCATAAAAAGAAAGGTAAAATACAGTTGGCAACGTGGGACAAAACAGCCGCTACCGAGGCCCAACCGCGTGTCACCGAGAATACTTCAACCGGACAAGAGACACACGACATTGGTCCACAAAACCGACCATGACCACGCTGGATACACTCGGAGCGGAAACTAGGTCAACCACGAAAGACCAAACCAACCCTACCAAATCCAGAGAAAATAACGAGAAGACACAAACAACATACGAAATCGACCTGGGGGCCATGTGTGACTAAGGCAGGAGTTGGGAAAGAGGCATCCGAGTCGCCGTTATCACAAACACTCCCACTCACGTGTAATACGTGCATGAAGGCATAGACTATGCCTGGAGGCCGTGACGTACACTCCCCCTCACGTAGACCACGTGCACGTGTGAGACCCTCGTCGGGTACATGAACCCAGATCACGTGGAAGAGGGCCGAGTCGCACACAAACATCACAACACAACCATAACAACAACTAGAAAGCAACAACTTAAAAAAAACTAAGGCAGGAGTCAGTCGGGCTGGAGAAGAAGCAGCGGTGGCGCAGGTAAAGCAGCAATGGCAACAGGGTTGCCGGGCCGGAGAAGAGCAGCAGTCGGGAGAGGCACCCAACAAGTAGAAGGCCGGGCCGGAGAAGAGCCAGCAGCAGCGCACGAAGAGCAGCAGCGCACGAAGAGCAGCAGCAACAAGAGGGTTGCTGGGCTGGGAAGCAGCAGCGATAAGAGGCGCAGCCGGCTAGAAGAAGGCCGGGCCGGAGAAGGGGCAGTTGCCGGAGAAGAAGCAGCTGCAGCAGCAATGGCACGCAGAGCAGCCAAAGAAGAAGAAGGCGACAGAGGGGCAGCGACACGCAGAGCAGCCGGAGAAGAAGAGCAGCGGCAGAGGGCATCCAGGTCGGAGAGGAAGCTGCCGAAGAAGTAGGAGCAGTAGCACCATCAGTGGAGAAGAAGACAGGACAGAGAAGAAGCTGCCGGAGAAGGAGCAGTAGCATCGTCAAAGGAGAAGAAGACATGCCAGAGAAGAAGTTGCTGGAGAAGAAGATGCCGCAGACGGAAGCCGGAGGTGATGACGTAGGCGGGAGACAGCGCCGATGATGCAGGCTGGAGTAGTCGCAGAAGAGAGGCCCGCCCCCGTCATGGAATCAAGGGCCGATCGCGTAGACGGGAGCAGGGGGGAGAATCACTCGTCGATCCCTAGCAGGGGAGCGGAAGCAGAAGCACGGGTCGGGGGGAAGAGTAGCGGCTGAAGGGAATAACAGAGAAAAATTTTATTTTTAGGTCTCAGATCGATGCTCTGATACCATGTTAGGTTTGGCCTAACTCAACCTGAAAAACCGGCTTAACATGTGAGGGTTGTCTTGTCATATAAACAGATCAGAACAGAGTGGATTGGCGGTGCGAGACTATTATTAACATCCCCCTCGCCCATAGCATGGATTGATCGGACGGAACCGGGATACATAGCTCATGGGCGGACCAGACGGAACCAGATAGAAACTGGATGGAACCTGACTCTGATACCATGTAGAAAGAAGAAATGAAATTGAAAGTGCAATTGTATTCATCCACATAGGGGCAATATATAGGACTTACATAGACACAACAACTAAAAACTAAGGATGTGAGACTAAACCCAATAATACAAAAATACTCAAACAATAATAACTCTAACAGTTAATAATTTCTCACCTCTAACCACTTAATCCTAAGGTATTTTTTATTTTCATTAGTTTCCAAATTTATCCCCATAACTACACATTATGTTGAGTGGCCAAACTCTCTCTTGGAATCGACTTACAATCTTTTGCAAAAAAAATAAAAAATTCTTACCTTCTAAACAAAAAATTTGTTGTAATTATGATATGATGGCTCTATTTCTGCAACTAAATATTTTTCCAATTTCTTAAAATAAGTGTTAGTTATTGCTACAACAAATCAAATGTAGTTTCTCTCATGGTGTCTAGATCTCCTATTCACACACCATGAATCTTGTCAATGGTTTATCCTATTAAAAATTTAAAACTGTTAGAAAAGCCCATTTAAGGGCCCATGTTGTTCCTTATTTTTTTTCTCTCTCTTGTATTAGTCCCACATCATGTATTAGGATTTTTCCTTCCTTCTTCTCCTATATAAGGGTATGTATACTTGTAACTATTATCAAGTGAACATATATACAAGGTTGGCTTTCTCCATTTCTACATGGTATCAGAGCGAGGTTGCTGACTCCTGTGGACTCCCCTTTCTGTCCGCCCTGCGACCTCCTGCGGCCTCCCTTTTCCTGCGACCTCCTGCGGCCTCCCTTTTCCTGTCCGCTGTCTCTCCCTCAGTGGAACCACCTCTCCTCTGCGGCCTGCGAAAGTGTGTCCGCATCTTCTAGCCGCTTCAGTCTTACGGCCTCCCTTGTCCAGTCCGCAGCATCTCATCCCGTGGAACCACCTCTCCTCCCGCCTTCTCCTTCCTCCTCTGGCCCCCTATTTATAGCCATCCTGTGGGGTCCCCTGCTTCCCTTTTTCGTTGCGGCCTCCTCTTGTCCGGCGCGACCTCGGCGACCTCAACCTCTTGGTTTCCTTCCTGTCCGCTGACCGCTCTCTTGTGTCCGCTCGAGTCTCTTTGCTCGCGGACTGCTCCACTCTAGCTCGCTCTGCTTCTGTCCGCTCGAGCCTCTTTGCTCGCGGACTCCCTATCCGCACTCTCTTGCGGACTGCTCCTGTCCGCTGCGGACTCTCCTCTTGTCCGTTGCGCGCTCCCTCGCAGACTCCCTATCCGCAATCTCTTGCGGACTCCTTCTCTGTCCGCCGCGGACTCTCCTCTTGTCCGTTGCGCGCTCCCTCGCGGACTCCCTCAACCGACTCCGCAATCTCTTGCGGATTGCTCCTGTCCGCTGCGGACCCTCCTCTTGTCCGTTGTGCGCTCTTCTCTCTTGCTGCGGACGCTCTCTTTTATAACCTTTTCTCTCTCCGTGGGACCACCTTCTTACCCGTCCGCTGCGGCCTCTCTCCTAGTCGCGGCCTCTCGTCAGGCCGCTCCTGCGCTCGTTGATTGATCGCAGCCTGTCTTGCCTGCGGCCTCTTTTCTGTCCGCCGCGGCCTCCTTACTCGTCGCGGCCTCCTTCTTTGTCCGCTGCGGCCTGTCTCGGTCCGCGCGGCCTCTCTCTACCCGCTGCGGTCTGCCCTACTCGTCTCAACCGCCTCCAGTCCGCCGCGGACTGTTCCTGCTCGCTGCTGGCCTCCCTTCTGCTAGTCGCCCGGCCTCGTCTCTGTCACCGCATGGCGCCTGCTGCTTCAGCTGTCACCTCTGTTGTGTCCTTCTCTACGGAGGGTATCACCTGCCTCTCTCATCATCCTTGTTGGATCGTTGATTCTGGCGCTACTCACCATATCTCCTCTCAGAAGCCCCCAGTATATCTCCAAATGCCTCATCCTGCTCGCATCACTGTGGCCAACGGTGACACCCTCCCTGTCTTTGGCTCCGCTGATCTTCAGCTTACGTCAACCCTTTCTCTTTCCTCGGTTCTTCACGTTCCGGGTTCTCCCTTCAATTTATTATCAGTTAGTCGTCTCACACACGACCTTGACTGTTGTATTACATTTTCACCCTCTTCTTTCCTTATGCAGGATCGCCGCACCCGGAGTATCATTGGTCAGGGGCAGCTGGTGAATGGGTTGTACATCTTGGATATCCCACCAACTCTTCTCTCCACCATCTCTACTGTTGATTGGCATTGCCGCCTTGGACATGCTCCCCTTTCGATTCTCAAGCGGGCTCTTCCTGATATCTCTTTACAAGAGTTCTCCTGTGAATCTTGTGTCTACGGCAAACAACACCGTTCCTCTTTCCCCCTGCCTGTACCAGGAGTACTACTCCCTTGTCGTTAGTTCATTCTGATATTTGGGGTCCTTATCGGCTCCCTAGTATTTTTGACTTTCGGTATTTTGTCACGTTCATCGACGATTACTCCCGTACCACGTGGCTCTATTTCCTACATGATCGTACTGAACTTCCCTCTGTCTTTCGTGCCTTTTTACTTGAGATGCGTACGCAGTTCGCCACTCCTCTCAAAGTCATTCGCACTGATAATGCTCGGGAGTATACGGGTCGTGCCTTCTCCGATCTCTGCACAGACTTTGGTGTCATCCATCAAACTTCCTGTGCGTATACCCCTCAGCAAAACGGGGTGGCCGAACGAAAAAATCGTCATCTTCTCGATGTTGCCCGCTCTCTTATGTTCCAAATGCATGTTCCCACCAAATATTGGAACTTTGCTGTTTCCACCGCCTGTCATCTCATCAACCGCCTTCCCTCCTCTGTCCTTAATTTTGCCTCGCCTATCCAACTCTTCTATCCCTCCATCCCCCTCACCTCTCTCACACCACGGATCTTCGGGTGTGTTTGTTATGTCCACCTTCTTGGCCCTCCTTCCGACAAACTTGCTCCTCGGGCCGCCAAGTATATGTTTGTTGGTTACTCCCGCACTCAAAAGGGGTACGTCTGCTACTCTCCTACTACCGGCAAAATGGTCGTTTCTGCAGATGTCACCTTCTGCGAAGACCAGCCCTTCCACTTACCCGGCACCACCTCGTCTTCTGCTCCCTCTCTTCCCCGGCCCGTTGTCCCGGTCACGCCATCTGTGCCGTCTTCTTCCTCCTCTCCCCCCGTTCCTCCTCGGGTTCCTCCACCGCTAATCCGTGTCTACTCTCGTCGCCCATCCATGGATGCTCCCGTGACCCAGCTCCCTGCTGCCAGCGATAGCTCGGCTGCGGTCGATCACGCTCCCGTCTCTACAGCTCATCCCTTGACCAACTACGTCTCTCTACATCGGCTCACACCGCCTCTCTACGCTTTTGCCACCTCCCTTTCCTCTATTTCTCTTCCTAACAATGTGCAGGAGGCGCTTCACCACCCAGGATGGCGGGCTGCTATGCACGATGAAATGCAGGCTCTCTGGGCTAACCAGACCTGGGATCTGGTTCCTCTTCCTACTGGCCACACCCCTGTTAGCTGCAAATGGGTCTTTGTCATTAAACATGCAGCGGATGGCACTATCGACCGTCTGAAGGCACGTCTTGTGGCACGGGGGTTTACTCAGCAACATGGCCTTGATTACGAGGAAACCTTCTCTCCCGTGGCCAAATTGAACACGGTCCGCGTTCTTCTCTCCTTGGCTGTTCATCGTCACTGGCCACTTTATCAGCTGGATATCAAGAATGCCTTCCTCAACGGCGATCTCCAGGAGACAGTTTATATGCAGCAGCCTCCCGGGTTTGAGACCACGGGGGAGTCTTTGGTATGCCACCTTCGGAAATCCATTTATGGTCTCAAACAGTCCCCGCGTGCATGGTTTGAAAAGTTCAGTAAGGTGGTCTGTGCTAGTGGCTTCACTCGGAGCTCGGCTGATTTTTCTCTCTTCACCCGACATCGGTCAACCGGGACTGTGATTCTTCTGGTCTATGTTGATGATATCCTGATTACTGGCGACGACACGACAGGAATACAACAGATCAAGGCACAGTTGAATTCTGCCTTTCAAACCAAAGACCTGGGCAACCTTCGGTACTTTCTTGGGCTCGAGGTCGCCCGACGCCCTGATGGTCTTGTGTTATCTCAAAGGAAGTACTGTATAGACCTCCTTCGTGATGCAGGTTATTCTGGGTGCAAACCTGCAGAGACTCCTATGGACGCAAATCACAAGCTCTCGGCACATAGCTCTGACTCTGACAAGCTACTTACAAATCCGGAATATTACAGACGCTTGGTTGGGAAGTTGATCTACCTTACGGTGACTCGACCGGACATCTCATTTGTTGTGGGAGTTGTAAGCCGTTTCATGCACGCTCCTCGGACATCTCATCTTCAAGCTGTCGAGCGCATCCTTCGATATCTCAAGATCGCCCCCGGACAAGGACTCGTGTACAAGCCATCCACATCTCTATCTCTTGTCGCGTATTCTGACGCTGACTACGCAGGATCTATTGATGATAGGCGCTCCACAACTGGATTCTGTACTTACTTTGGTGGACACCTCATAACTTGGCGTAGCAAGAAACAGAATGTGGTTGCGCGTTCCTCTGCCGAAGCCGAGTACCGGGCTATGGCTGCTGTCGTTTCTGAGCTAACCTGGCTTGAAGGCCTTCTGAGAGACTTAGGTGTTCGTCTCTCATCTCCGGCAACCTTATTTTGCGACAGTCAGGCAGCAATTCATATTGCCAAGAATCCGGTTTTTCACGAACGAACAAAGCATATCGAAGTTGACTGTCACTTTATCCGGGAAAAGGTACAGTCAAAGAAGATAGATTTGGCGCATGTTCCTGCTACCGACCAAGTTGCGGACATCCTGACGAAAGCTCTCTCTAGGCCGCTATACTATCAGTTCTTATCCAAGCTTGGCGCCTACGACTTGTACGCTCCAGCTTGCGGGGGAGTGTTAGAAAAGCCCATTTAAGGGCTCATGTTGTTCCTTATTTTTTTCTCTCTCTTGTATTAGTCCCACATCATGTATTAGGATTTTTCCTTCCTTCTTCTCCTATATAAGGGTATGTATACTTGTAACTATTATCAAGTGAACATATATACAAGGTTGACTTTCTCCATTTCTACAAAAACTAATCATCAAGTAAATAAATGAGTCTCATTGATGAGACACGAGTGTATTAAGAATATTTAGAAGTTTTAAGTTTGTCAAAATTGCCACAAACTACTAACAAGAAGGCACCAAACTAAAGCTTATTAAGTAAAACCAACTTGATCTTTTAATTTATAATTTAATCCAACTTGAAAATTATAGGCAATAACCACATTTATAATATTTTCATCAATAATTATCATTATAGAAATCAATCTACAACTAAGCATATGAACATCATAATTTCTTTTTTAACTCTTTATCCACCACTATATCAACTACATTACTATTATTAACATTTCTATCATACATTAGCTTGCAATCATCTTTAATATCCTTGCATTTTCTCCTTCTTCACTCAGTTTCTTGAAAACAAGCAATGGTTATTCTTTTTCTAATATTATGCCCACTATTTCAATATTTCCTGGGAAAAATTATTTAAAACATCCATTACCTGAAAAATAGGTGCATCAGCGTCTTTATTAACAGCCACAATGACCTTTGAGTCCCGCATTCCAGCCAAGTGTTGGATGGCTCCTGAAACTCCAAAAGCCATGTAAAGGTCAGGAGCAACAATTTTTCCTGTTTGACCAACCTGAAAGATGATAATCAATAGAAAAAGGAAAACAATGAAGTATTATAAACAATGAAGGGGTAGGAACTTAAAAGGATCGTTACAATGTCATAAAGACAACAAAACTAAATGCTAGAAATAAAGAAATTCGTAAAATTCAGGAGCAACAATTTGATGCTATCAAACCAGCCAGAAATGAAATGCCACAATGCATCTACAGATCCAAAACTTCCAAAATAAAGAGTTCTTATGGACTAATTTCTTGCTATCGTCGTTTGTAGATGAAGTCAGAAGACATTGTGTTACGTACACGTATTTGCCCAAGCAAACCCCTCTCACTAGGACCACAAATGCTCGCATATGGAAGCTGCCTTGATACATTCATGGTGGAATATATTATTATTAATTAATTAGTATTTGTAGAAAAAGATGCAAGGAACCTTGTAAGCTGTATTTCATGTATAAACAATAAGTATGAATACACTTATATAGAAGGAGAGGAGAAAAATCCCAAGACTAACAATATGAGACTAAACCTAAGACAAATGTGGGCTCAAAAATGGGTCACAATTACAATGGGCTTTTACATAGTTTTTCACTATCTTCTAACGCTCCCCCGCAAGCTGGAGCATACAAATCGTAAGCACCAAGCTTGGATAGAAACTGCTGGTACAATGGCCGAGGTAGAGCCTTGGTAAAGATGTCAGCAACTTGCCTGGAAGCCGGAACATGTTCCAATTCAAGTTTCTTCAGTTGCACCTTCTCCCGAACAAAGTGACAGTTAGGTATATCAGTTTTCCCACAAGGCGCCGATAATATTAAGGATTTGTAAGTAGAGAATCTGATTCGGCTCCATGGGCACTCAGCTTGTGGTTGCCATCCATAGGAGGAGCGAAAATACAGTGAGGGAGCAAGAGGAGCGGAAAGAGGCACAAACCGCGCCGGAAGCCGCGGTTTGCGACCAGAAGAGGCCCCCCGATTAAGTCGAAGAACCCGGCGGACAGAAACGGACAGGTCGGACTGCTCCCTCTGATACCATGTAGAAAAAAATGCAAGAAACCTTGTAGGCTGTATTTCATGTATAAACAGTAAGTATGAATACACTTATATAGGAGGAGAGGAGGAGAAAAATCTCAAGACTAATAATGTAGGACTAAACCTAAGACAAATGTGAGCTCATAAATGAGCCACAATTACAATGTGCTTTTACATAGTTTTTCACTATCTTCTAACAGTATTCATTAATAATAATAATAATAATAATTAAATAGTAGTATTAATTAATTGGTTAATATTCATTAAGATTTATTAATTAATTAATCTTAGTTGTACTTTCTTATTATGTGTGCCCTCCCACATCTATATAAGGGGGAGGGGTATGTGTATTATGATCATCTTTGGGATCTCTTAGTTTCAGGTCTTTGAGAGAGGCTCTTTGGAGGACCCAACCTCCGAGAGTTCGCCAGAGCTTGTCTCCAGATTGTATCTTGTATGCTCGTTCTCAGTTAATGCAATATTGTTTTCGTTCTCTTTACTTCTCGATAACACAACTTTCCATTCCGTAACAATGGTCCGATTTGCAGCCCTCGTCGGCTTTTTCCAAGCCGTCTGGATTCCGTTCGAGCTGCCATCGGCCCCGCTCTTGTCCGGACTGCCGTCGAGTCACCCCCACCCCTATGTCATGCCGACCGCCAACCTTGACGCCATCGACTGTCACCTTAACAACCAATCTGCCTCCCTTTCCCCACTACATGTATCCATTCAGGAGCTTCATCAACGCCCTGACATCTAAGACCTTCATGTGGGTCGGCACTCTATGTCGTCGTCTCCTCTCAGTTTGAAAGCCACTGCATCAGAAGGTCTCTCTGTCGTTCAGCAGGTCCCCATTACGATGTCATCATCGCCAGGCAAGAACGATGGCCTGCAGGACCACCTGCCACCAGCAGTTGGGGCAGTCCCCACTTCCTCTATCATCAATGACCACGTTCAATTACCGCCACGCAGTGCTACGTTCCACGTGGCCCTACGCCTTAGTTATTAAAGTCGCAAGGCGCACCAAAGCGCAAAGGGGTCTTGGAGCCTACGCGCAAGGCTCAAGGCGCAGGCGCGCGCCTGACGAAAGCAAGACACAACTATATCAATTTTAAATAATCAGCATCAAATATCATTTTAGTTTCTCAATTAAATTTTTCATCTAGTCTACTAATTAATCATTTATTACTATCGTTTATATCTCTTAAAAAAATAGAATCAATGTAGTCACTTGCATCGTATCTAAGTCTCAACGCATAATTATCTTTCATGAACACTAAATCATTAAAACTTTATTGAGTTATTAAATTATTTTTCTCTTAATTTTTGAAAAAAGAAATTTACAACAAAAATCTCACACAACCGCACCTTTTATATTTTAAAGGCAAAAATAAGGTGCACAGAGGCGCAAACCTCTGAGCCTGATGAGCCTGGAGCCATAGGCGCGCCTTTAATAACATAGCCCTGCACCCATCGACCACACCAACGGTCGGACATTCCGTGTTGGAGAATTCCCTCTCCGCGCACATCGATACTGACACACACGAGGCGACACCATCCTTGTTGCTCGGCTGGCCACTGACCTTGTCGATCTAGGTCGGCACCTCTGCCGCCGCCACCCATCATGTTGGTATTTTCCCTGTTCCAAACCAACCACTGGAGGAAGGAACAAGCGCACCCTGTCACCCTATGCCCCCCTCCAATCCCGCATCGACGTCGATCGACTACTCTCATCGTAGCCACCTCCCCAACGTTCCAACACAAGGTCCCTCCCAGCGCATCCCATCCTTGTCATCGCCCATCCCGGCAGCACCCACCAAAACCGCGGCCTTCCTCTCTCGTTTTGCTTGACTTCGCTTTTCCTTCGCCGCATTCCACAAAATACGCTCCCAAAAAAAAATCCCTCGAGCACTTCCCTATCAGTTTCCCTGACAGCCTTGCCGCATATAGCAAGGCAAAAACACTCTCACCAGCCTTCAATTCTCACGCCTGCATCATTAATTTCAGATCTCACATGCATCCGCTTATTCAAATTTCCATTGAAACCATGGTATTTCCACTCTCATTAGCTTCCAAAACCAACCACTTTCCTCCCGTGTCTTGCCACCTCAGTTTTTTCCCTACTTTAATTTCTTTCATTTTCACAAAACTAACATAATTTTTCCTAGTTGTTAAAGCAAATCCTTTTTATATACCCATTTAGCACTATCCCTCAATCCCACACCACTACCCACTCTAGTTTCCCTCATCCATTCTCACCACCCACTCTAGTTTCTCTCATCCATTCTCACCACCCACTGACATGGCTGGACCCACCCTAAGACATGCTCGGGCACGTGCCCGGGCGTTAATTTCATGTATCCGCCTCTAGGGCAGGCATCTACCATTTTCCTAGTACTTCTCTGACCGAGCCTGAGACGATTTCTGTGGCATTTTTCTCCTGTTTGGTTGTGCCCTAGCTCGTCGGTGCCCCTTTCTCATTTTCCCTTTCTCCCTTTGTCGTTGTCGGTCGTTGTCGGGCGACGAGGCGTGTGGCTGATTTTTCATTCCCCCACGACATCCACGACCGAATTGCAGAACCAGTAACCCTGGACTGCACTTAGATCCGAATATTTGGAGTAGAGATTTTCCTAGCTTCAGCAGTGAGGATGTAATCATAATGCCCCAATAGCATATGCTTCTTGTTTTTCTGTTGTACATTATTATAGATGGAGTTATTTTTTCAACTTAATAATTATGTCTTCTTTCATTTGTTATTTACATTTTGAATGCATTCCTGTTTTTTTTAACTTCGGATCGTGTGGTATCAATGCTTCAATTTTTAAATTTTTCTTGGACTGGCGCCTAAAACCTGAGAAATTCAGGGGTTCACTATTATTTTTTGATTTAAAATTATAGTGCCCGGAGTAACCAAAAATCCTAGTTCCGCCACTATCCACTGATCATATCCAAAATTTCTCCATATTTTTTCTTCAATTTTCAGCAACCACTTCCTTTGTTCTTCTCTTCGCTCATGCATCCGCTGCCTCTCATCCAAGATCCCATCAAATTATTAACACTCGACCTTGACGACAAGTTCGATTTTCAAGAGCAATTGTGTTATCCACATGCATTCGCCCAAGAAAACCCCCCACATTGGGACCACTGATGCTTGCATGTGGAAGACTTCTTGATACATTCATGGTAGAATAAATTAATATTAATTAAATAGTAGTCAAATTAATTAATTGGTTAATATTGATTAAGATTTATTACTTGATATTGATTTAATTAATTAATATTAGTTGTACTTTCTTATTATGTGTGTCTTCCCTCATCTATATAAGGGGGAGGGATATGTGGATTGTGATCATCTTTGGGATCTCTTAGTTTTAGGCTCATTGAGAGAGAGGCTCTTTGGAAGACCGAGTCTCCGAGAGTTGGTCAGAGCTTGTCTCCGGATTGTATCTTGTATGCTCGTTCTCAGTTAATGCAATATTGTGTTCGTTCTCTCTCTTATCGATAGCACAACTTTCCATTCCATAATACATTGTTTTTCAAGTGCGACAGGCTACGAGAAAATGGGTTGCATATGACTAGAACTAGATAAAAGGCAAATATATAAAATCCAAAAAAGTAAATATTTCCATTGTTTAATACATCACTTACCAAACACAAATGCAATTCATATTACAATTCTTTTCAAATCCATTATTAAATTCGGGCAAGGCTTATAAAATACTACAAAATTTTACTCTAGTCTAACTTTTGACATACTAACTTAAGCATGCTCATGACTAAGGCTAATCCAATTTCCCATGAAAAAGGAAACCAGAGTGAAGTCATACATAAAATCTAAATATTATATAATTAAACTCTATAGATAATCATATTCAAATTTGGACTAATGTTTCAACCTCCACTTCTATCTAATGCTCATTAACATAAAACTAGTTAATCAATCCTACAGGATACCACTGATCAAGGACAAATTAAAAAGGATGAAAGGAAAATGGGAATTAATGAAATTATCTAATAAGTTTGACAGCCATAATACATTAATGATGATATTTGCACAAACTTAGTGACGTAGGGTAGGCTAAGTGGGTGCACAAATCCAAAACAATTAGGGATGGGGAATGAGAACTTGACATCCAAAACCCTATTCTATATGCAATGCAGTTGTGGCAGGTGGCGACAAATCAGTAGGAGCGATATTAATATTGAACCAACGCGGCAATATTTAAAAGTAGAAGCATTTAGTTAGAAAAATATTTAATGACTTTCCTCCGTCCTGAGAGCCCAAGCAAAACATGCAGAAAATAAGTCTCACCTGCAAATCACAAGCGATTCGAGAACGATCTATTTACAGGCAATTTATCTAAGCAAGCATGAAATCCAAATATGATAATATAATGCTGAAAAAATGACTCAATACAACAAGTGGCTCACCAAACAAGGGGGTTGTCTAAGGCAATGAGGATCCCGAAGAAGGATGTGCTTTGACGGTGATCCGAGGCGGAACTGGAAGCGGGACGACGAGGGAGATGACTGGATCTGACAATGGGAAGCGGGATCGGGCCGGGAAAGGTAGAGTCGGTCGTATGAAGGTGGATCCGGGAGGTGGGGAGGTAGATCCGGCTATATGGAAGGGGATCCTGGCTACGAGAGAGTGGATCCGGCGGTTTGGAAGCAGATCCGGGCTATGCGAGGAGGATCGGATAGAGGCAAGGCTGGTCGTGGTTCCATGGAAGGAAAGAGGTGGCTGGGTGGGTCGCTGTTAGCAGGAACAATGACAAGGGAGGCTGGTGGTACAGGGAATGAAGTCTAAAGGAGGGCGGCGGTAGCAAAGGTGCGGCGGATGTAGGCAACAAGGGAGGCCGCTATTGGGGCTGGGAGAAGGGGTGGAGGCTGCTGTTGGGGCTGGTAGAAGGGGAGGTGGTTGTTGTTGGGACTGGGATAAGGGACGGTGGCTGTGGGGTTTTAGAAAGGGGGCGGCGATTGT
This sequence comes from Platanthera guangdongensis, assembly GCA_039583875.1. NCBI lineage: Eukaryota > Viridiplantae > Streptophyta > Magnoliopsida > Asparagales > Orchidaceae > Platanthera > Platanthera guangdongensis. The sequence goes on along the minus strand of CM077161.1, from coordinate 181,452,031 downwards.
AGACAGTAAGGATGGCGGCTACTGTTGGGGGGTTATAGAGTGGCAGTAGAGGGATTAGGTGGCGGGAAATTAAGGCTAGGGTTAGATAATACCTTGGGGAAGAAGAAGAACACCTAGGAGTCGTAACCTACGGTTCCACAAAGTCGACACCGAGGGGTGATCGCGGGATTCCAGGATAGATGTCTCCAAAATCTGCAATGTCATAATCACCCCCCTTACCGCTCTATTTATAGTAAAGAGAGAACTAGGGGATCCCGCCATCGACGGCTATGATTGCTGATCTGGACGCATCCGCGGAGTTAGATCAGTAATCCGATCAAGTCCTCTGCGTGAGTACACAAACGTAGGTCACGCCTTGCGGCGAACCCTTCCTGGTGCATGCTCTGATGGATCTCCGTCAACTCCCCCCGACTGAAAAGACTTCATCTCCAATGAATAAAGACGGTCGTATTGAAGTCGAAGTCCAAGGGTGAGTCAATCAAGCTCTGGTGGTAGTATCAAGGTGTCATCAGCGTTTGGGTGGCCCTACCTGTGCACTAAGTAACGACACAGAAGTCCGTGTGTAGTAGGAACGTACTAGTGGGATATGATCTTCGTAATGCACTCAACGCTCAACTCACGAGTGGTGGATCCCGGTGTGATCGGCAGTGTCGTGGGTGAAGCCACAAAATACGAGTCCCCAGGTGGGTGGGTATCAGAAATGAGTGAGTTGTGGGGGTGGGCAATAGGAATGGGTTGACTATATGGGTAGCAATTGGCAAGGCAACAGGAGTAGAGGTGTGGGTGGATGAGGGTCCCCACTGCTTGAGTTCACATACTCGAGAGACTCGTAGTATGGTGTCCGATCTTCAACATTAAATATCGGGTGAATACCCATACTTGTAGGGATATCAAATCTGTAGACATTCGTCCCAATGTGATTTATGACCGAGTAGGGGCCCATTCGCTTGGCGCTTGGATTTTTGGCAGGCCCTGGAAGGAGTCTCTCAGGGCGGATTTGCATTATTACCTGTTCGCCTTCCTGAAATACTCGTTCTTGCTTGAGCATACCTGCATGAGTTTTATAATTTTCATTGTTCGTAATGATCCATTGGCGAACTGACTTATGCAACTCTCACTTGCAAACTGCATTGATACATTATGTCCTAGAATATGCAAGGTTATCGCAAGCACTTCTCGTGGTAGAGTTCTTCTGGATCCTTGCAATCCATATTGTTGTGTGAGAATTGTTAGTAAATCGTTAAATATTACCTTCGACATTCTAAAGGCACTGAAAAACCTGAGAGGGTGTCCATTGAGAAGTTCACCAATCCATCTAGCCTCTGTTTGGCTTGATGTCATGCAAGCTGTATTAGAAGATCCACTAGACCCTGTTAACTGATAACCCATTCTTATTATCCTAGAATGTCCACCCAGTCCTCTGTTACGATAAAGCCAGCCAGCTACTTGCTGTTGGGTCTCCTCATCCGAACTGTCAATGTGATCTGAGGAGGCCATTGTAAATCTGCATCAATCACATAAAACATCATTTGCTCGTTTATAGTAAATGTCCGATAACAAACAGCATAATAGGCGTAAGGGCAACAACATAACAGTGAAAGTCCAATAACAAATATCATAATAGTAAACTGAAACAATAACAATCATCATAATATGTTGCAGTCAACAAGTAAATGTCTAATAACAAACATCATAATAGTAAATGTCCAACTAGTACTCCGATCATTAATCTACCAATTAATCTGATTTTTTTTCATAGCAAGTCTACAACCATTTCAGCCGTCGATCCTGTCTAATGCTCATAAAAGTTTCACGATTCTGTTTCTCTCTCAGAAACATCGTGCAGTAGTGTAAAAGTCGTAGTTCGATTCATCCATAACCTCTGATATTGTTTCGAGCTCTGAAATAGCCTCGGGAATTGTGTACAATGATGAAGATATCTGGATGCGTGGAGGCTCCATCATGCAACAACCAATAATGCGTGAAGTTTCAGCAACCTCTTCCATCATCGAACTTCTCGCCTTCTTGTTGGTCATCTTGTTTTTCCCCTTGTATGTTCGTTTTCCCCTCGCATCAACAGAATTTGGAGACTCGTTAATATTTTGCGTAGCATCTTCAGTAGATAGGTCATGTTCGTCAACAGATTCATGCTCGAAAGTTCTAGAATTTGGAGCTCAAGCTAGATTTCCAACTGTTACGACCTGGTCAAACATCATATGTAGTTTCTCTTCTAACTCAGGAGAAATTCCAGAAAACTGAAACTTTCTACCATTCGAAACAACCTGACATGGATAATAAATATATATTAGGAAGACATTAATATCCAGATTAATATATTAAAAAAGTTAATCTATAAAAAATACATACTTTTAGTCGGTCTTTTCACCAATCCTCTAAAGCAGCAATAGTTTTGCGAATTGGATCCCAACCCAAACCCGTCTCACGGCCCTTAAAATCTCTCCATAACTTCCAATTCTTTTTCAACTGATCTCATTTATTCTTCATCTGATTTTGATCATACGACTTACCCGGGCGAGAAAAGAAATTTGTAGTTAGGTTGGTTCACCCATCCCTACTAAAGTGTGTGGTTGGGCGGTTACCTAACTCCATTTCTTTCAAGCACAAATTGCAAAAAATCATAACATCGTTCGCCTCCCAGTTTGCACTAACACTACCTTCTTTATGTTTGTCCATAATCCTACAAAATTCTCCACAAACTCACAATCACCACATTCACATTACACAAAAATCTACAAAAAAAAACTACACACATATCGGCACACAAATCTACACAAAAATGTACACATTCATAGCATATACACACTCACACACACAACACATACACACTCATAACACAGCGCATACACACACATGCACATATACATACACCCACACATACACGCGCGCGCACACACACACTCATTGCACATCACACATATATAAAAAAAACTGACCACACACACACAAAAAAACATATGCACAGATACACACATGGCACATACACATACGCCCACACATACACGCGCACACACACACAGACACACACACACACACACATACACACATCACAAACACACTCATTGCACATCACACATATATAAAAAAATTGATCACACACACACAAACATATGCACAGATACGCACATACACATACACCCACGCATACACGCGCGCGCGCACACACATAGACACACACACACACATGCACATACACAAACACGCATCACAAACACACTCATTGCACATCACACATATATAAAAAAAACTGACCACACACACACAAACATATGTAAGGCCACACACATGGCAGTTCACTGCAATACACACAACACCCTCATAGCATACACCAACATTCATACACACACACACTCACACTTGGCAGTTCACTTGCACAGATACAACACATGGCAGTTCACTGCAATACACACATACACATATTCTATAAAATTAGGCAGTAATCAAAAACTCTGCAATACACACACACAAACATTACAAACAAAAAAATAGGTATATACCTGCTATGAGATTGTTGCAGTTAGGGGCAGAGATTGGAGTCAGGCGGGAAGAAATTTTGAAAGAAATCTTGGAAAGAGATCATGGAAGAAATCGTCGGAGTACGGGCCGCCGGACCTGAACCAAGGGTAAAGAAAAAAGCTGTGTAGTGAGCGGCAAACCACCGGAAGTGAAGAAGAAGGTGGTTGCAGTGAGCGACAAAACCTGGAAAATACCTGGAGAGATGGCGCGATGGATGGGAACTTACGAAGGATGCGGCGGGATGGATCCTCACGACGACTGGATCAATCTGGACTTGCGAACCACCATGGATTGATCGTCACGACCACGGGAGAGAGGGCGGGATGGATCTTCACGGGGAGGGGAGAGACGCGATAATTCCTCCAACGCGGTTCGATAAGCAGGCGGAAAAACAAACGGGTTCTGGAAGGTGCGGTTGCGTTTTGCCTAAACGCACAGAAGGAATCGCGTATCCAAAAAGAGTCCTAGGTAGACCATGCAGCCTAAAAACGTCCCTCATAAAAATGGATGCAACATGTGACGCATCCGCCATCTTGCGACAAGCTAAAGTACTCCATCTTCGAAAATCGTTTGACCACCACAAAGATGGAATTGTGTTTCCGAAGAGTGCGGGGGATTCCGAGCACGAAGCCCATGCTGATGTCCTCCCAAGGGCGGTGTAGGACAGGTAGCGGTGTGCACAGACTTGCGTTTTGTTTAGTGCCCTTAGCCGTCTGGCAGATACGACAATGGAGGACAACGCGAACCACGACCTTTTAAGGTTAAGTCAATAGAAGTGATCCTCAACAATGGCTATGGACTTATCCCTCTCGAAGTGTCCAGCGGCCGCGCACACGTGTAACTCCCAAATCAAGTAATCACGGTAGGAAGTCGGGGGTATACACAGGCGAGAGCCCCGATATAGATATCTCTCAAAGACCTGTAATCCCTCAGCAAGGTCCGGAGGATCTTGGGACAAGACAATATAAATCTCTCCAAAATCAGAGCACATCGGATAATCTGAGATCACTCTCTCAACTCTTTCCACTCGCGTGCTCATCGTCTGTAACAGGGAGACGCAGTAACCTGATGTATCAGTGGGTTTGTTCTCAAACCACCTCGGTGTTTGAGAACATAATGGAAATCCTAGAGGTACTCGACCCACTTAGCGTGTCAATGATCCAACTTGCGTTGCGAATCAAGATATCGTAATGTCTGTCCTAGTAAAGAACAAACTCCTGGGGAAGGAGATAGTGCCTCTAGTAGTATAGAGACTGGACGATGACATAGAAATCCAGATCATAATTCGAGTATTTTTGGTTGGCCTCATTCAGTTTCTCACTAAAGTAAGAAACTAGGTGTCCCTCTTGACGCAACAAGCCCCCAATGCCAACACCAGATGCATCACACACAACCTCAAATGCGCGGCTAAAATCAGAAAGTGTCAAAACAGGAGCTGTCGTCAATCTCTCCTTGATCTCCTCAAATTCTCTAATGGTCGCGGCGGTCCACTGAAACTCGCCTTTCCGAAGGCAACTTGTGAATGAGGACACGATCGTACTGAACCCTTGGACAAACCTCCTATAGAAGGTGGCAAATCCGTGGAAGCTGCGAGCTTTGTAGATGGTTGCGGGCACAGGCCAATCACGGATGGATTTAACCTTTTCGGGGTCAACAGATACACAAGTGGACGACACAATAAATCCCAAAAAATAAACTAACTCGGATAGGAAAGAGCACTTTTTCAAGTTCACATATAATTTCTCCCAGTGAAGGGTGCCAAAGAGAAGCCTCAAATGGTCGAGATGGTCGGTTTGGGTCTGGCTATAGATCGGTATATTGTCAAAGTATACAACCAGAAACTTGCTCATCTAAGGCCGTAATACCCGTGTCATGACTCTCATGAAAGTGTTTGGGTCATTCGACAATCCAAATATCATGACTAGCCACTCATACAGACCATCCTTAGTCTTAAAAGCTGTCTTCCACTCATCTCCCTCACGAACTCGAATATGGCAGTAATCACTATGGAGATCGATCTTGGAAAAGATCTGGGCCCCAGACATAGTATCCAACAAGTCGTTGAGCTGTGAAATGGGGAAACGATACTTGACAGTAATTTTATTGATGACCTTAATATCTATGCACATACGTCAACTACCATACTTCTTGGGGTAAGAAGGGCGGGAACTGCACATGGACTCGGGTTCCCTTGAATAAATTGCTTCCGAAGAAGCTCATCAACCTGCCTTTTGAGCTCAGAATGATCATCAAGATGCATGCGGTAGTGGGGTAGATTCGGGAGAGAAGCCCCCGAGATCAGGTCAATGGTGTGTTGTCGCGTGGGGGGGGGGGGGGCAACTCATCAGGGAGCTCATTTGGCATAATGTCCACAAACTCGTCCAAAAGGGAACACACGGTTGGGTGATGGTCAAGAGGGCACTCAAAGGTCATAGTGGTCATTACAACATAAATAATGTCGGCCTCAATGATGTCTCGCAGAAACTCGTCTCGCCTAAAAATGCGAAGGTGATGCAACCTCTAGTCTACATTAGAAGGGGTCTCGAAGAACTCGTGCTCATTGAAAGCTCAATCCGACCCTTGGATTTCTCCTTGGGTTTGGTGGGCGACAACGTGATCTTTCGCCTCTTATCATAAAAGACACACGTATTTGAACAGCCAAAACACATGACGTCGAGATCAAATAGCCAAGGTTGACCTAGCAAAACATGTGCAACGTCCATGGGAATGACATTGTACCATACTCGATCCTTGAAGGAGGTGATGTTGATCAGTACGAGACACTGCTGGGTAACCTGAATTTTCGTCTTGTCTGCTCATATGACACAATAGGGGTGAGGGTGAGGCTCGACCTTCACCTGCATACGATCAAGACCCTTTTGGGCCACAATGTTCGCACAACTCCAACCATCAATAGCTAGTTTGCAGGGACTGCCTGCACTGGAAAAATATGTGTAAAATATGATAGTGTGACGCCAATCCTCAGCTACATGTTGGGTGTGCAGGAGATGCCTAATCACTCTCATTTCTAGGGATCGCTCATCGTCACTCTCCCATCATACCTCAATAGTGGCAGTAATATCCTCAGTAACTTCCTCTCCCTCAGCATCAGGGTTGGGCTCGCCCTCCTCAACAAGTAGAGCCCGCGTGGGACACTGGGCAGCCACGTCGCCTCTGCCCAAACATCAATACCATACGACACCCACAGATCTAGGCTGCTCAGTGATAGGGGTCTTCCTCTTCATGTCCAGAAAGACACGGGGCGGTGCAGTAGGGGTGCCTGAAGGTGAGGTGGGCTTCCTAAACGATGAGTTGTCAGGCCTAGTGGGGCCCTTCCTGGGTTCTGAGGAGCGTAAGTACAACTCATACTCCAAGGAGAGTTGGTAAATCTGCTTCACACTCTCGAGGCGGTGGGACATCAGCTCTCTATGAATATCAGACTAGAGGTCGGCCCAGAAACGAGATGCAGTAGCAATGAGCTCTTCCACAATGTCACTCCTCACAACGAGATCATCAAAACGAGCCATGTACTCAGCAACGATAAGTGTCCCCTGATGTAGGACATATAGTTTGTCTAGTAGCTGCTCTCTATAAGAAGCGGGAAGGTACTTATCTTTCAATCGTTGTTTCATATCATCTCAACTAATGGGGTAATAGACTTCCCTATTGTCTGCTCTCTTGACGCTGGTCCAAAATATTTGCCTCGCCCAAGCAATTTCATCTTGGCAAACCGAACACACCACTCATCGCCCATGTCGTACTACTCAAAATATTGGTCCATATCGAAGGGTCAATCGCTAAAAGCCTTCGGGTCCTAGCAACCATCGAAGGTGGGAGCATCGATACGAATGCGACGAGTGATGTTGTACGCCTGGCCACCTCTCTGTGGGTCGGGATAATCCTTTAGGTAATCATCATGGGTGTAATCATATCGAACGGGCGGGGAACCACACTCTCTCTGACTCAGGGGATACTACTCATCACGGTGATGGTCGCGACGACCGTGTGAGGGCACACGATCTCTGGGGTCATACTGAGGTTGACGGGACACACGATACTCATCACGGTGGTGCGGGTGCCTATCATGAGTCGGAGTTTGTCTACGCTCAAATGCTTGATCGGGATTCCGCCTCACCGACGGTGCTGGGGCTCGGGAAGGAGTATCACGATGGTGACGGCCTAAGGGAAGCTAACCATTCATCAGACGCTGGTCGGGACGAGGAGGAACATCGGGGTCATCCTCAAGGGAATCATTGTGCTGTGTAGGAGTTTCCCTCACATTTTATAAGTGTTTTAATCGAAGGTTTACCTTGACTAGTTCATGACGTACGTCGTCAAACCGGGTGCCTAAAGTGTCTAAACGATCAAGAACACGACGTTGAAACTCGGCAAAAGCGGCGCCGAAATTCGATCTTGCCTCCCGATCGCTAGTGACTAGTGGATCTGACATGCTAGATCTAAAAAACCTACAACTACGGAGCATGCAAGCAGCCCAACTGGCTCTGATACCAATTGATGTAGGGTAGGCTAAGTAGGTGCACAAATCTAAGACTACTTGGGGTGGGGAATGAAAACTTGACGTCCAAAACCCTATTCTATATGCAATGCAGTCGTCGCAGATGATGACAAATCAGTGCGAGCGATATTAATATTGAACCCACACAACAATATTTAAAAGGAGAAAAACATTTAGTTAACAAAACATTTAATGGCTTTCCTTCGCTCGAAGGGTCAAAGCAAAATTTGCAGCAAATAAGTTTCACCTGCAAATCACAAGCAATTCGAGAACGATCTATCCACAGACAATTTTTCTAAGCAAGCATGAAACCCAAAAATGAAAATATAATGTTGAAATAATGATCTAATATAACAAGTGGCTCACTGAATAAGAGGGCTGTCCAAGATAATGAAAATCCCGAAGAAGGATGTGCTTTGACGGCGATCCAAGGCAAGACGGCGAGGGAGATGGCTGGATCTGACGGTGGGAAGTGGGATCGGGCCGGGAAAGGTAGAGCTGGTTGTATGGGGGCGGCTCCGGGTGGTGGGGAGGTATATCCGGACGGTGGGGAGGTATATCCAGCTATATGAAGGCGGATCCGAGCTGCGGGAGAGTGGATCTGGCGGTTTGGAAGCGGATCCGGGTTGTGAGAGGTGGATCAGATAGAGGGAAGGTTGGTGGTAGTTCCACAGAAGGAAAGAGGTGGTTGGGTGGGTCGTTGGTAGCAGGAACAGTGGCAGGGGAGGCTGGCAGTACAGGGAATGAAGTCCAAAGGAGGGGAGACGACTGTAGGAAGCAAGGGCGGCTACTAATGTTGGGGCTAGGAGAAAGGGTGGCAGCTGCTGTTAGGGCTGGGAGAAGGGATGGCGGCTGTGGGGTTTCAACAAGGGGGCGGTGGCTGTAGACAGCAAGGGTGGCGACTGCTGTTCGGGGTTATTAGGTGGCGGTAGAGGGATTAGGGGGTGGAAAATGGAGGCTTGGATTAGATAATACCATGGGGAGGAAGAAGAACACATAGGAGTCGTCACCTGGGGTTCCACGGAGTCGACACCGTGGGTGATCGCGGGATTTTGGGATAGATGTCTCCAAAATCTGCAATGCCCTAATCAGCCCCCTTACCACTCTATTTATAATAAAGAGATGGTATCCCACCATCGACGACTATGATTGGCCGGAAGGTGGGGAAACCCGATTACATCAAAATAAAAGCAAAAATGACAACATAATATATGAAATCAAATTGGAAAGCGGATCCGGACGCATCCACGGAGTCGAATCAGTGATCCGATCAAGTCCTCCCGCGTGAGTACAAGAAAGTGGGTCATGCCTTGCGGCGAACCCCTCCTAGTGCATGCTCTGATGAATCTCCATCACTTAGTCAATAAATTGTGGAAAAAGCACGATGTTAACCACCTTAACGCACTATTATTATTATTATGCCGGCCATGCAACTCACGCAAGTATATCAAGAAAATAGTTTATAAAATACCATTTGTTTAAAAAGAAAGCAAAAAATAGTTTATTACCATAATTCAGAATTAAGATGTTCTTATAATTAATTTAACAACAAGTGTTACCTGGAGATCATTCTGTATGAAGTTGGCATCAACCGCAGCTCGTGTGGCTCCAACTACAACATAAATTGAGAATTACTAGAAATGCATGCCACTAGAGAAATAAGAGAAAATATGGATGGTCTGGGAGCCCTGAAAAACAACCTGGGGTTCCAAAGCCAAAGGTGGCCTCCTCAAGGTGGGAATAGAGGACCAATTTTTCTAGAAAAAAAGAAAGGCATGCCCTCAGTTAGATGCCACCAATACCGCCCGCAGTTTTCAGAGCTCCTGTAGGGACCATCCAAAAGGAAGCTATGGATAATGTGATGTATGAAGGAAATGAATATAATCGTTTATAGTTAACTTCTTGCACATTATTGATTTCTTGATGGGCAAAGCCCCCTTGGTGATGGCACTGGCTAGGTGATAAGATATTCCCTCCCCCACCCCCAACCAACCAGAAAAAGGTACTGGTTAAGTGAAAAGATTACATTGTGTATGTAAGATTCCTTCATGATTCCTTTCAGAGGATGCTATGTATGAAGGAATTCAAATATATTTGTTTATGATTGTGTATGATTGATATGGTACTGGACATAGGTTATAATGCATTGTCCTGTGAGTATAATGATTCCTTTGTGGCTTCTCATCCTCACTAGTAGGGGGACTGGATGATGAAAGATGAGGTATACACTAGGCCGAATTGAGGTGAGAGGGAACTATATATGGATCCTGAATGTGGATAAAGAGTGGACAATGTTGACGGGATGTTATAGATATGTTCATTGATAAAGAGATGATGGTGAATATGATAAGTAGAATGCTTGCACGTATGACTAAGGGTTCGTTTGTTTCGGGGTTTTCGCCGGCGTTTGGAGCAAACGTCACCGGACGGCGGGTAAACAAACGGGACGCCGGCGGCGTTTGCTCCGTTTGCACCCGCCGCAAGAAGAAAAAGTCAAACGCCGCTTTTCCAACCCCGCCTCCCCCCCTCCGGTTCCAACTCTCCATTTCGACCCGCCGGGAGCAAACGCCACCGCCGTACCAAATGAAGCCTAATAATGATCCTTATCTGAAATTATAACCATGATGCAAACATGCATAGACATTAAATGATTAACCTGCACATTACTTATGCTCAACTAAGTGTATTGTTACCTAGAATTGCTACATGTCCCCTGAGTTTTATAACTCACCACATTACTCAACAGCATTTTTAACATGAAAAACAACTGAAGTATCGTATATCAAGGTGGGCCTAAGTTTTGAGATTATATTATACTTGTAGGCAAGGTACTAAAATCTAATGTTTTGATGTCGGATGTAATATGAATTGCCACGTATCGGAAGATGATGATGCATATGTTGAAAGGAAAACAAGTTAACTATTATTCATCCATATAGGGGCTATTTAACGTATTGCAATAGGCCACATAGAGGCGGATAGACAATGTGGGACTAAAACATAAATATGAAACTACAGATAACTCACCCCCCCCCCCCTCAAATTGAGTGTGTGATGTCATCCGTGCCCAACTTGGTAACAAGCTCTTTAAAGACACTTGAACATAATCTCTTTATGAGGATGTCTGCCAATTGTTGTTCAGATGGAACAAACGAAGTAACCACAATGCCATTGTCTATATTCTCTTTGATGAAGTGTTTGTCGATCTCAATACGGCCGTGCTGCACTGGATGAGCAATGCTGATGACAACCTTATTACCATAGTATAGTCTAATAGGCTTGCTTCCTTTAAGACCAAAATCTTTTAAGATAGTTAGGATCCATAGCCCTTCGCATATCCCATGAGTCATAGCCCTGAACTCTGTCTTAGCACTAGATCTAGTGACCACATGTTTTTTGCTCCTTTAGGTAACTAAATTTCCACCCACCATAGTGCAATATCCTGACGTGAACCGTCGATCAGAAGGCAATCCAACCCAGTCTGCATCTGTGTAAATCTCAATAGTCAACTCATTATTTGGTGAAAAAATGATGCCCCTTTCAGGTGAGGACTTGAGGTATCTGAAGATACGATGAGCAACATCAACATGATGAGCCTTTGGAGAGTGCATATATTGGCTAATCACTCCCACAACATAGGAGATATTTGGGCGAGTATGAGACAAGTAAGTCAGTTTTCCTACAAGCCTCTGGAAGCTGGGGATGTCTTCAATCGTTTCACTATCAACTCTTCCAAGTTTGTGATTAGCTTCAATTGGGGTGTTAGCCGGTCTACACCTACTCATCTCTGAGGCTTCAAGGAGGTTAGGTATATATTTTCTCTGTGATATGAAAATCCCATATTTTGACCACGCAACCTCAATACTTAAAAAAAGTTTGAGGTTCCCCAAATCTTTCACTTAAAATTCTTTGGCCAATCTCTCTTTCAGTGCTTGGATCTCATCCTGATCGTCTCTTGTTATAATGATGTCATCCACATAACTATCAAAGTTGTTATCTTTCCTTTATTGTTTTTGATCCGCATTACTCTGGAAGTACCCAAAGCAAGTCATGACCTTGTGAAATCTTCCAAACCAAACTCTAGGAGATTGTTTCAGGCCATATAAGGTCTTCTTCAACTTGCACACCTTACCTTTAGATCTACTAGGAGAAAATCCAAGGGGTAAATCCATGTATACCTCTTCTTTCAGATCACCATAAAGAAACACATTCTTCACATCCAGTTGGTTGAAATTTCATCACTTGCAGGCAGTACACGACTGGAGAACACTTATAGAATTCATCTTAGCGACCGGGGCGAAGATTTCCTGATAATCAATTCCTGTCATTTGAGTATACCCTCTTGCAATCAACCTTTTCTTGTATCTCTCCACGACACCCAGTGTATTCTGTTTTTCAGAAAATACCCACTTTCATCCCATAACCAGCTTCCCTTTAGACAGCTGAGACAGGTCCCATGTATGATTTTTTCAAGGGCATGCATTTCTTCAAGCATAGCCATCTCCCACCTGTCATCAGAAAGAGCATCCTGCCAGGATGTAGTGATGAAAGTGGCAGACAAAGAAGAGACAAAAGCTTCATGGGAAGCCGTTAGAGACGAATAAGAGACGAACCGAGATAATAGGTGTTGTGTAAAAGTACCTTCCCTTAGAGTAATGGACCCTGATTAAGGGTCAGATGTTTGCTCTAGAATTCTGATAGGGGCCCGTGTGTTTGTTCCTTTAGGACAACAGGGATAAACATGCAGGGGTCTTACAATAGGAGTCGCAGCAGTTGACACAAGAGCAATAGGAGACGAAGGTGAATGAGAGTGATATAACGGAGGAATGGGTAACAGAGTGGTAGGCAGCGAATCAATGTGAGGTAAAGAGCTTACTTCCAACATAGAAGAGTCCCCCCCCCCCCGAAGAGAGGACCCATACTCTCAGATTCACGGAAGGTGACGTCCATGATTACAAATACCTTCTTGTGAACTGGGTCAAAACATTTATAACCTTTTTAGGTAGGAGAATAGCCAATGAAGACGCGCTTGTGCGAACGAGCATCAAGTTTATTCTTTTGATGAATATGGACAAAATAGACACAACCAAATACACGAAGCTGCAGATTGGTAGGAGACACTCGAAGAGTGTGAAGAGAAGTGTTATGCCCGAGGACACGTGAGGGCATACGATTGATAAGATGGGCAGCATTGAGAACATCATCCTCCCAATAGTACTTGGGAAGGTGCATTTGGAGAAGAAGACACCAGACAATTTCCAAAAGGTGACGATACTTGCGTTCGGCAATCCCACTTTAAGGAGGGGAGTAAACACAATAGCTTTGATGGATAATGTCATGAGTAGCAAGATAGTGTTCGAATTGAGAGTGAACTCGCGACGATTGTCAGTTCGAAGATTTTTAATAGAAGTTTCAAACTGCATAAAACACATTTTGTGAAACCGTTGGAATAAGGAAAAAACTTCATTTTTTGCTTTAAAGAGGTATACCTAGGTTGTGCGGGAGAAACATTCAATGAAAGTTACAAACCAAAAACAACCAGAAATAGAAGTAACGGGGCAAGGGCCCCAAACATCACTGTGTATGATATGAAATGGTGCAGAACCAGGAGATGAAACCTAATTAAAAGAAGCACGATGATGTTCACCAGGTTCACAAACATCACAATGAAAATTATCAACTAATACAGACGATAAAATAGGAAATAAATGTTTCATAGATAGAATAGAAGGATGTCCAAGCCGACAATACAAGGACACCAAAGTGGCTGCCTGATCAGCATGAAGGGTCTGGGGAGAAGAGACAGGAGTGGAAGAATCAAACGCGTAGAGCCCATCCACCAGATTACAAGAGCCAATAACCGTTCTCATCTTCAGGTCCTGAAAAACACAAGACGAGGGGAAGAAAGTCACAGAATAATTCATTGAGTTGGTCAAATGACTAATAGAGAGAAACAGAAAGAGGAGCAGGGGATGGAGCCTTTCCCAGCAATCGGAGAGAAGAAACCATCCGTAATGCTCACCTTGTCCCTACCAGACAAAGGAAGGTAAGACACGAAACCTGTAGCAGAGCCGGTCATATGATATGTTGCTCCAAAATTAATAATCCAGTGAGTAGAAGAGCAAGAAGACGCAACATGAGCACCTGAGGGTCCTTGATGAGTATAGGAAGACGAAGAAGGATTCGGAGACTGCCCCTGCATCAGGCGGCGGAAAGCAAGGATCTTATCGGCGGACAAAGCCAAAGAAGGAGGAGACTGGACATGTAGAGGCAGGGTCTCTTCAGAGGCATCAGACAGGTGGGCAGAGCGGGGCTGTGTAGAGCAGCCCTGACAGTGGCAGAAACCACGACCTCCACGCGGTGCAAAACCACCACGGGGTGCTAGAAATCCATGAAGACGAAAACAGGTTTCCAGAGTATGACGAGTCTTCCCGCAGTAGTCACAGAGCAAATGATCTATGTCAGTGGACTTGGGCCAGGAATCACGAGAAGCCCGACTTCCAAACTGAACAGCCATGACAGAACCTTCCGAAGCAGAGTCAGGTGTCCATATCTGTCGCCTATCAACTTCTTGTTGAACGAGACTGAAAACCTCTGGAAGAGTGGGCAAAAGAGAGCGCTCAAGGATCTGTGCACTGATCTGATCGAAGTCCCGATGCAAACCATGAAGAAACTCAAAGACTTTGTTCCTGTCTTCCCGTGCTCGGGTAAGGATCTCATCCTCAGGATACACAAGAGTGAGAGCGTTAAATTGATCATACTCTTGATAAAGCTGAGTAAACTCATGGTAGTAGACAAGCGGAGAGCAATCACCCTGACGAAGGAGAAAGATCTTCCGTCGCAGCTGGAAAATCTGGGAAGCATTGCCCGGACAAGAGTAAGTGGCATTGGCCCTCTTCCAAATATATGTTGCGGCATCCAAAAACAAATAATTCCGGGCAATAGAGTCAATCATGGAATTTGTCAGCCAAGACATAATAATAGAATTCTCAGACTCCCACTGTGGCCAGTCAGGAGAATCTGGGGCAAGAGTGAGCGTAGTACCCAGAACATAACCGAACAAACGTCTGCTCTTCAAGGTAAGAGTAATAGTCCGAGACCACGGAAGAAAATTGGAGCCGTCCAAACATATTGTCGTGAGTATTGTGCTCATGACCGGTCCGAGTGGATCCACTAGTCATCAAACTAGCGGAGGAAACTCCGTTACCGGAAGAGATCATAAGAGAGTCGTCAGTCCATGACATGATGATCCAAGAATACAAATCAAGGAGCCGAGGGAAAACACCACAAACACCTAGATAGAAGCTAGAGTTACCTCATAGAAAGAGGAACGATACAAAGGGTATGTAGGTCGAAGAAAGACGGACACCGGAAATTCCATCAGTTTAGCGACGCATATCTGGTGCCAAGTAAAGGAGACACAACAAACCTGCGATTGCGGACGACTGCTGGTGGACGCGGAAGGAGAAAGCACTGGCTCTGCGACTGGACTGCTGGCTGACGACTGCTAGCGGATAGATGGAGCGAGGGAGAAACGGAACCTACGACTGTTGGCTGACGACTGTGGACGACGTCTGGAGAAGCGAGCTCTGCGGATGTGAAAGCAAGCTCTGCGACTAGACGAGAGTGACGACGCTGGCGGAAGTGGAAGCTTCGACTGTTTTGGTGAAAACGGAAGCAACGAATGAGGATGCACGGGACGAGATGGTGGAAGCGAAGGGTCGGAACACTGATTAAGTCCTAAGACTCTCATACCATGTTGAAAGGAAAACAAGTTAACTATTATTCATCCACATAAGGGCTATTTAACGTATTACAATAGACGACATAGAGGGGGATAGACAATGCTGGACTAAAACATGAATATGAAATTACAGATAACTCAACATCATATATGTGGGATTTTCCATTAATGTATCTTATGCTGATGTAGTTTTGAAATAAAATAGAATAATATTTCAATAATTTAAAATATCTCTATTACAATGCTCCTCTATATATGCACAAAGGAGGAGATCCTAAAAACAGGATGAGAGGTGTAGGACTAAATAAAAGGAGGAAGATGGGCCTTAACAATGGGCTATTTAACTCATAAAAAGGCTATAATTAAACACTCCCTCCTCAGGATGAGAGTTGAAAGTGCAAGCTAGATCTGATATACTCTAGAGGGGGGGGTGAATAAAGTATGGTGCTTAAAAATTTTTTATAACAGTTGTTGTAATCTGAGTGAACAGGGAAGCAAATAGTAAATCAAATCACAGAAACTATCTAATCACAAAGCAACCTAATCACAAAACAATCACAGCCAGAAACAAAAATAAAGACAAGCAACCAGAAGACACAAGGAGCTATAGTGGTTCCCATAAACTTGGGTACATCCACTCTTCTACCACCCTAGGTAGGAATCCACTGCAGGATGAGTTGATCAGGTGTCCTGGGCACCAATGAGCTTTTGATAAGGTGCTCAAAAAGCAAACCAGATTTTTTGATCAGGTGTCTTGCCACCAATGAGCTTTTGATAAGGTGCTCAAAAACCAAACCAAACTTTTGAAGGGAGTTTGAAAAACCTTGTACAGAGGTGGGGATGAGAGAGTGATGGAAGTCTTCTTTTTCTCAAAGCAGCTGAGAAGACTATGTGGATATTGATGTTGTCAAAGCTCCCCCTGAGATCTGTAGTTGTTCAGGAAATGAAGCTTTGCAGTAGGGTGATAGGCCTTCAGAAAATTGATCTCCAGCAATTGATGATTTCAGCAACAGCTGAAATGTGAGGTGTCTGGAGTCTTGAATGATGATGGCCTTGAACACTTGAATCAAAAGAAATCTGAAGATTTCAGATTTGTTGATCTCCTTTTGGTGATGGTGTTCTTGTGTGAATTCTTTGAGACAGAGAATGTCTGCAGCTCTCTTTTTTTTTCTCTTGAGTGATTGTTGTTGAGAAAGATGTTATTCCAGAGAAGAGTTGTTGCAGAGAATATTTTTTTCTTCTTCTTGTGCACTCTCTTCCTGTCAGGAATTCAAAAATCTTATCTTTTATTCCTTTGTTCTGAGTAGAAATGATCCTCTGTCCAGAATAGCCGTTAGCCTGTCATTAATTACATCCTTAATTGCAATTGTCTTCTGGGGAAAAGTCCAAAGAAACATTCCTTGATAATCTCTTGAAACTTGCTCCAGAATAAATGAAAACGGCTACAAGATCTTCTGAATTAATTGCTGACAATAACTCCTTAACTGTCTGAATTTTGAATCTTGAAAATCATTTAACTCTTCAGAAAAACGTCGAACTGAGCTCCACTATCGTCGAACTGAGCTCAGCGATTTGGACTTAGACAACAACAGAGATCGTCGATCTGAGCTCAACTATCGTCGAACTGAGCTCAGAGATAGAGAATCAATACTGGAGTCAAGATCGTCGAACTGAGCTCGAAGATTGTCGAATGGAGTTCGACGATTTGTTGAAGTTGAGCTCAGCGATCGTCGAATGGAGTTCGACAATCCGTCGAAGTGAGCTTAACGATCGTCGATTGGAGTTCGACGATTCGTCGTACTGAGCTCGACGAAATGACTTAGTCTCCAAACTGAAAAACCTTGGTCTTGAGGGCAGCTTCCAAACCTAACTACTAACCCTTAGACTCAATTCTAATTGACCTTTAGATCTATACAAAGAGGTCAAAAACAGGTTTCCTAAAGACATAGTGATCCTGACCCAAATTAGTAATAGGGTGTTCCAACAGGAGTATATGTCAATCATTCCTATTTTGGAGATGTTATCGGCAAAGTTGTCATAGCTCAAGACTTTAGTGAAGATGTTTGCAAGTTGGTCTTGGAATTGAACGAAAGGAGTGCAGATGTTGCCTTTCTCCCAGTGGTCTTTAATAAAGTGTTAAATCAATCTCAACATGCTTTGTTTGATTATGCTGAACAGGATTATAAGCAATGTTGATAGCAACTCTATTATCGCAATATATTGGGTCCATTGATCCCAATGACCCTGATTTGAAGAAGTCAAACAATTCAATGATATACACATAGTTGTATTTGATGTGTGTGTAAGTTTATGCATGCAGGTTAGTCCTTCTCACATTGATTGGACAGGTGAACACAAAGTTGTGGGCTAGATAGACAGAAAAGTGCCTAAGTCATTGGACAGGTGGAAAGGTTAGTCCTTCTCACATTGATTGAACAGATGGGCACAAAATTATGGGCTGAATAGACAGAAAAGTTCTAAATCCACAGGCATTGAGTGAAGACAGTTCACTCAACTTCATAACACAAAAGGAGCTGAATACAAAAGGACTTGTCAAAGCCGCAACAATGGAAGACAGAAAAGTGGCTAAGTACACGAGCGTTGAGTAATGTCAACTCACTCAACGCCAGACAACAAATTCGTCGAATAAAGCTGCCTCAATCAAAGCCCCGAAGTTTCTGGCAAAGAAAAATCAGCTAAGTCCAGAAGCGTTGAGTGAAGCCAGTTCACTCAACGCCTTGCTGGTTCTGCAGGAAAAGGTAGTTGATTGAAGAAGAATAGAACTGTCATCTCCATAGTCTTCATCAGCAGAAGCTAAGGCTAAAATCTGCTCAGCCCAGGAAGAAGTGAACACACAGTAATTACTCTGGTGTCAATTCAATACAATCAACCTTACATTCTCTTTGTAGGATCATGTCTAGGATCTGAGTTGTAATCCTTTCTTTAAAGGCCTAGTGGTAGGATTCTATGTAGAATATGAGTTGTAGGTCTGTGTTATAAAGGCCGAGGTATGGTCATTTGTTGATCTGAGTGTATGATCCATTTTGGATCTGAGTGTAAGATTGTCCTCCCAGCCCGAGTTGTAGGGCCATTGGCCTGAGGTAGGTAGTTGTTTAATCACTGAGTTGTAGGGCCTTGTGCTTGAGCAGTAGGTCTTGGAAGAGACCGAGTGGTCATGGGAGATCGAGTTGTAAGCTCTTAAGGAGTCGGGTATTGGGGAAGAGTCTTGTCTAACACACTGTTAGAAAGATGGAGGGACGGTGGACGTACCCATAATCCGGGGAACTACTATAAAACAACTGTGTCGTCTGTGATTAATCTTGAAAGCTAAAATAACCTAATCACTAAGTACAGCACAATCGGGTAAAGGTCTAAAAGATTTAAAGAAAGACCAAAAACCTATTCACCCCCCGACCCCTCTAGGTGTTTAGCTGACCTTGAAAACAAAGACTTTCACAGTATACTCATATAGTCTTCCCATCTTGTAACTTTAAATAATGCATTAGAGATTTGAGCTAGAGCCCTTTGAATACCCCCTTATGATATTGTTATGTAATCCGCTTCTACATGGAACTTGCTAGTTGCTACTACATTTTGTTTCTTTCTTCGCCATGTCACAAGATTTCCTCCAACAAAGGAGCAATATCTGGTGATTGAATTTTGGTCGTCTTGGCTTCCAGCCCAATCAGTGTCATTATATTCTTCAACATTCAAATGCTCATTTCGAGAGAATAGGAGTCCTTGACCAGAAGATTTCTTCAGGTACCGTAGCACTCTCACAGAGGATTCCTGATGTCTTACTCTGGGAGAACGCATGTACCTGCTAAGGATCCTAACATGTGTGATATCAGGGCGAGTGTGTGAGAGGCAGATTAACCTTCCCACAAGTCTTTGATAACTAGAGGCGTTCACCTCACCAACCTTGTCTTCAATTTCACAATTTGCTTCATTGGGGGTATATGTCGGAGCACAACCAAACATCTATGTTTCCTCGAGAAGATCTAGGATATATTTTGAGAAATGAAGATTCCACGGGCAGACCATGCGACTTCAATTCCTAAGAAATATTTTAACTTTCCTAGGTCCTTCAAAATCCTTGCATAGACATGTTTTCAACCTCGTGATTTTTTCCAAATCATTTCTTGTGATGATAATATTGTCGACATATACGATGAGAACAACCACCTTCTCTGCATTCCACCTAACAAAGAGGGTATGATTGGAGTGACCTTGTTTGTATATCAAAAGGGTTACGATTTTTTAGAATTTTCCAAATTAAGCCTTGAGAGATTGCTTCAACCCATAGAGAGATTTCTAGAGTTGACAGTCTTTTCCTTATGTCCCTTGCTATAAGAAACCCGACGAAAAATTCATGTATACATCTTCTTCAAGATCATCATGTAAGAAGGTATTGTTAACATCCATTTACTAGAGATTCCATCCAAGGCATACAACACATGATAAAATAATGCAGATGGAGTCCATTTTGACAATTGGTGCAAATGTCTCATGATAATCCACAACCGGGGTTTGGGTATATCCCGGAGCAACAAGACGTGTCTTGTATCTCTTGATGACACCTTGATTTTATTTGATAGAGAATACCCATTTGAATCCAACGGGTTTCTCTCCAGATATGAGGTGTGCTAGGGTTCAGGTCTGGTTTTTCTCTAATACAGACATCTCTTCTTCTATTGCCTTTCTCCATTCTGGTATATTTAGTGCTTCCTGCTAAGTGTTATGAATACGAGCAGAGGCCAGAGAGAAGACGAAGACTTTATGTATCTATGTCAGATTGTGATATGAGATATAATTTGCAATTAGGTAAGTAGAAGAGGTCGACTTATATTTCCAATGTATGAGAGGTTGATGGAGGTTTTGATTAGAGTATGGTTCAGAAGAGTGTATCGGTTGTGGTGGAATGACAGGGTTTTGTAGTACCTTAACACCAACATTATGTCTCAGATAGATTTGAGGAATGGGATAAAGAAGTCCCAGAACAACAGGGACTAAAGGCTGCACGGGAGTGGATACGGTAGTTGGATCCATAGTAGTAGTAGTAGTAGTTAGAATCCATAGTAGTAGTTGGATCCGTAGTAGTAGTTGGATCCGCGGCAGGAGTAGTTGAAATATTTAGAACGATGGGAAGATCGACATCGGCAAAGGTATCCTGCTTCCCCTAACGTGAACCAAAGAAGTTTTTCCCTTCATGGAACGTCGTGTACATGGTACAAAAGAAATGACAAGAGGCAGGAAGATAACAATGATAGCCTTTCATAGTGGAGTAGTCAACAAAAACACATTTAAGGGAAAATGCATCTAATTTATCATGAGTGTTTTGATGAATGTCGACAAAACACACACATCCGAATACACGGAGAGGTAAATGAGATGTGTGGACTACACATTTGGTGGACAATCCAGATAGATGGGAGACATATTGTAAGGTACTGGAGGGAATACGATTAATGAGGTATGTCGCAGTGAGAACCGCTTCACCCCAATAAGATTTGGGAAGATCCATAGGAATGAGGAGGGATCATGTGTCTTCTAACATATGTTTGTTTTTTCGTTCAACAACACTATTTTGGGTAGAAGTGTGAACGTAAGTGGTTTGGTGTAGGATCTCGTGGCCAGCAAGATAAGTACCAAATATACCATGATCGTCATACTCCCCCCTCCCCTCATGCACTGCAAAGGACACAAATTTTACAGCCAAACTAAGTGTCAACCATTTAACAAAAGAGTTGAAAATAGTTAAACACATCACTCTTTTTTTTAATAAGGACACCCACATAGTACAAGAGAAACAATCAATAAATATGACAAACCATCGATGACCGGAAAAAAAGGTAATAGGAGAAAATCCCCAAACATCAGTGTGAATTATATCAAAAGAAATTGCACTAGGAGAAGATACATTATGCGGGCTATGTCGTACGTGTTTAGAAAAACTACAAACATCACAAACAAACGTGTTCAAACATTTGGAAAACATAGGAAACATCTTAAGAAGATAACTGGGGGGTGGATGCCCGAAATGTTGATGCCACCGACGAAAATCCGCAAGAGTGGGAGCAGAGGTATTGGAGAGAGCTTGGATAGGAGAATGGTCCAAGATGTACAAGCCACCAAAGTTCCTACCGCTGTCAATGCACCGCTTCGTTGCTAGATCCTGAAAAACACATCCGTCGGGGAGAAAAGTTACAAAGCAGTTTAAGAATGCAGTCAAGCGACTAATAGAGAGGAAATTGCGAGGAAATGTAGGAATATGCAAAACGGGCGTGAGAGGTGTGATATGGGAACAAAAGACAGACCTTTTGCCAGCGATAGAAGAAAGAAAGTCATTAGCTGTGATGACTTTATCAGATCCCGACAGAGGGGTGCATGAGATAAAGTTTGGTGACACCCCCATCATATGATCGATAACACCAGAGTCGATGATCCACTCGGACGGGGCAGCAGAAGCCAATTGCGTACTGGGAGTCCTAAAAGTGGTAAACAATGGTATAAGAGGTGATAAGAGACTGAAGGAGCCGATGCAGGGCAATAAGATCTTTGGCTAAAAAAACATAGGGAGAAAGCTTCTCAAGACACGCGGTAGTAGCCAGTATGGGCAGTAGGACAGGAAGTATGCTGGCGAGAACCACCCCATCCACTACCACCACCAATAACCTTGCGGACAGGAGCAAGATGAGGATGGAGATAGTAATAGGATGCCCGAACATGTCCCGGCTTCCCACAGCGAACACAAATCTTAGTCGAGGGGCCGATGGATGGCTGACCCTGGCTAATGCTTGCAAGAGCAAAGTAATCCAGAATCTTTTCAAACAGAAGAGAGCGGCGACGATATTCATCACCCAAAACCATGTTTAAAGCTTCCCGCAAAGAGGAAAGCAGATTGCGGTTTGGGATGTGTATTCAAACCATGTCAAAATCCATGTTGAGACCCATAAGGAAGACATGGAGGCGTTATCTGTCCTCGATTGTTTTCAATGCCCAAGCATCTGCAACGCACGCTGGAGAAAAATAGTCAAAGTAATCAAGCTTCTGATAGAGACGTTCAGATTCAAAAAAATATGACACAACACTGGCAATCCTTGTCGAAGACTCAGAAGGCGGCGGGTAAGCTTATACACTTGAGTGAAGCTACCAATTTGAAAATATGTCTCACGTGTCTGGGTCCAAATCCCAAAGGAAAAGTCCATTAGCATGTAACTGCGATAAACCAAAGGAGACATAGTGGAGAAGCCACGAAACCACCAGAGAATTACCAGCATCCCACTTCCACCGTGAGGAGTTAGTGACGGGAAGTTGCACCACAGTCCCATCAATATACATATATAGTTGTTGGTTGCAGATTGCATGTTGAGCGGTCCAGGGCCAGTCAAGATAATTTGAACCGTCCAAAGGAATAGTAGTAATCCTGAAGAAGCTAGAAGAGTCATGGTTGCGAGAATAGTCAGTAGGCAGAGGAGGCATGAGTGAGGATTGAACGTCTGACTGATTGCTTGAATTCGAAAAGCCCTCCATAAAAAACAGAGGCTGAAATAACTCGCAGATGGAGCGTCGGGATACTAACAAGAAAATGTGGAAGACTGTAGGAATCGCATACAATAGTAAGTGTGAGCTCCCGTGAGTGAGGCTGGCAGAAAGTTGATGGGTGATCGGAGCTGGGAAGAGCTCACGCAATTGGAGTTGGGGAGAGCTCGCTCCAAGGATGCGGTGCAGGAGGAACTCATAGATCTCGCGCCAAGGATGCGGTGCAAGAGGAACTCAATGATGGAAATGAACTCGTTGCGTGACCGAGCTAGGAAGAGCTCACAAGACTCGTTGATGGTGTCGAAATCGACGCAGAGGAAGGAACTCGCGTGAGGAAGCATCTGGTAGGAACTCGCATGAGGAGGAACCTCTTGAAAAGGTCGTGAGGGAAGAACTCATGTGAGGATGAATTCGTGACTGAAGAAATTGCGGCTTGCACGTCTCGCACATCTGGAGAACTCGTGTCTCTCAAGTGAGGAAGAGGATGTGTCCCGTGCGCCTGGAACTCGCAGCCCTCGCGTGAGGGAGAAGAAACAAGAGCGGAATCTGGACTCGTTGATGAGAACAAGTCAAGAATGAGAGAAATCACTAGACAAGATAATCATGGGACGAGTGGAAGCAATTCCCTAGCTCTGATACTAAGGCTCTATTTGTTTGGGCGTTTCGCTGCTCCGTTTTGGGCAAACGCCACCGGAAGGAGGGTAAACAAATGAACCTACGGCGGCGTTTGCTCCGTTTCCACCCGCCCGCCTTGAGAAACGCCCCAAAAAGCTCTGTTTGGAGCAGCCACCTCCCCCCTCCGATTCGAACCCTCCGTTTCCACCTGCCGGATCGACCCGCCACCGCCGAACCAAATGAAGCCTAGGTTGAGAAATGTATTAGAATAATATTTAAACAATCTAAAATATCTCTATTACAATGCTCCTCTATATATGCACAAAGGAGGAGATCCTAAAAACAGAATGAGAGGTGTGAGACGAAATACAAGGAGGAAGATTGGCCTTATATGTGGGCCTTAACAATGGGCTATTTAGCGCGTAAAAAAGGCTATAATTCAACTAATGTTGGATTATTTGAGGTTTATTTATCATTGTACTTTGTATATTGCTTTTATAGATAATTATGTTTATTCTAAATGTAATTGTTTTGATAACGATGATTTTGTATGTCAGTCATATCAATGATGGGTTTAAACATTTGCTCTAGCAGCAGCATCCCAGGCTCTTGGATTGTAACAATAATGTCAAATATTAACAGAGAGGAAGCTACCTCAAAAAAACAGAGAGAAAGCATGACATACAGGCATGAAAATACATAAAAATGGATAAACTAAAAAATAATGCAGCAAACATGTTATAAATTATAACATTAATCATAAGGGAATTGTACTTCCAGACAAGAAAGCAATTGAAGTTCATCCTAATTTGCTATTATTGTAGAAGAATTGAGCAAACGTTGTGTATACTTCTTGAATGCCAAATTACAAGTATGAGTACAAATATATAGGGAGAAGAGAGAGAATAATCCCTTATACAAGATGTCGGACTATTACAAGAGGAAGAAGGCCTATAATGGGCCTCTAAATGAGCCTTTACAAGATGTTTTCTAATCAGTTTTCTAGCACTCCCCCGCAAGCTGGAGCGTACAAGTCGTAGACGCCAAACTTGGATAAGAACTGATAGTATAACAGCCAAGAGAGGGCTTTAGTTAGGATGTCAGCAACTTGTCCTGTAGCGGGAACATGCTCCAATTTTATCTTCTTTGATTGAACTTTTTCTCGAATGAAGTAACAGTCAACTTAAATATGCTTTGTTTGTTCATGAAAGACAGGATTCTTGGCAATATGTATTGCAGCTTGACTGTCAAAAAATAAGGTCGTCGGAGATGAGAGTTTGAGTCTCAAATCATTGAGAAGACTTTCAAGCCAGGTTAACTCAGATACAACAACACCCATAGCCTGGAACTCTGCCTCAGCAGACGAGCGAGCAACAACGGTCTGCTTCTTGTTACGCCAGGTAATGAGGTGCCCACCGAAGTATGTACAAAAACCAATTGTGAAACGCATATCATCAAGAGAACCTGCATAGTCCGCGTCAGAATACGCAACAAGAGAGAGAAAGGTAGATGATTTGTAAACGAGTCATTGTCCCAAAGCAGTCTTTAGATATCTGAGAATGTGTTCAACAGCTTGGAGATGAGATGTCCGAGGAGCATGCATGAAACGACTCACAACCCTCACAACAAATGAGATGTCAGGTCGAGTAACTGTAAGATAAATCAGCTTCCACACCAAGCGTCGATAGTATTCTGGATTTGTAAGCAGTTGGTCGGAATCAGAACCATGTGTAAAAAGCTTGTGATTTACATCCATAAGGGTGTTTGCCGGTTTGCACCCTGAGTAGCCAGCATCTCGAAGTAGGTCAATACAGTACTTTCGTTGGGATAAGATGAGACCATCAGGTTGTCTTGCAACCTCAAGCCCAAGGAAGTATCAAAGATTTCCAAAGTCTTTCGTCTGAAATGCCGATTTCAAATGTTGCTTGATTTGTTATATCCATGCAGAGTCGTCACCAGTAATTAGGATATCATTAACATACACAAGGAGAATCACAGCGTCTGTTGGCTGATGACGGGTGAACATGGAGAAGTCAGCCGAGCTCCGTGTAGAACCAACTTCGCGAACAACCTTGCTGAATTTATCAAACCAAGCACGCGGGGACTGTTTGAAACTACACAGACTTTCAGAGATGACATACATGAGAATCTCTCGTGGTCTTTGTAGAAAAAAGGATCAAACCTTGTATATACTTTTTGAATACAAAAAAACAAGTATGAGTACAAATATATAGGAGAGAGGAGAGTAAGATCTAGCTATACAAATAATGTGGGACTAAACACAAAATCCTACATGGGCAAAGTTAATTGGTCAATACATTATTTTTCCTAGTATTCTCTAACACTCCCCCGCAAGCTGGAGCGTACAAGTCGTAGACACCAAACTTGGACAAGAACTGATAGTAGAGACGTCGTGGTAAGGCTTTCGTGAGGATGTCAGCAATTTGCCGAGCAGCGGGAACATGTGTTAACTTTATCTTCTTCAACTGAACCTTCCCCGAATGAAATGACAGTAAACTTCAATATGTTTTGTCCGTTCATGGAAGATCGGATTCTTGATAATGTGTATAGCAGCTTGACTATCACAAAATAAAGTGGCATGTGAGGAGAGCTTGACTCCTAGATCATCAAGGAGACCCACAAGCCATGTGAGCTCAGACACAACTGCTGTCCTCGATCAATACTCGGCCTCAGCCTATGTTGTTAAAGGCGCGCCTCATGCACGCCTAAGGCTCCAGGGTCACCAGACTCAGAGGTTTGCGCCTTCGTGCACCTTTTTTGCACCTTCGGACATTAAAGGCTCGTCTGTGTGTGATTTTTGTTGCAAATTTTTTTTGGTTCAAAATAATGAAAAAAATAATGCAAGAACTCAATAATTTTTATATGATTTAGTGTTTTTGAAATATAACCAATCGTTGAGACTTAGATATGATGCAAACGATCATATTGATTTTATTTTTTAAGAGATATAAATGATATTAATGAATGATTAATGAGTAGAATATATGAAGAATCTGTTTAAGAAGATAAATTGATGTTTGATGTTGATTATTTAAAATGAATGTGGTTGTGACAGATGAGCGAGCAACCACAGACTGTTTCTTGCTGCGCCATGTAATAAGATGTCCTCCAAAGTAAGTGCAGTATGTACTTGTGGAACAACGGTCATCCAACAAGCCGGCATAATCAGCATCAAAGTACGCAATCAAAGATAAGGGAAACAAAGAAGGCTTGTATATAAGTCTTTGTCCAGGAGCAGTTTTCAAGTATCGAAGAATACGCTCGAATGCCTGAAGATAAGAGATATGTGGCTCATGCATGAATCGATTGACAACTCCAATAACAAATGATATATCAGGTCTCGTAACAGTGAGATATATAAGCTTTCCCACAAGACGACGATAATATTCTGGACTCAGAAGGAGCAAATCAGAGTCTGGGGCATGAGCACAAAACTTGTGATTGATATCCATGGGAGTATCAGCAGGCTTGCATCCAGAATAGCCTGCATCATGAAGTAAGTCAAGACAATACTTTCTCTGAGATAACACAAGCTCATCAGGTCTCCGAGCCACTTCGAGACCAAGAAAATATTGAAGGCTTCCCAGGTCCTTTGTTTGAAACACAGTCGTCAAATGCTGTTTGATCATCCGTATTCCTGAAAGATCGTCTCCTGTAATCAAAATATCATCCACATATACCAACAAAATCACCGTGCCTATTGGACGATGACGAGTGAACAGAGAGAAGTCGGTCGAGCTCCGAGTGAACCCAACAACACTAACGGCCGAGCTCCGAGTGAACCTCCCTCTGATACCATGTAAAAAAAAGATCAAACTTTGTATATACTTTTTGAAAACAAAAAAACAAGTATGAGTACAAATATATAGGAGAGTAAGATCTATCTATATAAATAATGTGGGACTAAACACAAAATCCTACATGGGCCAAGTTAATGGGCCAAAACATTATTTTGCCTAGTATTCTCTAACAGTCTTAAATCCGAGAGGTTGGTGCATATAAACAGTTTCCTGGAGATCGTCATTGAGAAAGACGTTTTTAATATCCAACTGATGGAGGGGCCACTGTCGATGGACATCCAAGCAGATCAGGACCCGAACAGTATTCAACTTGGTAACTGGAGAGAAGGTTTCATCATAATCAAGGTCTTGCGGCAGAGTGAATCCTCGGGCTACGAGGCAAGCTTTTAGGCGATCAACAATCTCATCCGCAACATGTTTGATAACAAATACCCACTTGCAACTGACAAAGGACTGGCCGGGAGGAAGAGGAACCAGATCTCAAGTCTGATTAGCCCAGAGGGCAGTCATTTCATCATCCATAGCCGCCAGCCACCTCGAGTGCTGAAGCGTTTCCTGCACAGAATTAGAGATAGAAATGGAGGAAAGAGAAACGACAAATTGATGGAGTGGCGGAGAGAGGCAATGTAGAGACATAATTCTCCAAGTGATGAGCCGTGGAGGTTGATGGTGGATCAGCAGGTCGCGGGATGTCATCGGTAGAAGGGAGCTGTTGTAGAGAAGTATTCTTGGACTTACGACGAGTATAGACACGGAGAGGTGGTGGAGGTAAAGAAGGCACCGGTAGTGAGGAGGGAAGAGGTGGGAGAGACAGAGTCGTGACCAGGACGGTAGGACGAGCTACAGTGGAAAGTGGAGATGGGGTGGAAGGAGATGAGTGGAATGGTTGATCCTCAAGAAAGGTTACATCAGCCGAAACAATTAGCTTGTCGTTGCGAGGAGAGTAAGAAACATAACCTTTTTGAGTTCGGGAGTAGCCAACAAACATACATTTAGTGGTGCAGGCAGCGAGCATGTCATTAGGTGGACCAAGAAGATGAACATAACACACAACCAAAGACACGGGGTGTGAGAGAGAGAGGAGACTTGGAAGAAAAGAGAAGACTAAAAGGAGAGGCGAAGTCGAGAACAGATGAAGGCATGCGGTTGATAAGATGACAGCCAGCAGAAACCACAAAGTTCCAGTATTCGGCGGGCACCTGTATTTGAAACATGAGTGACCGGGCGACATCGAGGAGGTGGTAATTTTTTCGCTCGTCCACACCATTTTGTTGGGGGGTATAAGCACACGAGGTTTGTTGTATGATGCCAAACTTGGTGTAGATATTTGAGAAGGTGCGACCGATATATTCACGAGTATTGTCAGTGCGAATGATTTTTAACATAGTGGAGAACTGCGCACACGTCTCATTAACAAAAGTACAAAAAACAGATGACACTTCAGTACGATCACGAATTATATATAACCAAGTGAGAGGTGGGAAATCATAAATAAATGTGATAAAATATCGATATCCAAAAACACTAGGGACTTTATAGGGTCCCCAGACATCTAAATGAACTAAAGAGAACGGAGTATCACTCCGGGTACATGTAGGAGGAAAAGAAGTATGATGTTGTTTGTCGTAAATATATGATTCACAAGTAAACTCTCGCAATGAGACATCAGGAAGAGTCTTCTTGAGAATTGGGATGGGAGCATGCCTAAGGCGGCGATGTCAATCATCAGTGGAGATAGCAGAGAGAATGGTGGGTGGAACGTCCAAGAGATACATCTCATTCGACAGCCTCCCTTTACCAATGGTACTCCGCGTACGGCGATACTGTACAACAAAAGAGGAAGGAGAGAATGTTGTACAGCAGTCAAGTTCTTGAGTAAGACGACTAACTGAGAGCAGATTGAAGGGGGATCTTGGCACATGAAGAACCGAGGATAGAGGGAGAGTGGGGGTTAGCAGAAGATCAACCGCGCCATAGACCGGAGTGGTGTCGTCATTTGTGACAGTGATGAACTTGGGATAAGCAGACTGTATATACTGCGGTAGTTTCTGTGATGTAATGTGGTGAGTAGCACCCGAGTGCACGATCCAGTGGAGGCAATGAGAGAGACATGATATACCTTCAGTGGAGAAAGACAAAACTGAACCAGACGAGTGACTGATAACGCCTTGAAGTTGTTGAAGCTGAGTGCGGAGAGTTGATATCTTGTCGGGTAAACGAATAAGAATCCTGTGGAGAAGCACCAGTGGGAGTAGGAGCAGCTGTAGTAGAGGCAGCAAGGTGTGGAGGCAGACCATGCTTGTGGTAGCATGTAGCTTCAAGATGACTCTCGCGACCACAGTAAGTACATTTGAAGGCAGAGCGCCCAACACGCCCTCGTCCTCGAGACGTGTGACGGCCTCCCCTAGCTGAAGAGCCACGAGCTGGAGCAGGAGTAGGTAGGAGGGGCTGCTGAAGGAGAGATGGAGAGAAATTTGCGGGAACCTCAGAGGGGGGTGTAACCTTGAAAAACATAGAGCAGACATTGAACAGTGAGGGTGTTGTAAAGGAGGAAAGAATTTGAGTCCGGACACTGTGGAGGTGGGGAGAAACTCGGGTCATCATCATCGCAATCTCAACTTCTTCCCTTTGCGCCTGTTGTGTGGCAAGATCCGTGGAGGGAGGCTGATGTTGTATCCAGGCCTCCACCAGAGTTTTGGCCTTGGCAACAAAAGAGGTCAAATCACCTATGGTGTCGGGATCCAGAGTTTGAAGAGCGGAGATGATATCAAACAGATGTAGCAAGCTATCTTTGCCATAGTAGAGAGAGTGAAGCTTCTCTCACATCGTCTTGGCCGTTTCATGATACATGGTCATGCGATAGGGCTCGGTGTTCATGGAATTGAGGATCCAAGATTAGACTCGGTCGTCATCACGCAACCATTCGTCAGTAGGAGCAATGGGAACGTCCCGGGTAAGGTGATTAAGAAGACCTATAGTTTGTAGAACACGACGAACAGAATGCACCCATTCCACAAAGTTGTGCTTCCCATTGAGAGAGATGGTGATGATCCGAAGCTCATCGCGGACTTCAGGAGAGGGAATCGTGGCACGAGTGGGAAGAGAGCAAGCCGCCGTGGAGTTCATGACAGCAAGAGGGCGGCAAGGGCAAGCCGCAACGACTAGAGGAGCAGTGGCTAGAGCAAAGGTCGGCGAACTAGAGGAGCTGCGGGTAGAATAGCAGGGAGAGAAGCAAGCCGCGAACAGGCGTCTATAGGAGCAGAGGCCGGCGAACAGCGACGAAGAGCTGGCAGCACGAGCAAGCAATGACTGGAAAAGAAGTCGTAGCGGCTAGAGGATCAAGCGGACAGGCGACAATAGGCAAAGGAGACTAGGTCGCCCAAACAAAGAGAAGGACCGTGCGAGAGCACTAGCCGGGCGAGCAGCAATGGATAGCAGTGGATAAGAGCAGTGAGCAGATACAACGGAGAAGAAGAGGCGGCCTGGAGGACAGAGGACAAGAGGTAGCTGCGAGAAGAGATCGCGGGAATAGAAGCAGACCGCGGTGGTTAGAGATGCAGACCGCGGCGGTTAGAGATGTAGACCGCAGGTCGCAATAGAGCAAGCAAACCGCAGAGAGCGAACTATAGCAGGAAGCAACACCGGCTTGAGGAGCAAAGGTGGTATGAAGAAGCAGCGGGCAGATAAGATCCTGCGCCTAGAGATGCAAGACCGCAGCGGCTAGAACAGGGGCAAGCCCGCAGCGAGAAGGATGAGGCCGCGCGACAAGCAGTCCACACGACAAAAAAGGGCACGTGATAGCTGAAGAATACCGCGCGAATCCACAGGAGTCTGCAACAGGTAAAAGAGAATCTGTAGACCGTGCGAACAGGAGCAGGGGAAAGAGACCGGTGCGGTCTGAATTGGAGTGGAGCCCAGAAAAATCCTTATAAAATGGAGAGAGCGTGGGGGGGAGAGACGGGGGGGAGGGAGGAGAAAAACGGAAGACCGCACAAGGAGTTGCGGTTAGAAAAAAGGAGATCGCACAAAGGGTTGCGGTTAGAAAAAGTAGAAGACCGCACAAGGAGTTGCGGTTAGGAAATGGAAGACCGCACAGGGAGATTGCGGACCGGTTTCCTCCTCTGATACAATGTAGAAGAATTGAATAAACCTTGTATATACTTCTTGAATGCCAAATTACAAGTATGAGTACTAATATATAGGGAGAAGAGAGAAATAGAGTAATTCCTTATATAAGATGTGAGACTATTACAAGAGGAAGAAGAAGACCTATAATGGACCTCTAAATGGGCCTTTACAAGATGTTTTCTAATCAGTTTTCTAACAATCATGAATGAATGAATGAGTAAAACATATAGTTTTCTATGCTGGCGAATTTTTATATTTGTTGATATATTGATGAGTTTAAACATTTTCTGTGGCAGCCGCATGTCAGGTCCTTAGGTCGTAGCAAATAACATCATATATTAACTGAGATAACCCATGACATACAAAAATAAATAAGTACTAAGAAAATAATGCAGTAAAGATATTCTAAATTATAACAGTATTTATAAATGAATTGTACTTCCCTACAAAAAGACATTAAAGATGATCCTAGTTTGCTATTTTGACTAAATGAACGAGTATAACTATTTACAGTTCAGCAGCTGCTATTATTTTTATCCTATACATTAGATATTTACCTGCAGCGCCCAGCTTTTCAGCAAGTCTATCCAATAACTTGAAGTTCTCAGCACTTTTCAACCCTCGCCCTCCCGTAACAACAATGCGTGCATTTCCAAGATCTGGACGGTCAGTTTCTTGAGAGATAAGTTTTAACCACCTAGATTTCCCGTGTGTTTCTGCATTCAGAAAGAGTGTAAACATGCATTGCATCACTTAAAGGTTATACACCTTCGACCATGTATTACAAAAGTGCACGGGCATAAGGATTTCACAGAATATTGACAAGAGAACAGGAAATTGGCTAGACATCAAGACTAGTTAAAAGGAACTGAAAAACAAGACATAAATTGAGGGTCTAACTTTATAATTTCAATTGGGTTCCTAAAAGGAAGAAGTTCTCTCATTGTCATGTTTTGTCAATTTAGCAGAAGACGAATCAGCTAAAACTTCAATAGGAAACACAATTAAAAGCTCAAAATTTCTTGATGCTAGAACAACAATAAAGTTAATTTGTAGCATCACCAATCTGACAATGGTAGTCTGATGAGGGTGTACAGTACCTTTGAGAATAATTCTAAGATGTCTGCCTCCTGGGAAGTACTTGAAGGCCACCTATGGGTAAGAATAAAATCGTGTTGTTCAGCTTAATATGGGATGAGCTGAATCAAAACAAGCAATCCCTAAGATAATGTGGGTTTGGATCACTACAAATTCATCCTTATATGGGACTAATGATGAAGAAACAAGGAATAATGATGCTTCACATGTCAATGTCACAAGAATAAATGATTGCTTTTCAAATTAATGGTACTGAAGATTTAAGAATAGCATGGTAGGAGCACCGGCGATTCCATCTCCAGACAGCGATATGTGCAGGTGTACTCAAGACAACTACGAGCTCTCACCACGGCGCAAGAATGGCCGTGTTGTTATTTTTTTCTATTATGCGACCCATTTATTCTTGTTATGTGCAAATGGTAGGCCTTCCTACTATATAAAGGAGGAAACCAAATATCGTAATTATATTGGATCTATTTTTTAAGAGAAAAGGAAGGAGTGGACGACCCAGGGTCCCTATCGTGTCGTAGTTTCCTCTCGCTTTGACCGGTCATGTCTATCACCTAGTTCACCTGCCTTTATCCAGCACCCAGTCGTGCAAGCTTCCCTTCCTCGGTCGTTCAGCTACTCGCCTCAAGCTTTCCGATTTTACGCACCGAGCGCGCATCTGTTTTGTGCACTTCCGCCCCCAGCACAGCGAATCCCCCCTTGCGACTCAGTCACCAGCATCGTGACTCCTCCAGTATTCAACACTGCAGCCCACCACCTTTGCGCATTTTGTCCTAGTAGCAGGCCTCCTATGCGGCACCCCAACAGTCCACCTGCATCGGCTTAACATTCCCGTGTTCGATAATGTTGATCCTATGGGATGGCTGGCTCACACAAAACCAAAAAAATTGACCTCTAAGGCACCCCGGAGTTTCAGAAGATCCAACTACCCACGATCTACATGAAAAGTTTGACCTTAAATTAGATACATTGGATACGCCAATCCAACCCTCCCTCTCCTAGATGTCCCTCAAGGACAAGTTGATCCATCTCTATGATACGCACCACACCAATAAATTGTTCGAACGCCTGAGCATTGTTCACAAGATGAAGTCGGTCGACTCCTACATCGACAAATTCATTGAGATAGTCATGCATGTTCACAGGGTCGCAATGGAGCACAACTTGAGGTACTTCCTGGCAGGTCATCAACCACACATTCGGGCATTCGTGCGAGTGCCCAACCCGACCTCCCTCACTCATGCTATAGATCAAACACGATATGTCGGGGAGGATTTTGCTACTTTCTCCTCTGATCCCCTTCTGCGGACCTTCAGTTTTGCTTCCAGTCACAAGCCCCCACATTACTCTCCCAAAATGCCCATCTCAACCGGTCATCCTCCCGCCGAGTCCCCACCCTCCATGGGTCGTATGATGTTGCAGATTCCACTACCACCACCGCATAAGCTCAAAGATCCATCTCATTACCTTTCCCACAAGGAATACCTTGAGCTCTGCGGAAAAGGCATTTGTTTTTGCTATTTCAGCCCTGCTCTTTGACACACGATTGCCCGAATAAGGACCTTCGGATGCTCCTTGGTGGAAAGCATGAGGATATATGCTTGGACAATTTTGAGGCCCTTGAGTCGGATGATGATGACCACCCCACCCAAGAACCAGCTCAACTCAATCGCCTCAACTTGCCTCTTTGCTCGGTGGGTGACATGATCGGTCCATACGCCATGAAGCATCAGGCCTCCCTTCACAGACGAACCGTGGTGCTTGTGATTGACAACAACGTGAGCCGCAACTTCATCTCCCACGATTTAATCAAGGCGTTACAATGTTCGGTTACCCCTGCTTTGGGCTTTCATGTATTCTTGGGAGACAGTCACAATGCACATCATTCTTGTCACGGCGTTAAGGCGAACCAAGGCGAGCGTCGGACGCTTGGACGCTTAGGCGATAAGGTGGACGCATAGGCAACAATAAGGAGAGCAAGTCAAGACGACAAGTAGATATTTTAAAAAAACTAATGTAGACTTTACATTGCGGTTTTTATAAAACCGTAGTCTAAAAAAAGTATGTACATGCTTAAATTGTTTTTTAATACTTTACACCAGTGGTGGATCCAGGAATTTTGCAATGGGGGGGCACAAATTTTTTTTAAAATGAAACAACAAGATAATGTAAAATTTTTGACATTGCAAATTCATACAAAACTACATTTAATTCATACAAAACAACAAGATAATATGGGGCGGCGAGATCGCTACTGTAGCACACTCGCTATCCCAGATTTCGGGGCTCAAATCGAGGGTCAAGACGATTCCAAATCAAAACGTAATCAACATGAAAGTTGTTCGTCTCGCCGAGATCTACAACTTTCATGTTGATCACGTTTCGATTTGAGACCATCTTGACCTCCAAAAATACGATTCCGTACGCCCGCATATTAGATATTTTGTATATTATATATATATATATATATATATATATAATATATTAATATATGGGGTTACTCTAGTGCGGGCGTACGGGCATACGAGCAAGGGTCAAGGAGGCTTCAAATCGAAAAGTGATCAACATGAAAGTTGTAGATCTCGGCGAGACAAACAACTTTCATGTTGATCACTTTTTGATTTGGAGCCGTCTTGGACTTCGATTTGGCCCCAAAATCTGGGGCGGCGGAACTGCTACAGTAAAGCGTCCGCCGACCCAGATTTCGGGGCCCAAATCGAGGTTCAAGACGGCTCAAAATCAAAAAGTGATAAACATGAAAGTTGTTCATCTCGCCGAGGTCTACAACTTTCATGATGATCACTTTTCGATTTGAGACCATCTTGACCCCCAAAATGACTTGCCCGTACAGCCGCATTTTAGGATGCCCGCATTTGAGATATCCCTTATTAATA
Source organism: Platanthera guangdongensis (assembly GCA_039583875.1). Taxonomy (NCBI): domain Eukaryota; kingdom Viridiplantae; phylum Streptophyta; class Magnoliopsida; order Asparagales; family Orchidaceae; genus Platanthera; species Platanthera guangdongensis. Next base: position 181,416,130 of record CM077161.1, on the reverse strand, counting down.
TATATATATATATATATATATATATATATATATATAAGAATAGACAGCGGTTCTTAGAAAGAACCGTTGTCTATTCTTTTATATATATGTATTCTGAACTTTAGAACAACGGAATCGAAAACCGGCTAATCCTAAATCGTTGTTCAAAAAAAAAATCTGTGGGGGCACCGGTCTGGGCGAACCAAGCCTAATCAAACTTTCCAAAAAATTTGGGGGGGGCACGTGTCCCTGTGGTCCCCCAGTAGATCCGCCCATGCTTTAGACTACAAAAACCACATTCTACAGCAACACTCAAGACTTTATCCCACTATGTGGGATCAGCTATATGGATCCTTTGTCGTCATTGTGCTCTATCTTTTGTCATAATCTCACTAATGCCTAAGTACATCATGTCTTTCCTTATAGTTTCATTTCAAATCTGTGTACGGGTCGGAGACGTTCCCAAGATCGCATTCCATACCCATGATGAGCAATATGAATTTTTAGTCATGTTGTTTGACTTGACTAATGCGCCGTCAATATTTTAGTCCACCATTAACGACGTCTTCCTCCATCGCTTACGTAAAATTGTCTTGGTATTCTTTGATGACATACTAGTTTATAGACCCTCCTGGTAGCTCCACCTCGACGAATTGGCGGTTGCGCTTCAGCTCCTTACGGACCATTAGTTAGTGGCGCATCAAAAGATGTGCTTATTTGGACAGACACGGATTAACTATTTGGGCCGCATCCTCTCCGCGCCAAGTTAGTCATGAACGCAGCCAAGATAATGATCATCCTCCAGTGGGAGACACCTTCGTCCGCTAGAGCAGTACGGGGCTTCCTAGGCCTCACCGGGCATCGCAACTTCATCCGCAACTAAGGCGCGCTGGCACAACCTCTTACTAACCTCCGCAAGAAATGGGTGATATTCAAGTCGAGTTCTGCAACACATGATGTCTTTTACAGCCTACGGTAAGTCGTGGTCTCCACCCCAGTACTCAGATTGTCAGATTTCACCAAGTCCTTTGTCATCAAGTGCAATGCCTTAGGGGCGGGTGTGGGGGTCATACTCATGCAGAAGGGACGCCATATCTTCTACTTCATCAAGTCCTTCATTGATCGTCGTTAAGCCACCTTGGCTAATGATAGAGAACTGTGAGCACTTCTTTTGTCCGTCCAACATTTGCAACCATATTTGTTTGATCGTTATTTCATGGTATGCACTAATCACCACAGTTTGCACCACCACTTGTATCAAAAGGTAACAACTCCACCTCAATAATTGTGGATTGCAAAGTTATTGGGATAAAACTTCTCCATTGGGTCAGCAGCCACCGTTGGGACGCCCTCACCCGCAAGGATTTTAGTGGTACCATGTTGGTCTTTTCCCGCCCACAATAGCTTTGACGTCGGTGTCATTCCAACTAAGGTACGACACGACCCCCATTACGCCGCCATGATCTAAGACCATCACCGAGACCCTACGTCCCACCATCCCTTCCTCCTCGCAGGCGTACAACTACATTATAATGATCGATTAGTGGTCGCCAATTCATCCCTGTAGATTCCACATCCCCTCCATGAGTTTCATGCCACCCCGACGGCGGGACACAATGATGCTTATCAGACCTACCGACACTTGGCCTCTACCCTCTACTAGCGCAACATGACGCGGATGTAGCAATTGGTGGCAAACTGTTTGACCTGTCAGAAGGTTAAGTATCAGGCCCTCGCCTCAACTGGGTTGCTCCAACACCTACCAGTGCCCGACGCGGTTTGGGAGGACATTGTCATGGGCTTCATCCCTCATCTCCCTCGCTCTCAGGGGTACGATTGCCTCATGGTCATCGTGGATTGTCTCTCCAAGTATGAGAATTTAATACCAATCAAACATTCATACACAGTCGACTCTATCACGCAAGATTCCAATGGGGAGGAGGTTAGCCAACACAGTTTCCATGTCTCATTGTAGTGATTACGACCCAGTGTTCATGAGTTCGTTCTAGTAAGAGACGTTTCGCTAGCAGGGCACCACACTTCGTTTTAGCATGCCTACCACCCGCAGCCTGATGGGCAGACAAAGATTCTCAACTGCTGTGTTGGCACTTGTGTTGTTTGACTACCGAGCAGCCCCGCCATTGGTCCCAGTGGATAGCTTGGGCGGAGCTAATGGTACAAGACATCCTACAAGTCCACCATCAGCTTGACTCCCTTTCAGATGGTCTATAGGAGGCATCCCCCGAACCTTCCATATAGCATGTTTGGCGAGGGTCAAGTGCAAGCCTTAGCTGCAAATCTCCAAGACCGTGATGAGGCACTCCGCTAACTAAAGCGACATCTCCTACGGGCTCAGCAGTGCATGTTTTAGCAAGGCAATCGACACTGAAAAAACGTGGTCTTATAGCCCGGCGAGACCGTGCTCGTCAAGTTAAGGCCCAACTGTCAGAGTTTTGTCGGCAGTCAATTGCATCCGAAGTTATCTGCTCACTATTTCCGCCCTTTCTTGATCCTAAAAAAGATAGTAGAGATAGCCTACCTGCTACAACTGCCCCACACAAGTCACATACACCTAGTATTTCATGTCTCTCACTCAAGAGAGCATCGGAAAATCACCCACTCCAAGACACCCTGCCAAACGGGCTGATGGTCGACTCTATAGTTCATACCACATTACGAGCCTGCTGCAGTATTGGATTCATGTACGAAGGACATTGAGTTCGACCGGTACAACAATTTATAATCCAGTGGAGGGGCCTTCCCCTTAATAAAGTCACTTGGATCATGACAGGCAAGATCAAGGCCCAATTCCCATACTTCGACCTTGAGGGTAAGATCATTGTGGGGCCCCGGGGTGTTAATACGGGCATGGGTGATTCCACCTCTGGACAGTGATACGTGCAAGGTTTATTCGCATCGTCCACGAGCTCTCGCCACGGTGAAAGAATGACGATGTTCTTTATTATTATGTTGCAATTTTATTTCTTGTTATGTGTTAATGGTAGGCCCTCCTAGTATATAAAGGAGAATACCAAATATTGTAACGATGTTGGATCTATCTTATTTTAATGGGAAATGAAAGGACGACCTAATGTCCCCCTTGCGCACTAGCTTCCTCTCGTCCGGATCGATATCCATGTCTATCATAGCAATCATTGTCACAGAGTTGAAATCAGTGCAATCTTTTAGAATAATAAAAATTTAAAAGAACAAACCAGACCTTTGTTAAAGGTTGAAAGATCAACCTGGGAGATAGGTGCTGCATTAGTTTCCACGTCAGTTGGGATAAATGGCGAGGGGAATGATGTGGATCTAATGGTCATCATACAAGGATCTGAGCCAGTATAACGAACTGTACAAAAAGCATTTCCAGCATAAATTGGCCTGGAAATATGTCAAACTTCAATGTAATTGAACATAAACCATAGATATAAAGGATCATGCAAAAAAACATATTTGCAAGAGAAATTGCAATCAGGGTCCCCAAATTTTCAACAAGCTTGTAAATAGATATTTCATTTCTTAGAATTAATCAAATTGTTGATGGATGAGCTCATGTTGATTTGTATGATATGAAAGGGGCGGGTTATCTTCTTCGCTGCACTGTGACCAAGAAACATATTAGTAAAATTGAAGGGACACATTTTAAAACCTTAAAGGAACTGGGTCAGTCCGTTGACTGAATGTGTTCTTTCTCGACACAATGATGCATGGAAAAAAAAATCATAGAGGAGCCATGAAGATATAAGCACGCGCTTCAAGTATTAAATTAGTTAGGTAAACATCTTAACTACCCCATTATTTTCCAAGTTATAATCATTAATTGTTTGTTGACAAACCTTTTGACCATTTCGGAGGAAATTTTTTCAAAACACAATGTTCCTAACAAGGTAAATTTATCATATTCTTTTGAATTTTCATAGAGGCGTTCATTTACCGTTAACACTAGCTGATGAGACTTTTTGGTGTCAACTAATAAGGGACCTCATCAGCAGGCAAACTCGCATCGCATCGCTCACACCTACTGAGCTCGTCTCGCTGGGTAGGCCTTCAGACCGGCTTCGCTATGTCGGTGGCCCACTTATATAAATAGGGGGGCCCCTCTACCGTATTAAATGTGTTCTATTGTCAGCTCTCCTTAGCGACATGTTTGATCGAGCTCGTGACCAGACTTACTGAGATGACTTCTCCTGGAGGCGATCCATTGTCAGGTCATCTCTAATGCGGAGCCAAGTTTAGCGCACATAATTTCCCGGAGTCGACCACTATGACGGCCGAGTTCGAGGCCTTCAAAATGAAGCACTTACCGTCTGAGTTCACGGCGTGCCGAGCCGAGATGGGCAAGCACATCAACTCTCTCTTCCCTAATGAGCTCGTCTTCTCATTAGCCCACTTCAATATGGGGCTTCGCCTCCCCATCTGGCTCCATTATGGCCTCATTCCAGCTCAAATCAACCCGAACAGGATCGCAGCCATTATGACCTTGGTCTGCTTTTCGTACGAGGTCGGGGTGGTCTTTGACTTCGCCATGTTCAGGAAGCTCTTAATCATGAAGGCGACTTTCGATGGGGTCGCATATTTGAACAGCAGCTCCATCACGATCAAGGAGACGAGGAAGTGAGGTGACTTTGGCTCGCTCCCCCCCCCCCCCCCGGTTCAGCATAACGCGGCAATCTACAGGGCGCCTCGCCTCCCGTAGGGGTCGGTGTGTTGTACACTTCGCTTTTCCAGAAACAATTTGACGTCGTCCAGCTGCAGTAATGTGTGGACGAGCTGGCTTTCGTCAACCCGAAAGAAGTATAGGCGATCTCTTTTCCACCTCGTGATATGTTGGCAATTCAATTGTCTTACTGACATCTCAATTCTTTTCACAGGACTTCGCTCCTTTCCTGCCAGAGTGATGGTAAGTGAGGTGTGGACATCGTGTGTGGGGCGAACTGATGCTGCCCCTTCTGCGCACACTGAACTGATTACAGAAGACGAGATCTGTGCGCTGACCAGAAAGGTAGGAGACAAGAGGACCTAGTGGCGAGCACTTCTAAGGCGCCAAAGAAACGCCATAAGAAGGTCACGCACCGGGTACTTCCCGAGGTTGCTTACCCCGAGGGCAAGGACGCCGAGGCGCACCCCAACTACAAGCAATACAGTGAGGGGGTGGACATTTACGAAGAGATGCTAATCTCCTGGGATGGCCTGCAAAACTGGGTGTCCCTGAGTTCCTTCTTGTCGTCCTGGATCGAGGACGGAGAGCCGAATAACAATGCATACAACATTTTGTACAGTAACTATGGGTGAGACGACGTTGAGGCCCTTATCCAGGTCGGCCCTTGATACCTCTCCTCGCAGACCTAGTGCTCCGCGCTGAGGGTTACTGAGTTCCTCCACAAGCTGGCAAAGCGTCACCTGCACAATGCCAAAACACTGTGCGACACAAAAAATGCTCGTGATATTGCCAAGGAGGTCGCGTCCGCTGCCGAGAACAAGCGCGTCGAGGAGAAAGAGGAGTTGGCCATGGTTAAGGCCGAGTTGACCGAGATCCAGTTGGCGCGACCGACCTCTGATGTGGCTGAGGTAAACTATTGTCTGTTGCATTTTATTCACCACGCATGTGAGGTTATGTTCTGACGTTAACTTGGCTCCTTTTGTTTCCAGGCCGCCGAGGTGCGGAGCAGATCTTCACCATGGAGAAGAAGAATGAGAAATTTCCGCACAAGCTGGAGTCCTTAGGACTCAAGCTCGCCGCAGCATACTCGTAGCCCGCCGCTCCTCCAGCTCCAGAATCCTTGTCCAAGAAGAAGGGTCGTAGGTACTACTCGGTCGGCGACCTCAGGTCAATTCGTTGTCAATATGCCCGCGAGAATAGCGGGCTCATGCACACATGCTTGCAATGTCTGGAAGGTTGACCGAGGGTGGTGAGTCCCTGTCAGTAGAACCTCTTCTTCCCGAGGTTTTTGAGGACAAATTCGACGAGACCTCGTCCAACAACAGTGGCTTGGATTCCTCCTGCCGACGTGGTGACTCGGTCTATAGGTTCAGAGGCGAGTCCTCTGGCTCACGGCGGTCAAAAAGCAAGTCGCCTGTTGCCATGGTGTGGTCAGCTCGGCTCAGTAAGTAGAGGTGGCGAGATGACGAGACGAGGCAACGTGGCGAGGTCCTCTTTTGAGTTTTTGTTCTTTCTTCCACGTAGACACAAAATGATAAAAGGAATCGAAAGAAAGATATCATGTTTAACTCGTGTTCCAGTTGTTTGTATTTATTTTCACTGATACGAACTCAAGGCTTGCTTGAGCCACTGATCATATGCAAGGAGAAAGTTCGCTTAGGCCCATAGGAAGCTGAATGCGAGAGCTAGCTTAAGCTCATAGGACGATGAGTTTTTCCAATAAACACTTCCTATGAGGAGGTTCATATTAGAGGAGATTCCACGCTCGGGGAGTCATTCGACAAGCATGTAAGGGAGGAGCTGATCTCGGCCAATACTGCAGAGACATGGACTTAGGAAGACTCTCTAAACCCGAGGCCTTATCTTTCTGGGAACGAACGATGAGCTCTCGGGGGACTAGTCGGTCAGCATGTAAGGGGAGAGTTGATCTCGGCCACCACTGCAGAGACATGAACTAAGAAAAACTCTCTGAACCCAAGCCCTTATCTTTCTGGGAATGTCGGATGAGCTGTTTGGAGGTCAGCCGACCAGCATGCAAGGAGGAACTGATCTCGGCCTCTACTGCAAAGGAATAGACTTAGGAAGACTCTGAACCTGAGGCCTTATTTTTCCGAGGACACAGGATCAGCTCTCGAGGGACTCAGTCAGCCTGAAAATATTTCGGTCCGGGAATCGGTTATAACCGGGAGAGATCCAAGTCATTCAGTTGCAATGGAATATTTCAGAAAAATTAGCGGATATTTCTCCTTTACCCTGAGATATTTCGCCTTTAGACATGGCGCCATATAGTTTATCGTCGATGGTCTGAGTCCCGAATCTAAAAATTTCAGTAGTCGGCCAACAGGTAATGGGGGGAGCTCATCTTGACCATCACTGCAGAGGCATGGACTTAGGAAGACTCTTTGAACCTTAGACCTTATCTTTTTGGGTACGCAGGATGAGCTTGCGAGAAATCAGACAACCAATATATAAGGGGAAACTGATCTCGGCCGTCATTGCAGAGGCATGGACTTAGGAAGACAATCTGAACCTGAGCCTTCATCCCGAAAATCTAACTCTTGAAAATGGTTTGGCAGATAAAGAAAATCAACGCTCGAGGGGCAAATCGAACATGCAAGGGGGGAGTTGAACTCGACTATCAATGCAGAGGCATGAACTTAGGATGACTCACTGAACCATGACATACTCCTTTTTTTCTGATACCGCCTTTGCAAGCACAACCTTGGGTGTTGAACTCGGAAACCACAGATCAAGAGGAGTTCAGACCGATTGGAGTAGCTTGCGCTTCTCCTGAGTTAGAATCCTGGGTCAGGAACTCAAATCAAAGAACCTCACTCACGAAGGCGGGAAACTAGGAATAGACCCCGTGAGCTACAGCGAGGAGATCCAGCCACAAACCCGGCAGATCAAAGAAAGTTTCCCCTCCCAAACCACTGCTGAGCCGGGTACCCCGGAGGGCACTTGAGAGCACCAGAATGTCAACTCGGAAACCCGGGTGAACAGAGTGTTAGAGTTCTTGCCAACCAGAACCAGCCAAAGGAGAAGAAACAAAAGTCCTTTCTAAGGTGCCCTTGGGGGTCTATTTATAGTTTTCAGAAAATGGTCTGCAGATAACGGAATACCGCCTTTTGGTTTTTAAAAAAACAACTCAAATTGGTCTGCCAACAGAGGAATTCAGCTGTTTGGGGTGGCAAATGGCAGGCCAAAATGGTATTTCCTGGAAAAATGGACTACAACCTCTATAGGCGAGTCCAAGCTGCTTGAGGCATGCTCGCCTGGAAGTGGCGAGTACCCGGTGAGGCTGGGTATTCGCACTCGCCCGAACCCGGGGGTGGACGTAAGCTGCCTGAGGTCCACCCGCCCATAGTTGGTGAGTGCATTACCCCTTGCTGCACTCGCCCCTCCGACTCGCCTGGGATTAGTCTAGCCCCTTCTTTTTGATGGCTTGTTGAGTCCACTCAACAAATACGGGATTGTACACAATCTTTGTTCTTTGCGAGTTTGTCTCAAGCTCGGAAAGACAGTTCAACCTCAAGCATTTGGTGAATGCCTTAATTTAGAGGGAATCTTTTAGTGGGATTCATCAGGGGTTATGTATATTAAGGGGGGAGTGGGAGGCAGCTCCAAGGATCCCCCATACTTCCTCTCCTCGCTTCCCCTCGGTCGGTCGCTTCCTCGTCATCGTGCCGCCTCTAAAGATATTCTAGCTCGCCTCGCCACTCTTAAGGAAAAGAACAAGATGGTATCTTCTGGGTTTATGGCCCTCGTCCCCGAGCACTTCTCGTACACTCCTCAAAGGCATATGGAGAAAAGAGTCGCCAAGAAGGTTATGCGCGATTCCACGGGAAAGGTGACGACCCCGCTCGAGCTACAACAACCCAGGTTCAGCCTGGGCCTTAAGATATCTGACCAGGTGCGAGTCCCCCTCTCCCTTTTACCATTTATAATTTCCTAACAATGTACGCTTGCCAGTTCACAATCAAAATTCTCGCATCCCAACCTCGCCGCTGAGGATGACATGGGAGGCTGGGAGGATGTTGACCAGGACGGCGCGAGCACTCGAGTGAACCCTGACGCTCGCCCCTAGGTACCTAATAAGTAACCAACTATCTCCTCGCGCTTGACTTGTCTGTTTAGAGTAAACTTAACCCAACGTTTACTTATGCAGTGCCTCCTTATATCGACCTCGTCGGGACGCCCCCGACACTGAAGTCGCCTGCTCGCGACCTCGCCCAGGAGTTCGCTGACATAACTCTCACCCCAATGAGTAATGCTCCCAATCTTGTCGTCCCCCCTGTAGTGAAGGGCCTTGGCAAAGCTCCTCTGTTAGTGGGTTCGGAGAAGTCCCTGGTGCTTCCCCTCTCCAATCCTTTTGGCGGGAAACCGAATTTTCCCCTAAGCTATCGCTGCGAGCCCTCTCCCAATCGCCAGGGGAAGGACGCTAAGACCTCGCACGGAAAGTAAATGCACTCGCTTCTTTCTTTATCAAATTCTAAACTCGCGCTAACCTCTCCCTCATCTTCTCATATCAAAATGAGGTTTCAGTGGCTAGCGAGTTGGATGATGCAGGGATCTACTCGGCGCCACCTTCCCCCGACATGATCGACGAGTACCTGGGCGACCCCTTCACCGTTGTTGAGCTGAAAAGCCACAATGTGGGGATGCTCCGGAGTACGGATTCATGCTTCACGAGCTCCAGGAGGAGAGGGCTTCAAGCGAGAATGACTCTTTCCCACGTATCCTCGCCCTGGAGAAGCGAATGAGAGCTCTGGAGGGGACTGCTCATTGCTCGTAGGGGAGGTGCAGCAGATCGTGGGGGGCGACACGACGTCACTGGAGGGTCACCTCAAGCGAATCGATAATTGTGCGCGCACCCTACAACAAGAAGTCGTTGTAGTCCGTGAGCACGCCACCGCTAGGCGAGGCCCATGGGTGCGGACGCAAGGTCGGGGCATCCGGAAATGGAACCCTCATCCCGCTCGCACCCGCCTCTCTCTTCTTAAGAATGAAGATGCTTTTTCTTTCACTTTTTTCTTTAAAGCACCTGAACATTATTATTTTTTCTAATGAATTTAACCCCGCCTCGCGGGGATTTATGTTGTTACAATGTGGCTCGCATGTTGCGTTTTATTAATTTTTCCTTTCAATCTTTGATGTCGGGAATTGAGTGATAGGGATGCTCATACTCGCCACTTAGGGGGGATCCAGTGAGACTCGTGATGCGGGTAGGAGCGAAGGGGGTTGAGGGAGAGAGGGTGGCGCCAATAACTACGCCCCCCCCCCCCCCCCCCGCCAAACATTTTTTATAAATACCCCCCCCCCCCCACATCTTTTACCAACCGCATTAACTGCACCCTCGGCCCTAAGTTTCCTTCTTCTTGCACTTGCACGTTCCACTCGCTACTTCCACTACTCCATGGCCGGGGATGCAAAATCCTCAGACGGTCGCGGAAAGTGTGGAGAACTTCACCAACCACTGATTCCCCGACAGGAAGGTGTCGGAAGAGGACCTTCTCTCCTTCGATACCGCACTCCCGCCACCAGGGTACGTGGCTCACCGGCCGGTGGCCGACGAGTCGATCAACACCTTCCACCTAGATGAACACGAACACGATCACAATGCGGTCGCGTTTGTGTGCTATCAGCGCGAGGAGAGAGCGGAGTTCAACATCACCGTCTTCCGCAAGCTATTTATCTTTCGGGCGACATCAGACGGAGTCTCCTACCTGAAGGGCTCGCAGCTAAAGGTTTGCGAGACCTCCAACTAGGTTCACCATGGGAACGACTGGTTCCTTTTCATCAATGGGGACTTCAGCAATGCCCGTCCCATACTCGCTAGTACAGGAAGGAGAGTCGATCTTCCAGGCCCCTCGAGTGGACAACGAGGCGGATGAGTTGCATGAGTTCTTCATCGGGAAGAACATTGAGGTCGTCCATCTGCGGCACAACCTCGATTTGCTCTCCTCCCCTCCCCGTGCAGTCCGGGGAAGGTATGATTATACTCGCCTCGCTTCAGTTTTTTCACTCTCCCCCTTTTAGAGTTATAACTTACGATTTTGACCTCTATAGCAGGTGAGCGCCAAATCCCAGTGAACCCGCCATACGTGGGCAAGGCGAAGCTGACCTCCCAGCTCGCCCTTGCCAAGGCTGTCGTGGCTGCCTGCGTCGGCGACCTAGGCGAGCTCGTGTCCAGCAGCGGCGCGAAGAAGAGGTCTGTAGTGGGCCTTGACCCCTTCCCTCCCCCTCCACCCCGACCGGCTTGCGTAAGAAGTAAAAGTCCGGGAAGAAGGAGAAGGCCGCCAAGCCGAGCGAGTCGGGAGCCTCGCCTCCAAAAGAGAGTCTGGCAAGCCGGAGGCGCCGAACTCGCACCCCAACTACTGTTTGGGGAAAAGGGCAGTGGACAGCGTGGACGACCCCTTGCTCGCCTGGGAGTTGAGGGAGAATCGGGTCTCAGTTTCCACCCTCCTTCCCTATTGGTGCGAGGGGGCGGCCCCGGCAAGGGTGCCTACTACCTCTCCTACGGGTTGTATGGCAGGGAGGGCGCAGTCTTCTACGAGAATTCCATCCTAAGTGACCTCGCCCATGAGAGCTCGCGAACCATTTTGCGCAACGCCGAGCTTTCTCATATGGCATCGCGCCATGGTCTCATCTTCAGCAAGAGATACTTTAATTCTAAGACTGCCAGGAAGCTCGTGGAGGAGCGAGCCGAGAACCTGGAGATGCGGCTGGGAATCGCTGAGAGACTCCTCGCGAAGGCATCCGGCGGCGTGGTAAGTTTCATTCCCTTAGATGAATTTTCATTTTGTTTGGTTCATCATTTTGATGCGAGCCCACTACAGGATGCCGAGACAGCGGCCCAAATGACGACGCAGATCGGCGAGATGGAGCTAGAAGTGGAGGGCCTCAAGGCGCAACTCGTCGGAGCCTCCGCAAACGTGCAAGCAGTGGAGCGTGGCGGGTCTACCTCCAAGGGCGTGAAGCTGTTGTAGTTCATGCCGCACGAGGTCGAGAGCACTCGCAAAGCCCTGGTCGTCAAGTCCACGGAGAACACGCTCGAGATGTTGCGCAACCTCGGCGCCTTGCGGGATGGTTGGGAGGACAACCGCCGAGATGCTCGTCCCGAAATTCTACTCCTACGAGTCCCCAGAGAGCTCGTCCTCTGGCGAGCATGCCTACTCGCCTCCTTCTTTGAGCGATAAGGGTGAGCCAGGCCAATCCTCCAAGGACCCACCAGCTTCATAGCATAGGATCTCTCCTTTTTGCATCTCCTTTTGTAATATATGGGCGAGGCCCATAAAACTTGTAATTATTTTAGTGAATGGAATGACACTTACTCTGGGTTTTTTATTCTCTTTTTATTTTTTACTGGCGACTCGCTTTGTACTCTAGAATCCGCTGAGCGCTGACCTTAAAGGCCAGAGCTTTGTCGAGATGTCCGACTTGCCCCAATGCGACTTGCGAGATTTAGGTTTAGCGCCCCTGGTGTGCCCACAACCTTTTAATAAAAAGACTTGTGCGTTGTAACCATTTTAATATTCAAGAGTACGTGAGTGCGCTTATTTATGGGCCCGCGATGTGTCGGCGAGACCTGTATACTCACTGCCCTCGCAGGGGGTTAACATGATTGAAGCTTCGACATTAATTGTGCCCCTCAACTCGGCGAGTACTAGGGCTTAGGTATTGGTGCTCACGCTTATAGGGAGGGATAACATTCTTTCCTACCTGACCTTGTTGTGGGCTGCATAATTCCCGCAACCACTATCGCACTAGAGTGAGCGAGCGGAAGATGCGCGCGGACGGGGCGAGACCGACCGTGCTCGCCCCTACCTCTGTTTTGACTTATGTTACCATGGTGTTTTTTACTTTGCCGCTTTCTCTCGTTCATACATCCACTGTTATGATGACAGTCCTCTTAGAGGACCTCCCAATTTGACTTAGCCTTTCTCCAACCCAAATCAAGATTCTTCTCCTGCCACCCAAGTGATTTGCCTGTCCTGCCGGTTTGCGAGTCTTGCCTAGTCATCGGGATCTTCTCTGGGGTTTTTGATCCACAAAACAATTTTCCTTGTCCGCCACACGAGTGATTGGCTAGCCTTCCCGGCTTGTGATAGCCTGGTCAGCGAGATCTTCTTGGGGGCTTTTGATCCACAAAATAAATTTCCTTGTTCGCCACCCGATTGATTAGTCTGCCCTGCTAGAGAGCCCGGTCAGCGGGATCGTCTCGGGGGCTCCTTTCAACCGAAACAACTATTTTCCAACCTGCCGGCCTGAGTGATTGGCCTGCCCTGCCGGCTTGTGAGAGCTCGATCAGCGGGATTTTTCGGGGGCTTACAACCAAAACAACTTTTTCCCAACATGTCGCCTGAGTGATTGGCCTGCCTTGCCGACTTGTGAGAGCTCGGTCAACGGGATCTTCTCGGGGGCTTCAAAAAAAAACTTTTTTCAACCTGCCACCCGAGTGATTAGCCTACTCTGCCGGCTTGTGAGAGCTCCGTCAGCGAGATTTTCTTATGGCTTCCAACCAAACCCACTTTTACTTCTCTCTAGCAGGAGACTTCTTAGTACACCACACCCCAACCTGGTTAGCTAGACACAACATCTACCACAAAGAAGAAAACGCCAAGACAAAGTTTTCATTGCTTGTTTTTAGGGATAAAAAGGTTTTAGATCGTCACCACTTCAAGTATTACCGAGGGGTGCTCCCTCAGCATTCTGGAGGTGATACCCTCCGGATTTCAAAGCTTCCAGAATTACATAAGGTCCTTCCCAGTTGGGAAACGGATGGAGTTTCCCAACTGTCGATGACCTTCCCGCAACGTCGACATTTTTGAGAACCAGGTCTCCTTTTACAAATTGTTTGATCCTAATGTGTTTATCAAAATACTTAGCCATCCTGCACTTGATTTCTTCCCGACAAATCTTTACCAAGTCGATAAGCTCCTCCACGAGGTCAACCGAGAGTCATTGCTCTTCCTCGTTTTCCATCCTCCATGCATCATCTCCTTCCCCTGCGGCTCCACCGGCACCACGACCTTGAAGCCATGAGAGAGTTTGAAAGGGGTTTCCCCTGTGGCCGTATTGAGTGTGGTTCGCAAGGCCCAAAGGACCGAGGGGAGTTGCTCCACCCAGTAACCCTTCAAGTTTTTCACCTTCAACAAGGCTTACAATGATCTTGTTTGTGCCCTCCACATGCTCATTGCTCCTCTGGTGATGGACGGATGCGAAGCAAAGATCGATGTCCAACTGGCTGTAGAAGTTGGTGAGCTCATCGCTAGCAAACTGCAGCCCGCTGACAGTGACAATGACTAGGGGTAGCCTGTATCGGCAGATTATCTCCCACCAAATGAAATTCCTTATTACCTGCGAGGTTGTTTTTGTCAACGCCTTAACATCCGATCATTTAGAAAAGTAGTTAATCATGACTAAAAGAAACCTCCTCTGCCCACTGGCCTGCGGGAAAGGGCCTACCAGGTCCATCCCCCAAATTGCAAAGGGCCACAACGTTGTGATTGTCCAGAGTCACTGCGATAGTAAGAGCTGATGCGGCGCAAAGAGATGTCACTTTTGACACTTTTTAGCGTACTCCGTCGCATCCCTGCCGATCGCTAGCCAAAAGTAGTCTTGCCGCAACACGCTCTTCTCTAAAGTCCGACTCCCAGAGTGACTGTCACACTCTCCGGAGTGAATTTCCACTAGAACTCTGGGGACCTCCTCAGTGACACACCTTTCCAGGAATCCCGACAGGGACTTCTGATACAAGTCTCCTTCATGAAGCAGATAATAGACAGACTTGTACATGAACCGCCACTAGTCCGAGACCCCTTCTAGGAACTTGCCCGAGGTCAGAAAAACGATGAAGGGGTCCATCCACGAGGGTCTCCGGTCGATTTCCATCAGCTCTCATGCTTCAATGGATGGTTGAAACAATTATGTCACTGTTTCTCCCGCGCAAGGGCCATACTTCGCTAAGAATCTGTTCGAGTGTTCTTCTCCCTCGACATGTGCTAAATGGAGAAGGTGTGAAACAAACCGATCATACCCTTGACCTTCGTCAGGTACCGCTGCCGCTGGAGAGTCGGCTCCATCTCAAACTCTCCTTTGATCTGGGATGTCACTACCATTGAATCCATGAAGACCTTCATGCCCTGAATCCCCAACTCTCTTGCCAGGAGAAGCCCGGTGACTACAACCTCGTACTCGACTTGATTTTTAGTGAGAGGGAAACAGATGTCAATGGCCTGTTCGATCTTTGTCCCCTGCAAACTTACCAAAACCACTCCCCTCCGAGGGAGTATCTTCTTGATGCTCCATCAACAAGCATCTCTCATGCTACATGCTCAGGAGACTTGGACTCTTCCACCTCAATCATATATTCAGGCAGAAAGTCAGTCACTGAGTGGTAGGACTCTTCCACCTCAATCATCAACAAGCATCTCTCATGCTACCTGCTCCTTCATTGACAGTCAAGGGATGAAGGAGATCTCGAACTCGCTCCGCTCCACTGACCATTTCGTCGATCTTCCTGAATGCTTCACTCCTTCCATGATGTTGTGAAGAGGGTGGTTGGTCACCACATTGATTGAATGCACCTGAAATACGGTCAAAGCTTCCTACTCGAGATAATCGGGGAAAACACCAACTTGTCAAAGATAGGATACCTGAGCTCTGCTTTCTTCAGTACCCTGCTGACATAATAGATGAGTAGTTGTTTCTTCCCTTCCTCTCAGACCAGGACCGAGCTAATCGCCTCGGCTCCCACCCCAAGATACAGAGCCAAATCCTCCCCTTCCCACGGCTCTTGGAGTAGCTGGGTTTGCGTGAGCAGCATCTTCAACGCCCGGAGGCTTCTGAATTTCTTCTTGGATGGGCTCGGCCAGGGCAGTCACCACCACCCTCTTCTTTTGTCTGATAGGACGAACCTCGGGGCCGAGCTTCAGGCGATGACAAGCTACATCTGTATATATGTCTGACATGTCTGCAGTGCTCCATGTAAAGATCTCGATGTTGTCCTGGATGCATGCCAAGAGCTCTTCCCTATCCTCTTTCGTCAGTTCTCCGCTGGCCCTGATGCTTCTGGGCCTCCCGCTCACAACTACGACTTCCACCTCCTCTACCTCCTCAGTAACTCCTAGGTGTGTCATCCCCTCAAGCACCCCCATCAACCTCTTTCATATCCTCCTTCCAGTCGATGGTATTGATGGCGTTCAGATACCACTCTCGGGCTATCTTGGGATCAATCCTGATCCAAATTTATACTCCTCCCAAATTATACTTCAGGCACTGGTGAAAAGAGGAAGGCACGGATTGGAAGACGCTAATGAACGGCCTTTTGAAGATAGCATTATAACTACTCGGAGCGTCGAAAATGACGAACCGACAATTTTTGGAGGTGCCTTTGAGGGTCACCAACAACTCCACTCCACTTTCCACCCCCTTTCCCTATCTCAAGAAACCAAACAGAGAGCCATCCGAGGTTGTCATCCTCTTGGCCTTCACCGTTATTGCATCGAACGTCTTCTTGAAGACGACGTTGACCAAGCTCTCGTTGTCCATCAAAATCCGAAAAACAGTGAAGTTCTTGATCGCAGCCAGGACAACGACGGCGTCATAGGAAAAGATTCTCGTCCTCCGGCATGTCCTCCGCCGAGAACATGATCTTTCTAATCGGGGGAGGAGTTTGTGATGTTGAAGCAACGATCCTCTTATAGATAATGTGAAAGTTCTCCTTACAAAAACCTTCACACTCACTCCTCCATGGATGGAGTTGATGCCTCCTCGAGTCCTGACATTGACTCGTTCCTCGCATCTTCCCCTAGCAGGGGCCGGGATAAGAACACCCCCAATTGTTGCCTCCTGCCACTGATATTCCTACCCCGCTCATTGGGCTCTTCTTACTCTTATTGATCTCCTCACTTCCAAGGACTCTGGGCATGCCCCTCTATCTGATGGAAGTCACAATAAGGAACAGTGTTCCCACTCTGCTCCCCCTGATACTAAACTCTCCTCCGTTGTTGGAGGCCTGGGAGAGCGAGCGTCATCTCCTCCCGAGGAGGAGACTATCTGGTCTCCTAATCTCATGACGCCTCTCGGACGCGTTGAAACAACCTTAATGCTCAGGAAAGCGACGTTGACTCGCTCTGAATGGACGAGGTCTCATTCCCGCTGGCCTTCAGGGAGGTCTATTCACCGAGGCCTGGAACCTCCTCTCTCGTTCCCTGGGTTGCGGAATGGCTCCTGGCCTCCTGAACCAATCCATTGTCTTCCCCTTGAAGGTGATGGCGAAAAACTGCACATGAAGACATCTGTCATGTTACGGATGGAAACAACGTCATTGAACCACTGCAGATGGCGGAGGGGGGCATCCTTCCTTGTACAGTAAGATTGGGCTTGTGAAACACTTCAGGGATTGGCGCGGTCAAAATCTGCTCACAAAACGGATACGCTGACTGGAACTCGCTGAAGCGAAGAAACTGCATGGTTACGTATTGGGCTCGCCCATACTGAGGTCCCTCCTCCAGATGGACTGTGACCTCCTCCCAGGTCGCCTAAACGGCTCAACATCCTCTGGTGAGGTGACGACTGGCAGCGAGGCTGCTCCAATCTCGCAGTGAGGCATGAGCAGAGCTCGCATCGTCTCCTCCATACCCTACCTAAATGTCGCGAGG
The DNA here is from genome assembly GCA_039583875.1 of Platanthera guangdongensis. Taxonomy (NCBI): domain Eukaryota; kingdom Viridiplantae; phylum Streptophyta; class Magnoliopsida; order Asparagales; family Orchidaceae; genus Platanthera; species Platanthera guangdongensis. The sequence continues at coordinate 181,398,823 of CM077161.1, read as the reverse complement.
TCAGATCACATCACGAACTCGCCTAAAGGTCGTGGATCGGTTATCTCGAATCATGTATGTCATGAATCTCCATGGAATCTCATACTAGAGATTTCTTCCTTCGATCACGGTCCACGCTCACTGCACCAAAACATTGGAACCGAGCATAGTTATCAAGGCGCGCGCCTGAGGCGCCGGGCGCACCAGGCGCAGCTCGCCGCGCCTCAGCACAGCTGAGGCTGGCGATGTGCCCCAGGCGCGCCTCAGGCGCGCCCAGGCGAGCCTAGGCGCGCGCCTTACAGGCTCCCAGGCACGCCAAAGGCGCGCCCGGGCCTTTCAAGGTATTGTTTTTAAAAAAAATTGATATGGGTAAAAACATGATCTTAGATGCACTTGAGACATCCCGTAGGCGCACTTGGGCGCCCAATTCGCTGAAATTGAGCGAATTGGGCGCCCAATTCGCTGAAATTGAGCGAATTGGGCGCCCAATTCGCTGAAATTCCACGCATTGGGCGCCCAAATCTCTGAAATTCCGCGATTTCGCTCAATTCCAGCGAATTGGGCGCCCAATTCGCTCAATTTCTTCTTTCCCCAATTTTGCGCCTCAAGTGCCTCAGGCGCGCGCCTTGCGCCTAGGCTCCAGGGACCCTTTGCGCCTCGGTGCGCCTTGCGCCTTTGATAACTTAGGAACCGAGAAATTTGATTCACAAAGTTCAGACCTAGGAGTGACCAAAGGTTATTGGTGCAGCAGTCGACCCAGACAAAACACAATAAAGGAAGCTGAAGAACACGAGATGAGCTAGTGATTTCCTATAAACGAGACTCACGTGCTGCAGCGAGGAGGTCCTGCAACACACTGGGATAGTTATAGGAACTTCCCCTCCAAAAGCCAAAGTTAAATTAGGCACAAAAGAAACGAGAACTAAAAATTAGGGGAACCTTAGAGGGGGTCAACATACCCTCTGTTTGTGTAACACTCCTTCCCAGTTTTACAATAATCAGTAATCCGTTCGGGTCAGCGATATAAAAAGAACTAGAAAACAGTATCAAAATTAGTATGCAGCAGGTAAAAAGAAGCAACTACTAAGAATTTTAAAACTTACAACGGAAGCTAAGAAAGTAAATTAAGGGTAACCACATACCTCATATCTGGATTCACAGAGCCACTAAACATGAATAGAAGTGAAATGACTGAAAATCTGAAATAACATTATAAGTCTGATACAAGTCATATAAAACATTAACAAGTTACATTGTCCACAACTACAAATATATGCTGAAATAGAGAAAACTGAACGTGGAAGCGACTACAATCTGACTCCACTGAACGTTCATCCTAGGCGTAGTTTCTCACCTGATTCACCTGTAAAAATATTGTCCACGAGTGGTCAAAGTAAGGAAAAATAACTCCTCCTAGTGATACTAAAAATATTTTCTCATATGATGATTGCATGTCTTTAGAAAATAGTTTCGTGCATTAAAAACATTGTGCTATATATTATGCATGTCTTTGCAATACTTCCTGCTTAATACACCTACTTGTTCTATGTTCGTGACTTTCAGTTCAATAACTCAAGTCTCGGCGTTCACTAACTAGTGTATTGTCTTACGTCAGGTCTATACTTGAGTTCTAGGTGGTTTCTAGCCTGCACATTTACTTGGAAGGCTCTAGGCAGAGTAGCTCCTAACGCGCATCTGAAACTGACGACCCGAGACCATCTGACGAACTCAATTGTTCTAGTGTCGCGCGGATACGGTCTCAAATCTACTAACTGTCTCAAAGGGAAGTCAACTCCCAAGACTATACTACTCATAGGGTATCATATGCCTTATGAGAGAGGTACTGCGCCTCTACCTAGCACGAAAAGACTTATGTGTGTTTACTGATCTTTTTGGTCTGATGCTACTCTGTTTGGGACATCTCTTTTGGTGTACTACTGAGCGACCCCTTGACTTTCTAGTGGTCGACTAGAAGGGGCATTTATGCCCTTGGTTGGACAAATTCCAAGCTTACGTACACGGGTAAAGGTTTCGTACCTAACGTTACTGTTCATGATCTAACTACTTTGTTCTTGGAGAAGGGTGTCATCCTACACATTTTTCGCGACCGTTTTCCTACCACCACACATTTCTATGCATGGTCATGATGTTTGTACAAAACCTACACATGCGTATACAAAATACATTTCTTGCTACGCCTAACTAACAAGGATTAGGTTTCCTTACAGTGGTGGTGCGGCGCTCGTACACTCGGCACGGCGACATTTGTTTTTCCGAAGGAAAACCGACTGCTGGGGACTTTCAGAACCTTGCCCCGAGGCCACAAAAAACCTGCAAACCAAGAGAACTCTAAATTTCACATTTTTCCCGTAGGGTTTTCATTGGAAAAATTCCAATAAATTAGGGTAACCAAAAATCAAAAGGCTAGCATAGTGTGTTACCTTTACGTGGGAGTGATTGAGGCTCTCATTACGCCCAACTACAAATTTGCGGTGGATCCGGTACTCCAAAACCTAATTAGGGCAAGAGGAAGAAAAGCTAGTTTAGATTAACTTTCAAATCAAAGGATTTCCATGAAGGAATGGAGACAAGAGAGAAATAAAACTCACCGGAACCAAACGTTTTCAACTTCCACCGGTTAGGGTTGAATCTGATTGTTCAACGGCCAAGGAAGGAAGGCACTCACCGGCGCCCGTAGAGGAAGGGGGAGAAGTCGGCGTTGATTCCTGGAGCGGGGTCGGCCAGGGCAGCGGGAGCGTCGGGGACTTGTCGTGCCGATTTGCGGAAAGAGCGAAACAGGAGGAAGAGCGTCTGCGGTTTGCGACTTTTCTCCCGTGAAATAGGGTTACGAGAATAATAAATCGTGCGGCCCTACTGCAGTTTTGATAACCGCCGGTTGAGGGGGGATCTCCGTTATTACAACACTGCCCTTTTTCTAATACTTAGAAAATTTAAACGTTACGCCCTCGTCTAAAATTTACATGGGGAGAAACTCGTACACAACACATGAGCATACTCCAGCAATTAATGTAATGAAAATTAACCCTACTAAAGTCATACCCTGGCATGATGCCGTCTCGCTCAAGAATGCTTGTGATCAGACCCTGCAATTCAAATTGAACTCTAGCGTTAAATTTACGGACGTTACAGTTTGTGTAATGGGGTTATATTTATAGGCAATCCAGGAGGTCTGGTGTGCAAATAACTCCCCCCCCCCCCCCCCCCCCCCCCCCGCCTACACTGGATACGAGATACATGTTTCCAGACAACCTTACTCTAGAGAGTATCTGGAACTAGCGAGACCGGCAAAGGTCGCCAGAGCCAAGCCTGTTGGAGTAGAGTTCGCTAGGAAGAGAGCTCGTGTGCGAGTTCGAGATCGTCGGGCAAGTTGTTGGCGAGGTCGGGTGGAGCTCGCCAACGGGCTGATGGGCTGAATTGCCGCGCTCCGAATGAGCTTTACGCATCTTCGATGGCGTCCTTTCTTTTGGTCAATGTTCAACCTTCTAAGGTCTGGGGGTCTATAATTAGATTTGGGCCCCTCGTTAAATAAGGGTTGTATAATATTCAAAAGAAATTAAGCAATTGTTAAGTAGAATGTTAGTATAACATTGCCCAGCATGAGAAAGGAACGCCATAAAAATGTGCACAACAAGAATAATATTGACCTCGACAGAAATGTACCAGAAAATCTAGTAATTAGTGCCACGGGAAATTGAGGATTTTGAAGAAAAAATGATTAAGTAAACCTGACAAACAAATGTGTCTCAGATATTTCAATGACATCAGTAATGGGAGAAACATCAAGAATGGCAGCAGCCCGTGGCAGAACATTCTTTCCGAATGAATTTGAGGCGGAAATTATATATGAGTAACCATCTTTCTTCTGGACCATATGGACAAGATCAGCCCAAGATTCAGCTAAAGGATGTGTTAATATGTCTGCATCAGCGACTAGAACCTGCAAGAAAAATTGCTTTGCAATAACCAACTCATTATTTAATGTTAATTCTGGAAGCAAGCAACAAGATTTAATAATCCTAAGTTACCATATCAATTGGAAAGCGATTATGGGAAATAATCACGGAAACTAAATGAATTTATTATGTAAACGTCCCAAACAAAGAAAAAAACAGCAAGCAGTAAATAAATATGAAATAAAATACGTTGGATACACAAAAAGAAACATGAACTGAAAAAAAGATAAAACAACGGAAATAATTATCCCATAGGATTTGAGGATATAACAGTAGGTCAGTAACTCTTAAAACTAAACATGAAAAAAAGGGCTAGGGTATGAAGTGATCTCACCAAGAGGTAGTGGAATGTCATAAAACATTGGTGAGATGCAGTTCATGTTCACGAATTATTTTGGTTGCGTCTCACGAATGTTCACTTTCCACTAGGGTATTTTGACTGTGCAGAAGAGAATGTCATATGTTGAATGCTTCTTCAATAATTCGTCTTGCTCTCTTAGTTCACCCATCTACAATTCTCTGCCAGGTGTTTTTCTGACAATGATGTGGCATTCATGTTAATGTGGGTAAATAGGTATAAATACAGCCTATACAGTTAACATTTCTCATTGTCAATGCAAATGATACGAATATGCACGACGGTCAACCCTCGTTACCCTCCTCGCCACAACAGAAAACCCAAAGCCGCCTCTCCTATTGTCGAATAATCATGTCGTTTATTTTGTCGTATGTATGTAATTTCTCCTTTATGGGGTAGTTTAGTAGTTGGTCACATTGTGTGCCTCCCAAGTGATTGGCGTGAATACCTCACCTAGATTCCAGTATTTATAGTTCAACTAGGCCATAACCTCTCTGACTCCCTAAAACTCCCGCAAGCCATCCCCAATCCTTTGCCTAGATTCCCCCTTGCAACTTCTGCAAACAGGCAGATGAAACGCACGACCATTTCACACTCCCTCAATGAACCTTCCTCGGCGGATGAGACATGCGACATATGAGGTGCCAGACAAACTCCACAAGCCTTCATCACCACGCCTATTGCCACTTTCTGTGACCAGAAGCATCACTGTAATCCAATTCAAGGCCACAACTAGCCCACCACCTCCTTCCCTGATCACAGCGACAGCATGTGGTGGAATTTCATGCCAACAGTTGTCTTCTCAAGTCTTCTAAACTCCACCAGAGGCTCATACAAACTCAGAAATCATCCCAGAAATTAATTCCAGCCTCTCTTCCTACTAAAATCCCATCCCCCAAACTCCAATTTCAGCATCCCCAACCCACGGGAACCAGCCCCAGCAGTCCCTGTACACATTCCCAGCCCCTGTCAACTGCAGTCCACATCAATTCCCCACTGGTAACTGCCTCCCTGCAACCCCAAATCCACAGCAACCCCGCCAGGCCGCCATTGCTGCCTGAAATTACCGGCAACCACTTCTGTCAAGCTCTGACCCTACCGGCTTTCCCTTCCTCTATTCCGATATACTTCCAGCCCTAAAATCAGCATTGAATCGATGCAGATTTGCTGGGCAGCCGCTGAAAACAGTCACCTACTATTCCCTAGACTCCTAGTACTTGTGTAAGTTCTTGTACGAAGTCTTTACTATTTAATGTTGAATGTTTGGAGGATAAACATATTGTTTAAGATGCTAATTGGTATTACTTTGTCCATCAATTGTGCTTCTTGCAATGTTTATTCGCCTATAATTTAACTGGAGCAATCTTAATTTTAATTTTATTAGCAATTTTTATCTAATAATCTATTATCAATTATGGTTGTTTGCCAATTTCTTTATTAACTTCAGAATTTATTGTTATTTAATTGTTTGAAATTTACTTGTGCAACGCATCATTTAGATTCCCCTCACCACTACACTTGCACATACACATTTATTAGAGTTCCCTAAGGGTACGATTGCACTCACCAAAGTCGTCATGCATCACTCGGCATGGTTCATTGGAAGATTCTCCAAAGCTATGCAGACTTTGAGGTGCAAACAGAGCCAAGCAGATCACACGTTATTCTTCAGCCACTTATAGAAAGGTAAATTCAGCTTAATAATCGTGTAAGTCGATGATATTATCATTTCAGAGAATGATCTGATTGAGAGCAAACTACTAAATGAGAATCTATCATCAAAATTTGAGATAAAAGATCTAAGAAGATGAAAGTACTTAGAATTGAAGTCGCATACTCTAAAGGTGGAATTTCTTTCTACCAACGAAATATATCCTTGATTACTCAAAGAAGCTAGAAAATTAGAATGCAAGACTAGCAGTGTTCCCATAGAGTTAAACCATAGAATCGGGAATAATGAAGAATGCTCAAAGGTGGATAAAGTTCAATATTAGAGATTGATTGGGAGAATGATATATCAACCACATACAACACCTGACTTAGCATATGCAGTCAGTGATGTTAGCAAATTTATCAAGGACAATACATATGCAAGCCATAAACAAGATTCTACAATACCTCGAGAACACATTAGGGAGAGGATTGTTATTTAAAAAGAGTAAAGGAATGTCTTGGGCGGAAAATACAGATGCTGATTATGGAGGATGTTTAGTGGACAAGAGGTCAACCTCAGACAGCTTTATTTTTTTGGGAGGCAGCCTAATCACCAGGATTAAGAAATAAAACGTGGTCAGCAAATCTAGTGTTGAAGTTGAGTTAAGGGCAATGAACAAGGTATATGTGAACTACTAAGGGTGAAAATCCTATTGGATGACCTGAACATCAAGTATGAGGTTCCAATGAAGCTCTTATGCAACAATAAGTCTGCAATTAGCATTGCATATTGATCGTCACTTCATCAAGGAGAAGCTAGACAGTGGGCTGATATTTACCTTTCGTGTTACTTCAGAAATATAGATTGTTGATGTTTTGACAAAGGGATTATCCACAGAGAGATTCCATGGACTTAATTTCAAGCATGAAATGATTTATATTCATTCTCCAACTTAAGAGTGTTGAAAATACTATTACGTGTCTAATTTGTATTTAATTTGTAATTAGTTTGCCACAATTCTATTTGTATTTTTTGAGGGCATTTAGGTCATCCTAGGTAAATGTCAGTCCTATCTATAAACATTTTCTTATGATAATGAAAACTTTAAGAGATTACTATTTCCTACACCATCAACTCCCATTTCACTATACAACGAAGGTGGCTTCAATCGGCGAACAATATCGAACAAAGTATGGGCATTTATAAGCAACACGGGTTATAGTCTTCACAATAGCAATTTATCAAATTGAGCTTATGGGAGATCATGATACGAACACGGGAGATCGCATCGACGGGCGGCGGTTCGCACGCTTATACACACGTCGTGTGTGTGGGCCGGATATGGCGTAATCAAAAGAGGAAATATCTTTATTTGCAACATCCCTATTTGCTTTCCTATTGTTGATTTCCTATTATTGTTTCTTTTGTATTTAGTTACCTTCCATTGTCGCACTTTCTATTTATGTTTCGTGCCATTTGTATCTGTAGAAAGAGTTCAAATCTTGTATATATTAATCAAGTATATGAATACAAGGAGAGAATACAAATATATAGGAGAAAGAGAGCGAGAACAAATCCTATACAAGATGTGGGACTAAAAAGTGCGAAAGCATAAATGGGCCTAAAACATGGGCCCAATATATGGGTTATTCTAACACTCCCCCGCAAGCTGGAGCGTACAAATCGTATGCACCAAGCTTGGACAGACATTGATAGAAGGATGCCTTGGGAAGAGCCTTTGTGAGGACATCCGCAACTTGTTCCGTCCCTGGAACATGCTTTATATCGAGCTTCTTCATTTGAACTTTCTCTCGAACGAAGTGACAATCGACTTCAATGTGCTTCGTCCTTTCGTGGAAGACTGGGTTCTTGGCGATATGTATAGCCGCTTCGCTATCACAGAGAAGAAGAGCATGAGAAGGTAATTTGACACCCAGATCAGTGAGGTGACTTTCAAGCCACGTCAGTTCTGATACAACAGATGTCATTGCCTGGTATTCTGCCTCAGCTGATGATCGAGCAACTACCGCTTGTTTCTTGCTTCGTCATGTAACCAAATGGTCCCCAAAGTATGTGCAGAAGCCACTAGTAGATCGCCGGTCATCAAGAGAGTCAGCATAATCCTCATCAGAGTATGACACTAAGGTTAGAGCAGACGAGTAAGTCCGGTAAACAAGTCCTTGACCCGGGGCTGTTTTTAGGTACCTGAGAATGCGTTCAACAGCCTGAAGATGAGATTTACGAGGAGAGTGCATGTATCAACTGACAAGACCAACAGCAAAGGAAATATCTGGTCTGGTAACCGTGAGATAGATCAATTTCCCAACTAGTCGTTGATAATATTCAGGATTCTGGAGAAGAAGATCCAAGTCAGATGCCTGAGCACATAACTTGTGGTTTACATCCATGGGGGTATCACTTGGCTTACACCCTAAAAGACCAGCATCATGAAGATCAATACAGTACTTTCGTTGAGATAGAATAAGCCCGTCCGATCGTCGGGCAACCTCAAGACCCAGAAAGTATCGTAGAGTTCCCAGGTCCTTTGTCTGGAAGACCAAGTTTAGATGCACTTTGACGGCATGTGTCACTTGTGAGTCATCTCCTGTAGTGATGATGCCGTCAACATATACTAACAAAAGGATCGTCCCTGTTGGTCGGTGACGAGTGAACAGCGAGAAGTCGGCCGAGCTTCGAATAAACCCGATATCACAAAGGACCTTACTGAATTTATCAAACCAGGCTCGTGGAGATTGTTTGAGACCATACAGAGCCTTAAGAAGGCGGCAAACCTGAGACTCCCACGTGGTCTCAAACTCGGGCGGTTGTTGCAAGTAGACTGTCTCCTGGAGATCCCCATTTAAGAAGGCATTCTTGATATCGAGTTGAAAGAGGGGCCATTGGCGATGAACAGCGAAAGAGATGAGAACGCGAACGGTATTAAGCTTGACGACCGGAGAGAAAGTTTCCTCATAGTCGAGCCCTTGTTGCTGGGTGAAGCCGCGAGCCACAAGACGTGCCTTCAGACGGTCTATCGTCACATCAGCAGCATGTTTGATGACAAAGACCCACTTGCACCCAACCGGTTTCTGACCCGGAGGAAGGGGTACGACGGTCCATGTCTGGTTAGCCCAGAGAGCAGACATTTCCTCCTCCATGGCTGCCCGCCAGCCGGGATGCTGAAGCGTCTCCTGCACAGAGTTAGGAACAACAATCGAAGAGAGAGAAGTAGCAAAAGTGTGCAGAGGGGAAGAGAGGCGATGAAGAGAGACGTAAGCATCCAGAGGATGGGCAGTGGAAGGCATTACTTGATCAGAAGGACGCGAAGAATCCGTGGTGAAGGCCGGCTGCAGAGGGGCAACGGAACTGGGAGGGCGACGAGTGTAGACACGGATAACATGTGGTTTGGTGGTAGCAGGAGCGGGGGCAGGGGAAACGGGCGAATGTGGTGTAGTAGCGGGAATAACGGGACGGGGTAAAGGCGGTGGGAGAGGATGCGGTGGTAGCGCAGCAGGCAACGGAGCGGGGAAAAACGGTTGGTCTTCCCGGAAGGTAACGTCAGCAGAAACGGTGATCTTGCGAGTAGCGGGTGAGTAACAGACATAGCCCTTCTGGGTGCGGGAGTAGCCGACAAAGATGTGTTTCACCGCCCGGGGATCCAATTTATCCGAGGAGGGACTATGGCGGTGGACATAGCAGGTGCTACCGAAGATACGGGGTGGGAGAGGGAAAGTCGGAGTGGAGGGAAACAGGATGCTAAACGGAGTAGCATAATTGAGGACAGAGGAGGGGAAGCAGTTGATGAGAAAGCAGACAGTGGAAATCGCAAAGTTCCAGTATGTCTTGGGAACATGCATTTGAAACATGAGGGAGCGGGCGACATCGAGTAAATGACGGTTCTTTCGTTCGGCAACCCCATTTTGATGAGGTGTGTAAGCACAAGAGGTTTGATGTAGAATCTTGTAATCCGAACACAAAGTGGTAAAGTCGTGGCTGGTGTATTCGCGAGCATTGTCAGTACAGAGGGTTTTGAGTGTGGTGTGGAATTGCGTCCGGGTCTCGAAGACAAAGGCCCGAAAAACCCGGGGAAGCTCAGAGCGTTCACGGAGTAAGTAGAGTCACGTAGTGCGAGAGTGATCATCAATAAAGGTGATAAAATAACGAAAATCACATATACTGGGAATCCTAAATGGACCCCATATATTTGAATGAACTAGATCAAAGAGAGCTGCACTCCAAGTACAATGCGAAGGAAAAGAAGAACGCGGCTGTTTGCCGAGGATACATGAATCACACTGAAAAGAAGTAAACGGAATATCTGGAAGAGCCCGCTGTAGAGCCGGTAGAGGGGCATGACCAAGGCGGCGATGCCAGGCAGTGGAGGAGACGGAAGACAGAATGGTGGGAGATTCATCGAGAAGGTAGAGCCCGTTCCGCAGCTGCCCGCTACCAATGGTAGTCCGCGTCCGCCGATCCTGTATAACAAAGGAAGAAGAAGTGAATATAACAGAACAATCCAGATCACGTGTAAGGCGCCCAATAGATAGTAAATTAAATGGTGAACTCGGAACATGAAGAGCCGAGCGAAGAGGGATGGAGTGGTTGAGAGAAAGATCTGCCGAGCCGGAGACAGGAACCAGCGCCCCATTGGCCACAGTGATAGACTTAGGATAAGGAGAATCCGAGTACTGTGCAGGCCGGTGCAAAATAATGTGATGAGTGGCACCAGAGTCCACAATCCAACCCGGGTCGGAGGAGAGACAAGCAGTACCTGTGTTGGAGACGGAGGCGACGGAGGCCGAGGGTGGGTTGAGCAAGCCCTGGAGATGCTGGAGCTGAAGACGGACGGTCTCAAGATCAGGAGAACTAACTTCAGTAACAACAGAAGCAGTCGGGCGAGGGGGGTAGCCGATTTTCTTATAGCAGGTGGCCTCAAGATGACCATCTTTCCCGTAGAAGGAGCACTTTGGCCGGCCACGGCCACCACGGCCACGGCCCCGCGAGCCCGAACGTCCCCCCCGAGCAGAAGTGGGAGGGGATGGTAAGAGCGGAGGGGCCTGCTGAGAAGCGCCGGTGGAGAAGGAGCAGGAGGATCTGGAGGAGGAGAGACCCGGAGAATCATGGAGCAGACATCAGAGAAAGATGGTGTGATGGGAGCAGCCAGGACCTGAGCACGAAAACTCTGAAGATGAGATGGAAGGCGGGCCATGATGATGGCAATGCAGGCAGCTTCCTTCTGAGCTCGCTGAGCAGCATGATCATTGGTGGGCGGCTGATGCTGGATCCAGGCTTCAGCAAGAGTTTTAGCCCGAGAAACAAACGAGGTCATATCGGAAGCGCCGCCAGTGTCGAGAGTGAAGAGATCAGTAACGATGTTGTAAAGATGCTGAAGGCTATCGCGGCCAGAGTATAAGGAATGCAGCTCATCCCACATAGCCTTGGCGGTGTCGTGATGCATAGCCATTTGATAAGGCTCACCATCCAAGGAATTCAGAATCCAAGTCTGAACGCGTCCGTCATTGCAGAGCCAATCATCCGTAAGGGGAGAAGGAGGTGTCTGAGTAAGGTGAGGCAGGAGTCCCTTGGCCTGAAGAACCCGCCGAACTGAATGCACACATGGAATAAAGTTTTTCTTACCTGAAATAGAGATGGTAGTGATCCGGAGCTCGTCACGGAGTTCGGCAGAATAGGCCGGGCGGTCTGGCGGACAGGCCGGGGGGACAGTAGGCGGGATGGCCGCCGAGCTCGTAGAAGTACCAGATGAAGTCATAGAGACAGGCCGCAGACCCTAGACGACCTGGGAAGACCGCTGTGGAAAGAGCAGGAGGCCGCACGACTAGGCCGCGGCGGGAAGGACAGAAGACCGCGACCAAGAAAGCGGAAAGAAAAACGAGTCCGCACGGTCACACTGGCACCAGCGATGAGTTAGATCGCGACCCAAATGCGGAAAGAAAGAGAGTCTGCACGGTCTAGGTGAACACAGTAGCGGTCAAAGCACAGGAACTAGGTCGCAGCGGACAGGAGCAGTCCGCAAGAAGAGAAGGGTCGACGCGACTAGAGCAGAGACCGCCCGGTCAAGGTGTGAAGAAAACACAAGCGGTCGGAGGAGGCCGCGACCAAAGGCGAAGCGGACCGGGATTAGAAGCCCGCAGCGGGTAGACACAAGTCGCGCGGACAGAGAGGAGAAGAGCAGGTGACCGCGACCAAGATGCGGGTGAGAAAGGAACAGCCCGCACGGTCAGGCAGATCACAGCAGCAAACCGCGAGTATAGAGACAAGCGGATAGGGGGAAAGTAGAAGCGGACAGGGAGAAGAAGTCCGCAGCGGGCAGAGACAAGTCGCGCGGACAGAGAGGAGAAGAGCAGGAGACCGCGACCAAGATGCGGGTGAGAAAGGAACAGCCCGCACGGTCAGGCAGATCACAGCAGAGAGCAAATTAGCGGACTGAAGACAGGCCGCGGCGGACAGAAAAGATGGTGGACCCACGGATTAGGAAGGAGGAGAGGCTATAAAATGGCACAGGGGGGCGGGGGTGGATCCACGGGAGAAGGAGAGTAACAGGAGGTAGCTGAAAAAGGAGCGGACTGAGCGGGGCAAGCCGCAGAGACAAACGGATAGAAACGAACAGCTCGCGAAGGCAGGCCGCGAGAGAGGCCGCGGGAGGCAGGCCGCGAGAGAGATCAATAGGTGCGGTCAGAAGAAAGGAGACCGCGAGAATCGGAACCTGGATCTGATACCATGTATAAAGAGCTCAAATCTTGTATGTATTAATCAAGTATATGAATACAAGGAGAGAATACAAATATATAGGAGAAAGAGAGAGAGAACAAATCCTATACAAGATGTGGGACTAAAAAGAGAGAGCATAAATGGGCTTAAAACATGAGCCCAATACATGGGTTATTCTAACAGTATCAAATCCCTCCCCCATATAAGGGAAGTATCTCACATCCGCACTAGAGTTGACATGCTTGCATTAGTTCTTTTGTTGAAATAAATTGGAGAAAAATACGACCCAACGTAGCCCTCTTGCCCTATCCGCCTGCCCTCTATCAATTTGGTCTGACCTTGCCCGTTGCCCATCACACTCCACGTTGCAGCCCTGTGATGCATCCTGCATCGCATCGTATACTTATTTTTGTATTTCATTCCATGTACACGTTTTTATTCCATGTACCCGTTTTTCATTTCATGTACTCGTTCTAATTTCCGGTACTTGATTTGGCTCATCGGTTTGACCGGCCGATGAGACCCTGAATAAATAGGTCCGATAATTTAGGTAATAGGAACGAAAAAGACAAGATTAATTTATTTAAAATAGTCGCCTACGTCTAAACAGGAGAACTTTCAAATAAAGAGGTATAATGAAAAATATTAGGAATCAAATAAAAAGGGAGAAATAAAAAAACTATTTGGGAAGTAAAGAAAGAAAGCTTAATAAGGGAAGAAATCAAATCTGTCAAAAATTAATTGTTACCTCTTTTTTGGAAATTAAGTTGTGCAGCCATTAAAAGGGCATGGAGAAGAAGGAGAAAGGCAACCCCGGAGTAGAGAAATTGAATTGACATTTCAATTTCTCTATTACCGGCCCTATTCTCCCGTGCAAGACATTGCCACCGCCATCAGCATTTGAAAGTTGAGTCCCAATTCCATCTCCACTCTCCACCGGCCGACTCCGCCTCACACCACCAGGTCTCGCCGGCTCCAACCAAACGCCGTTGAATCCGCAAGGTTCCGGCCGCCCTGACGATGACCAGAAGTGTACCATCTCCGGCTTCCGCCAGCGACCAAATCACCAGGCGTCGTCGACCCTGCCGTCCCACTTCGGCGCCGCCCGTTCATATTGCAGAGGGGTGTCATCGACCTCAGCTTCCTGTTCCGGCACTCCCCCCTGTCACTCAACCCGCCAGCCGGACTCAAGAACTTCAAATTCGGAAATTCTTCCGGCTCGCTCGGTTTGATCCGCCAACAACAATTACAGCACTGTTCCTCAACTTGGAATTGGATCGGCCCTTGTGGTAACTTGCTGACTTCTTGCTCGAAAATAACTGGTCTTAAATTTATGCATATTTTAAATAACTTTAAGCTTGCCTTCGAACGTTCGCACTATTTTAATTACCGTTATTTCACAAATTATTGCTTGTGAATTATGTTTGTGGATTTACGAGTCTCGCGACGATTCAACTCATTAAATAGTCGAAGAGCTTTCTTCCAAATAACAATAAACGGTTTTCTCGAAATTCGGACGTTGGGAGTGATTTCGCGCGAAAGCTTGATTTTGGCACTCTCGGCCTTAATAAATTAAAATAAACGTAAATTTTCAAATTCCTAATCTTATTTTATAACAAAGAAAATATTTTTGCTAAAAACTATTTAATTTAATCAAAAATTAATTATTTTTCAAAACCTAAAAATTGAGTCTACATCACCCTGCTTGCATCCCTCACCCTACACGCCTTGCTACGTTCGCTCATCGTCTTCAATACCGTTGATCGGCCCTCCATCCGCTATTGTCGGCCCTTTCCGCCAATCAATCTTCGCCCTTTCAGTGAATTCCCCATTTGTGCATTCACCTCCCCCCCCCCCCCCCGCATGGCATGAGGAAAGGACTTTACAGCCACCAACCCCTCCGTTGAGGCCCCCTCTAACTATATCGACCGCATCGATACCTCCCTCTCCGACCTCCAAATTGTCGTACGCGAAATCCACTCTCCACGCCACCTGCACAACGCCTCTACTGCCACCGCCTGCACCCTTACTCGCCTCCATCAGTAGCACCGCGGGGCCGCTGAGCTCTCTTCCTCCCTCGGGCGAACAGCCCACATAGCACCTTCAGCACCTCGAGATTCCAAATTTTGACGAACTCAATCCTTTGGGTTGGTTAGCCCACGCTACGCTAGTCCAATCCTACGCTCACGGGCTACGCCAGTTCAATCCTACACTCTCGGTCTACGCCAGTACAATCTTGCGCTCTTGTGGTGGCACCTCGAGGAGGAGATAATTTGTTGCTATGATATGTGAAACACAGGAAATGCCTTCAAAAGATTGAGCAATGTTCGCCAGACGGAGTCCGTAGATTCCTACATCAACGCCATCGTTAAATTGTTCTCACAGGTCCTCGGGCTCTCGCCTGACCACTACTTGGGTACTTTCCTCGCCGGTCTCTGCCCCCATATTCTGGCACGACTTTTGGTGCATGACCCCACCACCCTACCACAGGCTACGGAGCAATCTCACTACGTTGAGGTGGACTTTGCCGCCTTCGCCTCAACTTCTCATTTGACCGGCACCCCTCCGACTCCACAACCATATCCAACAAATCCGCCGGACTCCTCGGCCTACCTACTTCCAAAACCCCCGGGGGTTCAGGTTCGACCACCAACGTGCCCTCCTCTGGCCCCGGCTTAGGCAAAGGTGCCGCTCCACAAAATCTCTCATCAAAAATATCTCAATCTCTGCAGCAAAGACTTATGTTTATGTTGTAAGAGATTGATTTCTCCCAGTCATGATTGCCCCAACAAGGACTTCAAAATGCTACTCGACGGCGAAGATGATGACATTGGTTTAGCCAACTTCAAAGCCATGGATCTCAAAGAGGACGACCTATGTATTACCCCGCCGGCACAACTCCAACACTTGGACGTCTCTTTTTTTTTGGTTCACGGCCTAACTGATCCATGCACAATGAAAATGGCGGCCTCGCTCGGCAACCACCCTGCGGTGGTGAAGATTGACAGTGGGGCGAGTCACAATTTCATTTCCCCCGACCTCGTGGCATATGGGGGAATACGGGTTGCTGGAATCATCAAAGACGCACGCCCACATCCAGAGGATGTTGGACCTCCATGGGTCCCTCTTCAACACACAGCAAGGGCTTCCTCCAAAAAGGGCCTTAGATCACTCCATTGTCAGACAGTCGGGCGTGTCTGCGGTGTCCATCCGCCCGTACTGCTACGGTCACGATCAGAAGGCATCCATGGAGACAATGGTCGCAGAGATGCTTAAGGCGGATATCATACAGCCAAGTGCAAGTCCCTTCTCCAGCCCAGTACTTTTGGTACGGAAGAAAGATGACAGTTGGAGATTTTGCATGGACTATCGAGAGTTGTTGGATGAATTGCAAAGCAAGACCTACTTCTTCAAGTTGGACCTACATTCGAGATACCATTAGATCTGGGTTCGGGCCGAGGACGTGCCAAAGACGGCATTCTGCACCTACGATGGTCGTTATATTCCTCATCGTGCCTTTTGATTTGGCAAACGCATCGGTCACATTTTAGTCAACTATGAACGATGTGTTTTGCCTGCACTTGCGTAAGTTCGTTTTGGTTTTCTTTTATGACATCTTAATCTATAACTCTTCTTGGCAGCTTCACCTTGAGCACTTGACATCTGTGCTACAACTCCTAGAGGATCACTAGTTTGTGATCCATCTGAAAAAAGTGCTTGTTCGGTCAGACGCAGGTCGAGTACTTGGGTCATATCATCTCTGCCACCGGGTTAGCCATGGACCCTAGCAAGATCGACGTCATCACGCAATAGGAAACACCGATGAGCATTCATGCGGTACACGAATTCTTAGGCCTCACAAGTGACTGCTGCCTCTTCATCCGCAACTACGGCGCACTAGCACGACCACTGAGCGACCTCAAAAAAAGGCACCACTTGTTTGGAGCTCGGCTGCGCAGGAAGAATTTCATAATTTACAACGCACGCTCGTCTCTACTCCCCGTCCTTGTCACGCCAAATTTATCCAAGCCCTTCGTTGTCGAGTGCGATGGATCGAGTAAGGGAGTCGGCGCGATCATCATGCAAGAGGGGCGGATCATCGCGTATTTCAGCAAGGTCTTCACTGACCGGCGAGAAGCTGCCTCAGCATACGACAGCGAGCTACGGGCACTTGTCCTCGACATCCAACATTGGTGACCCTATCTTCTCAGACGGCCGTTCGTTGTACGTAAGGATCACCGCAGCCTACGACATTTGTGGAGTCAAAAAGTCATGACACCTGCTCAACAACTATGGATTGTCAAGATATTGGGGTACCACTTCTCCATTAAATACAAAATGGGACGAACAAACACCGCAGCGGATGCCTTGTCCCGCAGAGAGCACGGTAGCACATTGGCAGCAATCTCCCATTTTTGGTGGTGGGACGTGGATGCAATGCAGGCCAAAGTTCTCCACTACACCGCCATGATTCAAGACCTACAGGGAGACCCCAGATCGCACCCTCCCTTTCTCCTACTGGGGGATCGAATTTATTACCGAGATTAGCTAGTGGTCGTCGAGTCATCGTCATGGGTACCCCGACTACTCCAGGAGTTCCACGCAACGCCGAAGGTCGTCGAGTCCTCATTTACTTTGTTTTGTGTTTTCAGTGCTTAGGAGAAATTCTAGAGCAATTCCACATTTTGTTCTACGGATAGCAAAAAAACAATTTTGATCGTTGAGGTTCAAATGGTCATAACTTTCAATACAAGAAGAATTACTCATCGCGCCATTTCGGAATGAGAATGATGTGATCTACAATCTGGGAAAACTTTACATGGACAAAATTAAACGCCCTTAGTTCAGGACGTGACCTAAGGGTGTGTAATCTAATCAAGCCCCAAAATCCTGCCAGTAGGCTGTTACTCTTAAGATTGAATTACACTCCCTCAAATCAGGGCGTGACCTGAGGGCGTGCCCACTCCAGAAACAGCCAAATGCCAGCTAACAGGCCCTGACAAAGTTGTTCCTTCTCGCACAGTCAGACTACGTTGAGGTGGACATCGCCCCCTTTGCCTCGGCTTCTCGTTTGACCGACACCCCTCCCACACCACGACCATATACAACGGATCCGTCTGACTCCACGGCTTCCCCCACTCCATCGTCAGCAATCATGACCGGTTATTCATGAGTGATTTTTGGCAAGAGATGTTCCGTCTGCAAGGCACCAAGTTGCACTTCAGCACAACATATCACCCGCAGACGGACGAGAAAATGAAAGTTCTCAATCTTTATGTCGGCACATACTTGTGATGTTTTGCTGTCGAGCAACGTCGACAATGAACCCACTCAATCGCGTGAACTCAATTGTGGTACAATACTTCCTATAAATCGTCCACGAGCATCACCCCCTTCCAAGCAGTCTACGGGAGGCCACCTCCACAGATATCATGTGGCTTCCCGGGAGAATATCAAGTGTAGTCCTTGGCCTTTGATCTCCAGAATTGAGACGGGGCCCTTCGTTAACTGAAGCACCACCTTTCTCGTGCCAGGCAACGCATGGCCTAGCAAGCCAATAGTCAACGCCGCGAGGTGGTATTTTCACCGGGCGAGAAGGTGTTCATCAAATTACGTCCTCACAGGCAGAGTTCATTGGTCGGACAACTACATATCAAGATTTGTGTCAGATACCATGGTCCCTTGCTGATTTTGAAGAAAATAGGGGAGGTAGACAACCACCTACAACTTCCCATTATTAGCTGCATCCACCTAGTCTTCCATGTATTGCAACTCAAGAGAGCATTGGAAAACCACCCTCTTCAATCCACTCTAACGGACAGGTTAACCGTGGAGTCAATTCCACATTATGAGTTGGCGGCAGTCCTATGCTCTCAAGCCGAGCACATTCAAGGGAAGCCCATGTGGAAGGTCATCATCCAGTAGAAGGAGCAGCCAGCCGAGAAAGCCATGTGGAATGGAGCGGACGAGATCAAGGCGCAGTTCCCAGATTTAAACCTTGAGGACTAGGTCAATTTGGAAATTGGGTGTAGATACGAACATGGGAGATCCCATCGGCAGGCGGCAGTTTGCACGCATATGCATGCACCGCGCATGTGGGTCGGATATGGCATAACCAAAGGAGGAATTATCTTTATTTGCATCTTCCCTATTATCGTTTTTCTATTGTTGCTTTCCTATTATTGTTTTCCTGCATTTAGCTACTTTTCATTGTCGCACTTTCTATTTACGTTTCCTGCCATTTGTATTGAACCCTCTCGTATATAAGGGAGGTATTGCACTGGAGTTGGCATGCTTGTATTAGTTCTTTTGTTGAAAGAAATTAGAGAGAAATATGACCCAGTATATCCCTCTTGCTCTATCTGTTCGCCCTCCATCAGATTGTGGAGCACCACAGTGCGAAAAAAGAGAGCAGAAATGTCAATCACAATGTACCGCAGTCAAGCCTTCGGAATATTAAAAAAACTCGCCATTAAAGTCCCTTCCTTAACTACATCAACAAGTAGAAACGTTGATTTATGAGAATAGGGGAGGAAAAGAAAAATTAAAAACGATTTATGCTGTAATATCATGTGTGTGTGTGTGTCTTAAATTTGTTACAATTACCATAAGGCTCAATACTACTCACAAGAATATGTGATGTAATCCGGAATTCTATATTTCATTTTAAATTAGTAAATTTGAGTTCTCTTCAAAATACGTCGTGCTAGCAAGACGTTCTCATATAACATCAAGTGATACTCAACCTTAGGCTCGCACATGCACATATAGAGCCAATATTCAAACATATAATCAAAAATGAATTAACGATCCACAGGCATACAACTAGAGAAATGAAAATGCGAAAAATATGAAAATTGGCGGCAAACAAGTATTATGATAATTAATGGCAAGTATACTCTGATTTAAAAAAACAGTCTGGTACACGAAGCATTCCCGCGCAGCGAGGGTCCGGGGAAAAGTCCCACCACAAGGGTGAAATGTAGGCAAACCTTACCATGCATTTTTGCAAAAACTGCTTCTAGGACTCGAAAAATCTAATTTTAAAGATCAATTAAAAATAAAACAGTGTTAGACTCATAGTAATTGAGCAAAGTGGGGAGAATACCATCAGCTTCATAGGCACACAATGAATCTGCTTAATAGGCTTGTTGGGAAAAATGGAGGCGACGGAAGAAAACAAAGGGTTGGGCCTGAAGGCGGGCTGGACAACAAACAGAGCTAAGGAGAGGCCTCTTGTCTCTGGAAAAGTTCCTAGATGATGGAGCGGGCGGCAAATCCATTGGCTTCGTCGAAAGAGGGTTGAGAAGGGGTCGTCGGAACCCTAGGAAGTTGACTCCAGTAAGGGTGAGGTCCGGCGAAGAGAAATCAACGGCTAGGAGTGGTATTGGGTCCGATGTCAAGTGAAGGAAAGGAATCGGGCTAGAATTCCGGAACCAGAGAAGAAACTCGCTGTTCTAAAATTTTCCAAGCTGTGGGAAGGGGAAGAGGGTCTCTTTTTAATGCCATAAGCACGGAATATTAAATGGAAATAGGAAATTTAATTAGCATTAAAAGGGGGTGGTCTAATGTAGCATAATTTTTATTTTAAATAACGAGAGAAGACATATTCCTTTGATAAACAGTACCTCTTAGGTAATTTGATAAAAAGAGTTTAATTAAGGAAGGAAATTCTAAAGATCAAATAAGGTAATTCAAAGACAGAAAATGTAAGTATTTCCCCTATTTGATATTATTCACATGTAAACTAATTTTAAAAATATTGAGAATTAAATAGGTATTTAATTATTATTTTACCAATTTAAAGTAATTTATAATTTTAATAAATTTTTTGTGCTTGCCTTAAATATGACGGACCATTTTATTCATGATCTTATTGGTTGATCATGTCAAAAAATTGTACAAGCATGCGCAACTGACACGCGCAAAAAAACCATATGTGTGCTAATGCAAGAAAATACAAGAGATAAATAAGGGAATAAAATAAAATCACAGTGTAATGATGTGACGCAGGATGCATCAATATGACAAACTACTAAGCTAATACCAATTATATTAGACAATTAACAACTAGGGATACTCTTAACAGTAAGCAATACGAAAGGTCATGATACTCATGTTGATCCAAGATGTAACTATATTATCATTAGAAACATTTGGTTGCTCGACGAACTATTTTTCTGCTTATCAAATTAATGCATGTGATTTTAATTTACATGACTTTTTAAAGATGAAGAAAAATAATAAAATATTCTTTAATAGCCCTAAATTATATATCAATAATTGTTTGAGCACAAAATTTGACACCACGATATATCTTAACAACAACAACACTCAAGCCTTCATCCCACTATAGTGTGGTCGGCTATATGGATCCTTTGTCGTCATTGTGCCCTATCTTTTGTCATACTCTCACTAATGCCTAAGTACATCATGTCTTTCCTTATAGTTTCATTCCAAGTCTTTATTGGTCTACCCCTCCCTCATTTAACATGCCTAGTGACTAGACTCTCACAACATCTAATAGGTGCCTTTAATGGTCTCATTTGTACGTGTCCAAACCATCTTAGTCGAGCTTCTCGCATCTTCTCTGCAATTGGTGTTACTCCTGTCTTATTCCTGATACATTCATTCCTAATTTTATTCAATCTCGTGTGTCCACACATCCACCTATGCATTCTCAACTCCGCAACTCCCATTTTTTGCTCATGTACACAATTCACTGCCCAACAATTAGAACATAGAGTATCGTTGGTCTAATTGCAGTACGGTAAAACTTACCCTTAAGTTTATTACCATGATATATCTTCCCAGAATAAAATCAAATTCAATATCAACATAATTTTTTCAAGCCTATGTTTCTTACCCTGCTGTTCATTCAAGAGCAGGGTGATTTAAATCTAAGGTATTCTTCTTTTTCTTCATTTGATGATAAAGAAGAACATCTACAATGCTCATTAGCAAGTTTTCCATATTCTCCACCTTCCCTCCCTTCCTCCTCCAGCCCTATATTAGGTATCAAGCAGTAATTTAGCCTCATTACTTCTCCACCTTCCTTCCCTCCCTCCTCCAGTACTATATTAGGTATCAGAATCCAATTGCTCACCAAGCAATTCTAGGCATCTCAAAGGTAATATGTTCCAAATTATTATGGTATAAACGGACAACTTATTTAAAACACAGTATATTATTTCTGCAGAAATATTTGTTTAATCAAGGTATAGTTTCTTTCAATAGGTGCAAGTACATTTAGTTAACAATTAGAGATTCATCAAGTACATTTGTATGGTTAGCAACGTAGGAAGTCAATATAGAATTACAAATAATCACCATATCTATAAATGGAGATAATGATTTATCTGCT
The DNA here is from genome assembly GCA_039583875.1 of Platanthera guangdongensis. Taxonomy (NCBI): domain Eukaryota; kingdom Viridiplantae; phylum Streptophyta; class Magnoliopsida; order Asparagales; family Orchidaceae; genus Platanthera; species Platanthera guangdongensis. Next base: position 181,376,765 of record CM077161.1, on the reverse strand, counting down.
AAAAGGAGTTCAGAGAATTCAACTAAGAAAACATATAACAAGACAGTTTAGGCCAAAGAGATTATTCAGAATGTCATAAAGAAAATAAAAACCTGAGAGACAACAGGATGAACTGATGCCGCATGCAAAGCTGCCTTTTCAAGGTCTGAACCAGAGCCGCCCAACAGAATAGAAATTGAATTATCTTTTGAAATAGAACTTGCGGCAGAAAGTGCACTCAAAGTTGACGGTTTTAGAAATCCTCCTTCATGCTCACCTAAAACCAATGTGCTAATCTAGTAAAATCATGCACATAAAAAGCTCATCAGATAGTTGTTGAATGTCAGAAACAAATGAAAGATTTTCTAGATACTAGCCAGTACAAATTTCAAAAAGTAAAGGCAAAATTCATTGTGGCTGGATGAGAAAATAAAATGCGGGTATAAGATATTAAAAGAAAAAAAAATGGACGAGATAGATATAAGAAACATATTATCACTAATATGATTACAATGAATAATAACAATCCAAAAAAATAAGGAGAGTAAGATTGAATTTAAGCATCGCCGAAATGTCTGGCGCCCGGTAGGGCTTTGCCTGTGCATCGCCCCCTGTTGTCACCACCCAATAAAGGGAGTCCTTATAAAGTTTTGATGCACTTAAATTGCAATCCAGTGGATAAATGTGATGTAAATGAAATCCAAATGCAATAGAAATTATATGATGTAGCACTAGATTCAACAAAGATAAATTTGGAGCAACCTGCAACAATATTAAGAAAACAATTTCAATGAAGTAGAGCAATACCTTTGACGAATAAATGCAGTAATCAATAAATACCAAAAATAACAAAATGTGCATAATAGTTCAAACTAAGCAAAAATAAGTACAATTACAAGTTAATTTTCTTCAGTAGAAAATAAGGCTAATTACCATGAGCGGGACAAAGGTAATAGTCAAACGGATAATGAAAAATCTCATCGGATATGGTAGAAGGTAGGGATAATCAGTTGAAGCTCTAAAAACGAGAAAGTCCTCTTACCATAATATAAAGGCAAAGGTGGTAAGCAACGAAATCGATAGAGGCAGTGTGCAAGGAAATCATCAAAGGTGGTGCACAAGGAAATCAGTAAAGGTGGTGCGCAAGGAAATCGGCAAAGGCAGTGCGCAAGAAAATCAGCAAAGGCGGTGCGCAAGGAAATCAGCAAGGCGGTGCGCAAGGAAATCAGCCAAGGCGGTGCGCAAGGAAATCGGCCAAGTAGGGGTGAGGAGTGAAAACCGAAAACCGACTAAACCGATCAAACCGACCGAACCGCACCGATTTTGAAACCGAACCGCCCGGTCCGGTGTCGGTTCGGTCTGGAGCTTTTGAAAACCGAAGGACTGTCGGTTCGGGTCGGTTTTCAGGTTGTGAAAACCGATCAAACCGAACCGAACCGAGTTTTTTGTTTAACATAATTTAAAGTTTAAGTATTTAACTAATTAAAGTTCACAAAAAACCGAACCGAACCGAAAAATTTAGGGAAGTACCTGTACTATAAATTGCTACTTCCTCTCCTTTCTTGCAACATTCTTCACTGTTCAGCCTGTTTTTTAATTGGATAAGTTGTTTTAAAACAGTATGGTCCCCCCCCCCCTCCCCAAGGATTTGCATAATTTTTATTTATGAGTCTAGACTAGATAAAATTCGGAATAAATGTATCAGGGATAAGAGAGGAGTAGCACCAATTGCAGAGAAGATGAGAGAAGCTCGACTAAGATGGTTTGGACACGTACAAAGGAGACCATTAGAGGCACATGTTAGACCACTAAGATGGTTTCAACTTTTAATATGTGAATTTAATTTGTATGTTTTTTATTTAATATTAAAATGTGTGTTCTGGTCTCATCAATTTATATTGTTCTTTGTTTTGCATGACACATTTTTATGAAGATGATGAACTAAAGATGTACTCTCACACAGGAGCACAGGGAAATCTTGTGTGACTGTTTATATTATATATATATGTGTGTGTGCGCGCGCGCGCGTGCGTGCATAATTACAAGTTGCATTCATTTATCTTTTGAAATTACAAAAATCTTTTTTGTAAGTTTACATTTAATAACATGTATGCATAAAAAATACCAGGCTGAAGCAGGTAAGATCCTGATAAACGGTTATATATATATATATATATATATATATATATATATATATATATATATATATATATATATATATATATATAGTAAAAATGCTATACAAATCAAAGAAACTGCTCACGCTCATATATAATAATAGTTTAACATAATACAATACACAAATTACATTCCCTTAATAAGAGAGACTTAGGAGAAAGTTGGAACTATTTTGTCAGTCACGACATATCCAAGAACAAGCTTAAAACGAGTTGCCCCGGAGATCTTAATTTATTCTCATCAACAACAAGTACTTATATTAATTGTTCTCTGGCCGCATTCAGTAAAATGTGCTGCTTCAGAAACTATTCTTTACCCCTTCCAAGTGTATTACTTCATCATCGCATTTCTAACATTCTTCATCATAATCCGATGCATAAACACCTTCATATCACAAACATGATGTTCTCTTCCTGTGACCACAAGTTCTGATCTTTACTGCTCTCCTGCCGGCACAATGGAGTAGATAACATAGCATTCCATGGCTCAGTAATTCCTGCACCCAGTTATTCAGCCGGCATCAGTGATTTTCATATGATTTTCTTCCTGTATTATATTTATGAAAAATTCTGACCATTGCCTCGGGAAAGCATGCATCTTTCTGCAGCCCACTCCAGGTTCTGGAATGGCAAGGTTTCTTCATCGTAGTACGCATTCATGGAGTTCAGCGGGCTTGGGAAGGTCGAAGAGAAAACCGACACCGAACCGAAAAAAACCGATTGAAAACCGAACCGACTTTGAACCGAACCGACCGGATTCGGTTCGGGTCGGTTTGGACAAGCCAAAAACCGAGGCATGTCGGCTCGGTTTCGGTTTGGGTCCAAACCGACCCAAACCGAACCACTCGCAGGCCTACGGCCAAGGCGGTGCGCAAGGAAATCGGCCAAGGCGGTGCGCAAGGAAATCGGCCAAGGCGGTGCGCAAGGAAATCGGCCATGGCGGTGCGCAAGGAAATCGGCAAAGGCGGCAAGGAAATCGGCAAGGCGGTGTGCAAGGAAATCGGCAAAGGCGCTGAGCAAGAAAATCGGTAAAGGTAGGTGCGCAAGAAGTTGGCAAAGGAGGTACACAAGCAAATCGACAAAGAAGGTGCGCAAGGAAATTGGCAAAGGCCGTGCGCAAGAAAATTAACAACGGCAATACGCAAGGAAATCGGCATCGGCCGTGGACAACAAAATCACCTAAGGCGGTGTGCCACTAAATGAACAACGATATACGTAAAAGAAGTTTGGTGATGTTTAAATTGTGGAGAGAGGAAGGAGGTAGGAGTATGAGTCGAAGGCAAGAGCGGTGGAGGAAGAAAAGACAAATACCCTCAGGCCTTTACTGCACAGCCAGAAGAAATTCATATTTCCGAATTTTTTCTTTCTTCTTGTCTCATTGCTTTTCTTTGTTTCTTCTCTTTTTAGTCAAAAGCAAATTAAACTCCCATGATAAAAAACAAGGATGGACCCACAATAAAGGCTAAGCTCAAAAAATGGTCTAGGAACAGAAAACTGGTTTGACCCAACAAAATTCAAAGACTAAGCAGCCTCTAACCTAGAGTAAAAATACACAACCTAGATAGGTATATCACCTGAATACAACAGTATTGCTTCTTCAATAAAAATAATAATAATAAACAAAATAAGTGTGAATACAAATACAAAAAATCCAAAACTAAATATAATAAATAAAATGCAAAAAAAAGAAGCAATCATATGTGGTCGCTTGTGGGCTCCTCTGCCTCCATTGGTGGAGGGCTAGTATCTCCCAATATCTCCATTCTAGGTTCTATTTGAACACACATCGGCCAACACGACGATCGGAGCCGTCCATTTTATGCAGATCGACGATCCGAGATTTTTAGTTTTTTTTCATGTATTTTGAGGGCCGTCATGGTAGGAGAATCATGACCGTCCATGATGGCTCCCTAGTCAATAAATAGGGATGGAGAGCTAATTTTGAAGGCATTGAAAGTTGAGTGAAAAGAAACCTCTACTTTTGATCACCAGGTGCCGAAGCCGGAACCCAAGTGCCGAAGTCTGGATCTATCCCCTCCCTTCCCCTTGGCTAGCCACCACTTTCCCTCCACCACCATTCACCGGCAGCCCTCCCTCCTCCACTCTCTTGTCGTGGAACCAACTCCCTCCAAATAGTCGACCACCTCCACAATTCCCCTCCTGCAAACACCACCCAAAACAACCCCTAAACACCTCCAAAACTCCCTCCATCCACCTCCAATGATCACCAAAAAATCACCTTCGGCGATCCCACTCCAATCCTCTTAACAATTCCTCCATTTTTTGTTTTCCAGCGATCACGGGAAAAACTTTCTGGCCTCCACTACCAGCACCACCATCTTCATCAAGTGTCCTTCATTTTCAATTTTTCAGTGATCGCCGGAAAACACCTTCAGGCACCACCACCACCAGCCGCCTCTCCAGCAACCACTTCCGGCCAACTCCGGCCAGCCACCACCCCACTACCTCATAACCACCATAACCACAATAACCACCTTCCCCCACTACCCCACTACTATGTTGCACCGACACGCGACACGACACGACACGACACGTGACTCATTCATTCTCCTAAACTACTAATCAAAGCATATAAAAATGTAATACTCATACTTACATATTATATATCATTTAATAAGATAATTGATTCCATGTCCGGCTCATCCAGTGAGAGATTTGCAATTTCCAGCATACCAACATCTTTTAATGTATTCATCGAGAATTGTCGGCGAGCCGCTAGATGTTGGGTGAGTGTCGGCGAGGAAAGCTGGAGGCCGGGGCAGAGCCGGCAAGTCGTTGGAGCCTGGGGGAATGCCAGCGAGGAAAGCTGGAGGCCGGGGCAGAGCCGGTGAGGAGCTGGAGCCTGGGGAATTGCGGGCGAGTAAAGCTGGAGGCTGGGGAAGTTCCGGCGAGGAGCGCTGGAGCTTGAGGAATTGTCGGCGAGGAAAGCTAGGGCTCAGGTCAGAGAGTCGGGCGAGCGAGCACAGCGAGCAGTCAATATATGTTTTTTATAAATCAGCAGGATTCGCATGTCCGATTGAGCGGGACACGCGAGTCCTGCAAACAGCAGCGTGTCGTTCTTCCGACACGTGTGTCTACAAGTGTCCCCGTGTCGAGAGTCCGACACGGACACGTTGACCCTCCAAGAAGGTCGGTGCTTCATAGCCCCACTAGTCACTACCTCCTAAAAGTTAGGCTCAACTCTCCTCAATGTCCTCCACCTCTCCCATTTCTCCACTCCCCCACTATCTCCTAAACAATTTCACATGGATCCATCTTATGCTGTATAAACCGAGCCCCTCCTGCAGCCTGGAAACCTCCTGCCAGCATTATTTTCTCACGCCCAGTCCCTCCTGCTACCTGGAAGCCTTTCCCCACATCTATTACTCACATCAAACTCCCCTTCTCCCTCACTTCAAGCCCCCTGCTGCCTGGAGCTTTGCAGCCAACCAAGTCTTCCCCAATACCAGCCCCTGGAACATCCAGCTAGCACCCCCAAATTCCTAATTTCTGCTGCCCGGGAACCATTCCATCCCCTGGAACTTCCATCCAGCACCCCAAAATCCCAATTATTGCTGTCCAGGAAGAAAACTGCACCTTCTTGCTTCTGTCCAGCCTTCCGGGCTCCAGAAACAGCCTTCCCAATCCTTCCAACTGCCTTTCCAAGCATCCAACACTGTTGCTGTTCAACTCCGGCAGTCAGACATAGATTCAGGGCCCAAATCCAGGCCCGGGCTTTACTTCCGGCCACCTGAAGCTCTTCGGAAACCCATTCAGCCCTCCCCTATTTCCGAATTGTGTGAGTTTTATAGTTTGAAGTCAATTATTTTATATCAAATTATGTGTTAATTTCCCTCTTGAGAAATATTTGTTTGTAATCGTTGTTTTCAATTTTTGAGGTGTTGTAAGTTCTTATTTACTTAATTATTTGATTTTGAACTCTCTTGCATTTATACAAACTTCACGTGTTTCCTTGCTTATAAGCTTTAAATGTTGTCACATCTTCCATTTTTTATTTATAAAACAAATTATTATTGCAAGTTACAAATCGTCGGAGCTCATATACTGTCTCTCGTCGCTTCGCTGATGCTTGGTCTCAGCTTTTGCTTTGGTGTTTGTTCTATATGTATGTCCTTCCCGCCCAAGACCTCATTTGAGAGCTCCTCCTGCTCCGCAGGGATCTTCTACTGATGCTCATCACTTGAAGCACTAGCTACCATTTGCTAACTCTAGTCAACTCTTAGTTATGATACGGCCCCTCCATCCAAACCACCAGATCCCTTTGGGGGCCCTTGAGCTTAAGAATACTTTCATTGCTACGGATAGTAGAAAATTGGTCTTCTTTACCCCCTCAAGATTATTATCTGTTCATCCCCTTTTTAAATTCAACATTGTAGCAAAGTATGCTCACAATCATCCATTTTTCATTGACATTAAAAGTTATTTTAAGAAACCATTTAGGAATTTCTTTGATTTCATTATTAGCTTTGTTTTGCTATGTCTTTTGGATAAAAGGATTTTAATAAACTGGCTTAAGGAACATTTGATTGCTGAAGACTTCCTCTTCTGATTTTTTAAGTGGTTGTTATGGGTGTACAGTACAAGTCCAGTTCTCCTTAACTTTCGACTTTTTAGGTATTCTGAGTAGTCGAATATACTCTACGTGTTTGAATTTCATCACAAAATATTAATTTTTGCAACTCTATTTTAGAACCTCTTCGGTATATCAATGGAAGAAAACAAGAAATCAACTCTTCTTCGCCTCATTAGCTCTCTCTCTCTACCTAGGGTTAGCAATTTAGTAACTCCCTTGAGCTCCCTGCCTCCAACAGCCACAAAAAACTATGCACTGTCTCCGCTCCAATCTTTGGAACGTAAGAAATTAGTGACAAAGACTTTGATCCTTATCCTCTCTTCCGCTGCCGATCAACAAAGATATCCCACTCGATGACCCGATCTGACCAAATGAAATTCAAAGGCACATGAAATCATGCAAATGATTTGAGCCCATTGAAACCCTAGCTTAACATATCTTATGGAAAGCCTGTTGTAACTCATGCTTCCTCTTACTCATCGAAGTCACTTCTTCCTCTCATAGAAGACACGACAATGCCTAACTTTGTTTGTCAAAATTTTGAATGTGGTTGATGTCTCTGCCAGAAACTCACATTTCTTCTCAGTGGATGAGTCAATGCTTGTTCTTCTAAAGATAGTAGATCGACACTCCTTGATCCAAACCAATTGATCCTTCTTCCAGATACACTCCTGGCAGCATAGACGACGATCCAGAGTCATGAGCATCTTCTCTTATTCATTCTAGTTTCTCACTCGATCTTCCCTAACAACTAATCGATTCACTTCAGCCCTATCTATGTTGTCGGGGTGACTCTTCTGCAGCAGCTAGAGCTGTCACTTAAAATCGAAAACCATAAATTGAATCAGAATCACAAAGAACTTGACCAAACCGTTCGCGGATTATTCGAGTTCCGGTTAAAATTTTAGAACCAAAAACAACAATGGTACGGGTGGGGTTCCATCATTTTATTATCCGTACCGAAATCAGAACCGTAACTTAAATATCTCGGGCGGTTTCAGAATTTTTAGACCCGATCTGAATCGGACCGAAGCAAAACCAAATCATAATTCGTTTATTATTATTATTATTCTTTATAATATATAATTAGTATTATATTATTATTATTTATAATATTAATAATATATATTTATTATTTATACGACTATACCTATATCAGTCGTTCGATTATAGCGTCGTTCAATTGCAGCAGGATTCAAATACTCATACACAAGTCGCGTCACATTAGGTCATTTCCCCGCTCCACTATGTCGAAGGCTTCCTTCTCGCTCTACTTGCTCGATCGTTGAAGGTTTTCTTCTCCCCATTCCAGCAACATTCGCTCAGGCAATGTTCATTCTGACATTTTTGCTAGGGCTTCGTATCTATGTACGGAATCGGCGAATTCATCCACTGGCTTCTCCTAAACGATCTTCTGGCATTATTCGTTTTCTCCCACGCAATTAGGTTTCAAATTTAGAGACCTTTGATGACTACTTGGTGAGGTTATTTCTTCTGACCTTTTTGGATCAGATTTATTGTAATCATACAATATTACACATTCATTTTCTATTCAATGCGCCAAATTAGATATTATTACATGCATATTGTATTATTTCAATTTTAACATATTTAGATTTAAGAAACCACGAAATTATTGCTCCAAGCATTTGAATTCTAATTTCCTTTTCAAATTTACATTTTAAAAAAGATAATAATCTTTGTGAATGTGTCTAATGACTCAAATTATAGAGTTATAAAATGATTAAAACTATAACACATAGAACAGATTCGAACCGGACCGAACCGCATGAAACCAAGCTGAACTGTTACTGACCGGTTTAGTTTTGGTTCTTGTTGAACCGGAACCAGAACCGTTGACACGACGGTTCCAAAAATTATGCTAAAATTGAAACCGGTCAAATCAAATAAGTTTTTTATTTTAATTTGGAGAATCACTTTGCCGGTTCAGTTCACGATTTTAGTAGAACCAAAATCGAACCGGAACCGTGACAGCTCTAGCAACAACATTGTTTGATCCTTCACCAATATAAATTGTTCGTTTAGGTTGGTCATCGTCGACGTCATAAATGAAGCAAACTGAATTCCTCAACATGCAACCTAAACACTTCACACAATCGCACGTCGTTGTATTCCTTCAACCGACTTGAACACTCGCACGAGATCCATTAGTAGCTTGCAGTAGCTCGAGAACCTTTGCTCGTTAACTTTCCTTTCATCGACCACTACTTCCGCAGAATCTGCAGAGCACATCAATCCATTCGACTCGCACAGATATTGATCCATCCCGAATTAGGCACGCGAACTCAAATCTCCTTCAATATGATTCCTTTGATTGATTTCCATAGCATCCATTAAGCACATGTTCCTCCACCGTTTGATTAAATTTCCCAGTCTTGCTCCGCAGAGCCTCTTTCCTCCATAGCCACGACTCTTGTCCATGGGTAATTACACTGATCAATGGCAAATACTCAAGTGATGGCAAAAAACCTGAGACAGATCAGGAAGCCGCTACAGCATGTCAACTGTCGAGCCTCACCACCCTAATCGCCAAAATTAACGTTCTTCTCCGCCAATGCAAGGCATTAATGAAACAAACTATGAGCAGGCTAACAATAATTCGGGCATTCATCCAACCCTTCCATACTCCAAAACCTCAACTGGCGAGCACACCAATGTTGTCAATGAATGTGATGAGAAATTTCAGCATATATTAGCACTTGAAAGTCATCCCCTCCAACCATTGTTGTGTTTCCATCGATCCTGTCTATTTCTATCCAGATACCACTCTCCAACCATCGTCCCATGTTGTCCCTAATCATCAGGCACTTCCATTATAGTGCCCGATTGTAATCTTTCAGCTAGCCTGATACTCATTAACTCCTACGGCCCTGCCCTCATCCAGTAGACACCTCTCTGGTCGTCGACCCAACCAGAACCCATTCATTGAGTCGCACGGTAGCCATCAATTACGCACAAGAAGATGAACCAGATGGACGAGCTACAATATTTTACTCTTTTGTTGAGCCAAATAACCGAATTTTCTCCTAAGAAAACAATATAACTACTAGTATAACACCAATCATCAATAGATCGAGACAACAAAATCAGCATCATCATAGATTGTGAGAGGAAATGTAGAAGACAGTTTTAGAGGATTTTTTGTCTAGGAGTTCCCTTCAGGGAATGTCCTAGTGGACTCTTTAACTTTTCCCATTACATGGCATCCTATCAAACCCTTATCATTTTTATAACATAATCAGTTTTTAAGTTGTCATGGGCAGTGAAGTCCCGGCAAAGCCTAGCCCACTTGTCATCAAAAGTTAAGATTTTTATAACACAATACAGCAATTGATTTGGGTGCAAACCTAACATGATTTTTTTGCATGAGATGAACACGAAAGTTAAGATTTCCTGTGCAGCTGATTTGGTTGCTCCATCCAAATAACATTTAAGATAACTCGCCCTTCCTAGCAAGCTAAGTATATCCACTAGCCCAGAGTCGAGATCAATTTCTTTAACCATCACAATTGCGTTTCTTTACACCGCATTTAAGGTATACTCTTTAATGGGAGTCGCATAACCAGTATAAGCATGACATGAAAACGAATAAACGTTGAAGTTTTTTTCTTAAACTTACAAGTCTGGAAATCGCGGCAGTGTAAGGAAATGGAGAAGGAGAAGGAGAAGGAGAAAAGAAACGGCGATTTCGGAGGGCTCTCAATACAGCAAGAGATGCCATTGCAGTGCAAGTGAACCTTTTCCCTCCCTCTGTACTCGTGTTAGGATTCGCCTCAAAATTCGCCGACTGGGAACAGAGAAAGCCGCCGACTGTCTGATATGAACATCGAGCGACAGAGAACGTGTACTCTCCCTCAGCGGGATGCCCTTCGCCGCTCGCTGGGTGGAGGACGATTCCCGGTGGAGACGATTCTGATGCGTTCGGATATTGGGGTAATTTTGTAATTTTTATCTCTATATTTAGGTCTTTTTAGAAAATGTACTGTATTCTCTGTCTTGAGTTGGAGTAATACTTAGGTCAGCAGTCTGACGATGCTCATGGTCCTGCACCAATGAGGAGCCTGCAAAGTAGGTGGGGTCCACGTAATTGTGGCTTGTGTCATAAACTTTTGCGCGGGACCCTCATCATTTCAGGCTTCTCATTGATTTTCCTGATCATGCTCATGGTCAGAAATCCTAACCCGAAACTTTCTCTTGAGTTGAGCTGAGGAGTTCATCCAAGAAATCCTCATTCCTCTCATAGGATGTGGCTTATTTGTCTATTTAGAGCTTGGCTTTTAGGATAATCTAGTTGTATTGTATTTTGTTTCATCTTTTGAATCAATGTATTACAAGTTTATGATTCTTCATTTTTGCTTGCCCAATAAAATCGGGGTCGGAGGAGGAATGTCCTCAGCATCTCCACAAATTGCTAGATCCATTCAAGAAGAGACGGGGACGGCAGCGACAACCTGACGGAAACTCGCGGAACAAGCGGCGGGATCTCAGGAACTCTTTCGTCTTGATCTCCAAAGAGGCTTAGGAAAAACCTAATCGTATGTTTATGTATACCTCGGGGATATAAGAAAGATGTGTATCTCCGCTATCCGCAGATCTGAGACTTAATTAGAGTAAACATATAATGTCGGTGTGTTGATACGACGATATTCAAAATATCGTCTTATCAACACGACAATGTCGTCTTGTCAACACGACACAAAACTGTCTTGTCAACACGACAATATCTACTTTTCAACACGATAATATCTACTTTTCAACACGATAATATCTACTTGTCAACACGATAATATTCATAATATCGTCTTTTTCATTTAGACAAGAACGATTCATCAGACATCGTCTTGACTACTCAACGATATTCACAGTATCGTCTTGTTGTCTCGACGGCATTCCATATGATAAATCCAACTCAAATGTGTCATACGATTGATCCTTCATTCATATCCAACATGAGTAAGACCAACACAATCCTTCCTCCAACTTCTTCAAACGCTATAATGAGCGATCATATATTCTCATACCGCGTTGTCAGCAAGACTAACTGTTTGATTACTTCTAAATCACTCTGAAAACTCCACCAATGAGGTGGCATGCAAATAACAAAACTGAGAAAAGCTTTCCTTCTCCAACCTAACGCCCTCCCGATCCTGAACACTGAAGTCCCCATTTTGCGTTGTTGTTGGCGGTGAAGCCTCCGGTAGCCTGCCCGAAGCCCTCTGATAGTGTCGTCGGACCCCGACGAACCTGACGAGGACAGTTCGGCCGGGCTCCGGTGGCCCTGACCATGAGGTCCAAATCTGGGCCTCACGGTTAGGGTCATCGTCGGCGGTGCCCCTGACGGAGCGCAGCGGGACGGCCGCCGGCGGGTTCGTCGGGGTCGGCGACCTCGCCGGTGTTCGCCTCTGGCGGCTTGCCCGGAGCCCCAGAGTAGACTCATATTCGCTCGATGTTATTATCTCTTGTATATTCACGGGTTGAACTCAACTCCCCTTGTATCTATGCCTCCACCACCACCTCCAACAAAGCCTCAGAGTAGGCACATGTTAGATTCTTATCAAGTAAAATACGAGCACGAGATTAGTTATAAAGAAGATCTATGTCACACCTATGGCCTCCTATTTGGGAGGGAGATAGCGGTTGAAGATAAAGTGGTTGAAGACAGAGCGAATGGAGATGGAGAAAGAATGACATTTCAAAGCATGCTTCCTTCCCTCCGGTTAAAATTTGGCATAAACAGATTTGTTTAAATCCATAGTTCCAGCATTTGTGTTTTTTTTTTCAAAATCACAGCGGAGGGAAAAAAACACTCAAACAAAGAGAGCCTTAGAGTGAGCATTAAATCAGGGAACTGAGGATACACAATCTGCAAAATGAAGCTAAGTGTGTGTTTGGGATAGCTTACTTGCTCCGGTGCCAGTCACATACTCGGATCTCAATGACATAATAGTAGGTGTATATTAGAGAAATGAAATGAGTACACAATATTCACGGGCCTGTATCTCACTTATTCCCCAATGAAATTGGGAGTATAAACTATCAATAAAAAGGTAAAAACAAGTTCTATTTCAAATAATAACAATTAAAGTCAGTTCAGTTGTACGAATTGGGGCTTCAAAATTAGAATTGGGATTCAATTCCAATGAAAATGGACCTCTAATTCTAATTTCAGACCTCAATTCGTCCAAACGAACACTCTTAAAGTTCGTTTGGTTTAACACAATTGTGGCTTTAGAATTTGAATTGTAGTCCAATTTCAATGAAAATAGACCTCCAGTTCTAATTTCAGAGCCTCAATTCTATCCAACTCAGTAATTCAATAATAGATAAACATGTATGCATAATTTAATGATAGATAAACAATTTGGTTTTTACACGCATTCATATATAAAGATCGAAGCTTAGACAACTAGATTTAAGATCGACAAGAACCGTGTCCCGCTCATTGAAATAGCGCAATCAAAGCGAACCATAAAGATATAAATCCAAACTCAGAGCGAGGAGAAGATGGGAAAGCCTGGGAGGGTGACACCCGCATCAACTATGAAGATGTTGCCAGTCACATACTCGGATGAGTCGTGGATCAAATATCGCACCAATGAGGTTAGGGCGGGATCTAGCGTGCCGTAAGTTCTCAATGGGACCGTCTTCTTCATCACCCTCTCGAGCCAGTCCTTCTCCATCAGTCCGGCAGTTATCTCCGATTTAAACAGACCGGGAGCTATAGAATTCACTCTTATACCAAATACCCCCAGCTCCATCGCCATCACCTGCAGTTAAAGGCAACAGAATCTGTTAAATTCACATAATTATTACCCTATAGTTAGTCTTTTATCCATGTTACTTTGGGTCTAACCTAGTTATTTTAACAAGCTTTCAAATGGAGAAATTATTATGAGCAATTATGGTACAAAAAAGTACCGGCTGCCACTTGGGGTTATTGATATATTTAGGCTCCGGAACGATGTTTTTGCTCCAGTGAGTTTGGACAAAAACGCCTTTGTCATGGACTGCATATTTGACATGACAATGGTTATGACTGTCACCAAGAAAAGAAACTAGTTTTGAACATAAAAGTGGACAAAGTTCCTTAGGTGAGGTCGGGCATTCATGAACGACGGTTCATAACCACGACACAACGTTCATGACCACCACTGTCACGCCAAACGGAGCCATAGAATCCATTTAGGCTCCGTTTGGGAGGACTTATTTTCACCGGTCAAACGGTCATGACCGCATGAACTGAGATTTAAAATAAGTCCAAGTTCATGCGGTCATGACCGCTTGACCGGTGAAAATAAGTCCTTCCACACAAAGCCTTAGTGATACAGTGTCTTAATAACAACACATCCCAATATAATACTATATATTTTGTTCACAGAATTAGCTGTGTATTGCACAGCATTAATTATTTCTGTAGTCATTAAACCAGCATGTATTCCATAGTTAATATATTCCGAATAGATCATAAAACAAATAAAAAAATTACTACTCATTTTTAAAGTTTTTAGTTATTAATCAATCGCAAGATACACGTAATAATTCTCCTTTAAGCTGATTTTCCAGTGCATTATCTTCAACATTTGCTATGCCCGCCTGTATAATCGTTACTTTCAATTTATCCAGTGCAGTTATGCCACATCTTAGTATTCTGACCTTGGTGATGTTCAAGTAGGATATCAATGAAAGTTGTAGTGCCTAACACTTGAATGTTTACAAGCTACAATGTTATTACTTGTTATCATGGCTTAAATAACTGGTTTAGGGTTGAACATGTTCAAGCGGTTCAAGAATCAGGCCAGAAAGAGCGATTGGACAGCGATAGACCTGCAAAGAGGATGGCAGAGAACAAATCACAAGATCTGGCAAGCATAGCAAGGAGTAATGAGATTCAAAATCAGATCGGCAGAAAGCTTGTAGATCGAAGATGATTAGAGAATCCCTTGCTCAACGTCCAGATAGATCAAATGCAGAGCAATTGAGCAAACCGCTATGGACAGCTGCAATAGCGATGTGAAGAGCAAGCCAAAACCCAATTAAGAATGAAAAGGTTGCAGGGGCAAGATGGATGATTTTGGTTTTTTTGTGCAGCAGCAACATCTTCACAATACAGCCAAGAAGAAAGAAAAATAAAAGCCTTGATGAGCATTGTGTCTTTGAATAAATACAATCCATATACTTTGTAATTTGTCATATAGTAACGAATCATTGTGTTATGGTCCTTCTTCGGAGGTGGTCGGAAGTAAGGATGCGGGTGGTGGAGATAGTGGCGGGATACTACGGAGCCGTGACTGCGGCTGCCTAAGCGGGACTGCTCGTCGGAGGACAGAGTCACCAAGATCTCACAATGAAAGAAAGGAATTATAATATTTTCTTGCTTGTTTCATACATACCCCCACATGCCTTTATATAGGCTATACATAATAATGACTCACCTAATAATTTCTCAACACTCACATAACTCTCATAAAAACATAAATAACAATATTCATGACATATAACAATAACATAACCGACACATAACATAACATAACATGATAACATGACCGACACATAACATCTCATCTGCCCTTGAAATCGAGCTTGCCATCAAGCTCGAATTCCACGTGGTGACCAGAGCATCTGGCAGCTTGATTTCCCGCCAGAACAATGCATGATATCGCGTAGCGACGTCGGTGAGTAGCGGCGGCGCCGTTGGAAAGACGAGCGGCGTAAGTAATGACTTCGGCAAGGTCGGTGGAATGGTGAAGAGGAGGAGCAAGTGGGTCAGTGGAGCGGTGAGGAGCAGCAGCAGCAGGTAGGTCGGGGAAGCGACGACCGACAAAATGAACGGATCTATAGGCGGTGAGGTGACCGTTTGGGTCGGTAGAGCGGTGGCTGGCGGAACAAGTGCTGGCGGAAAGGCGGCCATGATGTCTGATGAAGGTGACCCAAGGTGGGGCGGTACCGCCACGACATGTGATGGCGGGAGGTCAATTACCGCTAAAAGCGGTGGCACGTCAGTGGGCGGCGCAGATAGCGACTGCACGAAAAGAGACGGCGGTGGAAGTGGTAGGGACACGGGCTGCGGCAGAAAGGCGGATGTCAGGTTTTTAATGTGGTGGAGGAGTGCGTCGGTATTCCGAAGGCGTGTGTCCATGGAGCTCATCATTTCTCGTAGCCTCGATTGGATGGTTGCGGCATCCACGACAGTTAATGTATTGCTCCCCATTAGATGACTTAAATAATTTGATTAAGAAGGAAAAATGTTGGATGAGAGGTAATTTAAATTTTTTTTTTAAAGTTGGGTTGCTGTTTGGAGAGAGGGGTAGAAATGAGGCTGAGATTCAAGGTTGAGAGTGAATAGTGTGGGCCCGGGAACAATGTTTATTAAAATAAACCGGGAAATGAAACAGCGGGCGGCTCGATGCTAGGTTTGGTCGGGAAGGTGGAGGTGTGGGCTTGATGAAAAAAGCTGAAGCGCGGGCGGCTTGAGGAAGGCAGAGAGATGCAGGCGGCTCGAGGGAAGCAGGTAGAAGCAGGAGGTTCGAGGGAAATAGGGCGACGCGGCTCTGGAACGGCGATGGCCGAGCAATGATCATCAGCGGCTTTGACGAGGGATGGAATGCGGTCGGTCGACGATCCAACGGAACGCCTGCCGGAGCCACCAATAATCGTCAGCGGCTTTGCAGGAGGCGGAGGTTGACGAAGAGGGCACGCCGAGGGCTGGTGATGTGCAGCGGCTCGACGAAGAAGAGTCGGCGGGTCATGCGGCTCGAGACAGCGAGGCCGACGATCAGGAAGATGAACAGTGGTGAAAGTGCGTTGGTGTTGATTTCGACGGAGCTCCAGGCGACGAGGATGCACGTGACGGGGTCGATTTTGACTGAGCTGCACGCAGAAGCAGAGGTGGTGTGTTGTTGCTGACCCGTCAGAAGAGCTGATCAAGAACGGGAAAAAGGAAAATGGCGTCGATGCGGTGCTGACGTGCGTCCACGGAAAAGGATCGAGACCCTCCGATACCAAGTTGTTATGGTCCTTCTTCGGAGGTGGCCGGATGTAGAGATGCGGGTGGTGGAGATGGTGGCGGGATAATACGGAGCCGTGACCGCGGCTGCCTAAGCGGGGTTGCTCGTCGGAGGAGAGAGTCGTAAAGATCTCACAATGAAATAAGGGAATTAGAATACTTTCTTGCTTGCTTCATACATACCCCCACATGTCTTTATATAGGCTATACATAATAATGACTCACCTAATAATTTTCCAACACTCACCTAACTCTCATAAAGACATAAATAACAATATTCATGACACATAGCAATAACATAACTGACACATAGCATAACATGATAATATGACCGACGCATAATACGGCACATAACACATTGTCCCTCTTACATGCATGTATATTAATTACATGTTTAATAAAAGTACATATATATTTATCTCCGACATTTTTCTAATGTATTTTTTTGTTTTACTTTGATTGCATGGAATGACGGCGTTTACAATTGGTAACAGTGATCTTTTTTTTATTCATTCGGAGGTATTAATGTCCCGAGCAAAGTAGGAAAAGTTCAATGAATAGAACAACTTCACGATTTGGTAGGAGGTCCTACTGAAGAAATTTGAAGGTGTGAAAAAAAAGAAAGAAAGAACAAAATAAATATTTTACTATTTATTTCTCTCTTACATGCATACATACAGTAATTTGTACACTTATATAGGAAGAGAGGGAGGAGCAACGTTCTCATTCTAAGATGTGAGACTAATAGTTAAAGAGGGAATTGACTCTAGTTGGGCCTTGTTAGGAGCATTTTATACATTATTCAACACTCCCCCACAAGCAGGAGCATACAAATCATAAGCAACAAGCTTGGACAAGAACTGATAATATATCGGACGTGGTAGGGTCTTTGTGAGAATGTCAGTAACTTGTCTAGTAGCAGGAACATGTTATAGTTCCAATCTCTTCAGTTGAACCTTCTCCCAAACGAATTGACAATTGACTTTGATGTGCTTAATGCGTTCATGAATTACGGGATTCTTGACAATATATATAGCTGCTTGATTGTTACAAAAGTGAGTGGACGAAGAGGGAAGTTTGACTCCTAGGTTACTTAGGAGGCTTTCCAACTAGGTAAGCTCAGATACAACAGCTGTCATTGAACGATACTCAACTTCAACAGATGAGCGAGCATGCACAGATCGCTTCTTGTTGCTTCAGGCGATAAGGTGTCCACCAAAGTATGTACAATACTCACTTGTGGAAGGACAAATTTCCGGAATAGCCTTAAAATTAATCTAAAGGTATAGAAATAGCCTTCGTTTAATAAGCATTCCCAATTTAGACCCCTTTTGCAGATTTGGCAGGCACGTGTGCCCGGGTGCAGCATTGGTTGGGTGTTTAAGGAGAAGAATTGTAATGGCCGGCTGTTTTAAGTAATGAGGAAATTAATAAAGTAATAATTGATGATTTTAATGAGTGATTCATTGTCCAGTTTAACGATCTTTTAGTCTCACACCGCTCTAAGGCTTTTTTTGATACGCTTGAGAGTCTATAAAAGAAATCATATAACATCATAGCCAACCACACAAATTAGATATGTATATCTTTACCTAAGGATATGCTCTTTGTATAGCCTGCAGGTTAGTAATTTAATATTTCAAATGTTTAGTTTAGTTTTTATGATTTAATAGCAAAGAGTAATTAGTTATTAATAAATGTTTTATTTCTTTAATAATTTAAATGTTTAGTTTTTTTATGATTTAATAACAAAGAGTAAATAGTTATTAATAAATGTTTTATTTCGTTTTTAAATTCAGTGATTTTGAGGTGTTATAATCATGTCTAATGGTGTTGAATATGAACATGATGAGTGCAAAGTATATCAGCAACAATGATTTGATATTGATCTAAATGAACTGGATGATAACTGCAGTGACGACTCGCCTGATAATTATGAAAATATTTGTGAAACTCAAAATAGAATTAAAGAAATCTTTGAACGATCAATTTCGATTGATCATAGTTGGGTTGATCGCATAATTGTTGATAATTCATTCATTCAATTTGCTAGAACAATAAAAGATTGGGCGGTTAAAGAAGATTTTGATGAAGAACATTCACAAGATAAATCGCACTGAATTTTCATGTTACGATAATAATAATATAGCACATCGTGTATTGCTCATCGATGATGAATGCTCATGCAGTTGTCATAATATGATCTTATATCATGTCCTTTGTGCTCGTATGATTACTTCACTTGCATCTAGACGTGTTTCGCATGAGGAGTTTGTATCATACTTTTATATAATATCTAGTTACAAAAATACATAGAGTGAAAGTTTCCATGATATTCCAGATATTACCGGGTGACAACTATTAGGCGCGACACGAGGTACTATTGAGCTCCAACCACTCACTTTAATACGAAGGACTGGATGCCCTCAAACTTGTCGACATCATAATACAATGGATGAGCACATTCATTGCAAAAATAGAAGATGTGGTATTTGTAAAGAATTGGGACACAATCGGACAACATGTCCCGCAAATCCAGAAAATCGAAGGTGAGAATTTATTTGTTTATAAAATTTTATTGCATTTTGTGTATAAATCATCTACTTAAATATTTATAATAATGTTTTCTTTAAATTTTTTTCAGACGTTATGGAGGAATACATTAGCTGTAGCAAGGAATGAATCGTTGACTCTTTTAGGATGTTTTGGAAGACCTTTTCGCAGTCGTTTTGTTTTAATTTTACTTTGTTAGCATTTGTTGTTTTGGGAATGCACTAGTTGTTTATTTTATTACTTTGAGAATGTTAATTAGATAAAATGTTCTGCTAATTTTGCTCTTAAATTGCACGCATCATTAAATATTAATTTCCTCAAAGATCCCTCATTAATGAAAATGAAAATGCGACCAAATATAAGTTGACAAAATATCAATATAAGATTTGGTCGGGCTTAATAATGAAGGCAAGTTCAAAGATAGATAAATAATTAGGGACCGAGCTCACGTAATAATAAATAATCTACATTGTTAGCTGTTACTGCGAGTATATAAGAGCATCTGTTAATTTTTCTGCTTAAACACCCGACCAATGCTGCACTCGGGACCACGTGTCTGCCAAATCTACAAAAGGGGTCTATATTGGGAATGCTTATTAAACGAAGGCTATTTTTTATACTTTAGATTAATTTTAAGGCTATTCAGAAAATTTGTCTCTTGTGGAACGACAATCATCCAGAGAGCCAGCATAGTCAGCATCAGAGTAGACAATAAGAGATAAGGAAGAAGAGGGCTTTTATACAAGCCCCTGTCCAAGAGCAGTCTTCAAATATCGAAGGATGCACTCGATGGTCTGGAGGTGAGTGCATGGCTATCAGGATCGCGATCCGGATCAAAAGATCTTACTATCCTACGATCCAGATTTTGTAAACCGATCTGAGTTTTACCTATGATCTAAATCGGATCTTAGAATCTTTAGGATCGCGATCCTGACCAAATTCTACCGGTCCGGCCAAATGTAGCTAGAAACATGTCCAATCCTATCCCGACCCCATTCAACTGATCCAACCCTATCTCGACCTCATTCAACCGGTATAACGCTCATAACTCATTGCTTAACCTTATCCCAATCTTGACCCCATCATAATGGTGTCTTGCACTTTATTATCTATTATGTGAATGTGTTGTGCATACTTGTAGCATAAATATGTATAAACTATCATAAAGCCTATTTTATTAAGAAATTTTTAAAATTTCAATTCACCCCACTCTTGTGGTTTGTGTTGTTAAGTATTTTTAGTGTACAACAATTACTTGTTAGAATATATTTGCATGTGCATTACATCATTCCTAGGAATTCACGAATTCCACCATTATCACACCACCAGAGTCCTTGAGCACTTTCACACACCACACCTTGTCTTATGTCACATTGAACGTAGATTAAATGAAGCATACAAATATTTTTCTCTGTTTTTCTGATTGTGTTTTCTATTTTGCATCAACTGTATTTGTATCAGATAACGTTTTTTCTACATTTGATGAATCACCGTTAGTAAAACTCAAGAAAATGGTGAAAGAATGCCCAAACCACTGATGCATGCTAGTGAGCTACCTTTTTGTAGTTCCATGAAGGAAAAAAATTTACAACTGTCAAAGATGACCATATTATGAAATAAAATTTTAGTCGCATCTGATGTAACCAACCTAGCATCTTCTTATACATTTTACAAAGCATATCATGCATGGAGAACACCATACAACAATTTCCAAGCTAATACATGGGGGGAAAACTTAACTATATTTATGGCTCTGAATTACCTTTGTAATGGCATTTAGACCTGTTTTAGAAGCAGCATAACCCAGGCCTCCAGGCAACTGTCCGCGTTCAATTCCGCCAATGGAAGACATATTGATAACACATCCTCTAATTTTAGAATCTCTCATAAGCTTGCAGACATATTTTGACACCAGCCACGAGCCAGTTAAATTAGTGGAAATATTGTTATGCCAGTCTTCTTCAGGCCAATCTAGTGGAGAATTAACGCCACCTGAGGCAATGAAGAAAGCTGTAAGAGGCCGAAAAAGTAGCACATAATGTTTAACTGGAAGTCAGATCATGACAATGCCATTAATCATGCCAAAAGATTCATTTGATAACAAAATGATAGCTGAATACTAAGAACTAAAAGGGGGATATCTATATGCTATATGTTACCGTCAAGCATTCTTGGAGATGATACAGGAAGTTGGCAGTGAAATAAGATAATTTATTAGAATTTTCAAGATTTAATCATAAATTATAATAGGGCACGGGCAAATTGAGAACAATTCAATAACATTAAGAGTAACTTTGTAGGAGCGGTAGGCTGCTGTTGGGCTAGAGAGTAATGAGCATGCAAGTCCGACCAGAGCACCAGCAAATTAGTTTGAGCAAGTACTTGCACGACCGCTTAGCGGTATGCCGATACACAAACACAACACAAAACAAGAATAATAAAAGTGATGTAGAGATCTAATGTGGAAACCCAATAGGGTGAAAAACAACGAGACGATCGGAGTCCAACCCGGAAAGCCGCCACTAAAATGTATGAAACAATACACAATTATAAGACTTTCTCTCATTGATACTTATAGGATCTTCATCAGCTTCACACTACACAATACAATAAATATTAACAGAAAAACTGCAAATTACTGACAACGGCGGACGAGACGGATTACACAAATCTTCTCCAAGATGTCTCTTCGAATCCTTGTCTAAATCTGTTCCAGATCCAATCCGTGTAGGCGAAGTACTTCTCGTCAACGTCATACAACGACATTCGAAAGCTCTCTCAAACTAAGACGATTGTCGTAAAGGCATCTCTATAAATCTTGAGTTTGGATAGAAGTTGACACCTTACCCCTCCTCCTTCATCCCTATTTATAGGGTCAAAACCAAGGAGAAAGATGTGATAGATGACATGTGGATGAAGCTTCCATGCTTCCATGAAGCTTCATTTGAAGCTTCCATGAAGCTTCTCATGGAAGCTTCAAATGAAGCTTCTCATGGAAGCTTCAAATGAAGCTTCTCATGGAAGCTTCAAATGAAGCTTCTCATGGAAGCTTCATGAAGCTTCTCATGGAAGCTTCATTTGAAGCTTCTCATGGAAGCTTCATTTGAAGCTTCCATGAAGCTTCATTTGGTCAAAAAACACATGTTGGTTTAAAGGTCAAAGGTGGTTTCTCCTTTTCACATTTGTCATGAAACACATGCTTGAAAAGCATAGTCAAAGTTTGCACGAGTCTTTCACACTTAGTAGAAGATTATCTTAACAAATTTCCCACTCTTCGACTAAGTGAAGAAAATCTGTCATTCTGACAATCTGCCCCAGAGTCTTCAATTTGCCTCTCACTAGGTCCTCCAGTAACATGTCTCCACATTCGATCAGCAACACCAAATTCGAGTTAATGAGACTCGAACTCAACAGTTTTCTCCACAAAGGACGTGAACTATACCGTAAGTTATCAAAGGCGCAAGGCACACCGAGGCGCAAAGGGCCCCTGGAGCATAGGCGCAAGGCGCAGGCACGCGCCTGAGGCACGTGAGGTGCAAAAATGGGGGAAACGAAATTGAGCGAATTGGGCGTCCAATTCGTTAAAATTGTGCGAATCGGGCGCCCAATTCGCTGAAATTGTGCGAATTGGGCGCCCAATTAGCTAAAATTAAGCGAATTTGCGGAATTTCAGCGAATTGGGCGACCAGTTCGCTCAGTTTCAGCGAATTGGGCGACCAGTTCGCTCAGTTTCAGCAAATTGGGCGCCCAATTCGCTCAGTTGCAGCCAATTGGGCGCCCAATTCGCTCAGTTCCAGCCAATTGGGCGCCCAATTCGCTCAGTTTCAGCCAATTGGGCGCTCAAGTGCGCCTAGGGGGTGGCTCGGGTGCGTCTAAGATCATGTTTTTGCTCATATCAAAAAAAATTTTTAAAAAATGTCCTGTAAGGCGCGCGCCTGGGGCACATCGCCCGCCTCAGCTGTGCTGAGGCGCGGCGGGCTGCGCCTGGTGCGCCCGACGCCCTCAGGCGGGCCTAGGCGCGCGCCTTGACAACTATGTCTATACCCAACAACTTATTCTACCCTTTGTTTTATGTGGAGGGAACCGTCATACTGGCGATCCTCACGCAGTGCTCGAACTTCCCTTTTGACACAGTCTTCGTAAGCATATCTACTCCATTGTCATTCGTGTGCACCTTCTGCAAATCCAGCTCTTTATGCTCTAGAGCATCGCGTATCCGATGATACCGCGTGTCAATATGCTTGGACCTCGAGTGGAAGGTGGGATTCTTTTCCAAATGAATTGCACTCTGACTGTCGCATAGGAGTGTGTAGCGGTCCTGAGTGAAACACAACTCCTTGATGAAACGCTTCATCCAAAGAAACTTTTTCCCTGCCTCACTGACTGCTATAAACTCTGCCTTCGTAGTAGACAGTGTGACACACTTCTGCAGTCTAGACTGCCACGACACAGCTCCCGCTGCAAACAGGATCAGGTACCCATAAGTCGATCTTCCGGAGTCTAAATCTCCAGCCATATCAGCATCAGTGTAGCCCAGTAGCTCTGGCTCACTACCTCTGAACTTTAACGTCAAGTCTGACGTCCCATGTTGTGATTCCAATGTTCTCTCCCGGGGTTGGAGAAAAACCTACTAACAGTGTCAACCGCATGTGTTATATCAGGACGGGTGCACATCATCGCGTGCATAAGACTGTCAACTGCAGAAGCATGAGAGACTTTCTGCATCTCCTCTTTCTCCCCAGATGTATTTGGGCATTGGTCAGCAATATCTGAAGTGAGCTGCAAACGATGTGCTCACCTTTTTCGCTTGACCCATACTGAATCTTTGTAGCACCTTCCTGATATATCTCTCTTGCAATAACCAAAGTAACTTTGAGCCTTTATCTTTCTGAATATGCATCCCTAGGATGGTTTTCGTAGCTCTCAAGTCCTTCATTGCAAATGTGGAGCTCAATTGCAACTTCAGCTCGGCAATGCGAGCAGTGTTCCTACCAACTATCAGCATATCATCTACATATAGTGATAAAGTATGGTCCTTTTGAAGTCAATCTCCCCATAAAAGTATTGAACTTCTTGTACCATTATCGCAGGGCCTACTTCAGGTCATACAAACTCTGTTCAAGCGACTGACTAGACTCTCCTTCCATTTAACCCTAAAACCTTCAGGCTGCTACATATATAGCTCATCCTCAAGATCGCCATGTAAAAATGCGGTCTTGACATCCATCTACTCGATCTCCAGGTTTAGCCTCGCAGCAAAGCCAAGAACTACCCGGATAGATGGCATCTTCACAACATGAGAGAAGCTCTCATCAAAATCAACTTCATGTATTTGACTAAAACCCTTAACCACTAATTTAGCGTTATATCTGAGTGTTGTCGAGAGGTCTCCCTGCTTTACTCTAAAAATCCATCGATTATTCAAAGCCTTCTTACCCTTAATCAATCTCACCAAATCATATGTATGGTTTTTCTGTAGAGACGGCATCTCCTCCTGCATAACAACCATCAATTCTTTCTTCTTCGAGCTCTGCACTGCTTCATCAAAGAACTCAGGCTCCCCGACATCAGTCAACAAAATATTCTCGTTAGTAGAGTATCTCAAAGATGGGTGTCTAACTCTATCAGACCTCCGTGGAGCGTGCTCAGCTGCTGGTATAGGCATATCATCAGTGATGTTGTTTGTAGTCTCTCCATCAATATCATCATCATGATTTGGAAGTGGCTCAGTGCCCTGTATGGTTGTATCGGCTCAGGCTTTGCAGTCTACTCAATATCATCACTTTCAATCATAGGAGACTATACATCACTGTGAGAGTCGGCCTTCTCAGTTTTCTTATGATCAACTATAGTCTGATCCTCACAAAATATAGCATCGCGACTGCGTACAAGTTTTTTCTCAACTAGATCAAAGAACCTATAGTCAAACTCGCGACTACGTCCATATCCTAGAAATATGCATTGTCGGGTCTTGGAATACAACTTCGATCTTTCGACTCGAGGGACGTGCACAAGGCCTTGCAGCCAAAGACCCTCAAGTAACTATATGAAGGGTCTTTCTCATACCAGACTTTATCAGGAACATCCTCCTGTAATGCATAACTGGGAGAGAGGTTAATGACATGTGCAGCTGTGTATAAAGCCTCACCCCAAAACATGCCAGGTAGTTTTGACTCAGACAACAAACACCTTATCCTCTCTATCAATGTTCTATTCATTCTTTCAGCTACGTTATTCAGTTGCGGCGTCTTGGACGGAGTCTTTTTATGTCTGATCCTTTGCTCTCTACAGTACTCATCAAAGGGACCAATATACTCTCCCTCGTTATCGGACCTGATTTACTTTAGCTTTTTCCCTGATTGTTTCTCCACCTCAACATGGAATTTCCGAAAAGTTATGAGAACCTCATCTTTGGTTTTAATAGCATAGACCCCAAGTTTTCTTGAATGATCATCGATGAATGTCACAAAGTAAGACGTTTCTTTCTTCGTCTGGGCCTTCAGTGATCCGGAAACATCAGTATGTACGAGCTCTAGTGGTTCACATCTCCTGGTGGAAGTGCGGCTCTGAAAAGAAACTCCATTTTTTCTTCCTAGTCATCCAAGGGTCGCATCTCTCTAACTGATCCACATATATATCAGATATCATCTTCTTCTTGACGAGACATCTCAGACCCTTCTGGCTAATGTGACTCAGTTTCCTATGTCATAGAGATGTGGATACACTATATCTGACAATGTTGGTCTGAGCAGCTTCAAACCTCCCCTCTATGTAGTATAGATCAGTCTCTCTATAGCCTCTAGCTACTACTAGCAACCCCTTAATAATCTTCCAAAAATCTCTACCAAAGACACTCAAGTGTCTCTCATCACTTACCTTTCCAACTGAAACTAGGTTGAAGCGGATGTCGGGTACATGCCGCACGTCCTTCAAAATCAGCAAACCTCCCGTGTTAGTTTTCAGATGCATGTCTCTCCTCCTGATGACTTTAGACGTGTCACTGTTGTCCATTCTAAGCACTCCACAGCCGTAAGTTGTGTAAGTGACAAACAACTCTATGTTGTGGGAGACATATGCAGAAGCACCTGAGTCCACAATCCAGCTCATATCATCGCATGAGAGTGTAGCTGTGGCGTCATCTCCAATAATGATAACATCGCCCTCCTCTATAGAGGCAGTGGTAGTCGTATGTGTATCTGTTTTCTCATTTGAGCACTCTCCCTTCTTCTTCTGGTCATTCTTCAGAGTATAACAAAACTTCTGAATATAACCTTTCTTGTGGCAGTAGTGACACTGCACATTCTAGTAGCGGGATCTTGACTTCCCTTTATTTTGCCTCCTCTCATTATTCATTCCTCTACTCTTGCTCCTGCCTCTCCCTCTGGGCTCAGTAAAGTGGATATCAGCTCGTGAAGAAGAGTCTGATATTCCTTGATACCTCCTTCTCACCTATTCGTTCAGGATGTCACTCTTGGCAATCTTCATAGTAATGATGGCTCCGGAAGAGAGGTTGATTAGAGAAACTCTAACCATCTCCCAAGAGTCCGGAAGAGACTTCAGCAGTCACAGAACATTGACCACGTCCTCAAAGGTCACCTTCATAGCAGTAAGTTGATTAACAATATCTTGGAACTCGTTCACATGATCCAAGATAGGCGGTCATCTATATACTTAAACTCTCCAAGCTTTTTCAGTAGATATAGCTTGTTGATGTCAGTACTCTTGACATACAACGTCTCAAGAGTCTTCCAAAATATCTTCGCATCAACGATACTTGCAGCATAATTGTAGGCGTTTGGTTCTACGAACCGTCTAATGAATTCACAGAGTTTTTGGTGCTATACTTTCCACTTATTTGGATCTGTGTCTTTAGGGATCTCCTCAAAGATATGAGCATTTCAGCCCTTGACGTATATGAGATCTTCCATCAGTAAGTGCCACTGGTGGTAGTTCGCGCCGTTCAATTTAACCATTTTCTCGGAGTCTGAATTTAATATAGACTCCATCGTGTTCTGTCACTGATCGGACAGACCTCAGTTTTTTGAGTTGACTATTTCAAAGAAAGAAATCAAAGAGGATAGGGAGAAGACCAATGGTCGTCACCTACCGCACCCGATCACTGACCTGAAATATCTGATCAACTCGTCTTCAATCTCAGACAGATCAGCCTGATAATTGCTCTGATAATGAACCCGACTCTGATACTACTTGTTGGGCTAGAGAGCGTCTGCAAATTAGTTCGAGCAAGTACCTGCAAGATCGCTTAGCGGTATGCCGATACCCAAACACATCACAAAACAAGAATAATAAAAGCGACACAGAGATTTAACGTGGAAATCCAATAGGATGAAAACCACGGGACAATCGCAGTCTAACCCGTAAAGCCGGCACTAAAATGTATGAAGCAATAGGCAATTACAAGTCTTTCGCTCTTCGATTCTTATAGATCTTCACCAGCTTCACACTATACAATACAAAAAATAGTAACAGAAAAACTGCACGTTACGGACAACAGCGGATGAGACGGATTACACAAATCCTCTCCAAGATACCTCTTCGAATCCTTGCCCAAATCTGCTCCAGATCTAATTCGTGTAGACGAAATACTACTCGTCAACGACGTACAACGACGTTCGAAAGCTCTCCTAAAATAAGACGATTGTCGCAAACGGCTCTCTAGAAATCTTTCAATGTTTGAGTTTGGAGAGAAGTGGATATCTTAGCCCTCCTCCTTCATCCCTATTTATACGGCCAAAAGCAAGGAGATAGATGTGGTAGATGACATGTGGATGAAGCTTTATTTGGTCAAAAAACACATGTTGGTTTAAAGGTCAAACACGGTTTCTCATTTTCACACTTGTCATGAAACACATGCTTAAAAGTATGGTCAAAATTAGCTAGTTTTTTCACACTTAGGAGGAAATTATCTTAACAGTTGCATGATCTACACCATTACGGTGTTAATCATATAAAAATGAGAGGAAAAATCACCCAAAAAATGTGACTAGGAGCATCATTTATTATCATGGAATTAGTGTTCATAGTGCTAAATTGGAAAGACAGCACATGTACAGTAGTCTATGTTTTAATCAATAATAACTAGAATTTTAAGATTACAGCTCTGAATCGACGATTAAATTAATGAGTCGCGGGATTAAGACTCTATTTGTTTGGGCGTTTCGCAACTCCGTTTTGGGCAAACGCCGCCGGAAGGAGGGTAAACAAATGAACCTCCAGCGGCGTTTGCTCCGTTTCCACCCGCCCGCCTTGAGAAACGCCCCAAAAAGTTCCGTTTGGAGCAACCACCTCCCCCCTCTGATTCAAACTCTCTGTTTCCACCCGCCGGATCGACCCGCCACCACTAAAACAAATGAAGCCTAAGTCATGGAGATAGTTTCTCTGAAGAGTAAGAACTTTTATACATTATGCTCATCCTAAACCTAAAACCAGTCGCTAGAAACGCCCCGCCTATAAAGAGGTGATCATCATTCCTTACAAGAGATGATTATGAAGACGCCTTTTCCAATCTGTGATAAAACCTTAGTAGTAGTTAATGGTAATGTTGAAATTTTACAAGATGCTCAAGTTGATAGCTCTGATATCAAGTAAAAACTTCTAAATCTATCAAGAGGACACCTTGATCAAATAGGAAACAGGGCGCAGAGACACTCAACCAATCCGAGCTCCAAATAAACCAGATGCAGAACAGAAAAGTAAAAATCTTGTATTATAATACTCTTTACAATGCGAGACAAACATGGCGAGACATGATTCGTCGATGTATCCTACGGAAAGCAGAAACAATACAAGACAAATATCAGACCGCGCGGACTCAAGGAGTAACCGCCCGAACTACTGTTGCACTACGGAGTCCGCTCAACCCGCCTAGTTGTCAGACCGCAACCAAACCGCGCGGACTGCCCGTTATTCCAATGCAAGCTCTACTCGCTGATCTGCAGGCCACCTAACCGCGAGGTCGCCTAGCCACCTAACCGCACGATATGTTGCTGCCGAACTGAACAGGCCGCCAGAAGCGGACAGCTTATTGAACCGGGAAACTAGTTGCGAAAGAGAAGATCGTCTGGTCGCTACCCGCGACCTGCTGATTACCGCAGAGTCCGCACTGTCCCTGAACGAAATCAGAACCAAGTCCTGACTTTCCAGCGTCATCCGCACAACCTGCACAGCACAAACCGGTCAACTTTCTCAAACCGCGCTGACACAAAACACCAGTCCGCAGCAACTATTCACGAGTTTACTTACTGTTCATTTTGTTATATTTGATGTGACAGGGGATCCTATTTATAGGCACGATGAAGAATGTGGTCACCGCCCTATCCGATAGGATAACCGCCCCATCTCACGGCAAGCACCAAGTGTATCCGCAGGTCGCGGATACACAACCAGTCTGTCGCGACTTGTGCAGGAATGCCAAACCGCCAACAGCATCAGCAAGGCTGGACAGCAACCCTATCCGTCTTGTCGCCAAAAGCCAAGCCAGGACTACAGCAACCCGCGGACTCTGCAGCAACACCACCTGTTCGCATACCAGCGGACACCGCTCCAGTCTGCACGCCCTGCGGGCACATCTCCAGTCTGCTCACTCCGAGCCCGCAGCCAAGGCACAAGCTGACAGCTGCCGGACTCGGCGGACAAGGAAAACAGTCCACACGCCCCAGCGGACACTACTCCAGTCCGCACTCACCAAGCTCGCAATCAAGCACAACTGTTGCCGAGCTTGGCAGACTGAGAAGCAGTCAGGGCTTAACCGCGCGATCTCCCCGGACTGAGGCAACATGAACTTGGTTCAAACCAAAGTCCACACCACTAGCCACAAGAGGCCAGTCCGCACTTACTGGCGGACACAAGTACCAGTCTGCCTGCCCCGGCGAACTCCATCACCCGTCCGCTCTAACTGGCGAACTTTGCGGCATCCGCCAGCCGCACCACCAGAGCTACACCAAAGATTCCATGCCGGTCTGCCGAGCTCCAGTCCAGTCCGCGTCTTGCCGGACTCTGCGGATACAGATGATATCCGCCCGGTTATCCTCTGGGAACAAACTGTCAGTCGAGCATAAGCCGGCCTGGCTGGCCTCCGCCACTGTTCGCACAGACCGCGCGAACAGACCGCCCAGGCCGCCAAGGAACAAGCCGACTGCAATAGCTCTGCCGACATGTCTATCCACCAGTCCTGTCCGCATAGACCGCGCATACAGGTCGTCCAGATCACCCTTTCATCCACTTTCACTTCACAATTTTCAACAGGTAAACCTTAGTAGATTGACAAGTGTAGTCGAGGTTTGGGATTTGGAGATCATGGGCAGCATAAAACAGATTAGATGAGTGTACTTAGCAGCATATTTCATCTACAAAAACAAGCGATTGCAAATCAATTTCCACCAAAACCATTCTCTTCTCAGAAACCATTCGATCGAATTACCTCTAACCCCAGCGTTGTTCAGCAAGGCATCAATCTTTCCAAAGGTATTCCATGCCTTCTGTACTGCGACCTCTATCTCCGATCCCTTGGCGCTCACATCAAGCTCCACGGCCATTGCTCGGGTTATAGGCGAGCCCGGAGCCGCATCCGACGAGGAGGAGGAAAAGGATCCCAACCGTTGATCTCGTCGCAGAGAGATTTGAGACGGTCGACTCTTCGTGCTGCCGCAAGAACGCGACAGCCTGCTTTGGCGAGATCTAGGCAGAGGTCACGGCCAATTCCGGAAGAAGCTCCGGTGATTAAAACGACTTTTCCTTCTAGGCTCAACCACGGCTTCATGGAGTCCGACGGCTTATGGATTCCCTCCGCCGCCATGGATTCGCCGGCAGCCGTAGCTCTTAAGTGAGATCTGGCTGGGGTTAGTTGGTTTTGCGCATATATACTTAGAGAGAGAGAGATCCAGTTCGCGGCCTTGACGATCGAACGGCGGAGGCTCCCCCGCGAATTTATAAAAGGAAGCAATCAAGGCCGCGAAAGCCGCGAACTTTTTCGCCCGAAATGCCCAGCCATACTTAGCGCACGGCAGGCTCCGTTTATAAAAGTATTTTTTGCAGCGCCAAGCGCAGTCTTCTACTCTTCTACCCCTACCAGGGGAGAAGTTTTTAGGTCCGGGCTTCGTTTGGAAATTGCCATCCAGGTGAGAGGAGGAGTTACCGCGTGTACACATAAATGGGCGAGATAAAAAGCAAAGCAGCGCCAGTGCAACAAAGCAGCGCGAGTTCTCGCACGCGAGCAATTCTGTCGCCCCGGGCTCCGGACCTAAAAATTCCCTCTACCAGGGGGGATTTTATTCCGTCCGGGGTTCCGGGCACTCGTGCACGACTAATAGTGCTCGCGCGCGGGGCTTCTCGCGCCTTTGCTTTTGTTACTTTTCTTTCTCTAAATCGCCATCGTTGATGTCTCCACCGGGTAACTCTACCTCTCACCCGACAGAGATTTACAACGGGCTCCGGTTCCAAAAATTTCCCTGGCCAGGGGCACGTTAATTTTGTTTGGGAGGACGACTGAAATATTTGTGCAATTGTGCATCTCATGACACAAATTTAAATTTTCGGAAAAATTCGGAGTTCAGGAATGAAGCATAGATTCAACTAGAAAAATGAATTGTTAGTCTGATCTGATCGAGACGGTCATATGTGAGTCAAGATTTTCAAGTTAATAATGTAAATGAGCGAAATTGTTGAGATGAGAAATTATATCTTGTTAGCGAGTTATATCGAGGGTGACGGTCGTCTCTTGTTATCGTCGTAGAGAGAGAGGGAGAGATTTTGAGGGTGACGGGGCACAGCTCGAAGAACGTATACTGATATGAACCTAGATCGCTTAACTTTTTTTGCACCAGTCACTAGGATAGTGTACATGAGCTAGGCAGGTTCAGCAGATGATCGATTCTTGAGATAAATAACAAGAGCCAATTGTCAACCACAGTTCAAAATTGACTTGTTGCACCCATTGCTAATCGCAATCCGAAAAATAAATGAAAAAAAACCTGTTTCTGCAACCGAAAATGTTAGATAGTAGTCTTAAATTACAGAGCTAAATGTCTTGTAGAATACACGGGCGGAGAATGAGTCATTTGAATGGAGATAAATCCTGCTAAAAGAGATAGAACAAGTTAAAAGATACAAAGGACTTGACTGGAAACCTTTGAATTGCTAGAGGATAAATGAAGCTACATGAGATAAATGCCGTAGCGGAGAACTTATGAGATTCGCCCGAGCTAGCAGAAGCAGGACGGCGGCAGCCGGCTTGCAGATGTGCGGTGGCGGCGGCGGGAGAGCAGACAAGCGACGGCGGGCTAAATTGAGGGAAGACAATGTCGCAGTGATTTTGGAATTGTCTTTGTAACATGTTGAATTAAGAATGTGCATCTTTTAACAATGAATATAGCACGATCCATTGCTTTTGCAAATTTAAGAGCACTGCATATATGTTATGAAAATCGATCTGTTCAAGTGCAGATGAAGAATTCTATTTCAATTAAATTTTCTAACGGCCAATTGCGGTTACGAAGATTAATTAGTGCACAAAATAAAATAAATGAACAAGCACCACAAACAAAAGACACACCAGATTTTAAAGTGGTTCCCCGAAAAATAAATATGATTACGTCCATTGTGCAATCAATAATACTATTGATTTCTCAAGCATACAATACGGCTAAAATTGAGGAATAAAACTGAATCGAGAAAAAGTTGAAAAATCTCGAAGCCTCCAAGATCCGGCCGTAGACGTTGCGACGAGAAATTAAGATGGTGACTGAAAGAAGAGCTCTGATTCAACGGCCGGCGGGAAGAAGAACTCCGAAGAGGAAGACCGGCAGCCAAGCATCAGGCTGTGCCGAAATAACTCTACCGAGAAGTTGATGCACTGCACTGCTTGGATGGACGGCCACACAACTTATATAGGTGGTGTAAGAAAACCCCAAAATAGGTATGACGGTCACAATGAAAGGTGATCAACCCTTCCAGAAAAAAAATCATCCATCATCACCGGAATAATGGGGATGTCAAATTTGGAGCGGTCTCCAAAACGGGCTGGCGGCAACAATGAGAGGTGATTAAAGATCCCTTCAAAGAAATCCTTCGTTAATATCAGAATAATGAAGATTACATAATTGGAGTGGATTTCAAAAAAAAGAGAAGGTCGGTCACGAGGAGAATCCGACGGAAAATTATGAGAGGGGGCGACAAATACACAACACATATAGACATGGAGAATTCTAACATTTAGTAAAATAAAATTTCCGGAAAATACAATAAAGGATGCTAATAAAATTATAATTTATGCTATATTCTTTATTGTTTTCTTTCTTAAATTGATGCTAATAAAATTATGAGAGAAATTATACAATAATCAAAAAAATCCAATTATGTATACCATTAAAATCTTATTTAAGATCAATTCAAAAAATCTTCAAGAACATGTATACCATTAAAATCATCCAATAAGATATTCATAGATTCATAAATAGACTATGGGCTTAGGCTCTATTTGTTTGGGCGTTTCGCTGCTCCGTTTTGGGCAAACGTCGCCGGAAAAAGGGTAAAAGTGATTCTCTGGCGGCGTTTGTTCCGCCTCCACCCGCCCGCCTTGAGAAATGACCCAAAAAGCTCCGTTTGGAGCAGCCACCTCCCCCCTCCGATTCGAACACTCTGTTTCCACCCGCCGGATCGACCCGCCACCAACGAACCAAATGGAGCCTTAAGCTGTGTTTGGTGGAGCTTATCGCGGCTTATTTGCTCCGGTGAGGTTGGGCAAAATTGTCATTGTCATTCTCATGTCTAATGACCCAAATTAGTTTTTTTTTTTTGGGTAACGGTAGTAACAAACACTAAACCAAACATACATTCTATGACAATGATGTTTTTGTCTGACCTAACCGGAGTCAATAAGCCGCGCCAAACGCAGCCTTAATTAGCCTAGCTTCCTCTCAACAAAATACTCTTCCACGTACTGTGTCCAAAAATGAATCCCCAGTTTAAGAGGGTCTAGGAAAATAGTAAATGAAGGTGCTCAAACATAGACTGCACTGCAAAAAATACAAAAAACTATGCATTGCAATGCAGAAAAATATGCATTGCAATGCAGTGCAAATTGCTGCATTGCACTAGTGCAAAGCAGTGCAGAAATCTACATTGCATTGTTCATCCTTATTTTTCTGTAATTATTATCTATGATATTTAAAATGGGATACAAACTGTTGAAGTTATTTATATTATGTATTTAATTCTGTTTAGGATTTAGTCCCACATCACAGTTTTAAATTTGTGTGTTCATTATAGTCCTATAAATTATCCCCTTTTGCAATGGATAAATTGCGCCCTCTATTTTGTTTTCATAATTTTAACGGGAACAAAGATTATGTATGAAGGATAGGTAAAATGGATATGAATTTTCACTAATTGTTGTTGTAATGGGAAACTAGCATAATTAGATCCAAATTCAATTCTCTGCAGTGTTAGAAAATACGTGATCTAGAGAGCACGCAAGAATCGCAGAAAAATTAGCAAGCAAAACACACAAGGATTTAACGTGGAAAAACCCCAAGATCGGGAAAAAATCACAACCACTTGCGCCCAGAAAATCCACTATGAAAAAGATCAAGAATATACCGCTTATGTTCCGTCGCTCCTCTTCTTCAGTTTTTTGCATACTCGCATACAACTCTAGGCCGAAACATGTCTTTTATACACGCAGCAAAAGGACAAGATAAATTACATAAATGCCCGACCGGCGAAATTGTGGCGAGTGCCCAAAACTCCCCTCCACAAATTAACATGCAGATAATAAAATCATAGAAATAAAATCACTCCACAAATTAACATGCAGATAATAAAAGGCGATTGTTATTAGCACTACATTTTTGGATATTCGCACAATTTTTACTCTTCATTTTCTGCGCCTTTTGAAAATACTCCTTGTACATGCATTTTTAGGAAAAATATTTAACACAAAAGTTGTAGATCTCGACGATGTCTACAACTTTCGTGTTGAACACTTTTCCTAAAAATGCATGTACAAGGCGTACATTAGAAAATACACTCAGATTTCGCGTCTTTTAGAAATACGCCTTATACATGCATTTATAGGAAAAGTGTTCAACACGAAAGTTGTAGATCTCGTAGAGATCTACAACTTTCGTGTTGAACACTTTTCCTAAAAATGCATGTACAAGAAGTATTTTCAAAAGGCGCGAAAAATTAGGAGTAAACGTTGTGCGAATATCCAAAAGTGTAGTGCTAATAACAATCGCCTAATAAAATCATAGAAAAAAAACCAAGTGATTGCTCGGCCATTAGTGGGAAACAATCCGAGCCGCCAAAGTAACAAAACAATGAATTTCTCCCTGCAGATTGGTAGTACAGATTCACGGCGACCGAAGCATGAGAAATTCTGCTTTGGGTGCTTCGCCACCGTATTGAATTAAACTGCAGTTTTTTTTTTGAAAAGTGCATATAGCATGAAATTAAAAAACAAAAAGGGAACAAAGCTACAACATGTCATCCAAATCTGCACGAACAAGTTCCGCAAACTCAGAATGAGTACTATCAACATCGAGTCATACAAAGTTTCCCCGTAAGGCAAAACGAGCACAAAAATCGGAAGCTCTTTTGGCCTCCTGGCCAATATGTTGGAATTGAAGCTGGGGGAAGCCGCTCAGAAAAGAGAAGTCA
This sequence comes from Platanthera guangdongensis, assembly GCA_039583875.1. Lineage (NCBI taxonomy): Eukaryota > Viridiplantae > Streptophyta > Magnoliopsida > Asparagales > Orchidaceae > Platanthera > Platanthera guangdongensis. The sequence continues at coordinate 181,340,761 of CM077161.1, read as the reverse complement.
TCCTCGCCGTCCACCGTCACGCCCCAGTCGTCCCGTCGCAAACCAGCAACACAGCAGTCCATAAGGGACGAACAGTCGCCCTCTACAATAGCCTCGCGTACCCCACATAATGACGGCGGGATAAGATTCCGGAGAGCCAAGACCTCCGCCAGCTCCACTCCCCCAGGATCCCAGTGCAACAACGGGGACCCAGTGTAACGCCCCCGATTTTCCTGTGATTTATTTTAATTTCTTATTTGACGTATTATGACGTCAGATCGTTATGTTAGCGCGTGTTGGTCATGTGACGTTGTTAGAGCGTGCTCTTAACTCTTTAGGTTCCCTGCATGGCTTGGTGATGCCTGGTAGCAAGATTCCCTAGCGAGCCGGAGTCTGTTTGGTGACTCGGTGGAGCCTCTTGGGGAATGCTTGTGTTTTGGCTTCGGGAGAAATTTGCTCGAGTTTGGTTCGTCGGATCTTGTTACCGACTTTGTCGTAGCGCGTTTGCGTTCGTTAGGTTTGACCGGCCAAATTTTGGGATTTGCGTCGGGAGTGGAAGATTTTACATTAGAAAATTAGATCGGCTAATTTTAGACTTGCTCGTCAAGTTTCGTCGCGTTCCGAGCATTTTTGGAGTCTCGGCGCGCGATTGAAGTTTGTATGTTTTCGCGTACGCCGTTAACTTTAGAAATTATTATCTCGAAAACAGTGCGTCGGAATTCGATTTCGACTTCGCCGTTGGATTCGTAGCGTCGTCATTCGCCTACGGTGCGAATTTCGTTCGATTCGGCGCGCATTTGGCCCTCCGTAGCGATAATAATATATTTGTTATAAATATTATTATTCTAATTATAAAAGAATTAATAAAAAAACAAAAAAAAAACGAAATGAGAATCGGTGAGAGTGATTCTCACCGAATCATGGATTCGGTGAGAATACTCTCACCGATCAGCCCTTAGTATAATAATATATAACTAATATTATTATTATTAATATATTTTATTATTAAGTTTTTATATATAAAATCAAAAAGAGAAAATCCCTCTGCTTCTTCTTCCGACCAGCAGCCCTCCCCTGTGCGTAAAATTTTGCCGAGTGCGGAACCTCTTCGTTCGCGAATCTTCCGGCGGCCGCCATCGCCGATCCGGTGGACGGAATTTCGATCCGATCGCGGCGTTGGAAAGCTCTCGGCGAGAGCTTCGAGATCGCGGTAAGCTTTTCCCGTTTCGGTGACCGTTTCGCCATAGTTTTTTTCGGCCCTAACCCCGGTTGTCCGTTTTTTCGTAGATCTCGTCTCCGCGTGCCCCCTTTTGGACGGATCTACGTGTTGGAGTATTTTGGGAGGACGTTTTCAAGGTCGATTTGAGGCAAGTGGATTTCTCCCCTCTTGCGTGCCTCCATGGGTTGTATTTCGCTTTATTATTTCTCATTGTCGTAGAATACCAGAATAATATAGGTGAGATTAGAAATATTCCTAGGTTAGGGCTTGTGATCGGCCTAAACTAGGAAGTTATCGGAATTTATTTTAAGTTGAATTCGGCGGGTAGGGGGAAATAATTCGGCGGGTAGGGGGAAATAATTCGGCGGGTAGGGGGAAATAATTCGGCGGGTAGGGGGAAATAATTCGGCGGGTAGGGGGAAATAATTCGGCGGGTTTTGGTTGTAGAACTTGGTAGTTTCTAAGTGGTGTTGTCGGCTAGTTTTGGCGCCGAATCGTGGATCCTTAGCATGTGGTAGCTGGGTTTCTGAAGGAGTATGGTACCGGGGGAGTTCGAGTCGTGGCCACCACCATTCCCTCCTTTGGACATTTTGGGTTCCTGTAAGAGGTTGGAACTCTATGTATGTGGACCCTGTGGCGGCCCCTTTAGTACTCTTGAGACACCTGGACCTGGTTGTTCGGTTGTGACTGTTCTTAGTCTCCGACACAGGTTTGGGATTTGTGTCAGTGCTAACGATTTACAAGTTTAGGACTGTTAGTTCCTTTCATACTGTTCTTTTGATGCATATATGTTCCCTTTTTGTCTCTGCAGGCTTGAGCGGAGTTTGATACGTTTTAATACTTGTTTCATTTCTCTCACTTTACTGACTGTTTTACTTACATTTTGTCCCTTTTTGGATTATTTAGCTGAGATTTTCAGCATCTCTCTTGCAGGGTTGGTAACCCTTTTTCTTTCTGCTCTTTTCATTTGATTATTATCTGATGTTTCTTTGCCTCCTGTTTTATTATTTCTTGCTGAGGTGTTCTTCTTTTGAATGCCTCAGGTTCAGGTCTGTAGCCGGCTGTGCGGCTAGTTTCAGGAGTTTCTTTGTGGACTGCGTTGTGGCAGTGTTTTCCTCACTTGTTGAGGTAGTTCTTTAGTTTTGTAGTAGTACAGACATACATGCTCGCCAGCGAGTTCGTGTCAGGTTGTTGACGCTCGTTGGTGATTTTCCTTTGTGATACTAAGTCTTTGCTTAGCTGCTAGTTTACCTGCTTTGTGGTAGTTTCACTTGCTCTCTGGGAATGTTTTATGCTAGGTTGCTAGTTACTTTAAACCTATAAAGAACTAGTATATGTATTGCATGATCAGCATGTTTTATTAAAAGCTCAATCATTATTTTCCAAATGCGTAAAAAGACTGTCTTCTTTATAAATATTATAAATTGAAATCTAGGGTCTTGCATAGTGTAAGTTGTCCTCTTAGGACACTTATGCGCTCTTTTAGGATGTTAAGCATAAATGAAGTATTTTTCCGCTACGTATAAAAATAGTTTTCAAACCGTGGACTATCTGATCCACTGAGCCGAGGGATACAGCCAATTAATTTAAAAATCAGTTTTCTATTCATTTTAACTTATGATTTGAAGGATTAGAGGGTCGCCTGAGCGTTAGCAGTTATCCCCTGCTTGACGTGGCATCACAGCTCGTAGTTATCTTGTGCTCTGATTTATTTATTAATGAGAAAATGCGGGTTGTGACAGTTGGTATCAGAGGGAGGTTGCTTGACAAATTGTCGGGCAACCTGTCCCTGTTAGTATTAGGTGTTTAGAGTCATATCATACACACACCGATATGTCATCAGCACGTCTTGGCTGAAGCACGAACACTACACTCATAACATGACATGAAGTATACGAGGCATATTATGTAGTATGTGATGCATACTATGTGTTTGTATATGGATCCACCATATGAGGCAACATGTGAGGGTTATGTAGTATGGGATGCATAACCTCACCACATGAATGCGGCTAGCACGTTTTCTTTTTTGTTGCATGGAAATGTTATGTAGTATGGGATGCATAACATTTTCATGTGTACGCCGCTCATAACATGCATTAGGGCTTTTTTAGAATGCATAGCACAATCATGCATACCATAACATTGCATAAGCACAACGTGCCAAGCTAAAGATTTACAGGATGACATGTGTACACACATAATTTTTGAGTCAAAAAGAATATAAATTTATGCATTCCCGATCTAGGCACAAGAGTTAGTGTGATGATAGTGAATTATCGTAGGATAAGCATATCATCATTATTGAAAATCTCAGAGCAAGTTAGCAGCAGGAGCAAGTACTTAAGTATGTATTGTTTGTACTAAGTTGTTTGGTTATAGTAGGTGGGCTAGGTGTCTAATTAGTGTTTTATTGTTCCGTTAGAATGTCGAGGCGTCCTTCGACAAGGTTGACTCCCCAATCGGAGGGAGAATCTTCAGGTGCGCAGAGCAGCGCAATGATAGAAGGTCTGCGACAAAGCAATGAAGCCTTGTCAAAGCAAGTAGTGGATTTGCAGTCTCAGGTCCAGTCCTTGTTAGCAGTTGTGGCAGGGCAAATTCCGAGAGTTCAGGACCCTGTTGTGGGTCAAGCTGTCCCTGTTCCACCCGCTCCTCTGGTGCCTCCGGTCATGGTGCCACCAGAGATGACCTTTATTTCTCAGTTTCAGCGACTTAGGCCTCCGACGTATGATGGCAAGGCAGATTACATGGTCTTAGACGATTGGATAATATCAATCGAGGAGATGTTCTCATACTCCGGGATTACTGATGATCAGAAAGTGATGTTAGCCGCATATCAGCTCAAAGGATTGGCAAAGGGCTGGTGGCTGAGGGAGAAAGAAGGTCTGAAGGACGGGTGTTCCTGGGAGTCCTTTAAGGAGCTACTTCTGAGCAAGTTTCTGACATCAGTCGAGAGGGACCGTCTGATGAATGATTTCCTGCACTTAAAGCAGAGGCAGCTCACGGTTAGTGAGTACGAAATCGAGTTTAGTAAGCTAAGCCGATTTGCCCCAGACTTGGTGAGTTCCGATGAAAATAGAAGCAAGCGATTTCTGGCTAGGCTAAGGAGTGACGTCCAGCAATTAGCAAGTGCCTATGCGACCTCAAGTTATGCTGGTATGGTGGAAGCTGCCTTAAAGGTAGAGGCAATTGATAACGCCAAGAATCGAGGTCAACAACTGAGAAAGGATAAAAGAAAGTCTGATGAGGGTAAGAGTACTCAGGTCCCTGACGCTGCTCCGAGGAAGAGAAACAAAGAGGTATGCAGTTTCTGTGGCCGACCGGGCCATCCATTGGAAAGGTGCTATCAAAGATTAGGAGCTCAGAAGAGAGAGCAGATTCATGCGATCCAAGGTATCCCAAAGAAAGACTTGTTTTGTTATGTATGCAAGAAGCCGGGGCACGATGCTGCCCATTGCTGGAAGAAGACGAGAAGTTGTTTCTTGTGCGGCCAAGAGGGTCATCTCAAGTATCAGTGCCCGCAAGCTCAGCTTACTCTGCAGCCAGTTCCTCTTCAGGCTTTGCCACCGCCGCAGCGAGTGGACAAGGGAAAAGGAAAGTTGAACGTGGTCTCTATGGAGGAAGCTCAGGCATCCACGCAAGTGATATCAGGTTAGATTCTCCCCTAGTTTTAATGTTTAGCTCATAGTTATAGTTTTGAGCGTTCGCTTCCTTAGTCGCGTGTGCAATTTTATAGGACGATTTAAGGTAAAGAACCGCTGGGCGCGTGTTCTGTTCGATTCCGGCGCTACCCACTCATTTGTGGCTAGGGCCTTCGTAGAGCGTTACCGTTTGAATCTCGATCGTGTTGGTGATGCGTTCTGTGTCAAGTTTACTTCAGACGAATCTGTAGTTTCGGATCAGGGTATTCAGAGTTGTCCGATTTTACTAGGCGATTTTTTCGCGATTGCTGATTTGAAGCTGTTGGATCTGGGAGACTTCGATGTGATCCTAGGCATGGACTGGTTGTCCAGATATGATGTTGTGATCCAATGCAAGGGTAAACGCTTGGACTTCAGGATGGACAACGGTCAGCCCGGGAGTGTTTACGGTTATCCGCGCCAGGATTCTCCGACTATATCGGCGGTATGTGCTCGGAAGCTTGTAGGTTCCGGATGTTTTGCTTGTTTGGTTTCAGTTTTAGAAACCAAGGTTAGTTTGCCGCGTTTGGAGGAGATCCCGGTGGTTCGTGATTTTTCTGATGTCTTTCCAGCTAATCTTCCTGGTCTCCCGCCTGATCGAGACGTGGAGTTTGTTATAGATTTGGAGCCGGGTACGCGTCCTATTGCCAAGGCGCCTTACCGGATGGCCCCACGCGAACTGGAGGAGTTGCGTATCCAGTTAGACGAGTTGCTTGAGAACGGATTTATAAGGCCGAGTTCTTCGCCTTGGGGTGCTCCCGTTTTGTTCGTCAAGAAAAAAGATGGATCGATGAGGTTGTGCATCGATTATAGGGAGCTAAATAAGGTAACGATCAAGAATAGGTATCCGTTGCCGAGGATAGATGATTTGTTTGATCAACTGCGAGGCAGCGCCGTGTTCTCTAAGATTGACCTTCGTTCGGGCTACCACCAGTTAAGGATCCGTGAATCAGATATCCCGCGGACTGCCTTCCGTTCCAGACATGGACATTTTGAATTTTTGGTGATGTCGTTTGGTTTGACCAACGCACCTTCTGCTTTCATGGACATGATGAACGGGGTTTTCAAGGACTTTCTGGACAAGTTTGTAGTCATATTTATAGACGATGTGTTGGTGTATTCACGCAATGTTGAGGAGCATGACCAACATTTGTGTCTAGTTTTATCTGCCTTGAGGGACCATAGGTTGTTCGCCAAGCTAAGTAAATGTGAGTTCTGGTTGCCTCAGGTTTCTTTCCTGGGTCATGTGGTTAACAAGAACGGAATCTCTGTCGACCCAGAAAAGATAGTCGCAGTTATGGAATGGACGAGGCCTGCCACACCCAAAGAAATAAGAAGCTTCCTAGGGTTGGCTGGCTACTATAGAAGATTCGTAGAGGGTTTCTCTACATTATCTGCGCCATTGACCAAATTGACGCAGAAGAATGCAGCATTTGTGTGGAGCGATAAGTGCGAAGAGGCGTTCCAAGAGCTAAAGAATAGAATGTGCACTGCTCCGATATTGACATTGCCTACGGAAGGATTAGACTATGCTGTTTACGTGGACGCATCCCACGTGGGTCTTGGTGGTGTGCTGATGCAAGAAGGAAAAGTGATTGCGTATGAGTCAAGGCAGCTTAAGATTCATGAAAGGAACTACCCTACGCATGACTTGGAATTCGCAGCAGTTATTTATGCATTGAAATTATGGAGACACTTGTTGTATGGCGCGCAGTGCAAGATTTATACAGATCATAAGAGTTTGAAGTACGTCTTCACTCAAAAGGAGTTGAACTTGCGCCAGCGCAGATGGTTAGAGTATGTGGCTGATTATGAAGTGAAGATCTTATACCATCCAGATAAGACTAACGTGGTAGCCGACGCCTTAAGCAGGAAGACAGGGAAAATTTTCAATCTCTCCACTGAGTTGTTAGTAGAAGAGTTCCTTTTAATGGATATTTCAGTTGGTAGATGTGACTCGCCAAGCAGTTTGGAAGTGTCTGAGCCTTCATGGATTTCTCTTACGAGGCTTCATCAAAAGGACGATCCTGATCTACTGCACCTTCATAATAGAACTGAGAAGGGGGAGCTGCCTGACTTTTCGATCGATGACGCGGGTACTCTAAAGTACCGCGGTAGATTTTGCGTCCCCAATTTTCGAGATATTCGAGTTAAGTTGTGCAGTGAGGCACACGGTTCAAGTGTGGCCTACCATCCAGGGTCTACAAAAATGTATAAGGACTTGAAACAGATTGCCTGGTGGATTGGGATGAAGGGTGACATTGCAAGGTTTGTGTCAGAATGTTTTACGTGCAAAAGAGTTAAGGCTGATCATGGAAGGCCTGGTGGAAAGTTAGCGCCTTTAGAGATTCCAACTTGGAAGTGGGAGAGTATCTCAATGGATTTCATTACTGGTTTGCCGAGATCTCCCTGAGGGCATGACTCTGTTTGGGTGATTGTTGATAGATTAACAAAGTGTGCGCACTTCGTACCCTTTCAGATTGGTTACTCGATGAAAAAGATAGCGGAACTATATTTGAATGAAGTTATCAGATTACATGGAGTACCCGTAAGTATAGTATCAGATCGAGACTCCAGGTTTACGTCTCGTTTCTGGAAGAGCCTTCAAGAAGGATTGAGAACTGACTTAAGATATTCTACCGCATATCATCCACAGACCAATGGTCAAACGGAGCGTGTTAATCAGATTGTGGAAGATATGATCCGTTGTTATATATTAGACCACGGAGGAGCGTGGGATGAACGCTTGAGGTTGATGGAGTTCGCATACAATAACAGTTATCAAGAGAGTCTGCAAATGGCTCCTTTCGAAGCGCTATATGGAAGACGATGTATAACTCCTCTATTTTGGGCTGAGGTTGGTGAGAGGCCGATGTTAGGTCCAGATGCCTTAGAAGAAATGGAAGTCTCTGTAAAGCTTATTCGAGAGAAGCTTCGGATAGCTCAAGAGCGATACGAGAAGAACGCCAATTGGCGTAGGTCCGTTTTGGAATTTTCTGTGGGGGACATGGTATTCCTTAAGGTTTCCCCGATAGTTGGAGTGAAGAGGTTCGGTAAGAACCATAAGTTGGACCCGAGGTATGTGGGACCATTTGAAATTGTGGAGCGGATTGGTGTGTCAGCCTACAAGTTGATATTGCCCGAAAATTTTCCTGGCGTGCACAATGTTTTTCACGTGAGCCAACTGCGGAGGTGCGTGCTAAGTGACAGATAAGTTCTGGATGCAGTGTTGAAACCAGAAACCTGGTCTCTGTGGAGTTCGGGGTCCCTTGAAAGGGGTGACCTCACACCTACTACACTCAAGAGAACATCACGGACCAAAGGATCAAGAAGCTAGGAATAGACCCTCGGCTCTAGCGCGGAGGTCCCACCTCACACCCGGAAAGCTACCTGAGCACTTCCCCTCGCTAGCCAATGCTCGAGCTAGGGTGCCTTGGAGGAGCTCTCTCAACTCTACCAAGAAGAAGTCTAGGGAGGAGCAAGCAAGAAGAAGAAGATGAAGTCCTCCTTCAAGGCACCCAAGGGGGTCTATTTATAGTTTTCCAAAACCCCTTGGACCAAAATGACCGAGATACCCTCACGCCCAAAAAGCCTTGGGCCAATAGAAAACAGCCACGCCGGGGGGTAAAGGGGGAATTTTCCCCGAGGGCAAGAAGGTAAAACTACAAGTAGAGGCCCTGGCCCCCGGCCGGTCTCGCCCCGCTAGGCCGCCAAGAAAGAAGAGGCGGGGGCGAGACCCTGGCCCCCGGCCGGTCTCGCCCCGCTAGGCCGCCGAGCAAGAAGAGGCGGGGGAGAGACCCTGGCCCCCGGCCGGTCTCGCCCGGCCGCCGAAGCTAGGCCGCCGAGCAAGAAGAGGCGGGGGGAGACCCTGGCCCCCGGCCGGTCTCGCCCCGCTAGGCCGCCGAGGAAGAAGAGGCGGGGGCGAGACCCTGGCCCCCGGCCGGTCTCGCCCCGCTAGGCCGCCGAGGAAGAAGAGGCGGGGGCGAGACCCTGGCCCCCGGCCGGTCTCGCCCCGCTAGGCCGCCGAGGAAGAAGAGGCGGGGGCGAGACCCTGGCCCCCGGCCGGTCTCGCCCCGCTAGGCCGCCGAGCAAGAAGAGGCGGGGGCGAGACCCTGGCCCCCGGCCGGTCTCGCCCCGCTAGGCCGCCGAGGAAGAAGAGGCGGGGGCGATACCCTGGCCCCCGGCCGGTCTCGCCCCGCTAGGCCGCCGAGGAAGAAGAGGCGGGGGCGAGACCCTGGCCCCCGGCCGGTCTCGCCCCGCTAGGCCGCCGAGGAAGAAGAGGCGGGGGCGAGACCCTGGCCCCCGGCTGGTCTCGCCCCGCTAGGCCGCCAAGAGAGAAGAGGCGGGGGCGAGACCCTGGCCCCGGCCGGTCTCGCCCCGCTAGGCCGCCAAGAGTTCGAAATACTGGCGGTCCTGCGACCTGGCGGCCTGAGGCGGCTTGCGGCCTGGCGGCCTGGGCGGCTTGCGGCCTGGCGGCCTGGCGGCCTGAGGCGGCTTGCGGCGGCTTGCGGCGGTTTGCCAAGAGCGCCTTGGGGGGAGAAATATTTTCTCCCCCTACTAGTATGTCTTTCAAGTTCACCAAAAATTGGCCCCTAGGAGTGCAAAACTCCCAAAAAGCTTAAAAACTTGCTTAATTTGTTTTGGGCTCACTCTTCGCGAATACGGGGTTGTACACAATCCCCGCTCTTTTCGAGGTTGGCACAAGCTCGGAAAGAAACATCCAACCCAACGTATTCGCGGAGTGCAACTTCCCCTCGGGGTCAACCTGCCATGCCAGCTAATGGGAGCCTGGGTGGCGAGACGGCCTCGGGGTGCAAACACTTAGTCTCCACGAGAGGTACAACCGGCTCTGTCAGCTAGTGGGAGCCTGGCAGCGGGACCATCTCGGAGCAAAGGGACTTACTCTCTACGAGAGGTACCACCGACCCTGCCAGCTAGTGGGAGCCTGGCAGCGGGACCACCTTGGAGCAAAGGAACTTACTCTCCACGAGAGGTACCACCGACCCTGCCAGCTAGTGGGAGCCTGGCAGCGGGACCACCTCGGAGAAAAGGGACTTAGCCTCCACGAGAGATCAACCTACCCAGCCAGCTAGTGAGAGCCTGGCAGCGGAATCCATCTCGGAGCTAAGGGACTTAGCCTCCATGAGAGATCAACCTGCCCTGCCAGCTAGTGAGAGCCTGGCAGCGGAATCCATCTCGGAGCTAAGGGACTTAGCCTCCACGAGAGATCAACCTACCCAGCCAACTAGTGGGAGCCTGGCGGCGGAATCGTCATCGGAGCTAAGGGCTTGGGCTACCATGAGAGATCAACCTACCCAGCCAGCTAGTGGGAGCCTGGCGGCGGAATCATCATCGGAGCTAAGGACTTGGGCTACCACGAGAGATCAACCTACCCAGCCAGCTAGTGGGAGCCTGGCGGCGGAATCGTCATCGGAGCTAAGGGCTTGGGCTACCACGAGAGATCAACCTACCCAGCCAGCTAGTGGGAGCCTGGCGGCGGAATCATCATCGGAGCTAAGGACTTGGGCTACCACGAGAGATCAACCTACTCAGCCAGCTAGTGGGAGCCTGGCGGCGGAATCATCATCGGAGCTAAGGACTTGGGCTACCACGAGAGATCAACCTACCCAGCCAGCTAGTGGGAGCCTGGCGGCGGAGTCGTCATCGGAGCTAAGGGCTTGGGCTACCACGAGAGATCAACCTACCCAGCCAGCTAGTGGGAGCCTGGCGGCGGAATCATCATCGGAGCTAAGGACTTGGGCTACCACGAGAGATCAACCTACCCAGCCAGCTAGTGGGAGCCTGGTGGCGGGATCATCATCAGAGCTAAGGGCTTGGGCTACCACGAGAGATCAACCTACCCAGCCAGCTAGTGGGAGCCTGGCGGCGGAATCATCATCGGAGCTAAGGACTTGGGCTACCACGAGAGATCAACCTACCCAGCCAGCTAGTGGGAGCCTGGCGGCGGAATCATCATCGGAGCTAAGGACTTGGGCTACCACAAGAGATCAACCTACCCAGCCAGCTAGTGGGAGCCTGGCGGCGGAATCGTCATCGGAGCTAAGGGCTTGGGCTACCACGAGAGATCAACCTACCCATCCAGCTAGTGGGAGCCTGGCGGCGGAATCATCATCGGAGCTAAGGACTTGGGCTACCACGAGAGATCAACCTACCCAGCCAGCTAGTGGGAGCCTGGCGGCGGGATCATCATCGGAGCTAAGGGCTTGGGCTACCACGAGAGATCAACCTACCCAGCCAGCTAGTGGGAGCCTGGCGGCGGAATCATCATCGGAGCTAAGGACTTGGGCTACCACGAGAGATCAACCTACCCAGCCAGCTAGTGGGAGCCTGGCGGCGGAATCGTCATCGGAGCTAAGGACTAAGGCATCACAATCAAACCTTACCAAATTCTACATCCTCAAACGGGGAAAATAGATGGGTTACATGATCCCCCCGACTCAGTTGGTCGGGGGTTAGACTCATTACAAGATAAGATACATACTGGACTCTGCCGGGGCGAGGCTTCCTCAGGGGGTCTGGGCCTGGTGGTCCTCATCCGCTTCCTGCTCGCCGGACACCTCCATCCTGCTCAGGCTCTCCATGATCTTTTCCATCTCCTCTGCCTTGGCCAACCAAGAGATGGTGTTGACGGCCGTGACGTAGCACTGCCTTGCCATCCTGGAGTCTCCCTTGACTCTGACCTGGATCCCTCCTGAGCTGAACTTGAGACATTGGTGGAATGAAGACGGCACACAACGGAAGGCGCTGATGAGGGGTCTTCCGAAGATGGCGTTGTAGCTGCTTGGAGCGTCAACAATGACAAACCGGCAGTTCCTCGAAACTCCTCCCAATTTTACTTGGAGCCCCACTCCACCCTCGACCTCCTTCCTCTCTCCTGAGAATCCGAACAGGGGTCCATCCGAGGCCAACACCCTCCTTGGCTCTACCTTCATCTCGTCAAACGCCTTCTTGAAAATGACGTTGACGGAGCTTCCGTTGTCAACCAAGACCCGGGAGACGGTGTAGCCTTCGATGGCCGTCTGGATGACCAGCGCATCGCAGAACGGATCCTCATGATCCGGCAGGTCCTTCACCGTGAAGGTGATCTTTTCTTCTGGGGGTGGGGTCTGGGAGGTTGAGGCAACGCTCCTTCGGTACATGACATGGAGGCTTGCCTTCCGAGTGGCCTCAACCCCCACTCCACCGTGGATCACTCCTATACCACCTCGGGTTCCCACGTCGACCAGGTCCTCGCATATATCATCACCCCCTTCTCCGGGTAGAACCTCTTCTACCCGCACCGGTAGCTACGGCTGCGCAGGGCCTCTCGCGCCCCTCACTTCCAAGAACTCGGGGCAGGTAGCTGTGGCGTGCCCCTCCACCTGGTGGAAGTCACAGTACGGTAGCGCTCCTCCCCTCTTTCGGCGGGCTGGACTCTCTCGCCTGTTACCTCTTCCCCCTCCTATCGCCAAGGCTTGCTGCGGAGGGGGCAAGAGCTGCCTGGGGGCTTGCCTCTGGAAGTTATACCTCCCTTGGCCCCCATGATAGTTCCCCCCTCCTTGGATGAGAGCTCTTCCTGGACCTTGGGCAGGTCCTCCCTGCTGCCTCCAGCCTGGTTCCGGACCCTCCTGTCCTTGGAACCCCTGAGCTCTGTGATCCTCTCTCCTTCTTCCTTCCTGATGCCTTGAGCCACCCTGCTCCTTTGCCTCTGTCTCTGTCAGCTTTGCCAACTTCTTGACAAACACCGGGTTGGCCGCCTCCATGGCTATCTCCTCTGTCGCCCTTTCCATCAGCTCCTCGAAGGAAAGGGGGGCCTTCCGGGTCAAGCTCATCTTGAAGAAGCCTTCCTTCAGCCCAACGGTGAAGGCCATCTGGAGAGCATACCCTGGCATCTCCTGGACCTCCAGGATCTCCTCTTGGAACCGGTCAACGTAGCGGGCCAGCGACTCCTCGGCCCCCTGCCTTATCAGGAATATGGACTCAGGACTCCTCTTCCGCTTCTTGGAGGTGGAGAAGCGGAGCTGGAAGCTTCGGCTCAAGTCCTCGAACCCATAGATCGACCTCGGAGGGAGTTGATGGAATCAGTCCCTTGCCTTCTCCTTCAGCGTGATCGCAAAGAGGCGACACTTGAAGGCATCCGTCATCGGTCTGATGGATACGACGTCCTCGAACCACTGCAGGTGCTGAACGGGGTCATCCTTCCCGGTATAGTAAGTCATGTCTGGCTCTCTGAACCCCTCGGGAACGGGAGCTGAGATGATCAGCTCGCTGAAGGGTGACCCCCTAAGGGGTGGTCTCGCCACCTCCACTCGCGCGACCTGCTCGCCTGGGAGGTTGGCACTCGCCGGGCTGGAAAACAGCTCCCGACCGGTGAGGTCTCGCTCGACCCCATCTCCCATCCTCTCCTTCCCGGGCTTTCTTCCTGGTGCACTTCCTTCTCCCCCCGCTGGGGTCATCTCACCTAGACCCCTGGGAGTCGACTCGTCGAGGGGGGGAGCTAGCTCCTGGGGGGTCGGGGTGGAGCTGCAACCCAGAGGAGCAATGCTTCGCAACATCTCCATGATGCCTTGGATGGAGGCCATGAACTCTTGCCTCCCCACAAATGGTCCTGGGGTAGGGAGCTCGCCGAGATCATCACTACCTCCTTGACCTCCCGTCATGACACTCTCCCGAGATCTTCTGTGCTGGTCACCTCCACGCTCACCGCACCAAAATGTTGAAACCAGAAACCTGGTCTCTATGGAGTTCGGGGTCCCTTGAAAGGGGTGACCTCACACCTACTACACTCAAGAGAACATCACGGACCAAAGGATTAAGAAGCTAGGAATAGACCCTCGGCTCTAGCGCGGAGGTTCACCTCATACCCGGAAGGCTACCTGAGAACCTCCCCTCCCTAGCCAATGCTCGAGCTAGGGTGCCTTGGAGGAGCTCTCTCAACTCTACCAAGAAGAAGTCTAGGGAGGAGCAAGCAAGAAGAAGAAGATGAAGTCCTCCTTCAAGGCACCCAAGGGGGTCTATTTATAGTTTCCCAAAACCCCTTGGACCAAAATGACCGAGATACCCTCACGCCCAAAAAGCCTTGGGCCAATAGAAAACAACCACGCCGGGGGGTAAAGGGGGAATTTTCCCCGAGGGCAAGAAGGTAAAATTGCAAGTAGAGGCCCTGGCCCCCGGCCGGTCTCTCCCCACTAGGCCGCCGAGCAAGAAGAGGCGGGGGCGAGACCCTGGCCCCCGGCCGGTCTCGCCCCGCTAGGCCGCCAAGAAAGAAGAGGCGGGGGCGAGACCCTGGCCCCCGGCCGGTCTCGCCCCGCTAGGCCGCCGAGCAAGAAGAGGCGGGGGCGAGACCCTGGCCCCCGGCCGGTCTCGCCCTGCTAGGCCGCCGAGCAAGAAGAGGCGGGGGCGAGACCCTGGCCCCCGGCCGGTCTCGCCCCGTTAGGCCGCCGAGGAAGAAGAGGCGGGGGCGAGACCCTGGCCCCCGGCCGGTCTCGCCCCGCTAGGCCGCCGAGGAAGAAGAGGCGGGGGCGAGACCCTGGCCCCCGGCCGGTCTCGCCCCGCTAGGCCGCCGAGGAAGAAGAGGCGGGGGCGAGACCCTGGCCCCCGGCCGGTCTCGCCCCGCTAGGCCGCCGAGCAAGAAGAGGCGGGGGCGAGACCCTGGCCCCCGGCCGGTCTCGCCCCGTTAGGCCGCCGAGGAAGAAGAGGCGGGGGCGAGACCCTGGCCCCCGGCCGGTCTCGCCCCGCTAGGCCGCCGAGGAAGAAGAGGCGGGGGCGAGACCCTGGCCCCCGGCCGGTCTCGCCCCGCTAGGCCGCCGAGGAAGAAGAGGCGGGGGCGAGACCCTGGCTCCCGATCGGTCTCGCCCCGCTAGGCCGCCGAGGAAGAAGAGGCGGGGGCGAGACCCTGGCCCCCGGCCGGTCTCGCCCCGCTAGGCCGCCAAGAGAGAAGAGGCGGGGGCGAGACCCTGGCCCCCGGCCGGTCTCGCCCCGCTAGGCCGCCAAGAGTTCGAAATACTGGCGGTCCTGCGACCTGGCGGCCTGAGGCGGCTTGCGGCCTGGCGGCCTGGGCGGCTTGCGGCCTGGCGGCCTGAGGCGGCTTGCGGCCTGGCGGCCTGGGCGGCCTGCGGCCTGGCGGCCTGAGGCGGCTTGCGGCGGTTTGCCAAGAGCGCCTTGAGGGGAGAAATATTTTCTCCCCCTACTAGTATGTCTTTCAAGTTCACCAAAAATTGGCCCCTAGGAGTGCAAAACTCCCAAAAAGCTTAAAAACTTGCTTACTTTGTTTTGGGCCCACTCTTCGCGAATACGGGGTTGTACATGCAGTGCCCCAGTTGGAGCCTAACCTTTCCTACGTGGAAGTTCCTAGTCGTGTATTGGATGTGCAAGATCGAGTGTTGCGGAGAAAGACAATACCGATGGTAAAAATTCTGTGGAAAAACCAAGACGTGGAGAGCGCGACTTGGGAGTTGGAGTCAGCTATGAGGGAGGCGCATTCTCATTTGTTCTACTAGCTGTGCTCGGTAAGCATTCGATAACCCTTGATTATTTTCTTTTCCTTCTATGGTAGAAGTGTTTTGCGCGTAAAGTTTCGGGACGAAACTTTCTTTTACGGGGAGTGACTGTAACGCCCCCGATTTTCCTGTGATTTATTTTAATTTCTTATTTGACGTATTACGACGTCAGAGCGTTATGTTAGCGCGTGTTGGTCATGTGACGTTGTTAGAGCGTGCTCTTAGCTCTTTAGGTTCCCTGCGTGACTTGGTGATGCCTGGTAGCAAGATTCCCTAGCGAGCCGGAGTCTGTTTGGTGACTCGGTGGAGCCTCTTGGGGAATGCTTGTGTTTTGGCTTCGGGAGAAATTTGCCCGAGTTTGGTTCGTCGGATCTTGTTAGCGACTTTGTCGTAGCGCGTTTGCGTTCGTTAGGTTTGACCGGCCAAATTTTGGGATTTGCGTCGGGAGTGGAAGATTTTACATTAGGAAATTAGATCGGCTAATTTTAGACTTGCTCGTCAAGTTTCGTCGCGTTCCGAGCATTTTTGGAGCCTCATAGCGCGATTGAAGTTTGTATGTTTTCGCGTACGCCGTTAACTTTAGAAATTATTATCTCGAAAACGGTGCGTCGGAATTCGATTTCGACTTCGCCGTTGGATTCGTAGCGTCGTCATTCGCCTACGGTGCGAATTTCGTTCAATTCGACGCGCGTTTGGCCCTCCGTAGCGATAATAATATATTTGTTATAAATATTATTATTCTAATTATAAAAGAATTAATAAAAAAGCAAAAAAAAAAAAACGAAATGAGAATCGGTGAGAGTGATTCTCACCGAATCATGGATTCGGTGAGAATACTCTCACCGATCAGCTCTTAGTTATAATAATATATAACTAATATAGGCCTTGGGCCGGCCCGAGCCCGGCCCGGCGAAAGCCTTTTTCGGCCCGGCCCGGAAAAAGCCCGGCCCGGGCCGAGACCGGGCTCAGGGCCCTTACAGGGCCCTGGTTTTAGGGGCTAGCCCGGCCCGATGCCCGGCCGGGCCGGGCCGGGCAAAGCCCGAAAATCGGGCCGGCCTGGGCCCGGACCCGGCCCAGGCGAAGCCCGGACCGGGCCCGCACGCCGGCCCGGTCCTGCTGCCAACGGCTCTAAGAGCCGTTGGAAATCCAACGGCTCTTAGAGCCGTTGGAACTGCAGCCAGCAGGGCTGCAGCAGCCCTGCTGGCTGCATTTTTGGCCTAGGGCCTAGGCAAAAGCCTAGGCCCTAGGCCATTTTTTATTAAAAAAAAATAAAAAAATTTTTTTATAAAATCCCCCCCCTCCTACCCGATCCCCCCCTCTCTCTCTTCCACTCTCTCTCTCTCTCTCTCTCTCTCTCTCTCTCTCTCTCTCTCTCTCTCTCTCTCTCTCTCTCTCTCTCTTCACTCACTCACTCTCTCTCTCTTCCACTCTCTCTCTCACTTATTCTCTCCCTCTCTTACTCTCTTACTCTCTCTCGCTGCATGGCATCCTCGTCCTCAACGCCGGCGTCGTCGACTCAAAGCACGGCCGAAGTGGTGGAGCATAATCGGAGGGCGCCCGTCTGGGAGCATTTCGACAAGGTTAAAGTCGGCGACGAATTCAAGGCGCGGTGCAAGTTGTGCTCAAAGTTGCTAACTCTTACCGGCAACTCAACACTAGCGAGACACGCTAAGTCCTGTTTTGCAAAGCAAGCTCCCGAGTCCAGTCAGGGACAAATATCAGCATCAGGACAAATTTGGACGTACGATCAAGCAAGACAGCGAGACTACAGGTGAAAAAACGTCATCAGACGTGGGTTGCCATTCAGTCACTACGACAACGATGAGACGACGGAGTATATACACGAAGGGCTTCAGCCCAAATATCAACAGGTAAGTAGATCCACTATTAGACGCGACGCACTTAAATTATATTTTGACGCAAAACAAGATTTAATAAAATTTTTTGAAACTTTCGAGGGACGTGTGAGTTTAACGAGCGACGTTTGGAGTAGTAGCGTTAGGGTAGGGTTATCTTATATTTGTATAACGGCTCATTGGATCGATCCCGTTTCATGGGATTTAAATAAGCGCGTAATATGTTTTGAAGGTTTTGAATTTCCGCACACCGGTAAGGCTATATATTCAGTAATTATTAAATGTTTGCGTGAATTTAAAATAAAGGATAAAATAATGAGTATTTCTTTTGATAACGCTAGTAATAACAACACCGCAGTAGAGTGGTTAAAACGTGAATTAAAACCAATGCTCAACGGTGCGTTTTTTCACACTCGATGTGTGTGTCACGTTTTAAACTTAGTGGTACAGGATAGTTTAGAAGCTATGGAACCATATGTTGAGAAAATTCGTACTATGCTTAGATTTATTTATTGTACCAAACAGCGAAGTCAAGATTTTCGAAAATTTGTGATCGCACAAGGTCACAAATATTTGAAACCTCAATTTGATATGCCTGTAAGATGGAACTCCACATATAAAATGTTAAAAAGAGCGTTTCAACAAAAAACACTTCTTATGGAATATTACACTATGACAAATAATCATAATTTAACTGATAATGATTGGGACGTACTATTTCATTACATGGATTTATTAAAATGTTTTTATAGGGCGACTGTTTTTTTATCTGGTGTTTATTATCCCACTAGCTCGTTAGTAATTGAAAATTTTGTAAATATCGCACAAAAACTTAACTATTTTAAGCAACACTCCGGATGGCTTCCTTTAATTGAAGTAATAGAAGAAAAATTTTTAAAATATTATAGAGAAATGCCTCCTGCATTTTCATGCGCCGCCGCTTTAAACCCGTTATTCGCTGTAGACGGCGTAGAAAATTTAATAGATGAAATTAACGTTAACTTAGACATAAATATAAGTTTCGATGACGTTGACGACGTTAGTACTACTAAATTTAATTCTATTTTTACCGAATGTTTTAATTATTACGACAACTTATATGGCTCACGACCACGAGAAGAAATAACACAACCTAGGACAAAAGATTCTTTTACAAATAAAATTTTAGAATTAGCTTCCAGAAAAAAAGCACGCACATCGAGTAGTTTAAACGAATTAGGACTGTATACGAAAACACAATTTCGTGATTTTATGACTACGGAAGAGATCGAAAACTTCGATATCTTAAAGTGGTGGAAAAGTAAAGCTAATACCTATCCTATTTTGGCCTATATGGCCCGTGATTTACTAACAATTCAAGCTAGTACAGTAGCTTCGGAGTCCGCTTTTTCTCTTAGTGGCAGGATTTTGAACACGCGGAGGAGCCGACTAAATGAAGAATCACTCGAACTATGCATCTGCTACAAGGATTATTTGGATGCTACGAATAGGAAGCAACACATTTCAGCGTTGGAGGAGAGCTCCGAGGAAATTGAAGAGGAGATGGACAATCTGAATTTATAAAAATGTAATTTTTTTTATTATCATTTAAAATAATAAATTTCTTTTTTTTTCTATTTTTTTTTTAAAGTGTAATTTTGTTTTTTAAAATTTCAATATTAATAAAATTTTTTATTCTAATTTTTATTTCATTTTTTTAATTTTTTTAATTTTTTTAAGTAATTTTTTCTTAAGAGGGCCCGGCCTGGGCCCGACCCGGCCCGGCCCGGCCTGGCCCGGGGGGCCGGCTCGGGCCCCTTCCCGGGGTCAAAGCCCGGGCCCGGCCCGAGCCCGATAAAGAAAGGGCCCGGGCTCGGCCCGGTTTGCAAAAGCCCGGCCCGATCAGGCCCGGTCCGGGC
The DNA here is from genome assembly GCA_039583875.1 of Platanthera guangdongensis. Classification (NCBI taxonomy): domain Eukaryota; kingdom Viridiplantae; phylum Streptophyta; class Magnoliopsida; order Asparagales; family Orchidaceae; genus Platanthera; species Platanthera guangdongensis. Next base: position 181,321,630 of record CM077161.1, on the reverse strand, counting down.
CGGCCCGATCGGGCCTTTTGGGCAGGCCTAACTAATATATTATTATTATTAATATTTTTATTATTAAGTTTTTATATATATAATCAAAAAGAGAAAATCCCTCTGCTTCTTCTTCCGACCAGCAGCCCTCCCCTGTGCGTAAAATTTTGCCGAGTGCGGAACCTCTTCGTTCGCGAATCTTCCGGCGGCCGCCACCGCCGATCCGGTGGACGGAATTTCGATCCGATCGCGGCGTTGGAAAGCTCTCGGCGAGAGCTTCGAGAACGCGGTAAGCTTTTCCGTTTCGGTGACCGTTTCGCCATAGTTTTTTCGGCCCTAACCCCGGTTGTCCGTTTTTTTCGTAGATCTCGTCTCCGCGTGCCCCCTTTTGGACGGATCTACGTGTTGGAGTATTTTGGGAGGACGTTTTCAAGGTCGATTTGAGGCAAGTGGATTTCTCCCCTCTTGCGTGCCTCCATGGGTTGTATTTCGCTTTATTATTTCTCCTTGTCGTAGAATACCGGAATAATATAGGTGAGATTAGAAATATTCCTAGGTTAGGGCTTGTGATCGGCCTAAACTAGGAAGTTATCGGAATTTATTTTAAGTTGAATTCGGCGGGTAGGGGGAAATAATTCGACGGGTAGGGGAAAATAATTCGGCGGGTAGGGGGAAATAATTCGGCGGGTATGGTGAAATAATTCGGCGGGTTTTGGTTGTAGAACTTGGTAGTTTCTAAGTGATGTTGTCGGCTAGTTTTGGCGCCGAATCGTGGATCCTTAGCATGTGGTAGCTGGGTTTCTGAAGGAGTATGGTACCGGGGGAGTTCGAGTCGTGGCCACCACCATTCCCTCCTTTGGACATTTTGGGTTCCTGTAAGAGGTTGGAACTCTATGTGTGTGGACCCTGTGGCGGCCCCTTTAGTACTCTTGAGACACCTGGACCTGATTGTTCGGTTGTGACTGTTCTTAGTCTCCGACACAGGTTTGAGATTTGTGCCAGTGCTAACGATTTACAAGTTTAGGACTGTTAGTTCCTTTCATACTGTTCTTTTGATGCATATATGTTCCCTTTTTGTCTCTGCAGGCTTGAGCGGAGTTTGGTACGTTTTAGTACTTGTTGCATTTCTCTCACTTTACTGACTGTTTTATTTACATTTTGTCCCTTTTTGGATTATTTAGCTGAGATTTTCAGCATCTCTCTTGCAGGGTTGGTAACCCTTTTTCTTTCTGCTCTTTTCATTCGATTATTATCTGATGTTTCTTTGCCTCCTGTTTTATTATTTCTTGCTGAGGTGTTCTTCTTTTGAATGCCTCAGGTTCAGGTCTGTAGCCGGCTGTGCGGCTAGTTTCAGGAGTTTCCTTGTGGACTGCGTTGTGACAGTGTTTTCCTCACTTGTTGAGGTAGTTCTTTAGTTTTGTAGTAGTACAGACATACATGCTCGCCAGCGAGTTCGTGTCAGGTTGTTGACGCTCGTTGGTGATTTTCCTTTATGATACTAAGTCTTTGCTTAGCTGCTAGTTTACCTGCTTTGTGGTAGTTTCACTTGCTCTCTGGGAATGTTTTATGCTAGGTTGCTAGTTATTTTAAAACATATAAAGAACTAGTATATGTATTGCATGATCAGCATGTTTTATAAAAGCTCAATCATTATTTTCCAAATGCGTAAAAATACTGTCTTCTTTATAAATATTATAAATTGAAATCTAGGGTCTTGCATAGTGTAAGTTGTCCTCTTAGGACACTTATGCGCTCTTTTAGGATGTTAAGCATAAATGAAGTATTTTTCCGCTACGTATAAAAATAGTTTTCAAACCGTGGACTATCTGATCCACTGAGCCGAGGGATACGACCAATTAGTTTAAAAATCAGTTTTCTATTCATTTTAACTTATGATTTGAAGGATTAGAGGGTCGCCTGAGCGTCAGCAGTTATCCCCTGCTTGACGTGGCATCACAGCTCGTAGTTATCTTGTGCTCTGATTTATTTATTAATGAGAAAATGCGGGTTGTGACACCCAGCAATAAAGATTAGAGCACACCGGTCATTGCGGGCCACCATCTTAAGGCCAGCAATCCCGGACGGGGAGAGAGAGTCATCTACATTGAACTTTATCCATTCAGAAGGGGGGCACCAGAAGAGTGGTGTCGACAGCCGGCGAGGCTGGGTGGTACCCCAGTGCCCCTGGAGTGGTAGAATTCGCATAATGTAGAGGGTCTCAACAATGGTCGCCTCCATGACAGTAAAGGTCGTACTTTGTCATGGTGTACCTTGGCGTTGCGGCCACGCCATGCCTGGTACACCGCACAGCAAATAACCCTCGCTGTACCAAGCGCGCCGACAGGGGTAGAGGAGAGAAGCTCTCGTGCAGTATCCCAGCTGGAGAAGGAAGACATACTGTATCCTCAGCGCAGAACAGCGTCCTGAATGGCCAAAAGACTACTAGGTCAACTTCCCAGTCTGAGGGTGAGTCTTCGGGTGTGCTGAACGATGCGGTGATTGAAAGTATGCGACAGGGCAATGAGACTTTATCGAGGCAAATAGTGGAGATGCAGTCGCAGATCCAAGCATTATTATCTGTTGTGTCAGGACAGCTGCCGAAAGTGCAGGACCCTGCGGTGGGTTTGATTGTTCCTATTCCTCCTGCACCTCTGGTGCCTCCGGTTTTGTTGCCACCAAAGTTGAATTTTATCTCGTATTTCCAGCGACTAGGACCTCCTTCTTATGATGGTAGAGCGGATTACATGGCTTTAGACGATTGGATTATAGCAATCGAAGAGTTATTTTCATACTCAGGAGTTTCTAACGACCAAAGAGTGATGATCAATGCATATCAGCTTAAGGGCTTGGCAGAGAGTTGGTGGCTGGGAGAAAAGGAAAAATTTAAAGGATGGTTGTACATGGGAATCTTTCAAAGAGCGGATGTTGAAGATGTTTCTACCATCGGTCGAGCGAGATCGTATGACGAATGACTTTCTCCACTTAAAGCAAAGACAACTCACTGTGAGTGAGTATGAAGTGAAGTTTAGCAAACTGAGCAGGTTTGCCCCTGAATTGGTAACCTCGGAAGCCAATAAAGTTAAATGTTTTCTGGGTGGTCTTAGGAGTGACATCCAACAGCTAGCATGTGTCCATGGATCTGGAAGCTATGCTGAAGCTGTGGAAGATGCTTTGAAGGTCGAAGCAATCGACAATGCCGAGAATAGAGGCTAGTAAATGAGAAAAGATAAGAGAAAGTCTGACGAGAGCAAGAGTCTTCGGGAATCCAGTTTTGCTTCAAGAAAGAAAAGCAAAGAAGCATGCAGTTTCTGTGGCCGACCGGGCCATCCGTTCGAGAAATGTTTTAAGAGGATAGGAGCCCAGAAGCAAGAGCAGGTGCACGCGATACAGAGTGCTCCTAAAGGAGTTTTAGTTTGTTCTGCATGTAAGCGGAAGGGGCACGACGTTGCCCATTGTTGGGGAAAATGTGGGATGTGACATGGAGTTTGCGTGAGGGTTGCTCGCGGCTTAGTTTGCACGAGGGCTGCTCGCGGCCTAGTTTGCACGAGGGCTGCTCGCGACCTAGTTTGCACGAGGGCTGCTCACGGCTTAGCCGTGAGGGGGGCAGTGTAATGACCTAGCCCGCTAGGAGCACAGCGCCGCCCGACCCACCAGCTGCCCAAGGAGGACCCAAGGCGCCACGGTGGTACAGCCAGAATCTACAAGGCATGTAGGTCGTACACCCCAAAGCATCTCTGACATGTTTATCAGCATGGTGCATTGTTGTCACGGGGTCTCGAACCCGCAACCTTGACAAGTTGCCTTGACAAGGCATGTAGTGGTACTAAAGGCTACTTGTCAAGATTGCGGGTTTGAGACCCCGTGGCAACAATGCACTGTGCTGATAAACAGGCCGGAGATGCTTTGGGGTGTACGGCCTGCAGGCCTTGTAGATTCCGGCTATACCACCGTGGCGCCTTAGGTCCTCCTTGGGCTGCTGGTGGGCCGGGCGACGCTGTGCTCCTAGCGGGCAAGATCGTTACAGGCAGGCCCCACGAGGAGTTTGCGCGAGGGTTGCTCGCGGCTTAGTTTGCACGAGAGCTGCTCGCGTCTTAGTTTGCACGAGGGCTGCTCGCGGCTTAGTTTTCACGAGGGTTGCTCGCGGCTTAGCCGTGAGGGGGGCAGACCCCCCACGGGAAGTTTGCGCGAGGGTTGCTCGCGGCTTAGTTTGCACAAGGGTTGCTCGCGGCTTAGTTTCACAAGGGTTGATCGCGGCTTAGCCGTAAGGGGCGCAGACCCCCATGGGGAGTTATGTGTGCGTCGTCTTCCCTATTTGAATAGACAAGATTTGCAGCAACATAATACAATATTTGAATAAGGATAACTTGTGCGGGATCAGGCCTGTGGCTTACACACATCATAAAATCTTTTTGTTAAAAAGAAATGCATTACATAATTGGGAAAACACAAAGCAGAAAATCACTAATAAAATCGGCGTAGATTTTGTGTGTTCCAAGTACGGGAAAGCGTCTTTCCTTCGGCGGTCTGCAGCTTGTACGTTCCTAGTTTTATCATTGTTGTGACGACGAAGGGACCTTCCCATGTAGGATAAAGTTTGTCTCCTTGCGTCCCTTTGCTGGCGGCCTCTACCGTGCGGAGGACCAAGTGCCCGACGTTGATCGGTCGGGGTCTCATTTTGCGACTATAGTATCGAGCAGTCTGTTGTTGGTAGGCCGCAGCGCGGAGGGCTGCCTCCTCGCGGACTTCAGGGATCAAATCCAAGTTGTCTCTGAGTGCTTCATCATTCTTCTCGAGGTTGAAATTTGAAACCTGGGGGCTTAGAATGCCGATGTCGATCGGGATGATGACTTCGGGGCCGTAGCAGAGATTGTACGGCGTTTCTCCAGTGGGAGTTCTCTCGGTGGTTCGGTATGCACATAACACACTGGGGAGTGCATCGACCCATTGCCCCCCAGCATCCTGAAGTCGTGACTTCAACCACTTTAAGATGGCACGGTTGGTCACCTTGACCTGCACATTGGTTTGCGGATGCGACACAACCGTATGTCGCAACTTGATCTTCAGACCTTCGCATAGCTTCGTGAAGGATCTTCCTGTGAAGTGAGTACCGTTGTCGTTGATGATGATTGCATGGATTCCAAAACGGCAAACGATGTTCTTACACACAAACTGTTTTACATTCTCTTCGGTGATATTGGCCAGCGGCTCTGCTTCCACCCACTTAGTTAAATAATCAATGACCATTATGAGGAATTTCCTTTGCCTCGAAGCTTGAGGTAGAGGGCCAAGAAGGTCTATTCCCCACAGTGCAAACGACCATGCTCCTTACAGCGTGGAGAGGACGACAGCAGGTTGTCGTGGGACGTTGGCGTGCAGATGGCAACTCTTACATCGTCGGACAAAGTCGGTTGCTTCCTTTTTCATAGTGGGCCAGTAGAAGCCTTGACGTAAGATCTTGCGCGCTAAAGCATTTCTGCCTAAGGTTCACCGCATATCCCTTCTTGGATTTCACGCAAAGTATACTCTGCGTCTCTTTTTGTTAGACACTTTAATTATGGTCCCGAGAAAGACCGCTTGTACAATTCTTCATTGATCAACACATAGGTGGTTGCCTGCATCTTCAGGCATCGTGCTTCTATTCGGTCCTCTGGCAGTTGCTGGTGCTTCAGGTAGGTAACCAGTGGACTAATCCAAAATTCTTCCAGCTCGTCGATCTCTACGATCTCCCACGGTCGACTTCGCAAGAATACGAGCACCTTCCCAAGAATACGAGCATCGTCGCATAGGCTATATCCGTGCTAGATGCTCTCGGCGCGGCCGAATCCAGGCCGACTTTGCCCGCCTCCACACGGTCTTCGCCCGTGCTTGATTCTTCGGGCGGCCATCCGCCGCATCGAAGCGGGCTTCGCTCGCTTCCATGCAATTCACCAGCTCGGCGCTTCACCCGTCACTCGCTGCCCCTCAGAGCCTTATGACTGTGATTTTATTTTGTATATGCGTTCCGGGGGGCTGCGGGTGACGGGTCCGTCGCCGAGCTGGTGTGAAGGCCGTCCAGAGAATCAAGCAGGGACGAAGCCCGTGTGGAGGCGGGTTTCGGCGAAGCCCGCCTGGATGCGCCGAGAGCATCGAGCACGGGCGTAGCCTGTGCGAATATGCTCGTCCTATTAAAAAAGGACATTTATATTGGCAGCTCAGCTTTGACTATTGGCAGCCCGGCGAAATAATAAAAAACACGCATATAATATCCGCTAATAGCAGTGCAAAACGCGGAACACACGCCTTTTGAAAAAAGTCTACTATATGACATTTTTAGAAAAAGTGTTAAACATGAAAGTTGTAGATCTCGATGAGATATACAACTTTTATGTTGAAGACTTTTTCTAAAAATGTCATATAGCAGATCTATTTTCAAAAGACGCGGAATCCGGACGGAACTCGAGCGAGTTCCGCCCGGATTCCGCACCTTTTGAAAATAGATCTGCTATATGACATTTTTAGAAAAAGTATTCAACATAAAAGTTGTATATCTCGTCGAGATCTACAACTTTCATGTTGAACACTTTTCCTAAAAATGTCTTTTAATAATATAATTTTTGGATTGTCAATATACATCGGGCTGCCAATAGCCATTTTTGTGCTGCTATTACTTTTAGACTGCCAATATTCATTTAGAGACTGCCAATATAAAAACACTAAAAAAAAGATTCACAAAAATTAAGGCTCGGCATTGTTCGGCCGGATATAGTCATATTTTGAAGTTGTCACACATTTTCAACGCAGCATCTATGCATATTCGTGCGTGTATTAATAATAATATTCCGAAATTGATGAGGCGGTGGGATGAGAACAAAACAGCGTAACCATTCAAATGGCAGCACGCTCTTTAATTAATTAATTGCTCCGTAACCATTCAAACCCCCGCTCTTTGAATAATTATTTAATGTGATTATATATTCTTATCCTTTTAAAAAAAAATAATAAATTTAAAAAACTCCCAACTGACAGGTTTGCTGGAGACCGGCAAGTCAGTTGAGGGGCGTCAGGCAGGCTGCCAGTAGCTCCGTATGCGGCGGCATTAAAATAGTGAGACGCTATTAGCAGATCACAACCATCCTTAACTTAATGGCTGAAATATTTTTATGAAAGATCCAACGGTCTGTAATTTTTCGTGGATCGTATTACACTATAAAGGATATCTTTATATATATATAGAGAGAGAGAGAGAGAGACGACCACGACAAAGGGGGGAATCCATTCTATTAATCCTCCAAATTACTTTTCCCCACCGGAATTAATATTCATGGCTAGCTATATGCAACTGCAAGCCGGCTGGTGGTCTATAAATTATTGAAGGGGGGAATATTGGCTTCGCCGGAGAAACTTGAGTTCATCATGGCGGCCAGACAGAATAGCATTGCGATTGCAGCGGCCGCTCTTCTCTCCCACTTTTGCCTTCTTGCCTCTGCTACGCCTGGAACTGCCAACTTCTTCCCCGCAATTGGAATCCGTCAGTTCTCCTATTTTTATTTTAATTCATCATAAATCAATCTAAATGCGTTCTTATTATACAACCACTTTTATTTCTTCTTGACATCCCTCAAATTAGGTATAATTACATACATATATAAATACATATAATAAGGGTTATTTACCCGGGCCTCCTTCAAATTAAGGCTCAAATTAAGGCCGCCTCAGCGCATTCCAGGAACGTGTGCTGTGCTGCGGGGCGGTCGGACGGTGCGGTGATTTTCACGGAAGTCCCACCGGCCTGCCAACCTAAGTCTTACTCCAAGGAGGTATTTTATGCATGATTGTTATAAAATGTAGAACATTTATGCGAGATTTTTGTAATTTTGAAACTTAGAGTGGTGCAAGTTGTAAATTTGAGGAGGCCCATCCCCATAAATTAATAACCCTATATAATAATTAAGGCTCCGTTTGACATGGATCCTGATTCCCAGGAGTTCTCATTTTGATACTCGCTCGAGCGGAATCAAAAAAAATGATTAACACAAAAGTTGTAGATATCTCCGAGACGAATAACTTAAATTAATGTTTTTCAGAGTGAGTTTTTTCGGGGCTCAAATCGGGGGGTCTAAACGACTTCAAATCAAAAAATGTTGAACATGAAAGTTATTTGTCTCGAAGATATCTACAACTTTCGTGTTGATCATTTTTTTTGATTCCGCTGAGTGAGTCTCAAAATGAGAACTCCACCCCATCGAGTTCCCGGAGGAACTCCAGGGGATCCGGATCCAAAGAACATCATCCACTTTTATGTTCAAACAAATGATATTTGTTAGGTGATACTTAACGAATCACGTTTTAACCCATATATTTACGACCGCCGCCACCATGCCAAACTCTCTTATTTATGAAATTACAAATTAGTAAGCTTACATTTCATAACAACTTTATACAAAAATATCCATTTGGAATACATTTTCAATAAAAGTTTTTATGTGCATAGATGATGTTATGAAATGCAAACTTACATAAGAGATTTCTGTAATTTCACAAGAGATAGAGGTGCAAACTACTGTAAATTAGCAAAATTAGATATCTCACTCTAATGTTTTCTGCTGATGACATGCACACAGTATCCCTGTGCTCGAGCGCAACATCGCCGCCGGGAACCACAGTGTATGCTGCCAAGGCAAGCGACGCCTTGTGGGTTAACGGCACGGCATGCGGAAAGACTTACTGCGTGGTATGCACGGGCGCGACAAACCCGAGCCAACCCTCTCCGTGCACCGGAAAGAGCTCCATTTATGCCATCATACAAGCGCAATGCTCCAACTGCGGAGACACCATTAGCCTCTCACAAACTGGCTTTAAGGCCATTGCCAATCCTAATGCGGCCACCACCATAACAATCGATTACGCACAGTAAGTTTACGTATTAAATAATTATATACGAACAGCCTCGCACGAGACAACATACTACTGCATGGACAATAATATCCTCCCTATCATAATGCCTAGTGCTTGTTAACATAGTCTTTTTTTTTTCTTTTTTGCCGCAGGGTCGAGAGTGCATCGAATGCACCTTGCGCGTGAAGCCAATCAACTGCCTCAACTGCTTAGGGCCGTTTGGCTCCCTAGAATTGGAATTCTGCGGGGATGAATAAGGAATTTCACATGAAATTTGCGCTATGTATTTGATATATTAATCATTTGTAATATTTATAGGGTATCCTATGCTTTGTTTGATTTAATAACAACCAAATTAATGTTTCCAAAATAAAGATTTTCAAGTGAGTTTTCAATTATAGGATCATTTAGATTTTGTCTGGTGTATTGAAGGTGGATTTTTTTAAAAAAATTATTAGTAAATCATTTTGTTATTAATAAATCATTTAAATTTTTTTTTTTAAAAATACAATGTTCATTTATCAAAACTTAGAACAAAACAAAGTATCTCATGATGAAAATATACTATCACTTTAGCAAAACTAACTTTGAATTTTGCACGTATTATTTATAGTTGCAAAAAAAATCAAATCAAACTATCCTTCTTTTTAGAAGATATTATGGAACAAGTTGGAAGCACATTTGTGAAGGTGATAGCATTAGGAGTTTCCTCTCTATGTTGCATGTCGCCTACTAACCATCAATGTTTTAATGACATATTCTTTGTGGGAGGAGCTTCTAGAGATGCCACTGCACAGTTGCTGAGACAGATTCCGGAACTTCTCACTTGTCTGCAAGTGGATAGCCAAATTCCTGATCCAGCCATTGGTTCCGACAGTACAAGGACAGCTGGAGTTGCTATTACCACTGCCCCTCCTAGAGCCACCCCTCCTGCACCTGGTTCTGGAACTGGCTCGCCTGTCGTCACCCCGGTAACCTTGCTCGTTGCAAGTCTGGTTGCTCCTCCTGTAGCGATGACAGATACTCTGGTGCTCAAAAGGTTCTCCTTGCGGCCTACCAGCTGACCAAGGATACTTACGCCTGGTAGATTCAGCGCCGCAACCTCCTCAATTCTGCCACCATGACCTGGGAGGAATTCAAGGATGTTCTTATGGAGAAGTTCCTGTTTTCTTATGACATCTGTCAATTCTTGGGAGGAAGACTAGTGTCTTGAAGCAGTAAGAAAGAAACAAGTGTTGCAATTTCAACTGCAGAGTCAGAGTACATCTCAGCAGTTAGCTGCTGTGCTCAGTTGTTGTGGATCCAACATTAGCTCCAGGACTATAACCTACAGATAAGTAGAAGTCATTTATATTGTACGTGATTCTGCTAGTGCAATCTTAATCGCAAGGAATTTCATCTCTCATAGCAGGATAAAACACATTGAGATTAGATATCATTTCATTAGGGGGCATGCAGAATGTGAAGATATCAATTTTGAGTTTGTCCCTACAGACAAGTATGTGACTGACATCTTCACTAAGCCACTAGATGAAACAAAGTTTAGCACCTTCAAGTTTGAATTGCGTTTGATGAACCTGTTATAGCTTCAGCTGCTCCTCATATTGTTGCATGTTGTATTTCTTCTTGCAGGTGGACAAGCTAGTACTTTAGAAAATTGAAGAATTTTCAAGTGGAAGCATGACAAATGATGCTTCAGTTGAGGGGGAGCAAGTTCAGCACTGCTCTAGTACTCTCAAGTGGTTTAGTTGCTGCCTAACTGTACTCAAAAAGGGGGAGCAGTTACTCAGAGCATCCCTGACTATTTACAGAAGTCAAAAAAGGGAGGAGAAGGATATGCTAGATACCAGAGCAGGATATGATCTGGTATCAGAAGACAGGAGGAGAAAGATACAAGTGGTATCAGAACTATAAGAAGTATACGATCAAATTGATCAAGTCCAGGTCGCAACAATTCAGTGCTTCGTGCAGATGGTGGTCCTAGATCTCGAACCAAGGTGGTGATTGTGTGACTTATTGGTTCAGATCCGATTTAGATCCAAATGTTTATTTGGAATCTTTTTTCCTTCCTAAGTTTCCAGCATATACATATTAAAAAAGGAAATCATTTTTCCCTTTTTTGATTATCCAGTATTTGGAGTGTTATATATATTATTTAGGAAGAAGATATATAAATGCAAGAAATATCACCGTGAGGAAGGTGAAAATAAAATGAGTCGCCTGTAGCATTGGTGTGATAGTCATGTGAAGCCTTTTGGGAAGAGAGCCGGTCTGTAGCTTTCAAGGAGGAATTGGAGCCGCATGTGAGAGTCCTCCGCCCATCTCCTCTCTCTCTCTCTCACGCTCGTGCACTCAGAGAGGCCATTGGCCTTGGGTGTTGTCGCCGGTCTTGGAGGGGGTAGTCGTCGGCGTTGCAGTGGATGTTTTTCAAAGTGGAGAGGCGTGGTGTCGACGGCGTGCACGAGTGCAGTTAGCCTAGACGGAGGTTTCTCTCCGGTGGTGACGTTCTTCGGTGGCGGCGTTGCTCTCTGGTGGTAGTGTGGTTGAACGTCAGACTTCGACGTTGAAGGTTCGGTGAACCTTGTGCGTCCGCAAGGCGGAATTGCAGTCCAGATCTCAGATTCTCGCCGCGGAATGTACGTGTCTGGTGTATACTCGACGTATTCACCGGACGGTCATTTTTCTCTTATTTCTATTGTATTTGAGTTTATATTTTCATTTATAAATTCTGTGGCTATTTTGTGCTCTTGTTTACCTGCATTATTTTATAGCTGTGTCTGTGTGTGTACCTGATTTTACAACACTAGTAACCTAGTTTTGTCGGCGAGCTTGCCTTGGTAGCAAATGCATAGATCTGGTGGCGGAGACCATGATCTGCACCAAATCTCCCCCTCGTAGTTGCTGGAAGCATAGTTCACCTGGTTTCTGGTCGATCGGCCATCCAAGGCATAAGTTGGCAAGACAAGGAGGGAAAAACAAAAAAAGAGAGACGAGAGAAGGGTATACCTGCCGATCATAATCCTTTCTTCATGCTCGCCAGTGGTTGCGAGATGCAGGAACATAAGTATTAGCGTTGGAAAGAAGCTCTCACCAGGAGTTAAGAAAGCCCTGTTGCAGATCGCTCGAGGCTTCTGGTAGACCATGCCTTCTAAACCGTCTTAGCCCGCTGAACGGTCGAGCGTGCAAGCAGTCAATGAACAACAAAGTAGTGAGATGAATGCTTGATTACGTGGAAGACCCAAAATCGGGGTGAAAAACCACGCGACCGGAACGCTGCCAGCCCAACTTCCACTATCACAAAGTTTATTATATGGCTTCTTTGAGCGAAGGCGAGGGCGACATGCCGCTTCCAGTCACTTGGGGGAATGAGAGTGAGACAATTCAAGATTTGACATGCCCTCCTGGCGGTGCTATTTCTCTCGCTTCTTGGGGAGCAGATGAGACTTGGCCTTCCGGACTTTGCTGGCGCGGAGGCAGCAAGCCGTCTTGCCTCTGACTTTTCGGCCTTACCGGCGGCGAGTGATTCTTTGCGTCGATCGCAGGCCTGCGGCCTCCGAGCACCCGTCACATCACCGAGCAGACTTCACTTCACCAATCTCCTTGGGCTGTGACGAAGTTCCGCTGAAGCAATCTTCGGTGGAAGTCCTACGAAGAGAAGGAAAGTGGAGAGTGTGTAGAGAGAGACAGAGAGGGAGGAAAATAGTTAGATAATTTTCCCCACTAGAAGAGAGATTCAAATGAAGTAAAAATCGGTCTTTTATAATTTTTTACAGGGACGGTCTGGTAATTTTGTGTAAATAACTACCAGATCGGCCATTGAGAGCGTCCAATCTTGGGCACGCGGATCGTCATTTTTGGAAAAACGACGATCCTGTCCTTGGGCCAAGAAGGACCCGCCCAAGTGGGACAACGACCCGAGACCGACGGCGGTGGCGACCGCCTTCCCCCTATGCGCGGCGAGCGTTCAGGAGGGGTCTGTCGCGGTGGAGAGGGCGACCGGCTCCTGCGAGACCGGCTGCGACCAAGTCCTCCCCGAGCGGCGTTGGCAAAGAGGGCGTCCGACCCACGCGGGGTCATCCACGACAGAGGCCGCCCCGGGCCGCCGACCTTCGCGGGGCCGGCCGCGGCTGAGACCGCCCCAGGCGGCCTCAACGGAGAGGGCGGCTGGCCCTCGCGGGGCCGGCCGCGGCCGAGGCCGTCCCGGGCGGCTAGCCCTCGCGGGGTGGGTCGCGACCGAGGCCACCCCGGGCGGAGAGGGTGGGCGGCCGTTGCAGGGTCGGTTGAGGCCAAGGCCACCCTGGGCGGTCTCGGGGAGAGGGCGGCCAACCTTGCGTGGCCGGCCAGTGCCGCCGGTAAGCGACGGGCGGCTCGGCGCACGGGATCCTGCATGGCGGTTGGCATCCCGCATGACGGCTGGGATCCCGTGCGTGGTAGTTATCACATAAATCTTGCATGCGTATAACTTTCATGACGCTAATGGGGGTAGAGGGGGACCTTGCTATTTACAACCCGATTTTTGCTATAAATTGGGGCCAACCCCATCAAGCCCGATGAAAACGGAAAATTTAAGCTTCATTCTCAACAGAACTCATGTAGCAAACATGCAAAAAAATGTTCCAACAACGTTTTCATAGCAAAGGAAAAGGGGGATTAACATTGAAATAAACGGGGCGTTTCCTCCTTGCTACAGGTGCAAATGAAGCAAACGTCGTCGGCGCTTGTTTATTTGCCCGGCGTCCGACAGCATTTACTCCAAACGAAAGTGACAAAACGTCAAATCAAACGAAGCCTTCAACCTCCACATGAATATGAAACCGAACCGGTAAATTTGAGTCATACTTTATTAAAGAGTAAATTTATGTGTAAATCGGTTTTGGCTACGTGCAAACCGCTCTTTCAAAAAACCTGCCAGAACAGTTAGGTGCAGACCGGTTTTTACGGGTTCACAAGGATTCCTGATTTTTTAGTTTGATTTGCACTTAACATGATTTGCACGTAGCCAAATTTGATTTGCACATAACAGCACCCATATTAAAATAATGGTAATAAATATGTACCAAAAATTGCAATAGATTTATATTATTTTTTTTAAAAAAACCTGGCATATTACGAATTTACGATACAGTTTATGCGCACGCTGACTCTTTTACGCAAGGGACGTACGTAGATTCGGTCGCCTAAAAAACCCTTGTTTTTTCCTGCGAGAAACTTCGCCCAAACCCCGGCGTTTCCTCTCTCGTCTCAGCGTTCTCCACCACCCCCTCCACCATAACCTCCCTGGCCGCCGTCGTCTACAAATCACCGCCGGTTAGTAACCCTAAACCAAGACCCCTTTTCATGTGAATCCAAAGTGCTTCTCCGCCGGTTATTAACTAAACTAAACAATGGGGATGAGCTCCCCAAAGTGCTTCTCCTGCGCCACGGCGACACCCCGTTTCGCTTCTTCCATAGCCTTCATGGTCAGCGGCTTGGCCATCTTTGTCATTGTAGCTTCCATCCTTCTCGCTTCCAGCCCCATTTTCTCCTCCTTCCAGGATTACTTCTTAAGCGTGGATCATGCCAGGGAATCTCAGCCCCCAATCCTGTCTTCCTTTGCCTACAATCATCCCCCGGAGATGTTCGTTTCGGAGCCGAGTTCTCCGAAACCTGTTTCTGGTTCTGATGCAGCAAATTATGATGTCAATTCTACTACCGTTTCGGATGCCAATTTGTGCGACCTTTATCATGGTAAATGGGCGTATGATACTGGGGGGCCTCTCTACACAAACATTAGCTGCCCTTTGATCACTCAGATGCAGAATTGTCAGGGAAATGGTAGGCCTGATAAAGATTATGAGAACTGGAGATGGAAACCGGATCAATGCGATCTTCCCCGTTTTGATGCAAGAAAATTCCTGGAGCTTATGAGGGGTAAAACTCTGGCATTTGTCGGGGATTCGGTTTCCAGGAATCAGATGGAGTCCTTGCTTTGCATTCTTTGTCAGGCCGACATGCCTAAGAATCGCGGCAGTCGCAGGATGCATCGGTGGTATTTCAAGTCGACATCCACGACGATTGTGCGCATTTGGTCTTCATGGCTTGTTCACAAGACTTCGGAGCCCATGGTATTTGCGCCCGACGGGGTTGCCAAAGTTCATTTAGATCTCCCGGATGAGTATTTCATGGAGTTTCTCCCTGAATTTGATGTTGTGGTGCTTTCATCCGGCCATTGGTTCGCCAAACCATCTGTTTATGTGCTGAATGGAACAATTGTCGGCGGCCAGCTATGGAAACCTCCCCAAAACACCCGCGTTGACATGAGGATCAACAACATTGAGGCCTTTGGATTGTCGGTGGAGACGGCGGTGGAATCCATTGCTGCTCACCCGAACTTCACAGGTGTTGCTATATTTAGATCTTATTCGCCGGACCATTACGAAGGCGGTGCTTGGAACGCCGGCGGATCTTGCACCGGAAAAGTTAGCCCGGCGAGCGACTTGGTCATAAATGAATACACAGAAGTGATGCATGAGAAGCAGGTTTCAGGGTTTGGGCGAGCGATGGAGAAGGCCGCGAAAAAATCCAACTTGGTGTTTATGGACATCACAGAAGCTTTTGGTTATCGACCCGACGGGCACCCCGGGCCTTACAGGAGTCCAGACCCAAACAAGAAGACTAAGAGAGGACCGCATGGAGAGCCACCGCCACAGGACTGCCTCCATTGGTGCATGCCGGGGCCAATTGATACATGGAATGAGTTATTGCTGGAAATAATTTCCAAGAGATTTTGAGGAACCTTCAGACATATATTATAAGCTGAGAATGAAAACACAAGTGTTTTCATTCTTGGTAAGATGTGAGTAAAGTTTTGTGCTTCTAAATTGTAGAAACCCACCCAAGAATCATGTAAAATTTATGAAACCTTGGATATTCTCTTACTGTTGTATATTTTTGATTAATTTAATTCCATTGTACGGTTGCCCAGAGGAGTTCAAAATGCAAAAAAAAAAATCAATTTTGAGTCACAACCTATCTTCACACTTACATCTACATTGGGAGTAAAAGTACTAGCAAAATACTCTTATCATTCACAATTCCATGGTTATTTTCATTTCATCTATAAGAAGGCTCAGCTTTACATTAAGATTTCTAGCATGTTTACAAATTATATGTTGCATATCTCTGATGTTTACCCTTATGGGTTTAGCTTTTCCTCTTGTAGAAGCCAATTTTTTATTTTTGTTATTTGTATTTAATTAGTAATTGGCCTTATTTGTAATAATTTATTGCTTTTCATGTAACTTTTACTAACTTCAGTCTCAATGCATCTGTCTAGTCATTTAGAATACTATATTTCTTCCGGTAAGATTTTAATATATGTTGAGATGCACTTATTATTATCTTTGAGCTTATCTAGGTCGGGAGACCACATCAACTTGGTATCAGAGTCAAACTCCGGGGTTCCACTCTCCGGCACCTACCGTGCCGCTCTCACCGTGCCACGCCGCCCGCACGCCGCGTTGCCGCCGCCCAGCTCATCCGCGGGCCTGCGGCCATCGCGGGTCAGTTCCTCCTTGCAGCCGTCTGCCATGGCCGACGGTGGACCATCTCTCAACCAGGTTATGGAGCATTTCTGGTCCATGCTCGCCACCCAAAACGACAAGATGGAAACCCTCAATGCGCGCTTGGATGCCATACAAGGCGCCCCACTCCCACCAACGGCCCATGCGGCTTCCCCCACAACCAGTCTGGTTGAGTCGCCTCTGCCGCAAGGGGACAACTCCTTTTCGCGCTCTGTCCGTATGGATTTTCCGATCTTCTAAGGCTGTGAAGGTCCTCTTCCTTGGCTCACGCGCTGTGAATTGTTTTTCACCAATCAGCATACTCTGGATGAGGAACGCGTCAGAATTGCCTCCTTCTACCTCCTTGGACTGGCCCATTTATGGATCACCCAACTCATGCGGGAAAACCCCAATTCTTCTTGGGAGGACTTCCAGACGGCGTGTACACTCCGGTTCGGACTGGCGATGTCGGGCAACCCCCTTGGTGTGCTCGTCGCTTTCAAACAAACGGGCTCCATGGAGTTCTACTTGGAGCAATTCCAATTGTCACTCTCGCGCGCCACGTCCGTGTTACCCTCACAACAAGTTCAACCTTTTACGGTCGGGCTACCCGAACGATTGCGTTGGGATGTGGAGTTTCAAACCCCTCCCAACCTCACAACCGCTATGCGCATTACCCGAGCATGCGAGCGCCGCTTACAGATGGACTGGCCACCTCCGAGCCGCCACAATTAAATGGGCCCACACTGTCCCACTTTCCGACGCTGACTGTCCCGACTCGAGATGACTGCACGTCTAGAAAAAGGGCTCTGTTTTAATTGTGAGGAACCGTTCACCCCCAGCCACCGGTGCAAACAGTTATTCTGGCTCGGGGTCGATGACCCACCCAAGGATGTGGACGACGGGCATGGCAACTCAGACACACCACATCTCTCTCTACACGCGCTCGCTGGCCCGCAAGAATGTTGTACCATTCAGATGTATGTGGATGTGGGTGGGGGGGGGGGGGATTCCACTATTAGTCCTCGTGGATACGTGCAACATCCACAACTTCATTAGCCATGATCGAGCCCTCAGCTTGTGCTTCTCTTTTGTTTCTCGTAGCCATGTCAAGGTCGCAGTGGCAAACGATTAGTAGATATCATGCCCCGGTGTTTGTCGACGCGTGCTCTTTGCAGTTGACGACTATCAATCGCAGACCAACCTCTTTTTGGCGGACCTTCGCGGGTTTTTGAGATCGTCTTGGGGGTTCGTTGGTTGCGCACCTTGGGACCCCTCACGTGGGATTTCGATCGCCTTGCTATCTCATGGCACGAAGGGTCTCATGTGATTCAGTGGCAAGGCCAAGCTCCGGACCAGCCTCCCTCTTCGTTTTTGGTGCATACCGAGCCCTTCACCGCCCCGGTTGAAAAACCAGACAGCTACCCTCCAGATTTGGCGAACCTTCTACAGCTTTATTCCGAGATATTCAGTCCACGCTTGGGACTTACACCGCGTCGCCGACGGGACCACCGCATTTGTCTCTATCCGGGCACGACCCCGATTGTAGTGCGGCCATATCGCTACCTCTTCCATCAGAAGAACGAGATTGTGCGGCAATGCGATCTCCTTCTCCAACAAGGTATCATTCGGCGCAGTGTTCCCCTTTTCCTCCCCGGTCTTGGTCGTGCAAAGGAAAGACAACTCATGGTGACTTTGCATGGACTACCGGGCTTTGAACGCCGCCACAGACAAATACAAGTTTCTCATTCCCGTGGTGGAAGAACTCCTGGACGAATTACATGGCGCATGCTTCTTCTCCAAGTTAGGCTTGTTCTACGGTTACCATCAAGTCTGCGACCGGGCTTTGAACGCCGTCACAGTCAAAGACAAGTTTCTCATTCCCGTGGTGGAAGAACTCCTGGACGAATTACATGGCGCACGCTTCTTCTCCAAGTTAGACTTGTTCTCTGGTTGCCATCAAGTCCGCATCTCGGCCGATGACGTGAAAAACTGCATTCAGAACACACCATGACCACTTTGAGTTTTTGGTCATGCCGTTCGGTCTAACAAATGCGTCTTCCACCTTTCAAGCTCTCATGAATGAGGTATTCCACCCGCTCCTTCGAAAGTCTGTTTTTGTTTATTTTTGACGATATTCTTATCTATAGCAAGTCATGGACGGAGTACCTACAACACCTCCATACTGTTCTCCGCTTGGTGCAAACTCACCACTTGGTTCTTAAGGCCTCCAAATGCTCCTTCGGGCAAAGTTCAGTCTCCTATTTGGGCCATGTGGTATATGGTTTGTGTGTTTCCGCCGACCCGACAAAGCTCCAAGGAGTGGCACCGTGACCGATGTCGCAAACTCTCATTGACTTGCGCGGATTCCTCGGTCTCACGGGATACTACCTCCGCTTTATCCGCGATTACGACACCATTGCCGCCCCATTGATTAGTTTGCTCCGAAAAAACGCATTCAAGTGGACGGACACTGCGACTCAGGCTTTCCACTATCTCCAAGAGGCCTTGCTGTCCGTTCCCGTTCTCCGCCTTCCGGGCTTCGCTTTACCATTCCTGGTGGAATGTGACGCCGCGGATTTGGGATACGGCGTCGTGCTACAACAAGAGGGGTATCCCATCGTCTATTTCAGCCACCAAACAACCCTCCATCACCGCAAACTCCCGGCCTATGAACAGGAACTCATTAGGCTCGTCAAAGCCATGTAGCATTGGCACCCGTAGTTATGGGGCCGACCTTTCGTCATCCGGACGGACCATTACAACTTAAAAATATTTATTCGAACAACGACTCTCGACGGTGCCGCAACAACGGTGGGTGAGAAAACTCCTCGGCTTTGATTTCCAAGTGGATTATAGAGTCGGTGTGCTCAACCACGCCGCCGATGCACTCTCTCACTGAGACGCTCCACCTCCGGCCTCTCCCCTTGCCTCTTGTCATATACGTATGGCTCGGCCAGTTTGGCGGACATCGACCGGGAATTGGAAGACTGAGATGAGTTTCTGCATCCAGCCCGGAACCGCCTACTGCAGGCCCAACAACGTATGGAGATTGCATAAAATCGTGGGCATCATGAGCTCACTCTTGCCGTTGGCGATTGGGTGTGGGTGCGGTGCCACCCTTTCCGTCAAGTGTCTTCTACATGACCTGCCTCTAACAAATTGGGGCCCAAATTCTTTGGCTCCTTTCCAATCACTGAACACATTGGGGACGTTGCATACCGTCTCGACCTGGCGATGTCGGGCAACCCCCTTGGTGTGCTCGTCGCTTTCAAACAAACGGGCTCCATGGAGTTCTACTTGGAGCAATTCCAATTGTCACTCTCGCGCGCCACGTCCGTGTTACCCTCACAACAAGTTCAACTTTTTACGGTCGGGCTACCCGAACGATTGCGTTGGGATGTGGAGTTAACCCCTCCCAACCTCACAACCGCTATGCGCATTGCCCGAGCATGCGAGCGCCGCTTACAGATGGATTGGCCACCTCCGAGCCGCCGCAATTACATGGTCCCACACCGTCCCACTTTCCGCCGCTGACTGTCCCGACCCGGGATGACTGCACGTTTAGAAAAGGGCTCTGTTTTAATTGTGAGGAACCGTTCACCCCCATCCACCAGTGCAAACAGTTATTCTGGCTCGAGGTCGATGACCCACCCAAGGATGAGGACGACGGGCATGGCGACTCTGACACACCACATCTCTATGTACACGCGCTCGCTGGCCCGCAAGAATGTTGTACCATTCAGATGTATGTGGATGTGGGTGGGTGGGGGGGGGGATTCCACTATTAGCCTCATGGATACGTGCAACATCCACAACTTCATTAGCCATGACCGAGTCCTCAACTTGCACTTCTCGTTTGTTTCCCGTAGCCATGTCAAGGTCGCAGTGGCAAGCGATTAGTAGATATCATGCCCTAGAGTTTGTCGACGCGTGCTCTTTGCAGTTGACGACTATCAATCGCAGACCGATCTCTTTTTGGCGGACCTTTACGGGTTTTTGAGATCGTCTTGGGGGTTCGTTGGTTGCGCACCTTGGGACCCCTCACGTGGGATTTCGATCGCCCTTCTATCTCATGGCACGAAGGGTCTCGTGTGATTCAGTGGCAAGGCCAAGCTCCGGACCAGCCTCCCTCTTCGTTTTTGGTGCATACCGAGCCCTTCACCGCCTTGGTTGAGAAACCAGACAGCTACCCTCCAGATTTGGCGAACCTTCTACAGCTTTATTCCTGGATATTCAGTTCACGCTTGGGACTTACACTGCATCGCCGACAGGACCACCGCATTTGTCTCTATCCGGGCACGACCCCGATTGTGGTGCGGCCATATCGCTACCCCTTCCATCAGAAGAACGAGATTGAGCGGCAATGCGATCTCCTTCTCCAACAAGGTATCATTTGGCGCAGTGTTCCCCTTTTTCCTCCCCTGTCTTGGTCGTGCAAAGGAAAGACAACTCATGGTGACTTTGCATGGACTACCGGGCTTTGAACGCCGTCACAGTCAAAGACAAGTTTCCCATTCCCGTGGTGGAAGAACTCCTGGACGAATTACATGGCGCGTGCTTCTTCTCCAAGTTAGGCTTGCTCTACGGTTAGCATCAAGTCTGTGACTGGGCTTTGAACGCCGTCACAGTCGAAGACAAGTTTCTCATTCCCGTGGTGGAAGAACTCCTGGACGAATTGCATGGCGCTTCTTCTTCTCCAAGTTAGACTTGTTCTCCGGTTGCCATCAAGTCCGCATGGCGGCCGATGACGTGAAAAAAACTGCATTCAGAACACACCATGACCACTTTGAGTTTTTGGTCATGCCGTTTGGTCTAACAAATGCGCCTTACACCTTTCAAGCTCTCATGAATGAGGTATTCCCCCTGCTCCTTCGAAAGGCCGTTCTTGTTTATTTTTGACGATATTCTTATCTATAGCAAGTCATGGACGGAGCACCTACAACACCTCCATACTGTTCTCCACTTGGTGCAAACTCACCACTTGGTTCTTAAGGCCTCCAAATGCTCCTTCGGGCAAAGTTCAGTCTCCTATTTGGGCCATGTGGTCTATGGTTTGTGTGTTTCCGCTGACCCGACAAAGCTCCAAGGAGTGGCACCGTGATCGATGTCACAAACTCTCACTGACTTGCGCGGATTCCTCAGTCTCACGGGATACTACCTCCTCTTCATCCGCAATTACGACACCATTGCCGCCCATTGATTAGTTTGCTCCGAAAAAACGCATCAAGTGGACGGACACTGCGACTCAGGCTTTCCACTATCTCCAAGAGGCCTTGCTGTCCGTTCCCGTTCTCCGCCTTCCGGGCTTCGCTTTACCATTCCTGGTGGACTGTGACGCCTTGGGATTGGGATACGGCGCCGTGCTACAACAAGAGGGTATCCCATTGCCTATTTCAGCCGCCAAACAACCCTCCATCACCGCAAACTCCCGGTCTATGAACAGGAACTCATTAGGCTCGTCAAAGCCATGTAGCATTGGCGCCCGTAGTTATGGGGCCGACCTTTCGTCATCCGGATGGACCATTACGACTTAAAAATATTTTTTCGAACGACGACTCTCGACGGTGCCGCAACAACGGTGGGTGAGAAAACTCCTTGTCTTTGATTTCCAAGTGGATTATAGAGTCGGCGTGCTCAACCGCGCCGCCGATGCACTCTCTCACCGAGACGCTCCACCACCGGCCTCTCTCCTTGCCTCTTGTCATATACGTATGGCTCGGCACGTTTGGCGGACATCGACCGGAAATTGGAAGACTGAGATGACTTTCTGCATCCAGCCCGGAACCGCCTACTGCAGGCCCAACATCGTATGGAGATTGCATACAATCATGGGCATCATGAGCTCACTCTCACCGTTGGCGATTGGGTGTGGGTGCGGTGCCACCCTTTCCATCAAGTGTCTTCTACACGACCTGCCTCCAACAAATTGGGGCCCAAATTCTTTGGCCCATTTCCAATCATCGAACGCATTGGGGACTATGCATACCGTCTCGACCTACCCTCGGAAGCCCGAATCCATGATGTTTTTCACATTTCCCAGCTAAAGTTGGGGCCCAAATTCTTTGGCCCATTTCCAATCATCGAACGCATTGGGGACTATGCATACCGTCTCGACCTACCCTCGGAAGCCCGAATCCATGATGTTTTTCACATTTCCCAGCTAAAGTTGTTCGTGGGCTCCCCGTCGTCTGCTCCCCTAGTCGACGTTCTGATCCATCTTAAGGACAAACTATCTTACAACGAGGGCGGTGATGTTATGTCGCGTGGCGAGCCGGATCCACACTGGAGTCGCACTTATCAGCGCCGACCACCTACCACAATCACATGAGTGTATCAGGATATTTTAGTTTTGGTCGCGCGTATGTGTTAATTTCTATAATGTTGCTTTTAATTTGGTTTGCAAAATTGTTTTATTTTCCCACATGTCTAAGCCCAAGTGGGGGGCGTGTTGTGTGTGAAGCGGTTATCAACGGGGTGGACCTTTTGATTTTGGGCAGCAAGAATTATTCTCCTCCTCCTCTCTCTCTCTCCCTCTCCAACCTCACGGGATTTATCTTCCCGAGCCCTAGCAGCGAGCCGCATAACCCGCCGCTCGGCATCGCCGCGCCCCTCTCTCTCGCCCTCTCTCTCGTTCCTTCGACCCCCTCTATCTTTCTCTCGCCCATCTCTCTTTCTCTCCGCCCTATTTCTGCGATCGATCTCCATCTCCAACCATAGCACCGCCCGGTTCCAAAAAGGGTTCTGCCGAACCTTGGAGGGATTCATCCTTCTCGGGTCCTATCACCAGATCTAGGTCGGGAGACCGCATCACATTCATTGTCTCCAATCACCCATTACCATAGACTTTGCCTATGCCTCTAGCTAAGGGCTACTATAATCTCATATATCCTTAGACTTCAGGAGTAATCATCACCATAGTTGTTATTCCCTTGGGTTTAGCACTCCTTCAATTCTTATAGATGGGCTATGATTTACACTCATAAGAGTTAAGGTTGCCGTATGGATGATCCGTGTTCGTAGTCGTGTTCGGAACGCTAGCGAGATATTTGCTATGTATTTTTCATTTTTGCACATTATTTAACTACCTTTATATGTGTTGTGTATCGGTAAATCATAGCCGTCCATTACTTTTCTATAACATATATATATATGATTTGAGAGTTCAATTTGAAGCATTGCAGAATTTGGAAGAATAATCTCAAATTTTCTGATCTCTGTCTATGGCACCGAAGCCGTAGAACTTTAGGTGCCGAAGCCTAGAGACCTCCCCCATTTCCCTTTAACTGATCCCACATTATCCCACCCTAACCACCCACCCCCTTCATCAGAATCAGGTATTGACCACTTAAGCCGTTCAACTTGGGAACTGAATCAATAGGAAAACTAATATTGAAGTTAATCAATTAGATCTCTCAGGGTCTCTTTTGTACATACATATCTGAGGTCATTTGGTCAGTCAAATCATCAAAACATTTCAATATAACCCCGACTAAGCTCCTCAACGGGTCGATTGAACTAGCTAGATCCCCGGGGTGATTCAAAATTGGTAAGTTATATAACGGCTAGTAACTGCCAACAATTATCAGTTTTCTCCCGTCCCGAACCTCAGTGAAGGTAATCGTGGATTTCCTGTGGAAGCCCAGTACTCAGAAACTTTTCCCAAGGGCTGAAAATCTCCTCTCCAACCTCACACAACCTCGCCTTCACAGGATTTTCTCCCATTTCTCCCTGTTGGCCAACGACCCAAGCAGTTTCCTCTGCTGCCAGCCGCCCCAACACGTCCCAATACCTCAGTTCCAGGCCAAGACAACCATCCTCCTGCGGAATTCCGCTCTCCACTGAGTAATATACCTAGCTGACATCCACTGATCCAGGCTCCTTGCTTCACTTGGCTGCAAATTCTATGCAATTCAAGCCCTCTAGGACTGCAATCAGTAGTCCCCTTTGGGTGTTTCCCAACCGGCAGCCATCTCCCAACATTGCCCGACCATCAGGAACCTCAAATTGGGAAAGAAACTCGGAAATGAGCAACATGTCAGCCTTGAACCGCAGCCCAATCTCTGTAACTGTTGTCCGAAGTTCTGGTTTGGAAGGTCTTTTACTTACTGTTGAATATTTACTGAAAAACATATTGTTTGAGATTACAATTTCTACAAGTTTGCTTAAACTTTGTCTCTTCTTGAATGGTGTATTCGCTGCGTGTTTAGTTCAAACATTCTTACTTTAATTTAACTTAATCTTGCATGTTTTACCTAAGTACTGATTTTAATTATGTATGCTCTTAAATTGTTCTCATAATTTTAGAATCATTGCAAAGGAATGCTAGACTATTGCAAAGGAATGCTAACTATTGCTAAGCACACTTGAATTCATTCATTAGAGTTCCATTGACCATCTTCATGACCTTCATGTTATCCTACATCACCTATGCTCCATAGTTTTCCCACCCCGGTTCATCACAATTATACCCTCAAGTAATGAATGATAGCTTTATCCTTATAGTTGGTGTAGTACCCTTATGCCATCCATTGGTGTTGACCTTCATGTTATCCTACATCACCTATGATTTATTTGATAATTGCACACCATTTTTGTTTATTAATACAATACGCATTATCACCGTCTCGATGATCATAGAAGGCGGTACCCGAGAAACAATCTTAAAGCAGTTAGAATGACTCTAAACGTGGATATTTTCATGGGTGTTCCCTTCATGAGGATACTTAAGACCAGTTTTTACATGACATTAGCTACATCCGACAAGTGCATTCACTATTCGCTTATACTTAAAATTGATTTATAGACTACCACACAAGTTTACTTGATATACGTGTGTGTGTGTCGGGTGTCCGCTTGAATCAGTAAGGGCAGCCCGGAGCACAAAGGATCTTCACACAGCGAGGGTTTAGAGAAATGTCTCACAACAAGGGTGAAATGTAGACAAATCTTACCCTGTATTTTTGCAAGAAGCTGCTTCCATGACTTGAACCCGTGACCTCAAGAGGTCACACGGCGACACCTTAACCAATGCATCAATGTTCCTTTTATAATAAAGCTAATATAAATAGTTCTCTTGACAAACCACCTACCTATTAATCATCATCAAAAAGACATGTAAACACTAATATAGGCACAATCTATAAACATGGTGACCTTCTTGCACCTATAGAGGTGCCAAGGACTCCTCACTAATTATGTTTCTTAGGGTTTGTTGGGCACTGTGATGACGGAAGTGAACACAGTAAATACGAACGGTCATTCATGAATGCCCAATCTTGCTTAAGGAACTTCATTCATTTTATGTTCAAAAGTGATTTTTTTTCTTGGCATCGAACATTCGTAACCACCGAATTTAGGGTTGTCACCGCCGTGTCAAACCTACTCTTAGGCTTCGTTTGGCGCGGCGGTGGCGGTCGTGAACGCGGTGGTTATAAGCCATCTTTCGTGAATGCTCGACCTCACCATAAGTTCTTCATCCACTTCTATGGTCAAAACAAGTTTTTTTTAGGGGCCGTCATGACATTTTATAACGGTAATGTTTTTGTCCAAACTCACCGGAGCAAAAAAAAAGTGTCATACGAATCCGAGTTATTTCTACACACTTTAATCAGTGTCATCTAGGGGTGTTCACGAACCGCATAACTTTTCAATCGAATCCAAATTTGACAAAGAATGCAGAGATTCGAATTCAGATTTGGATTCGATCGAATATTCGGTGTCGGATTTGAATTCAGATTCGTCATGAAATATTGGATTCGGCTCTGGGTTCAAATCCAGATTCGAATTCGGATTCAAACATGGATTCAAATTCGAATTTGGATTTTATAATATTTAATTTAATATAATATTAAAATATAACTATATTTAATATTTATTTGCATATATTAAAATTTTTTAATATATATTTCAGTATTCGCGAACTATTCGCGAATCCTCCGAATAGGAAGAAAATTATTCGGATTCGGATTCGAAAACTAATCAAATATGGAATTTGGATTCAAATCCGAATTCAAATTCGAAAAATACGAATTTTAATCGAATATTTACGAATCGAATTCCGAATTATTCACGAACTATACTATTTGTGAACAACCCTAATGTCCTCTATGCAAAGATAGTATATTTAAAAATACAAAACACCATAAAAGCTCGAGTAAATAATAATGAAATAATTATTGCATTATAAAATTAAAACAAATTAAACAAGCATTTTGCGTATATTATTGCACCCTCTCCTACATTATGTAGGTTTAGCATGGACTTTCAACCTCATAAGGCTTTATTCCTAAATTAAACAAGCATCTTGGTCTCGAGATAGCACGGCAATATCTCAATAAGTGTTCCATGGTTCTCTCTCAAATTATTTTGTTGATAATTATAAAAAAGCTGTTGATCAAATTGAGATAAGTTATAAAATAAAAGAAGATTATGGTGTTAGGATTAATTCCTTGACATAAAGCTTCTCTATTTTTCCTTTTTTATTTAAAAATATTAATTATTATATGGGTATTTGAAATTCACCAAATTTTTCGGTAAATTTTTTGTTTAGTGGACAAATATTTAAATATATTTGTTGCGGGTTGCTCGGTTATTCCCGGTTCGGAGAATCAGACCGCCTTAGCTACGAGTCGGATCGGGCGCACAAACAGTTAAATGAGAATTCAAACAGTAATGACATGAGACGTTTTTTTTAACGTGAAAATCCCGAAAAAAGTGTAAAATATAGTCATGAGTCCCAAGATGATGGTTTGGAATCATGGAGGATGTGGTAGATTAGAAAACAGTAGCCGCAGCCCCAACCATGAAGTAGCCGCTCCAAAGCGCTAGCTTTGGCACAAGAAAATGCCATGATAGCAGCAGCCTACCACGTCTCGACCAGTCTTGAGACCGTTGTTTGATGTGCATTCGACACAGACAAGCATGGGGATGTGAAGGATTAGTAAGCGGGCAACTGGAAAGTAGGAACAATAATTACGTCCGGAACCCGAATGGTAGTCTTGGTCCGGGACCAATGAGAAGCCTGCAAATTTGTGGGGCCCATGCAGTTTATATTTGTGAAATACATTTTTGCGAGACCCTCATCATTTTGGGCTTCTCATTGGTTGTCCCAGACCTTTCTTCTCCTCCGGGTTCCGGAGGAAAAAAATTTCCGGAAAGTAGGGGATTAAGGCCTCGTTTGTCTGCGATGCGCAATCGTGACCGCAGTTCTCAAGGCACGGATGAAATCCACGTTGTTTTAGCGGTGTGGCAGATCCCACCGCCTGGCCACAACCCCATCAAACACACAATTTTTGCACCCCGGTGGTGCTGGCACGACCGGCCGAAGAGGGCCTAAGTTGCAAAAAATAAAATAAAATAAAAAAAATAATTTGCGACTAGCGACATTGAGCTGTTAATGACTTCCAATAGTCTATTTATATGTAGGTAGGATGAGCATATATTATTTGATGAGTGGAATTTCAGCCGTTGGAATTAGCGGCAAATTAGCAGTCGCTACTCTGCTGTGGATAATGAATAGGCGTAGAGACTCTCTAAATCGAACGCCACGACTGTAATGGCGATGGCAGCCTCTCTTCTTCAACTGGGTCTTCTCCGGTGCCCCAAGCGAACCTCCTCATTTTGGAGAAAATCCCATATCAGATTAAGCGAAGGCCGCCTCTACCGCAGGATCGCATTAGCTTCTCAGTCTTCTTCCCCATCCGAGACGAGCGCGGAGACTGCTGAATCTTGCGTCAACTTGGGCCTCTCCCTCTTCTCCAAAGGAAGGGTATCGTCTCTAATTTCCTCAAAGTTTCCTTTCCTCTCTATTTTCCATCGAAGATTCACAGTTGTTGCGCAAGCTTCTCGTCTCCGTAAGTGTGAAGGCAGACAGTAGTTGGACTGTGAAAACAATTCCCTCCAATTTCTAGTTGATAGACTATTTGAGCTGTCGTCGATGACCATTCTAACGTTTTCTGTTTATTTAGTAACCGGATAACGTGTTATTTAGGGTTTACACAACTAATAACAACTCTCATAAGGTTTCACATTATGAGCATATCAAAAGCAACCCTGGACAAACACCTCTGTCGGGCAACTCCACTGAGATGAGTTGTCGAGCCTCTGATAGAGAACAATTTTGCTTGGATGTTGGATCGAGTTCTCCATGGTAACACAGATCTATTTCAAGCTACACAAATTCACGTGTGAATGAGCTTGTATAGGATGGAGCAATTATCCGTAGCTTTTACGTGTTATTAGGTGGCCCCTTGTACTTCAACTAACCTTTTGTAATAAGAAATAGAAAAACCCTTTTGAAATCTTGAAGCCATTGATAGTTATATGGCTTGAATCCTAACATGTCTGTTGATTCCCAATCTGGGATATACCATACTAGCAATCCGAGCCTCGCATCAATGACCCACTATGCAAAGTTAGTCGGGGTTTTGTTTTCCATGATGTTTTGGTGTATGTTCCTATATATGGATTCTGTTTTGGTGTATGTTCCTATATATGGATTCTATTTGAAATCTTTAAGCCTTTGGTGTATGTTCCAATAGCGCAATCCCGTCTTTTGGAAATATTATGCGTAGCAGCCCAGATGAGTCTGGCAACAGCCAAATTCCGCTGTTTGGAGAGACAATTAGCAGACCAACATGGGTATTATGGTTAAAAACACTAATGGGAGGGTAGTTCTTATGGCTACCACTCGCCCAGAGCGGTGAGTGCTTTGATGAGGCTAGATCTCGCTTCCGCCCCGAGGCTCAAGGCGAGTGCGGTCCTGTTTACCCCACTCGCCTCACTCCTTCCTATACCCAAGGGCGAATGCAGGCCTATATGTAACGCCCCCGGTTTTTCTGTGTTTTGTTTGATCTTTGGCTGGCGTTACGATGACGTATTTCCAGCTCTTTGCCGTTGTAGAGCGTGGTCTTAGCTATTAGGGTTCCTTGTGTAGCCTGTTTGTAGCATGTTAGCAAGATTCCCCAGCTAGCCGGAGTCTGTTTGGTGACTCGGTTGAGCCTCTTAGGGAATGCTTGTGTTTTTTTGTCTTCGGGTGGTGGTATCCCGGGTTTTGTTCGTCGAATGCTAATTTCGACTTCGCAGTTGTGTTCGTAGTGTGGGTTTTTAGCTGCGATGTGAATTTTATCAATTTCCGAGATGTTTCGGGTCTCGCGTCGTTTTGATATTGCGTGTAAGTAATTAATATGTATTGATTGTTTATTATTAAAACTGATGCTTATATATAGCCTTAGGTTAGAAATTAGGGCTCGGTTAATTGTCTCTTTTCATTTTCTCTTTTTGGAAGAAGCCGCCGCCTGTACGAGAGGAAGAGAACTGCCGGACTACCCTAGCCTTCGGACGCCGATTCCTGGAGATTTAGAGGTCGAAATTCGATTTCGAGAGTGGATCTGGATTGCTCTCGCCTGGATCTGCATTCCTTCTGTTCCTCGGCTTTGTGCTCTGCGGCTAGATCCGAGAGTGAGGGAAGTGGCCGACCAAGCTTTTCTGGTATTGAGGCAAATGATGTTCCATCATCCTTGCCAAAGCTGATCCTTGTTTTCTTCTTGATTAAATTTTATCTCTCTCCTGCTTAGATCCTAGGTGTACGCTAGGGTTCGTCCCAGATTATACTGTGGTTAGTGTAGAGAAGTTCCAGTTAAATCTCAGTTTTTCCTGGGAGATTGTGTCTATTAGGGACGGATTTGGTTCGGTTCAGGTTGAGTAGTTGCTATTGCCGATAGATGATGAAATTGTAGAGAGGCGCCTTGTTCTCGTTTTGGTTGGTTGCTGGGTGTCGACGCTTTGTGTCGAGTGGGACTCGACACCGGCCAGTCAGGGTGTCGACACTTTGTGTCGACACCGGCCAGTCAGGGTGTCGACACTTTGTGTCGACACCGGCCAGTCAGGGTGTCGACACCTTGTGTCGACACCGACCGCGGTAGTGTCGACACCTTGTGTCGACACCGGCCGCAGTAGTGTCGACACTTTGTGTCGACACCGGCCTGTTGTGGTGTCGACACATCGTGTCGACACTGGTTGCTGTGCTGGTTTGGGTCAGGTAAAACTCGGGGTTACTTCGGGTTAGGCGTGGAAGGCCGCGTCGGTTGGACCCGACGTTTTTGCCTTGGGTTCGTGTGTTTCTTTAGGATTGTTAGTGTGACTTTTCCCTAGGGGGGGTATTGAGTGTTCGGCTAATTTTTGCACGCCGACTCTTGGGTTGTGGCAGGTGGTGGAGTTTTGGTGGCCTCTGGAGGGGTGGTTTTATGTGGAGAGCTGTGGCCACCGCCTTTTGCCCCGGTTTGGGTTGGCGTGTGTGGGACCCTAGTGCTGCCACTGTTTGACCCCTTAGCTCTTTTTGGATCTGGTTTTGGTTATGTAGTCAGATCCATGTTTTGACCTCTGCCATAACCCACGTGTTAGGACTGTTAGTTCCTTTCCTTTTTATGGCTTCTTCTTTTGGCACATATGTATATGTCTTGATGCTGTTGCAGGCTCTTTTGGTAGGGCATATTGTTGTTATTGCTCGCACTTGGTGTGCTCTGCTGTGCTTTAGACAGTGCTCTTTTCTTACTGTCATCCCCTTTCTTTTGCTTATAGCAGTTGTTGCCGGGTTGGTAAACCCTTCTTATTTGTTCATAAATCTAATGATCTATTTACCTTTTTGATTACTTTCTTGCTGAGGTGTTCTTTTCTTGAATGCCTCAGGTCCAGGTGGTAGCCAGGTCAGCGGCTAGTTCTTGTGGAGGGGCTTGTCGGTAGCCTCTTGGGTAGCTGAGATAGCTGATCCCCATTTCTGTGAGGTAGTTCTTTACCTTTCTGTATAGACATACATACTCACCAGTGGGTTCGTGTCAGGTTGTTGACGCCCACTGGTGGCTTCTTGCGATACTGGGTATGAACTTAAACTGCCTTTTTGCCTATTTGTGGTTGTTTACTTGCTTCTGGGAAGGATTTATGCTAGGTTGCATGTTAGATATTTTAAACCCTAAAGGCATTACTATATGTATCTCATGCATGACATATTTATAAAACCAAGACACTATTTGTCCTTAGCATAAAAGATCATTTTTCATATATACTATATTCACTTTAGAGTCGTGCATACCATGAGTCGTCCCTCGGGGACACTTATGCTCATTTAGGGTGTCAGCTTAATTGAACCAAAGTATTTCCTGCTGCGTATAAATATACTTTTAATTGTGGACTAGCTGATCTACCGTGCCGAGAGATACGGTCTTTCTCATAACTGGTTTTCTTTCATATTAATCTATGATTTTCCTTAAAAATCTAAAGTCTGGAGTTTGGCCTGAGCGTGTGCAGTTATCCCCTGCACGACGTGGCATCACGGCACGTGTTTTCTCTTGCTCTGATACGATTTTATCGTTGAGAAAATGCGGGTTGTGACACTATATGCCCCATTCACCTCCTGCTAACCCTTGGTTCGGCATACAAGCGGGACTTGGTCACTCGCGAGCTGTGCGAGATCCCAGTCACTCGCCCTCTCGGCTTATCTTAGCGTGATCAAGCCTTTCTGGCCTCGACTCCATTATGGGGCCCACTTGCGAAATACGGGATTGTACACAATCCCCGCTCTTTGCGAGGTTGTCTCAACTTCGTAAAAAAGAGTTCAACCTCAGGTATTTGGCGAGTGAACACTTATTTCTGAGAGAATATTTCGGTGGGTCCCCCAATGATCTATATATACGCTGGACTGAGGGAAGCAAGGTGAACCCTTCTTACCATCTTTCCTTTCTCTCGCTTCCGACCCTTCCTATGAGATATCACTTCCAAAAGATCTCCAGGATAAACTTGCGATGGTGCGAGAGCAAAACAAGTCAGAAACTACTGGGCTCATGACCTTGCTTTCTCGCAAATCCTCAGGCTCGCCATTGAGACGGAAGTTGACCAAGAATGTCAGGCTTAACCTGAGTACCTGACAGCTGGTGAGCCCTCCACTGTTAGCGCTGCTGTCGTCACACCTGGTCATGAGCTAGTTCCTCCCAACAAAAATCAGGTTCCTTTAACTCAGCTCATGTGTGTCACCTGGAAGGCCGACATATGACCTTTATAGAAATTCTTACAGGAGGGCCATCCCCTGGATTTAGGGGAGGTCTTGGTGGATTAGGGAAAATCCCCTCGTGGTGATTCCGTCCATCGTACGGTCCAGGCGACTTCTCCTGCTGATGACACGAGCACCCGCGCCACCCCCGCTAATCTCGGGCAGGTGTCAGGTGGTTCATGAGTTGTCAACCTGCCACTTGTTTTTTCGAATCTCCGAACTAATCTCAAACTGTTCTCTGTAGACTCCACCTTTGGGGTCACTAGCCTGGACAGTCTGCTTTCGAAGTCGCCGATCTTCGTTCCCTCTCGAGACCTTACCCCCGACTCAGCTCCCGCGACGAAAGGTGCTTTCGAAATTCTTGTTCCTTCTTATTCCTTACTCCCTGACCAGGAATGTTCTTGATCCTTACTCCTGATAGAGGCGCTCAAACTCAGAATAGTAGGTGGCATCAGTCATATTTCCTTTCTTCAGCTCCAGGACACGGCGAGTGAGCTCATACACTTGCATTGAACTGTCGGCCTGGGAGTAAGTATCACGGGCCCGTGTCCAAATATCATAAGCAGAGTCCAACAACATATAACTGCGCTACACCTGAGGGGACATCGAATGCAGTAACCACGAGACAACCAACGAATTGTCCGAATCCCATTTTCTCCATGAGGGATCGACACGAGGTGGCTCAACGGTGGTACCATCAATGAGTCCATATAGCTGGTGACTGCGAATAGCATGTTGGGCCGCCCTGGACTATTCCAGATAATTTGTGTCATCCAAGGTAACAGTAGTAATCTTCAACGAGCCAGAGTGTCCATGACTCCGTGGAGGATCGCCAGAGGAACCGATAAGAGTACCAGATTGAGTATGAGGGGAGATGTCGGATTGATCCTCCATCGGAAAGAATGCAAATCCCACATCAAATGAAAGCACATCATACGAGTGTCCCTTAGATCTCGACGCCGGAAGGAACACCGGAGGATGTGAGCACGGTGTCTCCGGCAGCCCTCATGGAGAACAAAACAACCGTCAGAGATGCTAGGTCGGAAGAAGAGAGACGCGGTGGCGGCTGGTGCGGCTGGTGCGGGTTACGGAGCCAGCGATAGCAAGCGGAGAGGGCTACAGCGAGCGGAGTGGGCTACGACGCCAGCGACAAGTGCGCGAGCGACGGATCGGGCGGGAGCGGCTGGTGCGCGAGTGGGATAGGGAGCGAGCGACGGAGCGGGATCGGGCTACGCCTCTGATATCAAGTGGAAAGATGTTTTTTAGTATTCGGATGTCCTAGAAACGAGCAATAATATACATATATATAGGAGCAAAACACGTGACATATCACGTGGATTACATAAGTGCGATGACGGAAAAAGAAACATAAAAAATAATAATGCCTATATTCAACTGTTTATAGATTTAGAGGCCGCTTTGGACGGTCTAGATCGGTTGCCACTTCGACACCTAATAATATATGGAATGAAAGTACATTAATAAAATAGTAATATATAGAAATATCCCGTCCTCACTCTAAACGTGACCACATGCGCAGATCGTTCATATGATGATTCTAACTTAGTTTCCTGTGAATGTAGACTCGGACGGGTTACGATTAATGGTTGTATCCCCACGAAATATTATCGACATCACTTTTTCACAGAGTCGACATCGTGGAACGACCAAGAGAATGTGAAATCTCTGTCCAAAAAACCCGTGTTGCTTAAAGATCAGCCCATGAACGCATATTTATAAATTTAGATGTCATTGTGGACGGTCTAGATCATCCGGAACTTCTACCCCAAATAATATATGTAATGAAAATACAAAAAATAATAAAAATATAGAAATATATCGTCGTCGCTCTGAATACGATCACAGGCTCAGTTCGCCGATTTGATGATCCCAACTCAGTCTCCCGCAAATGTAGACTCGGGCGGGTTTCAATTAATGGTCATCTCCATATCACTTTTCCATATCACTTTTCCTCCAATTGTAATGTGTACGTCAGTTCATTCCCGCGCCTCTTATCTCTTGTCTTCTGTCTCTCAAAAGTCTGACATCCTAGAAGTTTGTCGGGAGTTGCTTTTATCGAACTTTTCTGTCCCAAAGATACTTCCTGCCAACATCAAACCGCCTCATAGGATTCATGATGTTACAATAACAACTCATATGCCGCAAATGGTTTGAATCAATTCACAATGAGGAGCCCAAGAAAGACAGTTCTAGACCACTTGGATAGTTTATAATATACAACATGCAACTTTCCAAGCATTACATAAATATATATTTTAAAATATAGTCAATATCAAGTGTTTGCTGATAATAAGTCTTCACGGATTAAGAAAACATGGTTGATTCTGGCCATCTTCAGCCAAACAAATACTTGAATGTGATTAATAAACACACAGGTCTAAAACAATAAAATAACATTGTTGATGGGGCTCAGCAAAACCTTTTGGAGCACAAGTATTGGGCTCGTTCGGGGAGATTTGTCACCTGCCATATTTGACATTGTCAGATAGATTATCCGAGCATGCGGTTGAATCTGAAGCAACGTTTCCCCCAATAAAGGAACAATATATTGTAGTGAGTTACATTTTGTGGCCACTCATATGATGATCATAACTCAGTCTCCACAGTTGGTATCACATTTTGTTTATAACTTCTCCAAATTAAGAGATTTCCATCAACAAAAGAATAATATCTTGTAGTGAATTTTTTGTCATCTTGACTTCCAGCCCAATCGATATTCACATTCTTGTTTTGGGAGAAGAGACTTCTTCAGGTTCCTTAGTACTTTAGAGCAGTTCTCTGTTGTATTAATCTAGGAGAGTGCATGTTCCAGCTTGGAATCCCCACTGCATACGTGATATTGTGATGGATGTGTGTGAGATAAATAAGTCTTCATGCTAATTTTTGATAGCTTGAATGGTTGACTTACTCACCATCTTTTAAGAAGAGGGGGCTGAACCCATCAGCCCCGTTCACGCGCCGTCCGCCGCTCGTAATTTGCCCAAATACAGCCTCGTCTGGATTTTTTTATGAATGGTTGACTTACTCACCATCTCTGTCTTCATCAATTTTACAATTTTTTTATGAAAGTAATGTTGGTTTGCAACTAAGCATCCTAATTTCTTCCAGCAGATCCAAAACATATTTTCTTTGAGATATGAAGATTCCTCGGTCAAGCTTCTCAACTTCAATACCTAAGAAATGTTTAAATTTCTTTAGATCCTTGGTTTCAAACTCCCCAAATAGAAGTGCTTTAAGCATGTGATTTCTTCTAAATCATTCCCCTGTGATGATAATATCATCCACATAAACAATGAAAATAGCCACTTGATCTTCTTTCCTCTTAACAAAGAGAGTGTGATCTGAGTAACCTTGTTTATATCCTTCTAGAAGCTTCACTTTGTGGAAACTTCCATACCTAGCTTTTGGGGATTGTTTTGGATCGTAGAGAAATTTTTTCAGATGACAGACTTACCTTTTCGATCCCTTCTTTTGAAACCCCAACTAAAATTCCATATGTACTTCTAGATCCCCATGTAAGAATATATTTTTAGCATCTAGCTGTTGCAATTCTCATCCCAAGCATGCAACATAAGATAAAACAATTCGAATGGAATCCATCTTAGCCATAGACACAAATTTTCATGAGAGTCAACTCTAGAAGTTCGAGTATATCCTTGGGCAACTTTCTTTACCTTGTATCTCTCTACAACTCATTGTTGATTTTGCTTAACTGCGAAGACCCATTTTGACCCCACTGTTTTCTTTCCAAATGGAAGAGAGTATAGTTCCTAAATCTGGTTCTTCTCGAATGCGAATATCTTTTCCTCCATTATCTTTCTTCATTTTGGCATATCAATTGTTGTTTGCCAAGTTTTAGGAATATTAATGGAGGACAAGGAGAAATGAAAATTGTGTCGTGATTAGAATAGGATATGAACTATAGTTGGCACTTGGATAATTTGTGGAGTTCATGTATGTGAGGTTGATGAAGGTCTTCTTCGGGATATGTTCCAAAAGTTGGTTTTTGCATTGTAGGAATTACATGGGGTTGTACAATCTCAATATTGGCATTCTCCATAAAACATACTTGAGGAAGAGGAGTGAGCTTCCCAACATCAGGAGTCGGTGTGGCCGCAAGAGTAGACGTGGTGGTTGTAATAATGGGAGGAGGAATATACGAGGCCATAATTGAATGGGGAATATGTGGAGCATCAACATCATTGTTCATGTCTTCCTGACAAGAGCCAAAGAAGTGGTCTCCTTCACGGAATGTAACATTCATGGTACAAAAGAATCATTAAGAACAAAGGTGGTAGCATCGGTACACTTTTGTTATAGAGTATATAACAAAAATACATTTGTGGGAACGAGCATTTATTTTATCACGATTGGGTTGATGAACGAGGACAAAACAAACATCCAAACACATTAGGAGGAAGATAAGATGTGTGGATGACACATTTGATTGACAAATAAGAGTTAAGAGAGTCATATTGTATAGTACTAGAAGGGAGATAGTTAATGAGGTATGCCACAATGAGGGCAACATCTCTCCAATAAGACGAAAGGGGAGATTCATTATAATAAAAAGGCTCCGTGTAACTTCTAGGAGGTGTTTGTTCTTCCGTTCGGCGACATCATTTTAGGTGGAGATATATACACGTGATTTGATAGAGTATACCATGATCATCAAGGCATAACCCAAAAACACTATGATTATCATACTGACTTCCATTGTCACTTTGAATGACAACTAATACTGAGATGTCACAATTTTGGGAAAAAGTTTAAAACAGTTAATGATGACACTCTTCCTTTTTAGTAAGTAAACCCAAGTAGATTGAGAAGAACTATCAACAAATGTCACAAGCCAATGATGGCTGGATAAAGAGACTATAGGGGAAGGTCCTCAAACTTTCATATGAATAACATCAAATGAAGCATACTAGGAGATTAAATATGATTCAGACTATGACTCTCTTTGGAGGGTGTCTCCCACAGGAGGCGAGACTGGGGCGGGACGGAACGTCGGACTAGACTCCAGTCCAAACAGAAGAATTTTCCTTGTGGCAGACAAGGCCAAACGCCGTCGCGTTGCTCACGCGTTTGGGTCTCTGTCATCCCGCTTCCGTCTGTCGACGTGCTAAAGCCCCAACGGCGCGCCAAACAGACCCTATGTTGCACATGTTTTGGAAGTTCACAAATATCACAAACAAAATTGCTCTTTGAGCTAAAAAACTTAGGAAACAACCTGAGAAGATAATTGAGCAAGGGTGTCTGAGACATTAATGTCATCATTGCACATCCATAGAGGAGGGATTTGGTTAGCGCCAAAAAATATAGGGAACATCCTGAGAAGATAACTGAGGAAGCATGTCCTGGAGGAGAAAAGATCCTCACCCACCCACGGTTCTCGACTGTGGGCTAAGGTGGGAGAGCACTCCTTACCTGCCCGAATTTGATCGTGGGGTCAGGTGGACAAACGATCCTCACCCACCCAGGGTTCTTGACCTTGGGCTATGGTGGATAGCGCTCTTCACCCGTCCGAATTTGATTGTGGAGCTAAGGTGTTAAAAATGATCCACACCCACCTTGGATTCTTGATCGTAGGCTAAGGTGGGATAACGGTCCTCACCCATCCGAATTTTGATCGTGGAACTAAGGTGGGATAACGTTCTTCACCTGGCCGAATTTGATCGTGGCAGAGGCGGATAGTAGATGTTCTTCACCTGCCGGATTCGATCGTGGGCTAAGGTGGAAGAACAATCCTCACCTGCCCGCATTTGATCGTGGGCTCGGGTGGGATAGCGTTCTCCGTTTGGCGCTTTAGGATAATTCACAAAATCTTTAGCGCAATAAACGATGCTAGAATTTTTCAAAAACATGTTCATTGTTCAATAAACAAAAATTGTAAAGTGAACATGGAAAGAAAAAATAAAGTTACCAGTGAGCTCGCGACTCGTCGGCGGGTCGTTTTGCGAGCTCCTGAGTTTACTGCCGAGAGCCTATCCTCCTCTATTCAAGAATGTCATCTTGGTATCAATTGGCGTCGACTAAAATGGGTTAGTGCTATTAATCACTTTTTGCCCTTAACTTAGACGCTTCATCTTTGAAAAAATAACGAGCAGGCTAG
Organism: Platanthera guangdongensis; assembly: GCA_039583875.1. NCBI lineage: Eukaryota > Viridiplantae > Streptophyta > Magnoliopsida > Asparagales > Orchidaceae > Platanthera > Platanthera guangdongensis. The sequence goes on along the minus strand of CM077161.1, from coordinate 181,283,058 downwards.
AACTTGCTCAATGTGGAGCCGAACCCCCTTACTGAGGGTAATTCTCTTCCACTATCTCTTTGCCTTTTCTAGAGGAAGGATCGAACAACCGAGCTATATTTTCGTTCATTTTAACTACCTTTAATGCACTCTCCATCACATTTTGAAGAGTGTGACAGCTCCTTGTATCGTGACCTTTTTTCGGTGATATTCACAAAAGAGCTTCTTATCGCCACTTCCGGCCTTTGGCCCCGAAGAAGGGGATTTGTTGAGCCCTAACTTCTTATGGCTAACCCGGGAAGCCTCTCCAATGGGAGGGTCAAGATTGGTATGCTCTTTTGAATTGTCACCACGCACAAGAGATTGAGGAATGTAAGGTCGGACGAGGCATGACACGCAATGTGGAGGAGACAATGCATGTATGTCCCAAAGAGGGGAATGTGATCTTAAACGCTTTTCCTGTGAGGTATTCCGTGAAGGAGAGACATTGAAAATGAAAATTCCTTTCCAACCTGAGAATCTTTTCTTGTAGTCCATCCACGAAGACATCAGTATTTTCCATGCCTTTGGTCATGGAGTCTACTTGCTTTGAGAGATCAACAATCGCAGCTAGTAGAAGGTTGAAGTCACTCCTTTTGATGGGCACATCTGGGTCATCAAAAGAGTTTTCGGAAGACTTTGATGATATTTCCATTGAGACAACAATTATCAAAAGAGGAAAACTGTGATAACTTTCAAATGGTGCGATTTTCAGGTAATCTAAGCATGCAAAACAAACTCAAACGGGTAAACCTGGTTCACCAGAGGATAACTCGCTTCGAGCTCTTTCTGATAGGCTTTTTTGGGCTGAAAACGAACAAGCAGATCAAAAGTTCGGATGTTTTAAGATTGTGTATTTCAGGAGAAAACATACAAACCGGCCGACTTGCAAATTAGAATCCGCACAATGGGCGTATGCACACTTCCTAGAACGGGCGAACACCTCCTGAAGTGGGCGAACACTTCCTTAAGTGGGCGAACACTCGTCAGAGTACTCTCACGAATAGAAATGCTTTTGGGTGTTGGGCGAAGACTATTGTTCTCCGACTGTCAGGACGAATTCACCAACCGTTTGATCTGAAGGTCGCGTGTTGAACTTTTGGGGCAAAATTTGTCACCCAACTTTCCACTCTCAGCGACCGCCAAGGGGAGTTCGGCGGATAGATCGGAGACCACAATCGACTGGTTACTGACCCTGCAAGGGCTCGGCGGATAGAAAGCAGAACACAAAAGTAGGTACCGCTGGCAGCGGCAAACAGTAGACTGACCCGCCGCGGCGAATGCCTCTCTTGCGGTGGGCACTTTTATTGCTCCAGAAAATGTTCACAATAGTGAGCAAACACAAGAGTGAGCTAGAAAGAAAAGGAAACTGGCTGACACTCGAAACTAGTGACCGCACCTACAACAGGGTAGGTTCTAGCCTCAGTTCTCTATCCCCTTCGAGCACCCCTGACCCTCTATTTATACTCGAGGGTAGGCTGCTCAAACGGTTTGACGCATTTAATACAACATTAAATGCACAACCACTCGAGGTACACGAAGAGTCGGTGGCAGGAGGTGAGAGAAGAGTCCGCGCAATAATCACGTATTCTGCTACCGGAGAGGAGAATCCGCACGGGCTCCTGGAGAGACGAAGAGGACTCTTTGAGCGACGACCGCGGACACCTGGGGAGATGGTGAGCGCTCCTGGAGAGATGGCGAGGACTCCTGGAGAGACAGTCGCGGACACCTGGGGACACGATGAGGACTCCTGGAGAGACGGTCACGAACACCTGGGGAGACTGCGAGGGCTCCTGGAGAGACGACAAGGACTCCTGGAGAGACGGTCGCAGACACCTGGGGAGATGGCGAGACGGTCGCGGACACCTGGGGAGATGGTGAGGGCTCATGGAGAGACGGCGAGGACTCCTGGAGAGACGACAAGGGCTCCTGGAGAGACGAAGAGAACTCCTGGAGAGACAGTCGCAGACACCTTGGGAGACGGTGAGATGGTCGTGGACACCTTGGGAGACGGTGAGACGGTCGCGGACACCTGGGGAGACGGCGAGGGCTCCTGGAGAGACGACGAGGACTCCTTTAGAGACGGCGAAGACTCCCGGAGAGACAGTCGCGGACACATGGGGAGACGGCGAGGGCTCCTGGAGAGACGACGAGAGTTCCTAGAAAGACAACAAGGGCTCCTGGAGAGACGGCGAGGACTCCTGGAGAGACGGCCACGGACACCTGGGAGACGACGAGGATTCTTGGAGAGATAGCTAGGACTCCTGGAGAGACGGTCGCTGACACCTGGGGAGTTGGCGCGAAAAGGCCAAGGAAAATCACCCAGGATAATGATGTTTGGTATGGGCGTCCCGAGAGTGATTGCCGACTTTTGGGTGAACAACGTAGTGGTCCTTCTTTGTCTTCAATGCGCGGGTATCGGCGGTGCATGTTAGAGTGGAGTCCTCATAGTAGTCAAGTTCTCGGTAGAGGCGTCAAACTCAAAAAAGTAAGAGGTAGCACTAGAAGAGCCTTATTTTAGTTCAAGAAGACGTCGAGTAAGCTCGTGCACTTGTGTAGAACTACCAATTTGAGAATAAGGTTGCGTTTGGAGCGGCTTATCACAACTTATTTGCTCCGGTGAGGTTGGACAAATACGTCATTGTCATAGAATGTATGTTTGATATCACAAATGTTACAAAAAAAAAGCTAGTTTGAGGCATAAGGTCTTGGTATGACAATGACATTTTTGTCCAACCTCACCGGAGCAAATAAGTCGCGATAAGCCCCATCAAGCGCAGCCTAAATCTCGCACGCCCGAGTCCGGATCTCTAAGGTAGAATTAATAAGCATGTAGCTACCGTAGACTAAGAGAGACATTGAGTGGAGAAGCTGCCAGACCATTTGATAGTTGTTAGCGTTCCACTTCTACCACAAAGGATCATCGTGGATGTTTGAATAATAGTTCCATCAATGTACTAAAATAGTTGATGTCTTTGAATGACATATTACGCTACTTGGGTCCATTCAAGATAATTTGTACTGCCCAAACGCAGGATAGTAATTCGGAAGGAGCCATAGGGACCATGAGTCCACTCGGGACCAATTTTTCTCGTTTCTCCTATATATATCACATGAATGTCTTATGGAAGGATCGTAGAGCACTCAAGTGATATATGAGCCTGCCATGAGACACTCACGTGATATAGGAGAAATGAGAAAAAAAATGTTAAAACGGAGCCGAGTGGAACTCTCACAGCAAGACCCAACACAACAGAAAAAAACTATGAAATTCTAGTTTAAACTCCCCGGAGCTTGCAGCAAGTGCTGGCTGAAGCTCACAAGAAGGCACATTGAGTGCTCGTTGGAACTCGCAAGACTCAAGGGGGCTCGCTGGAAGGCGCGGCGAGCTCGTGCTGGAACTAGCGAAACTCGTGAGAGCTCATTGGACTTGCTGGCTGGAACTTGCAGAAGGGCTAACTGGAGCTTGCGGAATTCGTGGGATCAATTGAGAGCTAGAACTAGTGCGATCTTGGGCTGTTGCGAGCTGGAACGAGTGAGAGTGATTGCGAGCTGAGGCTTCAATGAGGTTCTGGCTTATGTGACTACGGAGAATGGCTTTTGGAGCTTGCAAAACTACATAGTACAAAGAAAGGCTTATGGAGTCGACCGGAAGGAGAGGCTTATAAGGAGTTTCTGGGGCTTCTGGCAAATTTGACCAAAAGATGAGGCTGGCAATCCAAACGTAAAGGCTTGCATGCGGGCTTCTATCGCTCGTGAGATTGCGGCCTGCTGCAACAGCAAAATGCGCGAGATGGAGACTTTGAAGATAGGGCAGCAAACAAATGTCTTACTTTGATACCAAGTTGAGAACTTTAAAGTATATTATTTTAAAATTAAAAATATAAACATTACATTGCACCTATATATATACACAAAGTGAAGAGACCTCAAACCATCACTAGACGTGTGGAACTACAAGAGGAGGGAAAAATAATAAAGATACTGAGGCCTCAGATGGGCGTTACAGTAGAATTTTATATACTATTCAACTTCTTTTACTCCTTGTTATTAATTTCCAAAGAACAAAAAGCTTCGAAGTTGTTCTTGAATTAATCATGTCTTTATCATCGTCTTAACATCAATTGTAGGTGGATTCAAGATCAACAAAAGTATGAGGGTGTCAATCCTGGTGATGATGTGTACATCATTTTGCGTCTAGATGGCCGTGTTCGAAGATCTGGGATGCTAAGTTGCACATAAATTTCCTATCTTTAATCATGTAATGGAAACTCCTTCATGAGTTATTGTTTTTTCTAATTTAGTCTAGAATCTAAAAACCTACATAATAACTACCTTGCCATACCAGATAATTATGTATGATTGGTCAGTATTTGTTAGATTAATTTTTTGTTAGTTGTGGAATAGTTTAATATTTGAGCCTGGGCTTACATAACTCTCGAACATGCGTTGTTAGAAAACTGCAGTAATATTGATGGTATATAAGGTTTAAATACAAAAGACTTAAGCTTTATAAAGATTAGCACGGAGGCTAAGATGAGGGCAAGTTCTTCATAAACTAGCAAAGCAGGTGTTAATCATAATTAGAGGTGTAAGCAAAATTAAGCTTTTGTAGAATAGCTCAAATCTCTTTTATGTTCTTTTTTTCAGACATTTTACGCACAATCATGTTGAGATTAGACTGCTTGAAGTCCAATTGGGAGCGCAAGGTAAAACAATGGGGATGGAGTCCATCTTGGAAACCGGCGCAAGAGTTTGATGATAGTTCACATCAGGGGTTTTAATATGTCTTTGAGCGACTAGTCTCACTTTGTATCTCTCTACAACTCGACTTTATTCGACAAAAAACACGCATTTGGATCCGGCGTTTTTTTTCTGCCGGGAGTGGAGACAGTTCTCTAGTCTGATTCTTCTCCAATGCCGAAATCTCTTCTTCCATTGCCTTACTCCATGTTGGTATATCTATTGCTTCCTGGCAACTGTAGGAATTTGAACATAAGACAGAGAAGAGATGATGGTTTGTGCCATCTCAATACCAGTGTTATGGTGTTGATAGATTTGAGGAAGAGGAATAAGCCTCCCGACAACAAGAATCTAGATGAGGATAGGAGTAGACATGGTGGTTGGAATACTAGAAAGGGGACTAGGCCATGATGGGAGGGGGAATAGTGGGGAGCGTCAACATCAATATCCTCTCCCCTGATGAGAGCTAAGGAACTGTTTCGCTTCACAAAAAGTAACGTCCATGATACAAAAGAAACGTCAAGAGGAAGGGTGATAACAACGATACCCTTTCGTGGTAGAGGAGTAGCCAACGAAAACGCATTTGTGGGAACGAGCATACAGTTTATCACGATTGTGTTTATGAACATGGACAAAACAGATACATTTGAACACAGGAGGACATTGATGAGATGTGTGGATGACGCATTTGGTAGAGAAGCGTGAGATAGGGGAGTCATATTGCAGGGTATCACTCTTTTGTTTTAAGAAGTACGCTCAAATAGAGCGAGAAAAACAATCAATGAATGTCATAAACCAATTGTGATTATGCAAAGATTACAGGAGAAGGTCCCAAAACATTTGTATGAATAACATCAAAATGAATCATACTATGAGAAGATATACGAGTCAGGTTATGCCGTACATGATTAGAAAGTTCACAAACATCACAAACAAAAATGCTCATAGTGCTATAAAACATAGGAAACATTTTCAAAAGATAGCTTGTGGAGAGGCCCAAGATGTTGATGTCACTGTCGCACATCCGTAGGAGAGTTGGAGTATTGGAGAGAGCTTGAGGGTTGGATGGTCCAAGATGTACATGCCCCTGCAATTCCTACCTCTGTCAATACACTGCCTCATTGTCAGATCCTCAAAAACATAACAATCAGGGATGGAAGTTACTGAACAGTTTAAGGATGTGGTCAAGCGACCACGAGATAGTGTAAATTTTGAGGAAATTTAGGAACATGTAAAACTGATGTGAAAGGTATGACAGAGAAACATAAGACAATAAGTCCCCTTGACAACAATTGAAGAAAGAGAGTCATTGGAGGTGATACTTTATCACGCTCTGAGAGGGGGTGTATGAGGTAAAACTTGACGATATCGCAGTCCTGTGATCAATCACACTAGAATCGATGTTCCACTCAGATTGGGTAGCAGAGACGATTGGGCGCTTGGAGTACTGTAGGTCGCGAAGGTAGTAGTGGAAGAGTTTCTCTGAGATTGTGTTATACATCCCAGAGCATCCAGTTCATTAGTGGAAAAATCGTCGGAGAGAAGTCTACCAAGATTGGCTTCAATAGCATGGGCAGGAGGATTGGGCTGGCGAGAACTACCACACCTTTGACTACAGTTATCTTTCCGCGAAGGGGTGACATGAGGGTATATGCGAAAATAGGTGTTCTGGAATCTGGACCTGACCTTGTTTGTCACGGTGATCGTACTTCCGAATAGGTGGAGTGGAAGGAGGACCTCGGCCAATGCCAGCAAGGGCGAAATAGTCAAGCAACCTGTTAGAATTGAGAGAATGTCGGGGATCCTCACCATGCGAGACCTTGTTGAAAGCTTCCCGAATAGAGGGAAGAGGATGTCGGTTCATGACATGCGTGCGAGCCGTGTCTAATGGCAATGACATTGTCTCTAGAGTGATGAGAGAGGAAGGTTGCCGTGCACACTCTCGTTGAAGCAGATGAATACGCTTATACGCCTGTGCAGTATCTTGATAGAAGCGTGGAAGGATGTTGTTTAAAATCTCAACATAGGTGAGGAAGACTATGGTCTGGGCTTTCTATGAAGAAGGGGATGGTTGTTGTGTGGGCTCTTAGCGGTGGAGAAGGCTGTGGTGAAAACTCTTGACGGAGGAGAGGAAGACTACGGTGCATACTTTCAATGGAGAAGAGGATGGTTGTGGTGGTAGCAATTCAGCTATTGTTAGCTCTTGATGAGAGGAGATGATGGACGAGAGGAGAGGAAGATGGTGAGAGCAAAACATTGACGGCAATTCTCACTTGATATCACTTCTGCATCTTAACCTTAAACTCCTTGTAATAAAGTTCAAGAGATGCAACCATAAATACACGGGTTTTTTAAGTGAGTTAAATTTAGAATTGAAGTATTGCAGTGGAAGAAGACAATATAACTGATGAATCAGCTACAATAACATTGGCAGCAATGTGTTGGTCAAGAGCACGGGATGGTGTAAATATGACTAGCTTACAAAACCAAGCCGACATAGACTGTAGAGATCGTCGGAAGGAGGTTGGGGTTGGCTGTGAGTAAGCGAAAGGTGGATGAAGAGAAGAGTAAAGATGATTTTTGCTTGATTAAGTTACAATTTTAGTAGTATAATTGCATGAAGCACCTGCCTTACATTCCGGTGTATTGTCTTACCGCTCCTCCTATTGAGTTTTTTTTTGGAGACATTAAAAATTCATGGTTTAGGGTTTGGCTCACCATTTGTTCGAGTCCTGAAAGCAGCCTCTTGCAAAAATGCAAGGTAAGGTTTGGCTACATTTCACCTTTATGGTGGGACCCTTCTCCGAACCCTCACTTCATAGGGATACTTTGTGCACCTGGCTGCACTTGTTTTTTTAATTTAAAATTCATAGTTGAGGATCATTTCTAAAACATCTGTGCAGGGCATGCCTGATTGGCAACAGATTGTGAAGGAGCTGCCACCGCTGGAAGCCTTCCTCAGCAAGCTTGAAAGATGAGTTCATAACAGAAGCCTTTCTCAATAATTTATGTACAGAATAGTTGGAATAGCGAAACTGGGAACGTATTTCCAACTTCCAGTTCTTTGCTATCTTTTTTTTTACTGGAGAAAGCAATGCCTAGAGGCGACATACCACGTAGTCGTCCCCATCTCATTCAATGTGCATTTCTCCTATTTCACGTAATATGTTTCCCATAATACTAGGAACGCTTTCTTGAGGTGCTCGATGTGTTTCTCGGGATCCCAATTGTATATTATAAATCATGCTGGGGCATTAGTAAATCCAAATTATATGACTATAAGTTTTATGATGAAGAACTTGCTCCCCCTTTTAATTAGAGCAATGTTATATGCAGGCCGTTTTTGGCTTTATGCAGGCCGCGGATATATGCAGGCCCAAGAATTTTTCATGCAGGTCAAATTTCACATATGCAGGCCAAATTCAAAAATCAATCTCATTTCTTTTATAATTAATCAAGTCAAATAGAACAATTTTATCATACAACTAAGTACATCAAATCACATATAACAACTCAAATCAAAACTTGGCGTTAAACCTGTTTAGCAAAAGTCAAATACTTATAGTCTCAATTAAAATATCAAAATAAACAACCTAGGACAATCCACATTTATCGAGAAGAGAAAAGAAATTACAAAATTATGCTTAAAAATAACATGATGCACTGTTATAACATTAATCATGAAGCAGGAAAGCAAATAATCGTCATCAAGCAGGCCGACGATAAGCTGCATGAATTGTAAATCGTCCTTCAGAAAAAAAAAATTTGAGATATCCAAGTATAATAAGAAACCTGCAAAAAATAGGAACATTTGGACAAATTTAGAGTTACACTCAAAGTTAGTTTGGCAAAAAAAAAACATATAACAAGCTGTAAACGAACATACAAATGACAAAAAATATCAAGACAGACTGAGAGTATTTCCAAATCTACAAACATTTGGACAAAATTTAGAGTGTATCCAGTGGGCTGAACTGAGAGGATTTCACACTTACATATGCAATAAAATGAAGAATGGAATAGTTAAGTGCCATAAAAGGCTTGCTGCTCCAAAATATTGAAAAATGATACAAAAAAATGAACTAGTTACTATTGAACAGATTAGGGTCTGAAACTGTAACATACCATGCAGGCCAAGGATCAGTCAAACTAACAATATTACTTCCATATTGCAATGGCTTCGTGATACCACATCCACACGGAGAAAATAGATGGCAATGGACAATCTTCCATCATTTGCAATTTTATGAAGTGATTGTCGTTCACAAAACCAATAAAAATAATCTTTCGGCTTTCAGAAGGTGCAGAATGCAAGGCCAAAAAAGTGAAGGACTGAAATCGAGAGAAATGAACAACGACCACGTTATAGCATGATGCTATTACTAATCTCATATCAGGCATTGACATCCATTTTTCAAGCAGAGTGGAACGCTATTGCAATCCAAAGATTGCATTAAATCATGCAGTCTCACACTCCCAAAAATATTTGAGTATAAAATTGACCTTTCTTGGAGCTCCTTGGAGATGTCAATTCTAACTTGTTGTCAATTCTCCTTCATGTCTAAAGCAAGACTTACCACACGGTAACCACAGTGCTCATCTCCTGTGACATTAATGACATCAACTATATGTTTTGAAATATAAGGAGGCATCTCCTTCCGAATGCAATTTAAAAATCTCTTGTTGTCAGGACCGATTTTTCGTGCACGCTTTCTCTTGACCTGTACTCCATCTTTTGCAAGAACATGTTCAAAATGCGAAGGTTCCCGCTTTGTTGATTGGAAATCCCCCTTCAATTTATTGTTGCTACCCTTTGGTCGTCCTTTCAAATGTAATGACATATAAGACTCTATAGTTTTGCTTGTAGAAGGCTCCAAAAGCTCTCGTAGTTTTCTTTTTAGCTCATGCTTGTGTATGTCATCAGAACTTTTGTACTTTTTAAGTAGACATTCTAATTCCATTTGTATGTCACAAGTCAGAATATGCTCTTCCTTAATCGGTGTCGATGCTTCGGTAGGGTTTGCATTTAATGTCAATTTTTTCCAATGCTTATGGACCATCCATAAGGGAAAGACACTTGATTGATTGATGTAAATAACCAATTCATGTGCGCAAGGCAAACCGAAGGTATTTCTTACCCTATGTGTGCAATCTGACGCATCTGGATACCCTGACCTTACTAGTTCTTCTTCTTTTTTCATAATATCTAGAGCAGCAATAGTTACAAAACCAACCAAATTGGAATACAAAGGCCCACTAAACATGTTATTTACCTGTATAATGCTTTGACCAAATGATTTCTTGATCTCAGTGTGTTGCAGAGTTATCATTTGATGAAATGATTTCCAAACCGTAGTCAAGTTGCTGATAGATACCTCCAAAAACCTTTTCAATTGGCTATGGCCGCTCTCAACACGATTTGTTGTACAATTGCCTAGATGAAAAAAATGTTTCTATACAAGCTGACACAAAGCAGTGTTTGTAAGAATCAATCCAAGTCGTGACAACATAACGTGTAACCTCTGGATATATATCTGCATAAGTCGTTAGCATAGAGTTGTATCTCAAATTAAACCCATGCACTGTTGGAGAATTTACCAGGTTTTGCCATACGCATAAGAAGGTCTCACATTTCTTCCCCTCTTTGAATAGTTTTTTGCAATGCGCTAAAATATTCCTGCTGATATGCAACTGACATAATATAATTTTTGATTGAGGGAATACTTGCTTGATGACATTCATAAGCGCAATCTCTCTATCAATCACAAAAACAGTTGGTAAAGAACTTGGATATAATGTTCCATGAAAACATTCAAGTGTCCATTTATAGCTCTCCTCAGTTTCATTCGACATAAAGCAAAATCCAGAAAAATAAGACAGATAGGTTGATGTCAACCCAACAATAGAAAGCAGAGACATTCTGTAGCGATTAGTTTTGTACGTGCAGTCCATAATAAACACATCTGGGAACAAGTTACTCAACTGAATAGAGGTCGGATGAGCAAAATATAATCTTTCTAAGATGTTGGTTTTGACATTTGCATGACTATAGCTCACATAACCTTCATCACATAAGCACTTATACAAAAACTGAATAGGAGTTCGACCATCTAATTCTTTTTTATACAATCTAAACTTGTGATTGTATATTGTCCGCATTGTTTTTTGTTATCATGATTTCTTTTTTTCAAAGTACATAATATTTTTCTTGGTTTCACAGCGGAAGCGTACATATCTTCCACAATTTTTTCTTCGCTTTTATTAAATCTACCTACATATGAGTGAGCTTCAAGATGTACAAAACTGTGATTATGAGTACCGCATACTACTTCAACTCTCCAAACATCAACATTTGTATCTTTTCGACATTGAATAGCAAAAGGACAACCACATCGTTTTGAGCTACTCTTTCGTAAATTTTTCTTAACAAAACTTTTGTTGTTTTGACTAAGGCGAGGGAAACCCGCTCTATCACAGGTAAGTAAAAAATCTAGGCCTTGCACGTGTTGTTAGCTTATCTAGCCGTTGAATTATAACAAAGCCAAGACCAGTGCCAACCTTACGAGCTCATTCAACTAACTCATCCCTGCTTGGGAACTCAATATCGGTAGTAAAATGAATAGCAACATCTACACTAGGGGTTTGGGGTGATCCTTCAATACTCAACAACTTATTCTCTAAATCCATTTGCAATACAAAAGATTGGAACACCTGTTAAAGGTAAATGACAAATTACCTTAATGAACCAAAACTACATACACTATCATTTACATAGCACTTAACATTGAGAGGAAAAGTCGAGGAATTTTTTTGGTTACCTGGATATGGAATAATCCACCGTTGCAGCAAAAAACACCGAGGGTAGCAGCAGAAAATGTGAATTAAACCTGCAAATAAAAGAGATAATCCTAGTTAATGACCAAAAAATCATGAAACGACAATGTTGTAAGCAACATTTTGGCTTTATGCAGGTCGCAGATACATACTGACCAAAAAATTATTCACGTAGGCTAATGGAGCGGCAACATGTTGCAGTTCTGTTGCTACCAGTAAAATCAAGAATAATATGAACACTAAGAACAGTAACAAAATTGATAATATGCATGCATGAAGAATGAAGATTATCATGAATAAAACACAATGCAGATTTGGTTGGGGCATTCAATCAAACACCTTGTCCGCAACAATCATTCCCAACATTGCCCAAAGTCCGCTGGGTATCTAGCAATCCCCCAACTTGAGCATTCCCACCAGCTCCACCGACTTCTTGTTGCATACTTCATCACCCTTCCTGGTGGTTGTTGAAGTCATTAATTAGGAGGAAATTTGTTGCATGTTTAATTAGAATTAGCTGGGGATGAGGTGTGAGAGAATCAACAACATACCAAGCGGAGGAGCCGACGGCGGGCGAAGGAGCCGACGGCAGCGGGGAAGCCAACGGCGGGCCGAGGAGATGACGGCGGGCGGAGGAGCCGACGACGAGCGGTGCAACAGAGAGGGCAAGTTCAGAGCAGCACGAGATAGGATAGGGTTTCAGGACTGCGAGTTATGGTGCCGGGAATGGGCTGGCGTACAGGTAGAAATGAAAATAAGGAAGTATTATTTTGAAAACATGGCATGCGAATAGCCTAAAGGGGCCTGCGTTTAACAACGCTCTTTAATTATTCCTTCCAATTTTAGCAAATATTACATTTTTCGACATTAATGGGTAAAAGCGGGTCAAGGTAGGTCCGATTTTGACGTAGTAATGACCGATTTATTACACCTTAAGCCATTTTGTTTGATTAATAATATGGGAATTATAAAAGAATTGCCAAATGGAGATATAAGGCTGGCCTTTCTTAAAAGGGTAAGCCTACAAGTTAATTTCCTTTGGGTTTGGTTAATTATGTTATCTTGGCTGACTTGTCTAGCATGGAATAATTATTTATTGCGCCAAACAACTCATTTTGGGATTATTATATGCCTAAAGAAAGCTAAGCAAACCACTGTTTTTGACGATGATGATGATTATATATAGCTAAGAAAGACAAGTTCACTCTCCTGGAATTCCAACTGTCATATGACATAGTTGATCAACGCATTGTTAGCATGCATGACCGTGTCCCAAGTGTTTGTAAGGTCTTGCCAGTCAAGGATCCTTGAGGCGGGGAAGAATCTCGTAAACGGCATATGTGCGCGAGAATAGTTGGAGACGAGAGGAGGAAAGGGAGGCACCGCATCTTCATGACGAGTCTCTTTGTACCTGCTCTAAAGGCTGTTGGTTGTTTAGAATTGTGCTGCAACTTAACCGATCGAATGGTTTGGGTTGGTTCCAAATAGGTTTAGTTCCGGTGTGGTTCTCATAATATCAGTACCGACAATTCGGTTCGGTTCTGGTTTCACGAGTACCTGAAATCAACCCGAGAACCGTAAATCAATAGTAAAGAAAATATTTGGTGGCCATGATTAAAGTGCTATGACTTAATATAGTTGCATACTAAAGAAAGTACTTTTAAAACTGTGTAGTTGTATGCTTCAATGTTAAAGTGAGTCATGATTTAATTATTTCGAGACATTGGTAGTTGTATGACAGAATCATTAGTAAAAGTCATTTTGTAATCATTTTGAGACATGGTGGAACCGAACCGAAACTGATCTAAAACGAACGGTTCGGTTCGGACCAATACTTCAGTATCATGGGTCGGTTCTGGTTTCAAAAAAGTTGGAACTAAACCTCTGTGAGGTCAGTTTATAATTTAGGGTGGAGCCTAATTCAAATTACACCCCCTAACAACAGTGCTCTAAATCAAATTGGTACCATTATGTATCCAATAATTCAATATTCATGGTTCGATGCAGCAGAGAAGAGCTTGGTGCCCATAAAAAATGCTAATTGACCTTGTCAAATAGAGGGCCCTATAAATTGAAGGGCAGAGCGCTGTGGTTTCATCATTCACATTCAATATTCCAGCGTTTGAAGGGCGATGGGTAAGCGGAAGTTAACCCTGCTGGCTGTGCTCCTGGCAGTAGCTCTCTTGGCGATCATGGCCACCATCACGGTGGTCGCTGAGCTGCCGAAGCGGCGGGTGGCAATGCCGCAGCACTTTCTCCCCGGTTGTTGCTTCCCTCATAGTAACCCATGCTGCGCTCAGTTCAAGAAAAAGTAGGACTTTTATTTATAGTGGCTTTTGAATTCGAGGGGGAACCCATGGCTTCTTTGCATGCTCGGCTTTGTAATAATGGGGTGCACGTTTTTTTTAATGAAATAACACAAATATTTATTATATCTTTAGTGTACTTTTTTCAGGAAACCTTGAAGTATTACTGTAGTGTGGATCGAATATCAAACAGTGAAAGTGGTACTCTTAGATAAACTCTAGAATCAGAAAAAAATTTAAATAAATTGTTAAGCATATTAGATCAAACGATGCAACACATAATTTAATATATGGTGTTATTTAGATCAAGCGTGTCTTTAGAAACCTATGATCAAATCTATAAATAATTTACTAACTATAATATTTTAATCTAGCAATATAGTGGTGAAAATATCATGAAATCAAAATCATTTTCTGTGTAAAAGTTTAACCATCCACATCTCATCCAATGATAAATAATGTGAACAGAATACCTGAAATGTAGTAGTTTAAATCTAGCAATGTAGTGGATTGCGCTCAATGCACTTAACTCATATGCATCGAGTGCACGATATTTTTTTTTTCTCGCCCCTCACCATATGGAATATGTTACTGAGTTCTAGAAATTTTAACAAGTAGAGTCAGACATTTACTTCCTCAAAGAACAAAAAATTGAACGTTTTCATCTTACTAAATATGTTTTTCTCTCATCTGTCCACCGTTTTTGGTGTATAAGTAGTCAAAATTCATTGTCTCGACGAGAGGATTCCAAATTCACTAATCATTTTGAAAAATAATGGGGGGGGGGGGGCAGTGTCCCTCGGGCCCCCCTCTGGATCCGCCCCTGATTGCCACGCAGGGGATAATTAATAAGGGACCTCCTGGTTTTCTTTTTCTTCCACCCGTGAGTAAAGTTTTAGCATCATATACTCTCACGCTGTGCGCGAGCATGATCAGTTTGTCTATACGGTTTTGGAAATGTTAAAACCGTGCAATTCTGGACTTGATTTGACTCGGTTATGGCTCGCCCACACTAGCTCGCACCGAATCGGTTAGCGCCCGGCCTATCAAGCCTGACATGGTCGGGCCTCCTCACCCCAATGCCGAGCAAGTAGTAGGCATGCATGCCGTGCTCACGGTTTAGGCAAGGTCGGGCCCAAACCACAACCATAGAAGAATCATCATTGCTCACATATCTTTGTTAGACCGACATTATACAAACATGTGATAAAGCGCTCTCATTCTCGCTTGTGATAAAATAAAGCAAAAAAAGCCTTGCAATTAGGGTCATGTTGGGTATGATTGGCACATTAATGACTCATTATACTATTAGGTCAACTTATATACTAGAGTACCTTATAAATTGAATGATTACTTGGGGAATTTGGAACCGAACTGAACCGTACAAATCATTGAAACTAAACTGAACCGAACCAAATGGTATGATTCGGTTCGGTTCAATTTTTATTAAATTGCTACTGTGTCAACCGTAACACCCAAATAAATCAAATATTTATTAATATTAATGTAAATGATAATATGATTTGGTTTGACTACCATCATCTCTTATGCCAAAAGACGTGGCAATCACTTCTCTACCGTCTCGCTCTCCACCATCCTTCCCCGCACCGCTCATCATCTCAAATGACGGTTTAACTCATGTGTTTACGACCGCCACCATCGTGTCAAACGAAGCCTTAATATATGACACGAATAGGGGAATCCGCTCTGTACTTGTCTTTTAACGAGCACGAATAGAGGAATCCGCTCTACGAATAGCAATTCCTTTAAAAATTTTGTATATAACTCTTCCACATCCAAAATTGTGTCTTCATTTGAATTGTTAAAAAAGATGATAAACTGCAACTTTGGCTAATCGCATCGCACTTTCTCCTAATTTTTCACGACTTTTGGAAATATGTCTTGTACATGTGTTTTTAGGAAAAGTGTTCAACACGAAAGTTGTAGATCTAGACAAGATCTAAAACTTTTGTGTTAAACACTTTTCCTAAAAAAGCATGTACAATGCGTACTTTGGAAATACGCCCCGATTTCGTGTCTTTTAGAAATTTGTCTTGTACATGCATTTTTTGGAAAAGTGTTCAACACAAAAGTTGTAGATTTCGTTGAGATCTACAACTTTCGTGTTGAACACATTTCCTAAAAATGCATGTACAAGACGTATTTTCAAAAGCCACAAAAAATAGAAGAGTGCGGTGCAACTAGCTAAAACTGCGGTGCTAATAACAATCACTTAAATTTAAATACAAAGCTTCATTTTAATATATTAATTTTGTATTATTTAACAATTAAATATATATATATATATATATCTCATTTTTCAGTTGCAATTAATATGCGGATCTCAATCCCCCGTAGAAGAGGATCTCAATTAATATGCGGATCTCAATTGCAATTAATTACAATTAATGAGCGGATCTCAATTAATACCGGTCAAGTGGGGTTACGACCGTATCAAGCAACCTTCGCCCGCATGAATCGGACATTCAAATTAAGGTCTGGTTCATGTGATCGTAACCGTTATACCAGTCAAGCGGTTACGACCGCATAAACTAGACATCGTAACCGCTTGACCAGTGAAAATAAGTCCTCTCAAACGAAACATAAATCTTACATGAAAAGCGTAAAAAAACGACGAGGCCTTTATTAATATAACCAGTGTGCTCTAAGAGAAACTCTAATGAATGCATATCGAGAGAAAAATCTTGTTGCGGCCAACTCAACAATCCTGGCAGACCGAATTAAATTGAACCGTCTTAGCCCGAGAGCGGTCGAGCACGTGCATAGCCACAACTGAGAAGGTAATTTTTTTAACGTGGAAAACCCATCTACAGGGTGAAAAACCACAAATCGAATCACTTTTATGCGGTTCAAAAAATTTGGAATCGAACCGAACCAATCATTGCATCCGAAATTCAGAAATTGTCTTCATTTGAATTGTTTAAAAAGATGATAAATTTTAATACAAACCTTCATTTTAGTATATTAATTTTGCATCATTTAACAATTTAAAAAGTATATATATATATATATATATATATATATATATATATATATATATATATATATATACACACACACACATATTCTAGCTTCGCCATTCGAACGGGCTTCGTCCGTTCGCCGCCTCGGCGATTCGTCGCTGCGTGTTTCGCCCGCAACCAAACGGGCTTCGCCCTCTTGGCATTCAAGCGGCCTTTGCCCGCCCCCCCGGCGAGCTTCGGCCGGCCCCCGGGGTTGAGTGCACGCCTGAACATGCGTTGAGTGCACTCTCAAGTCTCAATTCCTGGACAGGCGTTGAGTGCACTCAACGCCTGCACTCAACGCCTGCACTCAAGCGGAAAATCCTAGCATTATCTTAACTTTTAATAATTTTATTAATTATAAACAATTTAAATTATTTAATTAAATATTAAATTATAAAATAGTAGAAAAAAATGAAACCGGCGTAGGGGCCGCCGCTTCCGTCTATTGCCGGCGGCGGAGCCGCCTGTGGCGGAGCAGCGGGCGGCCTGCCCTGCGCCCCCCGGCGTGTTCGTCGGCCTCCGGCGAACTCGTCGGGGGTTGTCCGGCGGCGAGCGGGCAGGGCCGCCGCCTGCGGGGGCCCTGTCCGTGAGCCCTAAAACTGGAGCTCACGGGCAGGGCCCACGCCGGCGGCGGCCCTGCCCGCTCGCCGCCGGACAACCCCCGGCGAGTTCACCGGAGGCTGGCGAACCCCCCGATGGGCACCGGGCAGGCTGCCGGCGGCTCCGTCGCCGACTGCGGGTGAGCCCGTGAAGGTGCGGGAGGTATAAATGCGGTATCGGGAAATCTGGAGATGTAAACAGTGTTTTTTAGGAGATATGGATAATGTCAGACCCTTTTTTAGATCCAATGAGCAGATGAGATTTCTTGGAGATCGGACGGTCCAAATGAGTTTCATGACGTGCTTCCAAATATGCCAATTATTTTTGTTATATATATATATATATATATATAGGAACATCTTAGCACGGGCTACGCCCGTGCTCGATGCTATCGGGCGGACTTCAGACGCATCCAGGCTGGCAACTAGGAGACGCCTCGACACGGGCTTTGCCCGTGTTCGATGCGTCTGCAAGTTGCGCCTGCATCAAGACAGGTTATGTTTGCAACATATACATATGAGTACTCAACATGATCGTAAAAAATATACATTAATATTACAATATTTATATTGTAAAAACAATTATTTGACCTAAAAATATTATTTTTGCTTTCTTTCTCTTTCTATCTCTCCCTCTCTCTCTAGCTTTCTCTCCCTCACACTCTCCTCTCCTCGCTTTAATAATATATCTTTCACTATTATAAGAGAAAAGTTGTCTTTGGTGAAACATTCAAAAATATCAATTATGCTCACATTTTTATATTTTAATGACTTGACATATATTATAATATATTTCAAAGAAATTAAAATGCAATGTCCATTCAAATAATTACACTATCAAAAAAATTAGAAGTAACGATGAAAATTCATTTAAATTCAAAAGTTTTTTATTAGAGCTCCTACACCTACTATGGTAGGTTGTCATTAGGCATGTCAGCGGTCTATTCAAGTAAGGTTGTCATTAGGTATATCAGTGATATTTTCGAGGTGATGACATTAAATCAATCAACTTTATTAAAGTCAAAATTAACATTTTTAGCTCAAAATTTATATTGTTTTACAAAATAAAAACTGTAATATTATGGACATTTTTTAACGGTTATTTTGAGTATTCATATGCATATGTTGCGGACGAAACCTGCCTTGATGGGGCGGGCGAAACCCGTCGTCACCGGTCGGGTTTCGCCCCCATCCATTTCCTGGATGCGGTCGAAGGCCGCCCGAGAGCATCGAGCCGGGGCAGGCGAAGCCCGCCGTCGCCGGCCCGGTACTGTCACTCCTGGCCGTAGGGGGAGCCCGTGTCGGGCACTCGCATATATATATATATATATATATATATATATATATATATATATATATATAAAAGAAACCTTGTCACCCTCTCTCTCCCTCTCGCTACGCTCTCTCTTTCTTTCTCTCTCTCCCTCCCTCCTCTATCTCTCCCAACTCTCTCCCTCCATCTCATGCTCTCTCTCATGATCCAATGGCTCTTTGTTTGATCTATGATGTGCCTTCAAATACCTATATTGCTTTATATAATAAGATATATATATATATGTAGAGCGAGAGAATATATATCATATGCGGGCATGCTTGCGTGCGGGCGTGCGGACAACTTTCATGTTGATCTCCTTTTGATTTGGAGTTGTTTTGACCCTCGATTTGGGCCTCGAAATCTGGGGCGGCGCGAGTGCTACGATAGCAATCTCGCCGCCCCAGATTTCGAAGCACAAATCGAGGGTCAAGACAGTTCCAAAACAAAAGTGATCAACATGAAAGTTGTTCGTCTCGCCGAGATCTATAACTTTCATGTTGATCATTTTTCAACTTTAAGGCTTTGTTTGGGGGACTTATTTTCACCGGTCAAGCGGTCATGACCGCATGAATCAGATCTTAATTAAGTCCTGGTTCATGCGGTCGTGACCGCTTGACCGGTGAAAATAAGTCCCCCCAAACGGAGCCTAAGTCATCTTGACCCTTGCCGTATGCGCGCACTATATATATATAGTCCCCCCAAACAGAGCCAAAGACATACGCAATCTGAGTCCAAAAAAGTGAAACGTTTATTTCCGCAGCGGAACAGCGTACTAGCTGAGGCTGGGCTGTACGTAGATACTATCATTCTAACGGTTGTTGAAATTATTTGGGTGATTAAAAAAATAGTTACCTTAGCTTTGACCCATGGAATCATCAGTGTCATGAAAAGACAGTAAGAACCCGAATATTCTCTTCAAATTTTAGGGTGCCTAAAAATCAGTTCAAGGACCCAAATTCATAAATTTTGAATCCACTATGGACGGACGAACGGCCAAGATCATCTAGAACATAAATCCACTATAGACGGACGAACGGCCAGATGATCTAGAACATAAATCCACAACTTTATATGAAATAAAAATGCATCAAAAAAAATCCGTCGTCATGACAACCGTCTCGGATCACATACAACAATCGTGTCTCTGCTCTCTGCCTACGCATATGCAATAATAGTGCGGGCCGGTAAGTGTTTGCTCGCCCACAATCCGTGATCCTCATCACATGATTTTCGGCAAGTAATAAAATATAAAAAAATGATTAATAAAATAACAATCCAAAATAGAAACCGTATACTATTCCAACAAGAACATCATGATGGCCATGAAAGATGCAGCGTGCTCGCCAAAGTAATTTTCTCATTTCGGCAGAATTTCTCTTCCAAAATTTCTAACATACTCGCAAGAATGTGGGGCTTTCTGGATACACGTGTACAGCCGGGATTCTGCCACTGCGGTGACCTCCCCGCGAAATAGTCTTAAAGCCGCAAATATGAACATATACAACAACACTCAAGCTTGTATCCCAGCACAATGGGCTCGGCCCTATGGACCCTTTATAGCCATTGCGCCCTATCTTTAGTCACAATCTACCTAATGCCCAAGTACACCATGTCTTTCCCTATAGCTTTGTTCCAAGTCTTTTTTTTGGTATACCCCTCCCCCGTTTAACATACCTAGTGGCTAAACTCTCACAACGCCTAACATTTGCCTCTAATAGTCTCATTTGTACGTGTCTGAACCATCTCAAACGAACTTCTCATTGGTGTCACTCCACAAATATAAACATATATCAGTAAAAAAAATACTAAAAAAGCAGAAGACCTAGCATTCCCACAATCTAATAGCAAAATGATGGTGCAGATTTGAGTAAACAAAAACAAAGGTTTTTTTTAATCTTGTGAGGGCAAAGAAGCATCCACACTAATATTTATTATGAAAGAAATAGCATACAAATCTGAGCTCAAAATGATTCCATAGGCCATTTCCTGGGGCTATGCATCCAAATCAAATTCAAATTTAGGGCTCAGAATTATGACCAAGAAATGGTTCACCTGCTCCGGAGGGAGAGGATCCTTGTGAAACTGCGACAACTCTAATGCACGGTTTCACCGCCCTCAGCCTCTCCCTTCGCCGCCCGAGCAGCTGCTCTTGCTTGGCGCATCTCCTCTTTGTAGATTCTGTTTCTTCTTCGGAACTGAAAGCATGTAAATTTTTTTTTTCAAATTACTATATAAAGGAACAAATGTCAAAACGTTTCCTGAAAATTGTTACAAAAGCCTCTCTTGTAAGTTTATCATGACAACCATGCACAAAATAACCTATTGGAGTAAATTTTCAGAGGGGGTCTTTTTGGGCACGAATGTTTGAAATGTAAATTTGTAGGGGAGGTTTTTGTAATTTCAAAAGTAAGAGTGCAGCCTGTAATTTCTCAACAAAATTAATGAGGGCGGTCGCTTATTCGATGATTCATTCAAGTTCATGTAACAACTCTATATAATTATTGCATTAAATGTATATTTAAATCATTATCAAGCTCCATAAAATTAGCTAGACTTGATTAAATCGCAGATTCCAACACAAACTCGATACTAAAATGAACATGCGAGCTTGAGCAACATTTTAAAAATCGAGTCGCATTCAACCTGCACTTGAAATCCATAAGAAATTACACGAGCAATACTAGAGTTATTCCCAAGGGGTGGTGAGGTGATTATTTCAGTATTATCATTTGTGTACTTTTAATTTAACTAGCTTTAAACATGCATTATCATTTGTGTAATTCAAAATATATTAATTTTTATAATTTACACTACCATTTCTAGAAATCCCATATTCTCATAAAAACTATAGCATACAATAAAGTATAAATAACAACAACACTCAGGCCTTTTCCATAAGTATAAATAAAATAACATAAAATAAAATTGAAGCAAAATAAATTAGAAAAAATAATAATTTTAAATAAAACAAAATTTACAAATTAAATAAAAAAAATCTCATGAGAGGTAAAGATATGACAGTTGAAGGTACTGCCACGCCTAAATATTAAGCATGAAAGACACCTACAACAATTAGAGTAGTACACCCACGGCAAGCTGAACATTACTCCGTGGAGGAATATTGTTATATACATAATACTCATGAATACTCATGTAAAGGCTCATTATAGGTCTTCTTTTCTCATTTAATAGTCCCACATCCTGTAATAAGGGATCTCTCTCTCTTCTCTCCCTATATATTTGTACTCATACTTGTAATTTACACTTCGAGAGGAATATACAAGGTTTACTTCATTCTTCAACATGGTATCAGAGCTCTGATCCTTTGGAGCAGCCTGTTCTTTTTTAACTGCATCCCCTGCTTTTTCCCGGGCAGACTACTGCCGCTATACGTGGATCCCTATTCGCCTCCTACTCGTCGGTCTTCATTTCTTTACGCGCTTCTCTTCCGTGGTTCCACTTCTCATCCCCCCCCCCCCCGAGCTTTTATTGCTTCGCCGTGGGACCCTCGTTCTGCTCTTGTCGCGATTAATTCTCCTCTACCGGCTCAATCTCTTCCTCTTTGCCTCTTGCGGCTTCTAAACTGCCGTCTGCTTCTATCCGTTGTGGTCTGCTTGTTTACCCGCTCGACCGGTCTGCTTCCGTGATTCCTACTCGCCGGACTACTTCTCTACCCGCTCGATCTCTTCTTGTCGCAGACTGCTTCTATCCGTCACGGATTGCAATCTGCTTTTATCCGTTGCGGACTCCTTTCTTCTAGCCGTGGACTGCTTGCTGCACTTCTCTTGTCGCGCAGTATCTTCTTGCTCTTCCAGCTGCGGTTTCCTCTAGCCGCTACGGCCTCTTCTTGACTAGTCGCGGACTACTCTTGTGCGGGTTCCTCTAGCTGATGCAGCCTCCTCTTTTCTAGTCGTGGATTGCTCGTCGGACCTCTTCTAGTTGCGGCCTCTTATCTTCTCAACGCAGACTGTTCTTGTCGGTCTTCTCTTCTAGCCGCAACTTCTCTAAGATGCGCTCTCAGTCCTCCTAACATTGTCCGCTGCGATTTACTCTTGCTCGTGCGCTGCTCTACCCACAGCCCCTCTTGTTCGCCGGCCTCTGCCCTAGCCGCTGCTCCTCTAATCTAGCTGCTGCTCCTCTACTCTCCGGCTTCTCCTCTACACGTCGGCTGCTTCTCTAAGTCGCTGCGACTTCCTCTTGATGTCATGGACTCCACAGCTGCTTCCTCTCTTCCCGCTCGTGTTGCGGCTCCCTCTCCTGAAGTCCGCGATGAGCTTCGGATCACCATCATCTCTCTCAGTAGGAAGCACAACTTTGTGAAATGGGTGCATTCTGTTCGCCGTGTTCTACAAACTAAAGGCCTTCTTCATCACCTTACCCGGGACGTTCCTATTGCTCCTACTGACGAGTGGTTGAGTGATGACGGTCGGGTTCAATCCTGGATCATCAATTCCATGAATACTGAGTCATATCGCATGGCCATGTATCATGAGACTGCTAAGGCGATGTGGGAGAAGCCTCACTCTCTCTACTCTAGCAAAGACAGTTTGCTACATCTGTTTGATATCATCACTGCGCTTCAAACTCTGGATCTCGGGACAACAGGTGACTTGACCTCTTTCGTTTTCAAGGCCAAAACGTCAGTGGAGGCTTGGATACAACATCAGCCTCCCTCCACGGATCTTGATACACAATGGGCACAAAAGAAAGCGGTTGGGATTGCGATGATGATGGCACGAGTTCCTCCCCACCTCCACAGTGTTCGGACTCAGATTCTTTCCCCATCTACAACGCCCTCATTGTCTGATTTCTGTTCTATGCTGCTCAAAGTTAAACCTCCATCTGAGGCCCCCACAACTTTTTCATCATCTCGCCTTTAGCAGCCTCACCTACCTACTCTAGCTCCAGCTCGTGGCTCTTCAACTAGGGAAGGCCGCCACACGTCTCGGGGATGAGGACGTGCTGGGCACTCTGCTTTAAAATGTACTTACTGTGGTAGAGAAAGTCATCTTGAAGCTACATGCTACCGTAAGCATGGTCTGCCTCCACACCTTGTTGCCTCTACTACAGCTGCTCCTCCCACTGGTGCTCCTCCACACCATTCTGATTCTTCTACTTGGCAAGATATCAATGCTCTCCGCACCCAGCTTCAACAACTCCAAGGCGTTATCAGTCACTTGTCTGGCTCGGTAGCATCTTTCTTTACTGAAGGTATATCATGTCTCTCGCATAGCCTCAACTAGATAGTAGACTCGGGCGCTACTCACAACATTATATCCCAGAGACCATCACAGTATATGCAGTCTGCCTATCCCGAGTTCATCACTGTTGTCAATGGCGACACCACTCCGGTCTCTGGCGCGGCTGATCTTCGGCTTACTCTCATTCTCCCTCTATCCTCGGTTCTTCATGTTCCGGGATCTCCCTTTAACCTGCTATCAGTTTTGGACCGATCGGGGCTAAATACACCTCAAAATAAAAAACACAAAATATGAAAATGACTCGACTCGAACATCCGGACGTAACGACAGACTCTGATCGTCCATCCGGACAACGGATCACCGCCTCCCGCGGGAATAAAGGCGAGTCGATCGCGGCGCGCCGTCACCTATTCTCCATGTGTTTGTTGATTGTACACCTACCTCTGTTATACCACCACCACCTCTGTCTCTGCCACTACAGGTTTACACTCGTCGTCATATTCTCCAAAATGCACCTAATCAATCACCAACTACTGATTTTTCCTGCTCCTGATGATTTGCCAATCACTCTCTGTAAGGATACACGCTCATGTACCGCTCAACTACTTTCTCACTATGTTTTATTTCATTATTTATCTCCTCCACTGCACAAGTTTGCATTTACATTGTCATTTGTTTCCACCATTTCTACTGTACAGGAGCCATTACAACAACCATGATAAAGGGCTATTACGGATGAAGAGATGCAGGCCCTATGGGACAATGGAACTTGGGAATTAGTATAATTTTCCCATGGACAGTCTTGTGTTCACTGTAAATGGGATTTCACCATTAACACCATTCACATGGTTGTGTTGAGTGCATGAAGGCACATCTTGTTGCCTAAAGGTTCACTTAAAATTATGGTATTGATTATGAGGAGATTTTTTTTCTCACGTAGACAAGCTCAATACATCTCAGGTATTGATCATTTTGGTAGTCCATCATCAATAGTAGTTGCATCAGCTTGATATTAAGAATACATTCCTTAATGTAGATTTGATTGAGACTGTATATATGTAGCAACCACCTAGATATGAGACTACGGGGGAGTCTCTTATATGACGCTTATGCATAGTTATTTTTGGACTCAAGTAATTTCCTCGTGTGTGGTTCGACAACTTCAGTCATGTGATTCAAGCTTTTGGTTTTACCCGTAGCTTCTTAGACTTCTCTATTTTCACACATCGTCATCAAGACGATATAATGATTCTTCTGGTTTATTTTGATGATGTCATAATCATCGGCGATGATTTGACTGGCATATCTATGATTAAAAAACACTTGGTCACTCATTTTCATACCAAGGATTTGGGTCGTCTTCAATATTGTCTTGATATTGAGGCAGTTCGTCGTCATGATGGACTCGTATTTTTTTAGCGAAAGTCAATTGATACGCCCATGGATGTCAATCTCAAACTCTCTGCTCACTATATACGATCATCATCTACCTGCATACTCCTCAAAAGTCTCACCTTCAAGCTATTTGTGTCTTTGAATAGAATAATCATTACGAACATATTTGAGAATTGACACATCTCACAATGGAAAATAAGAACTTTTTCTTGAATATTGATGTAAAAAGTTCTTTAATGCGCAAAAAATTAATGTTCCAAGCAATAATGTCACAACATAATCTCATTATCTTTGTTAGAGTGAATAGTAGAAAAAAATTTGATTTTGACAATGGTCGTCTGAGGTTCTCTCAAAGGAATCAAATACATTGAACATGTAAATCCATGAAAGCAATTCAACAGTGCATCGTGTGTGCTAAATTGAAATCCTAAAGAACAGAGTAAACGGTTATTTGGTAACACAATTCTTTTTTTGAGCGATTTTGCTATTAGATGGAAAATTGCAATCTACCACAATAGCTACCCAAACTTCATATGTCCACGGTTATGAGAGAACAAGGCATTGGCAGTGTACCCAACATTGTGATTTAAAACTAATCATTATAGCTTTCTTATGCTTAGAGGTCGAAGAATCTACTTCATCTTTGATGCAATATTGAATTATGACATGATGAAGAACAAAAAGAAACGCTTTCCTAAAGAACCCCAAAATAAGAGGAAGATGATGTCGGAAAATGATTCTCCGGTAGCACTCTATGACTACAAAACTGGTAGAATCACTCTTTGCGGCTGTCAATGAGCAAAGAGAACGGTAATGACCGCATCTCTTGAGTGATGAGACAGAAAGGTTGTAGTGCATGCTCTCAACAGAGCAGATGAATACTAGTGCAGTATCTTGATGGAGGCCTGAAAGGATGCAGTGCAAGTATGCAACTAGGTGAGGAAGACTATGGTCCGGGCACTCTATGGAGAAGAGGATGGTTGTTGTGTGGGCTCTTGGCGGAAGAGAAGGTTGCGGTGAAAACTCTCGATGGAGGAGAAGGTTGCGGTGAAAACTCTTGATGGAGGAGAAGAAGACGGTGGTGCATGCTTTTTGATGGAGAAAAGGATGGTTGTGGTGAAAGCAATTCAGCTATTGTTAGCTCTTGATGAGAGGAGATGATGGACAAGAGATGGAGATAGTGAAAGTAGCATGGGTTAATTATCTAAAACTAAGATTTATTTGCTAAATGAAATGTATAGATTTAAAATGAGCGGACACAATAATTAAAAGAACAATAAACATTTTTCGTTTAAAAACACGAGAACCTGAAAACAATGGAGTATTAAAATATCAAGTTAAGGTAAAATTACTGAGGTGGAGAGCAGGCCGTGATGAGGTGATTATTTTGGTATTATCATTTAAGCTATGAAGCACCGGTACTAGTACGAGTATGGGGTACAATTTGCAAATGGTACGGTGTTACAAAAAATAAAAAATAAGTATGCGGGTATGTTTAGGGTATGTCGAAATAAAAATTGATTTATACAAATACATACAGATATATGTCATCTTTAAAAAAAGGAAGAATATAAAACTTCAAAAATTTTATACTGAACAAGTAGAAACACTAACAATTTAGAAGATAAAATCCTCAAATACATGATAAATAAACAAAATTATCAAATTTAAATCAAAATCTTCTTAATTTTGATGATAAAAAGAATCTTAAATGTTGAACACATTTTGTATCATACATTGGCATAATCAAAGATATGTACACAAATTTAGTGACAAGGGTGAGGACATCTAGAGGATTTACGCAGGAATTCCCTATCACTGTTGGCTTAAATCAAGGTTCAGCTTTAAGCCATTATCTCTTTACCCTGAACTTAGATGAGCTCACCAGACATATCCAACAAGCAATACCATGGCGTTTATTGTTTGCGGGTGATATAGTTTTGGTTGATGAGACGCCGAGTGTGTAAATACAAAACTTGAATCTTGGCAAGACACTTTAGAAAAGAAGGGTTTTAGGTTGGGCGGGGCAAAGACGAAGTATATGGATCTTAAATTTAGCAGTGCAAGAAGGACAGATGACTTTGTTAATAAGTTGGGTGATCAAGATATTTCTCGTAGTGAGTGTTTTAAATATCTTGGATCGATAGTTCAAAAAGACAGAGGTATTGATAAAGATGTAACACATAGAATCCAAGCGGGTTGGTTGAAGTGGAGAGGCGCGTCAGGGATCTTATGTGATCATAAAGTACCACTAAAACTTAAGGGCAAGTTTTACCGCACTGCAATTAGACCAGGGATGCTCTATGGTTCCGAGTGTTGGGTAGTGAATTGTGTACATGAGAAAAAAATGAGAGTTGCGGAGATGAGAATGCTTAGGTGGATGTGTGGACACACGAGACTGGATAAAATTCGGAATGAATGTATCAGGGATAAGACAAGAGTAGCACCAATTGCAGAGAAGATGCGAGAAGCTCGACTAAGATGGTTTGGACACTTACAAAGGAAACCATTAGAGGCACCTGTTAGGCGTTGTGAGAGTCTAGTCACCGGGCATGTTAAACGAGGGAGGGATAGACCAATAAAGACTTGGAATGAAACTATAAGGAAAGACATGATATACTTAGGCATTAGTGAGATTATGACAAAAGATAGGGCACAATGGCGACAGAGGATCCATATAGCCGACCCCACTACAATGGGATAAAGACTTGAGTGTTGTTGTAATAAACAAACAAGGCTAGTTATATTCATGTCACAATTTTTTTTTTCTAAAAAGCATGAAGAAGTGTTTTGTTTACATTAGAAAAGAGACTCCTATCACAATATGCAGAATAATCTGTCAAGTTCAAACGTATCCGCAGACTAGAACAACGGGTGTATCCTCCGAGCATCGGGTACGAACCGGTATTGAAAATGTATTTGGTATGGGTACGTGACCCTCCGAGAACTATCAGTGCTCCATAGCAATTTAGTATCTTCAGCTTACTCACTTTAAACATGCATTATCATCTGTGTAACTCAAAATATATTATTTTTTTATAATTTATACTATAATTTAGAGAAAACCCTAATTCTCATAAAAACTACAGCATACAGTAACTATAAATAACATAAAACAAAATTAAAGTAAAATGAACTAAATAAAAAAATAAAAGTAAAATGAACAAAATTTAAAATTTTAAAAAAAAATCGCATGGGAGATAAAGATGTGGCGGTTGAACGCTATTCAAAGGAGGCATATTGTCATATATATAATAATGCTCGTGAATGCCTAAGTCAAGAGTTTCAGAAATCTTGCAAATATGTAGGCATTAATCATTATTCATGAGACTTTTTGCTCCTTCACACGATGTGACAGGGCAAAAGAACTGTCATCCCTTTGAGGTAGCTACGTTTCTCAATTTTAAATGCATGTTCCAAAAATTTATTGGAACTATGAGATCACTATTGCATGTTATTTAATCAATTATCTCCTCGAGTTTTTGGATGTGCGTGTTTTGTCCATCATATTAGTCCTCATGTACATAAGTTAGCACACAATACTACCAAGTTTGCTTTAACTGGTTATTCTCAGACTTTGAAGAGATACATATGTTAGTCTCCGACTAATCACAAGCTGCGACATCTGCAGATTTTACGTTCCTCGGGGATCAACCTTTTTTCTCCTCTATTATACCAGCGACACCACCCGGTTTACCTAGCCTTCATGTGTCTGGTGATTGTACACATGCTTTAGTTATACCACCTCCGTCTCTCCCACTACAGGTTTGCATTTGACGTCATATTCACCAAAAGGCCCCTAACCAATCGCCAACTACTGATGTCTCTCCCACTTCCGATGATTTGCTCATCACTATCCGCAAGGATACACGCTCATATACTGTTCATCTACTTTCTTATTATGTTTCATTTCACCGTTTATCTCCACCATTACACATAGGTTTGTTTGCACATTGTCATTTATTTCCACCTTTTCTTCTATACCAGAGGTTCTACAACATCTAGGATGATGGGCTACTATAGATGAAATGTGGGCCCTGTGGACCAATGGAACATGAGATTACTGTCACTTTCCTATGAAGACTTCGGGTTGGTTGTAAATGGGGTTTTATTGTTAAAAATCATTCAGATGGTTCTAATGAGCATATGAAAGCGTGTCTTGTTGCTCATGAATTCACTCAACATTATAGTATTGATTATGATGGGACTTTTTCTCTCGTAGCCAAGTTTAATATAGTTGGGGATGGGGGAGCAGCCCGCCCGACCCATTCGGGTCAACTCACGACGACCACGGATGCAGTGACGATCGGGACCACTCATTTTGAGCAGCTCATCTTTATAGTTTTGTCTTTATAGTTTTGTCTTTTGTCATTTTTTTTTATTTTGAGTTGTAATTTTATGTTTTATTTGAGTCGGAGTGTTCGGTCAATCATAGTTGTTCATTGGTCTTTAAAAAACTATAAATAGAGGGTGATGACTCTCATTTTAGGCATTAAAGAATGGAGTATTGAAGCTCATTCTATGATCATCTCGGTGTCGGAGCCGAACCCCGGGTGCGAAGCTCGGATCTACCTCCTCCCTCACATTCCCCTTGGCCGGCCCCTGCCATGCTCCCCCTTGGACGGCCACTCCACCACCCCTCCTTCTCCTGCACAAGCTACAACCCCCCCCCCCCCCCCCCCCCCTCAAAGGGACCTCCCTTCCAACACCAACTGCAGAAGCCCACCACAAAATCGCCGACCAGCCCATCCCACGCGCCCATAACAGCCGGCCAACTTTCCTCCCATCCCTCCTCACAAACATCCTCCTCCTTCCACTGTTTTCCCTACAAAAATCCTCTGTCGTCACCTCACTAAGCCCACCTCCACCGTTGTTCCGCTCTAGAGTTGCTGTCAGCAACCCCAAACAGCCAGCCAAAGGAATTTTGCTCCCCCAGGCCAAGTGGCCGGCCACCCCTCCCTCCCCTTGTCGTGGAGCCACCACCACCCTCATTCCTCCACAGAAAACAGCCCTCGTTTTCCCTTATTTCCACCTCCGACGATCGCCGGAAAACCTTTCTGGTCACCTCCGGTGAACCCTCACCACTTCCCTATCATTTTTACATCATTTTAGATTTTCCGGTGATCGCCGAAAAATAATTCCAGCAGCCACCACCACCAACATCCAATTCCGGCTACTTCGAGCCACCAACCACCTCCACTATCACTCATAACCACCATAACTATCTCCTAACTACCCACTACCCCCTCCAGCCCCACTCCCCTACATTTTAGGAGTCAATTCCTAAAATTAGCTATTCCTCTCCGCATTCCTCTTTCACACGGAGGCCCCTAAAATACATCTTAAACATCAGCCCACTCACCCCACTTCTTCTATAATCGGCCCCCACATTCCCCACTTCCTTATCTCATGTGGAATCACAATATTCCCTACCCATTTAATTAAAATAACCTTCTCTCCTAATTATCCCCTCCCCCCTCAATTGAAACCCTCCCCCTCATTCCCAACTCGTGGAACAACTAAATCCTTCCTCCCTACAGCAATTAATTTCCCTCTCTCCTTAACTGCCTACCATTATTCCCAGCCATGTCCCCATTATTTCCATCCCCCTCCCTCTTAACTGCATGCCCTTATTCCCAGCCATCTCCCCACTATTTCCAGCCCCTCCCCACTATTTCCAACCCCCTCCCTCTACGTGGAACCACCTCCCGTAGGCCCTTCCTGCTGGAATCAATTCCCTAGAGGCTGTTTCCAATATTCTGCCTCCGAAAAGCATGCTTTTGTCCACTAAACAGCCTCCCAACATAGTCCAAGCCGCTGCCCTGCAACCCAGGCAGTCACTTGTCAGCTGCTGTTTGCTGTTCGCTGCCTCCGTTACCCAGTTTCCTGGCTCCCCAAGTCCCTTCCAGCCACTGGCATTGCTGTCCAGCAGTCGGACATCACTCTTGTGATCTGAAAACAGCCCCAAATCGTGATTTTGCTTCTCCAACGGCCCTCCCCTCTCAGTAATTTGCAAATTTAAGGTGTGTGTTTCATTTATTTACCGTTGGGTCATGTGTCTGTTACCTACTTGTAGAGATAGTGGTTTGTAAGTTCAGTTTCAGTCATTTTCGTCCTTGTGAATTCCTATTCAAATAGTACTTGTTTTCGTATACTCAAGCGCTCATACTAATCTCACATGTTTCCATATTTGAAAGTTTTACCCCTTTGTGGTCAATCAAATTAATATTGTTTTATAAATATCAATTATTATAAATCACCGGATCTCATGTGTGGTTGCATATAGGAGTTCACACATTTATTTTCCCATGACATAGGGCCGTCCTACGTCAGATTGGTATCAGATCTCCATGTTCGAGCTAAGTTTAGAATACGCGGAACTAGAACCTATATGTTTCGCCATGTCATATCATAGTAGCAATTGCTACTCTAATCATTTATTTGATGAACACGAGGTCACCAATTTTGTTAATCCTCTATTTGAGGAACCGGATTCCCCCACTGATCATGCACGTACAGTTACCTTGGGAGAACCCTCATACTACCATAATTATTCTCGTCCTCGACCCGTCACTAGTAGAAATCGTGCTAACACTTTTTCACAATTTGATTCGTTTAGAGGTAATTACCTGGAGGAATATCAAGAGCCTTATAGAAGTCACCATTATCATGATAGCATCGTGTGTGGTGACTGTCATATTATTCCGAAAACGGATATGTCGGTAACCGAATTTCAATGATGGGTTAGTAATTCATTTGATAGTTTGGATGTTCATTTTAATCACATAAAGAATACCACAAAGTGAATCCGTAAAAAGAGGCTTAAAGACTTAGGTCAAAAACCACTGATGTCTCTAGTAGTGCACCCATTGACATGAGTGACCCAGCACTAGATTTTGATTTCTCTCATCTTGAGGAGACTCAATGCCCACTTGATTTTGGGGTCGAGTCTGATCCTGATCTTATGGTATCTATGGAGAGCGACGTTAGTATGATTAGTGAGCATGGTCACGAGAGCGAGGACGAACGACGCAGTGATATAGTGATGGTATACCAATCGTTCACACCTCACTTATACACAGTGTCCCCTACAGCTAGAGAGCCAGTCCTCGACGGTACACTTATTGTTCCACTACAGAGTATGCACTATTCTCACTCTTCCACTATCATTGTTCCGAGACACATTACCACTGGGACCCGAGAGCACAGTGTCGATCTTGTGGTGACCGTCTCACCCATCTTTAGGAACACTGCCCCTACGATTGATTGCATCTAGAGGACCATCACCCTGTAGACAGGTTCTTTGGAAACCCCCCAGCTGAGTCTCCTGTTGGACCACCACGTCCATGCAAGGATGAGATTCTGATGAGTGATATATTTCTGAGTATAAGATTTTTGACATCCCTACTAGTCAGATCTCATAGTCACCCCATCTACGAGGTTCAGAAAACCTAGTGATGTGTACTCGGTAATGGCTCCTCTTACATTTAAGGTCACTCCTGATATTTCAGAAACTTATATTGATACTCATCGTATTTGCGAGGAATTTCATTATACCCCTCTCCGTGCGCCACCAGATGAGTTTCTATTTTACGAAGGCATTCTACACATCATAGAGTGACATCTTAATGAGTTTCACTATATTGATACTCATAGAGTGACATCTCAACGACTTTGTGGTGGGTCGCTGTTATGGGGTGGGTAATGCTCCCATCCTTCAATTCCAATTGCAGCAACCCACCACAAAGTCGCTGACCAGCCCATCCCCCACCCCATAACAGCAGGCTGACTTTCCTCCCACCCGTCCCCACAAACATCCTCCTCCTTCGCCTATTTTCCCTTACAAAAATCATATGTCGCCACCTCACTAAGCCCGCCTCCACCATTGTTCCCGTCCAGAATTACTGCTAACAACCCCAAACAGCCGGCCAAAGGAGTTTTGCTCCTCCAGGCCAAGTGATTGGCCACACCTCCCTCCCCTTGTCGTGGAGCCACCACCACCCTCATTCATCCACAGAAAAAAACCCTCTTTTTCCCTCATTTCCATCTCTGACGATCGTCAAAAAACCTATTCAGTCACCTCTTGTGAACCCTCACCACTTCCGTATCATTTTTACATTATTTTAGTTTTTCTGATGACCACCACCGACAACCAATTTTGGCTACCTCCAGCCACCAACTACCTCCACTATCACTCATAACTACCCACTGCCCCCTCCAACCCCACTCCCTATATTTTAGGAGTCAATTCCTAAAATTAAGCTATTCATCTCCCCATTCCTCATTCACATAGAGGCCCCCTAAAATCCATATTAAACATCAGCCCACTCACCCCACTTCATTTATAATGGGCCCCCACTTTCCTCCCCTCATTCCCCACTTCCTTATCTCACGTGGAACCACAATATTCTCTACCCCATTTAATTAAAATAACCTCCTCTCCTAATTACCCCCTTCCCCTCATGCCTCAACTGACTCCCCCCCCCCCTCCCCCTCACGCCTGAAACCACTCCCCTTCCCTTCATTCCCAACTCGTGGAACCACTAAATCCATCCTCCCTCCGGTAATTAATTTCCACCTCTCTTCTTAACTGCCTACCCTTACCCTCAGCCATCTCCCCACTATTTTCAGCCCCCACCCTCCACGTGGAACCGCCTCCCTTAGTCCCTCACTGCTGGAATCAATTCCATGGAGTCTGTTTCCAATATTCTGCCTCGTGAAAGGCTGCTTTCCTAAAAGCCTGCTACTCTTGTGATCTGAAAAAAGCCCTCGATTGTGATTTTGCTTCTCCAACAACTCTCCCCTCTCAATACTTTGCAAGTTTAAGGTGTGTGTGTCATTTCTTTACTGTTGGGTGGTGTGTTTGTTCCCTACTTGTAGAGAATCAGAGATAGTGATTTGTAAGTTCAGTTTTAGTCGTTTTAGTACTTGTGATTTCCTATTCAAATAGTATTTATATTCACACACTCTCGCGCTCATACTAATCTCACGTGTTTTCATATTTGAAAGTTTTACCTCTTTTTTGCCAATCAAATTAATATTGTTTTACAAATATCAATTGTTGCAAGTAAATCATTGGATCTCATGTGTGGTTGTATATAGGAATTCACACATTTATTTTCCCATCAAATAGGACCGTCTTGCGTCAGTTTGGGTATTCATCACTTTAGTAGTTCATCATCATTAGCAGTTGCATCAGCGTGATATTAAGAATATTTTTCTTAATAGAGATTTGGCTGAGACTACGGCTGAGCAAATTATTCAAAACTCGAAAGTCACTCGAAAATCGCTCGAATATTGAGCCGAATCGGAATCGGTTAAAATTGATTCGACTCAATTTGAATTGATTCAATTTGACTCAAATCTGATTTCGAGTCGATTTCGAGCCAACCCTGAATCGCTCGAAATATGATTCGAATCAGCTCAAATTTATTTAAAATACGATAGATTTATTAATATATTCCTATTTTAAAATTAAAAACACTAAAATTTAAACATAGATAAAAAGAGTGAAGACTTTAAGTGTTTTATTTCCTAAAGTTAGAGGTTATCCAATTTAATTTTGAGTCAACAAGAAATAAAGAGAAAAAATGCTCAATTTCGCCCAGCTTGAATCAATTTTGAGCCGACTCGGAATCGAGTCATTTCGAGTCGAACTGACTCGACTCGAAATAAATTTCAATTCGACTCGAAAATTTCAATTTCGAGCCGAGCCAAAATCGCTCGAACTCGACTCGATATCAACCCTAACAGAGACTGTATATATGTAACAACCTCCTAGATATGAGACTCTGGGGAAGTCACTTGTGTGCCACCTATGCAAATATTTTATGGACTCAAGTAATTTCCTCTTGTGTGGTTCAACAAATTCATTCAGATGGTTCAAACTTTGGGTTTTACACATAGCTTCGTCAACATCTCTTTTTTCAGGCATCCTCGTCAAGAGGGTATAATGATTCTTCTGATTTATATTGATGATTGTCGATGAACTGACTGCATATCTATGAATGAAAAGCACTTGACCACTCAATTTCATACCAAGGATTAGGGTCATTTTCAATATTTTATCGTATTAATCTACTACAAGATGCAGGAAACTTGGGGTGCAAGTCAGTCGATATGCCCATGGATGTCAATCTCAAACTCTCTGCTCATGAGTATGTATTTGATCATTTACCTAATCCCGGGTATTATCGATGACCAAACGACAAGCTTATCTAAGTTTTAACAGCCCAGAGTCCGACCCAGGCTGTTTACACCTTGTTGCCATTCCATTCAATACTTTCCCAGCAACAACCATCCTTATCAAATCTCATCTTGCCTTCCAGTGAATATCCCAAATCACGATTCACATTTGCTCTCTTCCAACGAAAATGCAAGGCCTCATTTCCCCCCTCTACTGCCTACCAACGGTTCTTCCTCCCGCTACAATTCCCTAGACTTACAAACCAGTATTTCACTCAGTTGATACCCATTCCAGCCACCCCTCAAACCCTAGCCGAGCCTTCCACATCACCTCCACAACAAAATCAACCGCTCTAAATCCCATCCTAGCCACTACCAACCCACAATCAATAACATACCATGCCCCAATAGCTACCATCCAGCACTCAACCCTCCGGATAGTCACCGCGACTCTAACGATCAGCGAATCTCCTCTACCTCCTATTGACCATTTACTAGTGAATTTTCATAGTTTTGTTTTATTATTTTCAACATTATTGTATGAACTGATTACCTATATTCCTATTGATGTCGATCTATGCTAATGTGTGTGTTATTGTGACTAATCGTGATTTGCAGGACTTATTTGCTTACATATTTAACTAATGTTCCTTCAATCAGAGGAAAGTTTAACTTGCTTTACTAAAATTGTTTGCATATCGTTTCTGTGTTATATGCTAATGTTTTATGTTTTATTCTTATTTGCGATTTAGTGTGGGATCACTCATTGCGTGCACACATCATACTAAGATTAGATAGAATCGATTTTCCCCGACACTGCACCTATGTTTTGCATATTCTGGAGAGTTCACTCACATATCTCTACCCTGCATCAAATTTGGTATCAAAGCCCAAAGTTTTGGTCACGTTTTTTTTGTAATGGTGCAGTATTTAGAGTACTTGTATCTAGTTCAACCTTCATTTGAAATACACAGTAGTAGAGTCTATTTATGGATAGTCATAATGATCGTTCTACATAATTTTATGATAATAGGAATGAATATCGTTTAGGTCATCAATGTTATGCTTCTCTAATTGAGAATATGGGGCCCAATTATGCTCGACCGCTTAGAGCTCTTCCGGAGAGATTTTCATATAATCACAATGATCATCCTCCTCCTCAGCCCTCCGGTCGTAGGGATAGCCATTTCCCTTTATGGCAATTTGACTCCACTAGTGACGACTACAATGATGATTATCATAGCCCTCAAATAGTACCTTTATGATGATGACATCACATGTAGATTTAGGATATAAGCGCCATTGTTTTTTGGTCATCTAGACCCAAATGATTTTATGGATTGGATCTTAAACACTTATTATTATTTTGATTGTTGTGGATATCTGAATAGAGTCGTGTTAGACTTGCTAAGACGAAGCTTCAAGATCGAGGTAATGATCATTGACTGACATGGAGAATAGGTTAAATAAAGTAAGGTCTTGGATTCATATCCCTATGGGCAGACATGAAGCGAAAGTTAAAGAAGAAATAGTTTTTTTTTCATCGTCTAGTGTCAGCTCCTCAATCAGTAATACACTATGCGGCAACAGACTCTGTCTATTGTTTGATTATATAACTCGATTTGACGAGCTCGTTGTGAGGAGCGATATTCAGTAGGATCACTCGATGTTACCTCCCGATTTCAATTTGGACTCCATAATGAGATTCCTCCCCATTTCTTAGAGTTTTTTTATCGGGTATTTCAACTTGTCCTCCATCATGAGCAGTCTTTGAGATACGTTAGAGTTAGTCGAGTGGACTCGCACCCTTACCAACCCATCATAAGGCCTGTGTATCCTGCGACCACTCTTGTGCCTACCTCTGCCCACCTGGACACGAAAGATGGGATTACTGTTACAGAGTTCTCACTCCAGTGAGGCTCTTGTCCGAAGAGCGATTCGTCACATGACGATGGGATTGAGCCTGATCTAGACTTGTGATACTGATAGAGAGTGATCATTAGCGACCTAGCGATCCCGGAGTAGTGGGTTTCCCTCTCCTCGCCCCATTTCTAGGACTAGTTAGTTCCCCTACCATTGAATCTTTCCACGACGCTCTACCCATAAACTTATCCTTGAGTACTGATTCTTCCCACTCAACCCTGTCGTTTTCCTGAGTCTTATCCTCATCGAGAGCCGAGGGCTTGTTGTTGACCTTGTAGTGGTTGCCTCGCTTTTTTCTAAGGACACTACCTATATCGATGATACACATCACGAAGATCATCCCAAAATTAATGAATTTTTTGATGAACCTCCTGATGAGTCATTGCTTCCTTATGAGGATGAATTCAGGTGAGCAGCTCGTTTATGGACATTGGATCATTGGCATATCTTCAGATCCCCAATTTTCCTCCTAAGCATGGATATTGAGCTTAACATCGAGTGTGTAGAGGCTGCTTCAAATGTGCTAGAGGATACTCTTTATGTTTCGAGAATCTATCATATTTCCACTGACACTATTGATGAGTTTTTAGACACACTGCATGTTGATCCACCAGATGATTTTTTTCTTCTTAGAGACATTTGACATGATCTAGAGTCGCATCTATTATCGAGGTCTCGAGTATTCATTCGGGTGACTGTCACATTCGCAATGAATTTTCTTACGTATCGTCTGGAGAGCCTCCGTAGAATCACATATTTTGAGAGACATTTGCATGTCATGGACTCGTTCACGAGTACCAAAGAAGCACATAGTCAATTAGGTGTTCTTCACACTTGAAGAATACTTTTACACTCCATCTGAAGAGCCTCCTGATAGGCCAAGAAATTTTAGAGACATTCAGTTCATTATTGGACCTCCATTTAAAGAGTAGGTTGTGTCTGTTGTGCTTCATTAGCATCATTTATGCTAGTCTGTTGATTCTTTTGTTCGCTATTTGCATGAGTCTCTTGTTCGCCATTTGTATGAGTCTAATGAGTGTTTTGTTCATCATATGCATGAGTTACATTAGTCGATTTGACACAAAATTGCATTTAATAAGTAAATGTATAAAACTTAAGCAGATAGCCAAAAGTGGGAGTACAGTTTTCTCAAAGCCGAGTAAATAATGGTATGAATTTGTGTTGAGAGGCGCCTTAAGGAACCTACTAAAAAGTTGAATGTCAAGTGAATGGGTTCTTACACAGCCATGAGAAAGATAAGAATGAACGTCTATGAGCACGACATCCCTAAGAGTATGAGTATCCACTATGTATTCAATGTTCAAAACTTGACACCATATTTTGAACCACGCAAGTACGCAGATCCATACCTTAAGCCTCAACATCTTCGGTCTCAGTCTCACTCTCAGTTTACCTTTGAGTCCCACCCACCCCAGATTCAGGCATATAAAGTTTCAACGGCACCACGCACGGTCCATCTGGGGCCACCAACTTGACTTCATATAGTGCAATACAACTTTTAAAGACCATTGTAGACATCTTGGCCCATGAGTTTGTGGTTGCACTAGATGAAGACATGTTGAGATACTAGGTTCACTAAGGAGGATGCCCATTTACAGTTGATACTTAAGTAACGTCTGAGGAATCATATCGCTTCTTATCCGGCCAACGCCAAGAGAATACTCATTTTCATTCATCTAAAGATAAATTCTATCAAGTCGGTGAGAATGATGGAGATCAACAAAATATTTTGGAGCACGAATTATGAGCCTGTTTGGGGTTGATTTGCCACCTGTCATATTTGGCATCACCCGATTAATGATCCGAGTCCACTGTTACATCAGGAGCAACTTTCAATATTTTGATGTATTTTAAATTTTTAGTACTTTATTGAGCAAAATCAGACAACTAGACTGCTCAATCATAGTCATCCACAATGATTGCTCTAGTTATGTTATTATAAATAGAAAAGGAGGATGGTTTTGACA
This sequence comes from Platanthera guangdongensis, assembly GCA_039583875.1. NCBI lineage: Eukaryota > Viridiplantae > Streptophyta > Magnoliopsida > Asparagales > Orchidaceae > Platanthera > Platanthera guangdongensis. The sequence goes on along the minus strand of CM077161.1, from coordinate 181,243,525 downwards.
GCCATCATAGATTTTTGGAAAGTCCTTCCGAGAATTCGGCAGTCTTCTCGTGGTGCCAACTCCGCGAGGCTCTAGGTGCCGACTCCTAGGTATTCCCTTTTGTTTCTCCTATTTTTACTTATCTTCCACCCCTTCTTCCCCATCCAAAACCCCTTCCAACCACTCATACAGCAACCGCCCACATCAAAAGCAGAAATAGTCTAGAGTACCAGTCAACCCGTGTACACCATGCTTCCACCACATTCAAAACTTTCCCAACAGCAGACATCCTTATTAAGTCCCATGCTTCCAGTGAATAGCTTAAGTCACAATTCACCTCTACTCTCTTCAAACGAACAACCCATGCCTCATTCCCTCCTCCTGTCGCCTACCATGCAAAGCACAGGGATCCAATTTGGACGGACTCGGACGTTTTCCTCTCGCATAGCAAATAAAATTAAATTTCTAAGGATCCCCCAATAGAGAAGACTAATAAAGTGTATTGGCGAGGGGGCTAACGAAGTTACAAGGAATGAGTAGTTTATTAGGGTTTAGGGTTAGGGATTGGGGGAGGCCGCTGACCTCTTTGGCGTGGTGGAGGCACTCGAGGTAATCCTCGCGGAGGAGGGCGCAGTCCTTGGGCTCCCGGCAATGCGACATGCACTCGCTGAAATCCATCCAGAAGTCGTAGCACCGCCCCTTGTTGCCTGCAATTCCCCACCCCGACGCCATCTCTCTCTCTCTCTCTCTCTCTCTCTCTCTCTCTCTCTCGTGGAGCTAGTTTGGTTTAGGGTTTCATTAGTCGATTTTGGCGTTTTTTATGAGTTTAATTAATAATGATTGGGGGTGGCGGCTGCAGTCGATTTAGAAGTGGTGAAGAGCAGTGATGGAATAATCAGCTGTTTTGAATAGTGGTGTCAGAATCTGTAAAACTGTTTGGATGAACAGCTTTTGCAGAGCTGTTTCAAACATAGAAGCTGTTTAATTTGTCTGTCAAAACAGCTGTGCGGTAGACAGTTCATTTTCTTAAAGGTAAACACAAAATTTGAGACTGATTTGATCCGCTTAATAAACAAATTTAATATTAATTAAAAAAAGATTTGAATTCTTAATATTATAAATCAAATATTCTAACTCTATCATTCAAATTAAACATGCTTGTGAGTTGTGACTAATAAGTATTACAATCTCAAATCAATCAGTTAACAGTTTGTTCAATAAAACTAATACAATCATTAATTAATAAAACAATAATTACAATCTTGCACAGAGACCGTCCTCTTCCTCGCTGATAATGCCATCAAAACAATAATTAATAAAACATATTTTTAATGTGGAAAACCCTTGAATAGGGTAAGAAATCACGTGACTGGTACGGTGCTGGTCAAACTTCACTATTCGCTTATGTGTAGAAAGTTTTGGAGAGATCGAGGGCGTCAGACCGCTACTCGTTACAACTCAAGGCGAGAGAGAATAAGACTTGCTCGGAGGGTGACAGGCCACTGCTCGCAAAACTTCATACTAGTCTTCTCTGGTGCTATATAACGCTCGCGATGGTTGTCGAGACGCTAAATGTTGGAGGGTGGCATGTAGAAGGAATACTGAGGAAGGCTGACAAAACGCCTTGCGCGTAGGAGCGTCAGGGACTTTGGTGAATCATCAAAGCACTCAAAAGGAGGCGGCTCATAGGAGAATTTTGGCAGAGCTCTAGTCTGTAGGAGGAGAAGACTGTGAGGAGAAAAGTTAGAATGAGAGGAGATCTAGGGTCCAATTTATAGGCCCCACGTGTGGTTACGCGATTATCCGCATATCCTAACTACCCATATTATTAACTGCATGTCATTTTTAATATAGATTAAGGCGGCTATTATTTTCATGATTTCACTACGCATAGACCATAATTATTTTGGTCATCGACACCGACCCATGATGGTGGTTATGTTGGTGGTTACGCAAGTGCGCGGGCCGAGGAGGTCGGGCGCGGGTGCGGCCGAGGAGGCCGGCCGCAGGCGTGCTGGTCGGAAAGGCCGACCGCGGCACCGGCCGAGCCTTTCAGCCGCGGGCTCGCGGCCGCAGAGGACGTTCGGATAGAGAGGCCGGCCGCGTAACCATCATAACCACCTCCTAAAGGGTATAAAAGGATCCCCTCAACCATGAAAAACCTCATCAAATATAATCTGTCCCCTAGCCTAACAAACAGACCCAATGTAACCTTTTTACATGCGTAATTCATTTTTTTGAGGATTACTACGCTCGGAGCTTCAATTTATCGTTCTAAGTAAGCTTTAGTTACTAAAGTCAGGTTAACTGGAGTTCAAATCAATTATAGGATTCTCTTTCTAGGGAGTCCCTGCATTTTTTTCATCTTGATTCCAACAATATTGATTATCAGTCATCCCAAGTTTGAAGTCAGACTGTGTAGATGTGAGGCCAATACTAGATTGACTTATTTGTGAACATGTGTGATGGAATGATGGGTTGGGTCATCCTCATGGCGAGCTTGGGGAGTCATCTATTTTAGGATAGCTCATGTTAGTGAGACTATAGCGTTGGTTTTAACTTTGGAGGTTGTTTCTCTCGACGATGACCGCTCGCGAGATCTAAATTTGGGTCTATGCTTTGTCACTCGTATTGGTTGTGATTTACGTGTTTGTCTTGATGGCAATAGAGCATGGTAACGGGTTCATCCACGATTATCGTAGTGCAATGACGAATAAGACGTGTGATTGTTGGGTATCTATGAATTTGGCTGTCTATGCCGACGTAGTGCATCTTGTATGGATTGTTGCGGATGATCGTATATTGATGAACAAAGGGTGAAGTGTTGTAAACTTTATGTAGCACAATTGCATTTGTTGCGTGCTAATATTAATAGCACAGATTTGCGAGTGTCTGTGAAAAGTGTGGACACTTGCATGGCTGAGTTATTAGTATATAAGGTTTGTACTGTTGCTTAATACTCAAGTGATTTTAGTGTGAGTATATTTGTTGGTTACAATTTGTCTTTATATTATCATGTCATACTGATATATATTTTAGTGAAAAGTTATATTTGGTTCGGCGTTTCGCTGTTTTGTTTGGGGCAAATGTCGCCGGAAGGCGGGTAAACAAATGAATCTCAAGCGGCGTTTGTTCTGTTTCCACCCACATGCCTTGAGAAACGCCCCAAAAAGCTCTATTAGGAGCAACCACCTCCCCCCTTCGTTTTGAACACTCCGTTTCCACCCGCCGGATCGACCCGCCACCGCCGAAACAAATGAGGTGTCGAACCAAATGAAGCCTCATTTGTTTCGGCGGTGGAGGGTCCATCCGGCAGGTGGAAACCGAGTGTTCAAAACGGAGGGGGGAGGTGGCTGCTCCAAACAGAGCTTTTTGGGGTGTTTCTCAAGGCGGGCGGGTGGAAACGGAGCAAACACTACCGGAGATTCATTTGTTTACCCGTCTTTCGGTGGCGTTTGCCCCAAACGGAACAGCCAAACGCCGAACCAAATAAAACCTAAAATGGATTCGGATCCTCTTCATTTCAAATGAAATGGAGGGGATTCATTTCATTTTTAGTGGACAAGATTAGTCCAGAAAAAAATCTTGTGGACAGAGATTTTTTGAATAAAAATAATATAAAATGATGAAAAAAACAGAACCCGTCGGATCAAAAAACAGATGATCCTATCCGTGAAATGTATCCCCTCCATTTTGTCAGAAATGGAGAGGATCCTGAAGCATTTTTAAAATCCGTTTCATTTAGTTATTTGTGGTCATGCTTCTACATCCGAAAACTTGAACATGAAGCAGGGGTGGAACTGGGCATCATATAAAAATAACTAATTATACAAAACAAAACTAACAAGATTAGATGCAGTGATATAAAAATTCCTAAAAGTGCCTATTTAATGGCCGTCCTAGATCACACACTACTCTCCTGCCATTAGAGATAATGCACGAAGCCAAAAATTACTGCAATAAGCTTAAAGAGAAAACCATTTAACTTCGAAGCAAATGACAAAGAACAGTTCAGATTGTGTGAGCTCAATGTGAGAAAATGTATGGGAAAAAATGCATAAAAAGGAAAAAAATCATATACATTAGCTGTATTTCAGTTTCACTTTCTCCAAATCCTTATTAGTTTTTCTCTTCAACAAATCTGCATCTAACTCATCTAAATCAAAGGCTACTCTTCCAATTCAGCCATTCAAGCAAGCAGAACACACAAAAATTAAGCAAAAACCCAAAGAAGAGGAGAAGTTGGGATATGGAATGGCAAATCGGAGCCCGCGAAGATCAAGTAGCTAGACGGTGGTGTAATTGGTGTTGAAATTGTTGAAATGGAAGTAAAGTGGAGTGGGGCGGTCTGATATGGCAGACCGCAGAGACCGCCAGCGGTCTGGCGGGTAGAAGGTGGCGGTTTAGCCGGTTTTCGGCTTCTATTCTTCTCTCCTGCGGTCTGGTTCATCAAGCACCCTGAAAAGTAATCGGGTAGTTAGCCTTGTCTAACCGTGGTTGTTGCGGTCTGGATTGTGAGACCGCACGGTACGCTTAGAGTTGTCAGGTTCTCTGGCTCGCGAAGGGGGCGGTTAGCGCGGTCTGAGGAGAGTAACTGATCAGTTCGTTGGGGTCTATTCGTGCGGATTGTGTCTGAGTTCGCTGGTTGTGTGGACTTGGTCATGGTGATATGACAAGTCTGGCGTGTCGTCTAGTTCGTCGAGAGCGCCTGGTTGCGCGGTCTGCTTTTGGTGTTCTCGGTGATCAGCTGCTCGACTAGGTTCGTATATGGCCTTAGTCGCGGGTAGCAATATTCGCGGACTGAATGCGGACACCGCTGCACAGAGCGGTCTGGTGGCTGAGTCTGACAGTTCGTCGCACGTGTGATAATGGATCAGGACGCGTGACTGGATTGCTAAGTTCACACGGACTGATGTTATTGTTCACTCGATTTGGTGGACTGGTTGTTCTTTCCGTTTATGTGAATAGATGGTTATTATGGCAGACTAATGCTGGTATCCACACTTGTGCGGATAGGTGGTGCTAGCTAGAGGATGACGAGCGGTTATCCTATTGTTATGGGTGGTGATAACACTTCTTTTGCCGCCTATAAATAGGGGTCCCCGGCTCGTCATATATAACAAAAACATGATAATTCTACTCGCGTTTGGAACTTGCGGTTAGTTTTTTCTAACTGGGTGGCTAAGTAAAGTTGACTTGTGTTGTGCAGGCTATGTGGCTAGCACTAGCCGACTAGTGGGAAGCTCAGTGTGTAACAGTTCGCGGTTTACAGCTTGTGGCATAAAACAAGTCGCGGTTTACACTACTAGAAGTCTTCTTCCTCGGGGTCGTGGATAGTTCAAATAAGCAGTTTGCCCGGACTTAGCGGGTAGGTTGTTTCTTCGGTTTGCGGCAAGATTTTGCGGTCAGGCGACCAGAAGTAGCGAACAGAGTTGTTTTCTCAACAGTTCAATAACAGGCACTCTGCGCGGCTTGGTCGCGATTTGGCGACTTGGTGGTTACAACGGATAGTTTGGCGGTTAGCGGCTTGTATGGACTCTGTTATTAGACCGCACGATTTCTTCTTGCTTGTAATTTTCTCTGTTTCCATCAGATAAATTGTGAAATCATGTCTCATAATGTGTGTCTCGCTTTGTAAAGAAGTTGATAATTTCAAGTTTTGAGACTCTTGTGTTTCTATTGTTGATGAATTCTACTTGACTTTCTTGTGGTTGAGTGTTCCTGCGACCTCTTTCGATTTCCATCATAAAATTTTAAATGATATCAGAGGGGTGTTGAGGAGTTTTAGCAGTTGATCAACTCAGAAGTTTGTTATTACTTTTTGAAGTTTAAGTAATTCAGTTTTGAGCAATGGAAGCCGTTTATGCAAGAGGTCTTGGAATTGAGCTCTTGACGCAGACCAACTTCAAGAAGTGGCGGTCTTTCATTGAGAGTTATCTTCTGGGTGAGGACCTTCGGGGTGGTCGTCGGTGGAGACGATGGGCAGGAAGTGATTGCTGCTCTCGGGAATGCTGAGCCAGTGAAAGCTTGGAGGAGGGTGAATCCAAAGGCTAAGTTCACTCTGAAGCGGGCTATTTCACTGGAGTTGTTTAACCACATCATCAGATGTCGGTCAACTACTAAAATTTGTATGGCCTTGGATAGCCTGTTCAGCAAGAAGGATGTAGCTCGACTACAGTTCTTGAAGAATGAGCTGGCAAAAGCCACTCAAGGAAATTTGTTTGTTTCATCCTTCTTCTTGAAGATGAAGAACCTCTGCGCTGAGATATCGGCGTTGGACCCGAAAGAGCATATCTTAGAGGTGAAGCTGAAGAGGCATATCATTCGCGGGCTATGAAAGGAGTATACTGACTTTGTAACTTCTGTGGAGAGCTGGGACAATCAGTTATCTTTGCTTGAGCTAGAAAACATGTTAGCTTCACGGGAGAGCTTGACGAGACAGATGGCTAAAGTTTTGATCTCAGGGACAGATGACAATGCTATCTTCTCTGACAAGAAGAAGAGATGGGACGTTAAGAAGAAGTCACATGTTAGCAATGGTCCATCTTCTTCATCAGAACAGGAGAGGAGCAAAGCTCCTAAGCAAGATCGAAGGAAGAATAAAAGAGGACCACGATGTTATAGGTGCAAAAAATTTGGTCACATCAGGAAGGGGCAAAGTCAATCTTTAGCCAGAGCATGCTGCAGGAAAGGGAGTGGTTGGATCTAGAGGTGAGGAAGGAAGATGGGGGAGTGTATTCATGACAGGCACTTATGTTCGTGCACTTGCCTCCGTCAACTATTAGGAGTACTGGATCGTGGACTCGGTGTGTGGTCATTACCTCACCGGGGACGAGTCAAAGTTCTCTTTAATGTAGGAGTATAAATGTACAACCCCGCATTCGTCGAGTGGGTTCACCAGACTAGGCGAGCGAACCAGAGTGACCGGGCCGCGTCAATGCAGTAGTCGGGCGAACCCAGATAGTCGACTTGCTCCCGCCAAGGCTAGGAGGGCGAGCCGTGCGAGCCAGCCCGTCTAGTCCGCGCCCGCTTAGGCTATCTTATCGTTGGCTCGCCTCCGTATAGGGCAGGCGAGCCATGGTAGCCCGGCTCGTGCTCGCCTAGAGTTAGAAGGCGAGCTGCGCGAGCCAGGCTGCATCCACTCAGGGCTTGCGGGAAGGCTTGCTCCCGGGTCAGCGGGAGGTCCTTAGGGTTGGCGTTGAGTGATGCTTCTCCACTCAACGTCCTAGCCCTTGGCGTTGAGTGATGCTTCTCCACTAAACGTCGCAGTTCCTAGCCCGTGGCGTTGAGTGATGTTGGCATTAAGTGATGCTTCTCCACTCAATGCCGCAGTTCTTAGTCATTGGCGTTGGGTGATGCTTCTCTACTCAACGCCATAGTTTTTGGCCCTTGACGTTGAGTAATGTTTCTCCACTCAATGTCGCAGCCCCTGGAGTTGAGTGATGCTTCTCCACTCAACGTCATAGTAAGGTCCAGAGGTAAAATTACCTGGATACCCTTAGAGGTCTGCATTTAGCTCCTCGGAACAGCGGAGTTACGCTGTTGGCAGACCACTTTTAGCTGCATGTAGCCGTTCCAAACAATAAAGGTGTGTTGTTAGCAGACCAACTTCAAAAACTATAAATAGACCCGAGGGGGTTCCTCAAAAGGCATGCTTACTTGTACCCTGGTCTTCTTGCACTTTCTAAGGTATCCTTAGCCAGCACTTGGCTAGGGAGGGGATGCGCTCTAAGATCTTTCGGGTATGTGGTGGGACCTCCGTGCTGGAGCCTTGGGTTTGTTCCTTATGCTAAGTCTTTGGTCGTTTAGCTTGTGAGAGAGAAGTAAGTGTGCGATCACCCCTTCCCCAAGGGTCAAACTCCACAGAGACCGATTCTTCAGTTTCAACTTTTTTGGTGCGGTGAGTGTGGATCGTGATCAGCAATGAAAATCTTCTACGAGCTCAATGACTGGAGGAGAAGGACAAGGTTCGGGTAGGGGCGACTCGCCACCCCCTCCCCTTCTCACCACCCTCGGGATGTTCGAGGATTTGCGGTGAGAGGTGATCAGCCTCGTCAAGTTCGCACTCGGCACGTCTGCCGAGTGCTTGACGCCGGTCGTTCTAGTCGCTGCTGACCCAGCCCTAGGCGAGGACGCCCTAGCTAGGCGAGCTGGGAAGGAGGAAGCGGAGGAGAGTGGGCGAGATCTTCCCGGGCGAGTGTTGTTTCCCAGCTCGACAAGTGGAGTCCGGTTCGGCGAGATGGGTGTGCGAGACCCCTCCCCCCCCCCCCCCGGCTTGTCCAGTAGGGGGATGCAGCCCCTTTAGTGAGTTGGTTTCATCTACCCCAGTTACAGAGGGGTTTCAGGAGCCGAAATTATCATACTATACCGGGAAAGATGACCCGGTTCAGCACATCCAGTGGTTCAAGGATGTGGTTTCGATAAGACAGATGTCAGATGCCTTCAAATGCAGACACTTCGCCATCACCCTCAAGGAGAAGGTAAGAGAATGGTTTCACTGGTTGCCGACCAGCTCTATCTACTACTTCGAGGACCTACGTCAGGATTTCATGCTGATGTTCACCACCTCCAAGAAGAGGAAGAGGGAGTCTGAGTCCCTGTTCCACGTCAAGCAGGGAGTGAACGAGACCTTAGAGAGCTATGTAGACCGGTTCCAGGAAGAGGTCACCCAGGTCCAGGAGATGTCAGGGCACTTGATGCGCTCTCGGCAAGTGTGTTGATCGTTGTCAAGTAATAAAAGTGAGGAGTTTAATCCCCGAATATCAATCTCTCGAGTAGTGCAAGTAGGGAGTGTGGTTTTGCTATTAGAAAAGTGATTGCAAGTGTTAATGTAATCGGGCAGTTAGCCTTGTCTAACCGTGGTTGTTGCGGTCTGGATTGTGAGACCGCACAGTCCGCTTAGAGCTGTCAGGTTCTCTGGCTCGCGAAGGGGGCGGTTAGCGCGGTCTGTGGAGACTTGGTCGTGGTGATATGACAAGTCTGGCGTGTTGTCTAGTTCGTCGAGAGCGCCTGGTTGTGCGGTCTGCTTTTGGTGTTCTCGGTGATCAGCTGCTCGACTAGGCTCGTATATGGCCTTAGTCGCGGGTAGCAATATTCGCGGACTGAATGCGGAGACCGCTGCACAGAGCGGTCTGGTGGCTGAGTCTGACAGTTCGTCGCACGTGTGATAATGGATCAGAATGCGTGACTAGATTGCTAAGTTCACACGGACTGATGTTATTGTTCACTCGGTTTGGCAGACTGGTTGTTCTTTTTGTTTATGTGAATAGATGGTTATTATGGCAGACTGATGCTGGTATCCACACTTGTGCGGATAGGTGGTGCAAGCTAGAGGATGACGAGCGGTTATCCTATTGTTATGGGTGGTGATAACACTTCTTTTGCCGCCTATAAATAGGGGTCCCCGGCTCGTCATATATAACAAAAACAATGAGAATTCTACTCGCGTTTTGAACTTGCGGTTAGTTTTTTCTAACTGGGTGGCTAAGTAAAGTTGACTTGTGTTGTGCAGGCTATGTGGCTAGCACTAGGAGACTAGTGGGAAGCTCAGTGTGGAACAGTTCGCGGTTTACAGCTTGTGGCATAAAACAAGTCGCGGTTTACACGACTAGAAGTCTTCTTCCTCGGGGTCGTGGATAGTTCAAATAAGTAGTTTGCCCGGACTTAGCGGGTAGGTTGTTTCTTCGGTTTGTGACAAGATTTTGCGGTCAGACGACCTTGCGGTCAGGCGACCAGAAGTAGCGAACAGAGTTGTTTTCTCAACAGTTCAATAACAGGCAGTCTGCGCGACTTGGTCGCGATTTGGCGACTTGGTGGTTACAACGGATAGTTTTGCGGTTAGCGGCTTGTATGGACTTTGTTATTAGACCGCACGATTTCTTCTTGCTTGTAATTTTCTCTGCTTCCATCAGATAAATTGTGAAATCATGTCTCATAATGTGTGTCTCGCTTTGTAAAGAAGTTGATAATTTCAAGTTTTGAGACTCTTGTGTTTTTATTATTGATGAATTCTACTTGACTTTCTTGTGGTTGAGTGTTCCTGCGACCTCTTTCGATTTCCATCATAAAATTTTAAATGGTATCAGAGGGGTGTTGAGGAGTTTTAGCAGCTGATCAACTCAGAAGTTTGTTATTACTTCTTGAAGTTTAAGTAATTCAGTTTTGAGCAATGGAAGCCGTTTATGCAAGAGGTCTTGGAATTGAGCTCTTGACGCAGACCAACTTCAAGAAGTGGCGGTCTTTCATTGAGAGTTATCTTCTGGGTGAGGACCTTCGGGGTGGTCGTCGGTGGAGACGATGGGCAGGAAGTGGTTGCTGCTCTCGGGAATGCTGAGCTAGTGAAAGCTTGGAGGAGGGTGAATCCAAAGGCTAAGTTCACTCTGAAGCGAGCTATTTCACTGGAGTTGTTTAACCACATCATCAGATGTCGGTCAACTACTAAAATTTGTATGGCCTTGGATAGCCTATTCAGCAAGAAGGACGTAGCTCGACTACAGTTCTTGGAGAATGAGCTGGCAAAAGCCACTCAAGGAAATTTGTTTGTTTCATCCTTCTTCTTGAAGATGAAGAACCTTTACGCTGAGATATCGGCGTTGGACCCGAAAGAGCATATCTTAGAGGTGAAGCTGAAGAGGCATATCATCCGCGGGATATGAAAGGAGTATACTGACTTTGTAACTTCTGTGGAGAGCTGGGACAATCAGTTATCTTTGCTTGAGCTAGAAAACATGTTAGCTTCACGGGAGAGCTTGACGAGACAAATGGCTAGAGTTTTGATCTCAGGGACAGATGACAATGCTATCTTCTCTGGCAAGAAGAAGAGATGGTACGTTAAGAAGAAGTCACATGTTAGCAATGGTCCATCTTCTTCATCACAACAGGAGAGGAGCAAAGCTCCTAAGCAAGATCGAAGGAAGAATAAAAGAGGACCACGATGTTATAGGTGCAAAAAATTTGGTCACATCAGGAAGGGGCAAAGTCAATCTTTAGCCAGAGCATGCTGCAGGAAAAGGAGTGGTTGGATCTAGAGGTGAGGAAGGAAGATGGGGGAGTGTATTCATGACGGGCACTTATGTTCGCGAACTTGCCTCCGTCAACTATTAGGAGTACTGGATCGTGGACTCGGTGTGTGGTCATTACCTCACCGGGGACGAGTCAAAGTTCTCTTTAATGTAGGAGTATAAATGTACAACCCCGCATTCGCCGAGTGGGTTCACCAGACTAGGAGAGCGAACCAGAGTGACCGGGCCGCGTCAATGCAGTAGTCGGGCGAACCCAGATAGTAGACTTGCTCCCGCCAAGGCTAGGAGGGCGAGCCGTGCGAGCCAGCACGTCTAGTCCGCGCCCGCCTAGGCTATCTTATCGTTGGCTCGCCTCCGTATAGGGCAGGCGAGCCATGGTATCCCGGCTCGCACTCGCCTAGAGTTAGAAGGCGAGCTGCGCGAGCCAGGCTGCATCCACTCAGGGCTTGCGGGAAGGCTTGCTCCCGGGTCAGCGGGAGGTCCTTAGGGTTGGCGTTGAGTGATGCTTCTCCACTCAACGTCCTAGCCCTTGGCGTTGAGTGATGCTTCTCCACTAAACGCCGCAGTTCCTAGCCCGTGGCGTTGAGTGATGTTGGCGTTGAGTGATGCTTCTCCACTCAATGCCGCAGTTCTTAGCCATTGGCGTTGGGTGATGCTTATCCACTCAATGCCATACTTTTTGGCCCTTGACATTGAGTAATGCTTCTCCACTCAATGTCGCAGCCCCTGGAGTTGAGTGATGCTTCTCCACTCAACGCCATAGCAAGGTCCAGAGGTAAAATTACCTGGATACCCTTAGAGGTCTGCATTTAGCTTCTCGGAACAGCGGAGTTACGCTGTTGGCAGACCACTTTTAGCTGCATGTAGGCGTTCCAAACAATGAAGGTGCGTTGTTAGCAGACCAACTTCAAAAACTATAAATAGATCCGAGGGGGTTCCTCAAAAGGCATGCTTACTTGTACCCTGGTCTTCTTGCACTTTCTAAGGTATCCTTAGCTCAGCACTTGACTAGGGAGGGGATGCGCTCTAAGATCTTCCGGGTGTGTGGTGGGACCTCCGTGCTGGAGCCTTGGGTTTGTTCCTTGTGCTAAGTCTTTGGTCGTTTAGCTTGTGAGAGAGAAGTAAGTGTGCGATCACCCATTCCCCAAGGGTCGAACTCAATAGAGACTAATTCTTCAGTTTCAACTTTTTTGCTGCGGTGAGTGTGGATCGTGATCAGCAATGAAAATCTTCTACGAGCTCAATGACTGGAGGAGAAGGACAAGGTTCAGGCAGGGGCGACTCGCCACCCCCTCCCCCTCTCACCACCCTCGGGATGTTCGAGGATTTGCGGCGAGAGGTGATCAGCCTCGTCAAGTTCGCACTTGGCACGTCTGCCGAGTGCTTGACGCCTGCCGTTCTAGTCGTTGCTGACCCAGCCCTAGGCGAGGATGCCCTAGCTAGGCGAGCTGGGAAGGTGGTAGCGGAGGAGAGTGGGCGAGATCTTCCTGGGCGAGTGTTGTTTCCCAGCTCGACAAGTGGAGTCCGGTTCGGCGAGATGGGTGTGCGAGACCCCCCCCCCCTCCCCCCGACTTGTCCTAGGGGGAGGCAGCCCCTTTAGTGAGTTGGTTTCATCTACCCCAGTTACAGAGGGATTTCAGGAGCCGAAAATGTCATACTATACCAGGAAAGATGACCCGGTTCAGCACATCCAGTGGTTCAAGGATGTGGTTTCGATAAGACAGATGTCAGATGCCTTCAAATTCAGACACTTCGTCATCACCCTCAAGGAGAAGGTAAGAGAATGGTTCCACTAGTTGCCGACCAGCTCTATCTACTACTTCGAGGACCTACGTCGGGAGTTCATGCTGATGTTCACCACCTCCAAGAAGAGGAAGAGGGAGTCTGAGTCCCTATTCCACGTCAAGCAGGGAGTGAACGAGACCCTAGGTAGCTATGTAGACCGGTTCCAAGAAGAGGTCACCCAGGTCCAGGAGATGTCAGGGCACTTGATGCGCTCTCGGTAAGTGTGCTCATCGTTGTCAAGTAATAAAAGTGAGGAGTTTAATCACCGAATATCGATCTCTCGAGGAGTGCAAGTAGGGATTGTGGTTTTGCTATTAGAAAAGTGATTGCAAGTGTTAATGTGGCAAAGGGGGTTTAGTTTTGGTTTCCTAAGCTTAATGCTAATAAAACTAATACGGGTCGCCGTCACCGCGTCGCTTGGGTGGATTACTATGGAGAGTAGTATGGGCGACAGACGAAACAGCGAGGGTCACAATCACCTCATCACAATGCACGCTCCTAGCAAGCGCTAGAATGGCTCGATCACAACAAGCACAGGAAAAACTGAAGCTTAACAACACAAGCAATGATTAAGACATAACAACATATCGACATGCTGAAACCTTAAGAAAAACATTGTTCTCAAGCAACAATCCCACTATCACAAGTTCAGAATGAAGTAACCACAAGAAGAGGTGGAGAAATACAACTGAGTGCACGAAGGCTTTCCGAGATTCACGGTCGGATTCAAGGGTTGTCAATCCTTGTCCGAGCTCGGTCTTCGGATGTCGTCCGGGATCCATAAGGGATGTCACCTCCTCCTTATAACTCGTCTTCTTCGTGTTTGATCGCTGGGCTAGTTCTGACCGAAGAACTCCGCAAGTACAGCAACAATGAGCTCGGATGGTAGCTTGGAGGTCGGAGAAGATGAAGGTGGCCGGAGACGCAACTATTGCAAGCTTTCTGAGGAGAAACGGTGGTCGGATCAACTCTCCAAGGAGGAGAGAAAATAGCAGATGGGGGCGAGTTTTCCCGCTCGGAGGAGCGGAAATGGCGGGGGAAGTGGAGCTGGATCCTTGGAAAGAGGAAATCTGCAACTTAAATAGAAAAGTCAAAAAAAAAAGATCACACACGGTTTGGCGCACGACCGTGCGCAAGCCGTGCGATATTAACTTTCAGAATAGACACGAGGAAGGAGATGCGTTGACCCGTGCGTTTTCCTTCGCGCACGGGCAATTCCGCCCGTGCGTGAAGGACAACGCACGGGTAGCGACATAGGGTTGGAAAATAAGGACATACAGGAAAACCGTGCGTTTTATTCGCGCACGGGGGTTGCCGCCCGTGCGTGAACAAAACACACGATTAACCATAAAAGGCACAAAAAAGAAAGCTATAGGAAAACCGTGTGTTTCCTTCGCACATGGTTTCAAAGAAACCGCGCGTCAACCGTGCGTGAGGATCGTCGAACTCAGCTCGACGAAATTCGTCGAGCTCGGCTCGACATTCTTCCAGCTGACTAAAACACACGATCCAGCGCAAACCGTGCGTGAAAGAAACGCACAACCGTGCGTTTTCCTTAAGACAGATTTCTTGCCTTTGGGAAAAACTCACCACCTGCACAATAAAACCAAAACTGGAGCACAAGCTCCCAGCAACAAATATTGCAAAGAAAACAGCAGGAAAGAGCCACGGGGAGCACCATGTGCATACCCCTAATAACAGATTGTGCAATTGCACACCCTCGGGCCAAAACAGCGCACAAAATGGTCCATGACCGAACGATGCAAATATATCTGATATTCGATTGAAATGCAGTGCACGAGTGAGAAAACCAGCTCAGATGAGTCCAAAAAACCCTATAAATATCGGACTCATGACACCACCAGACTTAAACATTTGCTTGTGCCGAGCAAATCATCCCCCCGTGCACTTGAAAATAGCTAGCTGGCTTAGAGATTTCAAAAATAATGTAAAGCAAGAAATCGAAAAAACAGCATGAGCATAAAAATATAATAGATACACTTTTAAATTATGCTACGAATTTTATAAATTTCGACAAGTGTAAATAAGTATTGTAACTACTCAAAAATAGAATCCTGGAAAATCGTTTGGTAATGCGTAGGAAGAAAGTGGACCGGTCACTCAGTTGAGCATTGCCAAAGATCGGGGCTCGGGATCACCTCCAAAGAAATCCATCAATGTCGGGGACCATATGCTTGCCCGTTCGCACTCTCTACACGGAGCTAGTATGACTCAAGCGCGAATCCGTAAGACTTTAGGAAGATAATGAGGCTTAGGCGTATACGTAGGTAAGGATGCAAAAGGTAAACAATGGCTACGCACAACCCAAATGAGCTCATACAAAAAAAAAATCCTCTTGCCAAGCAATACATACAGGTGCTCCACACCACCAGACTTGGACTTGACAAACGGGTGCGTGCACCGCCTACCAGCACAAAATCTCAAATGGAATTTTCATTTAAACTTTTTCTTCTTTCATATCAAACTGCTTTCTTTTTCTCCTTTTTCTTTTCTTTTTCAAACATTTTTGTATCACAGTCAGCCACATAATCATGAAATTTACACCTCACAAACACAAAACAACACCTCAGCAACATCATCAAATGCAAGAAGTGATATACTAATAGCTCGAGCTAGGGGCGTGCTACTAGGATAGACTTTTAGGCTTTGGTGATCACGGAGTTGGGCTAAATCAATAGAAGGGTTAGACTCAAAATAGGCTAACAAGGATTACGTTAGGACTGGGTACAAGACTCAACCAGGCCAAAATGATGACCTACATCACACTCACGCTTGACTAACCATGCACCAAAGCTTCGAGAGTAGCTTGGGGCAAGTTCTTAGCCACCGAGAAAGATGATCCTTCCTCCCGACTCGAGCAATACGAGGCTAGTGGTGGCTACACACATTCCTACACTGCCGTTCGATTGCTCCAGATTCCACATTTTGTGTAGTACAAACATTATTTACAAATGCAGAAAAGCATAAATCTACAAGCATAAAAAAAAATTAAATCTATACTATTTCTACACATCATGAGTCCTCGATTAGGAGCACTGCACGCGTTTCACACTACTCTATCCTAAAATCCTAAGCCAGTGCCACTATCTTTAAGTTAACACAAAAGAAATAAATTAAACTTGGGTCGAGCTCGTGCTTAAGTGCGCGCTCATGCGGTGTAGGTGCACAATGCTGTCATGCTAAAATAAAAACTGAAAACGAAAATACTCTTGTGGTATGCAAGTGCATGTGCAAAGGTGACTCGCGAAACTTTCCCCCACTAGACTTATACTAAATAATATATCCATGATTTGCAATAAAATTAAATAACTGAAAGTTGGGGGAGAGGTTACCCATGCTCAGCTAATTAGCATACCAGAAGATTGACGTTAAACTTCAGCACTAAACTCATGGCCCAAACAAATTCCACCTGCAAAATAGAATATCTCCAACCACAAAAAGCTATACACAATTAAGCACAACAACTAAATTGCACAAATTTAAAGCAAGCAGCAGCATTGGGTCGTCTCCCATAAGCCTTTTTCTTTACCGTCCTTAAGGTGGACCAAATACCTGTATTAACAGTCATATAGATAATGTTCAAAAGTAAGAGTTCAGAATGCATAAAAAAGTCCAAAGTTACACACAACATGAAGATAAATAAAATAAGAAATGGAAAGAAAGGGGGCCCCGAAGATCCTTCACTCTTCAGTTGAACGCTGACTTGTGATAGATCCCCCCAGTCACGCGAGATGAGGGCGAGGTGAAGGATTTAGGGCCCAGGGAAGACGAGTCTCCCCTACCCCTAGCCTCGTCCTTCTCGCGTTGGCTGGCAAAATATGTTGTCTTGCGTATAAGAAGTTCTTTTCTTTTCAAATTAACAAATGGGGATCGCCAGGGTGGTATATCCACCCCAACCAATTCAGCAACATGCCTATCTTTCTCATCGGGGGCATCCTTTCCTCACTCATGGCGGGTGAAAGATCAGCCCAAGTCACCTGTTTAACAGTTTTGCAACATTCATTAAGCTTAATCAAAGTTTTTAAATCTGCTTCCTGCACGTTCCCAATAGTCGTGCACAACCACTGTTCTTTTTCTTCAGCAACTTGTTTCACGTCAAACAATTCCTCCTTCGCTTCTCCGTTATCAATCATCAACATGTCTTTTACTTGCACAGCCCGGTCTTGCTTATTTAGCACAACATCTGTCTCATCAGCTCTAGATAAATCATCAGATAATAAAACATTTAATTCCAACAGTTTTTTAGATTCACTCGTGATTAGAGTGGGAAGTGACGGCGATAGCGGCAAATCGACCTTGGAAGCCAAGGTGATGCCGCATGCGTTAAAGCACAACGTCACTTCACTGGCTTTCAGGAATGGAACCCCAAGAATAGGCTTTGAATTATTTCCTATGGGTCCCAACACCTAGAAGTCGGTAACGACCACAACCCCGTTAAGTTTCACCTCCACCTCTTTAATCACCCCATCAGTTTTAACCACCGACCCATCAGCTAGCACAAGCGATTTCTGGATATTCGTTTCGACATTTAAATTAAGCTTTTTAACATCTTGCAGAGCAAGAATGTTGCACGACAAACCTGAATCGTAAAGGGCTACCGTCTCCATTTAATTAATCTCACACTTGACAACCACTTCATTAATACTGCACTCCTCTGCCTCCCCAGCACTCTTCCCTTGCTCACGGGGATTCTTTTCTGTATCGCTAGGGAGCGCGCCGCGAGTACGCTCGGAGAACACATGGGCAAGTTGCCCCAGCTGTGTCTCTAAGTTCCTCATAGAAGCGGTTTGAGTGGCCATGTTATATTGGGTCATCTCAACAAACTTTTCCATCATTTCTTCTAGAGCACTCCTACGTGCCCCTTGCCCGCTCTGATTATTACCCGACTGCTGCGGTCGCGGTTGGCTATTGGAGGCTTGAGCATCAAATTGATGTTGACCTCCCTGCCATCTTTGACCTGGGGCATTTTGATTCCACGAGAAATTCAGATGATTTCTCGCGTTTGGGTTATACACATTATTATAGGGCGCAACGCGGTTTTGACTATTTATAAAATTAACACTTTCATCAAAGGTTATACCTGCCGGTTCCGCAAATGACTCTCCAGCTGGGCATTCAAAAACGTGGTGGCCGGGATTTCCACATCTCTGGCATGATATGCCCCCAACCGGAGCTGGAGAAGTAGTCGATCTGGTCAGCATCCTTCTTCCATCCATCATAGGGTGGCTTGCTTCGGCTTGCTGCATCACCGCATTCACATCAAACAGATTTTTCACCCCCCCCTAAGGACATTTCTTCCCACAGTCCAGTATGTGCTATGGGAGGTCGTGTCTCGAAGAAGCCGCAAAGCCTCTTCAGGAGAAAGGTTCATAATTATGTTGCAGACTGCTGCGTCGATCATAGCCCGGTAGTTCGGCTCGACACCAAAATAGAATATTTCTACAAGATTCCATGGCTCGCAGCCGTGTTGGGGACAACGACGCTGTAGGTCAACGAAACGCTCCCACGCCTCAGACAACGTCTCTTGGTCCAGCTGCCGGAATATAGCAATTTCCCTTCGGGCATTCACAATTTTGTCTACTGGGTGGAACTTGGCCAAAAACATAGAGGACAGAGCCTCCCATGTGGTAGCGGTCCTAGGGGAAATTGTGTGTGAAAGTGAGAATTAGATATGAAATACTCTAGAGGGAGGTGAATAATGTATTCTTAAAAATTATTAACAGCTATTACAGCTTTTGCTGTAAATTAAAAGTGCAGAAATTAATAAACTAGCAAACAATAAACCTAAAGCACAAGCACAACAAGAACAAAAGAAAATGAGGCAACTAGACGACACAAGAATTTTATAGTGGTTCCCCAACCTGGGTACATCCACTCTTCTACCACCCTTGGTAGGAATCCACTCAGATTTTTGATCAGGTGTCTGACACCAATGAGCTTTTGATCAGGTGCTCAAAAACCAACCCAAGCCTTTTGATCAGGAGACTTGCAGCCAAGGAATCACTTTTGAAGGGAGATGACAACCCTTTGTACAGTGGGGGTGAGAGATGATTTTGTCTTCTCTTTCTCAATATACAACTGAGAAGACTTATGGATTTGATTATAACTTATGGCTCCCCCTGAGATGTAGAATGAATCAGGGAAAAAGCAGGAGCTAAGCTTCAGGGTGATAGGTCTTCAAACTGAATCCTTGACCAGCAATAATCTTCAGGAACTTCTTTGACAGATGGAACTGAAGTTGTCCTTTTGAAGTGTCCTGGAGTGCTTGAAGAAATAAGACTCTTGATATAGGTATTGTTGTTCTTCTTCTTCAGGTGCTGATGAGCTTCTGGTCAAGAGCTTCTGTGTATCAGAGAATGCTTCTTGTTGACAGAGCAGATTGTTTTAGACTGAATGTTTTTCTCTGTGTCTCAGTAATCTCTGTATGCTTTTCAGTAAGTTGTGCTCTGTGTAAAGCTTTCTCAATAATACTTGATTCTTTCTATCTGTCTGTCTCTTTGTGTCTGTCCATTATTCTCTTCTTCTCTGTATTTCAAAATTTTGAATTCATCTGCAATTAATGCTGACAGCCTTGAGAATAATCGACATTGATTTATTTCCCCAACTGTCCCGTGGAAAAACGGCAAGTAATAATCCTGGAGAAGACCATAATTAATGTTCCTTCTAACGGTTATAATCAGAGAATGCTAGAGCATTAATTACTCAGGAATTATCGCATTAGAGTGGGGACAGAAGGCCAAAAATAACTAAGTCTGGAATCATCGAACAGATAGCAGAATTCGTCGAACTGAGTCCACAGTTTGTCGAGATGAGATGTTGTATTCGTCGACCAGACAGCTTCTGTTCGTCGAGCGGAGTTCCATGATCGTCGAGCTAGAAACTAAACTGTTGTCTCTTTTGCCTATTCTGTGTCTGAAGTTCGTCGAGCTGGTAAATGTGTTCGTCGACTGGAGTTCAGCAACTATTCTGGAGTTGTCAAATATTCTGTGTGTTGACTGATATCATGTGTGTCGACACAAGTCTTCTATGTGGTGTCGAAATAATCTATCCACACTGCCGACTGAGGATCTGGGTGTCGACACAAGTTCTTCTAGTGTCGACTCAGTTGGTGGCGGCATATACTCTGAGTGTCGACACAAGTCTTCTGATTCCAGAATTCATCGGGCAAAAAACTGAGTTCGTCGACCTGAGACTAGAGAACATAGTCTCGACAGAATGCTGTAGTAGTCCAAAGATTCGTCGCCAAAGAATGATGTTCGTCGAGCTAAGTCTGGAGAACCTTGAATTCGTCGAGCTGAAAATGATTCTGGACTTAGAGAAAAGTTGATAAACCTCTGACAATAGAGTTGAAGTGGAAGTCCAGAAATCGTCGAGCAAAGAATGAAATTCGTCGACCTGAGAACTAGGTTCGTCGACCTGAGTCTAGGGAACAGTCTGGACTTAGAATTCTGAAGGTGGAGTCCAAGGATCGTCGATCTGTGACTTAAGTTCGTCGAGCTCAGCTCAGGGAATATTTCTCTAAGATCGTCGAGCTAAGAACGACTATCGTCGACCTGAGTTCGATGAATGTCGAACTCATTTTACTTAGTTTCTTAAATCTCTGAATCTCTGGAAAAACTCTAAGTCTTGAGTCTCTGGCACCTGTTGTTCCGGCAGTAGTAGAGCCTTCCTAAGAGATGAGACGTGGAAGACGTCGTGCAAACCGCTAACTCCGACGGTAGCTCTAGTCTGTAAGCTAATGAGCCGATCCGCTCTAAGATCCTGTAGCGCCCCCTATTCCTCGGACCGAGCTTCTTTTGCCAGCATACCCGTGAGACTCCATGCATCAGACGTATCTTCAAGAACCATGGTCTCCATCTTGTGACTCTACTTGGCAATGCCGCAGATCGTAATATTTGGCCGGTCTGCTCTGGTCCTCCAACATCCTATCTCAAATCAGTCACACCTGGGTATCTGGGTTCGCCACAAATTCTGAACCAAGTGCCTTTGGATCCTCATCATAGATCTAATACAGTGGAGTCCTCACTTCCGTTCGTATAATGTCTCACGAGGGTCATGCCTATACATGATAGATGAATGTGGTTATAAGAGAGCTTGATCAGCGACAAAAGTCTCTCTCATGGCTCTTCGTGGTCCAGAATGTACAAGTGAAAAAAATCCTTCGTTGACAGGGTGGTATGCTTCGTCTGCCCGTCTGTTTGAGGGTGGAGAGCTGTGCTGAACGTCGAGCGATAGCCCAGATAAGCCTAGACTGATCTTCTTTTCTTGTACATAAACCTTTCATCCCGATCCGACGCGATCGTCTTGAGCACTTGACCTCCTCCAGCCGATAAACCTCACCATGCATCACAGAATCCATGACAACTTCCTTTATTCCGGGGGATTACACATTCTGATAAACATAATTTCTTCCGGTGATTTGAGTTCTCGTTTGAGAGTGTAGACAATAACTCTATAAACATTCTCTACACGATCATGTTCTTATTCCTTCGAGTACGCCCGAGTAATCAATTAATTCAAATTTTACGAGTCATATCTAAGGTTTACATCTTTCAATATATTGTCTGCTAACTTCTCGCAGTTTTCTAGAGTCATCATACTTCTGATGATACAACATAGCGATTTAATCTTATCTTCTCAGATATCCTGAATCTTGTGACCCGTCAACTAATTTCACGTTATAATAATTAAGTCTCATAATTATTGCTCATTATTACCATATCATTGTCTTGGTAATGCTACAGGTCATCACTCCAACCATGTTTTTTTACAAAATCCTATCTTAGCCCGAATAACGTCGAATAATATCAACTTCAATCTCACTATGTTTGGCATGCCACAGTTTCTAAATTAGGTCTAAGGGAATCCAAGTCAATAACTAGTTTGCCCAATAAACAAAAGACAAGCCCCAATAAACAAAAGATAAACCCCTACCTACCTTGGGCTAAGTATCTTCGATATTAACAAGTTATATCCGTCCTAGTTGGGTGCACAATCCTTAGGGCATCAATCTTCGACTTGGGGTTCCAACCTGAAACTTGTTGATATACTCCATACTTTAAACCCTCTAAGTCACATTTACGACAACCTTATCAGGATCAAAATGTTCCCAATCCCAAATGGGTCTCTTCCGAACTTGAATTCCTACTTGACCGTCGGTGTTTGTCTTGGTGGTTGTCTCCGGGTAATCTTGTTACTTGTATGAGGGTTGAGACAAAGTGTCTTCTACCATTCCGTTAATAGATTATTGGCCTCAATTCTCCATAAGGCAGTCCTACCGGTTTGAGTAATCCTTGATAGAGACCGTAGGGCCACCTGAGTTTATGACTTAGGTAGTCATTCTCGTGTTATACTCCTCCTTTATTCTCTTTGGGTATCTCCTTACCTTAACTAAGTTCATACCCAAGGTCTATTTTGGACTAAGGCATACTACAAGTCGCCATAGTTAGTCATGTATCCTAGTGGGTTGAGTCTAACTCATTGACTAGAGAATTATAAGATGTGATCTTTATAGCCGGAGGTGTTTCCTGCTGGGGGCAGGATTTGCCGCAGGATACAAAGAAGAATTCTAGTAGTTAGATAATGTACAAAATGGAATGAATGAAAAAGTGGACTATTACATGTGATCCCCCATATGGGCACACCACAACTTCCGCTGCTTAGTTTGTCCCCAAACTAAACTCAAGCGGGGGTGACCCAGGGTTACTAGACTGCTACTTTTTCAATCGAGGTTTGCTTTGATACCAGTTTGTAAGACCCCATTTTTTCTTTTAAACCACCAGGATCTTATGCCCAGAACCGCCGCTTTTTGGCGACACCAACACACCCGGGAAGGTCGTCACTACAAAACGCCGATCCTGCCGGTCATACCAATCACAGAAGAGTAGAAGAAGAAGTATAAATAGTACATGAGTAAAGTAGAACTCAATACTAGTTTATAGGAATCACATATAAATATAATATAATTCTCCACGAAGGGAGAGTCCACAAAAATGATAAAGCAAAGTACTAAAGAGAAAAGGACTCCTTCCCGATACATCAAATCCTCACTACAAGTCACTCAATCATGGTTGGACTCTTATACTAGACTGCCCCGTCTCCATGCGCACAGACCTCTGGGACTGCGTCTCCTGGTTCGGCTCCACGATCCCCTAAAATGATTTGGTCAATGATCGTTAGTCTAAAAGACTGAGTCCTATCATCCCCCACCCCTCCCCGAATGGCTCCTAGGCACCGAGCAGGGAAAAGGAAAGGAAGGTAATGAAGGTGTAGAGTAACAAAGGTAAGCAAGTGGCGGCGGAACTAGTCTAGCAGTTCTATATAAACAGGTAGAGTAAAGATGTAAGTATGAGAAAGGTAAACAAAGAAACATATAACCTTAACTTATATGAATACTCATACAAACTTATAAGTTAAGGGGTCTTCTGCAAGGCTCACATCGTATAAAGTCACATACCAATTTATACGATGTGGTGTCAGTTATAAGCAAGTGATAAATATTCATAGGAAAATAACCATAATTTATAAGCATGCTCACACAAGCTTATAAACTAAGGGGTCGTTTTGCAAGGCCTATTGTATAAAGCATCTCATACAACTTTATACGATAAGTGTCAATTGTTATATGCAATGATGATGATATGTCATGCAAGTATGCTATGATGTGAATCATGCAAGTGCAACACACACACTCGACTCTGTGCACACGGACCTTTAGTTCCCCCTTTCTAGAGCCTAACCTCCCAGGATACCTCCGTAGTGGCCAACGGAAGCGGTGGGTTGGGCCTCACCTACCTCTAAACCGGTATCAGCACTACCAATCAGTACTATCGTATGCCTCAACGCTGATGCACTAAGCAGAGCTACTGCGTACTCTTGCCGGCTGGTGCACCAGACTTTATTTGGCTAAGTGCTAAACCACTCTTACCGAGTCAACATATTGGTGTCGGTGCGACGACTCTCCAATACCGAAGACTCATCACCTTTATCTTATACATATGCAATATTACCATGATTTTCAACCGAGCCAAAGCTCCCCGGACTATCACATTCGTCACAATCATTTGCCAAGCCAAAATCTCCACTGACTAGTCCGTCCGTCACAACTATCTACCGAGCCATCGGCACGCAGGGCTAACCTGCCCATCACTAAAACCACCGAGCCTACCGCTCGTGAGACCCAACCTAACTCGCACAACACCGGAGAGTGTGAGTGTAAGTGTAAACTTAGTTATACTAGTTACTCTTAAACATTGATTATTCTTACGGTTTACGTTAGCCCAGGACTGCCCCTGGCATATCCGGTGACGAGTTCTCAAAGGGCACTAGGAACTATGATGGTAGCTGAAACTCATCGTTCCCTTTCGCAAGGCACTTACTATTATTGGTTAATACCCAATTCTCAATCTATTTTACCATTATTCTAGATCTAACTCTAGTGTGTTTTGACTCTCTTTCTCTCCACAGTAAAGACGACCTTTCGTCGATCCCAAGCACCACTTAACTCTAGCCAACCCAACACTCTTCATCATGATTCCTAATGAAGCTCTCTTTCATCTTACCAAATCAGCATGCATTTCTCTCCACTTCCTATGACC
Organism: Platanthera guangdongensis; assembly: GCA_039583875.1. Classification (NCBI taxonomy): domain Eukaryota; kingdom Viridiplantae; phylum Streptophyta; class Magnoliopsida; order Asparagales; family Orchidaceae; genus Platanthera; species Platanthera guangdongensis. The sequence continues at coordinate 181,219,122 of CM077161.1, read as the reverse complement.
ATATCTCATGTTATCACAATTTCCGCAGTTTTACTAAATGCAGACCAACCTAAGCTATATGATGTACATGATAGGAGATACTCCAAACTTTCTTCCAAATGCCATAAGATAATTATTGTGGGTCTATCATGACATATGTAGTCTAAATCCAGAAAATTATAATTTTCCTAATTAATTTATCATTTATTAGATTTTCCCAAAAGCTAGGTCATGAGTAATTTTGAACATAAAGTACTAGATTTCCTTAGTTTATGGACACCCAAAAATTATGAACACTATATAATAGAGAGATATCAGTACATACTTCGCAGATATTTTTGAACGTATTAACCTCTAAACATTTAATTCAAGATAATCTAGGTAAATGAAGTTAATGAAGGAAGTATCATAAATCGTAATCCAAACATTATAAAAACATTTCCAGAGATTTATAATGATTATCAAACACTACTGACTAAGTTTCATACAATTCCAATATCAGTAGGATATATAGAAAAATACTTCTAATAGTTCCATTAAAGTTTACTTTGTGAAGGAACATTTTTATAAACTCATCTAAATAACATCTAATAATTATCTATAATTTATTATGCCCTAAAAGATTCTCTGGCCAAATAACATAATTTTCCAATAAGATATAACATTTATTTTCTATTTATCAAAATGTGGTGCACTAATTCACTTAACACATGAGGCACTAAGAGGAAATATCCAAATGATCCAAATAGTTTACTAAAGCCTCTAAATGATATTTAATTAGCCTTGCCAGAGTTTCACAGCATTATAAATTAATATAATTATGGTTACTTCAAAATCATTAAAAAGGACAAGGTGGAGATTATAACTACAAGTAAGAGCTACTGTTTTATAATCATCATATAATAATCTCCAGAGACTCATATTGTCATAAAAACGCTTCTACCAAAATTTCATAAGGACCCAACGTCATTTGTCCCTTCAATATTTTCCTAAAAGGTAAAACCCTAAACTAACCCTAATTGGTTTAAGTTGTGTGCCTAAGTATAAATGTCACCAAAATCCTTCCTAGGGCTATTAACCACCCTATGACCTCATGTACAAAACTTCAAATCCATACAAGGACATATCACCCTATGTCCTTCACAAACCCCCTAAGTTCATCCTTAGGGTTTAAACTAGGGTACTAGGGCAAATCCACCCCAAACCACCTCCAACTCCTTTGGGTGAGAATTAGCCCTTCTATTCCACAAACACTATTTGCCCTAAATTACCCTTAAGAGATCAAACTTTGGTCACACTAATACCTATTCAATTCAACCCAAATGGGCTAAAATTTTTATCAGAGTCCTAATATGACCCTAAAAGACAGTAACCAAAATTTGTGAGGGTTTGGAGGTCATTAGGCACTTTAAATAATTCATACATGGATTATTCAATTTCTACAAAAACTTTAGTAAAATATTTTCCAAAAATTCCCATTTTTGGATATGTTTTAGTTATAGGTAAGAGTGACCCCAATTCAAAATTTCAAGTCAGTTGGATGGTTGGATTGATGGGGGCACTCAACACAATCTTTGACATAGCCTAGGTATAGATCTCACCAAAATGAGTGTTGTGGTTTAACCTGTACTCCAAATTGGTTCAAACTACTTATAAATTAAATTAGACTCTTATGGCTACAACTTTCATGTAGATCACTTTTACTGTAGGGGACTTTAGGTATTTTTAATTTTTAATTTAAAAAAGCTCAGTAAACAGGACAAAAAATATAAAAAATCAAAATAAATAAATATGATCCAACACGAATCTTGAAGCAGATCAGAGGGCTCCTATTCATCTTCTTCCTCCAGCCAAAGACCATGATTGACCGAACCTGGAGCTTATTCCAAGCCCATTTTTCGGCCAACCAGCCACCTCCCAGGCCGGCCACCACCGCCACCACCTTGGTTGAGGTGGGGGTTATCGCTGGGCGGCGGCACGGTCGCCGGAGGGGCGGATTCTGGCAAACCCGAGTGGTTGAAAAACCATGGAAATTTCTGAAAATCTTCTCTCAAATCAGGCTCAATTGAGCCCGATTTCTTTCCTAAATGATCTAAGGATCTAACCCACGAAGAGAGGAGTAGAGGAGGACCTTCAACCATGCTTGCCGACAGGTTTGGTGGTGGTGCGTCATGGTCGGATTTTGGAGCTTCATGTATGTTACAACCGTACAGTGGGAGGGATCGATTCCTTCATAAAAAAATATGGAAACTCCTCCCCTCTGCCTGGTGAAGCTTTAAAACACTCAAATGAGAGAGGGGAAGGGCCTAAGCTTCAAAGCCATTTATGGCCATGAAGGTTGAATTGGCCATGGCATATTCCTTGAATTCAGCCACCTAGAGGCTGCGGAAAACCCTTGGTCTCCTCTAACTGATGAGGGGAAGATGAATCAAGACTTTGTAATCAATTGGAGGGGGACTCTTGCTCTTCCATGGCCATTAATGGCTTTCTCTCTCTTCTTTCTCTCTTTTCCTTATGAGAGAAATTAAATTCACCCACTTTGGTGGCTATCTATGATTATTCAACTCCTCATAACTGATGAGGGGGATGTATCCATCAATTGGAGGGGCCCTTGATCTCCCTTGGCCATGAATAACCTCTTTTTTCACTTTCTCTCTCCTCCATTAAAGGGAAAAATGAAGTTTTCTCTCTCCTAGTCACCATGGACGAATTTGATGACCACTCCAGTCTATTGGAAGCCCATTAACTCATAATATTAGATAAAATAAAGTTAGCCCAAGTGGGGGAAATGGGCTTGAGCTTGGGTTAGCCCATTTGAGCTAGTTTGACTTAAGCTTAGGATAGAGTTGACATTGGTCAACATGACCATTTGTTTGACCCCAATGGGTCCTTGGTGACCCATTGGCCTCCCCTAAGGTCTAAGAAGGGTTGGGTAGAGTTGGTTGGGCACATTAGAGGTCAATTACCCTTAGTTAGGGCACCTTGCCCAATTTAGGCCTATGGTGGTCTTAGATCAATTTGACCACTTTGGGTTGACCCCAATGGATCCTTATGGCTCTAATGGACCCTCTAATGGGTTATGGATGTTGTGGTGGGTTCATGGAGTCATGGTGAAGCCCTATGGTCATCCTAAACTATTATTTAGAATTCTACTATTTGCAGACCATGGTGGTTTCCACCTTCATGTCTAAGCTCACTTGGTCTTCTTGGACTTCCTAGGATTTTGTCATGACCTAGTCATGACAAAATCACTCTTAGAGGTCTAATTGGAAATGAGATGTTACACGGACCGGTTAGAGCTGTCAGGTTCTCTAGCTTGCGAAGAGGTAGAAGGTTAGCGCGACCCGCAGAGACTAACCGATCAGTTCGATGGGGCCTATTCGCGCAGATTGTGCCAGATTGCTGGTTGTGTGGACTTAATCATGGTGATATGACAAGTGGCTTGTCTCCTAGTTCACCGAGAACGCCCGGTTGCGCAGTCTGCTTTTGGTGTTCGCGGAGATCGACTGATCGACTAGGCTCGTATATGGCCTTAGTCGTGGGTAACAATGTGCACATATTGAATGCAGAGACCGCTGCACAGAGCGGACTGGTGGCTAAGCCCGACAGTTCGCCGCAGGAATGATAATGGATCATGATGCGTAACTGGATTGCTAAGTCCACGCGGACTGATGTTGTTGTTCGCTCGGCTTGGCAGACTGGTTGTTCTTTCCGTTTATATGGATAAATGATTATTATGGCAGACTGATGCTGGTATCCCCACTTGTGCGGATAGGTGGTGCTAGCTAGAGGATGACGAGCGGTTATCCTATCACTATGGGCGGTGACAACACTCCTTTTGCCGCCTATAAATTGGTGTCCCCAGCTCGTCATATATAACGAGAACAGTGAGAATTCTACTCGTGTTTTGAACTTGCGTTTAATTTTTTTCTAACTGGGCGGCTAAGTGAAGTTGACTTTTGTTGTGCAGGCTATGCGGCCAGCACATGGTGACTAGGCGACTAGTGGGAAGCTTAGTGTGGAACAATTCATGGTTTATAGCTTTTGACATACAACAAGTCGCGGTTTACACGACTAGAAGTGTTTTTCCTCGGGGTCGTGGATAGTTCAAATAAACAATTCGCCCAGATTCAACGGGTATGTTGTTTCTTCATTCAGCAGTTCTGTTCGCGGCAAGCTTTGTGGTAAGACGACATCACGGTCAGGCGACCAGAAGTAGCATACATAGTTGTTTTCTCAGCAATTATATAACATGCAGTCCGCGTGGCTTGATTGCGGTTTGGCGACTTGGTGGTTACATCGGTCAGCTTGGCGGTTAGCGGCTTGTGCAGACTCTGTTATCAGACCGTGCAGTTTCTTATTGCTTGTAATTTTTCTGTTTCCATCGTGTACATTGTGAAATCATGTCTCACAATGCGTGTTTTGCTTTGTGAAGAAGTTGAAAATTCCAAGTTTTGACTTTGTTGTGGCTGAGTGTTCATGCGACCTCTTTCAACTTCCATCATAAATTTTTACTGGTGGTATCCACTTCAACGACATCAACAATGTCAGCGAAGCTTATGCACTTAGCGACGTTAAGGTTGGCAAAGCTTTGCGTCTCATGAGCAGAGAAAGAGGGTTTGGCGAATGGAAAATGGAGACGACGAGCCCTAAATCCAGAAAGGAAAAAAAACACAATAAAACCTGATTCGGCGCACTCGCAATTCGCTAATGCTTATTTCAAAATCCAAACCGTGATTTGGGGGTGCCTAAATTAGACCTAAATGTATTTGGTTGGACCCAAATCAATACATCGCTTTTTTCTCTCTCGAAATTTGGACTCGGGCACGTGCCCGGGTGTGCCCGTGAACAGTTCTGCCCCTAATATCAAATATACTACTTGATTACGACAACTTTACATCTACTCGCCTTCTTATTTATGCACATTTCTTCCGACTTGAAACCTAGTGACTCGCCGATTGACTTTTAATTTAGGGCATTTATATTGGTAACCCTCCTATGATTATTGACAACCCAAATATAGTAGAGAGTATATAGGTAATCGTGCTGGTGATAGCGGGCTGCAAATAGCCATAGACGAGCTACCAATATAAACGTCCTTATACATTAACTTTTTCCACGCCCGCTCTCCTGCTATACATGTAAGAAATATGAAATTATGGAGGCTGGTGTGACAATGCCTCCAGGTTACATACAAAGTGGAGTAGCATAATGCACAAGTTATATGGTGAGTTGTTTCTTCTCTTGCATTACCTACATTATCATAGTTGTGTGTATTGAGCATAAGATTTCCCTAAACCTACCTAATACCTCCAAAAAGGGAATCTCATTGTGTTTGTGACGTAAGACAAAGAATCGTTGTTTCCTTTAGGCTCCGTTTGGGGGACTTATTTGTTTGGGGGACTTATTTTTACCGATCAAGCGGTTACGACCACATGAATCGGTTCGTAATTAAGACCCGGTTCATACGGTCGTAACCGCTTGACCGGTGAAAATAAGTCCCTCCAAACAGAGCCTTAATGTCAACAAAAAATATTGTTGGGATTTTTGGTTGTGGAAGCGTAATCTTTAGGAACAATTAAATAGAGAGTCACGAAAAATATGTAATTCATACAATTTTATTAGCACAATAAAATTAATAAGTACTCGAATTAAGAGATACAAATACAAAAATATACTGCAGAAGAACTTGGACTACAAAATTCGCATGAGTAACATGAGCTTGACTGCAATCCGTAAAATAGACACACGATTCGTACAAAAACGAATCTTCTTCTTCGTCAGACGACCAACCACCACCATGACCACCATCACCGAGAAGAGATTCAAGTAAGGACTTGACCTTGCCGCGAAAGCGCAGCCCGCCAACATCACCACTTATGTACAACCACCGATGTCTACTACCATGCACCCATCGAGCTGAGCATCGTGCAACATGTTGTAGCCCGCGAATCTGACGTCTTTCCTCTATCTGCACACTTTCGCTATTCCGATGCAACTCGTAATATGATGTCGACGCTCACCCTCGCCTTCGATTGTGTACCACTGCTTGCCTCTTCAAAACTTTACTTCTCTTTGATATGAGTTTTGATGTGTTCTCTATAGTCCGTCACACGAATGACTTGGAGAAAAATACGTAATCGAGCGCCAGCTCGTCGATCTCAAGTTCGAGCTCCACATGCTCGAGATTGAGTCGAGCTTTTTTCAAGCCGACTCATCAAACTTTCGAGACGACTCAACTCAACTTGCACGCCCTACACATCCGGGAATTTGTAAAGAAGGAAGAATATGTACGGCTAATTTAATTGGACATTTATTGTAATTAATAATTAATACGTAGGCTGTACGTCAGATTTATGAACGCGCACTAATTTATCGCTGTCAAATCAAATCTTCTCCTCCATTTCCAATTCCAATTCCAGATTCAGGCTTCAATCTCCCTTCCATCATGCTTCAATCTCTTCCTCTTCAAACCCTAATCCCGGCTCATCGTTCCTTCGATCTCGATTAAGCACAGAGCCGATGGTCAGCAGTCCTCCCGTCAACATCGCCGTCACCACCTCCACCGTTGCCGGTAGTGGTGGCGGTGGATACGGCGATGGCTTCTCACTCTTATCCGACGACATGCTCCTCGACATCCTCACCCGTCTGACCTCCGATCCCCGTGATTGGTCCCGCCTCTCCTGCGTTTCTTCTCGCTTCGCGAGGCTCATTCGCGGCATCTGCTGTCGCTCATGGTGCTCCCACTTTATTCCCAGCCTCACTGCCGATCTCTCCATCTCCGACCAACTTCCCGGCGGATGGGCCGCACTCCGCAAGCTCTCCATGTGCTGCCCTGGCCTTCACCACGCTGGCGTCCTCCTGGACGAATACCCTATCCCCAAATGTAGCAAGCGCCCCATTTGGGAGCCCCATTTGGTCTCCGGACGCTCATTCAGCCGGGAGGAGGGGAGCAAGCTTCTTGCCAGCCGATTTCGGAGCGATTTCCTATACATTAGCCAGTGGCCGGGATGTGTTCATGCGGAAACAAGGCGAAAGTACCTGTTGTTCAGGGGCGTGTTCAAGGATTTCAAGCAGTCGTTTGTGTGGCAGGCGGTGACGGATGCTAAGAAGAGCAGAATCGAAGCAAAATGCGCTTTCTGCGATAGCAAAGAGACTTGGGATCTGCACTCTGCATTTTGCTTGAGGAGGGGTTTGGATTTCCATCAAGGCGAGCCAGTTGTTCGAGCATTTGTCTGTGAGAATGGTCATGTTTCAGGCGCATGGATTGAGAAGCCAATGTACATGTAAAAAAGTGTTGGCTTGTGTTGCCATGCTTGGATTTCAGCCGGTATGATCAATCAGGACATGAAATATTTTTGGTCATTCAGTTCTATTTACTGGGATTTTATACATTCTAATAATATGAGTTCTAAGATTTCTATGTATAATTCATGGTGAATTTCCAAACATGAGTCAACTTAATGATCTTGTAATTTGTTTTTTTATTAGGTGTTCTTAATTGTATCAGTTGCATGTGATCAATTATACAATATATGTTCATTTTCAAATAGCTATTACCCAATTATCTCTATAAATTTAGTTCATTTTCATTTGTCAACAACACTTTTGTCCAGCATTGACATGCGACTGATAGAAGTTTATGACGGTATACCCAGTGAATGATCTCACTTATGCTCTATCTAGGAAGGGTTTGATGTGTGTGATTTGGAGATCTTCATATTACGATGTGGGAAACATATTGATGGCTCACGACGGAGTCAGGTACTACTTATCCTTATTCCTTAGATTATTTGATAGTAAAGTCATTAGGTAGATTTCTATTATTGTTCTTTCTCTTCATACAAAGTCATTTGAAGATTGATGCATATATTTTTTCTCATGCAGCATAATGCAAGTGTACTAATGTTATTTTGTTTTATTGTTTGAAGCTATTCTATTGCATGTTCACAGTGCCTGGGTTATAGATTCTTTTGTTCAATTAGTGCGATCTTCATCTTTGTTGTGTGCAATTAATATTATTATATAAAACTTATAATAAAAACAACTCACAAAATTGAAAATGTCTTATGAACTTGAATTTCTTGTGTCACGACTCCGGGTTCATAAGTTGTCTATGAACATTCTTTGTCGTGCATGGTAAGCAAGAATTAGGAGGAGATTTCATAAATATTGCAAGAAATGTAGATATTTTGAGTCATGTGGAGCGTTCTAGAGTATTTAGATAACTTTATGAGTGTAAATTTTCTAGAGTATTGTAAATGACTCTAATGGGTGTGTAAATTTTATTGGTAGTTACATGTGTAGAATAATTTAGAGAGATTTTATTTTGGATGGAAAATTTTTGATCCAATAAAAGGAGAAGGATCCTCCTATTTGTAATCATTCAAGAAATCTAAGATCCAAAAAGATTCTCAAAATTAGAGAGATTCTAAAGGCATTCTTGACTTGTTTCTTTCACGGCTCTCTCTTTTTCCCCAGATGTTTTCCAAACAAACCATCCTCCCTATCCCGGAAGAGTCTCGGGCCTTTTGCCTCCACCAATCTGAGGTTTGGAACCCTTCCCCAGTCCAGAACTTCACCTTGCAGCACTCCTGAACCCAGCCCTTGACAAATCAATCCCTTCTATTCTCTACAAACACATCTCACAAGACCCTCCATTGTCCAAATCTCCTGTCTATTCTACATTTCTAGGCTCTAGCAATTGACAGTCTCGAACATCCAACAACCTGACGCCCCACTGCTAACACTCCATCTTCATCAAAACCTTGTCAAACATCCTATTTCCCTATCCAGCAGCCCCATCACCCTTCCCACCAATCCAACAACCCAACACCCTATCACCCGAGCTTCATCTTCTTCCCCAATATCCCCCACCATCCCAGCGATCAGTGCAAAAACATTGTCGGATTACCATCGAGACCCAGAATTCAACAATTATTAAGCCTTAGTCCTTCTACTACTTTTGTAAGTTATTGATTGAAGTCAATATTACTTATTATTGTGTATTTGGTGAACAAACATATTATTTGAGATATTATTGCATGTGCCTTTGCCCATGAATTTGTCGGTTCGTTTAACATTTTATTGAAGCACTCCCGTTCTGCTGGTGCGCTCTAGCAATCTCTCCATTGCCATTTTCCTCACGAATGTCAGCGATCGATCGTCCCAGTGCACCCCTCCATAGCTCACCAACATACCCACAACTTCTGCACCTGCATCCACGACCTTCGCCCCTACTTCCTTGTGCCAATCCGCAGTTGGGAAACCTTGGTCTCGGCTTGTGCTACCTTGCTATTTCCATAGATCAGATGCCCCGCCTATCCTCCAACTCGCACTTGTGCCACAGACACTCAGACTGCCACAATTTTCACTGGCCCTTCCAGCAAACAGAACCGTCGACCAGCCTCTGCTATTGTGCCTGATCGCAATTACATGCAGGAAGGTCATCTCACTCTCAGGTAATGGAGTCAATCAAAAAGATGATGGACGACCAAGGTGCTTAGGTGGCTCAACAACAAGCCTCCAATGCCATCGCATTAGAGGCCCTTGCGAATCGCATCAATAACATGCATTCGCCCCTCATTCGGGCCAAAAAATTGTCGATTATGAGCTTTGACAAAAACGGTTTACATTACACTGTTCATTTTGAATCCCACATAGGTCGGTTGGCATGAAGCGGCGTACCACGCTACGTGAACCCTGCATTTTCACCTCTTTGACAGCAAAAGCGACCCTGAGCCTGGCTCACACACTGTGAGTATTTTTTCGGCAACGAGCACACGCCGTGAGAGGATTGGATATGGTTTCCCTCCTTCCATTTCATAAGCTCAGCGTTGTTTTGGTACGTACAACTTGAGCGGCAAAAATCCAATATGAATTGGGTGGATTTCAAACACTACTGCAATATGCCTTCAGACCATCTCTCCACAAAAATCTGGCTGACAACCTTGTCTCCTTAAAATGAAGGGGTTCGTGGATGACCAATTGTAGAAATTTCAAAATTTACTATTCTGTGCTACCTCCATACGGCCCAAACAAGTACCTATATTCACCCAAGCTTGCATGGTATACTTCACCTCGACGTGGAGTTCAAGCATAGTTAGATCTTAGCACTTCCATGAGCCACATGTATGAGGAACGTTTCCTCATTGACAAACAATATGACATTTGCCGCAGTGGAGAATGGGGGCATCATTGGAAAGATATCTCCTCCTAGCACCCCAATGGAATTTCGGCGACACCTAGGGGCAATAACCCCAACGGCTCTTCAAACGCATAACACTCAAAGAATTAGCATAACGACGCACCAAAGTGTTATGCTTCAATTGTGATGAGTTGTATACCGCAAGACACGTGTAAATGCCTATTTTGGTTAGAGATTGTTGGCCCGCCCTAGTAGCTATATATCCAAACCATTCCCCCACTCGAGCTTGAGGAGAAGCTTGATCAGCGAGGGAAATGTGATGTTATGGGTCCTTGTAGGAGGTTGACGTGCCCCTATGAATATGTGTATCTTTACTTATTTGCACATTACTTTTATAGTATCCCACTATCACATCTTACATATGACGTAGCATAAGTGAGGGGCATTTTTGTAATATCTGAAATATTTTCCTCTCAAAACTTAAGTGAGCAAAGAGGTAATGAATGGGTGCCGCACACATAACTACTTAGATTAATTACATGAAAGAGTTTATAACCCAAGTCACTTAATTTCAAGATAACAATATACTAAAATTGCTAGATTGGAATTATAGCGTAAACAAATAGATACTTAACAGAATTTCAGGAAAGATATTATAACCCAAGTGCTTGGAGGAATCTCATGAAGCCGATTGTAACCTAATGCTTTGTTTGGGGCGGTGGCGGCGGTGGAAAAAGCAGTGGTGGGAAACCAGAAGTGACATGAGAGCTGTCCAGAAAGCTGTTTTGAAAAAAATTGTAGACTGTTTGGAAATTTTCCATTTATGTGATTTTCAAAAAGGTGTTTTACATTTTTCTGTTTGGGCGGTGGCAGCGTGGCTTTCGTAAACTCTCGAAAGCTGAAAGTAGAGAAAAATGTTTTTAGATAGTCCTATGGAGCCGGTTGCTCAAAAAGCGCTTAAAACATATTTTTTTGAAAAAGCTACTCATCCAAGCAACCTAAAAAGGATGGGGGCGGTGGGAATAGTGCTTTTCCCACTGCCAGTTGCTCCAACCAGAGCCTAAGCTATTCAGAACAGTCTTGTCACAAAATAGGGGAATATAGTCTAAATCCTCTGAGGATTCTCAACATAAAATAGATTATAACCCAATTACTTAAGGGAATCTCATAAAAGGAGATTATAATCCAAGTTTCTGTGAAGGTCCTGATAGAATACTATAGTTTGACTGAGAATATAATATGAGTAAATAATTAGTTAGAGGATTTTCAGGATAGGCATGATTATAACCTAAGTTACATAAAAGGAACCTTAGGAAGGATACTCCTCTGGTGAGAATCTCATGATAGAAAATTGCAGTTTGATTGAGAATATTACCCAAGTAAATAATTTGAGGATTTTCAGGATAAATGAGCTTATAACCTAAATTAGTAGAGGACTTTCAAGGTGAAGAGATTATAACCCAAGATATTTAGAGAGCACTCATGATAATATGTGGATAATTCTCTAGAAGGATAAAACATAACTCAAGTAATACTGGAAGCTCACTTACAGAGTTCTATTAATACATCAAGAATTCACAAAAGTTAATACTTATAGGATTCACATCGTAATAAGTAATAAGCGAAGAAAATAACATTATGATGTTGAACAAAGAAAGAACTATATTGTTTTGTAATAATTGTGCTGGGATTGCCATTATTCATGTTCAATGGTGAATATGACATTTGTTTTCTAGTTAGTTTAATTTTTATGTTTATATTTGCGTTGTCAAGAAAGAGAAAAATGTTATCGGCTTTTCACAAAATATGTTTTACAATATACCATAAAATAAAATAAAATATTTAATTCTAAGCTCATGTTGAAATAGATTCTTACCTTATGTCCATTGTTCCCACCTCATTAATTCGAGATTTTTGGGTCGGGCGTGACAAAGGACTTAAACAACTTATGAAGTTTGGAGTAGTACACCTGCACTATGTTGATCATGGATGATGAGGTATAGATACCACTACATCAATGCATCTTATTGATGTTTTCTTTGATGCTATCATGCATGTGATCACTACAGTTGATGGACCATCACAATCTGTGAGGGACTTCATAAGAATTTTCTACAACAATTATGGCCATAGTATATAAAGAACGAAGCCATGGATTAATTTCATGGCTTGGTGCCTAAAGATGATGTTTGTGATTATATGGAGTTCTCAAGCAATTGCTTCAAATTTTATCCCTAAGGGAAGACATGACGTACTTCCAAGTTCATGGACACTCAAATTCTAGGTAAGTTTTTGAGTTGCAGTACTGAGGTACGCAGTATGCAAGCCTTGTCTTGTCTGAGGTCATGACAATGATTGAGACATTGATGAAGTTCATGAGAAGGTATATGTTAAACCCCATGCACAGTGAAAAGGGCAATTGTGCGTGAGATTACAATGAGTTCAACAGTTGGAGTGATAAGAAGTCAACCCCAAGTTATAGGACCGGGATCCCTCTCCATTTGGGATCCCGAATGAAGGTCCAGTTCATGGTGTGGATGCATCATCACATGATCTAATGGTGTGAATTTTTTGATTAAAAGAAAAATAAAATTGGATGAGATTAGTGAACTCATCGGATCAACCAAAAATAGATTTGGATTGTGAAATGTCACTTGAAATGGAGAGGATCTTGATTCAAGTTATAAGGGGATACATGCGTGTACCTTAGGGATCACAAGGGAGATTGTCAACCCTTGAAATGCTTCTTGTGTGACAAACTGCACAAGATGCGCTATTGCTCAACATGAGTGATGCGGGACTGCTCTAGGCGTGTGATGGAATCGTGCCTCAGGGAACTCTACTGGATAAATGTAAGTGTAGTGCTGTAGGGAATTCTAAAATGATGTGATGTGCATGCATTTGTTCAACTTTTAATAGCAATAAATTATGAAATTATAGTTGAATTCACAAATATGCACTATTGAGATTAGACATTAGAAACAAAAGTCAGATCTAGTTTAATTTAAGAAGAAAGTGTTTCGTTTAAATGATCTGCAAATGCGTCTCTCCAATAGGATTAAAATTGTGCAAACTTTTATAAATTAAGATCTCAAATTGTATGTTTTCAACAAGTAATCAATACAATACAATAAAGACTTTAAATTGGAACTTATAGGTGTAAGCGAAGCTTGAAAAATTACTAAGTTGTCGATTTCTGGGACTGGACAACATGTTTGTTTACATTCGGCACAATTTATGGTATCAGGAAGGAATTCTGCATCAAAGATGGGCCTTTGGAGGGGTGATAGCTAAGTTATCAAAGTCGCAAGACGCACCAAGGCGCAAATGGCCCCTGGAGCCTAGGCGCAAGGTGCAGGCGTGCCTGAGGCACGTGAGGCGCAAAAATTGGGGAAAAAAGAAATTGAGCGAATTGGGCGCTCAATTCGCTGAAATTGAGCGAATTGGGTACCCAATTCGCTGAATTTGAGCGAATTTGGCGCCCAATTCGCTGGAATTGGGTTAGTTCTCTTCTATCAAGTTAGTATAAGAGCACTTTTGGAATTGAGTTAGTTCTCTTCTATCAAGTTAGTATAAGAACACTTTTGGAATTGAGTTAGTTCTCTTCTATCAAGTTAGTATAAGAGCTCATATTTTTCAATATTCTATCTAAACACGTGAGAAGTGATATAAATACATGATAATCATAATTGATGCATACAAAATGCAACTAAAAATCAAATAAAAAACTACAACATGTAATATAAAGCCTTAGACGGAGAAAAACAAATTTAGGGTAAAAATCTTTGTATCTTTTGAACACCCATGATCAACCCTTCTTGAATTAACAATATAACATGACTTTCACTCAGCTAATGAATGACCAAATCCCTCCATAAAACACAAAGGATGTATTAGAATCAAACATTCAAGCATAATAAAATGAGATCATTTTTCGAAGGCAACATAATAAAAATAACAACATAAATAAGTCAACCAATTCAGCAATCATAATCTAGCAAATCAACATTGCAATTTTTCACACAAAAAAACAAACCTAAGCTACCAAGTCAGCAATCATAAACTCTAAACTAATGTGCAAGAAAATAACATAACATCACGGCGATCACGCCATTACTCATCGTCTGAATCAATAAAGGTTTCATTTTCTTCACTAAAATTTTCTTCTTCTTCATTGAACTCAGCTTCTTCTTCATCCTCGACATCATCTGTACGCATTGTTGGAGTAGGTGCCTTCTTCTTAGATGTGCTCCTCTTGTCAGCTATCATTTTCCCTTTAGATAAGCGCGTGAAGTAGATGTCTTCAGTCTTCTTCTATTTCGCTGGCCCTTGCTACTGCACCCCAGGTCAATAATTCGTCTTCAAAAACTATATCGTCCTGCTCAACCTCCTCATATTCCTCCATTCTTCCCATCAACCATTCATTGCTATCGTCAATATCTTTCAGCGAGATCGGCTCAATACGATCACTTGAATCATATCGCCGACGCAAGACACGATTGTATTTTACAAATACTAAATCATTTAGGCGCTGCTGTGCTAGTCGTTTCTTTTTTTGCTATGGACCTGCAACATAACAAATAAATACTTAATCATATAATAATATAAATTAATATTTACATATTTGTTCAAAAAAATTCATACATGCTCAAAAAAACTCCAATTGCGCTCACATTCGGATGAACTGCAAGTGAGATTTAAAACCTTTACTGCAAATTTAGTCAGATCAGGAGTATCAGCTCCATGTGATTGCCACCATTCAGCTGACAAAAAAATAAATATCAAGAAATTAATGAATCATTCTTATTAAATAAATTATTTGTTTGAAATTTGAAATAATGTTTAATTAACTAACTTGGGGACTTTGTTTTTCTATGACGAACTGCAAATTGTATTCCAAATAAATCTCCAGCATTTTTATATAAACTTAGTTGGTCCATAATTATATCTTGAATTTCAGGACTTGAAATGAGCTTTTGCATTGTTTGATATAAACCCTCATGACTTCTCTATCTAATGACATTTTAGGGTTTGAATAGAAGAATTCTGGATTTAAATAATGAGTCGCCACATGAAATGGTCGATGAAGCTGATTTTCCCATCTCCTGTCGACAATCGCAAAAACTTCTTTATATTTTTCCTCTTTCCCATTGAAAGAGTTCATGATTGTCTCTTTTGCTCTATCCATAGCCTCATAGATATAACTCATATTCGGTCTTTTCTCCGCATCTACCAATCTTATTACCTGAACTAAAGGTCCGAAAATCTTCAAAATGTACACAATAGTACTCCAGAAAGAGACCATTTATATAATGTTATGTACTTGTTTACCTCCTGTTTCCTTTGCCCACGTGTTTGATGTCCACTCAAGTGAAGTGAACATTTTCCTTAGATTTGTCCTCTGCTTATGAATGCGCTGAAGAGCAAGAAATGAAGTCGCAAACCTAGTAACAGCAGGCCTAACAAGCTCCACTTGTCCTGTGAAGCTACTTAGCGTGTTAACTAGTTCAAGCCGAACATAAATATAACTGTTGACGCTCATTGCTCTTTTAATTGTTCTACTAATGCTTGACTTCTTTCCAATATCCTCCAACATTAAGTCGATGCAATGAGCGCCACACGGTGTCCAATATAAATGTGGCCGTTTTGCTTCCAATATTTTTTTTATTTCATAATAAATATATTTATTTAATTTCAATATATGACATCAAAATTAAATAAATATTAAAAGATGATGATTAACGATATATTTACCTGCTATTACATTATTGCTTGCAATATTAGTAACAACTTGAACAACATTGGCCTCTCCAACACGTTCCACTACTCTATCAAGCAATTCAAATATCCTCTCTTCAGTCTTTGCGTAATCAGATGCATCAACAGATTCCAGGAAAAATGTACCTTTCGGCGAATTTATCAAAAAATTTATAAGTGTTCTCTGTTTCTTATCTTTTCATCCGCCTGACATGATAGAACAACCAAACAACCTCTACTCATCCTCAGTTCTTCATCATCTTCTGGATATTCAACAAAGGCATGTGAATTCATGATAACTGGGTGGTTTCAATCCAACCTCAAACTGGCCAATGGATTCTATCATCACTGCAAAACTAGGGTAGGTAACCACATTAAAAGGAATAGCTGCATCATACATCCATTGAGCTATATGCTTGCAAACCCTCCCTCTAAGTTCCTTTTTACATGCTTCGTTGATTGAAGTTTGTTTTATTTGCTGATGTTGACTTTTTTGTTTCATTTTCTTCTCAATATTAGATGCAAAAAAACATCCATCGGTCCTTTAGTCCTAGACTTTTTAGGCGCACCGCTTGGACCGCATCCATGAATCTTCGGACCGACGTCATCCATATCCTCATCGCTTGCAAAGGTATCTACATCTGCAAAGTCCGTGAATGCTTGTTTTTCTGTATTGCTTACAGTCATTTTCTTTTGCATATAGTCTTGAATTTCTGTCCTTACATGCTGTGGGCATTTGAGATTGACTTTGGTATTTCTAAATCCCCCACTAGATGTTTCGCACGATAAATTCCACCCTTTGTGACTTTCTCACAGAAAATGCAAATTAAATCATTTTTATTAGTGACAGATGTCTGCCGCACATACTTCCAACCTGGATCAATCCTAGATTGGACACTAGATGAACCAGATCCACTCGCGTCCATTTCCAGCTATTAAAACATTTTACAAAAAAATTATTACAAAGAACAAGATAATTAATGAAAACTGTAGCGTTCAGTTCACTGTTTTACAGTGAACTGGGCAGCCACTATGACTATGCTAGAAGCCTAGAAGGCTAGAATAGAAGAGAGCAACCAAAAAAATTACGTGAACTGGGCTTTCACTATGCGTCTATGCTATAACAGAAGAGAGCAACCGAAAAAAATGGCAGCCAGAAAAACACAGCCAGAAAAAACTTCAAACGACAGCCATTATGCAAGAAGAAGAAGGAATGCTGTGAGAAGAAGAAGTTACCAAAAGAGGCGGCGGCCGGCGAGCGGAAGAGGAGCGGCAAATGGAAGAGGAGCGGCGACACGAGCGGAGCGGCGACTGGAGTGGAGATGGTGAGTTTTCAACCCTAATCCCGATTCGGCGTGAATCGAGAAAATGAGGCCAAAACTCTTTATAAAGACAAAACCCTATTAAACTAAACCGGGCCTAGACCGAATATCTACTAGGCACGCCTAACCAGAGCCTAAAAGGCCTGCAAGGCGCACGCCTCGTCGCGCCTGGGGCGCGCCCGGGCCAATTCGCCCGCCTCGCCCATGATCAAGCGCTATTCTGTGCTCCCGGTGCGCCCGGCGCCTCAGGCGTGCCTACGCACACGCCTTAATAACTTAGGGTGATAGGATGCTGGAACTGTTGATGGATTGGTTCAGGCTCAGGCAAGTTCACAGGAACTGGGAAATTGCAGTAATTAGGAGTATGTTGTAGAGATGGGGAATTAGTATGGTAGTTACAGGGCAGATTGGGTTGGTTTTGAGGAGTCTACAGAGCATGGAATATTGCTGGGATTTGGAGTATGATTATAGCTAGTTATGGGTAGTGGGGGTTCCTACCTTAGCCTCAACACCAAGGATCCACAAAATCAGCACCGTGGGATGACCATGAGTACCCAGAATTTGTCCAAAATTTGTGTTGTTTCCTATTTATAAATTTATAACCCACTACGGACGGCCACAATTGTCCGAAACATAAACCCGCTAAATATACATGACATAAAAAATATAAATATTGCATAAAAATATATTGTTGTCGTTCTGAACGCGACTACCGTGAAATTAAATCCCATCAACAGTGATTGCTTGACCAATTGCTTCATTGTGATTGCTTGACCAATTGCTTCATTGTGATTGCCTGACCAATTGCTTCATTGTGATTGCCTGACCAATTGCTTCATTGTGATTGCCTGACCAATTGCTTCATTGTGATTGCTTGACCAATTACTTTGCCAAATGTGATTGGATCTTACTTGAAGATGCGAGTTCGAGTGATTTGCGGCCGGAATTGAATTCTCAATCTTGAAATGCACTGCAAAAAAGTTGAATATCAACTTTTAATTTCAAGGAAGAGAATGCTTTTGCTTTGAATAGCAATGCACTAATATTAAAAAATAGATTTAATTTATTGGTTAAAATAGTTCTTTACTTAATAGTAATAAACACAAGAATTGAGGCCCTGCAGTATGGATAGCTCTGGAGGTTGGAAAAGCTATATTCCAACCGCCAGAGCTGTTTTTTAAACTGTTTGGAACAGCTCTGCATGCCCAACTTTTGAAAAATCAAGTTTGATAGAGCTATTTTTGAGAAGTTGTGAGGGGTCAGCTTCAGCGCTTTGTAAATAGATTTTTTATTTTTCCCCTGCCCTCCTTCGACTCGTGTCCCGTCGCCCTGCTTCTGCGCCGGAGCAAAATGCCTCTCGCCGGGCGAAATCCCTCTCGCCGGAGCAAAATCCCTCTCGTCGGAGCAAAATCCCTCTCGCTGGAGCGCCGCCGAATGGACGATGGACGATGCTCTCTTCCTCCTCTCTGCGCTAGGGCTTCTCGACAAAGATCTACATCTTCTCCTTGTGCTCCGACATGAACTTGGTGCTGGGCAAAACCTGGCTAGGAAGACATCAAAAAGTGTTGGGTCGACGCCGGATCTTATCACAAGCTTCACAGCTGGATCATCTTTTTATTCTTCGGCCATTTGGAACCCCCGACGACCTCGCCTTTGTGGTTCCCAATCAGATCCGATCGTGCCTTCCACTTCCAGATCCGGTCGTGCCTTCCCCACTGACCTCGCGGCCATTTGGATCTTCTCCTTCTTCACCGACCGGTCACTGTCGCGGCCCTCTTCTTCCATATCCGATGGACTTGAACCCTAGTGGTCGTACCTCATGTTTCTCGGTGGAGATCGAGAGGGAGGAGTTCTTGTTCCGACGGGGGTGGAAGCCGATGATTTTCAGTCCGCCAGAGTTGTTTTTGTTGTTCTTCCAAACAGGCAACGACTTTTCAAAATAGCTTTTCAAAGAGTTCACACGATCATCGGATTTCCAATCCGCAATAGCTCTCCCAAACAGAGCCATTATCTTCTGGAGGCTTCATCGATGTTCTAACTGCAGTGATCCCAGACAAACATTTTGTGAATAGTGAAGTTTAGGTTGAAGCATATGCTTATGCTGGATATATTACCGGACTCCATGATTGCTCTTCTCATGCAGGAATGGAAGTATGAAAATTAATTTCTAGGATAAAATGACTGAGTGATGGTAGTATTCTAGGAGTTGTGATGATATCTTGAGATTATCTCAAAAATCTTTGAAACCCGGTCCGCATCTTGGCCTTCTGTCGTAGATCAACTGCATAATATAATGTGATCCTGAATTTTATCTTGTACAAATCACTGAATGAACAACAAAAGCCACATATCATATAAGAACTCGCTCGATCGCAGAATGTTCCTTCCCAGACTTCGCCCTATTCGTCGTTGTTTACTCCTCCGCCTGGTTCCCGTTTGGGTTTCTCAGCCCCTTTTCTCCCTTATATATCTTTATACTATAAGCAAACTCCAAAATAGCCATGATGTAACATTTGTCTCTCCAAAATACCCCCAACCATGGTGTAACTTTTTAATGCACTACCAATAATGGCCTCAAAAAATCCTTCACCCATTCAAAATGTACATTTTTTTAGTCATTTAAGTTTTCCCGCTCATTTTTCCCACCAAATTGATTTTCTGTTGTCAATCTAGCTGTCAAAATCTTCATTACTTCCAATGTCTTTCTTTCTTTAGGTATGAGCATGCTTTTTTAATTACCATTCAGAGAAGTCCGAATATGCTTTTTTTGTTTCCTCCTTCATTGCCGATTTGCTCTGGGCGTGCTGAACTACACCAAAGACATTTCCCCTCCTTAGCCCGCAGATCACCTTTTCTCTCCGACGACAGTACCGTCCACCTTGCTTGACTCCTCCACATCTCCCATCCTTGCTCCTGCTGCATCTCGAGAGAAAATAAAGCCCCTCTCCTTCATCATTCGGGCGCCTCCAACATTCCAAGTTCTTTTTTATTTTACTTTTTTTTATCTTCTTGCCAATACCTCTGTGCCGGAAAATCTCTGCATCGGGTATTCCTTCTTCCCCTATACCCCTGCCTCCAACATTGCGGGTATTCCTACAATCTCTGTGTCGGCAAATCTCTGCACGTCTGCCTACAACATTGCAGGTATTCCTTTATCCCCTATTCACTCCTTCCCTTCTTGACTGGAATTATTTTTCCTATTTTGTTTTTGTTTGATCTTAGTTTTGATCGATGAAACTATTTTTCCTATTTTATTTTTGTTTGATCTCAGTTACTTTTTGGTTTCCTCTTATTTTGGAAGGGACAAAGAGACTATTTTAGCTCTTAAGGATTTTGTTCAAACTATATAATCAGGTATTCGATGTTCTAATGTATTAATTCTTAATCAACACATGTCAAACATAGTTTTTCCCCAATTATGCATTTTTCCACCTAGGTTATTTCTCATGTTCTCCACAGTCTCAACATTTTTGCCTATTAAGTGAATTTCTTTCACATGCGTATAACCTATTTGATAGAATGCCTAAGTCATTGAAACATTGATTAAAGATCCTATATAATTTTTATTATTTGACCATTTTTTATTTATGAATGTGAAATATGTCACTAAATATTCTCATTCATGAACTTTTCGATATAAAATATTTGATGTAGCATGAGTTTAGTTAAGTTCATTCATAAACTAATCCAAAATTCGAGATACCGCTTATTTGATCTTCCTAACATTATTTGATCCTTTAAAACATGTAAGTCATCGTTTCTGCTGCTATATTTCAGGTGTAAGTTAGCTTAGATTCTCTGAAGTAGCTATGATATATAATCCTACTGTAGGTTTGAGGCATTTCTTTCACATTTCTATCACCGAGTTATATCTTAATAATTTCCATTTTAACCTTAATTTATATTCATTCTTGAATTTTGATCAGGAAGAATAAATTCATTCGTGTGCTCATGTCAAAGTTTGAACAATTTTTGATCATAGGAAGAACCTATCATTCAACTTATGACCTCTACAACGGTTTGCAGCCATGGGATCCTTCTCCCTCTTTGATTCTAGCAGCTCTTTCATTTCAATTTTTCCATTGACCACCCACGACCAATGACGTCGTCTACGATCAATGACGCCACCCACAACCATTAACGCCACCAATGACTATTGACCTCGCCCACGACTATTGTCGCTGACCACGACCAATGTCGCCGCCCTATTGATCTCTGTCGGCGAACAATGTCGCCTCCCACGACCAATGTCGGCGGCCGCGACCCATGTCGCCGCCCATGAACAATGCCGCCGCCTCCGACCATTGTCGCCACCCGCGACCAATGTCGGTGCGTGTGACCAAATTTACCTCCCGCAACCAATGTTGCCGCCCGCGACCAATGTCGCCGCCCCGACGAATGTCACTTCCACCAACGAATATCACAACCAACGAAGAATGTCACCCCCCACGACCAATGTCGCCGCCTACGACCAAGGTCGCTGCCCAAGATCAAGGTCGTCGTGTACAACCAAGGTCATCGCACACGACCAATATTGCCTCCCACGACCAATGTTGTCGCCCACGATCAATTTGCCCACGACCAATGTTTCCGCCCACGACTAATGTTTCCACTCACGACCAATGTTGCCCCCATGACAAATGTCGCCCCCACGACAAATGTCGTCCCCATAACAAATGTCGCCCTCATGACAAATATCGCCCCCACGACAAATCCCGCCGCCAATAAAAATGTCGACGCCACGACAAATGTTGCTCCCTTGCGACAATTGTCACCGCCGCGACAAATGTTGTGCCCACGATAATATTCGCCGCCGCAACAAATGTTGCTCCCACGACAAATGTTGCCCCCGCGACATATGTCAACACTGCGACAAATGTTGCCCCACAAAAATATCGTGCCCATGAAAAATGTCACCTTCACGACGAATGTGACCCCCACGATGAATGTTGCCCCCACAAAGAATGTCGCCCCCACGAAGAATGTCGCCCCCGTGATGAATATCGCGCCCACGAAAAATATCACTCCCACAACAAATGACACCCCCACAAAAAATGTGGCCCCCGCGACAATTGTCGCCCCCGCGACAAATATCGCACCCACAACGAATGTTGCCCGCACGGGGTTCCCGTGCATGACTGCTTGTATATATATATGATTATTTACCTGGATCTCCCTTTGAAGTTTCTGTAATTACAACTTGCACCCCTTTATCTTTCAAAATTACAAAAACCTCCCCTCCAGGTTTACATTTCATAACATCAATGCACAAAGGTACCCCCTTGGAGTAAATCTTTAGGGGGCGGGGTAGTTTTGTGCATGAATGTTAGGAAATGTAAACATTGGGGGGGGGGGGGGTAATTGTAATTTTGAAAGTTAGAGGGGTGCAAGCTGTAATTATGCAAACTTTGAGGGAGGTTCCGGTAAATCTCTCTCTCTCTCTCTCTCTCTATATATATATATATATATATATATATATATATATATATATATATGGTTAATTACCGGGACCTCCCCTGTGAATTTGCATAATTACAGGTATTTCCCCCTTTCTTAATATTACAAAGATATCCCCTGCATGTTTCACAAGTTTACAATCTCCCCCTTCTGTTTAAAAAATGGATGGAAAATATGTTATTCAGCAAATAAAATATATATTCAGATTATACCCTTTATAATGACATGAAAGTGTGGAGGGTCACAGTCAATGATGACGAAGAAGATCAAAGTAGATCGAGTAAGCTTCCGACAGAAGAAGACGACATGCACCGTTGTCGCAAAAGTGTGCGTCTCGCCGAAATAGGGCAAAGCGGGATCGAAAAATGTGAAATGACGGAAATGAGACCATTTGGGCTGATTTAGAGTAAGGGTATGTACGACATTTCAATAACTTAGGCGAAAGTTTTGGAAGAAAGGGTGAGATTGTAAATGGGGCAATCTTGGAGGGGAGGTCATTGTAATATTCAAACATAGAGGGGAGGCACATGTAATTACGCAAACTCGTAGGGGTGGTCCTGGTAATTAACCCTATATAGATATCGTATAGCTGAGTGTGGAACAACTTTCAGGGAGGGTGGCAAACATAACTATGGAATCAAAAGTTTTATTCTGAATTTTTATGTTGTAGGCGTAGTCCGTAGCGTCGGAGGAGGTGCTAGTGGAGGCGGAGAGAATGTGAGGGGAGAGGAAGAAGGGGAGTCTTACTCAATTCTAATCCTTGAAATTGAGGTAAAAAAGAGAACTAGAGAGAGGGGGAGGGGGGTACTTAGAATGAGATAAAGAAAAAATGGATTCATTCATAACTCATACAATAACCGAAGAAGTCTATTTAAAGGCTTACGAGTGGCATGAGTGTAAATACCCTAAAATAAAAGTAGATGCGCAAAATACTAACACATGACAACTCTAATTAATCGTAACTACGACTCGACTCGAACACTCGAAATGACATACATAAATGAAATGTGTCGGCGACAAATTGTAAGAACTTTTTTTTATCCTTCCACCCACCTTCCGCATCCAGTCGATCCACGGTTCCACTGTTTTCTTCCGCAACCAACATTGGTTCCACTGTTTTCTTCCGCAACCAACATTGGTTCCACTGTTTTCTTCCGCAACCAACATTGGTTCCACTGTTTTCTTCCGCAACCAACATTGGTTCAAGTTGTCATCCACAACATCAACAACAACCTCCTTCATTTCCGGTGATTTCATGGCCAGCTGAACACGATCCTCCTCTTCCACTCATCTCGCACATGATCTGTCGTTTTTCAGGGAGGTCATGGATGTTGACACGTAGGCAAAAATTATAGATATTTTTCTCCTTCCTCTCTCTCTCTCCAAACTGATTATTAGTCATTCAAGATAACATCTAAGATATTATTTTGGATACCTGAGATGTCACTTTGGATAGATGATCCCTAGGAGATCAATCTCTATTCGTTTTTACTAAGATATCAAAATGATATCTGAGATATCACTTTTGATATAATGAAAATTTTCGCCTGTGTCAACATCTTATATATTTCGGATGAAGATCTATAATCGGGGCTAGGACAGAACTTTCACCTCAATTAGTGGGTTGTTTTCTTCATTTTGGCGAAGGAAGATTTATGAATAAAATAATCGAAGATTACATCTAAGGGTGAACTTAAAACCATATTAATACTTTTAATTAAGCTCGATTTATGAATTTTAAAGGCGATTGTTAACCGCAACCCAAAATTGGCTATATGCACCCCCAAAATCATAAAAACCATGTTTTTTCGCCCACCGGTTTCCTTTAACCGCAACCCAAAATTTGCGTCGCTCGCTCGCTACAGGATGATCCCTCGCTCTCGCTGGCTCAATCCCTCGCCGATGGATCCATCGCCTTCAAAGTCCTCGACAAGTCAGATGCAACCTCAAGGAGGCCCTGGTCTCCCACCTCCACTCTCTTCCCGGAGTCAAAATCGTTTATCTTGCACCAATAAGTACTACTCCGCCGAACAGATAGGACACGACGTCTCCTCCTCCTCTTCCTCGACGGAAACTGGCCGACTCCTCGCCTGCGGCACGAGCGTCTACGTTTCCATCTTCGCCAACCACACGTTTGGGCACCACCAGTGGTGAAGTTCAAGGCCATAAGCTTAGAGCTTACACCACCACACATTTGGGCACAATGTACTGGTGATAAAGGGGAGGAAGAAGGTCTGGAACTTGGATGAGAATGAAAGTTATGAACTGGGTGAGGTGGATTACTTGTTCGCGCCAGCAGGAGACAAGCACAGGGTGATGTACTTCGTGGACACTTGGTTCTTCATACGGTGGGATGGAGATTGGGTTATCTTCCAGGATGAAGAACTGGAGGCTTCTGCTTCTGCCATTAAGGTGGAGATTGAAGGAAGTAATTAATCATATTTCTATAGAATTTGGTGTTTGTGCTGTCTCTTCACGCTATCAGTTTCTTGTTGCATTTGTGGAGTCTCCTTGCCCTGTTTTCTTGTCATCTTTGTCTCTATGTATTGAGCATAATTAGGTCGAATTATTTTCCTTAAGACGACGAATGGAGTGTTGGCATGTAATAAATGATGTAAACAAATTTCCCCTTTCAACGACTCATTTGTCCTAAATGTATAGGCGGATCCATAGGCACTACTATTGCTTCCCGACCTGGTTCTCCCCCATCGCGAAATGGCTCATCTCCCACCTGCTCGACCCCAACCCGATGACCAGAATGACCCTCGACGCTGTAACAGAGCTCTCCTGGTTCCGTTTTGGGTCGTGTTTAATATCTTGGGTTGCCGATAATTTTTTTCAATTTTTGGGGTTGCGGTTTATAATGGAGTGTGACAAGCCAATATCGGGTTGCAGTTAATAATGGGGTGCGTCAAGCCAATATCGGTTTGCAGTTAACAATTGACATTTTAAATCAAGAATTTGTTTATATATATACGACTGACAGTGCACAGGGGCCCCCGTGCGAGTGGCTGCATTCATCGGGGGCGGCGACATTCGGCTTGGGAGGCAATATTAGCGTGGGCGACAATATTTGGCGGGGCGCTATGTTATTAAAGGCGCGCCTAAGGCTCAAGGCTCAGCAGGCTTAGAGGTTTGCGCCTCCGTGCACCTTATTTGCGCCTTTGGAATATAAAAGACGTCCGAGAGAGATTTATGCTGTAATTTTTTTTTTTCAAAAATTAAGAATAAAATAATGTAAAAACTCAATGATTTTTTATTGATTTAATGTTTGTGAAAGTTACTTATGCGTTGAGACTTAGATATGATGCAAGTGTCTACATTGATTTTATTTTTTTAAGAGATATAAACGATAGTAATGACTGATCAATTATTGGACTAGATGAAGAATTTGATCGAGAAACAGAAATGATGTTTGATGATGATTATTTTAAATGGATATAGTTGCACCTTGCCTTCATTAGGCGCGCACTTGCACCTTGGCTCCAAGTCTCATTTGCGCCTTTAATAACAAAGGCGGGCCGGCGACATTCGGCGGGGGCGACGTCATTCGGCGGGGGCGCCGTCATTCGGCGGGGCGCCGTCATTCGGCGGGGGTGACGTCATTCGGCGGGGGTGGGGGTAACATTCGGCGGGGGAGGAAAACAATAAGAAGGGAATTAAAAGAAATGCAGTTCATGAATGTAATTCATTAAACTAGACTTCATTTGATGTTAATATTCTAATTTAATTTCACATATATAAAAACAGTAAACATATTTATCAATGATTAAACATAACCGACGACATTGGATTGCAAAAACTTGTTACCGGAGCTTCTTAGGGCCTTGGTGCAGCAAATTTTGTTTTATTTCTCTCTGGTACCAAGTCCTGCAAAATGTGCATATATTATGTAGATCAAATGAAATCGAGATGTCTATTCAAGTTTGGTATACCATACTTCTTTCTAATTGAGGCATATGTATCCTCTACTGGTTTGGCAGCTGCAGATGCATGCCACCAACATCCAAAGAGAGTCAAAAAGTTGGATTGAAAATTTGTGGCTCTTCACCCTTCAGGGGTTAAATAAAGAAAAGATTAACCCTAATATATCAAAGAGAATATAAGAATTAGGAGGAGAAAGGAAAAGTTCAACTAATTTCAGCATACCCTGTCAACACACATTTAATAAGGAAATAGGAGAAAAGCAAAAAATTCCTCTTCACTAATTCAACCCTCAGTAATCCAAGCAAAACAAATTATGTAATTAAAAAATAGCAATTTTCCTTACAGGTCTCAGCTGCTTGTTCTTTGGGCATAAGCTACTTGTTCTTAAGCTGCTTGTTCTTTGGGCATGGTTACAGCAATCAGCATTTCTCTTCCAAGCCCTATATTCAGGTTTACAGAAACTGTCCCAGTAATTAGGTATTAGTATAACATGCATCCAAAAGGCAGGATATTACCTTTGACAACACTTTCTCTTGGTCCATTAAATATTAAAGCGAGCATAGAAAAGCAATGTCCATCAAACTGAGAAGTGGAAAAAAAAGGAAAAACTATAAATCAAGAACACAAGTAATTATGTTTCTAATATAGAGAATGTATATGCATGTTGCAATAAGGCGAACAAATCATCTTCAAAATCTCTTAGGATCACAGGAGTATGCAATAATTTTCCATGATTGACATACCTAATAAAACTGCAAGTTTGAAGAACACCAACCAAATTAATGCCATCGATTTCGATTCCAGACTTTATAGAAGTTTCACCTCAATGGCAGAGCATCAATTGCATATCAAATTTGTGCATAGCCACTGATAAGCGAGCTCCAAATGATGAGATCTTTCTCGGGTATTTCATCAAATAATTGCGTCGCAAACTAAACATCTTTAAATTTTTCATAAGCATCTTTAAATGCCTCTACATTTGTAGGGATGATAAAAACTTAGCAAAATATAAAATCGGCAAAAAAGAAGTGAAACATGTACTAAGTAAAGTAAGAAGTCAAGCTTATGAAGAATTTTATAAGCCACTAGATGACAAAGATGAAGAACGTGACATATATAAATTTAGCGAGTTAGAGAGAGGAATACGAGAGATTTAAGTCGAGTTTAATGCATAAACATATACAGTTTTGACGAATGATGTGACTATTAAATAAGCGATGATAAAAATATTTTTATCAACTATATAATGAAACAAAAGACAATGAACTGAACTTGGAAGAGTTAAGTAAATCAGAGGAGTATACAAACATACGTTTTATCATAACATTTAAGTATCAGAGGTAAATGATGCTCTAAAAAATGAAAATAAAAAGACGGTTGAGCCTGACGATATACCAATCGAAGTATGAAAATGTCTAGGAAAAGAATAAATTTTGTGACTTGCATGTTTCTTCAATAAAATACTGAAGTCAAACAGGATGTCAGACCAATTGAGAGAAAATATCTTGACACATTTCTATAAGAACAAAAGAAAAATAAAAATTGTGTTAATTACATAGGAATTAAATTAATAAATCATGCCATGAAACTATGAGAATGAATAATAGAAAAAAGAGTAAGATGAGACACTAGCATTTTAGAGAATCAATTTGGATTCATGCCAGGGTGGTTGACCATGAAAGCTATACATCTCTTGAGGAGACTAATTGACAACTACCGAGAAAGAAAACAAGATTTGTACATGCTGTTTATCGATCTTTAGAAGACTTATGATAGCATTCCAAGAGAGATCTTATGGAGAGTCTTGAAAAATAAATGTGTAAATATATCATAAAATATGTATACAAATTCAATGACTACGGTGAGGACATGTGGAGGATTAACACAAAAATTCTCTACCACTGTTGGCTTACATCAAGGTTCAACTTTAAGACCTTATCTCTTTACCTTTATGACTTTATCTTAGATGGGCTCACCGAACATCCAACAAGCAATATCTTGGTGTTTATTGTTTGTGGATGTTATCATTTTGGTCGATGAGACACGTGAGGGTGTAAACGCGAAACTTGAATCTTGACGAAACACTTTAGAAAAGAAGGATTTTAGGTTGAACAGGGCAAAGACAGAGTATATGGAACTTTAACAATGCAAAAAAGACGGATGACTGTTATTAAGTTGAGAGAACAAGATATTTCTCATAGTGAGTGCTTTAAATATCTTGGATCGTTAGTTCAAAAAATGAAGGTATTGATAAAGATGTGATACATATAATCCAAGCAGGTTGGCTGAAGTGGAGAGGCACGTCAGAGATCTTATGTGATCGTAAAGTACCATTAAACTTAAAAGGCAAGTTTTACCGTACTGCAATTAGACTAGCGATGCTTAATGGTTCTTAGTGTTGGGCAATGAATTGTGTACATGAGCAAAAACTGGGCGTTGCAGATATGAGAATATTTAGGTGGATGTGTGGACACACGATATTGGATAAAATTAGGAATGAATGTATCAGGGATAAGACAAGATTTACACCAATTGCAAAGAATATGCGAGAAGTTCGATTAAGATGGTTTGAACACACACAAAGGAGATCATTAGAGGCGCTTGTCAGGCAAGGTTGTCAGGATCGCGATCCGGATCTCCAGATGTTGTAAATCGATCCTTATTTTGTAAAGCGATCCTCGATCCGAACCTACTATCTGATTCGATCTTACCTCAAAATCGTCTCATCTAGGATGTCCATCCTGACAACCTTGTTGTTAGGCATTGTGAGAGCTTAGTCACTAGCTAGGCATGTTAAATGGGGGAGGGGTAGACCAATAAAGACTTGGAATGAAACTATAAGGAAAGACATGATGGACTTAGGCATTAGTGAGATTATGACTAAAGAGTAAAGATAGGGCACAGTGGCGACAAAAGATCCTTATAGCAGAACACACTATGATGGGATAAAAGCTTTAATATTGTTTTTTATTCAACATAGAAGTATGAACAAAGATATCAGAAGTGAACCTAGAGTAAATGATGAAGTCATGTGATGCAACACACGTCGCTTCATTTTTATTATTTTTATCGCACGTGTCTTTTATTTTTGTAGCGCACATTTTTGCGCATTTTTTGGATTTTTGTGTAGCGTCAAGTTGTATCACGCACGTATTAGCGCTTTTGTTGTAATTTTGTATCACACACGATTTTGCGCAATTTTTGTTTGGCTCGTCGGTGTGACCGGCCAACGAGACCTTAAATGCATAGGTCCGGTAATTTAGGTGATAGAGTAATTAGGGCAAGCTCGAATAATTGATTATTTTCTTAAATTTCCCCTATTCCTATAGCCGACCTCACCTTGAATTTATCCTTCACATTTCCTTCATATACCACTTGTAGAACCTGCCAATTTTAAAAGAGAAAATCCTTGGCTTCCATTAGTAAAACAACCCTAATCCCTCCTATAAAATACCCCCCTTCATTCCTCCAAAGCTAGCTGGAAATAAAATTGAATCAAGGAGTTTTCTCTCGGTTTGGTTATGTCCAGCGCCGCTCAGCCCGAAGCCGCATTTCCGTCACTATTCTTGCTCGACGGAAGCCCGACACCGCCTCCTTCCCGCATCTCCTCTTCCCGTTAGAGCCTCCGGCGACCCAGACCTCGCCGTCCAGCATTCGGGCAGGTTGGCACCCCCCGACATAAAGAATGTCTCATTCATCATGGGGGAAGGGTGCTACTGCTACAAAATGATGCCTTTTGGGCTGAAGAAAATTCATGGGTGACATACCGAAAAATGATGGATATGGTCTTCTGGGAACAGAAGGGAAGGAACCTAGAGGTGTATGTAGATGATCTTATGATCAAGAGTCGAGAAGTGGACTCTCACCTCCGGAACCTGGAGGAAACCTTCACCACCTCGCGCAAGTACAAGATGAGGCTGAACCCCTTGAATTGTGTCTTCGGGGCCAGCAGGGGCAAGTTTTTGGGTCACCTTATCACCCCCGCGGGGGTGGAGCCGAATCCAGTCAATGTCAAGGCGATCATGGAGTTGGGGTCGCCTCAGAATGCTAAGGAGGTGCAGCGGTTGACAGGAAAGTTGGCAGGACTGAGCAAGTTCCTTTTCCGGGCTGGGGAGAAGTGCTCTCCCTTCTTCAAAGCATTGAGGGGAGGCCAAAAGTTTGAGTGGACCAAGAAGTGCGAGGAGGCATTTCAAGCCTTGAAAAAGCAGTTGACCCAGGCTCCGCTCCTCCAAGGGCCAAAAGAAGGGAAAGACATGTCCCTATACCTTGGGGTGGGAGCAGAGGCCTTGAACTCCGTCCTGGTTCGAGAGGAGGGGAGAAGCAATTGCTCATCTATTATGTGAGCCGGGTCCTGAGCAAGGCAGAGCTTCGGTATCTTATCCTGGAGAAGCTGACCTTTGCTCTGGTCATCTCGGCTCGGAGGCTCCAACCCTATTTCCTGGCACTCCATCCGAGTGGTGACTGACCATCTCCTCCGCAATATCTTCGAGGGGGTGGATCATTCGGGCAGGTTGGGGGAGTGGTCGGTGGAATTGAGTGAGTTCGATATATCCTTTATCCCCCGCCTCTTGATCAAAGCCCAAGCGATGGTCGACTTTTTGGCTGACCATGTGTCGAGGTGTCGGAAGAACTCACTCACCCAGCTCCATGGAAGGTGATGGTAGATGACGCTTCAGGGAGACATTCCCTGGGGGTGGGGGTAATCTTGGAGAGCCCCCAGGGAACGAGGATCAAACAAACGGTGGTGGTGCACTTTCCCATCACTAACAACCAGACCGAGTATGAAGCCGTGATAGCAGGGTTGCGCCTGACCAGAGAGCTGGGGGTGCAAGATGTGGAGGTCCTCACTGACTCCATAGTGCTGGCTTCCCAGATCAATGGGGAGTTTGAGACAAGGGAGCCTACCCTTCAGTTATACTTAGCAAAGGTGAAGGGGGTCATCGGCATGTTCCAGACCTTCTCCATCCGACATGTGCCGCGGGAGGAGAATGAGCAGGTTGATCAACTGGCAAAGCATGGTCCCCGGGTGGGGGGTACCATCACTGACCTATTCCGCCCGTCCATCCAAGAAGGATAATTGATGGAAGTGGATCAACACCCCTCGTGGATGGACCCTTTCACAACATTTCCTTTCCACAGGGGAGTACCTGGAGGGGATGGACAAAAAAAGCTCAAGCACAAGTCAGCGTAATATCTCATCCGTGACGGGCAATTGTATCGGAAGACTCTCTCGGGGTTGTTCGCCCGTTGTGTGGCTGATAGAGAAGTCCATAGGATCTTGGAAGGGGTCCACTCTGGGGAGTGTGGGAGTCACTCAGGGAGTCGAACCCTGTAAGGAAGGATTGTCATGCAAGGGTACTTCTGGCCTACCCTGGGCCACGACGCTGCAGAATTCACGAGGAAATGTCACAAGTGCCAGTTGTTTGCCCCCCTCCAACTGCAGTCAACCTAACGCCTTAAAAGCATCACAGCGCCCTGACTCTTTGCCATCCGGGGAATGGATTTGGTGAGACCTTTCCCCCAGGCCAGCGGACAGAGGAGATTTTTGCTCGTCATGATTGATTATTTTTCAAAATGGTTGGAGGTGAAGGTGTTGGCCAAGATGACCTCCCAGATTATCAAGAACTTTGTTTGGGGGGAGATCATCTGCCGGCACGGGTTGCTGTAGGCCATAGTCACGGACTACGGGCCCCAATTCGCCAACACCGAGTTTATTAGTTTCTGTGGGCAACTCGGCATTGATCTCAGGTTTGCGTCGGTCCATCACCCCAGGAGTAACGGGCAGGTCGAGGCGGCGAACATGATCATCGTAAACCTCCTGAAGAAGAAAGTGGAGAACTTGAAGGGTAGCTGGGTGGAGCAGCTTCCTTCGGTTCTCTGGGCCATGAGGACTACTCCTAACACAGCTACGGGGGAGACCCCTTTCAAGCTCTCCCATGGGTGCGAGGCTGTGCTTCCGATAGAGTTCGAGGTCCGAACACTTCGGGTGGTCGAGGCAGAGGCAGACAAGGAGGACTGACAAGCTGAGAACGAGGAAGAGCTGCGGCTCTCCCTTGACACGGTGGAGGAGCTGCGTGACCTCTCCGCCATCCGCCGGGAAGAAGTGAAAAGAAGAATGACTAAGTACTTTGACAAGCACGTCAGAGTCAAACAGTTCGCAGAGGGGGATTTGGTCCTAAAGAAGGTGGATGCGGCAGGAAGCTCAGCCGCCATGGGAAAGCTCAGAAGACCCGTACATTGTAAGGGAGGCTCTAAGATCTGAAAGGTACCATCTCCGGAATGTAGAGGGCGAGACCCTAAGTCACACCTGGAGCAGTGATGACTTGAAACGTTTCTATCCATGAAAACATGTATGTACTCTACTTTAATGAATAAAATTCCTTGATGCCCCACCCCTCTTGCAGGTCAAGCTTGTGGCAGGTCTTTATCGAGTTAAGTCGTGAGATGCCTCTGCTGCCAGGCTTCCATCTTGCTGGTAGGACCGAGGATTGGTTGATGAAAGAAATATCTTCTCGCTCTGGGGTTAGGTCTCGGGATGCTCCCGCTGTTAGTCTTCCACCTGGCTGGCAGGGCCGAGATCCCCGTTGGACGTTTTTATGACCCTGGGGCTGAGTCCGGTTGATGCTCAACATCCGCCGTCAGGCTCTCACTTAGTTGATCGGGCCGATGGTGGCGCCCGGAGGTTGGCTAAAGGAATATCTTCTCACTCTGGGGTTAGGTCCCGGGATGCTCCCGATGTCAGACTTCCACCTAGCTGGCAGAGCCGGGATCCCCATTGGACGTTGTTATGACCCTGAGGCTGAGTCTGGTTGATGCTCAACATCCGCCGTCTGGCTCTCACCTAGTTGATCGGGCCGATGATAGCGCCCGGAGGTTGGCCAAAGGAATATCTTCTTGCTCTGGGGTTAGGTCCCGGGATGCTCCCGCTGTTAGACTTCCACGGCAAGGCCGGGATCCCCGTTGGACATCGTTATGACCCTGGGGCTGAACCCGGTTGATGCTCAACATCCGCCGTCAGGCTCTCACCTAGCTGATCGGGCCGATGGTAGCGCCAGAAGGTTGGCCAAAGGAATATCTTCTCGCTCTGGGATTAGGTCCCGGGATGCTCCCACTGTCAGGCTTCCACCTAGCTGGCAGGGCCGGGATCCCCGTTGGACGTCATTATGACCCTGGGGCTGAGTCCGGTTGATGCTCAACATCCGTCGTCAGGCTCTCACCTAGCTGATCGGGCCGGTGGTAGCGCCCGACGGTTGATCAAAGAGAAGTAAGACCCTTGTGCCAAGGCAGTCCAGAATTGCTTCGACTGTCAGGCTTTCACCCAGCTGGCAGGGCAGAGATCCTCGGTGGACGAAGTTTTCAAGACAAGTCCTCAACTAATCTCGCCAATAAAACATATCCAAAGGCTAAGGTTTTCTTTGAAGAAAAGGTAAGATCACGGAAAGATCCCGCCAAGTGAGGGGATCTCGCCAGTCTGAAGAGAGAAAACCAATGCGAGTGCCAAGAGCTCGCTCTCGCAAGCCCAAGAACTTGCACATGCGTTGACTAAAAGGGCGAGAACGGCGCGGAGTCCAATACTAAGCAAAAAGTCGGCATAAGGGGTCGCAAGATGTCCCAGCCCTGAGCTAAGCTGCAGCGCGAGTCGAATGCATTTCAAAGTACCGCGTTGCTCGACATCACGAAGTATAAAAAGAAGTGAGAATTTTTGTAACAATGTATTTCATTTATCCAAAGTTCTTTACATTGACAAAAGGGGGCAAGGCCTGAAAGAAAAGTACAAGCGAAATCAAAATAAAAAGGGGGGAGGCGGGCGAGAGCCTCAAGGCGACGAGGCCGAGTGCTCGCTCTCGCCAGAATCCTCATCCTCGCTCAGCACAGGCTCGGGAATAGCCTGGAAGAGCTTCGGCATCAAGATATCTGCTGCCACTTTTTCGCCGTCGTTAAGGAAGCTAGCCTGTTGTATTATCTGGAGCGTGTGCCTAGCTCCCATAATGGCATGCTCCCGCATCATCAGATCAATCTCATGTTGAGTATGCAGCAGGGCCTCCTTCTCGCCCGAGGGAGGAGGAATCAGCGAGTTAATCCACTGTTGATTTTGGGCCCTTATCCGCCTGTTCTCGTCCTCTAGACGGGAACAGGCGGATAAGGGCCCTTCGCAGCAATGGCCGCGCATCCTGCAAAATGACCAAGGTCAGGGGGAGAGTAAAAGGTTTGGCGAATATACAAACAAGGGAGTAAGAATTTACCACTTCCGCTTCTCGCAGGGATAGATCCTTCTTGGAGGCCGCGAGCTCCTTCAGCCTTTTCACCTCCGAGCATAAAGAGGATCGCGAGGAGCTAACATCCGCCACTTGACGCGCGAGGCGGATGCTATGGCGCGCTGACATATGCGCTAGCTCGAGGGCGCGAAATTGGGCCCGCTAGCTCTCGTAGGCGAGTGACTTTGTTAACGCCCTGTCGTAGTAGGCGGCGCTATCCCGCCCGTACATGCCAAAGGCCAATGCATGGGCCTGTTCCGAAACGGTATCACCTTCCTGCCAAGAAGGGAGCACAGTAGAGTTAGAGGCCCTGTTGGCATTTCGATCCCACACCAACAGGGGATCTTCGCCGTCGTTTAGCACATCCTCGCCCAAGCCAAAGTTCCTGTGGCCCCCGGGTTCCGGCTTCTCCTTTGCCGAGGCCCTGCTGATCTCTCCCGCCCTCTTCACCACACCGTCGACGCCGCTTTTAGGAGAATCAACGATAATCTCCTTGCCCTTGCCGAGATCAGCAACGGCTGACTTCTCGACATTTATGGGCTTCTCGGCGGCCTTTGGCTTCTCGGCATCTTTAGGCCTCTCGGCAACTTTTGACTTCTCGGTGGCTGCTGGTTTCTCGAATGTAGATGATTTCTTGGAAGGAGGCGGAGATGGCGGCGCGTCAGGCCTTCGCTTTCTGTCGCTTGATTTTGGCTGCGGCTCCAGCGAGCTTCTACAAGCTGTAGTGGCGGCTTCGGCACGGGCCATCTCGACAGAGGATGCCGCGTTGATGAGAGATGGGAGGTTGATGGGGAGATCTCGCACCCCTGCACAAGTATCATAAGTTAGAATTCTCCAGACATAATAATCTTTGGAATATCGAATGCGAGAAATACCCTCCCCGGCTAGAACTGACAGGAGCGTGTCGACGTTCCTCCTCAGGAAGATGACGTCGAAATCCTTCCCAAGAAGGAATTGGTGGAGATTAGATTCATGGCCGCCGAGACTATGAGGGTGGTCGGTAGATTCCTCTTTGTTAACCCAGAAATCGGCGATCCTTCCTAAGGTATCCAGCTGGCTAGTCGCGACCCTCAGATTCTCCCTAGTGATCGCGACAAGTCCAAGTGTAGACGGACAGTTTTCCCTGTCCGCCTAGGTCCCCTAGCAACCGCGTGCCCTGCGGGACGGCGGGCTGTTCCCATAGCTCACCCTCGCAGGCCATGCGGTTAGGCCCGCTAACCGTGCAGTGCTCTTCCTTGCAGGAGGCAGCCTACCTTCAGGATCCCACCCGCAGGGGGCGGCCTCCGCTCAGCAGCCAGCCGGGCGGACTGCCTCCTGGAGTCCGCCCAGGCCGCCCGCAGGGGGCGGCCTCCGCTCCGCACCCAGCCGGGCGGACTCCCTCCTGGAGTCCGCCCAGGCCGCCCGCAGGGGGCGGCCTTCGCTCCGCAGCCAGCCGGGCGGACTCCCTCCTGGAGTCCCCCCAGGCCGCCCGCAGGGGGCGGCCTCCACTCCCCAGCCAGCCGGGCGGACTCCCCAGAGTCCGCCCGTCAGCCCGCCAGCAGCAGGGGCGGACTCACCTGGAGTCCGCCCAGTCCGCCCAGCAACGGGCGGCCTCCGTTCTCTCCCGGCCTCCTGCCGCTTGCTTCTCCTGCCGACCTGGCGGACTCGTTTTTCCAGTCCGCCGAGTCCGCGAAGGTCGTCATGATGACGTCACTGGGCCCCGCTTCTAGAAGATCCTTCCCCGGGCCTATAAATAGCCCCCAATGCTTCTCATTTGGGGAGGAGCCAGAGGCAGACAAGGCCCAGGAGGAAAATATCAACTTGTCAGCAAGCTCTGCGGACTCCATTTTCCAGTCCGCGCAGTCCTCCACAGTTGATCCAGCAACTCTGCGGACTCCATTTTCCAGTCCGCGCAGTCCTCCACAGCTTACCATCAGCTTGCCAGCAAGCTCTGCGGACTCAGTTTTCCAGTCCTCCACAGCTGCAGGCAGCCTCTTTTCCTTAGTCTTTTTTCCTTAGTCTCTGGCAGCTCCTTCCCAAACCGCCAGCTTCCCCCTTTGTACCCTTTAATTCTTTTTCATGTAAAGGTGCACTAGCAAGCTGTAACCTTATTTCTTGATTAGAGGAAAGCCCGTCGCAAGAGTGACATTTAAGCAGCGGCGGACGAAGTCTGTTGTTGTCGCTGCTAACGGCCCCCTCTCCTCTCTGCTCAGCAAGCCTTCCCTCTGCTCAGCAAGCTTGCCCTCTGCTCAGAAAGCCTGCCCTCTGCTCAGCAAGTCTTGCTCTCTGCTCAGCAATCCTTGCTCTCTGCTCAGCAAGATTTGCCCTCTGCTCAACAAGCCTTCCCTCTGCTCAGCAAGCCTTGCTCCCTGCTCTGCAAGCCTTGCTCTCTGCTCAGCAAGACTTGCCCTCTGCTCAGCAAGCTTGCCCTCTGCTCAGCAAGTCTTGCTCTCTGCTCAGCAAGTCTTGCTCTCTGCTCAGCAAGTCTTGCTCTCTGCTCAGCAAGAATTGCCCTCTGCTCAGCAAGTCTTCCCTCTGCTCAGCAAGTCTTGCTCCATACTCAGCAAGCCTTGCTCTCTGCTCAGCAAGTTCTTCGCTGCTCCTTGAGCTTCTCTGCTGGTCGATCGTCATAGTAACTGTCTGCTCGACAGCTCCTGATCAACCTCCTCCTCTCTTGGTCAACCTTCTCAGTTGATCAAGCCTCTCCTCTATCCCCGCAACCCTCCTTGAACAAGCTGCTTGCTCCACTCTCGAGCACTCAGAAGCTTCCTTCCTTCCCCTCTTCCTCTCCTAGCTTGTGAGACCGAACACTCCCCTCCGTGTTAGCTGGCCCGGTGCCGTTTCTGCGCATCAACAGTTAACACGCGGCCTTCAGATCTGAACAGATAGTGAAAACTGACAGTCAGCCATGAC
The DNA here is from genome assembly GCA_039583875.1 of Platanthera guangdongensis. Lineage (NCBI taxonomy): Eukaryota > Viridiplantae > Streptophyta > Magnoliopsida > Asparagales > Orchidaceae > Platanthera > Platanthera guangdongensis. The sequence continues at coordinate 181,181,386 of CM077161.1, read as the reverse complement.
AGACCACCAGCCAGCTGAGAACATTGCACCAAGTCCCAGTGACGATCCTCTCTGGGAGGCCTTCGAGCAATCGCGTCGTGAGAATGCTCAGCAGTTCCAAGCAATCAACAAAATTCTTGCTGCAATCACACAGCGATTAGACGCTCACCCAGCAACAACTCCACCTGCTCCAGCTGCTCCAGCTGCTCCAACCAACCCAACACCAACATCGGAGCATCAGCAAGCTTATTCTCATGCTTGCCCGCCGTTCTGTCCTCCTTACACACCAACCTTTCCGCAAGGGCCTGCAGCCCCTTTGCGACCTCAAGATGAAGAGTTTGCAGCTCGTCAAAACTTCTTCCGGGGAGCAGCCCAGGGAAGTCCTGCAAGATTTCTCAACTTTCAGGGAAGTCATCCTTGCCCCCCAGCTCCTGCATTTGCTCCTGCAGCAGCTTTTCCCTTTTATTCCTCTGCTTCCTTTACAGCTACAGCTTATGCCCGCTTTAATCTCTATGCTGTGGGAGAGCAGGAAGAGCCATCACCCTTTACCGAGAGCGTTCGCCATGAACCTACTCCAACAAACTTCAGAGAGCCTCGACTGTCAATCTACACTGGAGAGACTGATCCAGTGAAACACCTTCAAGCCTTTGAGTCGGCCGTTGCTCTCAAAACCCTTACAGATGCGACTAAGTGCAAACTTCTTGTCACTACTTTTGATGGGCAAGTGAGGGACTGGTTCTATGGCCTTCGTCCTCACTCCATCACTTCCTTCGTCGATCTACGAAGGGAGTTTCTTCTCAGATTCTCTACCTCAACCAAGAGAAAGGGCGGTCCTGAAGCCCTCTTTGAGATCAAGCAGCGCAGTGATGAAACTTGGTCTCAGTTCGTTGATCGATTCCAGAGAGAGATTCTGGACATCGAAATCGTTGATCAAGAAATGTACCGAGTGGCTCTTATCCACGGTCTTCGTGAAGGGCCTCTCAAGTTTGAAGCCAATGTCCGTGCTCTAAGAACATACCAAGAGTGGATTGCCTTAGCCAACTCGTACATCCGAGGCGAAAAGAGCAACCCAGGCTTCGTCTCCAAGCTTATATCAGAAAAAGATCCTTTTCACAAGCAGCCTCTGAGGTCTCCTTACAATCGTTTCCCATCTCACTTAAGAAAGGAGAGAAAGTTTCAGCGCCAACGATACTCCTTTCCGAGCCATGATCGTGCTCAAGACTCATTGCTGCCACCAGCTCCATCTTCTAAAACAGCTGCAGTCTATCAGCAGCAAGGCAATGACTCGCACGAGTCCGAACTAGATGAAATCATGCTTCAAGTGAGCCAAGTCATGAAAGACAGGGCTAGCTACAAGAAGCCCTACTGACCAGCTGATCAAAGATCTAGGGCTTCAGAACCTTACTGCGAATTCCACAAAGAGCCAGGTCACTTGACTGAGCACTGCCGAGCATTCCGCCAGCTTGTGCAAAGGATTCTCCAGCAGGGTAAGTGGTGGGCCAAAACCCGAACAGGCAAGCGTACATGTCGAATTGTAGTACCAAGGTCGTATTTAAACACGGGGTTGTCAAGTACTACTCACGCTCTAACTATTATCCTACCGGAAGACTATTGGGATTTTGAGAATTTTTTTTAAAAGTAAAATGAGCGATAAATTGCGAGACGAAAACTTATATAAAAAAAGCTAGCATTCGATCATTGATTCACCATGAAATGAAACGAGAAAATAAAAGGGCATAGTTTTAAATTTGCAAATCCAACTCGGCCGTGACGGATCCGAAAATGAGACAAAATCTCGCTAGAGCATTATGTCTCCTAACTTATAGACTCTTTGATCGAAATCTCTTTACAAACCAAAGAAGCCTAAAGTTGTATTATCGAGATGATCCGCACTATTGGATTTGACTCCAATCCGGAGGATTTACGTCGTCCTATCTCTAGGGTTGCGTTCAACTCCTTCCTTCTTTGAGTGATCTTTCACATCCACGAGCCTCTCGGCTACTCGAATATGAGATCATAAGCCTATTACCGTATACCGGAAATACGGAGTCGACACAATAATTATTCAAAGAAGGACCGAGTAGAATTACGCAAAAATAAAGCTATGAAATAAAAATAATTCTCATTTCAAATCATGGATCCTCATGATCAAATGCTAAGAGGGAATTAGCTATGCATATTGCAAAAGGAAACAACAAAATAAAGAGAAGAGAATTTCATTGATATTACTAAAAAGAGGTACACAAAAATATTAAAAGGATGACAAAATTTTACTAAGAAGAAAATTACACAATAAAACTAGAACAACAATGAAGAAAAACTTATACTAGAACTCTCTTGCTCACTTGCTCTCTTGCTCCAATCCAACCTCTCAATCTAACTCCAAAGGAAAAACTACTCTTTAAAGTATGGGTCTTGGGTTCCTTTTATAGGATAGGAGGGAAGCATCTAGAAGAAGGGGGAGATCAAGGGTGGCCGGCCATGGGGGGGAAGAATGTTCATGCATGATGTATTTAATGAGGGGAGAGAGAGAGGGATGATTCATGCATGATATTTATGAGAAATAAAAAAAGAAATAAACTAAATAAGGGGGAATGCATGAAATTAAATGAGCATGAGAGAGAGATGAAGAAAGGGGGTGAATGTAGGGGCCGGCCATGTGATGGAGGAATGCATGAATACAATATTAAATGATAGAGAAATCAATGAGGAGGGAGAGAGAATATTATGATGCATGCATGGATTGAAAGGTGGCAAGAGAATAAAGGAAAGAGAGGGGGTGTGGCCGGCCAATGTGGGCTTTAATGGGCTGTTTGGTGGCTCGGGTAGGCTGCTCTTGAGGGAGGGGCTCGGGTTAGAGCTAGGTGGGCTGCTTGGGCTGCATAGGGGGCTCAGGTAGCTTCAAGGGCTGCTCCAAATGTGAAATGGGCTGCACCATATGCTTTAGCTGCATCATGTAGGGGCTCGGGTAGCTTCAAGGGCTGCTCCTACATTAAAACAAAATAAACATTAGTTAATGATTATATAATACACAAAACAAAATACATAATATAAATAAAACATACAACATATAAATAACATAACACATAATATTTATATTCAAAATAAAACACACGTTAAACATATAATATAAAATTAAACATAAAATATTAAATTAAACATAACATACAAGCTATAATAATATTTATAGATAAAGCTAAACATAAAATATAAAATAGCCACAAAACATAACATAAACATTATATTAAAAAGAAGATCATAACAAGCATACAAAAAACACATAATTGTAACAAAAACTTAGGAAAATAAGCTACTAGAATAACCCAAAAACGATGACTAAAACTAGTCATCAAACTCCCCCATGCTTAGACATTTGCTTGCCCTCAAGCAAATAAAGATGAAAACTAGGGAAGGAAATAGAAAATAAACAAAGCTAATTTAGGTTTCATAATTAAGAAAAACAAAACATGAAAAATTAAACTATCCTAATTCCTATGTTAACAACTAGTGGGGTAAGAAGTGCACAGTAGAAAACTTGAAAGTGGAGACCTAAAAATATCATTAGAACATAAGAAAAGTCTACACATTTCTAAATCTTAAAAACAAGGCATCCAAAATAAATGAAAATAAGGACAACAAAAGTAGAGGTTCTAAATAAACAACGCATTAACAAACTAATAGGTTGCTAGATAAACATTAACCCTAAGACACTCCAAGATAACCTCCAAAGAAATCCATCAATGATGGTGGCCATAGGCTTGTACGTTCACACTTTCTCCACTACGCGAAATTAAGTTCTAAGATCATTAGGACTTCTACTAGGCATTAAAACTTGGCTTAGGTAAATGATTAGGAAGTGTAATCAAAGATAAACATGAAAGTTTTAGGCACTAAACCAAGGTGAGCTCAAAAATAAATAAGACATAATAAAAAATGAGAAATAACAAGTATGTCATTTTTCCAATATGAAACTACAAAAACAAGGCCATGAAAATTTTTCTTTATAAACTTGGCCAAACATAAACTTTTTGCATTCATTTTTTTGATTTTGTAATGATATATTTTTTTTTTCTCAATTTTTTCCTTTTGAATAACATTTGATAAGAAAGCTCCAAAAATAAGCTTGAGAATTTCCTATTCATTTCAAAAATAATACCCTTCCCACAAAAATAATTTTTAAGCTCGAATTTATAGTGCAAAAATAGGAAAGATATTTGGCTTTGGTGAACATAATGAAATGAAAGGTGGAGCTAAAAACAAAGAAAAAAAGAAAAAGCCCAAAATTGTTTTGCAAGAGTTTTGTTTTTGGTGGGCAAGAAAAGCTCAAACTATTCAAATGGTTGCCTAAATCATTTCTAAAGAACGTAAAAACGGCGCAAATGCTTCGAGAGTAGCTTGGTACAAGTTCTAGACACCAAGAAAGACTACCCCGCAAATGAAAAAGAGATAACATTACCTAACAACTATTCGTAAGCAACTAACCGAATAAAAAGACATAACTACAAATTGCTAACTTAAAACGTAAAAATCGGATGCCTATATTTAAAAAAAAGAAACTAATAGAACTAAACTATGCTAAAATGATAAGTTTAGAAAACATTTTCAAAGGATTCTACATAGAACTACAAAAACCGCACGAGCCTACACTTCACTAGAAGAAACATAAAAATAAAGATAGAAATAATTTTAGGTTTTGTTTTTCAAATATATATATTTTTTTATTTTTGTTTTTCTAATTTTTTTGGGTTTTATATTTTAATGACATAAAATATTATACTAATTTAAGACATAAAATTTTTTTCTTTTGAAAGAAGAAGAACAGAAAAGAAAAGACCAAAAGAAACTAGACCCCCCATGCTTAAATCCTTCATTGCCCTCAATGAAGAAAACATAAAGAAAAAGAGAAGGGGACTGAGAAGAAGAGAAAAAGAAAAATGCAGGAAAAATAAATAAATAAGAACAGGACTTCCCCGGGTTCGTGAGATGAAGGCGGATGTCGCTCCCCCATGCTTGCTTTTTAGAGTACTTGATCGTCAGCGGGTATGACTTGATCCATCTGATATCAGCAGCGGCGGAGCGGCGACCACGATCATGGACTTGATTGGCCTCCGGTAGGAAGAGCAAAATAAAAGAAAAATAGATAGAGTCCATGGGCAGATGCCCGATAATGTTTTATATTACAACAGTCCAAATAAAAGAGTATCATAAAATAGTAGTCCAAAAATAAAACTGTCCATCAGAAAATAATAAACTAAGAATCAAAAAGAAGATTCTCCTTTGCAGGAGTCACAGAATCATTAGAGAAATAGAGTTTAAGTCTATGGTCATTAACTTTAAAGTCCCCCTTATCGGGGTGTGAAAGTAGCACAGTGCCGTAAGGAAAAACATCCTTGACCGTGAACGGTCCGGACCATCTAGATTTGAGCTTTCCCGGGAAGAGACGTAAACGCGAATTAAAAAGAAGAACCTGATCGCCTGGTTTAAAAGTTTTAGGGTGGCGCAGGTTCTTATCGTGATACAATTTCGTGCGTTCTTTATAAATTTTATTATTTTCATATGCGTACGCTCGCCACGCGTCAAGCTCATTTAGTTGGTTTTTTCTATGCTCGCCGACCGAGTGCGGATCGAAATTGAAAAACTTTAACGCCCAGTACGCACGGTGTTCTACTTCTACCGGAAGATGACATGATTTTCCATAGACTAATCGGAAAGGAGTACAACCGATGGCGGTCTTGTACGCTGTCCGATAGGCCCACAGAGCATCGTCCAATTTTAAAGACCAATCCTTACGAGAAGTAGAAACATTTTTTTCCAAAATTCGTTTAAGTTTGCGATTGACTACCTCGACCTGACCGTTAGTTTGGGGGTGATAAGCAGTGGATAATTTATGTGTAAAATGCCTTAGTGAGTTGGCCATATTTGGCCAAAGCCATATTTGGCCAAAACCTCCCTCTGATACCAGCCATATTTGGCCAAAGCCTTAGTGAGTTGAGCGTTGCAAAAATGACTTCCCCTATCACTAACGATTGCTCGAGGAAAACCAAAGCGAGAAAATAATTTTTTTAGAAAATTGACAACAACGCGAGCATCGTTATTTGGTAGAGCTTGGGCCTCTGCCCACCTAGAAACATAATCGACTGCGACTAAAATATATTTATTTCCTAGGCTGGAGGGAAATGGGCCGACAAAGTCTATGCCCCATAGATCAAAAACTTCGCATTCGAGAAAGTAGTTTTGTTCCATTTCGTTTTTATTTGAGAGGTTTCCAGTCCGCTGACATCGATCGCACCCGCCCACAAAGATTTGTGCATCTTTAAATATGTCTGGCCAATAGAAGCCAACACTAAGTACTTTGTGTGCGGTGCGGTTAGCTTGATAGTGCCCGCCAGTCGGACCTTCATGAACATGTTTTAAAATTTGGTGACACTCTTCCCGCGAAACACATCTCCTTACCACCTGGTCCGCACAAATGCGAAATAGAAATGGGTCTTCCCAAAAATAATACTTCAACTCCGAAAAGAATTTCTTCTTTTGGTGAGTGGAGTATTCTTTTGTAAGGACCCGGACCACAAGATAATTGGCCAGATCGGCAAACCAGGGGGTAGGAGATGAAGAAATATTAAAAAGGCGCTCATCCGGAAAAGAGTCATTAATAAAAGTTTCATTTAAAATATCTAGATTGGGATTTTCAAGACGAGAGAGATGATCAGCTGCTAAGTTTTCCGCTCCTTTCTTATCCCGAATCTCCAAGTCGAATTCTTGAAGTAAGAGGATCCAACGGATAAGACGCGGCTTGACATCCGGTTTAGAAAGGAGGTACTTCAAAGCGGAATGATCCGTGAAAACAATAACCTTAGAAAGAGTAACATACGGTCGGAATTTATCAAAAGCAAAAATAACCGCTAAGAGCTCTTTCTCCGTCGTGGTGTAATTTTCTTGCGCAGAAGTGAGAGTTTTACTAGCGTAGAAAATCGGATGAAAGTTCTTAGCGATTCGTTGACCTAAAACCGCACCTACCGCATGATTACTCGCATCACACATGATTTCGAAAGGTAAATCCCAAACTGGGGCGATCAAAATATGAGCATTTATAAGTTTTGATTTAATTAATTCAAATGCCGCGAGACATGATTCATCAAAAACGAATGAAGTGTCTTTTTCGAGAAGGTGGGTGAGAGACTTAGTAATTTTTGAAAAGTCCTTAATGAATCGTCGATAAAAACCCGCATGCCCTAAAAAACTTCTAATCGCTTTACTATTTGTAGGCGGCGGTAACTTTTCAATTACTTCAATTTTTGCCTTGTCCACTTCAATTCCCCTAGCGGAAATGTTGTGGCCAATGACTAAGCCTTCACGTACCATAAAGTGGCACTTCTCCCAATTTAAAACTAGATTCGTTTCTTCGCAGCGTTGTAAAACTTTTTCCAAATTTTCTAAACATAAGTTAAAGGAGTCGCCAAAAACAGAAAAATCGTCTATAAAGATTTCCATAATATTCTCTACATATTTATCAAAAATAGCAACCATACACCGCTGAAAGGTGGCGGGTGCGTTGCATAATCCGAAAAGCATTCTACGATAAGCAAAAGTTCCGAAGGGGCAAGTGAATGTCGTCTTCTCTTGGTCCTCGGGTGCGATAGGGATTTGAAAGTATCCCGAGAGACCGTCGAGGAAGCAATAAAAATTGTGCCCGGACAAACGTTCTAAAATTTGATCGATAAAGGGGAGGGGGAAGTGATCTTTTCGAGTGGCATCGTTTAGCTTACGGTAATCGATGCACATCCTCCATCCCGTTATCGTCCTAGTTGGAATTAAGTCATTATTTTCATTTGTCACTACCGTAATCCCACCCTTCTTAGGAACAACCTGGACTGGACTTACCCACTGACTATCTGAAATAGGATAAATTATCCCCGCATCTAATAACTTAAGCACCTCTCCCTTCACAACCTCTTTCATATTTGGATTAAGACGACGTTGTGGTTGAACTATACCCTTAGGATTATTTTCAAAAAATATTTTGTGTGTGCAGAAAGAGGGGCTTATGCCAGGAATATCACAAATTTGCCACGCTATAGCTCGGCGATGCTTTTGTAGTAGTTCGATCAATTGATCGTTTTCGGATTGGGAAAGAAAAGCCGAGATTATAACGGGCAATTTTGAATCTTTTGCAAGAAAGGCATATTTGAAGTGGTCAGGCAGTGGTTTTAATTCAAGCTGGGGTGGTTCGTCATAAAAATTTTTGAAATTTTTCTCTTTTTCAAAAACAAGATTTTCATACTTTTTTCTACTACAAACAAAATTATTTTCAAAATTTTCTTGGATCGACATCACCGGGTTGTCAAAATTATGTGAAGAAATTTCAGAAAACGAAGAGGAAAATTCATTGGAAGAAATGTTGGAAAGGGAAAGGGAAGAATCTTCATTTAAAACATCAATAAATAAGCATGAGTCATCATTTTGTAAAGAATTTTTCATTAATTGATTAATAGAAAATGTGACCTCATCATCTCCCACACGCAAAAACAACTTTCCGTTACTAACGTCTATAACAGCTCGAGAGGTGGCTAGAAATGGTCGTCCAAGGATAAGAGGAACCTCGACGTCCTCTTCAATATCAAGAATGACAAAATCCACCGGGAAGATAAATTTGTCGACCTTTACTAGCACGTCCTCAACGATACCTAGTGGATACTTGATAGACCTATCAGCTAATTGGATACTCATTCTTGTAGGGCTCAGAGTGCCCAATCCTAACTTCTTAAATAGTGAAAAAGGCATCAAATTGATGCTCGCTCCTAGATCTGCTAACGCATGTTTAACGAATAAATCACCAAAGACGCAAGGAATGAAAAAACTACCCGGATCGTTTATCTTTTTAGGCAGATTAGAATTTTTAATGACTGCCGAGCATTCTTCATTCAATGTTACATGCGATAAGTTCTCCAATTTCGTCTTGTTCGTTAATAAATCTTTAAGATATTTGGCGTACTTAGGCATTTGGCTAATCGTTTCATGAAACGGCAAATTAATATGAATTTGTTTAAATATTTCAAGAAAGCGTTGATATTGATTATCTAATTTTTCTTGCCTAAGTCTAGCCGGATAAGGAGGTGGCGGAAATTCCTTTAGACCAATTGGAGCATCATTTTGAAAACCATTTGTCTTTTTTTCAGAATCAGAAATAATAAGCTATCCTTTTCTTTTTCAAGTGTAGATTTTTCTTTTTCAAGATCTAAGTTGTCATTTTCCATGGGGGTAAAAACAGGAGGGAAAATCACCCTTGGCTCTTCCCTTGTGGTGGGCTCGTCAACAACTTTACCGCTCTGAAGGGAAATCGCATTTGCGTGTTCCCTTGGGTTAGGCTCAGTGTTCGAGGGAAGAGTTCCAGGTGGTCTCTCGGAAAAGGCCTTGGCGAGTTGGCCGACTTGATTTTCTAAGTTTTTCATTGATCCTGTTAAATTTCTAATAGTGGCATCGTTCGAGCTTATATATTTAGCGAGGATCTCTTCCAAAGGGGAAGGTTTTTGAAAATTTTGTTGCGGTGGTGGTGGTGGTGTAAAATCGTGCGGTGGGCGTATGACGTTAGCGTTATTACTTCACGAGAAATTTGGATGGTTACGCCATCCGGGGTGATAAGAATTAGAAGAAGAAGAAAAACCAGGCGGAGAAGAAAAATTCGGAAAAGCAGAAAAATTGTTTGCAGAATTATTTTGAGCAGGCCTAGGTATGTTCCCCAGATAATCCACCTGCTCGGCAGCAGCAGCATTCACATTTTCATATACCTTAGCGGCGGAGGAAGCAGTCATCTCCGAAATCTTCTTGTTCAGCATTTCCACTTGTAGCGCCAGTTGCGAAACCGAATCCACTTCATAGATACCTGCAGGTTTAGATGGGCGAGTCCTAGACGAATTCCACTGATAAGTGTTCATCGCCATGTCCTCGATAAGCTCAAGAGCGGCTTCCGGAGTTTTGCGGTCCAAAGAACCAGCGGAAGCGGCATCTATCATTTGCTTAGTTTCTTGATTTAGCCCATTATAGAATGTCTGAACCTGTAACCATACAGGCAGAGCATGATGAGGGCATCTTCTCAAAAGTTCTTTGAACCTCTCCCAAGTGTCATAGAGGGTCTCAGAAGTAATTTGAGAATAAGAAGTTATGTCATTTCTTAACTTAGCAGTTTTAGCGGGAGGAAAATATCTAGCAAGAAATTTATCGACTAAAATGTTCCAAGTAGTGATTGATCCTCTTGGAAGAGAACTCAACCACTGTTTGGCTTTAGTTCTTAAGGAGAAAGGGAAGAGTCTTAGCCTTATAGCATCATCTGAGACACCATTTATTTTGAAGGTGTCACAGATTTCAACAAAATTGACAATATGCAAGTTCGGATCTTCATCTTGTAATCCGTCGAACTGTACATATTGCTGCACCATTTGTATGATGCTAGGCTTAAGCTCGAAGTTATTGTTCGCAATTGCAGGTCGAACAATACTTGTTTCAGTCCCCTCCAGGTTGGGTCGAGCATAATCGGACATAGTCCTTTGCTGAGCCATTCCTGGGTTGGGATCTCCCATTTCAGAATAATTACAATCCCCGAAAGAATCCTCAACCGCTGTTTGAGAAGTGGAAGCCCCGAATCGTAGTTGTCTCCGAAAAGAGCGTTCGATTTCTGGGTCCAAATCAACAAGTAGCGACGGATTCGCTCGGGTCATGCACTAGTAAAGAAAACGAGGGAAGATGAGAATGAAAGCTTGGAAAAGAAAGAAAAAGAGGAAAAGAAAGGAATTTTTTTTTTTGTTTTGTTTTTTTGAAGAAAAAAGATTTTTTTAGACGGCTTGGCTCTCGAACTTCCCGAGGACTACCCGGTGAAGGGTTCGCCCGGTACTAGGTACAATGGTGGCGCTTAAAGCCCCTTACCCTTTTCGAGAGATTTTAGGTGGGGTAGAAATAATGTGAAGTGGGTTGATTATAAATATTTAAATATACAAATTATAATTTTTTGATTTTTGGAGAAGTAATAGCGCAAGCGTTTTCAAAATATTGACGAAGAAAAGTCCCCGGCAACGGCGCCAAAAACTTGGTGGGCCAAAACCCGAACAGGCAAGCGTACATGTTGAATTGTAGTACCAAGGTCGTATTTAAACACGGGGTTGTCAAGTACTTCTACTCACGCTCTAACTATTATCCTACCGGAAGACTATTGGGATTTTGAGAATTTTTTTTAAAAGTAAAATGAACGATAAATTGCGAGACGAAAACTTATATAAAAAAAAGCTAGCATTCGATCATTGATTCACCATGAAATGAAACGAGAAAATAAAAGGGCATAGTTTTAAATTTGCAAATCCAACTCGGCCGTGACGGATCCGAAAATGAGACAAAATCTCGCTAGAGCATTAGGTCTCCTAACTTATAGACTCTTTGATCGAAATCTCTTTACAAACCAAAGAAGCCTAAAGTTGCATTATCGAGATGATCCGCACTATTGGATTTGACTCCAATCCGGAGGATTTACGTCGTCCTATCTCTAGGGTTGCGTTCAACTCCTTCCTTCTTTGAGTGATCTTTCACATCCACGAGCCTCTCGGCTACTCGAATATGAGATCATAAGCCTACTACCGTATACCGGAAATACGGAGTCGACACAATAATTATTCAAAGAAGGACCGAGTAGAATTACGCAAAAATAAAGCTATGAAATAAAAATAATTCTCATTTCAAATCATGGATCCTCATGATCAAATGCTAAGAGGGAATTAACTATGCATATTGCAAAAGGAAACAACAAAATAAAGAGAAGAGAATTTCATTGATATTACTAAAAAGAGGTACACAAAAATATTAAAAGGATGACAAAATTTTACTAAGAAGAAAATTACACAATAAAACTAGAACAACAATGAAGAAAAACTTATACTAGAACTCTCTTGCTCACTTGCTCTCTTGCTCCAATCCAACCTCTCAATCTAACTCCAAAGGAAAAACTACTCTTTAAAGTATGAGTCTTGGGTTCCTTTTATAGGAGAGGAGGGAAGCATCTAGAAGAAGGGGGAGATCAAGGGTGGCCGGCCATGGGGGGGAAGAATGTTCATGCATGATGTATTTAATGAGGGGAGAGAGAGAGAGGGATGATTCATGCATGATATTTATGAGAAATAAAAAAAAAATAAACTAAATAAGGGGAAATGCATGAAATTAAATGAGCATGAGAGAGAGATGAAGAAAGGGGGTGAATGTAGGGGCCGGCCATGTGATGGAGGAATGCATGAATACAATATTAAATGATAGAGAAATCAATGAGGAGGGAGAGAGAATATTATGATGCATGCATGGATTGAAAGGTGGCAAGAGAATAAAGGAAAGAGAGGGGGTGTGGCCGGCCAATGTGGGCTTTAATGGGCTGTTTGGTGGCTCGGGTAGGCTGCTCTTGAGGGAGGGGCTCGGGTTAGAGCTAGGTGGGCTGCTTGGGCTGCATAGGGGGCTCGGGTAGCTTCAAGGGCTGCTCCAAATGTGAAGTGGGCTGCACCATATGCTTTAGCTGCATCATGTAGGGGCTCGGGTAGCTTCAAGGGCTGCTCCTATATTAAAACAAAATAAACATTAGTTAATGATTATATAATACACAAAACAAAATACATAATATAAATAAAACATACAACATATAAATAACATAACACATAATATTTATATTCAAAATAAAACACACGTTAAACATATAATATAAAATTAAACATAAAACATTAAATTAAACATAACATACAAGCTATAATAATATTTATAGATAAAACTAAACATAAAATATAAAATAGCCACAAAACATAACATAAACATTATATTAAAAAGAAGATCATAACAAGCATACAAAAAACACATAATTGTAACAAAAACTTAGGAAAATAAGCTACTAGAATAACCCAAAAACGATGACACCTGTAAGCCTCATCCAGGTACTTGCAGTTTAGTTCATTATGATATGCATGCTGCTCACTCTTTTCTCTTTGCAGAGAGCATCAAACACTTACAAGCCTTCTCCCAGGTATTTGCAAGATTCTTTCATTTACACGTTTTGCTTCTAACTCTTCTCCTTGCAGAGATTAGCAAAAACTTGCAAGCCTTCTCTCAGGTACTTGCAAGCTCCTTTTATATATATGTCTGCTCCTAACCCTTTCCTCGCAGAGATTAACAGACACCTGCAAAGTCTCATTCAGGTACTTGCAGCGTATTCTTTGAATACAATACATACTTCTAACTCTCTTCTTGCAGAGATCAACAGACCCTTGCAAGTGTCTTCACAGGTACTTGCAAGTTATTTTCATATACTGTGCATACCTTTAACTCTTCTTTTGCAGAGAAAGCAAAGACTTGCAAGTTCCTTCCAGGTACTTGCAGCTCATTCTTCGTTCTTGTATACTCTTTATCCTTCATTTTTGTAGAGGATAACAGGTGTTTGCAAGTCTCCATCAGGTACTTGCAAGTTATTATGCTTTATGTTTTCCTCTCACTTCCATTTTTGCAGAACTTAGTGGAAGACACATCTTCATTTTTTGCCAAGGCAAACTCAGGTACACAATCGATGTACCACCCATACATGCCTACCCTAACTTTCCTCTTGCAGGAAAATAGACAAGCAGCACCAAGCTCCTAAGGAGAGGCTTCAGGTTCTGTCTCTCCTCACCCCCCTTCTCTTTCCGTTGGGGTGGATCACATTTTCGTGGGTCTCCAACTTTTTCGAAGATCCCTTCAGAACTTAAAAAAGTGCGGGGATTATGTTAACCCAGAAATCGGCGATCCTTCCCAAGATATCCAGCTGGCTAGTCGCGACCCTCAGATTCTCCCTAGTGATCGCGACAAGTCCAAGTGTAGACAGACAGTTTTCCCTGTCCGCCTAGGTCCCCTAGCAACCGCGTGCCCTGCGGGACGGCGGGCTGTTCCCATAGCTCACCCTCGCAGGTCATGCGGTTAGGCCCGCTAACCGTGCAGTGCTCTTCGTTGCAGGAGGCAGCCTACCATCAGGATCCCACCCGCAGGGGGCGGCCTCCGCTCCGCAGCCAGCCGGGCGGACTCCCTCCTGGAGTCCGCCCAGGCCGCCCGCAGGGGGCGGCCTCCGCTCCGCACCCAGCCGGGCGGACTCCCTCCTGGAGTCCGCCCTGGCCGCCCGCAGGGGGCGGCCTTCGCTCCGCAGCCAGCCGGGCGAACTCCCTCCTGGAGTCCGCCCAGGCCGCCCGCAGGGGGCGGCCTCCGCTCCCCAGCCAGCCGGGCGGACTCCCCAGAGTCCGCCCGTCCGCCCGCCAGCAGCAGGGGAGGACTCACCTGGAGTCCGCCCAGTCCGCCCAGCAACAGGCGGCCTCCGTTCTCTCCCGGCCTCCTGCCGCTTGCTTTTCCTGCCGACCTGGCGGACTCGTTTTTCCAGTCCGCCGAGTCCGCGAAGGTCGTCATGATGACATCACTAGGCCCCTCTTCTAGAAGATCCTTCCCGGGGCCTATAAATAGCCCCCAATGCTTCTCATTTGGGGAGGAGCCAGAGGCAGACAAGGCCCCGGAGGAAAATATCAACTTGCCAGCAAGCTCTGCGGACTCCATTTTCCAGTCCGCGCTGTCCTCCACAGTTGATCCAGCAAGCTCTGCGGACTCCATTTTTCAGTCCGCGCAGTCCTCCACAGCTTACCATCAGCTTGCCAGCAAGCTCTGCGGACTCAGTTTTCCAGTCCTCCACAGCTGCAGGCAGCCTATTTTCCTTAGTCTTTTTTCCTTAGTCTCTGACAGCTCCTTCCTAAACCGCCAGCTTCCCCCTTTGTACCCTTTAATTCTTTTTCATGTAAAGGTGCACTAGCAAGCTGTAACCTTATTTCTTGATTAGAGGAAAGCCCGTCGCAAGAGTGACATTTAAGCCGCGACGGGCGAAGTCTGTTGTTGCCGCTGCTAGCGGCCCCCCTCCTCTCTGCTCAGCAAGCCTTCCCTCTGCTCAGCAAGCTTGCCCTCTGCTCAGAAAGCCTGCCCTCTGCTCAGCAAGTCTTGCTCTCTGCTCAGCAAGCCTTGCTCTCTGCTCAGCAAGCCTTCTCTCTGCTCAGCAAGTCTTCCCTCTGCTCAGCAAGCCTTCCCTCTGCTCAGCAAGCCTTGCTCCCTGCTCAGCAAGCCTTGCTCTCTGCTCAGCAAGACTTGCCCTCTGCTCAGCAAGCCTGCCCTCTGCTCAGCAAGTCTTGCTCTCTGCTCAGCAAGCTTTGCTCTCTGCTCAGCAAGACTTCCCCTCTGCTCAGCAAGACTTCCCCTCTGCTCAGCAAGCCTTCCCTCTGCTCAGCAAGCCTTGCTCCCTGCTCAGCAAGTCTTGCTCTCTGCTCAGCAAGTTCTTCGCTGCTCCTTGAGCTTCTCTGCTGGTCGATCGTTATAGTAACTGTCTGCTCGACAGCTCCTGATCAACCTCCTCCTCCTCTCTTGGTCAACCTTCTCAGTTGATCCAGCCTCTCCTCTATCCCCGCAACCCTTCTTGAACAAGCTGCTTGCTCCACTCTCGAGCACTCAGAAGCTTCCTTCCTTCCCCTCTTCCTCTCCTAGCTTGTGAGACCGAACACTCCCCTCCGTGTTAGCTGGCCCGGTGTCGTTTCCGCGCATCAACACTCTTGCTGGATCGGCGAAAGCGGGAGGTTGCCGAAGTCGCCAGAAACAAAAATGAACTGCCTGACCCAATTATGGTTCTTATTGGCGAGACCTTTTCCCTTGAGGTGGTTTTCGGAGAAGAACGCGATCCCGTCCCTCTTGGCGCGAAAATTGAATAGCTTGCGGAAGACTGGGAGGCTGAACTCCATTCGCTCTGACTGTATATAACAGGCGAATGCGACTAGCAGAGCTATGAAGTTTGGATTGAGTTGAGCGGGAACTACGCCGAAGTAGCGCATGGCTTGACGGACCTCAGGCCATATAGGGAGGCGGAGCCCAACCTCGAAGTGCTCAGCGGGGATGGCGAGTTCATAAGGCGAGAAGTGGTTGATCGATTCGTTAGCAGATGGATGCCGCGCCTTGAAGCCTGGGGTGATATAAAAATTCACGAGCGAATGGTATTCTTCCTCTGACATTTTACAGTTCATGAATGGGTAGTCGGCGAATGCGGCGACACACTTATTCCGACCATCACCCTCTCCCGACATCTCACTTAGAGCAAAAGGGGAAGTGAAGGCGCAAGTGCTAGAGGAAGAAAAGTGACGGAAAGGTGAAAAACTATCGAATGCGATGATTAATGCGGTAGGTAGGCGATCTATTTATAGAAAATTTCGGGCGGGAAATGATCAAGGCACAAAAAAGTGCGGATAGCACATTTTTAGATCTCGCCCCAGGTCCGGCCTTGGCCCTGAGCGAGATCTCGCGCCGCCTCACTCGCACTGGGGTTTCTAGCAGGGGGAACAAAAGTAAAAGCATCCGCAAAAATAAAATATATATATACGACAAAAGACGGGAAAGAAAGCGGGATCAAACAATATACAACCATAACAAATTGTCAACATTCGGCATAAAGGCCGACATTATTATAGAGCTTATGAAATAAAAACAAGAGTGGGAGGCGAGTGTCGGTATGCCCACCAAGGGGCCGTCTTCACCGTCCCCAACCTCCCCTTCCCGCTCCTGGCGTGGCACGTACATAGTGGATAGAGCGAATGGTCTGGCGTTCTCGCTATGCGTGATAGAGTTGATCTTCGACCTGCGCGACGTGAAGGTCAGGATATTCTGTCCCGCCACCGACCTCTCCCGACAGATTGGCAATTTGTTTTTTATAGCTATTCTCCAGGCTGAGAAGCCGCTCCTCAGCAGATTCCTGATTCTCCTGCACCCAATTGGCGATCCCGCGTAGCAGCAACGATTGTTTCCGTAATATCTCGGCCACTTGCCGCTTCATCCCAACAGCATCCTCTGGATTGCCTAGATAATCAGCAATTGAATCCGGAGAAGGAAGGGGCGAGACCTCCTCATCGATATCAACGTCAGTAGAGATCTTGCGAAAACCTGCGATAAATGGTGTTACATATGCTTAACTCTCCCATCTCCCGCAAAAGATAGTGAAAGTCGTTACCTAATCCGACACCCGCGTCCTTATCAGAAGGATGGCGAGAAGTGTCAGGCCGCCCCTCAAAGGGGGTGTCGAAGGATATGTTTCTCTTTCCCAGGCCTGGTGGGAAGATAGCTGGTTCAGAATGAAGGTTGGGGGTGACATCCACTGGGGGTAGAGTTGAGGCGAGATCTATAGGTGTCTCGCGAGCGGAGGATCGCGGTGTTGGAACTCTCAACCCCGAAGTCCCAAAAGCGGGAGCTGCAAAGACACGACAGGTAAGCCGGGGGATGAAAGGCTAATAGTTAGAAGAAGGTTTACATTTCTCCTGCGCGGGAACATCGAGTCGGAGGGGGGAGGTGATCTCGCGGGCCACCTGGCCGTGCCCATTCCCCAGCAAGTCCGGCTTAGCACTCACCTCCTTAACTTCCTTCTCCACCGTCGGGACCTGTAAATAGATAAGACTAATCAACATCTTATCTCGACAACAAAAAGGAATGAGCAATGCTAAGCGAATGCAAATACCAAGGATGTCTTGGGTGGAGAAGAATTTTGAGAGGCCAACTCCTCCTTGGCTATTTCGCGCCGGACCACTTTAGCTTTCTTCATCTTCGGGGATGACCCGAGTGCTCTCCGACAGAGCCAGGGGGCGAGTGAGCCCATCAAAGTTTTGTTCTTATCTTGGACAGCGCGGAGGTGGTCTAGAGCTTCCTTGGAAAGCGACATTGCGATTAGGGGCGAAAACGGCGATGAAAGATTAAAGCATGGATCATCTGCCACTACGTGGATATTTATATGGCCACGAAGGGGCCCACAAAAGATTCTCTTCCAGGTCAGCATCCACTCATCCAATATGCGGGATTGAATGATTCTTTCCGAGCATTATGAAAGCTCGTAAAGAGCAGGGATTGTGTACAACCCCATATTCGATGAGTGGACACCATCAGATGCGCGAGTAAGACAGTTTGGCCTACACTCGCCCAAGGCATGAAGAGGGGTATTCGCATAGCCCAAGGCCTACACTCGCCTTAAGGCCTCAAGAGAGGCACTCGCCAGTTCTCGCCAAACTGGGCGAATGGCCGCCCAGCCAAGCACTCGCCTCCCCAGAGAGCTTCAAGGCGGCAAAAGCGTTGTGCTCCCAGCATTCGCCCCTTCAGTCGAGTGGTGCTCTCACAGATCATTCGTCCAGCAGGGCCCAGAGTCAAAATTACCTGGATGCCCTCGGAGGACTGCATTTAGCCATTCAGAACGACGGAGTTACGCTATTGGCAGACCAATTTAGACTGCGTATAGCCATTTAGAACAGCGGAGATTGGCTGTTGGCAGACCATTTTCAGAAAACTATAAATGGACCCAAGGGGGTACCTCAGAAGGCATGCTAACTTGTGGTCCGGTCTTCTAGCGCTTTTTGAGGTAGCCTTAGCTCGACATTTGGCTAAGGAGGGGAAACGCTCTAAGATCTTCCGGGTGTGTGGTGGGACCTCCACGCCGAGCCCTTGGGTTTGTCCCTTGTCTCATTTCCTTGGTCATTTGGCTCGCGGGGGAGAAGTAAGTATGCGATCACCCCTTCCCCAATGGTGAACTCCACAGAGACCGATTCTTCGAATTCAACACGAATACGAGTAAAAGACAACATCAACAAGAACACAAGAGTTTCAAATTGAAATTAACTTTTTTTACAAGGCGAGACATACATGGCAAGACATGATTTTACAATGTAATCAAGAAACAAAAAACTGCAACAAGAAGTAATCATTGCGGACAAAACTCTGTAACCGCACAAGCCGCCTAAACGCCAGTCGAGTCCGCCAAGACCGCCTATCCGCAGCTAACAGCGCGAACTGCTGTTATTGCAATGCTGAAGGAATAGGAACATAACCCGCTGATAGACCGGACAAACTGCCCCGCTTATCCGCAACTTTGAGGAAGAGATCAAGTCGCTGAGACCGCGACTAGCTGCTAACCGCCGACTGTATCCGCGAACTATTCTACACCAAGCTTCCACTAGTCGCATAGCTGTCTGATGTTAGCCGCACAATCTGCACAGATTAAACTTTCTTAGTCGCACCGGTTCAAAAATCGTAACCGCAGAAACGAAGCGCGAGTTTGCTCTTACTGTTCACTGCTTATTTATGACGAGCTGAGAACTCCTATTTATAGGTTTGGGGAGGAGTGCTGTCACAACCCATACCGATAAGATAACCGCCCGCCAAACTTGTCGGCTAACACCCTGTATCCGCACAGTGCGGACACCAACACCTGTTCGCCAGGTCGCAACTGTTAACAAGTCATATAAAACGACAAGTCCGTCATGCCTTCCATCAAACCACAAACATGGCGAACACAACAAGGCAGACTGCCGAACATCGACACTAGTCCGCACAATCCTGCAGACACTACTTCCTGTCTGCACAAACCTGCAGCTTGCGACTAGGCAAAATCCGTGCCCAGTCGATCTGCCGAACTCGGCGAAAACCAGAAGCAGTTCGCAACAGGCGAACTCGACGAACCAGACAACCAACTAGACTTAGTCCCACCAGACCAAGTCCACAACAAGCTCCACGGTCTCCAAGTAACCGCGCCACCTGATACCAAGATCGCGCCCACTGAACAACTACAGTCCGCCACCTTGCAGACTGCTCCATCAGACCGCCCGACCTCCAGGCAAACCAGTCCGCACAACTGTGTCAACTCCACCAACATCCAGACTACAAGCACAGATACATGCCGGACACCGGCGAGCTCTAAACGAGCCCGCCACAACATCAAAGCCGGACTCGACGAACTCCAAACTGAGTCTGCCACAACCCGCAGATAAACAACCCTATCTGCCTGGTTACTCCACCAGGGTGCTTGCTAGTGCAGACCTCCAGAGAAGAACCACAGCCAAAACCAGTTGTCCAATTAGGCTCTCCGCCAAAGCTAACCGCTTAGTCCTTGCGGTCTCTGCGGTCTCTGCGAACTGACCAGTCAGTCCGCCCGACTTCCAACACTTCCCACTTCAACAATTTCAGTGACGGAATTATATAAATCTCACGTCCTCGTCGAAGAATCTCAGAGGTCTCTCTATGTTCTCTCTTGTTGCTTCCCTTCAAATGAAGGACTAGGAGCCTTTTCATAGCTTTCTTGAATGGATGTGTTGGTAATTGCGTCTGGATCCTGGGTTGACGAATGACGTTACTCCGTTCCGGTCCTTTGGATCACCACTTTTCGAAAATGACAAACATGTCCTCCAGGAGGTCCGGGCGGCCTAGGCAAGTTGCCCGGCAACAGTAGCGGTCGGAAGCAGTGGAAGTGGCGTTGGCGCTCTGACGGTCGGTGTCCTGCGCCGCGCGTGCGCCCTGGCCACGTGTCATATTAGGATAAGTTGTAAGTGCAAACTCCCAGGAAGGTCATGGTAATTAACACTGTAGTATAAATATGTATAACAAAGGGAGATGTTATAAAAGCTTTCAATGTCATGCCACGTGTGCTATTAGGATAAGCTGTATGTATATGTTTAAAAATCTCCATTATTGTGGAGCCGTCTGCTGAGGTTAAAAGATTTGTAGGCTCTGTTTGGAACCCAAACAAAGGTTTGCGGAATCATTAAAAACACGGAAATTAGTGGGGCTCGGGATGCACTTACAGTGCACCACTTACCCCACAAATTTCATTGGTGGAGACCTTGTTTTAGGTCCGATCGGCAGACCTAATTTTTTCTCCTCTGTTTGTGGCGAGCTTATTCCGTCAGGGTTCCGGGGTACTCGCGCGCGACTGAAAATGCTCCTGCGCGAGGCTTCTCGCGCCTTGGCCTTTTTATTTTTCCTCTCTCTAAATCGCCATGTTGATGGCTCCACCCGTCAACTCTATCTCTCACCTCGACAAAAATGGGTTGTAATCCCCCCTCTTTCGTGTTTCGCGGTTGAAGCCACCACTTTCTCAATTAGGATCTTTTTCATTTCTGACTAAATGGAGGGGATTCATTTCACGGACATGATGAAATGATTTTTGATCCGACGGATTCTGTTTTTTCCATTCTTTTATATTTTTTTTATTCAAAAAAACTGTCCACTAGATAGCTTCTGGACTTATCTTGTCCACTAAATGATGAAATAGATCCTCCATTTCATTTGAAATGGAGAGGATCCAGATCCCCGCTTTCTACGGTCCATTTGTTTTACTGCCTTTTTCCACCGTTCCCAGACGTTGCCCCTTACGAACGGAGAAATACATCCGATCCATGCCGCCGCCTCCTACTTCAATCCGAAGCTCCGGCGGCGTTTGTCTCCCTTCCCAGCCACCACCGGAGTGCCAAACAGAGTCGTAGCCTTATCTTGCAGCGGTTTGACCCTTACAGGAGGGTCCCTATCTCTCCTCCCCCTTTGCAGCATTATCCTCAAAGGGCCGGTCTGTAAAATAAGAAATCAGGCGGTTGCCATCGGACGGTTCACACATAATTTCTCTTTTAACCGGATGCTTCTTTTTTTAAATCATGCTCAGTAAGCCTTCATGTTCTTAAAGTGTGTCTGTGTTTAAAGTTGAAGGCGTCAAAAGAAATGGCCTATAAATATATTATGAATAGAGCTCTAGGGGCTAAGATAAAAAGAAGGCTGCACTTGAAGAAATAAAACAAGTGTGGTGGAAATGACAATAAAAAGCAGTACTCTGCTTGTTGTGATTCTGGCAGCAATTCTGGCGCTGATGATTTCCATCTTCGCGGTGGCTGAATCGCCGCCCGTCTCTAATTGCTGCAGACCGATTCGATATTCTTGCTGCGTTATGGTAAAGTAGTGACATGGGGGAAATTAGAGGAGGAGAGCTCAAGCATCCATATTAATTAACGGGCACTGATTGAATTAGCTCTCTATATCTTTTTTTTAAATGTTCAAAATAATTGTGTCCATTTGCTTGCATAATCTCTATGTATCTTCTTTTTAGTGTTCAATGATCAATTGTAATTTTTTAAAGCAAAAATTACCGCTCCGAGATCGAGATCATAGGCGGAGTTAGTCTCTTTCGTGGGTCTTCAGTTATTGTGATGTACAAGCTGCGACCTTCCCGTGATTCGTTAGTATGGCACCCAAATCGATTAATGAGGCGTCAGTGTAAATTTAAAACCCACCTTGCCCAATGGGCATGGTCAAGATTGGTGTTGCGGTGAGTTAGTGTTTCAACTCGTTGAAGGCAGTTTCATATTCTGGCGTCCATAAATATCCTTTTTTGAGCGTTGTTAGTGGCAATGCATTTTTGGAAAATCTATTCTTCCACGAATTTTAGGTATTTTAGGTAGTAACTTGTTAATCCAATGAAACAACCAACATCAACCACCATCTTTCATTTGGGTCACTGTTGTGTTGCTTGAATCTTTGCAAGGACAACATAAATATCTGCTCCAATTGCATGTGCCCTGGAAAGTTTACTTCTGCCAACAAGAACTCGCATTTGTTGAACTATGCATAGAACTTATGTTATCATAATTCTAACATAAGCAATACAATCTCGTGTCTTTAAAGTATCAAATCAATAAGAATGATTATGCCACAATTCATAAGAGGTAGAATTGAGCTTTAAATGATGCAATCTATTTAGAATGTGATTTGCAGTTAAAACTGTTGCTCCTCAAAAAGAATTAGTCATATCTGCTATGAGTAGCATAGAATTCAACATTTCTATTAAAGTTATATTTGGTCACTCAACAACATCATTAGACTAGGGTGAGTAAAGAGCTGTGGTTTTACGGATTATACTCTCAAAGATATAAAATTCCTTGAATTCAGTTACAATGTATTCTTCTCATTAATCACTTATACATCTCTTGATCTTTATGTTTAACTGGTTTTCGACCCGAGATTTGAAGATCTTAAAAGTTTCAAATGTTTCATCTTTCAATTTCAATAGATACACATGATAATATCTGAAATAATCGTCTATGAATGTAATCAGATACTTCTTTCTTCTTTTAGTGACGTGACTTCTAAAATCACAGATGTCATAATGTATCAATTCAAGATGTGCGCTTTTAGAAACTGAATTGAAAGATTTTCTCGTGATCTTAGTTTGTGCACAACCTCACATATTAATTCGAATAAATAGATCTAAAGGAATGTTATGACTTTTAGCTAGATCTCATATTTTTTGTAGTTCATATGTCCATGTCTGTTGTGTAACAACTTTGAATCAATTAAGGTTGAACTCACTTGCTTAATGCTATCATTGTTTAAATTAAGTCTATACATTTCATTGATCAAGTACGCGCAACCAAAATAATGTGAATTAACTGTTAAAGTTATTCTACTATTAAATGGTGTGAAAGTCATTCCAGTCTTATCTAACAAACTCATTAAAATTAGATTCTTTGTTAAATTAGGAACTACTCTAACATGATTTAGAGTTAGTGTTTTATCTAAAAAGAGGACCAGCTCTGATGTCTCAACATGAGTCATCTCGGTCTCTTCTCCATTGGAGTTCTCCACCTTATCTTTGACCTTCGTGACCTTAGTGAGAAGATATTTATCATTTATCACATGAAAAGTATCATCACTATCCAGCCACCACTCAGAATACACACTGTGGTGATTACTCTCAATCATAGTCATAAAGGACTTGACATCGGGGCTTGTCTACTAGCATATATTTCAACATTTTGTGGGGCTTCCTCTTTTTTCGGAACCTTGCTATGATGACCCATGACCGACCCACTTTGGATCACACTGGATCACTGTGGCCTCACCTAACATCATCCAGGTTGCAGCCTAAACACCCAAACCCTCTCTATCTATATGTGGGTTATTGGTAGTCACAACCTCCCTTTCATGAAAGAAACTCGAAATTTAAGTGTGCTCGGGCTGTAGTAGTGCTGAGATAGGTGACCTCCTGGGAAGTCCCCGTGCTATCCACTACTTTTGAGTTTCTCTCATAAAAGGAAGGTTGTGGCCACCAACAACCCGTCAAGATCACACTGGATCACTGTGGCCTCACCTGACATCGTCTGAGCTGCAGCTCAATCATCCGACCCCTCTCCATCCACAGACGGGTTGTTGGTGTCCACAGACTCCCTTTGTTGCGGATTACTCGACGCACTCACAGACCAGTCAAAATGAACCGTCTAAATGTGAGAGTAGTCGAGCATACAAATAGTCAAAGTAGAGATCACGACATTCAAGGAGAACGTCCCAGGGCCGACCCACTCTGGATCAGACTAGATCACTGTGGCCGAGTAGGAGAAAATGTGGCTCGAAGATCTTCGAAGCAGGTGAGGGAGAGCTCTGACGCGTAGGGGGAGAAGCCGAGGAGGAGAAAATGTGAGAATGAAGGATGGTCTAGGGTCCTATTTATAGGTGTCCCAAAGGTGGCTACAGTGGTTATGCGGCTATTCATAGATAGTAACTACCCAAATTACTAATTGCAGGCCGTTTCAATATTGTTTAATGCACGTAATTTTATAGTATTTTATTATATGCGGGGCAATATAATTTCAGTTTCTCGTACCCACCCATAATGGGTAGTTACGTTGGAGGTTACCCGCACAACAGACAGTTGAGATCGCGTGGGGAGGATCGGGCAGGGGCAGATCGACTGTCAAGGGGATCAACTAGAGGGGGACACGAATTGCTGGGGCCGACCAGGCGGCCGTCCCCCGGCGGCAGCCGGTCGCGAGCCTTAAAAAATTTGATGTTATAATTAATATTTATAATAAAATCACATGTATACATAAAATATAAGAATTTAAAATTTTATATATAAATGAATTTGTTTTTATTGAGGAAAATATAAAACAATTGTAAGGAATTATTCATTATTATTTTACAATTTATTGTAACTAAGTATGTGTACATTTGTAATGAAAAAGTTTTTATTGTAATTCTTTTTTGTGAAAAAGTAATGATTGTTACAATTAAGTTATTTGTAAAGACACAGATATTTGTTACGAGAAGTATTCACGTCGGGATTTAGAGAACGACCGCTACATACAATTATTTTCATTACTAAAAAGCTTTTGTAAAGATTTTAGTTAGTTGTTATAACGAATTTGGTTCTTACTAAATGTGCAATTTGTTGTGATGTGAGACGGTCGTCAACATGAATTATTTCTTGTCAAGTCGGTCAAGCCGCCGCAAACCTGATATGTGCCAGTTGTTTATTTATTGAAATGCATGTGAGTTGCTTGCAATGAAAAGTGGCGGGTCGGTCATGTCCGTAGACAGTACATACCAGTGCTGGAAGATGTACACCCCGGGAGCTCTGCCGTGTTTTATATGCCTCGTGGGGTCCCTTCACTGGTTGACCAAATTCAGTTATTGTCGGATGTTGATCACATCTAGGAGTACACCGGGTTGTACTTTGGGCATGGGTAGTGTAGTATGTCCACACCTAGAAGTGGTAGGACCGGTCACTGTCACCGACGATCATATTGGTAAGATCCGCGGGGTTCGCTACCCTATTGAAAGATAAAAGGTCAAACTATGTCGACATAGAGTGTGGTTGCCGGTTGTGAACTCCTGTGTGATTTTGTTTGTTAGTGAAGCTCTTAAATAACTGGTGTTCTACTGCTTTCCGGTTAATTTATTGCTTTGTTCATCCAGCTTGTGCTCATAATTTTATTTTTTATTTATGTAAAAATATATGCTACTGCTAACTCTTATGCTTCGATCATTATTGATTTGTTGAGGCTTACTCTCATCCCCAAGTCTTAGGAATCTTGGGGAGGATGTGTGAATCCACTTAATCTTTTAACTAACGGGTTGATGTTCGCCATTTTTAGGAGATGGAACAGCACGAGGTCCAGCAACCACGTGAGAGTGTACCCACTATAGAGCCATCAGCAGACACACCAGTCTCGTTTTCGATCCTTAGAGATGTGAGCTCTTAGTTGGTAGAAGCAGAAATAGTGTTGTAGTTTTATTTAGCTCAGTATTCTCGTTTTCTGAAATTGCTTCTGCTTGTCTGATGCGACGTGATGAGTTCCCATGGCCTGGTAAGACGATCATTCTATGCTTGGAGAGTGGGTAATGCCACTTGAAAAGCGTCGGGTGGCCGTCTTGGGCAGTAAGGCCCATCCGGCATGACCTAAGTGGTTGGAGGGAGGGTCTTATATGAGGCACTTCGTAAACCCGAACCACTTGTTAGAGATGCATGCAACCAGACAAAGTACTGCACGACACAAAAAATTATTCCAAACTCAAGGAGGAAATCAAACGTCTCCTCAGACGAAGGCTATTAGATAGGTTCTTATAGAATCAAGCGTCAAATCGACTAGCAGGGGGACAATCATGCACTCACCAGGAAGGGTCGGGAGGCGACCCCGAAGCAATCGTCCCTGGAGGAAGCTTCATAAAGACCTCACATTACTCTAACACGAGGGTCCCGCAGTATGAAGAGTCGACCCCTCGTCCCTCCCGGGGCATGCACTTGCGAACTCCCCACTACCATGGATTGAAGGTCCATCCTTCTCCCCTACAATAGGTCGAAGCTTATGCGAGGGTGTGCCCCTCGTCGTCCCTCTGGGACAAGCCCTCGCAAACTAATCACTGCCGCTAATCGAAGGTCTATCCTTCTCCCCTGAAGTAGGTTGAAGCTTACGCGAGGGTGTCCACCTCGTCGTCCATCCCGGGATAAGCCCTTGCGAACTCCTCGCTACCACATATCGAAGGTTCATCCTTCTCCCCAGCAGTAGGTTAAAGCCTATGTGAGGTTGTGTCCCTCTTTATCCCTCCCGGGACAAGCCCTCACGAAATGTCCACTATCGCGGATCGAAGGTCCATCCTTCTCCCATGTAGTAGGTTGAAGCCTACGCGAATGTGTGCCCCTCGTCGTCCCTCCCGGGTCAAGCCCTCACGAACTTCCCACTATCGCGGATCGAAGGTCCATCCTTCTCCCCAAAGTAGGTCAAAACCTACGCGAGGGTGTGCGCCTCGTCGTCCCTCTGGGGCAAGTCCTCACAAACTCTTTGTTGCCACGGATCGAAGGTCTATCCTTCTCCTCTACAGTAGATCGAAGCCTACGCGAGGGTGTGCCCCTCATTGTCCCACCCGAGACAAGCCCTCCCGAACTCCCTACTTTTGTGGATCGAAGGTCTATCCTTCTCCTCTGCAGTAGGTCGAAGCCTATGCGAGTGTGTGCCCCTCGTCGTCCCTCCTGAGACAAACCCTCGCGAACTCCCCACTGTCGCATATAGAAGGTATATCCTTCTCCCTCGCAGTAAGTTGAAGTCTACACGAACTCCCCACTGCCGCGGATCGAAGGTTCATCCTTCTCCTTGACAGAAGGTTGAATCCTATGCGAGGGTGTGCCCCCTCGTCGTCCCTCCCGGTACAAGCCCCATCGACCTCCCATTGTCGCAGATAAAAGGTTCACCCTTATCCGCCGCAGTAGATCGCGGCGTTGTCAAGGCCTGCTCCCCTCACGCTCGCCAGCAGGTTTGAAGTTCCACCCTTCACCATCTATCAGGGAACACATCCTAGCGATCTCCCATTGTCGCCAATCGAAGGTCCTCCCTTCTCCACCGTAGTGGGTCGCGACGTCGACAGGGCCTGCCCTCCTCGTACTCGTCAACGGTTCGAAGGTCCATCCCTTCACCGTTTCTCTGGGTTCCCCTGCTCCAGCGATCTCCCACTTCCGCCGATCGAAGGTCCGCCCTTCTCCTCCGCAATCGGTCGTGGCATCGCCAGGGCCTGCCCCCTCACGCTCGCCAGCGGTTCGAAAGTCCGTCCATCGCCGTTTCTCCGGTGCCCCTGCCCCAGCGATCTCCCACTATCGCTGATCGAAGGTCCGCCCTTCTCCGCCGCTATAGGTCGTGACATTGCCAAGGCCTTCCCCCTCGCACTCATCAGTAGTTCGAAAATTCTCCTTGCACTGTATCCGGGGTCCCCTTGCCCCAACGATCTCCCACTGTCGTCGATCAAAGGTCCTCCCTTCTCCACCGTAGTAGGTCGTGGCGTCGCCAGGGCCTGCCCCTCGCGCTCGCCAATGGTTAGAAGCGCCCAAACTTCACCTTCTATCCGGGGACACGCCCCTGTGATCTCTCACTGCTACTGATCGAAGGTCTGTCCTTCTCAGCCGCAGTAGGTCACGACACCATCATGTCTGGTCCCCCTCGCGCTCGTCCAGATTCGAAGGTCTGCAATTCACCATCACACTCAGTGACATCCCCAGCTCGGTGAGCTGGATTTCTCACTACCTGGCTAGAAGTGTCCGCCCTTCGCCTTAGTAGTAGGTCACAGTTTCGTATGTGTCTCATCCTTCAACCGCCAACATCAAATGGGCAAACCAGAGTTGCCTACGCAAAAAACACGAGTACAAGCCTGATTATCATCAAAAGATGCTCAAAGCTTGAGCAATTAACAACAATCAAACAATACATACATAGAAACCAAGGTGCAAAAAACACGAGTACAAGCCTGCAATAGTTTGACGACTTGACCACGCGCTACCCCGGTATGAAGGACCGCCCTTCATTCAGGACGCGACACCATCAGGGACTCATCCACACGTCGCGCACACCTTGCTCACATTGCGCCTTGCACACACGTGCACATTGTGCCCAACACAACCATGCGCGCACCTCACACACTCTACACCTTGCGCACATTGCGCCCAGTGTGCGCATCGCGCACACTACATCCATTGTGCACACCACTTCTAGCACACAATTGATGGACTCCAGGAACTTATGTGGGAATTGATGGGTTCCCCATAGAGTGTTATATGCACCCCCACACTTGGGTGCGGGCATCAGAAAAATTTCCCAATAGTGCGTAACCGCCCGCTAGTGGGGGAGCAGACCGAGGTGAAATCGCCCGGGCTTAATCGCCTGGCTCAACCGCCTGGCTCTCCAGCTGCCCAAACCGAGTGGCCCTCCGCCCTCTAACCGCCCAAACGGAGCAGCCACCTTGCCGCCCGGGACGGGTGACCCCTTGGCCGCCCGCCCCATCCCTCTGTCGTCCCGCAAAGGGCGTGAGGATACCTAGATTGGGCATCCCTCTGACCCCCCATCTGAGCAGCCTTCTTTCCGCTCAAGGGGGCGACACCTTGGCCTCCCATCCCCCTTGTCGCCGCCATGCAAGAAGGGCAAGACCGCCCAAATCGGGCGGCCCTCTAGCTGCCCCATCTGGGCAGTCTCCTCCCAGTTTGGGGCGGGCGGCCCCTTGGCCGCCCTTCCCCTCGTCGTTGCCCCGCAAAGGGGGCGAGGCTGCCCAGATCGGGTGGCCCTCATGCCACCCGATCTGGGCAGCCTTCTTCCCGTCCAAGGGGGCAACACCTTGGCCGCCCACCCCCTTGTCATTGCTTTGCAGCCCAGATTGGGTGGCCCACCCCATCTGGGTGGCCCCTGGGCCATCCACCCCCTCGTCGTCATCCCGCAAAGGGTGCGAGGCCGCTCAAATCGGGCGGCCCTCCGCCCGCCCGACCTGGGCGGCCTTCTTCCCGTCCAGGGGGGGGGGGGGGGGGCTGTCCGCCCGCCCCCCTTGTCGGTGCTCCGCAAGGGGGCGAGGCCACCCAAATTGGGCTGCCTCCTCCTCGCTCGGCCGCCAGCCTCGCTGGGTCGCCCCTCCCCTTGCTCAACCGCCGATCGAGTGGTCGGGGGTCCCGTTGGGCTCGAACCGTCCAAAAGGGCAAGATCGTCATTTCCGTAAAGTTGGCGATCAGTGTGCCCCCATCCGGACATTCCTATTCTTCAGTATGGTAGTTACCAGGTAAAATTACCGAGTCGCCCGTACTCAAATCTATAAATAGGACCCATACCCCCTTTATTTTGGAGGGTGGCTTCTTTTTCTCCTCTCGGAAATTCCTCCTATGAGTTTCTCCCCCCTCCTTGTGCGCACTTGCACGATCTTGCACCCACCTCCTCCTTGCGTGCTCTTGCCCATGGTGGACTCCGGACAGGCCACTGGCAGAGGCAACCGTCCGGACATGCTTTGGGAAGAAAGAGGGAATCGGGATTTTGGTTGGCACGTGGGAGGGGGAGATAAGCAAATTGGCTAATTGCCGACCAAATTTTCTTAATCTAATGGCTAGAATTTATTCTATGACAGAAACTATGATGAATAAGTCTGTATTTAATAAATTGAAACTAATATTTTAATTTACAGCATAAAAAATGACAGAAACCTAAGTTCTGTTTTGGGCGAAAAATTGCAGATTCTTTGGCTCATATGAATTATAAAACTTTAAAATCAGATTTCACTTCAACCGCTCAACGAAAGTTAATTAAGGCTCCTCTCAAACTTATTTTCACCGGTCAAGCGGTCACGACCGCATGTACCGGACCTTAATTAAGTTTCGGTTCATACGGTCGTAACCTCTTGACCGGTGAAAATAAGTCCCCCCAAACAGAGCCTAAATCTGAAAGTTGTTGGACGACTACTCTCATAAAAACTCATAAAATAGAGTGTTTAATTTAAAATTTTTATGGAGTTTTGATGATGGCTCCTTTTTATACAAATTAATCATCTTGAGCTGATTTCTTGTGCTTCAATTATCGGATCGAGTAATCATCACTAACATTAGACTTACGGAGACTGTTGGAAGAAAATAAAAAGAAGTTCTAATTAGAAATCTTTTATTTTTCTGTTTGACGGTTACTACTATCATTAGATCGTCCCTTAATTGCATTCAAGTGCCTTGACATGTTTTGAAATATACAAATAAGATTCTAGGAAGGTGGGTACGCGGAGAATTGCATATTACATTTTTCAACTCAACTTTAGACTTGTTAAAAAAATTGAACCGACAAAGCCTATGTAAGATCCAAGGACTTAAAGCAATGGGGGTGTTCGATCCCGGGAGGGTCTCGACAACCCTCCGCTCACTGGTGCGCCCAGAGAAGAAGAGTGGAGAGGGATTGGAGTGTGTGGACTGCAGTCCAGATGCGGGGTTAGTTGGTAGATGGTTTGAACCTGTGGTGTGGTGCCCCATTCAACAAAAGTGCCTTTATAAGTATTGTCTCCAAAAATTTAAAGCAAAAATTACTACTCCGAGCTCTAGATCATAGGTGGGGTAGTTTCGCTCGGGTCTTCTGATGTGTGTGCTACGACCTTCCTATGTTCCATTAATATGGCACCCAAACATTTAACGAGACGTAAGTGTAGATTTGAAACCCACCCTGTCCAAAGGGAATGGTCAAGAACTTGTGTTTGTTAAACTTCGCATAAAGCGTATGTTCCCATAATTTGATAATTAGGCCAAGTCCCACATATGCACCGCGGAGCTCTGTTGATGTAGAGAAGAAGCAAATGGAGAAGCAAGAAGCAGACAAGCAACAAGGCGACATGAAGAAGCCACTAGGAGTGGAAGATAACCAACAAAGCTAAGACAAGGAAGAATAAAGGCACCCATGGAAAACCTAGCTAGAGAATATGCCCTAATGAAGAAGCCAAACACAAAAGGATTCTTGGCGATGGTGCAGATAACTTTCCCTCTTATAAACCAATCAATTTTTTATCTACACTGTATTTATGTTTGCCAAGTGGCCACCATCCCCCTTACTTGATTTACTTTAATAAGAGGTGTAAAATATTAATATACATAACAATGAGCCAATTAAAGGGGGGGCTAGGATTTGTCCTTGGCTAAACATTCAAAATTGTCAAATATAATGACATGTACATTCAAAAAGTAATAATATATATTATAATCTATTTTTAAACCTTTAAAAATATAATATTCATTAAAGTAATTAAATTTTATTCTTAAATTAAAAATAATGATGAAAATTCATAAAAAATTTTTTTTTACTAAAGCTCTCACACCTATTATGGTAGGATTTCATTAGACATGTCAGATATTTTTCAGAAATAATGTCATTATGCATTTTAACAGTATTTTCGATGAGTTATCACTAAACTCATCAATTTTATTAAAATTCATATTGATTTGACATTAATTAACACGGGTGAAGATTGTTTTAATAAAAATTGAAAAATGATGTATAACTATTTTTCTATTAATTAATGTATAGTGTGTCTCTCGGTTGGAGTAATTTTGTGGTTGGTCGTTCAGGTAGGGCCCCATGCCTATCACATATATATCTTATTGTAACACCTCTCCCTTCAATCACAGTGGCCTCTTAGCGAGCATGTTAATGGGCTGCAGCTCAAGCACCCCAAAGCCTCTTCACGTCTGTTTTTCAGTGTTAGAAACCAGACCGGGGGTCCCACACGGGTAAAGGCCCGGCCCTGGCCTACTGCAGTCGAATGACAAACAAGCATCCCCAACCAAATCTCCCGGGGTCCCACATATCGGGTAAAGGTCGGGTAGGTTGTTGAGGCCCTAGGTATGAGAGGTTGGCTAAGGCGCCTCTTATAAAGGAGGTCTCGTGATCAAGCCCGGGGCCTCAACAACCTACCCGGCCTTTACCCGATATGTGGGACCTCGAGAGATTTGGTTGGGGATGCTTGTTTGTCATTCGACTGCAGTCGGCCAGGGTCGGGCCTTTACCCGTGTGGGACCCCCGGCCTGGTTTCTAACATTCAGCAACAACGCATTGTTGAGGAGGGGTCTCGAACCCGCAACCTTCTTGATAAAGAGTCTTCAAACTACTCTTCATCACCAATTGAGCTACAACTCCATTGGCAGACTACATTGGCAGCCTGCTTCTAGAGTTCTATTTTGGCGATCTAGCTCTTGCGGGCTGACTGTCTCCTCTGGCGGTCTGTCTTGGTGAAATAGCTCTGGCGGTCTGTCTTGGTGAAATAGCTCTGGCGGTCTGCCTTGGTGAACTAGCTCTGGCAGTCTGTCTTGGTGAAATAGCTTTGGCGGTCTGGTTTCAACAGTCAAGCTATCTTGAAGAGGACAAGTGAGATCATGTCTCTAATAGAGCAAGGGTGTGCATGGTGGAGGTTTAACCACTATTGCGGCGTAGCGGTTAAAGTTGGCTAACCACTCATATTGCTCCTGACGACTTACTGCGATCTGTGGATGAGTGACCGCGACAACATTGCTCTGTTACTGGGTGGTTAGTTAGTCTAACCGTGCTGCTCACCGCGATCTGTAAATAGTAGTTTGTTGAGTTCGTCTGTTGTAATTTAGTCTCACATCATCTGTTGTATTCTCTCTCTATCTCCTCTCTCCTATAAATAGGGGGTTATACTTATGTAATTTTAACTTTTTCGAAATGAAAAAAAACATGTTATTTATATTTTTTCACATGGTATTAGAGGACAACCCGATCCTTGCGGACTCCCGTTTTCTAACCTCCCGCTGAGCTCTTCTGCGGACTCTAGTTTTTTCTAACCGCCCACTGAGCCCATTAAGTCCTTTTTATCAGCATTTCTTTATGTGCACTGCCGCTTAGCCCCCCTCTTCGCTTCTTGCGGTTTCCGCGGGCTCTGTGGTGCGGCCTCTCTTCTAACAACGCGGATTCTTGTTCTGTCCGCCTTTTCTATGGAGACTCCAGAACTCTCTTATTCTACTTTGTCCGCGCCATGTCCTCAAACCACACATGTTGCTTTTACTCCTTTCGGCAATCTTGGAACTGCTTCCAAGCTGACTGGCCCAAACTATCCGGATTGGAGTGTTTCGTTTGTGTTCTTGTTGTAGTCTCAATTCAAACGTCATCATCTCACTAATGACCCTCCTGCTCGAGGGTCTGCCACCTTTGATGACTGGGATGTCAGTGATGTTTTGGTCAGGACAAAGCTTGCTAATAGTTTATCTGATAAGTGCCTTCCTATTATTCGCCATGATGAGACGGTTAAAGCCTCTTATACTCATCTTGCTGCTTTATACTCCAAGGGCACTCAGACTTCGCGCATATACACTTTATATGTTGATCTTTTTGCTTGCCCCACTTTGACTCCTACTGCCGCTTACGAGGTGTAAGCTCTTGGGGCTGAAATTGTTCAGCATTGTCCTCTCTTTGTTGATCTTACTGAACAACACAAACACTTCCAAAACCTTCTAGTTGTGTGTTATCTTCTCCGTCTTCCAGAGTCGTATGATATGATTCAACAACAAATTCTAGCAATGACTGAATCTCCCACCATTGATGATACTACTGCTCGCATCGCCGCTGTTACTACTCCACTTTAGCGTCCTCTGCTTGCCTCCCCACCCCATCCTGATGTCATTCTCATTCGACACATTCTGGTAATTCTAGTGGTCGTAGAGGTCACTCTGGTGGGCATGGTCTGTCTCGCCATCTCTGTTCTCATTGTGGAAATATAGGACATCTTGTGGATCGTTGTTGGGTCAAGTATCCCCATCTTCGTCCTTCAACGGGTGACACTACAAGGAAATCCACATCCCTTGCCTCCTCTTCAGGAACTACTAATATGGTCACTCAGGGTAAGTGGCCTTTAGACTCGAGGGCTACTAATCACATGACCAACAATCCTCGTTTATTCTCTCGTTAGGACAATCATAACCGGTCACCTCCGATTTTTTATTGCGGATGGAACTTTGTCTCCTGTGTGCGGGACTAGTACAATCCACGTCACTCCATCTCTACGGCTTAAGGGCACGCTCTACGCCCCCACTTTTTTGTGTAATTTACAATATGTTCCTACTATCTGTAAACAACTAAACTGTACGGTTACATTTACATCTGATACTTATTCTTTTCAAAATCCTTACTACAAGGAGAAGATTGCTACTAGAACTAAAAACAATGGTCTCTTCTTCCTAGATAATGTTACTGCTTTCTCCACTTCTCTTCTACAATGTCATCTTCTTCTTGGTCATCCTCCTCATCGCCTCATCTGCCAACTCCTACCGGATTTACCTCAGGGGGTCTCCTCCCTAAACTGTGAAGCCTGCCAACTTGGTAAACATCATCGCTCATCCTATCCAGCAAGGCAAAGACGTAGTTCTTCTCATCATTTTGATCTTGTCCACTCAGATATATGAGGTCCTTCTCCTACTAGGTCTGTTGGTAGGTGGAGTTTATATTTTGTTACTTTAATTGATGATTTCTCACGATGCACTTGGCTGTATCTGTTAAAAGAACATTCTAAAATTTTTTCTGTGTTCACTGCATTTTATAATGAGATACATATACAATTTGGTGTTTTCATTAAAGTTCTTCGTACTGAAAATGCTAGAGAGTATCTTAGTCATCAAATTTTGGATTTTTTTCATGCATCGTGACATAATTCATCAAACTAGTTGTTCATACACTTCTCAACAAAATGGTGTTGCTGAACACAAAAATCGTCATCTCCTGGATGTTGCTCACATTCTTCTCACACAAATGAATGTTCCCCGTTCATATTGGGGTCATATTATACTTCTCTCTTGTTATCTCATTAACCCCATTCTCAATTCGGTTCTTCAGGGCAAAACCTCGTTCTCCATCCTGTATCCAAGAGCCACACCATTTCCTTTACCTCTACGTGTACTTGGTTGTATAGTGTTTGTCCACTCTCCTTCTCCTAGTCATGACAAAATTTCTCCTTGTTCTGTTAAGTGCATCTTTTTTTGCTACTGTCTGACTCAAAAAGGGTATCAGTGTTTTGACCCCTTCTCCGAAAATAATATGTTTCTATTGATGTCACATTATTTGAAGATACACATTACTTTTATCGAGCCTCTACTCTCTCACCACCTGATGATTCCCTTTCTATACTTATTATTTTGGCACCTCTACCTGAGCCTACTCTTTCTCCTATGTCTCTTCCTCCTCTTCCTATGCCACTTTCTGTTTCTCCACCTCTCTCGATACTTCTCTGCCTTTGGAGTCATTGGTGACAGTTTCCGAGCCAGTAGTCTCTTCGATAGGTGGATCTGATACAGACAAGTCGAATCTTTCCTATCACTCTACGAAAGAAGGTTAGAATGTGCACTAAATATTTCATTAATGATGTTGTCTCGTATTCTCGTCTTCCCTCAATTGGAAGGAGTTTTGCTCTCTCTCTCGGCAACTATCACTCCTGCTACCTATCAGGAAGCTCTTAATATTTCTCATTGGAAGGCTATCATGGATGAAGAAATGAAGACCTTGATCGAAATGGGTACTTGGACTCTTGTCCCTACCCCTCCAAGGGTGGATATGGTTGGTTGTTAGTGGGTCTTTGTCATCAAATTTCATCTTGATGGAACTATTGATCGTTATAAGGCTAGGCTGGTTGCCAAAAGTTTTACTCAGACATATGCTGTGCACTTCCTTAACACCTCCTCGGTTGCTCGCATTATCACAATCTGTGTTTTTTTTGTGGCTGTTAACAGGGATTAGGAGACATCTTAGTTAGATGTAAAGAATACATTCTTTTATAGTGATATGCAAGAGGTGGTATATATGGATCAACCTCCTGGTATGTTGCTCTGGGAGGGTCTCAGGTGTGCAAGTTGCGGAAGACAATATATGTCCTAAAGCAAAGTCCACAGGTCTGCTTTGATAAGTTCAGCAAAGTTATTTCAATTGTTGGTTTTGCTCGAAATTCTACAGATCATTCTCTTTTCATACATAAGACTTCTAAAGGGCTAGTTGTTCTTGCTGTCTGCATTGATGACATCCTCCTTACCGATGATGATAAGGAGGAAATTGATCTAACAAAGTGACATCTGCAATATTTTGCTACAAAAGATATGAAATCTCCTAAATACTTTCTTGGAATAAAAATCTCACGAAAACACAACTCTGTAGTGCTCTCACAACAAAAATATGCGCTGGAACTTTTGAAAGAGACTGGTCTTCTTAGGGCAAAACTTGTTTGGTGTCTGATGGTCATTGGTGATGACAAGTGTTGGACTGAGGATTCGCCTCTTCTTTCAGATAATACTAAGTACAGACGATTGGTGGGAAAACTCATCTATCTAACTGTCATCAGACCGGATATTTGCTATGCAGTAGGCAAGGTCAGTCGTCTATGCAAGCCCTCAGATCTTCTTAGAGCAAAACATGTTTGATGTCTGATAGCGATTGGTGATGACAATTATTGGACTGATGATTCACCTCTTCTTTTAGATAATACTAAGTAGGGACGATTGTTGGGAAAACTCATTTATCTAACTGTCATTATACCAGATATTTGTTATGCAGTGGGCGATGTCAGTCAGTTTATGCAAGCCCTTAGGGAGTGTCATCTTTGTTTAGCCTTGAAAAATCTTAGAATATGTGAAATGGTCTCCAGAAAAGGGATTACTATTTCAGAAGCATAACCATCTGAAGAATGAAACCTACTATGATGCCAGTTATACTGACAATAAAGAAGATAAAAAGTCTACATCTGGTTTTTGCATCTTTACAGGAGGAAATCTGATTCGTTGGAAAAGCAAGAAACAATCTGTTGTTCGTTCAAGTGCTGAAGCTAAGTACAGAAGCATTACCTCAATAACTTGCGAGTTGAAATGATTGCGTGCTCTTATGCTTGACTTAGGGGAGATCTATGATCATCCCTTGTCAATGTTCTGTGACAACAAATCTGTTATATACATATCGAAAAATTCAGTTTTTCATGAAAGGACAAAACACATTGAAGTTAACTGCCACTACATCAGAGAAGAAATATTGAAGAAATACATCTGCACTACATTTGTCACTTCCGACAAAAAACTTGCAGATATCTTTATGATACGACCGAAATAGTTATGCGTATTACCGCAAGTGTACGCGTCGAATCAAGTAAAGTGTGAGTAGAGATCGTTCCATCGGAGAATTGGTTAATCTAAATCTTGCAAATACTAGATATTCCGTTTCTTTAAATTCAAACAGATCTAATGAGGTGGTTTTGAAAATTAATAAAAATTCTAAACAATGATTTAAACTAAATATGCTATTTGAAGAGATACTTTTTTATCAGTTGAAAAGAAACAATCTTGTATTTTTGATTTCCTATGTGCATTAAGGTGATGTATGAAAATAATATCTTGTAATAATATTTGATCAAATTATCTTGCAACGATTTTTATAAAAGAAATCTTCATCTCTCGAATCTCGAAAATTTTGATATCATATATTTCTCTAGTCATCTCTAACTTAGATAGAATGAAGGATACTGCAAAAAATTAAAATCAGAGTTGCTAGTAAGTAAGAGAAATTTGTTTCTCCTCTCTAAACTGTAGCGAACTTAAGATCACTTACATTTCTCCTCTCTCGAATCTCGAAGCGTAGTATAATAGTCGAAACTTTAAGTTAAAAATTCACATCACTCGTCTCTCGATTCTTGTGGTGCGATAAGGTAGCCTTTAAACTAATATTATATCATTCATCTCTCGATTCTCGCAGCGAAATAAAAGATAAAAATATAACCTAAAAATTTCAATATCAAATTCAAAAGTTCCACCAAGATAAATTATCAAACAAATTCAAACATAAGAGAAATTCACCATCAAAACACACATAGTACTCTCTTCATACAAGACTACGAGAGTTTAGTTCATAACGGAGATAAAACGTCGCAAAACTAGAAAGATCTTACAGTATATAACATCTGAAATTCGGATCTACCCTCTTCAATGGCTGAAACGCAGATCCTCCAGTCAAGAAACCTTAGCCACAATCTCATCTCTACTCCAAATGACAAAAAGATGCTTCATTTTACTTCTCCCCCTCTATTTGTGATTGTACACGCTTCATATAGACTACAGGATTTCTGAAAGGAAGCCTCCTTTCATTTCCATAACTATCATTTTTGAATACTTTCAGAAATTTGAAATTCAAATTCGCAGATTTGTTGCAACAAATTTTTTCTGTCCAGTTTTCAGTAAAAACTGCTCCAAAATTTCTGTAATTTTACTGTAACAATTCTTGAATGCTCCCTATGCTTAACATCGGTCGTGCAAGTTAATTTTTTCATGATTTACTATCATAAAAACAAGTTAAAACATCAATAATACCTGAATTTTCTCACAAATAATGATTTACTCGTTTACATATGCTTTTAATCAAAATATTTCGAATAAATTAGCCAAAATGAGACGAATTTCCTTCATGACGCACAACGTGCACTTTCCTCCATAACTCCTTTGTATGAAGTACTGGATCGTGGACTCGAGGTTGGTCATCACCTCACCGGGACAAGTTTCTGCTTCTCTTTCGGATGTCTGTGACAATTTGAGCATGATTGACATATATGCTCTAGCTTGAGAGAGTGTTAGAACTGACGGTCTGGTAGTTTGGCGGACTGGCGGTTTGACCTGGCAGACAGGTGTTGATGATCTAGCGGTCTGGCAGTTTGGCAGACTGGCGGTCTGCAGTAACAGTCTGGTCCTGGTGGTCTGGTTCTGAAGGTTTGGCAGACTACATTGGCGGTCTGCTTCTGGTGTTCTGTTCTGGCGATCTAGCTCTTGCAGACTGACTGTCTCCTCTGGCGATCTGCCTTGGTTAACCGGATCTGGCGGTCTGGTTTCAACAATCAAGTTATCTTGAAGAGGACCAGTGAGATCGCGTCTCTGATGGAGCAAAGGTGTGCATGGTGGAGGTTTAACTGTTGTTGTGTTCTAGTGGTTAGAATTGGTTAACACTCTTATTGCTCCTGACAACTTACTGGGGGTCTGTGGATGAGTGACCAGCGGGAACATTGCTCTATTACTAGGCGGTTAACTAGTCTAACTGCACAGCTCGTCGCGGTCTTTAAATAGTAGTACGTCGAGTTCGTCTGTTGTAATTTAGTCTCACATCGTCTGTTGTATTCTCTCTCTATCTCCTCTCTTCTATAAATAGGAGGTCATACTTCTGTAATTTTAACTTTTTTGAAATGAAAAAGCATGTTATTTAGATTTTTTCACAGCTACAAGCAGACCCCACAGGCATGCGAGCAGGTAAATGGACAAGGCTTGAGATTTCCTCTTTCTGGGCGAGTGCTCTAACTGGAACAGTTGTGAACTTGCCCAGCCAGAGTTCTCCAAGGACTAGGACTCGCCTAATGTGAAGTCACCGAGGCGAGGATCGTCGCTGGTATGCACCGTGAACTCGCCACTGCTAGTTAAAAGAAGCACGCGAGAGTGCCTCGTTGGGTTCCAAGAGGACTATTATTCACCAGCTTTGGTATAAAATTGCAGCTACACTGAGCTCGCCGCTCTTCTGAACTCGTATGTCCTTTGGGGACGCAACTACGCTGAGATCGCAGTTGCGCTTATCTCACTGTCCTAAAGGAGTCCGGGAATATATCATGGCGAGGAGTGGTGTGATCAGGAAGAATGGACTCGTCTGCTTTGACCTAACGATTGATGACTCACTCCTGTTACCTGTAAGTGGGTTTATAAGTTGAAGAAGATGGCACCAACAGTCTCTTGTTTGTGGAGCTTGAGCTCGCCCGAGCACTTTGGGGGTGAGTCGGGTTGAGCTCGCTAAATGGGGGTTGTACAACAACAATTATGACCGCTTCCAAGAAAATAAAATAGTTTTGAACATAAAAATGAATGAAGTTCCTTATGTGAGGTCGGATGTTCACAGACAACGGTTCATAACCATCACGTTCATGACTGCCAACATATAGCTGGGAAGAAAATCAAAATTGAATTCCTTTCTAAAGTGAGCGTACAAATAATTGGACAAGAACAATGTGCCGCCTTTTTCTGCTGTATGTTGACAATAATCGTCACGAGGAACTCGGAGGAGGAAGTATTAGGCTCAGGGCTAGCTAGCTTTCGGTTTGACATGAAGGATTGGGTGAGCCTTCTTTAAGCTTATCATCAAGACTAAGAGAACGGTGTGCTGTTTCCTAAAAAGGCACGGTGGAGACGATTGTGAATTCGGCATAGTGAAAGTTACAAACTCCACTGGAGGTGTCTGAAACTTCGGCGAGATGATGGGAGGATTCAGCCGACCCTTTGCCTAACTTACTTACGCGGGGATTTTATCTGACTTCAAAGGCCGGATTAATTGCTTTTTGTCAAACAGTTAATGGTTCATATGACTGAAGCCGCGGACCACCGCCTCATTTTGATGGCACCTAAAGTATCTCCCCGTGCCCAAGTATGTCAGTCTACCCTAGACCCTCTATTTTCTCCCCCTTAAAGAGGGACACAAGTTCCAGTCTACAAACAGAACCAAGAAAATGATGAAATCTATGGAGGAGATCCTGATGTCAAAATGACATCTGTTACGTCTTATTCACGGGATCGAAAACTAGGGCCAGCAGAAGGAGACATTACTGTCTCATCAAAGATCCCCGGCTCATCCCCGCCCCCGGAGATTAGTGGATGACACCGTGAGGAGGTGCAGAGTCCTCCGATATCGCGGTGACAATGAGCAAGCCCATTTTCAAAATATTCAATTTTATCTTTTGTAATGACTCTAAAGAGAAAGGTGTGACATATTTGTTGGGTTTTTTCTAGGGGTAATAGAGTTGAAGAAAATCTAACTAGAACTGAATCTTGCGAAAACCATTTAACAAGAAGTGTTGAAATTGTTGACAGTGGCAGTAAGGTGGGCGGTCTGATGTGGCAATCGAACAGTTACCAGAGACTCTATAGAATCGGTGGATAGCCGGGGTATCTCTTTCCTCCACGGTCTAGATCAGCAAATGCTCCCTGGTGGAGAAGGCGGCTGAGGGTTGTCTAACGCGGAGTGCAGAAGTAAATCAGTGCCTCTACAGGAATCCACACGAGCGGCAAAGAACCCCATGGTCTTGTCCAACAAGTTCCGGGTCGAAAAAGGAATGCCCCCAGCGTCTGGTTATGGGATCGTGGAGATTGACACGAATTGCGTGGACTAGATTCGTAACAGGAGACCGGCTATCTGGCGAAGACTGTCCGCAATTGTGCGGACGATGTTGATATTCGGCAATTGGCGCGGTTGCTCAGGATCAGAGATTTGTTTGGAGACGGAGTTTGCTCTTGTGATTTAGGGAGTGTGACAAACTGGTTTTGCCTAGTCTGTGGAGATCGCCTGGTGCGTTGGTTGCAGAGTCCGCCGAACTGCAAGGATTGGGCATTGGAGAAAAAACCTTCGGCAATTATCTGTCTATTTATACCGCAGAGTTATAAAAGCAGACGTGTGTCACCGCTATCTGCAGAACTGAGACTTTAATTGGAGTAAACAAAGAATGTCTGCATAATCTTGCGGGTTGGTTATGCGGATAAAGTGGTGTGTCTGCACTTCTTGTGGACATCTCTTTCTTCAGTGGCGGATTGATACTTGTATCCGCACTTGTGCGGACACGTGATGCTAGCCGCAGGATTGACGGGTGGTTATCCTATCGCTATGAGCGGTGACGACACTGCTCCTCACATCTATAAATAGTAGTCCCCGACTCGTCATATATAACCGAGAACAGTGAGAACTCGGCTCGCGCTTAAAACTTGTGGTTACGTTTTTCTAACTGGCGTGACTAAATGAGGTTGATTATCTGTGCAGGCTGTGCGTCTAGCATTAGGCGGTTAGACAACTAGTGAAAGTTTTGTGTAGAACAATTCGCTGTTAACAGTCAGCGGATAATAGCAGGTCACGGTCTCTCCGGCTTGAAGTCACCTTACTCGGGGTTGCAGATAGAGTTTGGAATTCGCCTGGTCTATCAACGGGTTCTGTTCAAAGTTAAATATTCAATAACAAGCAGTCCATGCGGCTAGTTGTGGACAGACGACTTGGCCGGTCTTGGCAGACAGGGCTTGCGGCTTGAACAGTTCGTGCGGTTACAGTTTCTGTCTGTGCGGTTTCTTATTTGCCTACAGTTGTATTTTTTTCTATTTTCCTTGAGAACATTGGCGAAATCATGTCACGCAACGTATGCATTGCCTTGTAAATCAAATTGAATTCCAGTTTATCACTCACGTGTTTCTGTTGTGTTGATTACTACTTGGCTTCTTGTGTGATTGAGTGTTCTTGCGACCTCTTTTGGCTTCTAATCTTAAATTTTTTACAAGTAGAGCGATGGCGAGTCGGCAGGGAAGAAGTGGCGAACCCTCGCTTTCGCCTTCCGCACGGCTTCCGTCTTCCGCCAGACGCATGCGAAAAGCAGAATTTTGTCTCGGATGGGGTATAGGAGAAAACCACAAAATTAAAGAAACGGATTTTAGGAAAAAACAACTCCCAACACTGTTTATTGCCAAAGTCCTGGTGCGGCCCAACTGCACAGCATCCCAATAGCCAAAACAAACGTCGTTTTACTTTCATTGAAGTCCCAATAAACTTGATGCTTTGAGTACATGAGCAAATTAACCAGGTAGGCTGGTTCACATTCCCAACACTTTTTAGTGTTCAATCAATTGGGTCAATCCATCCTTTGTTTATCTTCCATAATATAAATTATTCGTATATTCTCACTGTTCAAACTCTCTTAGTTGATTGTGAAAATGTCGATCGAAGCATCCAGATGGAGATCAATGTAGAATCCCCTAAACATTGCCCCTAGGTGGGTATAAATAGGCAAACCCTATGAGTATCTACGGGTATCGGATATCCGTGTATCCGTACTGACCCGTTAAGCATCCGAATCCGTTAATTGTCCAAATATATATTAACAATCTTCTCATATATTTGTGACAAATAACGTGTACATCTCATAGTGCAAAAAGTAGAGAGTAATAAGAGAAGTTTTCGATTTTACGCATTTACAGAATAGTTAGCACATTTAAACAAAAGTAAGAGTTTTTCAAAAAACAGTAACATAAACATTCAAACATAAAGTGATCTCAGGAGTAAATAAGTCTGAAAACAAAATAACAATGGATCAAAATGTATAACAATTCTACTCAGAGAGTAGATCATCAGCATTCATGTCAAAGTCTAGTTTCTCTCCTCCATCTTCGCCAGTGTGACTCTATGAATTCATAAACATATGCAGGCGACGTATCAAAGTAAACTAGCTCTATCTAAATGAGTTTAGTACTCGTAGTAGTAGTGAAGTAATCTTGTCAGCATCTCAATCCAGTTTTAGTAGGACCAGTCAAGTTATAATTTTAATAAATCACACATTATTATCTTACTCATTAGTGACCACTATGTAACTTATCATATGACTTGGCACACCGTCATTTGCAATATTATCAGATGTGGAATAATGTGTTATGATCACTAAAGTTAGATTAATTTATACAACGACTTTCTATTCTCAGTTGAATAATTCTTGAATCAACTTACAGTGAGAAAGATGTTAAGTTATCAAATGTGAAAAGACTAGCATCCAACCATCTTGGGTTTGTATCAAAAAATTATTTGGGATTTTCAGTATGTTAATAGATGTTTGAATGTTGTAGCTATAAGTTCTTATCATTAAAACATAAACATAAGAGGAAAATTTTATATTTCTATGAACTTTAATCTCATCACCCCCAATGTTTTGATTGTGAGAGCTCTATTTAAGCCTTTTATCAAGGCGTCTACAACATTATCTTTCGACCCCACATCAATTAGGGTCACAATCCATTGACTTGTGAGGGAGG
Source organism: Platanthera guangdongensis (assembly GCA_039583875.1). Classification (NCBI taxonomy): domain Eukaryota; kingdom Viridiplantae; phylum Streptophyta; class Magnoliopsida; order Asparagales; family Orchidaceae; genus Platanthera; species Platanthera guangdongensis. The sequence goes on along the minus strand of CM077161.1, from coordinate 181,137,138 downwards.
TCAAGTCACATGTAATTCTTCAAAAGTGCCCCCTCAAGGCACTCACCACCGAGCTCGAACGTTCACAAAATTTTTGCAATATGTGAACTTCTGGGCTAGAAGCATCTCTATAAGCCTGTCTGCAAGATTCTCTTTAAAATGACAAGGTACTTCAACCTCAAATGCTGAAAGTGCAAATATAATGTGGTCCCTCAACTAAGCTTGTTTCGGAAAATTCTGCCCTCTGGTCTGGCTCCTGACAATAGAATCCTGAACATGACTATCTGCCTCAAGTTCCTCCACATCTTGATCATCAACTCTTGGTACTTCATTAATAATCTCATTTGTTGAAACCTATGGTCCGCATCTCTTTAGTTTGATAATATCAAAATCTCGAGTTGTATTTGATCATACATGTGTTGGGTATAGTGTGCAGGTTTCTATGTACAAAAGGACAAGAAAATCAACTTATGCAACCTACCGTCACGCGCTAGGTCTACCGCTCCGCGCTAGCTCGAAATTGCTGAGAAAACTCGGCGAACCGCTGAGAAACAGTTACCAACGGGCGCTAGCATCTTACCGCGACGCATTATCATAAAAGTGAAAAAATATTTTATTTTGACATTTTTCCAAATCTACTAGACAACTATCACCATCGCGCGAATCGACCTATCGCCGGGCGCTAGCCCTACCGCCGGCAGTAGCGTATTTTTCAAGTCATATAAAAGCGTGTGTTTCTTTTCCTAGAAAAAACACAAAGGAGAATATTTCATTCTAGGGTTCGGCCGCCATCTGGAGGAGGGCGAACTTTTATCTCCGTCGAATGACAAGCACTATTTCTTCCTCCCGCTCGTGATCGAAGAACTCTCGCGAATGAAATCTTCAACGATAATTTGCGGCTGATCGACTGCAACTAGAACGATTTTCAAGAGCATCGATCGCGCACCATTCCTCGGAGGAGTTCTACGTTTGAGGGAGAAATAACTTTTAAACTCTAAATTTTTCTTTTGTATTTTTCTTTATTTTATCTCATCTTGGTGCAAGGGAAATCGATCTGTGAGGTCGTCGGATTCCTGGGAGGAGTTTGAAGGAAATCGTCCTGGGATGACGTCTAGATCTGGGAGATCTAGTGAGGCTCTAATACCCTTCCGGGGAGGAAGGTGAAGAGTTGGCTCCTTGATCCTCTTGGGAAGAAGAGCGAGAGTCAACCAGTCCTGGGAGGGTCAGTATAGAAACCAAAACAAATTTGTATTCATTGCCTCCGATCTCCGGCATCTCGGAGATCCAGTTTTGTTATTGTAAACAATTGTTCTTATTTTGAATAAAATTATATTTTGTTTATTTCATTTCAGAATCGTAGTTGTATGTTACTAGCAATTTGAGCGCTGTGTGGGAAATTAGATAACGAAGTTTTACAAGAGAATCAATCTCTGTGACCTACTGTCGCGCAGTAGTGATCTACCACCCCGCGGTAGCTTCCAGAACTTATTTTCTTGGTAAAACTTGAATTAATTTTGTATTATATGGGGATTCACCTCCCCCCTCTAAGGTTGGCCACCAGATCCAACAAGTGGTATCTGATCGAGGTTACTTCAAAAGGGATTAAAATCCTGAAGTACGATAGCCAACGTGAATCATGCTTTCTTTGAGGGTCAGGGTGTAAGTAGACCTCCACTGTTTATGAGGAGTGACTACAACCACTGGAGAATTCGTATGAGGATATTCCTGATGACACAGAGCATGGACGTATGGGTCATGATTGAAACAAAATACATTGCACCGACCATCACCGTAGGTGATCAAGTTCTAGAAAAACCACATGATAAGTGGGATGTCGCTGATAAACTGACATGCACTAATAATGCTAAGGCCATGAACTCTTTATTATGTGCGCTAGATAAAACTGAATTCAATAAATATGTAACTGTGAAACTGTTTATGATATTTGACGCTTACTCGAATTAACTCATGAAGGTACTTCGCATGTGAAAGAATCAAAACTATTTCGATTGGAGTCTGAGTATGAACAATTCTGGATGGAGATCAACGAGAAGGTGGATAGCATGTACACTCGCTTCACTAATATCGTCGACGCCTCCAGATCTCTCGAAAAGACCCTTTCAAATGGGGACTTGGTTAGGAAGATTCTGCGATCTTTGTCTCCATGATTCAACCCTAAAGTGACGGCTATTACTGAATCTTATGACATCACCACCCTAGAGATAGAGAGCATTAGGGTTGAGCATATTATTCGAAACTCGAAAATCGCTGGAAAATCGTTCAAAAATTGAGTCGAATCGGAATCGGTTAACATTGATTCGACTCAATTTGAGTCGATTCAATTTGACTCGAATCTGATTTCGAGTCGATTTCGAGCCAGCCCTAAATCGCTCGAAATATGATTCGAATTAACTCGAATTAATTAAAAAATTATGTATTTATTAATATATTCTTATTTTAAGATTAAAAATAACAAAATTTAAACCTAAATAAAAAGAATGAAGACTTTGAGTGCTTCATTTGCTAAATTTATAGGTTGCCCAATTTAATTTTGAGCAAACTAGGAATAAAACGAAAAATTGCTCAATTTCGAGCCGTCTCGATTTGATTTCGAGCCAACCCGATTCGATTTCAAGCTGACTCGATTCGATTTCGAGCCAACTCGGAATCGAGTCATTTCGAGTCGAGCCGACTCGGCTTGAAATCAATTTCGATTTCAAGTCGATTTCGAGCCGAGTTCGAGTCGAAAATTTCGATTTTGAGCCGATCCAAAATCGCTCAAACTCGACTCGATATCAGCCTTAGAGAGCATCATTAGAAATCTGAAGACCCATGAGCTCAGACTAAAAATACAAGTCGAGGAATATCCCAGGGAGCAGAAGAAGAAGGCACTTGCACTGAGAGCGGAAAGGAAAAGGAGATAGCAGAAGAGTCTGATGATGAAGATGAAGAGAGCTTTTATGTACAAGAATTTAGAAGATTCATGAAAAATCCCAAAAAGTAAGAGAAGTTCAAGAGATATTTGAAGAAAGGTGCTGAAGAGAAGAGGAGATGGACCAAACCATCAAAAGGGTCTGAGAGTGATGAAGAAAAGTCTACTGCTGAGTGCATTCACTATCACAAGTCTGGGCACATAAAGAGAGACTGCCCAAAACTACAAAAGGAAGAAAAGGAGAAGCAAGACAGAGACAAAGAAAAGAGAAAGTGCTCAAAGCGCCAACTGGGACGATGCCGGTTCTGACAAGTCGAGCATTTCCAACTCAAGCAGTGAAGACGAGGCGAATCTATGCCTCATGGGGAAACATCACAGCGACTCTGACAATGAATCCAGTGTCCATAGCGACACTGAGGTAATTCCTCCCACTTACGAAGAACTCCTTGAATTATACGAAACATTATGCGATAAATTAGATGATGTGAGTAATAAAAATAGTGTTTTGAAATTTTGAGAATAAACAAATGAAAAATGAGTTGAAATGTTTGAATAATGAATTAAGTAAATGCAAAAAGAGAAGGTTGAGTGTCAAGAGTGTTCTCACTCCTTGAACACAATAAAAGAATTAGAAGAGAGTCTCTCCAAGACTTCCTCCAAAATTGACTCTTACCAAACAGAGAAAGGACTAGGAAAGAAAGCTTCAAACTTCTCTAGGCCACATTGGAAATGGCAAAAAACAATTCGCAAACCGGTGTGTGATGCTTTTCACGAAAAACGCCGTGTTAAAGACTAAGATCCATGACCTGAATCTTGTCATCCAAAAATTTGGAATAGGCCAAAAATCTCTTAATATGCTCCTGAATTTTCAGTGTCAGAGATTCTGAAAATTCGGACTGGGATATAAACACTGTGAGCTACCGCTCGGCGGTATTCCTACCACTGGCGAGAGCTCGTCTTCAGTGAACCCGACTAAAAGGCCTATGAATCATAAAGCTAATCATAATAAAACTGGAAGCCTACATCCATCTTCCAGCAGGATTTCCCGGTACAACGCAAAATGTGATATCCACCGTCTATGTGAAATGTGTCAAATGTAATAAATTTGGTCACACTTCTGGCTCTTGTTTGAAGAGAGGAGTAAATAAAATTGGTCAAATCTGAATGTCGAAGTCGACTATCTATACTATGAGTGGAACAACTTGGGTAACCAGATCTTTACCATCATCCTCTTTCTAGGTATGTTGGTAGGCTAAAGACACGGAAGAATGTGTGATACTTGGACTCTGGTTGTTCCAAGCACAGGACGGGTGATGAAGACAAATTCCTTAGCCTGAAGAAGAAGAAAGGAGACATGGTGACCTTTGGGGACAATAGTAAAGGGCGCATTATTGGCATCGACACCATAGGTAATGATGTATTTTCTATTTCAAATGTATTGTTTGTTAAAGGCTTAAAGCACAATCTTATTTCAATTAGTTAACTCTATGATAAGGGCTTGAATGTGTTGTTTGAAACTTCCACTAATACATGCAATATCATAGATGCTAAATCGAACACTGTATTGCTTAATTGCGCATACAAATAAAAATATTTATACTGTTAAGTTTGAAGATATATCTTCTTCTGATTTGAAATACTTAGTTACTAAAAATGAAGAATTAGACCTCTGACATAAGAGACTCGGTCATTCCGGGAGTAAAGCTAATAGTCAAAATATCAAAACAAAAACTAATTTGTGGACTTCCAAAATTAAACGGCAGTTTGACTTCATTATGTGCTCCTTGCCGAAAGGAAAAATTTATAAAAACTTCTTTTAAAAACAAAAATGATATTTTCACGTCTAGACCACTAGAACTGATTCACATGGATCTATTTGGTCTTCTTAGCACGTGTAGTTTAGGTGGAAAACGATATACTTGTGTGATTATCGACGACTAATGTTTTTGTTGAACCATTTTTATTGCAAATAAATCTGATGCATTTCTTGAATTTTCTAATTTGTTGCGCTAGATTGCAAAATGAAATGGAACTAAAAATAAAATGCATTAGGTCCGATCACGGTGGCGAATTTGAGAACGAGAATTTTACTAATTTCTATAACAACATAGAAATTAGGCACGAATTTTCAGCCTGACGCACTCCACAACAAAACAACGTAGTAGAAAGAAAGAACTGAACGCTTCAAGAATTAGCACGCACGATGCTTGCCGAGTTTAGCTTGCCTCGATATTTTTGAACTGAAGCGGTCAACACAACATGTTATGTGATGAACCAGATCATGATTCGCCCTATTCTTAAGTGCACCCTTTATGAACTCTATTATGATAGAAAGCCGTCTGTGTCTTACTTTAGAGTGTTTGGGTGCCCTTGTTTCATTCTTAACATCAAAGATAATAGGGAAATTCAATAAAAAATCTGACCTATGCATCTTTTTAGAATATTCCTTCACAAGACTTGCATATATGGTCTACAATAAAAAAATCTTGGTAGTTGAAGAATAAATTCATGTTCACTTTAATGAAATTGCCCCTAAAGAAGACCCAAAATCACAGTAAATTAGGCCCCGTTTGGCCTGTTGTTTGGACAAAAACATCACCCTCATAAAATGTATGTTTGTCGTGATACCGGTTATATATGAATGCTACCAAGAAAAGAAAACTAATTTTGAATATATAAATGAATGAAGTTCTTTATGTATGATCGGGGATTCACGAAAGGCGATCCATAATCACCGCATTCACGATCGTCACCGCCATGCCAAACGGACCCTCGGATATCGGTTTCACAAAATCCCATGCCTAATTCCTAAACCAAACCAAACCTAAGCCAACTAACCAGATTACAGAAGCACATAAACCCTAAACAAAGCGAACACAAACAAAAGTTTTGTCAAACCATATTGAGCACAACAAAAAAGCAAACCCAGCCAGAGTACCAAACCGACCCCCCCCCCCCCCCCCCCCCCCCCCCCCATGCAGTTATATGCTTGAACAAGCAAGCAGCGCATATTATTTTAGTAAAAATTAACCAGCTATATTTATCATAAAACAGAATGGTAGTTAGGAGGAATTGATCAGTGCCTGAGCTTGGGTTTCTTCACAATCATCAGAGTGCAGTGGACATGGTGAGCACAGTAGTCACTTACACTCCCCAGCACAGCTCTGTATACCAAGAGACAAAATCATTCAAATTGAATTAAACATAATTGAACGCTATATATATAACACTCTACACAACGGCGAAAAAACAATACCAAAGCAAAAAAGAACAAGAAGGCTACCTTTTGACAGCACCATAGCCATGGCTGCCAACAACAAGCACCTCTGCATGAAGCCTTTCAGCAGCATCAACAAGAACATTCCTTGCATCTCCTTCCCCAATTTCATATTCAGCATCATTCACCTGAATTTTGCTTCATCAAATTGTATTTTATGTAATCACCAAAAACACATTCTCAAAACCCCCCTCTTTTTTTATTTCTTATAATGATTTAGGTAATAATTCTATCTTTTGGTTCCTCTTAATGTTGATCCTTTTCAAGAGTAATCCATGAATAATTTAGTTCTAGTTCTTGTTGAATCGGAATCGGAATCGGAATCGTAGACATGGTGGTTGCAAAAAATTATGTTGAAACAGAAATTAGAACTGGGCCAAATCAAACCGAATAAAGTCATGCTTCTAATTTGAAGCACCGCTGCTTTGATGGTTCAATTCTTGGTTTAATGGAACCCTAAGAATGAAAGCTAAAACATATGTGAGAGAATATTACACTTCATAAAAAAGAAAGATAAAACAGATGCAGGCTGTTTTTTTTAAGGCGATTGTTAACCGTAACCTGGTTTTAACTATTCGCACCTCATTGTTAACCGCAATCCGAAAATATAATCACACCCCGTTTTTTTTTCTTGCCGCGCCCTGATATTTTTTTTTGTCGCACTCGAAAATATCCCCTAGTGATGTGCGTGAGACAGCTAATAGAGTAAGATGACGCGATGAAGATGCCAGAGACGGGAGCAGCTCGGCGAAAAGGAAAGTGCGACTTCCGCGAAATGGGGGAAATGGGGTGCGAGTAAAGTTTTAGAAAAAAATATTTAAAAACAAAATTGGGGTGCAGATAGCCATATGAGAAGTGCGGTTAAGAATTGCCTTTTTAAGTGTTATATCATTACCTCCATAAAAGGAGGCTTTTTAATAAAAAAAATCAAGAGTTTTAACTTTTTAAACCAAGGTATTTAATGGAAAAAAAGTAAGGAAGCTGATTTCATGTATTTAATAAAGTTTATTAACTAAAATCTAAAAAGATTTTAAATTTGAGAACCAAAATGTGATTTTTGCCTGATATAATTAAATTAAAAAAAAATTAGCACCCAAAATTAAGATAAAAATGATATCAGTGCCTGAGGTTCAAAGGATGAAGTTTGTTAGGTGGTCGTTAACGAATGATGGTTTAACTCTTGCGTTTATAATGGGCCCCATCACCGTGCCAAACAGAGTCTTAGTTGTGTCAAAATAGTCGTGGAGCTTCTATTCTAGAGATATTTTTTAAGGCGATTGCTAACTGCAACCCACTATTGGCTAGTCGCACCCCAAAATCTCATAATTTTTCACGTATTTTTGAAATATGTCTTGTACATGCAATATTAGAAAAATTGCTCAACAAGGAAGTTGTAGATCTCGTCGAGATCTACAACTTTCGTGTTTATCACTTTTCCTAAAAATGCATGTACCAGACGTAATTTGAAAATATGCCCAGATTTTGCGTCTTTCAGAAATATGTCTTGTATATGCAATTTCAGGAAAAATGTTCAACACGAAAGTTGTAGATCCCGACTTTCGTGTTGAATATTTTTCCTGAAATTGCATGTACAAGACATATTTCGAAAAGGCGCGAAAAATTTTCAGATTTTGAAATATGACTAGCCAATAACAAGTTGCGGTTAACAATCGCCTTTTTTTAACCCTTGAATTGCACTCAATATAAAGTTGAATGTTTCCGAGGACAAAAATGACAGAACTTAAACATTTAGAAATCAAATTAACATTATCTTGTAACCTCTGGGCTGAGGCTGCGTTTGGATGGGTTTATTTTAAAACGTCAAGCGGTTACAATCGAACTGGATCTTAATTAAGATCTGATACATACGGTCGTAATCCCTCGATCGGAAAAAATAAGCCCCCCAAACAAAGCCTAAATTGATTTACATAATATAAAGATTCGATTAAAAGAGCATACCGAATTAGCAACACATAGCTCCCTAGCAGTGACAATCGCTCGAGCAGCGATCTTGTTCAAATTTGATTCTACGATCGGAAGAACATCAGCTGCACCTGTATTATTTATTAATACACCAATTTTCTCTCAAAAAAAATTTCAAAAAAGGAAGAACAAGTTAAGCTGCAGGAAGATTCTGCTCATCGATTCACCCTTTCCTTTTTTTCGAATTATTGCCGATCCTCTTCAATTCCAACTAGATTTCGATTTGCACACAAAAAAAAAAAAAAATGGTTCCAATTAACCCTAGTGATCTAAATGAAAGAACACTAGTGAACTAACTACCTGGGCCTCCGATGCCGAAGGCGATGGAGGGGATCGGTTTAGCGTAGACGATGACGAGCTTATATTTATGGCCGAGTGCGGCGCCGGCAGATCCGCCGGCGAAGAAATGGCCGAGAGTCCACTGCAGCGCGTACAGGCTATGATCACTGTCATCGAAACCCACCAACATCACCTTCTTCTCCACATCGCCCGCAGCATCCGCTTCTTTCTCCGCCATCGCCTTCTTCGTCTCTGCTTCTCGAGTGGCCGAGGAAGAGCACTTTTATTTTATACAGTTGTTGTCAGAAACCAATGTGCGGGCAGTAAATGCCCGCGCCAATTTACCCATTGGCCCATGGACTCCTCTGATATTTCAACTAACTATGTGCAGAGCACAAAATTTTATAACGGGTATGTGCAGCGCTGCAACCAATTTATTTTTGAATTGCACATAGCTGAAAGTGACATGCATATAATATCACTCTTTCAATAAGGCATTTTTGCTCCAATGAGTTTGCCACCAACATATAATGCATGTTTGGTATGACAACGATTATGACCGTCATCAAGGGGAAAAAAACAATTTTGAACATAAAAATGAACCAAGTTCTTTAGATGAGGCCGAGAACGACGATTAACAACTATTGTGTTAAGATTCGCAACTGCGTGTCAAACAGAGTCTAATTATATTCCGTTTGGCACAGTGGTGGAACATGGGAGTTAAAATGTCATTTGTTAACTCCCAGCTAAGGAACGTCATCCACTTTATTATCAAATGAATGATGTTTGTTAGGTGATCCTTAACCAATGACATTTTATCACATGTGTTTACGACCGCCACCATCAAGCCAAACGAAACCTAAGGCTTCATTTGGTTCGGCGTTTTCGGGCGCTGTTTGGAGCAAACGCCGCCGGACGGCGGTTAACCAAATAACTCACCGTCCCCGTTTGCTCTGTTTGCGCCCCCAGGAAGGAGGAACCGTCAAAAAAAACCGTCGTTTCGAGCAACGCCTTCCCCCCTCCGGTTCCAAAGTCCGATTTCGATCCGTCGGATGCTCCCACCACCGCTGAACCAAATAAAGTCTAAGTAAATAGGATAGCTCTGAACACTTTCCCACTTTTTATTTGGATGCATGCTGATTCGTGATTGGGTTTGCTTTGTTCTCCTTTTTATCCTCACATAAGTGGATGATCGCCTCAGCTTTTTTTTTAAGATCACATTAAAATTTCATTAAATATAATATTATTATTATATATTAGCAGTTATCTTAAGATTAATTTTGAGTGTTAAGATTCGCATATCCATTTCTATTTTCTTCTGCTTTAAAGAGGAGAGAATGACGAGCTCATTATAATTTATATGCGTCCCCAAAACTTCTCATACTTGTTCTGCGAATAGTGTCTTAGATATAATTAAAATCCCATGGTGTGCAAATAGCAAGGAAAATAGAGTATATGTTTGACAAGACAATGATTATGACGGCCATCAAAAAAACCTAACTTTGAGCATAAAAAATCAGGTGGAGCCGTGGAGAGGTGAAAATTGTGTGTGTGTGTGTCTAACTCATAGAAAATCGGTGTGTTAATAAATAGATTGAGGTCCATTCTTTCATTCGCGAATTCAAAAATTTCTCGGTTCCAACTCTGCCCGGTGCCACAGTTCCACTCCGTTCGCTCCTTTCTAGCCCTAAAGCCGCACGAAACATGATTAATTAGTAAATATTATTTAACTTCTGATTGATGAAACATTTCGAAAAATTAAAAATTTAGATCCATAAAATAAACTTAATGTTGTAGGGAGTTGGATATATATAATATAAACATATTAGTTGGAAGATATATTAATTAAATTAGGAGAATTAGGCTCGTGAATACGATAATTATGAACCGTTGTTCGTGAGAGAAATTTTTTGGTACGTATACGTACCTGTGGGAGAAGCGGGAGAAAATGCGGTCGTAAGATCTTGAGATTAACGGTGTTTGATTATTTTTCAATACATTTGCATTAGAGAAAATACTATCGTATTTTTTAACGGAAGATATAAGTCGTTGAAATCACGGATTATTCGGTCGGATTTGATCGCGCATGAAACAATAATAGGTACGTATACGTACCAAAAAATTGATCCGTTCGTGAACGAACAACCTCTTCTAAAAAATTTCATTAACCTTTATGTTCAGCGTTAGTCTTTTTACGGAGGTCATAATCGTTGTCATGCCGGCAGATAGACATTTTATGACGGTGCAGTTTTTATCCAAACTCACGGGAGCAACAACAACAACAAAAAGTCATGCCAAACCAATATTTTAAGGGAATTGATATTCGCAGATCATATTTGGCTATTTGTACCCACCGATATTCGTACGTCACAGAATTATAATTGTACCCAAAACAGATATTCGTACCCCACAAAAAATGAAAATTTTAAAAATAATGTTATATAGAATGAGTTCCTAACAAAAGTAGTGAAATCTATGATTATCTCTTTGTCAAATACATCTTACCAACCAATATATTTTTGTCAAAAAGTCCAGTTCACAAAATATTAAAGTACAATAACATCGAGACATCCCAAAAAATATTTGTCAAATGCATCTAAGATATTTGTGAGCTTCATTTTCCCTTGATTTCACCGCATCCCAAAAATCCTAAAAAAACAATAATTAGTACACAAGAACAATAATAACTTTAAGAAAATTAGTACTAATAACACTGTCCGTACCTTCTTTTTAAATCATGACGATCACCCAAAGTTTTCAAACCTTTCTTCAAAAAGATCACAAAATGCCTCCAAAATAGTACTATGGAAGAAAAAATTATGATTACTTATGATAAAAAAGTGTAATAAACATTGGATAATATTATTTAGATATGCATACATTATGATTAAAGAAGTCATGTGATATATGGTATATTTCATTCATCCGCTTGTTGTTCATGGTATCTCGTCCATACGGGAAATATTTGTGGCATTATAGAATCTTCTCTCATTCGCAACATAATGAAGTGATTGTCATTTATATATCACATATGAACAATCTTTCGAGTAGCCGTAGGAGCTGAATACAAGCGACAGAAATGTGAATGACTGATCATTTGAATAGTACATCAACTGAATGTTATACCACGACGCTACTAATAACCTCATATCGGGCATTGTCATCCACTTTTCAAGTGGGGCTGGAACCACCCAACATTCAAGAGACTTCAGTAATTCCATGGTCCTCGAGACTATGTATATCTCATTATATAACACTTCTTTGTTATGTACTACACTTACTAAATCACGGCAGACTTGCATCCAATTATTGTCCATGCCTAGTGTCATACTTATAACCGTAAAGCCGCAATGACCATCGCCCATAACATCGATGGCATCAAGAATATGTGCCCGCATATGCTGCGACATTTGTGTACGAACCTTCTCCAAAAATCCACTTCTTCTAATCAGAATTTTTTGCTACTTTGATCATCTTTGTCTTGAATTGTTGTTGCTCATGGAGTAGAACATACTCAAAATGAGAAGGTTTTTTTGGTTGATTTGAAGTTATCAATAAAATTTTTTGTACTTCCCTTCAGACGGCCTTTAGCTTTAGTTGGCATTTTAGGCTCCATAGTTTAACTAACCTCCGGACTGACAATCTCACGCAACTTTCTTTTAATCTCTCTTCTTTGTAGATCACTTATGTGGCTATACTTTTTTAGTATTTCCTCGACATCATTTTCAATGTCGTTTGCATCCTTCGGCTCTACCTTGATGTTGTCTCCGAGTTGTGTGTCAAGCAAAGTTAATTGCTTCCATTGTTTGTTCACCATCCATAACGGCAAATGATTACTATGCATAACATACGACTCCAACTCATGTGCACAAGGTAGACCCATCGTATATCTACTGGCATGTGAACACTTGCCCGCCTCCAAACCACTGTTTTTAAGTGAATCAACTTCCTTCTTAATTATTTCTAACGCTGCGATAGAAACACTGCCAATAAGATCAGAATAAAGAGAACCCTTGAAACTCGTGCCGACATGAATCTTACTTTGACCAAACATTCTTTTAATTTCTGTATGTTGCAAGTTGATCATCTAATCAAAAGTTGTTCATACCGTTGTTAGATTACTAATTGATACTTTAAGAAACCTTGTAAGTTGGCTATGTCCGCTCTCTACACGGTCTGTCGATGTGTTCCCCAAATGCATATATCTATCGACCCAACATGAAACAAATAATTCCTTGTAGTGAGCTTTATTTTCTGATATTTTTCTTTATATAACCTTTCTTATTTTGACTTCCACGAGAAGATCCGGCCCTGTCACAACCTAGAATTACCCTAGGTTTGGCTCTTGCAGTAAGATTATATGTCCTCAAAATAATGATAACAAACCTCAAATTCTTTGCAATATTTTGAGCTCATCCAACTAATTTTTCCTTACTTTAAAAAGTCAAATTTGTACGAAAATGAATACCAACATCAACCGAGTTATCTTTAGGTCATTCAACGTTTGTCAATAACATAACATCATCTGAACTCATTTCAATCTAACATATATAAACAAACATTTACAAATATTCATTCGGAGAAAAAGTGAAAACTCATCAATAACTCAAACTAAGGGTATTAGAGAGCAAAAAACTGAAAACTCACATTGGGGATCCACTGAAGAGAATGTGATATCAATAACAAAAATCCAAAACTCATATCAAAAAAGATTTAGAAAGATTAAAATAAACCTAGGTTTTGAGAGAAAAAAATTGAGAGAAGATGAGGGAGAACTCATCGGAGGGCGGCAATAGAGATGTCGCCGCCATTAGAGAAAACACCGGCCGGGAAGGAGCAATCTAAGGCAGTGGAAGGAAGGGCAGCGACTGCATTAGGGATTTCCAAAAAAACTTAGGTTTTGTAACCGTGGAAAAAATAGAGAGGTGGGAAAACTCACCGGGAGCGGGAATGGAAGGTCACCGGTGAAAGAGAACAGGCCGTCGGCGAAAGATAGCAAGCTGTCGGCAGTAGACAGCAGGCCGCCAACGGTGGAGGGAGCAGGCACGCCTGGACGGCGGAGGGGGAGAGCGGGCGAACGGTCCTGCTCGGGTTTTTCACGGGAGGCGGAAGAAATCAAGAGGGGTACAATTAGGGTTTTTTATTTGGGTCTTGCTATTTAAATATTAATGATGTTTGGGGTACAAATAGCCTAATATGGCCTGCGAATATCAATTCCCTATTTTAATTAACAACATAAAAAGACAAAATGATCATAATTATTAATTAACTAATTAAGGGAACTTTACTAAAACTATTTTGAATTAAAATTCATGTTGTTCTTTAAAGTATATTTTTGCATCCATGTAGGCTAGCTCATACAAAAAGAACAGAAAGCAACGATGTCGTTGGCTTCATCCTCTTCTTCTTATATATTATTCCTCCATATGCGTCTTGCTTTCGATCTCCGTCGATGAGAATGAATGAGTTCGGAAGATCTGATCGAAACAAGAGTTTTGCAATCTCGTCCGCTACGATTGAAAGCAAAGGTCTCCTGCGATCTCAAGGCTTCAAGGGTCTTGTGATAATATGAGTTTAGATTAAGGCTGCGTTTGGCGCGGCTTATCACAGCTTATTTATTCCGGTGAGGTTGGACAAAATCGTCATTGTAAGTTTGGTATGACAAATGTTATTACCGTTACAAAAAGTAGTTTGGGTCATAAAATTTTTGTATGACAATGTCATTTTTGTCCAATCTCACCGGAACAAATAAGTCATGATAAACTGTGTCAAACGTAGCCTAAGAGTGGAGTTGGTTATGATGGATGCACAAAGACAATTATTCCTTACTTTCATGGGTTCAAAAGATAACAAGAATAATAAACTGTGTGGAATAAAGTGAGTGATGATATAAGAAGTTCTAATATGGCTATTTGTTCTCGGAAAAATCTCTAAATATATATAATCATATTTCTAATATGACTATTCGCACTCAGAAAAAACGGAATGCAATCTCTAATATGGCTTGTGTTTTTGTTATTACCGTCTGCTGCGACGTTTTGTCGCGGAGGCCTTGCGGGGTTGATGATAGTATAGATTTTGCTTTGCTCGATTTCTTCCCGACCGTGCATGCAAAACATCGAAAACCGCCGGAAGAGGCGGTTTGCTCCCCGGAGAGGAGCCCGTAAATGTTTCGTACATATCTTCGTTGGATCGAACGTCCCCCGATGCATAGAATGAACGTTCCCTCGACTTGACATGGGCGAGCTGAGATTCCACATGATCACTATGCCCTTGCGTATTAATTTACTGCGAGCGTCATTGCAATGAGTATTTAAGGTCGTTTGTTCTTGGTTGAAAGCTGGATTGTGATGAATTGAGACATATTTTAGCATAATGAGATGGCATGCCTATCAACAAACTATGATTGATGGTAGCTGGAAAAGTATTAACTACTCCTCAGTAGGTTACTCCCACTACTTCTCATGTAACATCCTCATTTCTGTGAAAATTTTTAGGAAGTCGAGAAAGGTCGCAGGAACACTCAACCAAATCAAAGAAAAGTAGAAATCAGAAACAACAGAAGCACAAGAGACACTTTGAAATTAATAACTTCTTTTTAAGGGCGAGGTATACATTGCGAGACACGATTCACAATGCACCAGATGGAAGCAAAAAAACACAAGCAAGAGAAACTGGCGTACTGACAACAACAACCGCCCAAACCGCTAACCGCCAAGCCTGTCCGCCGAATCCTCCAAGTCGTCAAACCGCAACTCAAGTCGAGCGGACTGTCTGTTATTGAAATGCTGAGAAAACAACAATGTCTGACACTTCAGGTCGCCTGACCGCAAAGCTAACCGCGAACAGAACTGCGGAGCGAGGAAACAATCTACCCGCAGAGACCAGGCAAACTACTTATTTGAACTATCCATGACCCCAAGGAAAAAGACTTCGAGCCGCCTAAACCGCGACTTGTTGTATGCCACAAACTGTAAACTGTGAACTGTTCCACACTGAGTTTCCCACTAGTTGCCTAGTCACTCGGTGCTAGCCGCACAACCTGCACAACACAAGTCAACTTCACTTAGCTGCACGGTTAGAAAAATCTAACCGCAAGTTCAAAATGCGAGTTGAGTTCTCATTGTTCTCGTCTTTCTATGACGAGCCGGGGACCCCTATTTATAGGCGACAAGGGGAGTGTGGTCACCGTCCATAGTGATAGGATAACCGTCTGTCATCTTGTAGCTAGCACAACCTATCCGCATAAAGGTGCGGATAACAAAGTCAGACCGCACGCGACACCAACTAGCCGCACACGCGGTAAGATTCACCAGTCCGCATAACTGAGCGGACAACCATCTCAGTCCACGTGGACTTAGCATACAGTCACGCGTCCTGACCCAACATCGCGCATATGACGAACTGCCGATCTACACAACCAGACCGTGCAGAAAAACGGTCTCTGCGAACTCCAGTAGCAGACCGCGCAACCATGCGATCTCAGCGACTAGGCAACTGATCCTGACTTGTCACAACATCGTGATAAAGTCCACAAAACCAGCAAACTCTGGCTTCAACCATCGTGGATGCGTAACCACCTCGTCACACCATTGGTCTAACCACCCATTATGGGGGTGCGTATAACCGAATCCCATAATGAGTGTGCGCATAACAAATTTCCTAAATATACATGTTATAAAACATTAGATAATGTGTGTGTGCATAACACCTAAATTGTGATTAAGAATAAAGCTTTTTGATGTTTTTTATCCATTATTTTCCTGAATCGATTTATTCATCGCATCTTTTTTTAGTGCTATGCAAAAATTCCTGATCTGTAGAAATTTCAAATCTAAAGTTTTTGGCATGCACCTCGAAGAGTTTAATCACTGTTTGTATAGATTTGCAAGTTTTTCACTGTTATTCACCAAATCTTTATTTGATTTACCTTTGATTTGCTTAAATTTTTTTTAAAAAAATTCTTGGACCGTCTTAGCTCTCAGGACGGTCGAGCGCACATATAGCCAAATGAGTAGGTTGATTGTGCACAACCAGTTTTAACGTGAAAAAACCCCTCAACTGGGTAAAAAACCACGTGACCGGATCTGTGTCGGTCAAAATCCACTATTTTGGAGTGGTTACGACTAATTTGTGAAGTCGAGAGTGCAGGGGCGGATCCAGAGGGGGGCCCGAGGGACACTGGCACCCACATTATTTTTCAAAATGGTTAGTGTATTTGAATTCCTCTCGTCCAGGCAATGGATTTTGACTACTTAAACGTCAAAAACGGTGGCCAGATAAGGGAAATACAACTCCGATAAGATTGAAACGTTAATTTTTTTTTTAAAGTTGATGTCTGGCCCCCCATATTAAAATTTTTAGAACGTCACATTCAAAAAAAAATTTGTGTGCACCCCCATTGTTAATTTTCTGGATCCGCCACTGCGATAGTGACAGACCACCTCTCGTTACAATTATGGGGTGAGAGAGCACTTTGCACGCGGCTGACGACAGGCCGTCGCGCCAGAAGTTGTTACAGATTGCGCTTTGCGCCGGTGGTCTTCAGATAGTGACTTGCTAATTCTAAGTGAGAGGCGGCACACTTGGTCTTGCCGTTGCTGGGGCCGCTTGGAACTTGGGCGATTCGGCTTCGCCGGGCGGTTGCGACTTGACCCGCTTGTGGCTCGGGTGTGACACGAAGGTGGCTCGTAGGACGAAAATGACAAAGCTTTGACCCGAGGAAGAAGAAGACTTTGAAGAGAAAGATCAGAAGAAGACGAGAAATTAGGAGGCCTAAGACTTCTTTTATAGGTTTCGAGAGGTGATTACGGTGGTTACGCGACTATCCGCATACCGTAACCACCTTTATAAATGTTTTTACTATAGCTTTTGATGCGCGTATCTCGCTATTTGGAGACCTCTATTAAATAAATATTAAAATATTAATGAAATTTCCCCCCACTAACTTGGTGGTTAGTGGGTGGTTACGCACAGATCGAACGGCCGAGGACGCTCTCCCCTAATTGGACGGCGGGAGCGGGTCTCCATGGGCGGCCGACGAACTTACCGCCAAGTTCGTCGGCGAGAGAGGGCCGCCGACGACGGCCGGGGAGAGGGGGTCGCTCCCTTTGGTCGCACACCGACGACCGAGGAATGGGGAGGCCGACCTCCCCTTTGGCCACTGGCGGCCAAGGCGAGGGGGCGGCCACGCCTTTCGCCACCGTCGGCCAAGGAGGGGGCAACCCGATTGGCCGTCCCTCGTGCCGCATAGGTGGCCGGGAGAGGGGGGCAGCCGCCTGGCGGGGGCGACCCGATTGGCCATCCCTCGTCGCAGCATGGGTGGCCGGGAGTGGGGGACGACCGCCCCCTTAACAGCCGACGGCCAAGGCGTCGCGCGGCCTGGTTGGCCGCCCCTCTCAACCGCACGAACGGCCGGGCGAGGGGGCGGCGGGGGAGGCCGAGCAAGGGGGCGGCCCGGACGGCCGCCCCCTAGGCCTCATGAACGGGGGCGGGCGGCCCGCTGCCGGGGAGGAGGTCGGCCGCCCCCCGCCGGCGAGGCGTGGCGGTTTCCCCATCATGGTAGTGGGATCGGCGCGCGGGGATCGGGCGCAGTGATCGTGTGCGCGGTCAAACCCATGATCCCATTAATTTTAGTGAATATCATGAGGGTGGTGGCTATGTGCATACTCATCACATATAAAATGAGGTTCATCCCCAACAATATAATATACAAATTGAGTATTCCTATGATTCCAGATTAATGATCATTTTTTCGCGCGGGTTATGATCGTGACCAGCGTCCGGAGCACAAACACAACTGAGGTGGGCTTCTAGCAAGGCATTTCGATGGATTTATTAGATGTCACATTCAACGGGATGCTCAACCATAGTGCGCCAAATGATATGAGACACGCAGCAATATTTTGCTGGATATGATGAATCGGGTGTGCCGTGGGGGCCAATGCTAGCCCTTGCATGATGAGGTCAACTTTTGTTCGGGTCGGAATGAATCGGGGCAGACCCGTCCAAGAGAGGCCCTATTTGGCGGGGCGGATCCGCGCCAGCCGCGACTGCCCGACGTTTGGCTGGGCCGAGGTCGGGCGGTGGGTATCCCCCCTGCTAAAAAAGCGCGCTGCGCAGACCGGTGAAAATAAGTCCCTCCAAACGAAACCTTCATGTCTGCCACGGAAATCGCGGGCGTGTCTGCCCGACCTGAGTCCTAGTTCGGGTAATATGAATCGGACCGGGCGGGTTCATTAGCCCATTCCTCGAAAACAACAAGATGTGTCGCCGTTCTTTGGCGCCAAACTGCTGTGAAGACAGACTCGAACTCTAGGGTTTTAAGGATGCCGCTTCAGTTTCTCCTTTAACGCCTGAGATCGGCTCGAGTTTTCCGATCCAGTCGAATTCCCGAGGCAGCTTCTTCTGTGCTACATTCGCTGCGTTGGTTGCTAACCTCAGTTCTTTCTTAAATCGCATCTTGCAGGAGGAGTTCATTCTTCTACCTTCAGGTACGTTTTCTTTCTTTAGCCCCTTCAGTTTCTTGATTGATATTGTTTTAGTAGTTTATTTTCAAATCCATCGACCCCTCTTTCATTTTGTGAATCATTTCCTCTGAAGATGGTTTGAAATTTGCTGAGAAATGGTTTTTGTATTTAGGGGGAAATTTTGGAATTCTGCATTGGAAAACAGAGTCTAGTGCTATTTCTCTTGCCCTATCTCCGGATAATTCTACTCATGGTTTTGGTAGTTAATATAGTCAATTGAGCTATTGTTTTGATTTGCTTATTTTTCTACTTCGAATGCAACATGGAGTGAATGAAATGATGTGCTGCTTGGTGACGAAGGAGTTCTTTTATCATATGAGTCCTAAACACAGTAGTTCTGTTGATCCAGAAGGATCTTCAGACAACTATCCGAGGTATCAGTTGGCTAGGCTGTTTGGTGAATTGTCTAATAGTTCACTATAATTGCCCTAATGCAAATCTAATTATGTGAGCTGAAAGGAGCTCATGGACTTGAACAAACCTACATCAAGCCAATAAGGGAGTTACATAAGCAAAGGAGGGTACATCAGCAATGGGAGGACCTACATTAGCAATAGGAACTGATTGCCATGAGATGGCTGATTACCACTGTTTATCGAAGAGGGGGAGGGGCCCATCACCTCTCTTATTAAATCCTCCCTTCTATTAATCTTCTTTATATCGAATAAATTCTTCATTATGGGATTTCAGCTAAGGCTCCTTTGTTATATAAACGGGAACTATTTAGGTGTCTTAAATCCAGAAGAGTGGGTGCACTATTTGAAATTTCTCCCTCTTATGCAAATAAAGGCAAGATCGTTGCTCAAACTAGGTTTTCCAGGGCTTTGTTATTTACTATTGTTCCTTATTTATACAAAGAAATTATGAATATCCTTCGGAAGGCAACTAGGATGAGGAGATGTCCGCTCTCTTATCCCATGACACTTGGACTCATACCTACTCCCACAAAAGATGACACAGTTCGGTGTTGGTGAATCTTTTCAATCAAGTTCAGGGTATATGAACAAATTGACATGTACAAAGCTCCACTTTTTGCTAAAAGCTTTACCCAGACATATGAGGCTAACTTCTTTGACACATTTCCCCTGTATCACATTATTGTTGTATACAATTTATGTTGTATGTTTTACTATGTTTCAATTTGATGCCAATAATATTTTCTTAAATTTATATCTCTAAGAGATAATGTACTTCAGGGTATATTATCCAGGGGGAGTCTTAAGTTTGCAAGTTGAAGTTGGGTCATCTATGGTCAATAGAGTCCAAAAGCTCGGTTTAGTAAGTTCAGTCAAAGCATTCACATTATTTGCTCCCATCAAAATCGTGCAGATCATTTAGTCTTCGTGAGAAAGAAGGATGCATGCCTCTTGGTTTTTGCGGCCTATGTGGATGACATCATTTTTACAATTAACAATATTTTTAGCATGGAAGAAATAAAACTTTATTTGTGTAAACACTTTGTAACATAGGATATGAAGCACACCGACACTTTCTTGGCATTGAGATCGTCAGACACAACAAAGAAGTAGATGTTGCCTTTGATGAAATATGTCACGAATCTTCTTGAAGAGACTAATTTATTTTTAGCAAAGCCAATTCACACGTATGCCTATGAGCATCGACAACATATGGAATGAGAATTCCACTTCTTGAGGATATTACTCATTACAGGCCCTATGTTGACATGCTCATTTACCTCACCTTATTGAGGCTTGACATTGCATTTGTAGTTGACAAGAGTAACCAATTTATATATACTTTTAGAGTGTCATATCAATGCCACCAAAAATCTTGCCGTCTGCTTCTGTCCTCGATGTTTTCTCGTTCAGTTGGTTTGTTCCCGTCTCGGGCGCTCCGTTGCTCCTAATCTATACACCGCCGCCTCATGTTTGTGGTGATTCCAGCCGCTGCATCTTTCGTGCTCGATGGGAATTCAACTTCTAGTCGCTGCACCCCTTTTCGGATTGTTGATCTCTCGCCGATGCTGAAATTGTGTTGTTTTTTGATCGTTTTTATTTATCTTTAAGTGTCTTTGTTTGGCTGTCGTTTGCCTATATGCACGTGTATTCCATGCAAGGAGTGTTTGGGATGAAGGCGACTCAAATGGTATTCCCCGACACTCGCATTAGTCTCGCACGAACCTCCAGGATTATGTCATGTGTTTGCGTCTCCCCAATTTTTCTTCTTTGATTGGTATGTGCTATGGTCTTTGTTGGTTGACATGTAATCTGTGTCGTGTGGATCTGTGTCCTCGGCAGGTCTGCAAGCGGTGTGGTTTGAGCCCAAACCGAAACTGCACCACATGTGTGTTGTTTTTGACCATCCAAAACCACACCGCACCGAAACCGTGCGGTGCGGTTTTGATATGGTGCAGTTTGCGGGCTAGTTTTTCTGGTGCGGTTTCGGTTTTTGACAGTTTTTTTATCCCATTCATTTTTATTTATCATTTGATCTATTTGCTACTCTCTATAACTAATTTTTCTTTGATGCTCTTGTCCTTCTATATTGAGAAGAATTCATGTATTGAAAGTTTTTTGGTATGACCACCGTAATAGATAATTAAAATCTGATGGTGCAAACTTTTTTAATAACTAATAACTTGCATAATATAAATCATTAAAAGCTGCACTTAATACAGTTAAAATGGAAAACCTACAAGCATGGCAAATACATTACAATCTACAGTTGAAATGGAAAACCAAAAACATAAAGTGATTTCATTAGGGAATAAGAATTTTTAAACCCGTAAAATTGAAACCTGCAAACAAAAAAATGTTTTTTATCACAAAATACATATTTTAATAAAAACCGAACTATTTTACATGTTACTATTTTTACCATAATTTAGTTTACATCTCCAGTGTTTTCAGCACCATCATCCTCCACCTTAACTTGCATTTCTTTATCCAGCTTTATAGAAAAAAAAATAATTTTTAAAAAATGATCTCCCATAGCGCCTTATCCAATTTAATATTTCATTTCCAATTCCTTGTCCAGTATGATCAATGGTTCTAACAAATTGAGAATCTTTTTTTGCAATCTCCACTGTTTATTTTATCCAATGTCCAGGAAGACATATATCCATATATTTGAATAGATGTCCAAGTATCCGTCGTTAGACATTCTTTCGGTCTAGACTATTTTGAGAGAATCAAAGAACCGGGCTATGAGAAGATCAGAAGAACAATGCTGAGTGCAAGCCGCAGAGGGGCGAGTGCCACCAACTCACCGTCGGTTTTCTGTCTTGGTTTCGAAGAACGGAATAAGAGAATAGGGCTTAGGAGGGCAAGCGCCGCCGACTCGCCAATCACGTTTCGCAAGCTTACAATCGCCAATCACAGTCTTGCAACCGCAAAGGCGCAAAACTCAAAAGCAAGGAACGCTGGGTTGGTTTTTGCAAGGGCTTAGGGTTTAACATGAAAAAACGAAAAGGTTCAGCGGTGCTGAAAGCCTTTAAATTGTAATTTGCATTTAACTGATGTAAGTATTTAACAGTAAATAATACTTAATACATTGAATAGATTAAAACGTTGTTAATAATTCTTAATAAGAACACTTAATAATATTTAATAACCGAACATTTAATAATTCTTAGTACTCATCACGGTGCGGTGCGGTTTACTCGGTTTTGAGGAGCTCAAAACCACACCAAACTGAGCAAGGTGCGGTTTTTACACTCCTAAAACCGCACCACACCTCACCTTTGGTTTGAAATGCAATGCGGTGCGATTTTGTGGTCTAGTGTGGTTTTCGGTTTTCCTGCAAAACCCTAGTCGCTAGTGGCCCGTCTGTATTCCATCGGGTTGTGGCATGTGGGAGCATCCCCGGTCGACCGTCTGTTGACTTGATTCCACTGGGTTGTTTGGTGTGGGTCCGTGTCCCCGGTGGTCCGTCTGTATTCCAACGGTTTGTCATGTGGGTTTGTGCTACATGGGTTTGTGCCGTGTGGGAACGTGACGTGTGAGACCGCCCTTTGTGTGGATTATCCCCGATGTATTTTTTCTCCGGTGACCCGTCTGGTGTTTTGTCCCACTTAGGATACCTTAATTACCTTTATATGATGTTTTCAAGCTGGAGATTTCTCCTCCAGCTTGAGGGAGAGTGTTGAAGTTATTAGTTTTATTTAAATATTTAGTTCATATAATTGTCTTTAGGTATGCATGAGTTTAGTCTAAGGTTGTCAGGATCGAGATCCTGAGTGTGATCGTTTTGAGGTTGGATCGGATCGTAGGATCAGATTGAAAATCGCAAGATCCTACAACATTCATAAATTAAGACTAAAAATAAAATTGAATTTTGTATCATTAAATTACATGTTCAATTAACAAAAAAAAATTAAGTAGTATGTGAATAACTATTTTACAATTTTTTGGATAACTAAATTAAAAAGATAATATTATACTAAGTCCTGTTTCAGTTTTAGGTAATACACTCAATGTTTACTAACAATAAAAAAAATCTGGAATGGAATCTACCGAAGTAGCTGCTCTCGGCTTCCGTTTGCAGTCGACAATCGACACTTGAGATATGGTAAAGTAGCATGATATGATTCTGTTATGGGGTATGCAGGCGGGATTGGGATAAAGTTAAACAATGGTTATGAACGTTGGTCCTGTTGAATGGGGTTGGGATAAGGTTGTACATGTTTCTAGTTACCTTTGGCCAGATCGATAGAATCGGGTCAGGATCGCGATCCTAAAGATCCTAAGATCCGGATCGCGATCCCAATCATAGATGTGCCGATTTAGATTTTAGGTAAGATTCAGATCGATTTACAAAATCTGGATCGTAGGATCGTAAGATCACGATCCTATGATCCGGATAGCGATCCCGATAACCATGGTTTAGTCTAACATTGCCTATTTGAGTTTACGAGTCTTTGTACGTCCTATGTATTGCCCCTTTGTGAATGAATAAACTTGCACCTTCTATTTCTCTTCTTTATTTCAACAAAGCCCATAACTTTAAAGCATTTCTCCGGAGCTTTTATTTGGGAGCTTTTCGTATGTTAAGAGAATTACTATTATATTAAGTTTATTTCTTGTTGAAATGTACTTGTTAGAATTTGTAGGACTTCCAAATTTATTTATACCTTCAGAACTTCAATGTACATGTCGTTTGTTGATTTTGCTACTTTTAAATATGATTTTGCCAATATATCTTTTAGGGAATGAATGAATTTTATCTTAATTCTTCTTATTAGTCAATTAGTTTATGTTCCATAGGTATCATATTAGTATCAGTAGAGTTATTCAGGTTCAACGAATATTAATGTCTTGATTATTCCTCGTTCCTTTTAAAATGATATAGGATGGAAAGGCAGGCTAATTTTTCAGTTATTACGGCCATGGATAAGTCCGTGGTGCACAAAATATGTTCAGGGCAAGTCATATTAGATCTTTCATCTGCTGTAAAGGAGTTGGTTGAAAACAGTCTTGATGCTGGTGCTAGCAACATTGAGATCAGTCTTAAGGAGCACGGTGAAGAAATTTTCAAGGTTATAGATAATGGTTGTGGAATTTCGCCTGATAATTTTCAGGTATTTAGCTAAATTCATGTTATTTTAAATTATAAATTTAATGTTTGGTGGCTAATACTTGAATAAAATTGATGACCATGGTGATAGTGGATATGATAATAATGTTAATGCATTATTCTTTGTAATTTGAAAAGTTTGAAAATTTTCTTTTATAAATTGCTTTTATGGATTAATTTCATTGGAAATATGTCATATCTTTTTGTAATTTTGCTGAAGAGTAATTAAACAAGATGCTTGCTCCTTTAATTTTCACTCATTAAAATACGCATTGCCTCTTAAAAAATGTGGAGTAGGAGTTATGTTGCTCTAATATATCCTTGAGATTCCAGATTCAGAGTCATCCATTGAAACAAAACCTCTCCACAAATGCAGGGATGAGACTGTGTCAATCAATCCCTTCACGCATCCAACATTAGAGAGAGCTTCATGCACATCAAAATGCCGGTTCTATTTTATATGACGAAGCTACCTATTTTTAGAAAGGAAGGTAATGATTAGAATAATGTTGTAACTCTCTTAGATACAAATTCAGTTTTGAAGTAAATTTGCTTGAGAAAACCCACTGATTGAATTGTGTGGAATTTGGCTCAATTTCTTAACCAGTTATTTGCGATACACACTATAGTGCATGATATTCCATTTTGTGTACATTTCTTACCCTGTGACTTAGGATGTATTGACATGATATTGGTTGAAGTCTGATCATTGGTCCAAGATTGAAGATGTTGAATGCCGGGTTTATGCTTGTTTTGTAACACCCCAATCTAGTTTAACAACAAATCAGCAGTCCGTCTGAGTCCCGCGTTAGGAAGTAAACTAAGCAACGGTACTAAAACTGGTACATAACATGCATAAATAAAAATGCTAAAAGAAAGCTTCCAAAAGAAGTAAGAAATGCAGTTAGGTGTAAATAGTGGTACCTCGAAATTGATTCATAGAGCTAACTAATAAGGAAAAAAATAATAAAATCTGAATCACTGAAAGCTTACATATTGTCTAAAGTGAAGAACCAAAGACGCCCTGAACTAAAGTGCTCCCTGAGTGGAACACGGGCTCGTAACATAAAATTTCGAAATATGGAACTGTGGCTGACGACCCCACGTATGAGGCTTATATGGATTGCAAGATTTTACTTTTACAGTTTCTCATACTTCATCTGATTATGAAACTCAAATGATGACCCGAAGGTGCCCTGAACTGGGATGCTCCCTGAGTAGAACATAGACTCGCATCTGGAAAATTTCCAAGTTTGGAACTGTGACTGACGACCACACATCTGAGGCTCATGTGGACTGCTGGCCGGATGAGGATAAGGTCACTAATCTAAAGCTTATTACGTATTTGAAGTTTTTCTTTTTCGTCTAATTTATTTCTACTTTTCTTAATTGTATTTGATTTTGCTGTAAATGCAAGCATTCTCGTTACACCATGTATGTTGCATCATACCCAATGCCCGACTTATTATGCATTACTAAGTTACGTGTTCGTTGCTTTTTACACTGTCTGAAGTAATTTAATTAAATTGATACCGACACTGCAAGTTGAATAATTAAATTACTTATGCATTTTTAAATAACTTAGATAATGCAATTATATAAGGTGATATGTTTAGGCAAGATGAGTCGAATTTCTTACCTCGGTATTACGACACCCGTAAACATGGTGCGAAGGCATGCTTCCTTGAAAGAATATTCTGAGAGCACAATTTGTTCTCCGAATGTCGTCGAGGCTCCCTTTCCCAAGTCTTTTCAAGAACCCTAAAATGGGTAAGTCCAACAAGCACAATTATCTTAATATTGAAGGGACGCTAAATTAAATTATTACTATGGAGAGGGGAGGTATACCACTTCTCTATTAGTGGAGGATTGCAAATCTTGAAATGAAATTATGAACATTTAAATTGCACGAAGGCATTCGATCCAACCTTGATTGCCACACCAATTTCACGGGTTAAAATAGGATTTATTGGAACTTTTGAATGACAATAATATGAGGGTGTTAGCAATATTAGGGTTTATGTTATTTGTCTTTTGTTTGTCCTATATATAAAGTGGACCTCTTTAATGAAATCTGATATGATTTTACTCCCGCAACTTGGTATCAGAGCCAGGTGCCCTAAATTTTCGACTCGCCTGCGCTCTCGCTCGCCAGCCCACCGCTCTCCGATCCCGCTCTCCAGCCCGCGTCTCCCGCTCGCGCCAGCGCTCCGACTCGCCTGCTCTCCCGCTCGCCAGCGCGTCCTTCGCCAGCCCGCCGCTCTCCGCTCCCGCTCCTGCTCGCGGACGACTCCAGCCCGCCGCTCTCTCCGCCCTTTTAATGGCGCCGGAATAGTGCTCTTCCTTCCTCCGGCGCCTCCTGCCCTTGTGATGCTTGGATGGCTGGTTCCATTGCCGGGATTTCCTCCGGCGCCTCCTGCCTCTTGATGCCCTGATTTCTTGGGTTTCCTTCCCTTCCGGATTTCTACTCCGGCATCCTCTTCCTCTCAGGATTTCTATTCCTGTGCTATGGGATCTAGTGGGGCAAATTCTCTCTCCCTCTACCGGTGGTACTCCGGTTCCTCTTTCTGCTAGTCCTTCTTCATCGACCTTCTACCGTGGAACCACCGATCACAATACCTCTCAGATAACTACTATCCGACTTGATGAATCCAATTATCTCTCGTGGTCCCGTTCTATTACCCTGACGCTAAAAGTCGGCGTCTCTTTGGCTATGTCTTCGGCTACATGCCGGAACCTGATCGGACTTATCCTGAATGGCCGCAGTGGGAATCCGAGAATTCCTTGGTCATGTCTTGGCTAATCAACTCGATGCAAGAGTCCATTGCCCGCAACTATCTTTTTCTTGACAGTGCTTCTGCTATTTGGTGTTGTGCAAAGTCTACATACTCTCGCCGCGGCAATGCTGCTCCAATCTTTCAGCTTCGCCGCCAGATCAGCTTACTCCGTCAGGGTGACCGTCCTCCTTCAGCGTATTACTTAGAGTTCACTCAGCTTTATCAAGAGTATGATCATTTTGATCCTCTTGTCTTTGTTAGTCCTGTTGATGAGGCGATGGTTCGGGTCCGGGATGACCGCAATCGCATATTTGAGTTCCTTCATGGCTTGCACCGCGACTTTGATCAGATCAGTGTTCAGATTCTGGGGCGACTGCCGATCCCTTCCCTTTCTGAGGTCTATAGCATCGTGCAGCAGGAGTTTGATCGTCGTCAGACCCTTCTTCCGGACCCTGTGCCAGACGCCTCTGCTCTGGCTGCTACCATCCCCTCCCTTCTTGGCACTCGTCCATCCCGGGATCCCAGGTTGAGGAGCTCAGATAAGGATCACCTACTCTGTGATTACCGTGGCAAGAGTCGCCACACTCTGGATACCTGCTTCAAGCTTCATGAGTTCCCTGCCCCGAGAGGGGGTGCCCCGCCTCGTGGAGGTCGTGGCTCTGGCCGCTCCTCGGGTCGTCATGTTGTCTCCCGTGCGGCCCATCTTGCTGATGCTACTGCCGATGTTTCTCTTGGCTACTCTAGTACTGATGCCCCAGCCACCCATGGTGTTTTTACTGCGGATGAGGTGCTTGCTCTTTGACGCCTGATGCATGGTCTTTCTACGGAGCCTTCTGCCTCTTCCTTCTACGCTCATACGGGACTGCCAGGTGCTCATTCTGCTGTTTCTTCTCCGTCTACTCAATGAGTCATTGACTCTGGGGCCACGGATCACATGGCCGGGTCCTCTACAGGTTTTGTCTCCTATACTCCTCTTTCTGGGCGTGATAAGGTGAGCATTGCTGATGGTTCTCTTTCCCCCATTGCTGGCAAGGGAACCATCCCCTGCTCCTCCCTCACCTTGTCCTCTGTTCTTCACGTGCCTTACTTTACTCGTAATCTGCTTTCCATTAGTTATTTGACCAACTCCATGCATTGCTCTGTGACGTTTCTTCCGTCTTCTTGTGTGTTTTAGGACCTGACGACGGGGAAGGTGATTGGCTCTGGTAGCATGGTGAATGGACTCTATGTGCTTGACTCTGGCGCTGCTTCCTCTACTCTAGCTCTTCATTCTAGCATTGTTCATCCTTTGTACTCCTGACACTGTCGCCTGGGACACCCTTCTCTTTCTGTTTTGAAATTGTTGTTTCCTGCAATGTCTGCTGCCTTTTTTGAGTCTTTTGTGTGTGATGTCTGTAGTGTCAACAAACATCATCGTACTTCATTTAAACATGTTTCGTTGCCTAGTTATATTCCATTTGCTGTTATTCATACTGATATCTGGGGCCCCTGCTCGGTCCCTTCTATTTTCGGTTGTACGTGGTTTGTTACCTTTATTGATTGTTTCTCACGCACTACCTGGTTATATTTGATTCGTCACAAGAGCGATGTGTTTTCTGTTTTCCGACAATTCCATGTCATGATCTCCACTCAATTTCAGTCCCACATTAAAATTCTTCGCAGTGACAATGACCGCGAATACATGGATTCACAGTTTGAGTGCTACCTTGCTGATCACAGCATCCTCCACCAGACTACTTGTGCGTATTCCCCTGCTCAAAATGACGTTGCTGAGCGGAAAAATCGCCATCTGTTGGAGGTTGCTCGGTGCCTATTGTCC
Organism: Platanthera guangdongensis; assembly: GCA_039583875.1. Classification (NCBI taxonomy): domain Eukaryota; kingdom Viridiplantae; phylum Streptophyta; class Magnoliopsida; order Asparagales; family Orchidaceae; genus Platanthera; species Platanthera guangdongensis. The sequence goes on along the minus strand of CM077161.1, from coordinate 181,108,028 downwards.
ACAATGCATCTCCCAAAATTCTATTGGGGAGATGTCGTCCTCACTGCTGTATACCTCATCAATCGGATGCCCTCACGTGTCCTCGAAAACTCTACTCCTCTGGATACGCTTGGTGTGCCTCCTACTCACCTTCCTCCTAAGGTGTTTGACTGTGCTTGTTTTGTTCACATCCATCATTCTCGTTCCTCCAAACTTGATCCTCGTGCCCTCAAGTGTGTCTTTATTGGTTACTCCCCTACGCAAAAGGGGTACAAGTGTTTTCACCCCCTACTAGGAATGTGTTTGTTAGCATGGATGTCACTTTTCGTGAATCCGAATCATATTACCCTATGTCTGCTCCCTCATCCTCGGGTGTTCCCTCCGTTTCTTTGCCCGTACCTCCACCATATCCCTCACTTCAGGGGGAGTCTCTACCAGTGGAAGTGAGTCCTCCTCTACCAGTGGAAGTGAGTCCTCCTCTACCAGTGGAAGTGAGTCCTCCTATTCGGGGCTCTCCTATATCCTCACCACCGACCTTGCAGGTATATACTCGGCGTATAAAGAGGACAAGCACACACGAGCCTGCTATGTTGCCAGAACAGTCAGTGGATCCCGACTCAAGACCTTCTGATTTACCGATTGCTCTTCGCAAAGTTATCCGGTCTTGTACCCGCCATCCTCTATCTAATTATGTATCTTATGATTCTCTGTCTACCTCCTACAAGGCCTTTGTCTCCTCTCTTGCTACTTCTTCTATCCCTGTGTCATGGCAACAGGCTCTTGAGGTCCCTATGTGGCGAGAGGCAATAGTTGAGGAAATGAAGGCTCTGGAGAAGAACCATACATGGGATCTTGTCCTTCTTCCCTATGGAAAAAAACCTGTTGGGTGCAAGTGAGTGTTCTCTGTGAAATAGAATCCACAAGAGATTGTTGAGAGATGCAAGACATGGTTAGTTGCAAGGGGTTATACCCAAACCCATGACATTGATTATCAGGAGACGTTTGCCCCGGTTGCTAAAATGAATACCATCAGGGTATTGGTATATGTTGCTGCTTGCAAAAATTGGGATCTTTTGCAGCTGGATGTGAAGAATGTCTTCCTCCATGGTGACTTGGAGGAGGAGGTCTATATGTCTATTCCTCCTGGCCTCACTCCGGCTGGTGCTGAAAGGAAATTTTGTAGATTGTTAAGGGCTCTATACGGACTGAAGCAGTCCCCAAGAGCTTGGTTTGACCGGTTCCATAAGACGATGGTGTCGTTTGGATACTCTCAGAGCAATGCTGACCATACGTTGTTCATCAAACGTAGGCTTGGGCACATTACAGTTCTCATTGTGTATGTTGACGACATTGTTATAACTTATAACTGGTGATAATCATGAAGAAATTCAGAATCTGAAACAGAAGCTTGCCAGAGAGTTTGAGGTCAAGGACCTAGGAAAACTCAAGTATTTCTTGGGAATTGAAGTTGCAAGATCAAAGCAGGGGATCTTTCTTTATCAGCAGAAATACACATTAGATCTCCTTGAGAAGATGGGGATGAGTGAGTGCAGACCTGCTGATACTCCGATTGAGGCAAATCACCGATTGAGGCGTGATGATGGAGAGGAGATTGAAGATATTTTAGGGTTTCAAAGGTTAGTGGGGAGGCTGATATATCTGTCTCACACTCGTCCGGATATCTCCTATGCGGTGAGTGTCGTGAGTCAGTACATGCATGCTCCAAAGACATGACACATGAATGCGGCACACAGAATTCTTCGGTATCTCAAGTCTTCATCAGGAAGGGGAGTTTTGTTTTCCCCGAGTTCCGACTTAAAGATTGAAGTCTATACTGATGCTGATTGGGCCGGATCTGTGGATGATAGGCGATCCACCTCTGGATATTGCTCTCTTGTTGGGGGTAACCTTGTTACTTGGAGAAGCAAGAAGCAACAGGTTGTGGCACGATCTAGTGCGGAGGCTGAGTTTAGATCTATGGCCCATCGGGTCTGTGAAGGCTTGTGGCTTCGGGCCTTATTGAGCGACCTTGGTCTCGTGGAAGGACTCATCTGCCTGTATTATGACAATAAGTCATCCATCAGTATCGCTCGCAATCCGGTTCAACATGACCGGACAAAACACATCGAGGTGGACCGACACTTTATCAAGGAGAATATTGAAAGAGGAATCATATGCACACCCTTTGTGCCCTCCAACAAGCAACTTGCCGACATTTTCACCAAATGATTGAGTGAGAATTCATTTGACCAGATTGTGAACAAGTTGGGCATGGTTAACATTACACGTCCAACTTGAGGGGGAGTGTTAGCAATATTAGGGTTTATGTTATTTGTCCTTTGTTTGTCCTCTATATAAAGAGGACCTCTTTAATGAAATCTGATATGATTTTATTCCCGCAACAGAGGGCATGACCTGAAATTTTGAGAGGGGATCAGTGGTACCTGAAGAGGGTTGCTGCACAAGGTTAATTTGTTTAGAAAAGGATCGCCCCCTCAACTAGGACTGTTGAGGCAAGGAGAAATCTTTGATTTATGGATGAGGAATGAGAGAAAATAATCAAACCTAATTTTTGAAATTGAGGTATGTCTAGCCAAGAGGAGTCGAATTTCTTACCTCGGTGTTACGACGCTCGTAAACATGGTGCGGAGGCTTGCTTCCTTGAAAGAATATTCTGAGAGCACAATTTGTTCTCCGAATGTCATCGAGGCTCCCTTTCCCAAGTCCCCTCAAGAACCCTAAAAAGGGTAAGCCCAACCAACAAGCACTCAATTATCTTAATATTGAAGGGACACTAAATTAAATTATTACTATGGAGAGGGGAGGTATACCACTTCTCTATTAGTGGAGGATTGCAAATCTTGAAATGAAATTAGTGACACTTAAATTGCACGAAGGCATTCGATCCAACCTTGACTGTCACACCAATTTCGCGTGTTAAAATATGATTTATGGGAACTTCTGAATGACAATAATATGAGGGCATGACCTGAAATTTTGAGATGGGATCAGTGGTACCTGAAGAGTGTTGCTACACAAGGTTAATTTGTTTAGAAAAAGGTCGCTCTCCCAACTAGGGTTGTTGAGGCAAGGAGAAATCTTTGATTTATGGATGAGGAATGATAGAAAATAATCAAACCTAATTTTTGAAATTGAGTTATGTGGGAGAAGAATTCATAGATACAGAAGTAAGTTCAGTGCGATCATGTAATAAATAGAGCCACGTGGTACGCGAGTAATCGTCAATGAACGTGACAAATAGCGAAAGCCAAAAATACTGGGGACTCTATAAGGACCCCATACATCAGAATGAACTAAAGAGAGAGGAGTACTACTCCTGGTACAGGCAGTAAGAACGTTGTTGTTTTCCGTAGATACAAGATTCACAAGAGAACTCCCAGAGAGAAACATCAGGAAGAGCCCGCTTGAGAACCGGAAGGGGAGCATGCCCAAGGTGGCGATGCCAATCAACAGTGGAGACGACGGAGAGAAGAGTAGGTGGGAGATCCAAGATGTACAACCCATTCATCAGCTGTCCCTTACCAATGGTACTACTGGTGCGGCGATCCTGCATAAGAAATGAAGAAGGTGAAAAGGTAATGCAACAATCAAGGTCGTGGGTGAGGCGACTAACATATAATAAATTGAAAGGAGACCCCGGAACGTGAAAAACCGAGGAAAGAAAAGGTGCGGCGTAAGCTGAAGAGCGGCGGAGCCAGAGACCAGTAGGGTGTCACCGTTGGCCACAGTGATGCAAGTAGGATGAGGTGTCTGTAGGTACGCTGTGGGCTTCTGGGAGGTAATATGGTGAGTAGCGTCAGAATCAACGATCTAGCAAGGATTATGGGAGAGACAGGTTATACCTTCCGCAAAAGAGAACGCAACAGAGCCGGAGGAGCGGCTGAGGGCACCCTGAAGCTGTTGTAGTTGGGTGCGGAGCTCATCGATGTCTTGGCGGGTAGTAGTAGCCGGATCAGTGGCAGAAGACCCAGTAGGAGGCGGAGCAGCAGATACAGTAGCAGTAAGATGAGGAGGTAAGCCATGCTTGCGGTAGCAGGTAGCTTAAAGATGATTATCCCGGCCACAGTAGGTGCATTTCATAGAAGAGCGACCACCACGTCCTCGTCCTCGAGACTGGGGTCGGCCCCCCCCGAGTGGAAGATCCACGAGAAGGAGGGGTCGAAAGGAGAGGCTGTTGAAGAAGAGCCAGGGCAAAAACTGGAGGAGCCTCAGAGGGAGGCGTGACTTTTAACACATGAAGCAGACATCAGACAGGGAAGGAGTTGTGGCGGATGATAGAATCTGGGCCCGAATACTATGCAGGTGGGGAGGAACTCGGGACATCATCATGGCGATGGCGACAGCTTCTTTCTGGTTTCGTTGAGTGGTTAGATCGGTAGTAGTAGGCTGATGTTAAATCTCAGCCTCTGCCAAACTCTTGGCTTTAGCCACGAAGGAGAGCATATCACCAGGAGCACCCGGGGTAAGATTCTGAAGATCGGAAATGATATCATATAGGTGCTGTAGGCTGTCATGGCCAGAGTAAAAAGCGTGAGGCTCCTCCCACATGGACTTAGCCGTGTCATGATACATGACCATCCCGTAGGGCTCGAGATCCATAGAGTTTAGGAGTCAGGACTGAACTCGTCCATCATCGCGAAGCCAGTCATCGGAGAGAGCAGTGGGAGTAGCGCGGGTCAAGTGGTGAAGAAGACCCTTCGTCTGCAGAACCTGGCGAACGGAGTGAACCCACTCAATGAAATTCCGTTTTCCAGTTAGAGAGATAGTAGTAATCCGTAACTCATCATGGAGTTCGGAAGACATGGCAGCCGCACGGGCCTGTGGAGCAGAAGTAGCAGCAGAAGTATCGGAAGCCATGCGACCAGCAGAAGAGGCCGGACGAGTAGAAGAAAGAAGATGGGCGGCCTGGGAAAGAAAGCCGGGCGGATAGAAGAGGTAGTCGCACAGTCTCGGCTGGCAAACCAGCGACCAGAAGGTCGCGACCAGAATGCGACTAGGAGCAGAGGGGAGCGGACAGCAGCAAGAAGAGGCCGCAGCAGTCGCGCGCGAGAAGAGGCTGAGACCAGGGAGTCCACTGGGAGTGCAAGCAAAAACAGGCTGCGACGACTAAGAGGAAGGTCGCGACGGATAGAACGTGAAGCAGTTCAGCGAGCAGGAGCTCGCAAAAGGGAAGAGCGAGCGAGCAAGGAACAGGCCGCGGCGACTAAGAGAAGGTCGCGGTGGATAGAAGACGATCTCAGCAGGGCGCGAGGGGAGAGAGTCCGCTGCGAACTGGAGCAAGCCGTAAGACGACGGCAGGGCGAGGAGCAGTTCGCAGCTGACTGAAGCAGTCGGCAGGCCGCAGCGGACTAAAGCAAGAGTGAGCGGACTGAAGCAGTCGGCAGGCCGCAGCGGTCTAAAGCAGGAGCAAGAGGGAGAAGTAGAGAGCTCGCCAAGGGCAGAACCCGCAGCAGACGAGAGGGAGCCCGCTGCGGATAAGAAGACACGAGGAGCAGTTCGCGGCGGACTGAAGCAGGTGGCAGGTCGCAGCAGACTGAAGCAGGTGCAAGCGAAAGGAGAGGAAAGAGTGAGCGGATTGAAGCAGTAGAGGGAGCCCACAGCGGATAAGGAAGGCAACCCGCATGCGGCGGGGATAGGTGGGCCCCTTTAGGATTGAGAAAAGTGGCTATAAAAGAACCTGAGGAGGAGAGTGGATCCACGGAGAGAAGAAGAAGCGGAGTAGGGAGAAGAGTCCGCAGAAGCCAGGCGGGCTGGGCAAGGAAGCAGATATAGAAGCAGGCCGCGAGGAGACCGGAGGCCGCGAGGCGGTTAGAAGACCAGGCCGTAGGAGGAGATGCGGACAAAAGAGGGGAGTCCGCTGGAGGATACGTTTGGCTCTGATACTATGTAAAGAAAAGCCTCAAAGCTTGTATATACTTTTTCAATTAATAGTTACAAGTATACATACACTTATATAGGAAAAAGGAAGAGAAAAATCCTAATACATGATGTGGGACTAATACAAGGAGAGAGAAAGAAGAAAACATGGGCCATAATTAGGCTTTTCTAACAAATACTTCGAAAGAACCAACGAACCTTGGACTCAATTTCTTCATCTGCTTGATTCGAGAGATACCCTTATCTGATTTGACCTTCAGATAAACATAATCTTTAATGCTGAAATCCCCTGATTTATACCTTTAATTGTAGTACATGGTTTGTTTGTCCCGAGCTATCTTCCCGCGCTCCTGAATGAGCTTGACACGAGTCGTGACCTTGTCAATCCATGATTGTTTATTGGAAGATCTCTCTTTTCCTTCAGCCCCACATAACAACATCCGACAACATTTGCTATAAAGAGCCTCAAAGGACGTCATCCCAATGCTTGTCTGGAAACTATTATTGTAAGAGAACTCCAAAATGGTGACATACTTTTACCACTTACTTCTAAAGTCTAGATTATATATACGAAGCATATCTTCCAAAATTCTATTTGTGCACTTTGTTTGCTCATCTGAATGGGGATGAAAGGCTATACTGAAATGTAGCTTAGTGCCCAAATGCTCCAGAATGTATTTCCATTATTTAGAGGTAAACTTGTCATCTCTGTCTGAAATTATAATCATGGGCACACCATGCAGTCAGACTATCTCATCTACATACAACTTAGCCAATCTCGGGCCTGATCCGTTCTCTTGCTAAGATTGCAGTGAGCAACATTGGATAGACGGTCCACGATCACCCATAGAGAATCATTCCCACTTTGAGATCTGGGAAGGACATGAACGAAGTCCATCGATATGTCTTCAAAATTTCACTATGGAATAGGTAATGGTTACAACTTGCCCCCTGGTCTCCGGCGTTTGACTTTAATTAACTTGTAAGTTTCACACTTCAACATCACATTCAACCCTGCCCGCCAAGCTGACTTCTTAAGATATGCATACATATTTGTACTCCCCTGATCACCTAATGTATAAAATATTTGGAATTTTGAGCCACGAAGAGTATGTTCTCGCGAAGATGACTAACATCTGGAATGCACACTATACTGTTGCATAGAAGTAAACCCTTATAAATTATGACGTTTTTTCTGACCTGCCTGAGACAACTACAAAATCTTTATCATTTTTAGATCTAAAGATAAAGTCTAGCTGATCCTATCTTTATTGTCACAAGTGACTTCTATCCAGCCAAACTTGCAGAACTAATACAGATGTGTGGTATCACACTGATCTCCTGTCTCTCTAGAGCTCACACTAAATTCTCCCACTTAGTAATGAAGGAATAGTTCGAGCCCCTTCTGCTGAGAGCATCTGCTTCTACAATTGCTTTCCCCGAATGGTACTGGATACCCACATTATAATCTGAAAGAAACTCTATCCACATACGCTGTCTCATATTGAATTCTTACTGATAACATATATACCTGAGGTTTTTGTGATATGTAAAAAAACTCACAACGAACTCCATAAAAATATTGTCTCCAATTTTTTCAGTGTGGGGATGACGACTGCTAGGTCCAAGTCGTGCACAAAATAATTCTTCTCATGCACTTTTAACTATCTGGAAGCGAAGACTGACCTTTTCATATTGCATAACCACGCATCCCAAGCCTTGACCCCGAAGGTCCCTATACATCTGGAGACCATCTGTACCTGAAGGTAACCTCAAAATTAGTGTGGTTATCAACCTAGTTTTTAACTCCTCGAAAGCCAGCCCACACTATACTGTCCAATTAAGGGCTTTTCCTTTCCAGGTGAGCGACGTCATCTGTAAGGCTTTCTTCGAGAAGTCCTAATTGAATCTCCAGTAGTAACAAGCTAAACCAAGTAAACTGTGGACCTCAGTAACTGCCTTCGGCCTTGACCAACCCTTTATTGCTTTTGTTGTCTTGGATTCACTGCTAAAACTCTGACTAATAACGTGTCCTAAAATGACAGTCTCTGGAAGACAAAACTCACACTTAAAAAATTTTGCGTACAACTGATTCTTTTTGAGAGTGCTCAAAACTGTCTTGAGGTGCTTGACATGATTTTTTTGACTCCTTAACTATATCAGGGTATCAACAATGAAAACAATCACGAAACGATCTAGGAACTCATGAAACACCTTATTCAGCAAGTCCATAGAGACAGAAGGGCATTAACCAGTTTCAGTGGCATGAATACTAACTCATAGTGACTGCGCCTCGTGCTAAAAAGTATCTTATGAACATCCTCATTCCAAATTTTCAATTGTCTGGATGTAAACACTATGATGCTCTTACACTTCCTAAAAATTCATCACCAACGTTCGTCTGAAGCATCAATGTAACGCTGAAATGTCTCTACTCTTGAAGGCAAGTATAATACTAGCGTTCTCCTCGTTTGAATTTTTATTCCTTAAATACTAATCAACATCTACTATCCAACTGAAAGCTTACCCCTTTCTTGTTAAGCGAACTCAAAGGTGGCGTTATCTTCATGAAAATCTCCATGGATCTCCCGAGCTATTAATGCTACTCTCTAAGAGCGTTCAAAATCATCCTTCGATCTTTGAATGCACAATGATGTTCTCGTGGAAGACAAAGGGGAAACCAATCTAGAAGTTATCAAAACTCTTTATTCAACAATCTATGCAGAGGACACTACACAACCTGAAGGGCATACCTACCGACTCATAGTATCCATTCTTCACATTGAAAGTTGACTATACAATGTCTTCCTTACCATTTTTTAGTTACTAGAAATCTTATCTAAGATTTAAGCCAAAGAAAGTATAAAATTCTTCAAACTGGCCATTAAAATCATAATTTTTAGGGTGTTATTACCTTTTTTTTACTTGTGAACTTATGCATCTCATGCTACTTGACAAACACTTTAAATTGCCAACCTTTAAGAAAAGACGAGCCATTCTTAAAGACAACGTTGCTACGCCTAATACTATTAACTCGAGCAAGCTTATGATGTTGAACGACTGACTCTGCTAATGCTCTGGGTGCCATGTTGTAAAAGATTTGATTGAGAATCATCCATAGCTCCTCAGGGATAAATATCTGAAGGTTCTCAAACTAATGGTACCCCTTAAAACGTATTTCTGATTTTGACATGCGTCACGATAGAAGAACATCACGACTGATTCTAAAACTCATAATTTTCTTAATCGGTGAGGCAACAATACTGAAACTCCTTTCATTCCTCGAGCCGTACAAGTGAACTGGTTAAGTCATTCCACATTTGGTTTTATAAGCAATCTTACTTTGGCCTCTGCTAATCAGGTCATATACATAATTAGATTCAACTCAGTTATAATTTGGAGTGTGTTCTGCTACTCTAGATTCACTCTTCAAGTCGCCAACTACCAATATAGCCATTATGTATAAGAGAGTCGTCCAACACCAAAACTTCAAGGGCTGACATAAGTACGTGGATTCTAAGATTGGAAAGTAAAAGATCCTTTGGTGAACGAGGGAGATAAACTCATGCTAAAAGGAACGAAACATGATTCAGGTCAAGACAAATGATAAGCTAAGGCAATAATTAATCCTACTGAATTTGATTGAATATTATCATAGGAAGGGTGTACGTTTCTCTTAAGGGATTCTGATCTCTTTAATGAATCTCTGCATACCGCGATAAACGCGAGAATTCAAACTTACACAAGTTACTGTTTTGATCTCATGCACTAACTTGAGGCTCTTCTTCTATAGAAGTCAACATGTATGAGGCACTTGCTAATCTGAGAAGGTTACTGTTACCAACCGCGCTGCCATCGACTCTCATTGGGGCAAGATGTATCAGCGACGCAATAATAACACTAACAAAGAACTCAACTATGGTGGGGATCACGATGACATGATGGGGATCGCGTCATCCAAGGAGTAGATTTTTTGACTTTTATTATCCCATGTGTTTTAAGCCCAAGTAGGGGGCATACTTTCATAATGACTAGCTTGGACTTTTTGACTTTTATTATCCCATGTGTTTTAAGCCCAAATGGGGGACATGCTTTCATGATGACTAGATTAGACGTTTTGACTTTTATTATCCCATGTGTTTTAAGCTCAAATGGTGGGCATGCTTTCATGATGACAAACTTATTTTATTCCCACTTGTTTAAGCCTAGGTGGGAGGGCTTTTTATTTAAACCTATTGTTATCTCTTTGAGGGTAAAAAGAAAAAAAGGTTGAAGATCTCCCTCTCTCTCTCTCTATCCCTCCCTCTCGCTCTCCCTCTTCCGCCAATGCTAACGCCGGCCACGCTCCTCTCTCGCTCTCTACCACAACCACCTCGACGGGATCCAAGAAGGGTCATCACAATCCCCTGCGGGACATAGTCCTCCATCGGCCTATTACGCGCTCAATCTCACGAGCACATATCAATGTGGTATCAAAGGCATGTTCATCTCCCTCCCTCGACGCATGACTTCTTCCCCTACCCGCGGACATGGCCGACCACAATCAGCTACTGCCACTCCTCCAACCCATTTTGGACGCGATTGCACACATGCAAATGTGTCTTTGGACCTCCAAAGTGCCGAACTCGCCAACCTAACGCACATGACACCAGACCATCGGGGTCGCACGTCCCATCAGACGGACCAACACTACTCCATCCTCCTACAAGTCTGTTGTTGCGCCTTTGGAGCATAAAGGGTGCACCTGAGTGACTTTTTACTGTAAACTTTTCTTTTTCAAAGTAAAGAAAGAAATCATGTATAAACTCAATGATTTTGCATGGTTTAGTGTTTGTGAAACATAATCGAGCATTGAGACATAGATATGATGCAGGTGACCACATTGATTTCGTTTTTTCATAAATATAAATGATAGTAATGAATAATTAATGAGTAGAATATATGAAGAATGTAATTAAGGCTTCATTTGGCTCGGCGTTTTCGCCGGACGTTTAAAGCAAACGCCGCCCGGACAACAGGTAAACTAACGGAGTCAGGCGGCGTTTGTCGTGTCTCCTCCCGCAGCAAGGAGGAAAAACTCCCAAAACCTCCGTTTTGATCCTCCCTCACCCCTCCAGTCCCAAAGCCGCTTCTCCGCCTGCCGTCTCCGCCCGCCACCATCGCGCCAAATGAGGCCTAAGAAGATGAAATGATGTTTGATGCTAATTATTTAAAATGAATGTGGTTGTGTCTTGCCTTCGTAGGCACACTCCTGCACCTTGAGCATTGCACCTAAGCTTCAGACCCCTTTGCCACGGCCTTAAGGCCTTACATGACTTTCAAAAATAGAATAAGAGTAGAGCTAAACAAAAACCAAATTCAGAGAAAAGGATATCCAACACCTAGGCTCCAAGACATTCAGATCCAAGTATTCGCGATGAAAGGTGCATGGCCGCGTTTCGTACTTAGCCGTAGCGATAGGAGGAATATATTTCATATTTTTTTAAAAGAGCGCGACAGAGAGGAATAAATTCAATATTTGTACAAAAGAGCACAATAGGGGAAAAACAGTCCACAACTGTCCAAAAGAGCGCGACATTGAGAAAAACAGTCTGCAGTTGTCCAAAAGAACGCGATAGGGAGTGTAGTATTACTCCTTGGTCCCGGAATGTCATGACGGGATGTACGAACTCATTTAAGCGATATTTATTCAGTAGCCTGGAGAGGCTCAGAACATACGAGCGATGTGACATAGACTAATAGGTCTATAAATGCAACTATAATGTGACGTAGAATCCACCCTTCCTATGAAAGCCCAAATGATCGTCCTTCAACCGGGCCCAATACAGGCCCGCCCAGGAACCATTCATGAATAAAGCCCCAAAATTTCTATAATCACTACGACGAATAGCACATGACATTCTCGTTTACCCACCTAGGGCTAATCACAATGCACATCACAGAAACATCACCGATCCTGGCTTATCGCCACGTGTAGGCTTCACATAGTATGTCTAAATCTAGACTCCCGTGTTGGATCACTAATGCATATTTGTGTCGGGAATGGACGCAATCGACTCGGTGGTTCGCAATGAACCGAGAGAAACACACCACGCTCAATTGGATGCGGGTGGCCCTCCTAAGCAAAGTAAAGGCAGAAAAAGTACACCGGGGTCGCAATTCCACTCCCTGGTGGAGTCCCTGTTCTCCACCGTGTAGCGGGAAAGGAACTCTACATGCAACTCACACAAACATACGCCGGATTCGCAATCCCACACCCTTGCAGAGTCTTCGCCCACAACCAGATCGGCATGAGGGGACTCTCATTGCACAAAAATCAACAAAAGCACAAAACGACGGTCCTAAGATCGGGGAAAGGAATCGTTACATTGCAGCGCATCGCCGACCCATCACAACCTGCACGAACTCAACAAAGCATGATTATATTGCTACCCTCCCACGGATCCGAGCTCATAATGGTGATTTAAGCTTCGATTTGCTCCTCCATATTGATTTCCGACAACACAACTCTACATCAAGTGTTTCTCCTCCACATGTCTAGCAACCAAGCCACGACGGCGGGATCACTTCCCCCACTTGATCGGCCACTGAAAACAACAAAAGGGGAGGCCCTAGGTCTCGACAAAGAGAGGTGCAAGTCAGATCTCGACCTTGGTAGGCGGTTGCAGCAGCCCTGTAGGGCAGCAACAACTTCAGAGGCAACAACACGATAGGAGGGCTAAACAAAAAGGGTGGTTCTACTCCATCAATGGTGCAGCAAGGAGATCACCTCCTTTCTCGGTTGGCAACAAGGGAAGAAGGGGGAAGGGTCATCAGGACCTCTTACTCCTTTGTCCAGGTCGGCGACGACAGGAGGTGGTCCGGCTAGGGGGGAGCGATCCACTCTTCTTCGTTCTCGATCCAGACCGACGACACGCATAGGTGAATCGCGAGACCTAGGGGCGGCTAGGATCTAAAATGGGAGACTAATGGAGGGGGGATTTTGGGTTTTTATTAAAACCCTAACTTAAAGCTGTTATCCGCACCCAGAATCTTTATTCGCACCCCAAAAGTAATTTTATTTCAATTAAGGCTTTACAACTCTAACCTGTGACCTTAAGGTCGCGCGGCGACACTCAACCGGTGCGCCAAGGCTTCCCTTCATAGGTTTGGGTAATTAATAGTATTTAATTTTTTTTATTTGAATATTTATTATAGCAACAATAAGTTAAAACAAAAAAAAATCAAATTGAGGTAGGAATTGAGCTCGAGTAAGATGTGTTTCTGCCTCAAAGAAATTGCCCCACGCTTTGACATGGGTTTTCACCGTTGGTCACTTCTTCCCGATACAACATTTGCTTGATTCCAAAACTTTGATGTGTGTGGACCCCGAAGAAGCACAAAACACTAAAACAACCCTAAATAAAATGCTCCAAAAGGATAACAAATTGAGTGTCTTCTTAAGGGCCTGTTTGGTAGATGAGGACCCAACTGCTGGACAACAATAACAGTTGCTGGAGCTTGATTCCATTTCCGGGTGCCAGGAAATTAGGTGGGAGGGGCTGGAATCAGCAAACTGTTGTTGTAAAATGCTTTACGGCAGGAGAAGTGGGAAATTATAGGTGCGGGCCGGCTGATTTGGGGATGAAATGGGGTTGGACAGAGATGGAAGAAGATGGTTCCATGTAGGGAGAGAGCGGGAGGGGCTGCTGGATGGAGGGAAATACTTGATTTGGAGGAGGGAGAGGAAAGGAGAGGTGGCTCCATGTGAGAAAATGAGGGGCTGCTGCTGAAAGGAGGTGGATGTGGTTCAGTTATGCTGACAGTAGTTTGATTGGGAGAAGTAGGAGGTGGTTTTGGGCTGAGAATGGGGATCCACGCGAACAATGAAGGGCTTAGTGGAGGAGGTGGGGAAAATGGGAGGAGGTGAGGAAATTTAGGAGTGGCCTAAATTTTAGGAAGGTGGAGATAATGGGGTAGTGGGATTAGTGAGAGATAATTATTGTGGTTGAGGGAGTAGTGGGGGTGGTGGTTGCTGGAGGTGGTTCCGGTGAGAGTCACCGAGGTGGTGGTGGTGACTGGAGGTATTTTTCCGGCGATCGCCGGAAAACTTAAAATGGAGGAAATTGAAAGGGGAATCACCGGAGGTGGTGGCAGTCACCAAAATTTTTTCCGGCGATCGCCGGAAAACTAAAATGATGTAAAATGAGGAGAAATGTGGTGGTAGATAACCGGAGGCAGGCCGGGAAAGTTTTCCGGTGATCGTCGGAGGTGGAAATGAGGGATTTTGGGGGCGTTTGGGGTTGTTTTGGGTGGTGTTTGAAGGGGAATCGTGGGAGTGATCGGCTTTGTGGAGGGAGGTGGAGAGCAGAGGTTCCACGACAAGGGAGTGGAGGAGGAGGGAGGGCTGCTGGAAAATGGTAGTGGTGGAATAGAATTGTCCATCCAAGGGGAGGGGAGGGGATAAATCCAATCTTCGACACTTGAGTTCCGACTTTGGCACCGAGAGATCAAAAGTAAAGGTTTCTTTTCACTCAACTTTCAGTAAATATGAGTCATCCACCCCTATTTATACACTAAGAGATCATCATGGACAGTCACGATTCTTCGATCACGACTGCCCTTAAATTACATGAAAATAAAAATCACAAAAATACAAAAAAATAACTAAAATTATCGAATTGTCGATCCACATAAAATGGACGGTTCTGATCGTGTAAATCGATGTGTGTCGCGATCTCCATCAACGATCCCCTAAATAAAGAAGTTGTGTTGGAAGCAACGTCAAGTTGAGGTGGAGCTGAATCAAACTAGAGGAGACGTCGTTGGGTAATGATGAAGAGTTGTCGTAGAACTACGTCAAGTCTACAAGTGGTGTCGCGAGGCACTGGGAAGGTTTTGTCCAGCTTGTGGAACCTTCATCGAACTAGGAGTTCCACTATTGTCTATTGAGCCGGACATAGGCGTTGTGAATGTCCAAACACTGAAGTTTTTGTTTCTACATAGATTTCATAGAAGGATTATCAACCGTGGACTCTACTCCGGTCGAGTAACACCGCTTCGACCGCCGAGCGAAGCATTGAATCTCCTTCAATCAACTCTTTAGTGATTGGACGAGGCAAGCACCTACGATCAAGCTTTTTAATGGTCAAATCGGGAACATGTCTCTGATAACTACCTGGTGGCGGCTTCCCCGGAGAATCAAGACAATCAAAGGTGAATTTTCCTCTTCTAATATTTTCGTTCAACCAAAAAGTGTCCACCAAGCATGCCACTCCCAAACAAAATAAGAAAAGTAGTGGGAATGAAATTATGGAAATAAGACACTATTTAAAACTAAAAAAAGCCGAACATGAAGACAAAAACTCACAAGTTGCGCACTTCTGGTCTTTTGATCAAGTTAATCCATGAATGACTAAGATGACCACATAGTCAAGAAATGGTATTGAAACAGTTGCCTCCCATATAACTATGCATTTCTTTTCTACTTTTAAAAAGGAAATGGTGCCTAGTATAGTATATTAATAGTTGTTCTCGTACCCAAAACCAATAAATTAGCAACTGCTCAGAGCATGGTACGACCACCAATATTTTTGGCCTTCGTTTGATATCCCGTATATAAAACCGTTATTCATCGCACACATGGGGACATCGAGCAACAACCAAAGGTACTATCATCACCGCACACAATGCACCAGGGACCTGTGCATGTTCCACTAGTTTATTTAATTAACACTTATTTTCTTAGATAAATATCTTAATATTAGTTTTCTACATCACTGCCCCCTGTACAACTTCCAGCCACTGGAGTAGTACTTGTTCTTGTAAATCCCTTTAAATACATCATTCAGCACATTTGGCTCCTGTGAACATCTCTCTTAATTTTCTGCAGGTACTTGCCAGAAAGTATCATACGTCTAAAATCACATATTTCTCTGACCTACACTGTTTAACAACTTTTGGCTTCAGAGGAGAAGCACTGAGTTCACTTTGTTCCTTAGGAAGTTTGACTGTTGAGACAAGAACGAAGAATGAAGAAGTGGGCACACATTTGACCTTTGACCATTCAGGATCAGTCATTGCTGAAAGAAAAACTGCACGACAAGTTGGCACCACCGTGTCAGTTGAGAAGCTATTTTCCACATTGCCTGTGCGGAGTAAAGAATTCAGTCGTAATGTTAGACGAGAATATGGAAAGCTGACTACATTATTAAATGTGAGAAATCTCTATGCGCACTTCATAGGAGTTTTTCTTGATATGTTTATTGTATTTTCTTCTCTTTTCATGCTGTTCTGAATTCAACAGTAGGAAAATATGATTTTTGTCTCTTGATTTAACCTTTTTTGGTAAACTGCATTCTAATATTACGTTACGGATTTCTTTATTTGTTTATTTCCTTTTCTAACTATCTTCACGATCTGATCTGGATGCTTTAGGTGAAATATAACCTTCCTTATTTTCCCTTGGTCAATATTTCCTTTCCTCCCTGTTTTAGGCATATGCTATCATGGCTAAAGGAGTTCGCTTTCTTTGCACCAACATAACTAGTAAAAATTCAAAATCAGTGGTGTTGAAAACTCAAGGAAACAACTCGGTCAAAGAAAACATCATAGCTGTCCTAGGTTTGAACACTTTCCAGTGCCTGGAGCCTTTGAGTATTAATGTATCTGCATGCTGCACAGTTGAGGGTTTTCTATCAAAACCTGGTTATGGCAGTGGTCGAAATATTGGAGATAGGCAATTCTTCTACATTAATGGTAGGCCTGTTGATATGCCAAAAGTTGGAAAGCTTCTGAACGAAGTATATAAAGGTTCAAATTCCAAGCAGTATCCAATTGCAATTATGAATTTTATCATGCCAGCAACATCATATGATGTTAATGTAACTCCTGATAAGAGGAAGGTTTTCATGACCGACGAGGGTTCCCTTATACTTTCCTTGCGTGCAGAAATTGAGAAAGTCTACTCGCCTCATCAATGCAGTTATTCTATCAATACCATGAATTACTCCAAAGAAGTAGATATATCATTACAGGATGATGTCGAGGTAGAAGATTCTCAGGGTCCTAGTGTGATGTTCAAATCATTCTCTCCTAAATATGGACAAATTGTAACAGATGGGTCTACTGAACATGAGATTGATGATGTTTCAGCAAAGGACTTGAAAATAAGCAATATGGATATTGACTTGGGAACTGAGTATGATATTGATCACTTTACCTCTCCTGGAATGCCCTTTAGTAAAACTGATGATGAAAGGAGCATGTTCTTGAACCACTGTAGTCAGTTAAAGAAGTCAAAATATATCAAGTTAAATACAACCTTTATTGATGAAGTCCCATCAAGTTCAGATAGAAAGGATACATATTGCTATTCAAACCTGGTTCAGTCACCTCTTCAGAGGTTTTTACCTGTATATAAGAGGAAACATGACAATAGTTGCAACATGTTATCCGAAATGCCTTTGTTACGGGACGGAAGTAATTCCAGACAAATTAGAAAAACAGGTACAGAGAATATTCCAGTTTCAAGGACTAAATTCTCTGAATCAAAGGATGAGGTAGCTGATGCTGATAAATCAGATCATCATGAAGTCTATAGTGCCTCTAACAAGGTTAAAACCTTTTGTTCACCACAACTTAAAACTTGTGACCGACATTCTAAAAAGGTATATTTATTTTATATTTAATTCCTTACTTTTTAAAATGTTGTTAATATATCTAAGCATTAATCTGCTCTTCTTGTAAGTTCACGTGCCTGAACAATTTTCTGAGTATAATTTCTGAGAGTTTTTGTTGTTATTTATGTACGTGTTATGCTCGTATATGTTGTTATACACACCTAAACATATATACAAATTAAAATAATTTTTACTTACTGTAAAATTTACAAGTTGATTTTGAAGCGTCTGCATTAATGATTTGTTGTTTGAACCTTCTTTCTTTCATAAATTTATATGTTCCTAAATTTGACAACAAAAAGGCCAGAAGGCTGTTTTATTCCATATTATATAGGTAGAAATGTTTACATAGCAGTGATATTTAAATAATAGTTGTATCCATCAAATGCAGTTTATTTGGCTCGGTGTCATCTTATTCAAACAGTGCCGTGCAAGTAAGAAAAGTTAGCAATGATACTTTTCTGAGAAGAGTTGTCTTTTTTATTTAAAGTTCTATAAGACTTTTTCTGAAAAGAGTTTGTATGTTTGTTTGAAGTTCTATACCGCTAAACTGTTAAGAGAGATCTAGAGAAGTGGAGGATAAGGAAAAAACTATAGAGGAATTAGGGTCAGAAAGGAGGGAGGAGAAAATACCTGGAAATATTCTTGCATCCCTCCACACGGAGAGGCCCGGGTATATTTATTCTCAGGCCAAGAGGGGCCGACCGGCCCCTCCCAAATGGGGCTGAACCGGGGTGGTTCATGCCCCCAAACCGCCGAGTTAGAGAGTGGGGGACGAACCGGATGGTTCAATCCCGTTGTCGTCTGCCTTCTCTTCTGCCTGCGAGCGTATGTATGCCCAAAGAATTGAGTCATGTTCGGGGGCGTAACATTCCCCTCTCCATCAAGAGTCAGCTCGTCCTCAAGGTGATAATCCGGGTAGAGTTTCCTGAACTCCAGCAGATCAACTCATGTATTGTGTGCTTCTGACAAGTGTTTCCCTTTGACAAGGAGCTCAGGACGGTACTTAGCACCCCGTCGCTTCCATTTGAGCATCAGGACTTCCTCGGGTAATGGGCGTAGCTCTCCCGCCATTATCGCCTCTGGAAGAAAAGGATTGGCCTGTACGGAGTCGTCGATCTTTCGTTTCAATAAGGACACGTGAAATGTCAGATGAATATACGACCCCTCGGGAAGAGCCAAAGTATAAGCAACAGGGCCTACGCGGCCCGAGAATGCGAAAGGGCCCATAGTAGCGAGGAGCTAATTTTTTTTTCGCCCGACGGGCCACAGATACTTGCCGGTAGGGACGGAGCTTGAGGTAAACTTCATCGCCGACTTCAAGCTCCATTTCCTTGCGATGCTTATTTGCTTAGGTCTTCATGCGTTCTTGTGCTGTCCAAAGATTCTCACGCAACGTGGCTATAGTACGGTCCCGGTCGTGGAGGCCCGATCTACACCGGGCAATGCTGTGCTGCACGGCTTATAGTTGCACAAAGAGGGCGGGGGGGGGGGGGGGGTAACGGCCGTATACGACCTCGAACGGGGTCATCTTGCTGGCGGAATGGTAGGAGGTGTTCTACCAGTATTCGGACTAGTGTAGCCAACTAGTCCATGCTCGCGGCTCGTCCATCACAAAGTAATGAAGGTATGTTTCCACCCCCGATTGAGAACCTCTGTCTGGCCATCCGTCTGAGGATGGTTCGCCGTGCTGAAGCGTAGGCTAGTCCCTTGTAATCGAAAGAGCTCCCGCCAAAAATTGCCCACAAAAGTCGGATCCCGATCTGAAATGACGACGCGCGGAATGCCGTGGAGACGAACAATCTCTCGAACAAAGAGATCGGCGACTGACTCGCCGGTGTAAAGGCGGACCAAAGCCAAGAAATGACCATATTTGGAGAGCTTGTCAACCACAATCAGTATAACTGTCTTGCCCTGAGACTTGGGCAATCCGTCGATGAAATCCATATACACTGTATCCCTAATGTGGTGTGTGATCTCCAGAGGTGTCAGTAAGTCAGCTGGAGAGGTCGTCTCGTATTTCTGCCGTTGGCATACCTCAAACTGCTGCACGAACTGTTGAATATTGCGTCGTAATCCTGTCCAGAAAAGATTCGCCCATGCTTGCTGAAGGGTACGAAGAATTCCCGCATGACCACCAGATGGAGATAAATGAAACTCGTGCATCATGACCGTCTTCCAAGCTGAGTTGGGCGGAATGACCACCCGTCCCTGATAATACAGTCTGTTGTTCTGCTGCTGATATCCTGGAGTAGTGATCTGCCCCTGTCTAAGAGCCTCCACAATGGCTCGCCGTGCAGGATCCCGCATGATCTCCTCATGAACATCATCTAGCGAGTCGAGCAGGGGCCCAAAAATTTGGGCCGTGGTGCTCTCCGGTAGGCGAGATAAGGCGTCGACAACCACGTTCTCTTTTCCCTGTCGGTAAAGAATCTGATAATCATATCCCAACAGCTTCGTCACCCACTTCTGCTGAAGCGGAGAGGAGACCCGTTGATCCAAAAAAGTGCTTCAAGCTTTGATGGTCCGTGCGGATTTTGAAATGTCACCCCAACAAGTACGGTCTCCACAAGGCCACCGCATGAATGATCGCCAACATCTCCTTCTCATACGTGGAGAGTCCCAGAGTATGGGGCGCTAACGCCTTGCTGTAGAAGGCCAGTGGCCGCCCCTCCTGCACCAACACCGCGCCAATGCCTACGTCAGACGCGTTAGTCTCCATGACAAACTCCTTGGTGAAATCAGGAAGAGCGAGCACCGAAGTGGTCGTCATGGCCCCCTTAAGGGCTTGGAAGGCCGCCTACGCCTCGACCGGCCTGTGGAAGGCGTCCTTATGTAATAGCTGAGTCAACGGTCGAGCGATATTACCATAGTCTTTGACAAAGCGCCTGTAATATCTTGTAAGCCCCAGGAAACCCCGTAGCGCTCGGACCGTGTGTGGGCGGGGCCACGATAGCATGCTCTCGATCTTCTTGGGGTCCGCCTTGACCCTGCTAGCAGATACGAAATGTCACAGGTACTCCACCTCCTGCCCGAACGAACACTTGGACTGCTTGGCATATAGCTGGTGCTGGCAGAGGAGGGTGAAAACGTGCTCGACATGGACCAAATGCTCCTCCCAACTGGTACTGTAGATGAGGATGTCATCGAAGAATATCAACACTGATTGACGGAGGAGCGGCCGGAAGATCTCGTTCATCACTGCTTGGAACGTGGACGGTGCATTGGTGAGCCCGAAAGGCATCACCAAGAATTCATAGTGCCCATCATGAGTATGAAAGGTTGTCTTGTGTATGTCCTCGCGCATCCGAATCTGATGGTAGCCCGATCAGAGATCGAGTTTGGTGAAAAGGCGAGCACCGTGCAGTTTGTCTAGCAGTTCCTCGATCAATGGAATGAGGAACTTGTCCCTGATAGTCGAACTGTTCAGACCACGGTAATCCACACAAAATCGCCATGTCCCGTCCTTCTTAACTAGAATGATGTGGGATGAGAAAGAAATGGTACTGGGGCGAATAATTCCGGCAGTCAGCATTTCCCTGACGTTGCACTCTATCTCGGTCTTCTTACGAGTGACGGTAAGGTCGGATATTGGTAGGCTCTGCGCCCGTTTTGAGCTGAATCTGATGATCTCTAAACCGCGGTGGTGGCAGTGTGCGGGGTGCCTGAAAGATATCTTCATACCGCGCCAGTAGCGCCTGCATCTGAACAGGTACAATTGGAGGCTTAGTAGGAGCCGGTGTAACCTCCATAATCACTGTCATCGTGCTGCCCTGGTTCTCTAGTCGCTCCAAGCTCCGAAGGAATATTTCCTTCATAGGCGAAGATTTTAGGCCCCCCAGGCAGTACTGTTTCCCGTGCTGTAAGAACTCCATCATCTGATCCCAGTCAAAGGTCACCCACCTCAGCTGCTACAACCACTGCACCCCAAACACCATGTCAGAACCTCGGATGGGTAGAAGGTAGACGTCTGTGCACCCTGCGTACCCCTGTATCCATAGATCCGCCCCTTTCATCACCCCTTCGCACTGCAGTTTGCTTCTGTCCTGAAAGACGGTCCCCTTATCAATCACATGCCCCACCCGTTGTGCCACATCAGGATGAATGAAGTTGTGGGTGCTCCACTATCCACCAAAATCGTCACCTTCTCCTGACTAATCTTTCCCCCAGTCTGCATGGTGAGGGGGGTGCTGCATCCCTCCATTGTCTGCATGGAAACACTGAACTCGGTCAAATCCAAGTCCTCCTCCGACTCTGCCCCGGGTACGATCTCGTCATCGGCATCCTCATGTAACATAAAAACCTGTATTTTCTGGCATTTGTGCCCGGGCACAAACTTCTCATCGCAGTTGAAACATAGACCCTTCTCTTTCCTTGCCTGTAGCTCGACCCACGATAATCGTGTCACAATTGGCTTGTTGGTCGCCGACGTCTCTCTCTGCATAGCTGTCGGGGTAGTCGCGGGCTTCCCCTTAGTGCGCGTCTGCTACCGGTTGCAGCGCTCTTCCTGTATGCGGGCCAGGCTGATGACATGATTCAGACAGCGGGGTGTATAAGCCCGAACCTCATCACACAAGTGCTCCTTTAGTACTGAGACAAAACAGCTGAGCAACGTCTTCTCTTCCCAGTGCACCCGATTTGCCAATTTCTCGAATTCGGTCCGATACTCCATCACAGTTCCCTTTTGTCGCAACTTCTGCAGAAAGGACTCAAAGTCCTCATACTCCAGTGGCCCGAATCAGGCGGTGAAACCTTCCATGAAATCAGTCCAGGACACATAGTCCCTGCCCCTCAGAAACCACTGCGTCCACTGAAATGCGTCGTCCTCCAAGTGAAAAGATGCTAGTTGCACCCATTGGCCCTCCGACACCTTCTAATAACTGAAAAAGAGCTCGACCTACTGTACCCACTCTAAAGCGTCCCCTCTGTTGAACCTTGGGAAATTCATGCACGTTAATTTAGGAGGCATGTACGCTCGCGGAGCGGCTTGGCCGTGCCAATCTTGCCCTTGCCCATTCCATGCCGGTCGTTTCGGCTCCATCAGACCGGTGTTGGCGCCCGGGTAGCCCTGAAATGGCGGGCCTCCCCAAGTAGCGCTGGCTCCGTAACCTCCCAGAGGCCCGACGCCACGCGGTGGAGGCAAGATACCCCGCCCCTCCCATTGGTCATCCTGGAGCCCTTCCAGCTCCTCCTTGCTCGCCGCCAAACCGCATCCAGGGCGGACGACCCGTTTCGTTGCCCCCCTGCTCGCCGTTGTACCGTGCCCAGGGCGGAAGACCCGTGCCGACGTCCGCAACCAGGATTTGGGTCGATCCGGCCCCAGGTGAAGCCCCGCGGTTCCCCCACGCCGACGCAGTGCCACCGATCGCGCCGGCTCCCGATCCGCTCGATCCCGCTCCTGTACGCGCGGGATCGGCCGATTCGGCTATTTCCCCCGCTTGCGGACCGGGATGCTGTGATGCATAGGTGTCTGCGGCCTGATTTTGTAATCCGTCAGCCTCTTCGTGCGCCGTCGTCTTCCCTTTCAAATTTTGCGCTTACAACGCCTTGATTTCCTCCATCCGGGTGTCGATCCGTTCTTCTAATCGCATAGTCGAAGCCCTCATTTCCTCCTCGATGGCGGCCACCGAGTCCGTCAAGCTGACGTAGTTTTCTTTTAGGGTTTCCAGTCGAGTGATTTCCTCTTGCGTGCGTGTGGTAACCATGGTGGAGAAGAGAATCCTCTGATACCAAATGTTAAGAGAGATCTAGAGAAGTGGAGGCTAAGGAGAAAGCTATAGATGAATTAGGGTCAGGAAGGAGGGATGAGAAAATACCTGGAAATATTCTTGCATGCTTCCACACGAAGAGGCCCGAGTATATTTATTCCCGGGCCAAGAGGGGCCGGCCGGCCCCTCCCAAACGGGGCTGAACCGGGGTGGTTCAGCCCCCCAAACCGCCGAGTTAGAGAGTGGTGGCTGAATCGAATGGTTCAACCCCATTGCTGTATGCCTTCTTCTTCCTCCTGCGAGCGTATGTACGCCCAAAGAATTGAGTCATGTTCGGGGGCGTAACATAAACATTGCTGAATTCATACAACAGTGGAGGCAGAAAGAAAGTCTACAATCATGAAAACTCATAAATATAATGCATTCCAACTAGGAATGAGAATAAAGAAAAAACATGGCAAGAAAATATAAATTAATTCCTCGCCAAGATAAAGGAAGATTTATCTTGTTTTTTCACCCAGGAAGACAAACATATATATTCACTTAGAAAATATTCCGACACTTTCCATCCCCCTCCCATTCCCCCTTTCAAGTTGGAGAATAAATATTATCATTCAGAACTTGTTCAAAAATTTCTAAAAGCTGGGATAAGAAGCCATTTTGCTAGCATATTTGTTACGTGTTTTATAATAAGAGCATATTTCATACATATGACCATTTAGCTTATTTTCGTGTCGAAGTGCTATCTACTTCAATATGTTTTGTCCAATCATGATGTACAGTATTTCATGCAAATCATCGAACAACTTTAGAGAGTACATTCTTTCTATTTTATTTCTTTCATTAACCATCTTTGTCATATTAGTTGACAAGTTTGGGCAGCAAGGGCTTTAAATTTCAGCCTCTACATTTATACAGGAAGCCATAGATTGCTTCTTGGTACTCCAAGTAACAAGATACCCCCATAGTGTATAACTAGATGTAGAGCTTCCCTAGTAAATAGATCATTCTCATCAACTCTGTAACACTTCAATATTCCTCATTCGATTTTCCCTCAAAAGACTTTCCCAGTTATATACCTATAGCTTAAAGCACCTTAAGACCCTGTAAACAACCTATATATGTATTGAACTATGTCACTGGCATTAAACACTTCAATATTTCCTTATTTGAGAAAATATTAATTTTTCCTACTAATATATGGCATCTATTATTGTCATTTGGAGTATTTTCTTCAATTCACCTATACTATGCATTTACCTCAATAGTTGTTTCAGCTAGCTTACATGTTAGGAGCTAGGGTTGAAGTGGAAGAGAGGGAGGAGTCAAGGAGGAGGAAGAGGAAGAGAGATGAATTTCAACCCCTAGGGCTCTTTTTCTATCATACTTCCAAGCCACCCAAATGAAAGATACTAGGCTTATATAAGACCTCATTCTAAAGTACACAAGGGCAAACAATAAATAACTCACGATCTAAAATACACGTGCGATAATAAAAGATAAAGATGACGTCTGAGCTACACCTGTGCGCCCTACTAGCGAATGTCTGTCGCTGAGTTTGGATTTGTGCCCATGCTGCATATGCCCCGATGTCGATTTATGCGTTGTGTCCTCATCTCTTACCCTTTTTCATTTTCGTAAAAATGCCGCTCAAACACTTGTCTTGTCCTCAAGAAGGAAGAAACTATTGGGTCGCACTGCAACTGGGATGGTGGAGGTGCGGTCTCATGGGTCGGCTCTATGTAGCTCCATTGGTATGCGTTAGAATCTGTTGGAAAAGCCCACTTAAAGTAGGCCCATTTGTATAGCATTTATTGTTGTTTTTCTCTCCTCTCTTTAGTCCCACATTGTGTATAGGACTTTTCTCCCTCTTTCTCTCATCTATATATATGTACTCATTTTTTGTATTTGTACCAAGTGGACATATATACAAGGTTGGCTTTCTCCATTTCTACATGGTATCAGAGGGAGGTTCCGGACTCCTGCGGACTCCCTTTCCTATCCGCCCTGCGGCCTACAATCTCTGCGGCCTGCGTGTGTGTGTCCGCAACTTCTAGTCGCATCACACCTGCGGCCTCCCTTGTCCAGACCGCTTCCTCTTCTCCCGTGGAACCACTTCTCTTCCCTCCTCTTCCTTCCTCCTCTGGCCCCCTCTTTATAGCCATCCTGTGGGGTCCACTACTTCCCCTAGTCCGCTACGGCCTCTTCTTGTCCGGCGCGACCTCGGCGACCTCGATCCCTCGGTCTCCTTCTGTCCGCTGCAAACTCGGTATTCGCCTCCTCTTCTTGGTCTCTTTCGTCCGCCGTAAGCGCAACGACCTCCTTCTGTCCGCACTTCTCCCCTGCTTGCGGCTGCTCTCCTTCCTCTTCAGGCGGCCAAGTTCTTTTCCCTGTCCGCCGCGGGCTTGCCTCTCTGCGTTCTTTCAGTCTTGCGGACTGGTCCAGCCCGCTGCGGTCGCTCTCTTGCTTCCCCGGCTTGTCCTCTCTTCTCAGCTCGCTCCAGTCCGCCGCGGTCTGATCCAGTCCGCCGCGGTCTGATCCAGTCCGCCTCGGCCTCTTCAAATCCGCCGCGGCCTCTCTTGGCCCGCTCCTTGCTGAGCGTCTGTGCTCATCGCGGCCTCCTCCAGCTCGCCGCGACCTCATCCAGTCCGCTGTCTTTCTGCTTCCTCTACTCCTCCAGGTCGCCCCCATGTCTACATCTGCGGACTCAGTCGGCACGGCAGTTCCTCCTCCTGAACGCCCGGCCTCTCTCCAGGAAGTCCGCGACGAGCTTCGGATCACTACAATTTCGCTCACTGGCAAGAAGAACTTTGTGGAATGGGCACACTCGGTTCGCCGTGTCCTTCAGTCAAAGGGGTTCCTTCATCACTTGACTCAGACCGTTATCGGTATCCCTACTGAGGAATGGTTACGCAATGATGGGCGTGTGCAGACTTGGCTTCTCAACTCTCTTGATGACGAATCTTATCGCCTGGCCATGTATCATGAGACGGCCAAAGACATGTGGGACGAGCTCCACACCCTCTACTCTGGCAAGGATAGTCTCCACCATCTATATGATATCATCACTGCTCTCCAGGCCCTTGATAGCAGTGACGCAACCGACCCGACGTCCTTTGTTGCTCAGGCCCGGTCTCTGGTTGAGGCTTGGATCCACCATCAGCCTCCCACTTTAGATCTTGCTGCTCAACGTACCCAAAAGGAAGCTGTGGGTATCGCCATGATGATGGCCCGGGTACCACCTCATCTTCACAGTGTCCGGGCTCACATCCTCTCCTCTACCGTTACATCATCTTTTTCCGATGTGTGCTCAATGCTTCTCAAAGTCTCCCCGCCTCCGGATGTTCCCGGACTTCCTTCTCCGTCCCTTGTTCAACAGGCACCAGCTCCCTTATTGCCTCTTCCCTTTTCTGCCTGTGGTGGCCGCTCTGACTCTCACGGTCGGGGTCGAGGTGGCCGGTCTAGGCCTAAGTGCTCGTTCTGCGGTAAAGATGGCCATCTTGAGGCCACATGCTATCGCAAACATGGCCGACCTCCTCGTCCGCAAGCCTCTGCTGCTACTACCGACTCTGCCTCCTCTCGTACTGATCTCGACGAGGTTCGTCTTCAGCTCCAGCATCTTCATGGCTTGCTCAGCCGTCCGCCTGCCTCGGTTGCCTCTGCTGCCTCTATCTCCAATGAAGGTATCGCCTGCCTATCCTCTGGCACGCGCTGGATCCTTGATTCTGGTGTCACTAATCATATCACCTCTGTTAGGTCACCTCAGTACTTGTCTTCACCTCACCCGAAGTACATTACTGTCGCTAATGGGGCATCGGTTCCAGTCTCTGGATGTGCTGATATTTCTCTCACCTCTTCTCTCCTCCTGCGCTCGGCTCTACATGTTCCGGGCTCTCCTTTCAATTTACTCTCTGTTGGTCGCCTTACTACTGATTCTAATTACTCCGTGACATTTACTTCTTCTTTTCTCATACAGGATCAGCAGACGCGGACTATCATTGGTAGAGGACGGCTGCAGAATGAGCTCTATCTTCTTGACGACTCTCCCACTGTCCTCGCATCTATCTCCTCTTCGGATTGGCATCGCCGTCTGGGACATGCTCCTCTTCCAGTCCTCCGGAAGGCTCTTCCTGATGTTACTCTCCCTGCTTTTCGCTGCGACACATGTATTTTGGGCAAACAGCCCCGTTCATCGTTTCCTCCTCATTGTACTCGGAGCTCCGCTCCTTTTGTTTTAGTACACTCCGATATATGGGGTCCGTACAAATTTACTAGTATTTCTGGCTATCGGTATTTTCTTACTTTTATTGATGATTACTCTCGCATGACGTGGTTATATCTCCTTCGGGATCGCTCTGAACTTCCCCGCGTATTCCGGGCTTTCATACTTGAGACTCGCACTCAGTTCTCTGCGCCTATTCGCACTATTCGTACTGACAATGCGCGGGAGTACACCAGCCATACCTTTGCCACTCTCTGCTCTGAGTTCGGCATTCTTCACCAAACCTCGTGTCCGTACACTCCACAACAGAATGGTGTCGCCGAGCGCAAGAATCGTCACCTTCTTGATGTCGCTCGCTCCCTTATGCATGCCCCCCGGGCTTCTCATCTTCAAGCGGTTGAACGGATTCTTCGATACCTTAAGGGAGCTCCGGGTCAAGGGCTGGTTTACAAAACCTCTGACTCTGCTCCCGCATTGGTTGCCTATTCTGATGCCGACTATGTGGGTTCTCTGGACGATCGAAGGTCAACTAGTGGGTTCTGTACTTATTTTGGTGGTCATCTTATTACATGGAAGAGTAAGAAACAGGCTGTGGTAGCCCGTTCCTCTGCAGAAGCTGAATACCGATCGATGGCCTCGGTTGTCTCAGAACTCACATGGCTTGAAAGTCTCCTTACTGACCTGGGAGTAAAACTCCCCTCCTCTGCTGTTCTATTTTGTGATAGTCAAGCCGCCATACACATCGCAAAGAATCCGGTGTTTCATGAGCGCACAAAACATATCGAGTTGACTGTCACTTTGTTCGTGAGAAGGTTCAATTGAAGAAACTTGAATTGAAGCATGTTCCAGGAACTGATCAAGTTGCCGACATCCTCACAAAGGCCTTATCAAGCACCCTGTTCTACCAGTGTTTGTCCAAGCTGGGTGCATATGACCTATACGCTCCAGCTTGCGGGGGAGTGTTGGAAAAGCCCACTTAAACTAGGCCCATTTGTATAGCATTTATTGTTGTTTTTCTCTCCTCTCTTTAGTCCCACATTGTGTATAGGACTTTTCTCCCTCTTTCTCTCATCTATATATATGTACTCATTCTTTGTATTTGTACCAAGTGGACATATATACAAGGTTGGCTTTCTCCATTTCTACAGAATCCATTGGTGCTTGTTGCTGAGGAGGATGGGGTGCCACCGACTGATGGGAAAATGACTCCCCCCTGCCAAGCTATGTTGTTAAAGGTGCGCCTATGGCTCATGCTCAGAGGTTTGCGCTTTCGTGCGCCTTTGGAATATAAAAAGTGCGTCTAAGTGAGATTTTTGTTGTAAAATTTTTTTTTCAAAAAAAAGGAATAATATAAGAACTCAATAATTTTTTATTGATTTAGTATTTGTGAAAGATAATTGTGTGTTGGTGCTTAGATATGATGCATGTGACATAAAAGGTGCAGGCACGCGCCTGATGTAGTGATGTTTGATGTTAATTATTTGAAATGGATGTGGTTGCGTCTTGCATTCATCAGACATGCGTCTGCACCTTGAGTCTTGTGCCTAGGATCCAAGACACCTTTGCACCTTGCGCCTTTAATAACTAAGCTGCCTAGAGAAAAAAGGCGCACGCTTGAGAAAAGTGCAACGTCATGCGGGCCCAATTGATATGCATATCTCTGAGTGTATGAAGCTACATGACGCCGAGTGTGACATCATGACCACCATGTTCAAAAGAATAGAAGTCTTTGCGGAGGTGGAAGTGGCCCATAGTCATGTGCAGGTCCGTCCAAAGGCCCCCAGTGATAGTGCGGCGGCCGTCGCCCAAGAAAACAACAAGAGGGGGCGAAGGAGGCGAAGGAGATCGACAAATGTCGAGATGTGGCGTCAGCCACATGGAGATAAACTTATGGTTGATCTCACTATCAATCAACACCGTCAGGGGAGTGCAGCCATGGAACCTATAAGCGCCATGGTGAGGGGGCCAGATTTCTTACCCTCTACAGAGCACATAAGTTTGAGATGATGCAAACGTGCAAGGGGACACATGGGGGCAAGGAGTAATCGCCCTCTAAGGCTTCAAAATCTCCTAGGATGATTTTTGGGTCCTCACCAATGGTGATGTGGAGCTCCTTCTGCAGACAGTCATGAGTCGGGGAGTAAGGGTGTTTACAACAAAAAGAGAGACCCTTGTGTGAATATTGTGGTACTCGTGGTTGGTCATCCGAAGGTAGTTCAGTGGTCGGGCGGTCGGGGAGGTGGTCCGAACCGCGGTGGAGCCGTGTTATGCACTCGAGGTGGTGGCCGAAAGGATGATGGAGGGTGGGCAAGCGGTGGTGGCGTAGTACTCCTCGGTGGCTGGCCGATATCTATGGAGGTGACCTTGAAGTCCACTTTCACCAAGCGGGCTAGGTCCGTAGCAGTAGTAATCGTCCTGGGGTGGTGGGCGCAAAGGCTAGATCGGATGTGGGGGAGAATCCCTTGCATAAAAAGCCTAAATAGTGATCTAGTGGTAAGCCCAAAACGTGCGTCACCAAGGCAATGAGCTCATCAATGTAGTCGTCAAGGAAGTCTGATTGGCGAACCCCACACAAACATTCAATTGTTGTCCCTGAATAACGAACATCATAGCAGAGGATGCGGTCCTGTTGAAGTTTTACCAGTGGAGCAAAGGGTTATTTTGTCGTAGCTAGCGGACCCAATGGAGGGCTGATCCCTCCATGACGATGAGAGTCGTAATAACCTTTTGTGGCTTCGGAGTCAGATAAATGTCAAAAAATGATTCCGCATGGGCAATCCATCCCATGGAGTCGGTGTCGTTGAAAGAAGGAATGTCGAACAAACTGAGTGGAGGTGGGAATCCCGCCAACGACGAGATAGGGCCTTGGGGATGGTCTGGGTGTGCCCCGAGAAGTGAAGGGGACTCCGTGTTGGAGGGTGATGAAGCACTTGGTCTGCCATCCAGGATGGCGCCGAACATAGCATCTATCCGCAGCATTAGGGTCTGGAGCGAGGCAATGACCGCCTCATGAACTTCAAGGCTGCGGGAGATGACCGGATCCACGAGAGGCTGAGGTGCGGTGTGTCGGAGTGTGCCATTGATCGGAGCTGCGGGGGCAGGCATGTGAGAGAAAGGGTGATGCGCGGCTGGACGAACAATGGAAGCGTTGTTGTGCCGCCCCGATCAATCACTGAGAGGGCCCGATCTGTTATTGGAAGGGCCAAATCAGCCACATAAGACGAAAGACTGTTGTTAAGAGGGCTCTACTTGACTGGTTGTTCGCTTGAGGCGCGGGACGGTCGGTTGCGCTAGGACACGACAACAATGTCACTGCGATGTGGAATGAACTCGGGAAACGCGGGGATCAGTCAGATGTCCTTGCAGAAGCCTCAGACACCCGTGCAGAAGGCTTCAAACGACGACGAGATTGGCGGTAGGTACGGGTGATGCGCAATACGCGAGCGTAGGGGAGCGTGCAGTTGGAACGAGGGCTTCAGCGACGGATACCACAAAGAAGGCGAGGGAGGTCGAATCAAATATTTGGAGCTAGGGTTGAAGAGGAAGAAATGGTGGAATCGAGAAGGAGGAAGAAGAGAGACGAATTTCATCCCATAAGGCTCTTTTTCTACCATACTTCCAAGCTTACCAAAATGAAAGATACATTTAAGCTTCTATAATGCCTCATTCCAAAGTACGCAAGGACAAACGTTAAATAACTCACAACCCAAAATACACGTTCGATAATAAATGATAATGCTGACGGCTGCGCTAGACCCGTGCGCCCTACTAACGATCGCCTGCCATCGAGTTGGGATCTGTGTCCACGTCGCCTAGGCCCCAATGTCAACTTATGTGTCGTAGGGGTGCAATTCAGATCGGATTGGTTCTATCCAAAACCAAGAACCAACCCATATAAATTCTGTTTTAATTTTTCGGAACCGGAACCGACCCACGGCCCTAAAGTATAGAACCGGATCCGAATCGTTCACTTCGGTTCCGGTTCGGTTCTCGGTTCTACCCTTGTCTCAAAATAATAATAAAATTGACTTTCAACTTATTAGTCTTTGTCATACAACTAACAATTTCTCAAAATAATTGAATCATGACTCTCTATAACATTGAAGGCATATAACTACATGAGTTCAAGCATTCTTTTCTTAAGTAATACGAATAAATTCTCAATCATTTTCACGTATTGAGACATACGATTATAATTGTTGTCTCAAATTTTTTTCTTTAGCATTAATTTTTCGGTTCTCGGGTCGGTTATGGGTATCCGACCTATGGAACCGGGAACCGAACCAAATTGTCGGTTCTTATATTATTAGAACCATATCCGAACCAATCCTATTTGGAACCGATTCGAACCGTTCAGTTCGGTTCGGTTCCGGTTCAGTTTTCGGTTTTTCGGTTATTTTTGCACACCCCCAATGTGTCGTGTCCTCGTCTCCTCTTCTCTTGCCCTTTCCAGTCTTCTTAAAAGTACCACCCTCGCCAGTTAGTTGCTTTATCACGCCAGTGTTATCCCCCACAAATTTTAAAGTCATTTTTAGTTGCTTTATCACTCCAGTGTTATCCCCTATAATGATAATGTTATCAACATATAATTTATTGTTTTCCCCCACTAGCATGTTTAAAGAATAGGGCATGATCAACATGTGATTGAATGTACATAGGCCTGTCCGAAAAGCCCGGCAGGCCGGGGCCGGGCCTGCCTGGCCCGGGCTTATGTCACCCGGGCCCAGGCCTGGCATTAGCAAGGCTCTGGCCCAGAGAGGGTCTGCTTCGGCCCGCAAGGTCGGGCCAGGCCGGGCCCAGACCAAGCCCGGTTTTCCCCCCTATCGGCGGGATTAAATCCCAGGATTAAATCCTGCGATCCTGCGGGATTTAATCCCGCAAGATTTAATCCGTGGGATTAAATCTCGCGGGACTTAATCCCGCGGGAATCGAGATTTCCTATTGGAAAATCCTGCCAATAGGCGGGATTGCCTGGCTTCGGTGTCGGGCCCGGGCCAGGCCCGGTGCCCGAGCTTAGCCAGGCCGGGAATTGAGCATGCATTGCGACCCTATTTGGCCTCAGATCCCGGCCCGGGACCGGGGCCGGGCTTAGTCGGGCTTTTTCCAAGCTGCGCCCGGTCTTTTTGAACACATCTGAATGTACCCCATTCTTTTTATGCCCCCTTTGAAATGTTCAATTCAGGCATTATGTGGTTGTTTTAGTCCACAAGAGAGCTTTTTAATTAGCATGATTTTTTGCTGCCGTATTTGTCTTAAAATTTCATCAAACTTGTTATTGAGTATAGGGGTGCAAGTTGAGTTAAGCTGGTCCGTGAGCTCGATGATCTGACTCGAAAAAAGTTTGACTCAAGCTCGAGCGCGCATGTTTTTGTTTATGAGTTCGCGAGCCAGCTTACGAGCTTTTTTCTTTGAACATTAAAAAATATATATATGTAAATATAAAGAAAAATGACTCGTGAGAAGAAAAGCTTGTGAGCTGCTCGATCTCAATATAGTGGTCACGAGCTCGAGCGATGCAAAGTGAGCTCGACAAGCTCGAGCTCAAAATGGTTAGCTCGAGCTCATGAATATTTCCAAGTTTGTTTCGTTTGCATCTCTTATTGAGGTACACATTTTTGTCATCCAATTGATGTAATCGTTATTTCCTCAATCAAAACTGCAACAAAGCATAAAAATGGCCTTTTAGGATGTGGCTTTTTGCTTTTTCTTGGGCACAAAATGGCACTCTAATGGAGAAGCCAACTACTTTTCCCCCTAATTTCATTTTTAATTCAGTATGTGAGGCAGGAATTTTACATCTCTTGCAAATCAATAACCAATGCAGGTCAGTCTGGGCTTCTCAACTTGTTTGATCTCAAATTCCAGCTCGCTCTCCTCTGAATCTAATTATTTTTTTTCTTCTCTGCTTCAGTTTCTCCTAATAAATTCTCTCTCTCACTCTTTGATAATTGGTTGTATTTTGGTCAAAAATTTGTCACATGTTATTTTATTTGTTTAACATATTTCTTGAGATTTGTGCTTGATGGAATGTTATTTGGATTGCATGTCACTTTGGCTTTCCTTAACCTGTTAATACCTTGATTTTATTCTGCTACCCACCATTTTTATGTGTATGCTGAACCTATTCAGTCTTTTAGATTAGAAATATACACAAGGCATCTTTATGACTTTTTGACTTTACATATTTCATGCGTTATTGCTACTCCTGTTTTTTGTTGTTTTAATCTGCAGGCTGAAGAAGTTTGTTTTTATACACTTTTCCGTAGGACAACTCAGAGGTGCATGATTCAGACTTTTATATGTCAGAGGCATTACAGGAAGCTGTACCTGAAAAATACTTGGATACTAAATCAGGATCTCCAACTTTAAGTCCATCACCGAAAGCACATGATAAAAATAGTATCATGATAAAAGCATGTTCAGACCAACAAATATATCCTCTTCTGCAATTTAGCATGTATGACCTTAAAAAAAGAAGGGATAAGAGGGTGTCTTGTTTACTCACAGGGAATTTCGAAGCAAATGTAAGGAATCAAAGGTTGGTTGCATCATTTTATTCTTTTTCTTACTTTTGAGTTGAGCTAGAATCAATCTGTTTTTTCCTATCTGTTTCACATTTTTTTCATGGTGGTTCAGATATAATTAATCTGTTTTACTTATCTATTTCACTTTCTTTTCTAGCTGTTACTCTGCTGCAACACTTGCAAATTCTCACTTAGGAAACGACGGCACAAAAACTGAAAGTTTAGCGGCCGCTGCTGTAGAGTTGGAGAGATTTTTCAGGAAAGAAGATTTTGGAAGAATGGAGGTATTTTTTAACTTATTGGGCTTTTTATTTATTATCACTATTCATTATTATCTTAATTGTGTGAAAATAATCTTTATTCTATTTTTTGAACAACGTGCCTTGATAAAGATGGATGATATACATGCGAGAAAGGTTTGCCAACAAAGGGTCTTGCTTTGTCTGTAGCAATGCTGCTCATCATCTTAAGCTGCACAGCATGTCCCAATAATGCGTCATTATTAATCGATCGTCATAAATTTCGGTTAGGATTCACATTTCTGAAGTTAGCTTGTTTGAATTATTTGATTCAACTTCTAGCCGTGCTACATCACTTTTAATTTTTATCTTACTTTTATATTAGCCATGTCCTTAAGTTTTCCATGCACTATGCATTTTCCAACCCTAACTTGTGCCCACCTTAGTGAGGTATCATACATTTGGAATGTGTTGCGGTCCCGTCTTGGTCGCGCACGTCGCGAACTATTTATCTAGTATATTGGGTGGAGCCAAGACTCCGGTAAGCAAGCACAAATTATCATTTAGATTTCTCTATTTCTCTCTCTATTTCTCTCTCTCTCTCTAACCTTCGAAATATCTCCACGGAACCGAACCCGCAGCCCTAGCCGCCTCCCAGATTGCGATACGCGCCATCCCCGCCCGTGCCGCTCCGCCGCTCGACACCGCACGCCGCTCCGCCGCCACCATAGCTCGCCGGGCCGCTCTCCCTTCCTCTCTTGAGGACTTCCCTCCTCTTCCCCGGCGCACACGCTCGCAATCTCGGGCTCGTAACAACTTGGTATTAGAGGGAAATCTCCTTACCACCACCGACGACCTAGATCTGGTCTTCCCCACCTCTATTACAGCCATCTCCCTCTGTACCGGACCATCGTCGGCCGCCCAGCCCCGGCCAACCGACATCAAAGCCCCTCAAGCACTCGTGACACCGCCCCAACAGCAAACGGCGAACGACCCTCCAGATCCGCCGCCGCCTACCCCTCTCGGCCGCTTCGCACAACCCGACTCCGCACTAAAAAGCTCCAGCCAGCCGACTTTGCCCTGTCCGACTCCGTTATCCGCCGCTCTCCTCCAGCCCTATTCCGCCGGCCCCTCTTCCCCGCGCATCCTTCTTGGCTCCTCCTTCAATGGGGGCCCCTTGCTCGCTGCCTCTATCGGGCTACTTTAGCTGCTGGACCCTTCTTCCTTCCCTCTCTCCGGCGTCGACAACCCACTATTTTCGTCCTACGCGATGGCTGACCAGCCCTCCCTCTCGCAAGTTTTCGAGTCTCTCGCCAAACTCCTCACGGATAACAACAACACTCTCATTGCCTCCATCACCACCGAACTAGCGGCTAATTGACCGGTCCAACTGACAACGGGCTCCTCCAGTGAGGTGTCGATTCCGCCAACTCTGCCGGAATTGTTTCCCCCGCGACACGAGGGCAACGGGGTGTCACGATACTTACGGCTGGATTTTCCCATATTCGACGGCCACGAAGACCCCTTAGCTTGACTCTCTCGCTGCGAGCAGTTCTTCTCCCACCAGCGCACCCCTTGGGAAGAGTGGCTCAATATTGCGGCCTTCCACCTGATGGGCCCCACACAACTTTGGTTTTCCCAACTGCAACGAGAGAAACCACTACTATCTTGGGAAGATTTTAAGGTCAACTACACCCTCCGCTTCGGCCCACCTCTCCACAACAATCCCTTCGGGGATCTCATTTTTTTCCGACAGACCGGTCCGATCGACGAGTACCTTGAACAGTTTCAAGTCCTCTTGGCCCGCACTACCACCGTTCTTCCGACACAGCAGGTGTCCATCTTCACGGAGGGACTCCATGAGCGCCTCCGCATGGACGTAGAATTTCAGGCACCCGCAGATCTGACCACTGCAATGAGCTTGGCTCGCATTTGTGAGAAGCGTCTGCTTTTGAACCGCCCTCATCTACATCACCAGGACACCGAGTGGCCCAAGCGTCCTCCGCGGCCTCTGTCATCGACAACAGCCAGTCTCCTCGCCCCAGACTGCGACGCCGACCGCCCAACTACCATTAGACGACTGTCGCCACAGGAGATGAATGACCGCCGTGCCAAGGGCCACTGTTACAACTGCGACGAGCCCTTTTTTCCGTGGACATCGCTGCAAGCGCCTCTTCTGGTTGGAGGTTGACGACTCGGCTTCTGAATAGGATGCTGACACTGACACGGGAGATCCGACGCCCCCCGTCACTACATACCAAGCTTGAGGGCAAGCTTGTCGTCGGGAAGGGTGGGGGATGTTACGGTCCCTCCTTGGTCGCGCACGTCGCAAACTATTTATCTAGTCTATTTAATCTAGTCTATTTTATAATTTTATATACGCAGTTGATCCTCCGTGTTTAAGCCCAAGGATGGGGCATTTTGATTACTATTTATACTTGGGAGGAGCCAAGACTTGGGTAATCAAACACAAATTATCTTTTAAATTTCTCTATTTCTCTCTCTCTATAACCTTCAAAATATCTCCACGAAACCAAACCCGCTGCCGTAGCCGCCTCCCAGATCGCGATATGTGTGATCCCCTCCCGTGCCGCTCCGCCGCTCGACATCGCACGCCGCCGCCATAGCTCGCCGGGCCGCTCGCCCCTCCTCTCTTGAGGACTTCCCTCCTCTTCCCCGGCACACACACTCGCAATCTCGGGCTCGTAACATAATGCTTGTGCAAATATCTCACTTTTTTCCTTCTACATTTGTTTCTTTTGAACTCAGTCAAATTATTCAATGCCCCCCAAAAAGATGCTTGATTCTACTCATGTTTGGATCAATGGAAACTTCACATATTTGTGATGGCTAATTGACATTCATTCTCTAAAAGATTTCTGTCCATTAGTGTAATACCCAAGGATTATAAGGACATTGAAAATTTAGACATAAAACTCACGCCAGGAACAAAATTTAAGTAGTTTAAATATGTATTATTTTTTATTTTCCATGTCAAATAATATAATGTTAGTAAATGTGTAATTTATGGTAGACAAATTTGAAGGAAACCTTTCTGATTAGATTTTTTAGAAGGTTGAAAAGTATCACGAAGTACAAGAGATCAAATTTTGTTTTCTTTTAATATTTGAACTGAAATAGAGTAAGCACAATAGTAAGTCATCTAGTCTATCTTCTTATGCTTGGTAATTGGAAGTGTGATTACGCTTTTTTTTATAATTGGAAGTCTAATAATTGAGGAGCATGAAGGGACATCATATCTGATCTATTAACTTTACTTCTGTCCTTAAATTTGTTCATGTACTTATCTATGACGAACATGAATTTAGGTCATTGGGCAATTCAATCTTGGTTTTATCATTGGAAAACTGGATCAGGATTTGTTCATGGTGGATCAGGTGAGATTTTAATTTCCTTTCACATTCAAATTTTCTTGCAGAACTGATTGCAATATTTAATGCATGCAAAGTGTAGTCTCATATGACGTGTGAAGGTGCACTACTTGCATATTATTTTAAGTGTACACAAGATATAGTGAATTTTTTTACATGTTGGTCCTAAAGTTAACAAAATTTCTTGCAGCATGCTGCAGATGAGAAGTACAATTATGAGCGAATCTCAAAATCAACTATCTTAAGACAGCAGCCTTTACTGAAGTAAGAAACATTTGTAGTTAGTGTACCACATGAATTTATGTTGCAACAGGTTAAAGTATTATGCAATTTTATTATTTCAAACCAACTCAATCATAATATAAATTGCAGAGATCGAACATAGCTGAGAGTGCATGCTTTATGTAATTGAAATGAGAGACAATTTGTTTTTTGTCCGATTAACTTCGTATTCAAATTAGTGTTTTTTGAAGGGAGTCTGGCTTAAGTTTGGACAAAAGGAAAGTGGAAGTACTATATGATTTGTTTTTAACTTTTGGAGATTCTAGGAATGTTGTCGTTATTCATAATTTAGCTCTTCTTTATTATCTTGTTACCTAATTTTCAACTGGCATATTTATTATAGTAATTTGTTGTTGTTGAATTCCCTATCTACACACAATTGCTCTTCATAACTATATCATATACCCATTTTCTATTTTCTTAATTTTCATATGTTTTAAAATGATTATTTCAATTATTTACACAGGCTGTTCTTAATTTTTTTCAATAGTCATTTGTGCCACAGTGCTTCACTTTCTGAATCCTGCAGTGTTTATACTTTTCAAATCAATAGGCCGATAAGGTTGGAACTATCACCTGAAGAGGAGGAAGTGGCTTCTATGAATATGGACATTATCAGGTATAACTTACTTTTTAATCATCATAACATATTCATATGAATTTCAGACTTATTATCATTCAATTCTTAACTATTTAGAGGTTAAGATCTTATGTGTTCAAATTGAAAAGAGTTTGCGCAGCAGGTTGGTTCAGGAAGAATTCACACAAACCAAGTCCACTAATAATAAACACTTCAATTAACTGGAAACAAATATTTCCACCTAACAAAGATCATAAACTTAAATCATGACAAATCTTCCTGATGGGGATCACTTCGAGTGTGGTCCGTCATCCAATGTAGCCCACACGTGTCTATTCTCGTAGGTGGCATTGATCAAATCATGATCTGGATGATCCGAGTTCACATTTGCTTCTAGAGCACTGTTTGGACATTTCTATTTATTTTTCTTTATTTTCATGTACTCTTCAGGGAGTTCAAACATTTATTGTGAACATCCTATCATGGCCGCCGCTATGGGTGCCCTAAGTAGGTTTACCATAAATAACATGGGAAAGGGGCTGGTTACATTCGATTGCAGATTTTGGAGACCATATTTTTCGAAATCTTCTCGTGGGTTTGACTTCATGAAACCCTAAGGTGACGACTCCTTGGGCTTGTATATTCATCTCCCTACCTCCATTTTGTTGTCCACCCTTTACCCTCAACCCTAAGCCCCGTACCTATCTCAAAACCAATGTTGCCCTTCCACAGAAACCTTTGAAACCTGCCCCCAAACCCCTTGCTTCACCCGCTCACCCAGGATACTCCCTTGCACCATGCGGCTTCAATCCCAGCAATCACCAGCTTCTGTTCTGCACCTTCTAGTCTTCGCCTGCCCAACTTCTGTTCTGCACTTTCTAGTCTTCGCCAATCCTGTTCCACACCTCAACATCCGCCAGCTCTTTCCTCACCATTTCCCCTACAACCACAACCCCCTATCCCTCCCAATCATAGTTCAGACCCCATATGATCCATCCATCTACCAACTGTTGGAGTTACCATTGTGATCTGGAAGTGATCAAGCATGTAATCTCACTGCCAACGCGATATGAGCCTGCAGGGTCGCACATAAGAGATGTGGAGAAGTTGGTTGATTGACTGTGTTGGTAAGGTTACCAATCACCGACCTGAATAGGGTTGTGGGCAAAGTGTTGCCTTATAGGATCATCGGGTTGGGCAAATGTTGCCTTGAAGGGCTGGTTGGGATTGTCGTCCGAGGGTCGATGACATTAGTCGAGAATCGTCTTCTGATTCCCGCCGATCGGCGAGAATCGTCTCTCTGATTCTCGCCGATCGACAAGAATCGTCGAGAATCAAATGTTGATTCTCGACGATCGACTACTTCGACAATTGTCGTCGACCGCGGCTCGACGATCGTCGAGTATTGTTGTGTATCGTCGAGCGCGGCTCGACGATCGGCGAGAATCGTCGAGTATTGTACTCTGATTCTCGCCGATCCTGTATGATACTCGTCGACTGATTCTCGCCGAACCTGCTGAGTGATTCTCGCCGATTCTCACCGATTGATACTCGCCGATTCTGAACCATATTTTCGGGTGGTCTGCGGATAGCGATTTTCCTGGGTTTATTTATACCTTTGGTATAAATAGGACTCTTAGGGTTTTCGGGATCACACATACGCGCTCGCGATTTTCTCCTGTAGCAAATCGAACCCGACGGAAGCCGTTCCGCCTTTCGCTGCGTCGATCCCGATCCCCGCCGCCGACGGAGGAGTTTCGCCGCCGCCGTGTTTGCTCCGTCGACCGCCTCTTCTCCAGCGACTGTCGCTGGTGCTGCTCTTCCTGGTGCGGACCTAGCAGTCCGTGGGAAAGCAAAGGTGCGGTCTTCTCCATCCCGATCTTCCGTGTGACGGAAAGCCCGGTGTTCTCCCGCTCGTGTGGACTTCTGCAGAAACGTGGATACTATTCCACGTAGAACTCGCCACCAGCAGAAATCAAAGTTTGGAGCATCTCCGTTGGGTTGTGACTCAACGCCACTGAGGTAATTTTTGCCTAGTTTTTGCTAACTTCTTGATTCAACGTTCATAGCCCGATCCACATCTCTTTGGGTTTTTCTTGATGTTTTATCTTCCGCTGCGTGCACAACTGTTGTGCCAAATCCACATAGAGAAACCCAACAGTGGTATCAAAGCGAGGTTTCGGCCATGATCGTTGTTTTGGAAGTTTGTTATTCCAGTGCGTGTAAACCTAGGGATTTAGAAGTGTTCTAAATGTCTAGATTTAGTCTTGGTTCCCGCCAAGAACGTCTGGAATTGCGTGGGAATTTCTAAGTGTTAGAAATTGTTGTCTCCTTAGCAGTAACCATCCCTCGAGTATGTTTTGGATTGTGAATCCAACATAGAGAGATGAGCTTGTCTACTGCTTTAAGTTGAGTTGTCTTTGCCTTTGTCCAATGCATGTAAATCTGAGGATTTGGAAATTTCCGGATGTTCAGATTTAGCCCTTCCTTCTATCAATTGTTGATGGTGTTAGGATGTGCACATTAGGGATGCATGTGGTTTAGAATTTTGTTTTTCTTTGGATGTGTACATTGATCAAATGTTGATCATGGTTAATTGTTAACCTATAATTGAAAAATCTCTTCATCTAATATTAAGTGTTCGGATGCCTTCCGATGGATGACACTCTTCCTGCCTCGATCGATGAAGTGTGGGCTTGCCAAAGCAAGGTGCATTAATCTATCTTGGTAAGGGTGCGAGCGGATAATTGTGATATCCCACTGTCGACATCGGGTCCAGCTTAACTAGGTGACCTCAAAGGTTGAGTGCCTAGAGGCATAGGGTTGGCATGCACCATATGATGGATGCGAATAAGGAGTTATTCACCAACCATACAAGAATTGCATGAGTATGCAATTGGCAAGCGTTGCCTACCTAAATAACCGCATCGTGAGAGGAACGCCAAAGCGGACTCATAGTGTTGGTGAAATACGGATCTTGTCCACTAAGAGAGTAGCTCGCATGAACTCTCCGAATTGCTAGTGAGGGCTATCTTTTCGAATAAAATAGTGGGAGTATTTTAATTGAAGTCCTAATTAGAATAAATTATAATTGAAATTTAGGTACTGATTTTATTCTGCATAAATTCTTGTAGAATTCCATGGCAAGCGTTGCGCACTCCACGTTGTCTCTGAGAGCCATCCTTGAGAAGGATAAGCTCAGTGAGACAAATTACATGGACTGGTACAGGAACCTGAGAATTGTTCTCAGGCAGGAGCGAAAGCTCTATGTCTTGGAAGAAGAAGTCCCCGAGGTGCCGACCGGGAACTCTTCCCGTGCTGAGAAAGATACTTATAAGAAGTATACAGACGATGCTTTGGATGTCGAATGTCTTATACTTGCCACCATGAACTCTGAGCTTCAGAAGCAACATGAGAACATGGGGTGCAAGGAGATTGACGAGCATCTCAAGAAAATGTTTCAAGGGCAGGCTCGTCAAGAGAGGTTCGACATCACGAAAGCGTTGTTTCAGTGCAAGATGGGAGTTCGAGACTCAGTAGGGACTCACGTACTCAAGATGATTGGGTATATCGAGAACCTTGAAAGGCTGGGTTTTCCTCTTGGTCAAGAGTTGGCCACGGATCTGATCCTGCAATCGTTGCCGGACAGTTATGAGCAGTTTGTCTTGAACTACAACATGAATGAGATAGACAAGACACTGCCCGAACTCCTAGGCATGTTGAGAACTGCCGAAATCAACATGAAGAAGGCCAAGCCTGCCAGCCTCATACTGATGGTGCATAAGGGCAAGGGCAAAGCCAAGGGCTCCAAAAAGACGAAGGTAGGACCTAAGTCATATCTTGAGCCCAAGTCTTCAGCACTGATGAAAAAGAAGAGCACGGTGAAGGAAGGGAAATGCCACCACTGTGGCAAGGCTGGTCATTGGAGGAGGAACTGTCCTTCATACATTGAGGGTCTGCAGAAATTGAGGGGAGGTATGACTTCCGCTTCAAATGTTTACGTTATAGAGATAAACCTTTCTGCTCCTTCATCTTGGGTATTGGATACCGGATGTGGTTCTCACATTTGTACAAATGTGCAGGAACTGGGAAGGAGAAGATTGCTGAGTAAAGGGGAGGTGGACCTCCGCGTCGGCAATGGAGCAAGAGTTGCTGCTGTAGCCGTAGGAGTTTATCGTCTTTCTTTGCCCAGTGGGCTTGTAATAGAACTTGATAATTGTTATTTTGTTCCGGCGATAACTAGAAACATTATATCTATTTCATGTTTGGACATGATTGGATTTTCTTTTATAATTAAGAACAATTGTTGTTCTATATTTAAGAATGATGTTTGTTATGCTGTAGCCCAATTGTTTAATGGTCTTTATGTTTTGAATTTGGACCATCTGATCTGTAATGTAGAAAACAATAAAAGACTAAGAACAAATGACTCAAACCCTACGTATCTCTGGCATTGTCGTTTGGGTCATATCAACGAGAAGCGCATATCCAAGCTCCATAGAGATGGACTTTTGGACTCATTTGATTATGAATCATTTGAGCGATGCGAATCTTGTTTGTTAGGCAAGATGACTAAGGCTCCTTTCACTGGTTATACTGAGAGGGCTGAGGATCTCTTGGGTGTTGTACATAGTGATGTATGCGGACCCATGAGTACCATGGCTAGAGGTGGGTATTTCTACTTTGTTACATTTACTGATGATTTCAGTAGATACAGATATGTGTATCTTATGAAGTGCAAATCCGAGACCTTTGAAAAGTTCAAAGAGTTCAAGAATGAAGTAGAAAACCAGTTGGGTAAAAGGGTTAAAGCACTCCGATCTGATCGAGGTGGCGAATACCTGAGTCATGAGTTCCGTGATCATCTGAAAGAGTGTGGTATTGTATCACAGCTTACTCCACCTAGAACACCACAACATAATGGTGTGTCTGAGAGGAGAAATCGTACTCTGTTAGACATGGTACGTTCGATGATGAGTCATGCAGACTTGCCTGTTTCCTTTTGGGGTTTTGCTTTAGAGACTGCTGCAATGACATTGAATCGCGCTCCAACGAAAACGGTTCTGAAGACACCATATGAGATATGGACTGGGAAGCGTCCTAGTATGTCGTTCATTAAAATTTGGGGCTGTGAGGCATACGTGAGACGTCAAATGCCTGACAAGCTGGAACTCAAATCGGATAAATGTTATCTGGTGGGATATCCTAAGAAAACAAAAGGGTATTACTTTTACCTACCGTCTGAGGGCAAAGTGTTTGTCGCAAGGACTGGTGTCTTCTTGGAGAAAGAGTTCTTATCAAGAAATACTGAAAAGGTAGAGCTTGAAGAAGTTCAAGAACCACATGTAGTGAATGAACCGGAATTGGATTCTGAGACAGGACTACAAGATGTTGTAGCTAGAGAACCTGCTCAGGGAACACAAGTCCTACGTAGATCTGGTAGACCGAGGTTTGAGCCTGAGAGATATGGATTTCTCGTGTCTCAAATAGGTAATGTGTTGCTTATGGATCATGATGATGAACCAGTAACCTACCAAGAGGCTATGGATGGATCGGACTCCGACAAATGGCTTGAGGCTATGAAATCCGAAATGGACTACATGTATGCAAACCAAGTTTGGAACTTGGTGGAACCACCTGAAGGGGTACGACCCATAGGGTGCAAGTGGGTCTTCAAGAAGAAGACCGACATGGATGAGAATGTACAGACATTCAAAGGGCGACTGGTGGCTAAGGGTTTCAAGCAAATTCATGGTATTGACTATGATGAGACATTTTCCCCTGTTGTCATGGTAAAGTCCATTAGGATATTGCTTGCTATTGCTGCGTATTATGACTACGAGATCTGGCAGATGGATGTCAAAACGGCTTTTCTTAATGGAAACCTCCTTGAGGAAGTGTATATGACACAACCCGAGGGTTTTGTATCCCCAGATGAAGCCACTAAAATATGCAAGCTGAATAAGTCCATTTATGGACTGAAACAGGGCTCTCGAAGTTGGAATCTTCGTTTTGATGAGAAAATCAAAGAGTTTGGTTTCATCAAGAATGAAGATGAGCCTTGTGTTTACAAGCGAATCAGTGGGAGCATTGTTGTCTTCCTGATATTGTATGTAGATGACATACTGTTGATCGGGAACGACATTCCTACCCTGAAAGTTGTTAAGAACAACCTAGGGAACTGCTTTTCAATGAAGGATTTGGGTGAAGCGACTTATATACTCGGTATTAAGATCTATAGAGATAGATCGAAGAAGTTACTGGGTTTGACCCAGAGTACGTACATCAAAAAGGTGTTGAAGCGGTTCAACATGCTTGAGTCCAA
Organism: Platanthera guangdongensis; assembly: GCA_039583875.1. Classification (NCBI taxonomy): domain Eukaryota; kingdom Viridiplantae; phylum Streptophyta; class Magnoliopsida; order Asparagales; family Orchidaceae; genus Platanthera; species Platanthera guangdongensis. The sequence goes on along the minus strand of CM077161.1, from coordinate 181,063,219 downwards.
GAAAGGATTTTTGCCCATGTCTCATGGTGTGAATCTCTCTAAGGACCAGTGTCCAAAGTCTTGTGAAGATAAGGACCGCATGAAGTTGATTCCATATGCTTCGGCAATTGGATCAATTATGTACGCGATGTTATGTACTCGACCCGATGTCTCCTTTGCTTTGAGCATGACTAGCAGGTATCAGTCAGACCCCGGTGAGTGTCACTGGATTGCAGTCAAGAATATCCTGAAGTACTTGAGAAGGACTAAGGACGTGTTCTTGGTGTATGGTGGAGAGGAAGAGCTCGTTGTAAGTGGTTACACGGATGCTAGCTTCCAAACTGATCGAGACGACTCCAAGTCTCAGTCAGGTTTTGTGTTTTGCCTGAATGGAGGAGCTGTGAGCTGGAAGAGTTCCAAGCAAGAGACAGTTGCTGATTCTACAACAGAGGCCGAGTATATCGCAGCAGCTAATGCGGCGAAGGAGGCTGTATGGATTAGGAAATTCATCGGCGAGCTTGATGTAGTTCCTAGCATTGTTGGTCCCGTAGTTCTCTACTGTGATAACAATGGTGCAATTGCACAATCTAAGGAACCTAGATCTCATCAGCGCTCCAAGCACATACTCCGACGTTTTCATCTTATTCGTGAGATTGTCGAACGAGGAGATGTAAACATTTGCAGAGTGCCGACTGAGGAAAATATTGCGGATCCGCTGACAAAGCCTCTCGCGCAGAGAAAGCATGATGGTCATACTAGATCGATGGGTATACGATACCTAAATGATCAACTCTAGCGAGAATCTTGTGGGTTGCATGTAATCTTGTATTTTGTTGGCTGTTTGTTCATATGATGAACTGTGTACCTAGTTTTTCTTTTATAATTAATGACAAATTCTTTTATTATGAATTTTTCTATATATGATAGTTAAATGTTAACATAATAGATACCCTTAGAATGTTCGCTTCCATGGGACATCAAGTACGTGACTTGAATGTGAGAGCCCATGATTTATTTGAAGCTTCATTCTTAAAGGTCCCTGGTCGAGTATCATCATAGAAGCTAAGGGTGATGATGGTACATGAAGACTAGCACGTGTGTTGACTGATGACTGGTTCTCACAGGTCATGATATTGTGATATCAAGTCATCACGTGGGTACTTGTTAGTGAACAAGTTGTACTGGACAGACCCAACCTGAGACTACTCTGTGGATTGTCATCCAATCGTGTCACGAGTAGGTCTCAATTGACAATGGTGTTGTGATCCTTTGACCTGAAGTCACAGCATTCATCAAGTGAGTAAGAGCGTGTTTTGATGCCATCTAAAGTCTTCCTTGAGAAAGGTTGATGATAAGGGTGGTTGTTGGGCATGTTACGAATCATTTGGGTGTTTGTGTGTGAGCAGATATGAGATTTGTCCTCCTGTATGACAGGAGTTGCATCCATGGGCCCCTTGATGGAACTGGACTGAGAAATGCATGGCCATGCTTGGTTGAGTCAATATGTGATATTGGACTCACCATTCTCTGGAAGTCCGTCCTGGATCAAGAAACTTGGATTGAGCTATTACGAGGGTGACACGGTCCATACCTCTAGTTCTTTCCGGATGTAAAGGACAAATGGACAAAGACAACGCTGATACATTGGTCATAAAGGCTTATGAGTTATAAACTCATATTGCTTGGGGAGCAATGATGCATTGCTAGATGCCGCTCATTGTTTGTGAGGTTTTTGGTTTGATACTTTCGAGATCAAGTGGGAGTCTGTTGGAGTTACCATTGTGATCTGGAAGTGATCAAGCATGTAATCTCACTGCCAACGCGATATGAGCCTGCAGGGTCGCACATAAGAGATGTGGAGAACTTGGTTGATTGACTGTGTTGGTAAAGGTTACCAATCACCGACCTGAATAGGGTTGTGGGCAAAGTGTTGCCTTATAGGATCATCGGGTTGGGCAAATGTTGCCTTGAAGGGCTGGTTGGGATTGTCGTCCGAGGGTCGATGACATTAGTCGAGAATCGTCTTCTGATTCCCGCCGATCGGCGAGAATCGTCTCTCTAATTCTCGCCGATCGACGAGAATCGTCGAGAATCAAATGTTGATTCTCGACGATCGACTACTTCGACAATTGTCGTCGACCGCGGCTCGACGATCGTCGAGTATTGTTGTGTATCGTCGAGCGCGGCTCGACGATCGGCGAGAATCGTCGAGTATTGTACTCTGATTCTCGCCGATCCTGTATGATACTCGTCGACTGATTCTCGCCGAACCTGCTGAGTGATTCTCGCCGATTCTCATCGATTGATACTCGCCGATTCTGAACCCTATTTTCGGGTGGTCTGCGGATAGCGATTTTCCTGGGTTTATTTATACCTTTGGTATAAATAGGACTCTTAGGGTTTTCGGGATCACACATACGCGCTCGCGATTTTCTCCTGTAGCAAATCGAACCCGACGGAAGCCGTTCCGCCTTTCGCTGCGTCGATCCCGATCCCCGCCGCCGACGGAAGAGTTCCTCCGCCGCCGTGTTTGCTCCGTCGACCGCCTCTTCTCCAGCGACTGTCGCTGGTGCTGCTCTTCCTGGTGCGGACCTAGCAGTCCGTGGGAAAGCAAAGGTGCGGTCTTCTCCATCCCGATCTTCCGTGTGACGGAAAGCCCGGTGTTCTCCCGCTCGTGTGGATTTCTGCAGAAACGTGGATACTATTCCACGTAGAACTCGCCACCAGCAGAAATCAAAGTTTGGAGCATCTCCGTTGGGTTGTGACTCAACGCCACTGAGGTAATTTTTGCCTAGTTTTTGCTAACTTCTTGATTCAACGTTCATAGCCCGATCCACATCTCTTTGGGTTTTTCTTGATGTTTTATCTTCCGCTGCGTGCACAACTGTTGTGCCAAATCCACATAGAGAAACCCAACACCAACACCCACTAGCCTTTGACCCATGCGATAGCCTGAACATCATTTGATTTGTTGTTTTCATGAGGGTAGTCCATAATGCTCATAGGACTGAGGGTAGTTGTTTTGTGTAGTTCCCTGTGACATTATTCACCTTATTCAAAAGATTTAGGATGAGCTTGTTTTTCTCTTCGACTTGTCTGCTTATTCTGTGATAATGCACTAGGGAGAACCACAGTTTGATGCTTAGGCTTTTTCATAACTCAACAATGTCGTTATTGATGAATTGTTGTCTATTGTTAGGAACAATCGCGAAAGGAATCCTGTACATACATACGTTTTCTTCCTATATGAACTTCTTCACAATCTAAAACCATATCTGTTTCTCACTTGTTTATTGTCTTTTTTTTATTTCATATATATTGCCCTTGGATTTTGTCTTGTAATCATGTTAAATTATTTTTTAGCTATTTCAATTTTCTCCTATCTAATGAAAAGCCTTGGCACACCGGTTGAGACATTGCCGTGTGACCTTGAGGTTATGGGTTCGAGTCCTTGAAGCAGCCTCTTGCAAAATGTAGGGTAAGATTTTCCTACATTCACTGGTGGGATCCTTTCCGAACCCTCGCTGCGTAGTTATGCTTTGTGCACCATGCTGCCCTTTTTTTAATGAGATTAGAAATTTCTCAATGATGAGAATTACATTAACTTCATTGTCTTCATCTTGCACGTGAGATCCGAGAAGAAAAAATTTAATATTCACTGAAATCAATTGCGAAATTGCCCATCATTTGAGGCCACCCTCAATTCAGTATGGAATAATTGCCGTGGTTGATGTAATTGAATATTAGATAATTACATTTGTGAATTGAAGGCCAGTGATGATTGTCAAGTCCTCAATGGACTATAAATCTGTCATCCTCTGTGTATGTTATTATTGTGATTAATTTTGGATAGATTTTTTTCCTAGCCTTAAAATATTATATATTGGAAAGTGGAAACTAGAAACTATGGGATTCAGTTGGACTATGAAGCACAAACAACAATGTAGAGTATGTGATGAGGATCTATTAGATCGTACACCAGGAGAGGTTCACCGCAAGGCGGGACTCACGTTTGTGTATTCATGCAGGAAGACTTGATCGGATTGTCGATCCTACTCCGCGGATGTGTCCGGATCCGCGTCGCGAGTCAAAATCATATGCTTCTTTATTATTTTTGCTTTATTTTAGTGTATTTTAAGCAATGTTGCAGATGTCGGATGTCGGGGACACGTCGGTTTGAGTTTTTATGTCGGTTTTTTATATATCGGGGGATATATCGGGGATATTTTATATATCGGATTTTAATATTTAATTAATTATATATGTAATTACATGTTATTTTTTAATTTTTATACATATCACAGTACTACCTATTTTACAACCTATTGAACTTTTAAATATTAAAATCTATATGTAGCATTTAACATACAACACTTTAAATATGAAAACTCAAACATACCTCATTCTTCATCACCTGAAAACTCATCTATAGTTGTCAGAGTAGATAGAATATGATCTTCATCCGATGAACCCTCTAGATCTCCCTCGTCCACTTCAGATATTTTTCTCTTTCCTCTTCTTTGATAACTAATTGCCACTTCTTTGCTTGTAGCTAATCTTTGAGGTCTCCTTTCATCATGATCAGCGTCGACTATATTGTCAATTTGCGCTCATGTCAGCCCCTCACCAGGAAAGACTTCATCATCGCCAGCTTCATCTTCATCCTCCTCAGCATCAACATTTACCATCCACTCTTGTACCATTCCAGAATCAACATTTTTAGCTGCCAATGGATCCCGAGATGTCTCTGAATATTTCGACTTTAGCAAAGCATTGAACTTTACAAATACTAAATCGTTCAATCTATTGCTATCAAGTTTATTTCTCTTTTTAGAATGTATCTGTACATTTTTAAAAAAAGTTAAATAATGCATACAATCATATAATAAGATATAAATGTTTAATTACATAACTAAATTAATGTTTACCATCTCGAAGGTGCTCCAGTTCCTCTCACAGCCAGAAGATGAAGTAGTCAGACTTAAAATTTTCATGGTCATAGTTTTAAGGTACGGCGTATCAGCACCGTTAAGCCGCCACCAATGTACTGTGAAAATTAAATTGACAACACAATGTATTAAACTATTAATTATTCATTTATTATACATAAATACATCATTATTGTTAATAAATATATATATTAAAATATACCTGGATTTAAGTTGGGATTTTGTAGCTGTCTCTTTGCCATTTCTTTACCAAATAACCCTTGTTGGTATTGGTAAACATCAAGCTCAGCGCTGATGTGATCCTGTGTAGAAGGATCTTTCCTATATATCCTTGAGAGACGCTCGACAAAACCACTCATAAACCTTCCGTCAGCCTCAATCTCCACTCGATGAGAATAATAAAAATATGGGTTTAAGTAATACCCTGCAAAGTGCATAGGACTGTTCAATCTCCACTCGACAAAAATAATAAAAATTTGGGTTTAAGTAATAACCTGCAAGGTGCAGAGGGCTGCTCATCTTTTTCTCTCATCTGCTATCAATCAACTTCCATATAGGAAGATATTTGTTCTCTTGGTGATCGAGAACTACGGCAACCTCTTCCCTAGCTTTTTTGATATCACCATATAACCACCCCATGGATGGTGTATCCCCGTCGACTCTTCTCAAAACTCTCACAAATGGTGTGAATATACCAACAGCCAGCTCGACATTCGCCCAAAATCTAGCGCTCATCACTATCATTGCAGCCTACCATATGCAAAATAAAATATTAAGAAAATACTATAAAATGGCAACTTTCAAAACATATATTTTAAATGAAAGGAATAAAGAAGCAATAGTTTTACCTGCTTTCCCCCAGCACTACTGGCCAACTTTGTTGCAGCCCACTTTGCAGATGTGAATAAACCCCTCAATTGATTCTTCTTCTCTAAGATGCTCTCTAAAGATAAAAATGCTGGAGCGAATCTCGTCACACCTGGTCGAATAAGCTCATGAGAGTCCAAGTCCTTTGTTGACTCTCTAAACATGTCGAGCGAGATGGTGTGACCATAGATGAATATAGAGAGTTGTCGGCCTAAGGAGATAACACTCTTTATTGCCTTCAATTTTCCTATATCTTGTAACAGTAGATTAATAGTGTGAGCCGCACAACAAGTCCAAAAAATCGTAGGTCTTTTCAAAGTCATAAGCTTTGCAGCAGCCATATTATTGGACGCGCTATCCGTCACAATCTGCAGGATACTATGTTCTCCTGGGCTCTCAGGGCTATCAATCGCCTCATCCAAGAAGTCAAAGATGAACTTCCCATCGTGTGTGGAGGAGACATTCTTCGAAAGCCAGAATGCTACTGCAGAACTACAATGTATCATGATATTCATCACGCTCCTACCCTTCCGATCTGTCCACGCATCGGTCATGATACTGCAACCATTCAATTTGCATGTCTGCGTGAATATGCCCAACATCTCCTTCGTCCTCTCCACCTCCCCTCGTAAAATTTTCTCTCTCAACTCATAAAACGTTGGGATCTTCATCCCAGGTCCGCATAAACCAATGACATGAGCCATCTGTTGAAAGGATGAATTACATATGGCGTTAAACGGGATCCCGTTTTCATATGCCCATCTACCTATGTACACGGCAGCATCATCTCTGGCTTTCTTTTTGTACTTACTCTCTATCGTGCTTTGTTGGGAATCTTTTCCCTTGGTAGACTCGGCAGCTGAATGAACAAACTGGTCCATTGGACCCTTTGAACTTGTGCTCCTAAATATGCTAGTGTCCTCTTCTTGATCAACATGCACTCCTCCAACAACCACCTCATTTAAGATTGCTTCCAACTTGGCACTTTTAGCCCTCTTACTCTGTAAATTTGAGTTCAGCGTCGAATCCGCTTTAGCCTTAACGTCGGCGGGAACCTGAGGACATGGCTTAACATTACCCTTCCACCCAGCCAAGTGATGCTTGAAACGTGTAATTCCGCCATTCACTGTCTGCTTGCAGTAGTTGCATTTGATTCGGTTTGTGTCGTTTGCAACCAACTTCTCACCAAATGCCCAGAACGGATCTCTACCGGTTGGTACCAGAGATACGGGAGCCTCACTAGAACCAGCAGAAGAAGCCATTCTAATAGGACACAAAATGAAAATAATATTAGTTAAATGAAATGAAAAAATATTTAACATAACTATATCACGAGAAAAATTGTTAGTTGAAAAAAAATCAACATCATAAAAGCCCCATAACTTCATTAGATCATTAGATCTTCAGATATCTTTTATATTATCCATGCAATACTTTATTTATCCAACAAAATTTTACATTTTCAGTAGTATACTAGTATACAAAGTTATAACTATCATTCAAATTTTTAAAGTATCCAACACTTTATTCAAATTTTCAAAGCATCTCACACTTTATTTATTAAAAGACACAAAGCAGCAGGGCAACTAAAAATGTGCTTGGATATACATGCATCATTGATTGCAAAATGAAGTTGGATAAATAACTATTACTAGGGGTATTTCAAATCATTTGTTGATTAAAAGCAGCAGGACAATCAATGAAAGCTTCCGGCAGCAACTAATAAGACAAATAAAGCAACAAGGCAGCCACCAACAACTAAATGGGTCGGCAGCCACCAGTAACAACCCACAAGGCAGCCACCATGCTACAGCCGACAGCTAGCACAACAACCAACAAAAAAATGCGGAGCGATAGAATGAGAGGGGGAGGTAGGGAAAAGAATGAACCAGCCGAGAGAGAACCAGCGAGCAGGGAGAAGAAAGAGCACCAGCGAGCTAGAGAGAACCAGAGAACCAGAGAACCAGAGCACCAAAGAGCACCAGCGAGTAGGGAGAAGAAAGAATCAGCGAGATAGAGTGCCGACAGCGCGCGAGAGAGGGAGAGCACGAACGAGCTAGAGAGCACCAGAGAAGCAGAGAACCAGAGAACCAGAGCACCAAAGAGCACCAGCGAGTCGGGAGAAGAAAGAACCAGCGAGATAGAGTGCCGACAGCGCGCGAGAGAGGGAGAGCACCAACGGGCTAGAGAGCACCAGAGAACCAGAGAACCAGAGGGCACCAACGAGCAGGGAGAAGAAAGAACCAGAGATAGTGTCGTCGGCGCGCGCGGGAGAGCTAGGGCAGGAGCGACGGGGAGAGCTAGGGCAGAGCGTGAATGAAATGAGCGGGGTCGGGGTGTTAAAACAGCACCCGACCCGCTCATTTCATATTATTATTAATAATTTAAAAAAAAAACTTAAAAAACCCCCGAAATCGGGCGTTTTTTTGGGGCCGACATGTCGGCCCGCTTTTTTCAAACCGCCACACCCAGAATCTGTGCCGGTTTTGTGTCGTTTTTTCTCCCAATCCTTCATGTCGGCCGACATGTCGGACATGTCGGCCGATATCCACAACAATGATTTTAAGTGACCCCATTTCCGACCAATCATAGTCGTTGAAAGTGGGATGCACTTGCTTTGTTTTATTATAAAGAGGACATGTAGTGAGCTGTTTTAGAGGTATTGCAGGTTTTGGAGAATTCTATCTCGGAACCCCGCGATCACCCCACGGTGCCGACTCCGTGGAACCATAGGTGACGACTCCTAAGCTTGAATCTTCCTCTCCAAGGTAATACCAAACCCTAAGCACCATCCTCCACCCTCCAAACCCCAAATCGCCACCCCCAAATCCCTCCCAATCAGTCGCTGTCCACTGTTTCCCCCTTTCCTGAAGCCGCCTTGGTGTGTACGACATGATGAGGAACTCAAAATGCTCGTGGTGTGTACGAAAAGCTGTCTTCTCCACGTCCGCGGCCGCCATGCAAACTTGATGGTACTCGGAATATAGGCCGTGCTTCGAGATGAAGCGCGCACCATGTAACTCATTAAGGAGTTCCTCGACCACGGGAATTGAAAATTTATCTTTGACGGTTTGACGTTTAGTTCGCGGCAATCGACACGGAAGCACCATGTATTATCCTTCTTACGAACCAGAATAGCCAGCGACAAAAATGGGGAGACGCTCCGTTGAATAAGCCCATGTTGTAGCATGGCAGAGCATTGCCGCTCAATTTCATCTTTTTGGAGAAACGAGTAGTGATAATGACGCACCACTACTGCCGCCGATCCCGGGATTGGACAAATACGGTGGTCTTGCGGCCGATGGGGTAGCAGTGTCGCAGGTTTGGCAAAGGCGTCCCCAAATTCCTGCAAGAGTCGATGGAGCGCTTGGGAGTCGCGGTCGGTCGGTACCTCTGGGCCTTGCATAAGGAAGGATTGTGGTTTGGAGACGGGGGCAAGACATGGCCAGTCCACTCGTGTAGAGTCGTGGTACCACTGCATTGTTAAATTGTTGAGGTCCCAGGTAATGGGTCCCAAGGGGCATAGCCAACACACACCCAAAACAATATCAAAGCCATCATGGTCGACCACCAAAAGGTCTATCTCGAAGGGCTGGTTGTGGAACATTAGAGGTACGCGACGACAGAGCTCGGGGCACGCCATGGTGTGGTCGTTGGCCACTGAGACTTGAAGCTGGCGGCGGGAGCTGATTGGCAGTTGAAGAGTCGGCGCTGTCATGCGTCATATGAAGTTGTGCGTACTGCCCGGGTCCAGAATGCCGACAAGGGTAGTGCCCTCCAATTGGATGGGAAGTTGTAGCATATGGCCCCCTAGTGGGCCAGCAATGGCATGAACTGAGATCTCGGGTGTCTCGGATTCCAGATCCTCCCGTCGTCATCTGTAGGGTCGTCCACCTCAATTCAAAAGAGGCGTTTGCAACGGTGAGTGAGCTCAAATAGTTCATCGCAATTGAAGCAGAACCCTTTGGCGCGACGGTCGGCCATTTCCGCGTTGGATAGATGGCGGTGAAATGGCGGTTTGGGTGCTTCACTTGGCTTGGCCGGTTGGACCGCCGACAATGAGTGGATAGGTCCTCGGAAGGACGTCACATGGTCCCGACGGGGCATATGTTGTCGGCCCAAGAGGATGCGACATTCACATGTTCGGGCGATGCTCATCACTGTGTTGAGGTCCGGGGATCTTGGAACTCGACGTTGAGGCGAAGGCGCTCATGTAGGCCGGCCGTGAATATGGGAACTTATTGATCGAGTCGTACGGTAGGAGCGCGCACACACAATAGCTAGAAGCGATCGAGATAGTCCTCTAAGGTGCCCGTTTGGCGAAGGTCGATGAGGTCCCCGAGGTGGTTTCTGCATAGTGAGGGCCCAAAGCGGAGCATGCACGCGGATTTGAACTCATCCCACTGGAGGTACGAGCGTTCACGCTGCAGTTGAGAGAACCACAGTTGGGCAGCCCCGTTGAGGTGGAATGAGGCGAGGCCTAGTCGATCGTCGTCGGTTGTTTGTTGATTGGAGGAGAGGAGCTCGCATTTGGTAAGCCAAGAGAGAGGGTCCTCATGCCCATCAAATATCCGAAAATCCAACTTGACGTACCGGGGAAAGGTGCCGCCCTCATGACGGTCGCCGAAGTGTCCTTCGGGGAAGGGGTGGTCCTGCACCGAATGTTGATTGGCTGGGCGGTCAAGGGGAGGCATGCCCGTGGCGAGATTGGTCGTGCGGGAGTCAACCTCCCTGAGGTGGGAGTCCATGCGGTCGAGGCGGTCCGATATTTGTTGCAACAAATCACGTTCGGCCATCGGGGAGCGCGACGTTGTTGACGGTAGTGGAAGAAGAGTGGTGTTGTTCGGCGCAGCGAGGCGGGACATGGAGGCGGGAAGCGTTTGAGCGGTATCACTGGGGGTTAGGGAGGGCGGTTGGAGGTCCCTCTGATACCAATATGTTACGTGCCGCAGATTGGGAGCGAGTGTGCCGACGAGGAGGCAGATCCTCCAGTTTGACGGTGCTAGGGACGGCGTGGTGTGGGCGGCGGTCAAGGGGAGGCATGCCCGTGGCGAGATTGGTCGTGCGGGAGTCAACCTCCCTGAGGTGGGAGTCCATGCGGTCGAGGCGGTCCGATATTTGTTGCAACAAATCACGTTCGGCCATCGGGGAGCGCGACGTTGTTGACGGTAGTGGAAGAAGAGTGGTGTTGTTCGGCGCAGCGAGGCGGGACATGGAGGCGGGAAGCGTTTGAGCGGTATCACTGGGGGTTAGGGAGGGCGGTTGGGGGTCCCTCTGATACCAATATGTTACGTGCCGCAGATTGGGAGCGAGTGTGCCGACGAGGAGGCAGATCCTCCAGTTTGGCGGTGCTAGGGACGGCGTGGTGTGGGCGGCGACCGTGAGAAGACCTTCAAAAATTAGGGTGAGAGATAGAGAGAGAACCGGTTGAGGAGAGAGAGAGATGAGAAAATGGGAAATTGATTCTTCCAAACTTGTCTTTCACGGTACCCATACATGGGTAAATATAGAGCAACAATTAGAGAAAATAAGGAAATAAAAATAAAGTAAAAAAAAATATAAAAAGGAAATAGAAATAAAGGGTTGCATGCCCCCCCCCCCCACACACACACACACACTTGGGTTTAAACACGTGGGATTAAAATATGCTAGAAATTAGTGAAATAAAAGAATGACGGGTAGTACAGCTCATTTGTATGTCCTCGCATCTGTTGTGTCGGTGGTAGGTGCGCCCCCAATGTGGATCCAATTCCGCTCCTGTTAATGGTACCATAACATTATATTGAACACCACCCAAGTAAAATTCTTCCATGCTCCTAGGGTTACGATAAACATCCATTAATAACTTTTAAATGTTTGGGAGAATTTCTAACACTTGAATACATAAAGAATTGACATTACCCTTAATAAGCACGATTATCACGTGACAAAGTTGATTTGGAAATTTAGCGAACCCTCTCTGATTCAACACTGAACACCAATGATTAGTCGGTACCTAAGATAACAAAGGAATTCTTAGGTCAAAAGTGATAAAAATAGGGGTCTAGAAATCACTTATTCATTCTAGGGTAGGAGAGATCGATTAAAAAGGAGAGGAAGAACTAACGGGGGCTTAAGAGATCGATTAAAAAGGAGAGGAAGAACTAACGGGGGCTTACCTTGCTGGAAGAGGAGCGAGATAAAAACAGTGTTCTAGAAATCACTTCTTCATCGTAAGGTGGGAAAGATAGATTAAAAAGGGGAGGAAGAACTAATGGGGGCTACCTTGAGCTCCAGTTGGCAGTCCAGAGCACAAAAAATGAAAGAAGACCACCCCCTAAGATCGTCGATGGCTGCTGGTGAGGAAGTGGTCGACAAGCCTTCACGAGCATAAGGAGATGGCGTCGAGGGTTACTGGAGGAGTCGATGCAGCTGGCGCCTGCTGTTGACGACGAAGGCGAGAGGAAGAGGCGTGATTGGCACTTGATTCCGTCGGTTGATTGGAGTGAGAGACGAATGTAGGGTTGCGACGTCTAAGGCTATCAACGGAGGGAAAGGCCAATACGGCTGCTGTCGACGAAAACCGCGTCGTTAATCCGTTGAAACGAGACATGGGAAGCCCTAAATTCCTCTCGTGAGCCGTGGGAGCAGATATATGCACAGGAGATATAGCGGGGCTCAAATGGAAACAATGGTTACCAATTAAACCTGGGAGGTGGGGCTTGGAAAAATGTGTTTGGCATATTTAGTGAGTAATTTGACTATTTTACCTAATTACAAAATTGACATTCCTCTCTAACACACTATTAGTTGTAATATATATTTAGTTTATTCCAAGTCGTGTTTCGTGTATTTATCCCAGTTTGGGGTAGTATGGTCTTTTTCTGTTTTAGGTTTTCTCCTTACTCACGTATATATATGAATAAGGCCCTTTTGAATGATCAAGCAAGTATTATTCCTCTCTACTTGGTGTCAGAGCTGGAAAACCTAATCGCATGCGCCGACATCTCTCGCGTCTCCCGATCGTCTTGCTGCGCGGGTCTCCTGACGTTTCTCTCCGCTCCTCTCCTCGATCGATCGCATTCCCTCCATAGGTCTGAGCGGTTGTTCGTGCTTGACCCGTTGATGCGGTTAACCGGTGGAACCGACGCTACCGTCTGTCGCTCCTCTTCTCTCGCTGTTCTTTGTCGTCGCCGTTCATGCTCGACGCCGTTGTTCTTTGCGTATGTCGCCGCTGCCGATGCTCCCAGCCGTGTCGGCGACTCCTGATCGTCGATCCTGTCATATCCCCTTGTTGTTGCGGCCTACCTCGATGTTGCTGCTCCTAATGGATTCCGTCGTGCTAATGCTACCTAGATGTTGCTGATTTGAGAGCTCTTCCCTCTCTTTGCCAATATGGGTGATCCTGATTCTTCTATCTGTTCTTCGGGTGTGATCCAGCCTCAGATGATTGACCCTCAGCGGCCTCATGGGCACTCCAGCTCATTGAAGGTTACCATTGTTTCCTTGGACAACACGAATTATCTTGAATGGGCTCGCACTGCCCAACATGTCATTCGCAACCAATAAATGTTTGAATATATTGATGGGACGATTAAGGAGCCCCTCCAGACTGATCCCTCCTAGAAGCGTTGGGATTCTGACAATTCTCTAGTTGTTTCCTAGCTCCTGCATTCGATATCTCCTAAGGTATACCAGAGCTATATGTTGATGGACTCGACGTTTGAGATTTGCACCCGTGCTCGCGAAACATACTCTTAGATTGGCAGTTCCACCCATGCTTATTAGCTCGCTCGCCGCATTTTGGTGTTGCGGCATGGATGGGTGACTGTTTCATCATCCTTCTCGGATTTCAAACGCCTTTATCAAGAACTGAACTACTTTGCGCATTTCACTCCTACGTGTACTGCTGATGTCGTTCAGTGAAAGCAAAAGGAGGATCGCTTTCGTTTTCATGTCTTCTTGATGGACTTGAATATGAATTTGATATGGTACGAACACATGTTCTCCACCGTTCTCCTCTTGCCTCCCTTCAGGAGGCATTTAGTATGGTTCTGGGTGATGAAGACCGCCACAAGTCCCTCAGTGTTATGGCTCCTCCTGATCGTTCCACCGTGACTAGTGTTGGTCGCGGTCATATTCGCACTCTTGGATCTTCTGTGCCCACCTGTGATTACTGTGGTCGAAGGGATCACTCTCGGGAGATATATTTCAAACTTCATCCGCATCTGGCACCTTGTGGACGTGGTCGTGGTCGTGGACCTGGCTGCGGGGGACCTTAGACACAATGACTACCTTTCTCATGATGTTGCTTACACTACGGATGTCTATGATGAGTCCCAGTGTTCCGCTTTAGCCTCTCTTACAACTCAGGAATTGGATGTCTTTCGTCGCCTGCTTCACTTTTAGTCCATCCTGTCACCAGAGGTTCTACTTTTCTTACCACCATTGTTATGTCTAGTGCTCATGCAATCACCACCTCACTTTCTGAATGAGTTCCCGACTCCGGTGCTACACCCCACATGACTGAGTCTTCCTCAGGTTCTCTCTTATACTCATTTGTCTGCTGAGGACAAAGTTATTTCTGCTAACGGTTCTTTGTCCTATACTGCTGGCGAAGGCAATTGTTACAGGTCCTCCAGTGTTACGGGTCCTCTATTGGTTATCTTATATTATTATTATGAGTCGAGTCGTTGTATCGGGTCATGTAGCATTTAAGCGTTTTAAATATTTGTTTTATGTTTGTGTTATGTTATCGGCGCCTATATATAGGGCCCTTGGGGTCATGTAACTCTTATGAAAAGTATTAATCAAGTTCTCTTCTCTCTCAAGCTCCTATTTTTCTCTCTCTAGTTCTTCTCATCTCCTCTCTCATTGTAGGGTTTACCCCTTGTATCCCCGTCTCCTCTCTACTCATTCATCGACTCGTAACTTGATATTAGAGCCATCCATCCTCATCTCGACTCCACTCTTTCGTTTCTTCATCAACTTCCGCTACGTCCAGCTCTGGAATCCCCCGCGCATGCACCAGTTTCCGCAAGCGAGCACACGCTTCGTCGGCTGCTCTGATCGTCGCTCGGTAACAGAGGGTCGCACGTCTTTCGACGAAGCTTTGTTCGTTCGCTGATTCCATCTGTCGAAGCTCTGGAATCCCCCGCGCACGCACCGGCCCCAACAAACGTTCTGTTGTGCAGACCTCCGTGAGACCTGGTTCAATGCATCCATACGCGACCCTCCCATCGTCTTCCCGCCGAGTCCTTCTGCTGGAAGCAACGACCCATCCTCGGCTCTGCGCTTCTCGTCTTCCTCATTCGACAGGCTCCGCTGACCCGCACTATCGCAGCTTCCGCCATTTCCGTTTCCGTCTCCTTCCTTATCTGCACGGTGTACAACCCCGTATTCGCGAAGATTGGGCCCCAAAACAAGGTAAGCAAGTTTTTAAGCTTTTTGGGAGTTTTGCACTCCTAGGGGCCAATTTTTGGTGAACTTGCAAAACATACTAGTAGGGGGAGAAAATATTTCTCCCCCCAAGGCGCTCTTGGCAAGCCGCCGCAAGCCGCCTCAGGCCGCCAGGCCGCAAGCCGCCCAGGCCGCCAGGCCGCAAGCCGCCCAGGCCGCAAGCCGCCTCAGGCCGCCAGGCCGCAAGCCGCCCAGGCCGCCAGGCCGCGAGCCGCCTCAGGCCGCCAGGCCGCAAGCCGCCCAGGCCGCCAGACCGCAAGCCGCCTCAGGCTGCCAGGTCGCAGGCCGCCCCAGCTCGCGAAGAGTGGACCCTATGTAAGGCGTGCTTAGTTTTTAAGCTTTTTTAAGTATTTCGAACTCTCGGCGGCCTAGCGGGGCGAGACCGGCCGGGGGCCAGGGTCTCGCCCCCGCCTCTTCTTGCTCGGCGACCTGGCGGGGCGAGACCGGCCGGGGGCCAGGGTCTCGCCCCCGCCTCTTCTTGCTCGGCGGCCTAGCGGGGCGAGACCGGCCGGGGGCCAGGGTCTCGCCCCCGCCTCTTCTTGCTCGGCGGCCTAGCGGGGCGAGACCGGCCGGGGGCCAGGGTCTCGCCCCCGCCTCTTCTTGCTCGGCGGTCTGGCGGGGCGAGACCGGTCGGAGGCCGCGGTCTCGCCCTTGCCCCCCCTGCAGTTTTACCTTCTTGCCCTCGGGGGAAATTCCCCCTTTACCCTCCGGCGTGGCTGTTTTCTATTGGCCCAAGGCTTTTTGGGCGTGAGGGTATCTCGGTCATTTTAGTCCAAGGGGTTTTGGAAAGCTATAAATAGACCCCCTTGGGTGCCTTGGAGAGGATCTTCTGCTCCTTCTTGCTTGCTCCTCCCTTGGCTTCTTCTTGGTAGAGTTGAGAGAGCTCCTCCAAGGCACCCTAGCTCGAGCATTGGCTAGGGAGGGGAAGTGCTCAGGCAGCCTTCCGGGTGTGAGGTGGGACCTCCGCGCTAGAGCCGAGGGTCTATTCCTAGCTTCTTGATCCTTTGGTCCGTGACGTTCTCTCGAGTGTAGTAGATGTGAGGTCACCCCTTTCAGGGACCCCGAACTCCACGAGAGACCAGGTTTCTGGTTTCAACATTTTGGTGCGGTGAGCGTGGAGAGTGACCAGCATAGAAGATCCCGAGAGAGTGTCATGACGGGAGGCCAAGGAGGTAGTGATGATCTCGGCGAGCTCCCCACCCCAGGACCCTTCGTGGGGAGGCAAGAGTTCATGGCCTCCATCCAGGGCATCATGGAGATGCTGCGAAGCATTGCTCCTCAGGGTGGCAGCTCCACCCCGACCCCCCAGGAGTTAGCTCCCCCCCTCGACGAGTCGACTCCCAGGGGTCTAGGCGGGATGACCCTAGCAGGGGGAGAAGGAAGTGCATCAGGAAGAAGGCCAGGGAAGGAGAGGATGGGCGATGGGGTCGAGCGAGACCTCACCGGCCGAGAGTTGTTCTCTAGCCCGGCGAGTGCCAACCTCCCAGGGGAGCAGGCCGCGCGAGTAGAATTGGCGAGACCACCCCTTAGGGGGTCACCCTTCAGCGAGCTGATCATCTCAGCTCCCGTTCCCGAGGGGTTCAGAGAGCCAGACATGGCTTACTATACGGGGAAGGATGACCCCGTCCAGCATCTGCAGTGGTTCGAGGATGCCGTCTCCATCAGGCCGATGACGGACGCCTTCAAGTGTCGCCTCTTTGCGATCACGTTGAAGGAAAAGGCAAGGGACTGGTTCCATCAACTCCCTCTGAGGTCGATCTATGGGTTCGAGGACTTGAGCCGAAGCTTCCAGCTCCGCTTCTCCACCTCCAAGAAGCGGAAGAGGAGTCCTGAGTCCATCTTCCTGATAAGACAAGGGGCCGAGGAGTCGCTGGCCCGTTACGTTGACAGGTTCCAAGAAGAGATCCTGGAGGTCCAGGAGATGCCAGGGTATGCTCTCCAGATGGCCTTCACTGTTGGGCTGAAGGAGGGCTTCTTCAAGATGAGCTTGACCCGGAAGGCCCCCCTTTCCTTCGCGGAGCTGATGGAAAGGGCGGCAGAGGAGATAGCCATGGAAGCGGCCAACCCGGCGTTTGTCAAGAAATTGGCAAAGCTGACAGAGACAGAGGAAAAGGAGCAAGGTGGCTCGAGGCCCCAGGAGGGAAGAAGGAGAGAGGAGCAGAGAGCTCAGGAGGGTCCAGAGCCAGGTTGGAGGCAGCAGGGAGGACCCACTCAGGGCCCGGGAAGAGGTTACGCCCATGATGGGGGAAACTTTCATGGGGGCCAAGGAAGGTTCAACTTCCAGAGGCAAGCCCCTAGGCAACTCCTACCCCCACCACAGCAAGCGATGGAAATTGGTCGAAGGGAGAGGAGGAACCGCACGGGAAGGAAAAGAGTCAGAGTAGAGTTACCCTACTGTGAGTTCCACCAGGAGGAAGGCCACGCGACATCTACTTGCCCCGAATTTCTGGAGTTGAGAAGGACAAGAGCCCCAGCACCGCAACCTCATCAGCCTCAACAAGCGCAAGACCCGGTGCGGATTGAAGAAGTCCGACCCGAGGCAGCAGAGGAGAGATGTGAGGACAGGGTTGATGTGGGCACCCGGGGAAGGATCGGATGATTCACGGGGGAAGAGGGAGGTAAGAGAGAAGTGAATCATCTTTTTTGTAATGAACTTAGCTTGCGTTGTATTGGCTATGATTAATGGTAGAAACCACCGAAAAATATTTGTGGTCCATGGAAAGTCCCTTAGCTCCGAGATGGATTCCGCTGCCAGGCTCTCACTAGCTGGCAGGGCAGGTTGATCTCTCGTGGAGGCTAAGTCCCTTAGCTCCGAGATGGATTCCGCTGCCAGGCTCTCACTAGCTGGCAGGGCAGGTTGATCTCTCGTGGAGACTAAGTCCCTTAGCTCCGAGATGGATTCCGCTGCCAGGCTCTCACTAGCTGGCAGGGCAGGTTGATCTCTCGTGGAGGCTAAGTCCCTTAGCTCCGAGATGGATTCCGCTGCCAGGCTCTCACTAGCTGGCAGGGCAGGTTGATCTCTCGTGGAGGCTAAGTCCCTTAGCTCCGAGATGGATTCCGCTGCCAGGCTCTCACTAGCTGGCAGGGCAGGTTGATCTCTCGTGGAGGCTAAGTCCCTTAGCTCCGAGATGGATTCCGCTGCCAGGCTCTCACTAGCTGGCAGGGCAGGTTGATCTCTCGTGGAGGCTAAGTCCCTTAGCTCCGAGATGGATTCCGCTGCCAGGCTCTCACTAGCTGGCAGGGCAGGTTGATCTCTCGTGGAGGCTAAGTGCCTTAGCTCCGAGATGGATTCCGCTGCCAGGCTCTCACTAGCTGGCAGGGCAGGTTGATCTCTCGTGGAGGCTAAGTCCCTTAGCTCCGAGATGGATTCCGCTGCCAGACTCCCACTAGCTGGCAGGGCAGGTTGATCTCTCGTGGAGGCTAAGTCCCTTGGCTCCGAGATGGATTCCGCCGCCAGGCTCCCACTAGCTGGCAGGGCAGGTTGATCTCTCGTGGAGGCTAAGTCCCTTAGCTCCGAGATGGATTCCGCCGCCAGGCTCTCACTAGCTGGCAGGGCAGGTTGATCTCTCGTGGAGGCTAAGTCCCTTAGCTCCGAGATGGATTCCGCTGCCAGGCTCTCACTAGCTGGCAGGGCAGGTTGATCTCTCGTGGAGGCTAAGTCCCTTGGCTCCGAGATGGATTCCGCTGCCAGGCTCTCACTAGCTGGCAGGGCAGGTTGATCTCTCGTGGAGGCTAAGTCCCTTGGCTCCGAGATGGATTCCGCCGCCAGGCTCTCACTAGCTGGCAGGGCAGGTTGATCTCTCGTGGAGGCTAAGTCCCTTGGCTCCGAGATGGATTCCGCCGCCAGGCTCCCACTAGCTGGCAGGGCAGGTTGATCTCTCGTGGAGGCTAAGTCCCTTAGCTCCGAGATGGATTCCGTTGTCAGGCTCTCACTAGCTGGCAGGGCAGGTTGATCTCTCGTGGAGGCTAAGTCCCTTAGCTCCGAGATGGATTCCGCTGTCAGGCTCTCACTAGCTGGCAGGGCAGGTTGATCTCTCGTGGAGGCTAAGTCCCTTAGCTCCGAGATGGATTCCGCTGTCAGGCTCTCACTAGCTGGCAGGGCAGGTTGATCTCTCGTGGAGGCTAAGTCCCTTAGCTCCGAGATGGATTCCGCTGCCAGGCTCTCACTAGCTGGCAGGGCAGGTTGATCTCTCGTGGAGGCTAAGTCCCTTAGCTCCGAGATGGATTCCGCTGCCTCTCAGGCAGGGCAGGTCTCACTAGCTGGCAGGGCAGGTTGATCTCTCGTGGAGGCTAAGTCCCTTAGCTCCGAGATGGATTCCGCTGCCAGGCTCTCACTAGCTGGCAGGGCAGGTTGATCTCTCGTGGAGGCTAAGTCCCTTAGCTCCGAGATGGATTCCGCTGCCAGGCTCTCACTAGCTGGCAGGGCAGGTTGATCTCTCGTGGAGGCTAAGTCCCTTAGCTCCGAGATGGATTCCGCTGCCAGGCTCTCACTAGCTGGCAGGGCAGGTTGATCTCTCGTGGAGGCTAAGTCCCTTAGCTCCGAGATGGATTCCGCTGCCAGGCTCTCACTAGCTGGCAGGGCAGGTTGATCTCTCGTGGAGGCTAAGTCCCTTAGCTCCGAGATGGATTCCGCTGCCAGGCTCTCAGGCAGGGCAGGTTGATCTCACTAGCTGCTCCGAGATGGATTCAGGCTCTCACTAGCTGGCAGGGCAGGTTGATCTCTCGTGGAGGCTAAGTCCCTTAGCTCCGAGATGGATTCCGCTGCCAGGCTCTCACTAGCTGGCAGGGCAGGTTGATCTCTCGTGGAGGCTAAGTCCCTTTGCTCCGAGATGGATCCCGCTGCCAGACTCCCACTAGCTGGCAGGGTCGGTGGTACCTCTCGTGGAGTCTAAGTCCCTTTGCTCCGAGATGGTCCCGCTGCCAGGCTCCCACTAGCTGGCAGGGCAGGTTGATCTCTCGTGGAGGCTAAGTCCCTTTGCTCCGAGATGGATCCCGCTGCCAGGCTCCCACTAGCTGGCAGGGTCGGTGGTACCTCTCGTGGAGGCTAAGTCCCTTTGCTCCGAGATGGTCCCGCTGCCAGGCTCCCACTAGCTGACAGGGCCGGTGGTACCCCTCGTGGAGACTAAGTGTTTGCACCCCGAGGCCGTCTAGCCACCCAGGCTCCCATTAGCTGGCATGGCAGGTTGACCCCGAGGGGAAGTTACACTCCGCGAATACGTTGGGTTGGATGTTTCTTTCCGAGCTTGTGCCAACCTCGAAAAGAACGGGGATTGTGTACAACCCCGTATTCGCGAAGATTGGGCCCCAAAACAAGGTAAGCAAGTTTTTAAGCTTTTTGAGAGTTTTGCACTCCTAGGGGCCAATTTTTGGTGAACTTGCAAAACATACTAGTAGGGGGAGAAAATATTTCTCCCCCCAAGGCGCTCTTGGCAAGCCGCCGCAAGCCGCCTCAGGCCGCCAGGCCGCAAGCCGCCCAGGCCGCCAGGCCGCAAGCCGCCTCAGGCCGCCAGGCCGCAAGCCGCCCAGGCCGCCAGGCCGCGAGCCGCCTCAGGCCGCCAGGCCGCGAGCCGCCCAGGCCGCCAGGCCGCAAGCCGCCTCAGGCCGCCAGGTCGCAGGCCGCCCCAGCTCGCGAAGAGTGGACCCTATGTAAGACGTGCTTAGTTTTTAAGCTTTTTTAAGTATTTCGAACTCTCGGCGGCCTAGCGGGGCGAGACCGGCCGGGGGCCAGGGTCTCGCCCCCGCCTCTTCTTGCTCGGCGGCCTGGCGGGGCGAGACCGGCCGGGGGCCAGGGTCTCGCCCCCGCCTCTTCTTGCTCGGCGGCCTAGCGGGGCGAGACCGGCCGGGGGCCAGGGTCTCGCCCCCGCCTCTTCTTGCTCGGCGGCCTAG
This sequence comes from Platanthera guangdongensis, assembly GCA_039583875.1. Lineage (NCBI taxonomy): Eukaryota > Viridiplantae > Streptophyta > Magnoliopsida > Asparagales > Orchidaceae > Platanthera > Platanthera guangdongensis. Next base: position 181,042,100 of record CM077161.1, on the reverse strand, counting down.
TGGGGCGAGACCGGCCGGGGGCCAGGGTCTCGCCCCCGCCTCTTCTTGCTCGGCGGTCTGGCGAGGCGAGACCGGTCGGAGGCCGCGGTCTCGCCCTTGCCCCCCCTGCAGTTTTACCTTCTTGCCCTCGGGGGAAATTCCCCCTTTACCCTCCGGCGTGGCTGTTTTCTATTGGCCCAAGGCTTTTTGGGCGTGAGGGTATCTCGGTTATTTTGGTCCAAGGGGTTTTGGAAAGCTATAAATAGACCCCCTTGGGTGCCTTGGAGAGGATCTTCTGCTCCTTCTTCTTGCTTGCTCCTCCCTTGGCTTCTTCTTGGTAGAGTTGAGAGAGCTCCTCCAAGGCACCCTAGCTCGAGCATTGGCTAGGGAGGGGAAGTGCTCAGGCAGCCTTCCGGGTGTGAGGTGAGACCTCCGCGCTAGAGCCGAGGGTCTATTCCTAGCTTCTTGATCCTTTGGTCCGTGACGTTCTCTCGAGTGTAGTAGGTGTGAGGTCACCCCTTTCAGGGACCCCGAACTCCACGAGAGACCAGGTTTCTGGTTTCAACACACGGGACTGTGACTTCCGACACTACAACTGTTCCAACCTTTACTTTTCATCGAGCCCAACATTCCTTGTCGTTGTCATTGCCTCGAGCCCCTCCCCACAACAATTTCATTTTATTAATTTATAACCAATCTTTTTGATTACTTTATTACTTATAAAATCATATTATCTCTTCACTATGGATGAACCATTAAGCGCTGCCGACGCGGCCTCCGCTCGTGCGATTCTGTCGAAGCTTGAGGCGACTCTGGCCGCAAACTCCGCACGTTTTTTGGCGGATCTCGCCCGACTTTTCGGGGGCCAACTTTCCCCGATATCACTGCCTCTGCCTGTCACACCTGCTGCCATTCCACCACTTTCATCATCTTACCCTCAACCGACTCCTCTGGGCGACTCATCGCCGCATCTGCCGACTCTCTCTCCACCGGCCCCTGTCCTGTCGCTCCCACCGGCCGCCTCGCCGCCTCTTCAGCAGACACCTACTCCACTGGCTCCTCCTGCCGAATAGTCGCCGCATCTGTCAGCTCTTGCTCCGCCGACCAATGTCATGTCGTTTCCGCCGGCCGCCTCGCCACCTTTTCAGCGGGCACCCGCTCCACCGGCTCATCCGAACGACTCGTCACCGCCTTTGTCAGCTCTTGCTCCGTCGGCCCCTGCCATGCCCTTCCCACTAGCCGCCTCGCCACCTCTTCCGCGGGAAACTGTTCCACCGACCCTGACGGATCCATTCATGCCTCCACATGTCGACCCTCCGAACTTCGTGTGGTTGCTGGTCACAACCCCTCCAACGGGCCCAACAAAGCTATTCCATATGCATCACATTTTACTGAGGGCTGCCGCTCCTCACTGATGCCACCGCCGCCGCTACGCGTCACTGCACCTTGTTCTGGAGGGAGGTCAAGGTATCAGATGATCTGACCACCCGCATGGTGCACAAGCTTGAGGGCAAGCTCGTTTTGAAGGACGTGTGAAGTGTTACGGGTCCTCCAGTGTTACGGGTCCTCTATTGGTTATCTTATATTATTATTATTATCTTGAGTCGAGTCGTATCGGGTTAGTAGCATTTAAGTGTTTCAAATATTTGTTTTATGTTTGTGTTATGTTATTGGCGCCTATGTAACTCTTATGAAAAGTATTAATCAAGTTCTCTTCTCTCTCAAGCTCCTCTTTTTCTCTCTAATTCTTCCTATCTTCTCTCTCATTTTAGGATTTACCCCTTGTATCCCCGCCTCCTCTCTACTCATTCATCGGCCCGTAACAACATCTCTTGTTCTCCGTCCATTTCCCTTCCCTCTGTACTTCATGTTCCCTCATTTCCTCCCAATTTATTCTCCATCAATATTACTAAATCTCTTAAATGTTTGGTAACTTTTTTCCCAATTCTTGTGTCCTTCAAGAACTGGGTACGAAGCGGAACATTGGTAGTTGTAGGAACCGTGACGGCTTGTACTACCTGGGTACTCATCTTCTCTTTTAGGCTCTTTCCAATTCCACTGTTACTACTGATGATGTTCGTCACTCTTATCTGCGTGTAGGACATCCGTCCTTCGTTTATCTGCAAAAAGTGTTTCCTGCTTTTTTAACCTTTTCTTTAGAACTTTGCTTTTGATGTATGCGATATGTCTAAACATGTGCGACATACTTCTTCGCATCTTTCTTCCCCTAGTAGCATCCTTTTTGTTGTTATACATTCTGATGTTTGGGTGTCGTCCCTCATTTTATGTTTATCTTGTTTTCGATGGTTTGTCACTTTTATTGATTGCTTCTCTCACACTACATGAGTTTATCTGTTGAAAAAAAATGAAGTTTTTTCTTGCTTTCAAGCATTTCATAAAACGGTGCAAACCCAATTTAATGTCTCTGTTCGTTTTCTTCGAAGTGATAATGGGGGGGAGTATGACGATCGTTGTGCCTTGGGATCCTACCTCACCACTCATGGCATCATCCACCAGAAAACGTGTGTTCACACCTCTACTCAGAACGGAGTGGCCGAACGTAAAAATCGGCACCTTCTCGAGGTTGCTCGTTGTTTCCTAGCCACTATGCATCTTCCTAAATCCTATTGGTGTGATGCGGTACTTACAACTTCTCACTTAATCAACCTTCTTCCTTCTCGTGTTCTTTCCTTTACTACTTCTCTAGCTCGTCTCTCTACCTCCAGTGTGATTCATACTTCCCATTTGGCATCCCGTATCTTTAGGTGTCTGTTTCGTACATGTTCACCAACCCCATCGCGACAACTTGACCCTCTGGCTCAACGTTGTGTCTTCCTTGGTTGTTCTTTTACGACTAAAGGATATTGATAAGTTGTAAATATACGTATTTTTATGTATATTAAATAAGTCGTTTTAGTTTCTTTTCGTTATTTTTACTTAATTTTGTTCAATAAATTGCTTCTTTTTTGTAAATACGAGCATCTTCGCACGGGCTACGCCCGTGCTCGATGCTCTCGGGCGGCCTTCGGCCGCATGCAGACGGGCTTCGCCCGCCTTCGAACGGGCTTCGCCCACCTCCAAACGGGCTTCTCCCGTACTGATGTGTCGTTGCGGGTCGTGCGCACCAAAGCGGGATGCGCCTGCATCAAAGTGGGATGCACCCATATCAAGACGGGCAGTGCTCGCAATATATACATATGACTACTCAAAATGACCGTAAGGTTCTAATATTAAAGCCAAATTAATTGCATTCTAATCGAAGAGCCAACTCCAATTCAATTCAACTCAACGAAGGAACCCAAAAAAGAATTGACAGAGAAAGAAAACTTAATGGATTCAACTATATTTGTGATGGACGAAGAAGAGGATAATTAGAGAGAGAAACTCTTTTGCTGCGAGCATCCGACGGTAGCTCCTACCAATAAATATACCTTCCCGTCTTCTCCTTCCTCGCCATGCCAGATCTCAACACAGCGCGCGGCGGACAAAAAGAGGGCAAAAATCGTCATGCCGCCGTCGGCGGAAGCAGGCATGGTTTTCTTCTGCTTTCTGGTAGACACTCGGAAGATGGTGAGGAGTTCGAAGCCGGCGGGGGGGATTTGCTCCCGGTGCGGCGGCGGAGCCAGCGTCGCCGACATGGAGAGCGCCACCAGGTTCTGCTATGTGCCGATCTACCGGAGGACGTGGCGGGCCATAATCTGCACATTCTGCGGGGCCCTCCTCAAGTCCTACTACAGCCGCCGCAGAGGCGACGGTCGCCGGTGAGAGGATCTCGGTGCACGCCGTTTGTTTTCTTCAGATCTGCGCCGTTTGTTACGGACACAGCCCTTCCCTTAATGAAAGTTTAATAATAAAGAGTTCTTTCTCTCCTTCATATTCTGTCTTTCTCCTCTCTCGGCCATGGCCGTTCCTCTGTCTCTCCTGTTTACCCTTCTGTTCCCTAATTAACTACTTCAGTCAACCTGGCGCAATAAAATTTTCTGTGCTCTTTTTAAAAACCTTTGCGCAGAGTTCTGCTTACTGTAAAAATCTTAAGAGGTGGAGTCTTCTTTCCCAAATCTAATTAATTACAAATTAACATATATTTCTACAAATATTTTTTTCCTCATGAGGCAGAGGAGTAGACATAAATCCATCATCGAAACCAGAAAATCATCAAAAAAACGTTTCTAAATTTCCGGCACCTATGATCCAACCACAGTATAAGCACAACCCTCGAAAAAAAAACAACAAATTCACATTATTTCGCGGGCGGAGGAAGACGAAGAAGAAGACCAAGAAAGCTCTCAAATTTCAGACTCAGGAATGGTAGTCATGTACAGGGAAAAAAACAGGGTGATCTGTGATCAAACATACGGCCGCTACCGGAGCGCGCGGAGGAAGGCGGAGAGGATCCGGCGAAAGGCGAGGTGCACGCCGTTTGTTTTCTTCAGATCTACACACAGGCGTGATGAAGGCTGCCGTTAATTAGAGAGAGAAAGATGGAGAGAGAGGGGAGGTACGGCTGCCTGCAGTTGACAGCAATATATAAAGCAGAGGAGGAAGATGATATTAAGCGGGTAGTCCTCGTGGCGCACTCACCTGAAGCAGCGGAGCAGCAGGGGCAAAAGCGGTGGCGCACTCACCTGAAGCGGTGGAGCAGCAGGGGCAAAAGGGGGATATCAAAAGCTACTGTTTATAACTTCACTAATCTATACTATCAGGAAGTAGTGTTTGAGCAGTAACATCAAATTCACCTAATCCCTACCGGAAAACCACTAACGTGAAGCAGCAGTTGGAATTTCATTACCATGATTACAGGTGCAGAATTAACACAAAGGAGCAGCAATAATCATCACACGCTTAACACCAACAGGAAACACAACAGGCATCGAAGGAGACGCACTGTTCATCATCAATCACCGCCTAAGTGAAATTACAGCAATCACTCATTAACTTGAAGAAAATTATAGACAGCACTCACTAACTGGAAGCAAACAACAGCTCTCAAATAGGAAAACTAAAGCTAAATACTATTCATCATCCCTGTCGGCGGATGGAATAAAACTCAACAGCTCTTCACATCAACAATCATCCCCCTCAAAATACAAACACTCGCCCCTTTTATAGGGTTACAAACAGAGAGAGAGAGAGACGAAAAAAGAAAAAAAATGAAAAACACAGCCATGGGGATGCGGCCATGGCGGAACCGGGCGTCGTGGGGCGGTTGTCGTTGCATCATTACGGGCGGTTGCTGAAGGCGCCGATGTGGGGCTTCGGGGGAGTGGGCGAGCGTGAAAGCCGCATCTCCTGTGGTCACCAATGGCGGAACCCTAGATCGGGCGTCGACCGAAAGGATCGGGAAGAGGAACAGTGGCCGCCTCTTTTCTTCCTGCTTCGCTGAACCGGGGCTGCAGAGCGTGGGCGGAAGCAAGGGGGATCGGGCTGCAGAGGCTGGGCGGAAGGCAGGGATATCGTGCTGCAGAGGAGGGGAAGAAGAAGGGAGCATTTATTCTGTGCGATCAGCGGCGTCCATGACGACATAGAACGCTGCGTTAGCGGCACGCGAGAGGCAGAGGGGGCACGCGGCGGAGGGAGCGAGTCGTGCGATCCAACCGACTGGATGAAGCGGGCTGCGGGATCGGCACGCGGGAGGCAGGCGGGGCAGGCGGCGGACGCAGGGACTCGCGGGGCGCGGCGAATAAGGCAGAGGCACCGACTGGCATAGGGCAGAGGAGTGAAGGAGCCGGAGGGCAAAAAAGGGAAATCCAAAGTTACGGACCCGATGCCTTCCTTTAATATAGTAGTATAGATTTCTCACTTAAGTTTATTTTTGTTTCCTGAAAATTTTCAGTAAAATGTCAAATTTTGCAAGTACACGCCCGTGTACTATTGGTCACGCCCGTGACAAGGGCGTGACACTTCGATTTCCCGTGGAAATCAGCCGAATGAAGATAAAAGCGTGACACGCACAACGACACGTCCGTGTCATTTGACACGCCCCGTGACCAAGGCCCGTGTCACGCGCTCGACGAAACCGCGCTCGACGATCGTCGACCAACCCGACACGCCCAGCGACACGCCCGTGACATAGGGCGTGTCTCCTCCACCTGGCCCGACAAGACGCCGCCGGCGACTTTTGACGCAACCCGCGCTCAGTTCCACCTCCCCGACACGCCCACCGTCACGCCCGTGACCAAGGGCGTGACATCCTCGTGTACAGCCGCAAGTTAATGCAGCCGACAAATCGCCGGATCACATCGCACACAGTGCTGACACGCCCCCCCTACACGTCGTGTAGGAGGGCGTGTACTTAGCAATTTTTCCCTATTAATAGGCCATTTCTGTAAGGTCCAAGAGTTCACTTTTTTGAGCCAAATTTAGTATGTTTTGTGGGATGCCCTTGTGTATTCCATTGCCATGTAAGGAGAACTTTCTCCTCCTCTCTTTTTATATTTGTATTAGCTTTGTAATAGTTCATTTTAATCAATAAAATATGTTAGCTTTTCTCTTCTTAAATGACTTTGGAATGAACTTGTGTGTCCATTTTCTTCTTCATTTTATCCCTTTTTATTTCTTAGTATTTCTCTTTATGAATAATGTGTGTGTGTATGAGTGTAACTTGTTTAGTTCTTATGTTTTTTGGTTTGTCTCCATGTTAGGTTTTGGTATAGATTTTATTTCTAAATGAAATGTTGTGTAAAGTTTTTAACTTTTTCTCCATGTCCTGTTTTTTAGAGCTTTAATTTTCATTCTTATGAATTTATAAAAGAGGTTTTAAAGTTTTATTTTTGATTTTTTTTACTTAGCTTTTTTTTTGGATTGTAAACCTTTTTTGTTCTTTTAAATTTTATTTCAACTTTTTTATCACGTTTATGAACTCTTAAGAATGAAAAAGTTATAATTTTAATTTTTGAGCAGCTTTGATAAAATTTCAAGCTTTCTTAAGAATGAAAAACTTTGTGTTTATTAAAATAGAGCTATGTGTATTATGTTAGAAAAAACAACTATAGACTTCAATTATTTATACTTCAAGCTTCTCGAAATACGGGAACATTCAATTTATCAAAGTTGCTCTTTAAATTTTTTTTATTAAAAGCTAGTATTATTTTTGAAAAAATCAACCCTATTTACTCATATTTATCATGTTTTACTTAACATGATAAAATTTCTATCATTAAAATAACCTATGTCAATGAGAATAAGATTTCATTCTGTAAACATAGGATTCAATATTTAAAAAGATTATATGTTAAAGAGTAAGAGGATAAAATTCATTACACCTATACATATACATTGAGTTATATTGAAGTTGTTCAAAATATATGTTAGGAAAATAAGATTTCATTTTCCTAACGATTCAAAAAAAATTTCATCTGAGACTCGAGAAAAAAAAAATTACCTCGCCTCCAAGACTAAGCCCTCCTTATAAACCAAACCAATCCCCTTAGCCAATTTCAATGATTATAGAATTAATTTAAAATTTTTTTGAGACCATAATTTTAAATTTCATTATTTCCTTTAAAACTCTTGTAAGCTAAAGTTCTTATGATTCTAATCTATTTTTGTTAGCTAACGATTACAATTTATGTTTTCTATTTGATTACATCAAGAAGTCTTTTTGGCCAAAACTTTTCATGGATTATGACTTAACTCATATACCCCGTTTGTTTACTTAGATCTCTTTTAATTAATTTAAGCGGTAGCTAAATTTAGGATTTCTTTTAATTTCTTATAAGTACATCTCCAACTTTTACTCTGGAATAGCAAAAGCTTAAGTATGATGGTATTTTATAAGTTGTAAATATACATATTTTTATGTATATTAAATAAGTCGTTTTAGTTTCTTTTCGTTATTTTTACTTAATTTTGTTCAATAAATTGCTTTTTTTGTAAATATTTCTCACTTAAGTTTATTTTTGTTTCCTGAAAATTTTCAGGAAAATGTCAAATTTTGCAAGTACACGCCCGTGTATTATGGGTCACGCCCGTGATAAGGGCGTGACATTTCAATTTCCTGTGGAAATCAGCCGAATGAAGAAAAAGCGTGACACGCACGACGACACGCCCGTGTCATTTGACACGCCCCGTGACCAAGGCCCGTATCACGCGCTCGACGAAACCGCGCTCGACGATCGTCGACCAACCTGACACGCCCAGCGACACACCCGTGACACGCCCGTGACACGCCCGTGACATAGGGCGTGTCTCCTCCACCTGGCCCGACAAGACGCCGCCGGCGACTTTTGACGCAACCCGCGCCCAGTTCCACCTCCCGGACACGCCCACCGTCACGCAGTGACATCCTCGTGTACAGCCGCAAGTCAATGCAGCCATCAAATCGCCGGATCACATCGCGCACAGTGCTGACACGCCCCCCTCCCCCTACACGCCCGTGTAGGAGGGCGTGTACTTAGAAATTTTTCCCTATAAATATGCCATTTCTGTAAGGTCCAAGAGTTCACTTTTTTTGAGCCAAATTTAGTGTGTTTTGTGGGCTGCCCTTGTGTATTCCATTGTCATGTAAGGAGAACTTTCTGCTCCTCTCTTTTTATGTTTGTATTAGCTTTGTAATAGTTCATTTTAATCAATAAAATATGTTAGCTTTTCTCTTCTTAAATGACTTTGGAATGAACTTGTGTGCCCATTTTCTTCTTCATTTTATCCCTTTGTATTTCTTAGTATTTCTCTTTATGAAAAGTGTGTGTGTGTATGAGTGTAACTTGTTTAGTTCTTATGTTTTTTTGGTTTGTCTCCATGTTAGGTTTTGGTATAGATTTTATTTCTAAATGAAATGTTGTGTTAAGTTTTTCTCTTTTTCTCCATGTCCTTTTTTTAGAGCTTTAATTTTCATTCTTATGAATTTATAAAAGAAGTTTTAAAGTATTTTTTTTATTTTTTTTACTTAGCTTTTTTTTAGGATTGTAATATCTTTTTGTTTTTTTAAATTTTATTTCAACTTTTTTATCACTTTTATGAACTCTTAAGAATGAAAAAGTTATAATTTTAATTTTTGAGTACCTTTGATTTTTGCTTTTTTTGAAAAACTTTTGCTCATTTAATTTTTATTTGTTCTTTTTATGTGTTTTTGGTAAAGTCTAATGTTGGAACACCCTATTACTGATTTGGACAAGGATCACTATGTCCTTTAGGAAATTTATTTTGACCTCCTTGTATAGATCTAAAGGTCAATTAGATTGAGTATAAGGGTTAGTATTTAGATTTGAAAGCTTCCCTCAAGACCCTCAAGACTAGATATTTCAGTTCAGGAGATTAAGTCATTTCGTCGAGCTCAGGTCGACGAATCGTCGAACTCCATTCGACGATCTCTGAGCTCACTTCGACGAATCGTCGAACTCCATTCGACGATCTCTGAGCTCACTTCGACGAGTCGTCAAACTCCATTTGACGATCTTCGAGCTCATATCGACGTTCCTGTCTCCAGTTTGTTTCTCTATCTCTGAGTTCAGTTCGACGATAGTTGAGCTCAGATCGATGTTTTCTGCTTCAGTCTAAGTCCAGTCGCTGAGCTCAGTTCAACGATAGTGGAGCTCAGGTCGACGTTTTTCAAGATTCAAATTCAGACAGTTATGGAATTATTCTCAGCATTTATTTCAAGGATCTTGTAGCCGTTTCAATTAATCTGGAGCAAGTTTCAAGGGAATTTTAAAGGATTGTTTTATTGGACTTTCCTCCAGAAGACAAAATGCAGTTAAGGAAGTCATTTATGACAGACTAACGGCTATCTTGGACAGAGAATCATTCTATTCAGATCTAAGCAATAAAAGATTTATTATTCATTTTCTGCTGGTGAATAACAACAACAATTACAACAACAACAACAGAAAGAGAAAGAGTTGCAGATATTCACAGTCTTAGAATTCTTACAGGAACACACACCACTGAAGGAGATCAATATACTGAAATTTTCAGATCTCTTTTGATTCCAGTGTTCAAAGGCCTTATCATTCAAGACTCCAGACACCACACATTTCAGCTGTCGCTGAAATCATATTTTGCTGGAGATCAAATCTTCTGAAGGCCTATCACCCTACTGCAAAGCTTCACTTCATGAACAATTAAAGATCTCAGGTGGAGCTTTGACAACATCCACTATCTTCTCTCTGATTGTTGACAGAGAAGATCATCTCACCACTCTCTCTCTCTCTCTGTTGTAAAGGGTTTATCAAACTCCCTTCAAAAGTTTGTGTTGGTTTCTGAGACCTTATCAAAACTCAGTGGTGGCAAGACAGCTGATCAAAAAATCTGGTTTGATTTTTGAGTACCTTATCAAAAGCTCTTTGGTGCCCAGGACACCTGATCAACTCATCCTGCAGTGGATTCCTACCTAGGGTGGTAGAAGAGTGGATGTACCCAGATTGGTTGGGGAACCACTATAGCTCCTTGTGTCATCTGGTTGCTTATTTTCTTTTATTTTCTGGCTGTGGTTTGTGATTGTTTTGTGATTGCTTTGTAATTAGATAGTTGCTGTGTTTGCTGTATTTCATTTGCTTCCTTGTTCACTTAGGAATACAACAAGAGTTGTAAAAAGTTTTTAGCAAGCACCATACTCTATTCACCCCCCTGTAGAGTATATCAGATCTAACCTGCACTTTCATCTAAGAATAAAAAATTTAGTCGTTTTAATTTTTAGGTAACTTTCATTTTGTTTTTAAGTTGTGTGTGTGAGTGTATGAGTTAGGTTTTCATTTTGTTCTTTTAAATTCCATGTTGTGTGTGTGAGTGTATGAGAATAATTTTATCGCTTTCTTTCAATTATGTAGAGTGTGTGTGTATGAGATAAATTTTTATGCTTTATTTTATCGCTTTCTTTCAATTATGTAGAGTGTGTGAGTGTTGGAGATAATTTTATTGCTTTCTTTCAATTCATGTAAAGTGTGTGCGTGTGCGCAATTATTTCTGCCCACTCGTTAAGAGTTAAATGACGTGTTTTCATTTTCCGCCTACTCATTCGAGTAGGAATTGTCATTTACCGTCTACTCATTTGAGTAGAACTTGTACTTGTATTTATTTCCGCCTACTCGTTAAGAGTTAAATGACGTGCCTTTATTTCCCGCCTACTTGTTTGAGTAGGACTTGTCATTTCACTTATGGTTTCGTTGAGTGTGTGAGTTCTCGCCTTAATTTAGCCTTTAAATATTTTCTAAACTTTGTGTTGTTACTTTTGTCTTCTTCTTATAACCCTTCAGCGCTTAGTTGCGAACTCACGCCTCACAAAAATCATAAGCCGTCCCCATACCAATGATTGACTAATTGTTATTAGCCCTTGACATCGAAGAGCATTAGGACATATACAATGATTTGAAATAATTAAAGTTTTTTATTTTCACTTTAATTTTAGGACTTAAGGTTTACCCCGGGTTAATGACGCGTCGGACCACATATCGATGTGTGGGCTCTATTTCCGTTATCCATACGTTAGCTAGCCGAGAGGCCGTGCGTATGGACAGATCACCCCTGGGTAAAGAGAGTTGCGTGCATACCCTCGAGAGAGGACAAGCGTAATTCTACCGGATTGGGTTCCCCACCCAATATCGGGGTTCTTAGCGTAAAGCGGGCGTTAAGAGGAATCATTCGTCGGACTAACGTTCGGTCGAATAGTCTTAGCGTTCAGGTGAGCAATATTCCTAGAGATAAGTGCGCTCATATTTATGGAACCTCCACAACCAAGTTGCCTTTTATTAATTTGAAAACTAAGTTCAATAATTATTAAAAGTTAGAGCCCACATCAATAATTCTACCGGATTGTTTTTTCTAAAATTTTTGGTTTTTAGTTATTTTAGTCTTAATCTGATTCGCTGCCGAGCGTTAACCCTTCATCGAATTTTCTAAATCGTTTTTGCACTTTTATTTTATCCGTCTTAGTTAATTAAAATCTCCAACGAATTTTCAGTAAAATAATAGTTACTCCTGGAGCAGTAGGGATAATCAACCCGACCCCGAGAATAATACGACTTCGGTATTCCCCCAAATATTGAGTACTACATGCGATAAGTGCACTTGCCTCCTTTTGTTAAAAACTCACTTTTTAGCAAGCCCGTGACATTCGACTTATCGAACCAACCACCTAAATAAGAGTCTGTTCGCGGGCTATCAGATATCGTTGTTATCACCCCCTTCCCGGCGTATGTTCTGTATCATGGATGTCACCTTCCGGGAGGGGGAATCTTATTTTCTTCCTTCGACTCACCTTTTTCGTCAGGGGGAGAGTAGTGATGATACAGATGTTACTCCTGCTCCTCTTCCTCTTCTCCCTTCCATCCCTTCCACTCCTTCCATTCCTTTCATTCTGGTACCCATAGCTCCTATCCCGGTACCGGACTCCTCTACTACGATTTCTCCCTTTCCCCTTGTATACCACTGTTGTTCAGGTACACAGGCTACTGCAGTTCCACCTCTACCCGTGCCAACTTTAGACCCAGTTTCTGATGATGTTGATATGTATATCCCTCTTGCATTGCTGAAGAGAGATAACACTACGTGTACGCAGCATCCTATTTCTAATCATGTGGCTAATCATCATCTTGCCCCAATTCATCAAGCTTTTGTTTCATCCCTTTCCCGCATCGTTATTCCTAAGACATGGCAGGAAGCTTTGAGGATACCTTCTTGGACACAGGCTATTCAAGATTAGATGTCTGCCTTGGACAAGAATCACGCATGGGATGTTTCTTCTCTCCCTACAGGAAAGAAAGTTATAGGTTCCCGGGGGGTCTTCTCTGTTAAGCAGAACCAAGATGGCACGGTGGAACGATACAAAGCATGTTTGGTCGCTCAAAGATACACTCAGAATCAGGAAGTTGATTATTAGGAGACCTTTGCACCTGTAGCAAAGATGGACTCCATTCGGGTATTGTTATCGTGTGATGCTTGTCTGGACTGGGACCTCCATCAACTGGATGTGAAGAATGCGTTCCTCTATGGTGTGCTTGATGAAGAGGTGTACATGAAGTTCCCTCCTGGTTTTGTAAAGAAAGGAGCTGAAGGGCTTGTCTGTCACCTAAGGAAATCCTTATATGGTCTGAAGCAATCAGCTAGGGCCTGGTTCGGGAGATTTCTCACGGCTATGCTCAAGTTTGGGTACCAACAAGTTCAATCTGATCATACCATGTTTATCCGGAGACATGAACAGAGGGTTGTGATTCTCATTGTATACATAGATGACATTGTGATTGCCGGAAATGACACGGAAGAGATTTCTAATCTTAAGACCCTCTTATCTGTTGAATTTGAAGTGAATGGCTTGAGAAGATTATGATACTTCCTGGATATCGAGGTGGTTAGATTTGGGCATGATATCTTTATATTCCAACGGAAGTACATATTGGATCTCCTAAAGGAGACTGATATGCTTGGTTATGTTCCTGTGAACAACCCAATAGAGGAAAATCACAGGATTGAGGAAGATGGTGATGATGATCACACGAATGTATCACGTTATCAAAAATTGGTTGGAAACTTATCTATTTATCCCAAACACGTTCGGACATTACGTTTGTGGTCGGTATTCTTAGCAGATATATGCATTCTCCTAGAATCAGAAATCAAGAAGTTGTGTATCGCGTGCTGCGATATTTGAAGAAAGCCCCTGGTTGTGGTCTCTTATTCTCCAAAAATAATAACTTGAAGATTGAAGTTTTTACTGATGCTGATTGGGCTAGATGTCGTGATGATAAAAAGTCCACAACAGGGTATTGTTCCTTTGTTAGTGGAAACCTTGTGACATGACGTAGCAAGGATTAGAATGTTGTGACTAGATCAAGTGTAGAGGCAGAATATCATGCCATGTCTCAAGGCCTATATGAGGGGCTATGGCTGCGTAGTTTGTTACAAGATCTGGTTTCTCTGAGACAACCCTTTTCTCCTTGTTCTGTGACAATAAAGCAGCTATTAGCATCGCTCATAACCCGGTCCAACATGACAAGACAACAAGTTGAGGTTGATCGACATTTTATCAAAGATCACTTGGATAAAAAAACAATTGTCACTCCTTTTGTTCATTCCAAAGACCAATTGGCCGGTGTGTTTACCAAAAGCTTGGGGTGTGATGTGTTTACTGATGATATTCAAAAGCTTGGGATGACCGATATCTTCCGTCCGACTTGAGGGAGAGTGTTGTAATATATGTTTAGTTTATTCCAAGTCGTCCTTAGTGTATTTATCCCGGTTTGAGGTAGTGTGGTCTTTTTTTGTTTTAGGTTTCCCCTAACTCATGTATATGTATGAGTAAGGCCTCTTTTGAATGATCAAGCAAGTATTATTCCTCTATAGTCTATTATCTCGCCATAAATTCCCGCGAAAGAAAAGAAAATTCCACTAGTTTCATTTGAATGTCTTCAATTAATTCATTGATTAGCATGCAATAATTGATCGCAACAAAAAAATCATACCTCGACGACACTTGCTCGATCAACTCTGCTTGCGATCGGACCCTGAAATTAGATTATTTGTATTAATATTTACGGATGTTGCACTTGCCCCCTCTGGAGGGATGGCAATTTTTGTAGGTAAGCAAATAGTTATTCACCTTGTCTAAATCCTAGATGAGATTAACCCCGCTATCTATCTTACATCGGAGATAAAGGCTTCATTGTATCTCCTCCCCCATGTGTAGTCACTTTCATTTCTCAATATACGGTCTACCAGTCCAACCTGTATTTTAACGTGCCATTTTATTTGGTTGAGTTTAGTGACTTGCTGTATTGATGCTTGTGTTCTTATAGTTTTGATACTAGTGTTCTTATAGTTTTGTTTACTTCATTTAAGGAAAAATGGGTTTCTTCTAATGGAAAACATACATGCACCTCCTAGAGAGCGTTTTCTACTGAAAGCTGTTCCATTCAGTAAGAACATTACTTTTGGTGTAGAAGGTATCTAAAATTTGGGGTTTTCCTTAGTTTAAGTTAATATACTTTCACTACTTGAACTTATAAGAATAATATTAAAATTTCTTTTTCTTTATCGGACACAGATCTTAAGGAGCTTATTTCTACCCTTGCTGACAATGAAGATGAATGTTCCATCATTAGTAGTTACAAAATGGACACAGTCGATTCCATTTGCCCGTCAAGGGTTCGTGCCATGTTTGCTTCACGAGCTTGCCGGATGTCTGTTATGATTGGCGATCCACTTCCAAAATTTGAGATGAAGAAGGTAAACCATTTTATATTATTTAAATTTAAAATAGCATAATTAGTATATACTGGTACAATTAATGCTACCAATTTTTATTTTTAGAAAATCATTAGTGCAAGTGCTAAATGGTCACACAGGTTGTCATCTGGCACTTTCCCCTTTATTGATGACTTCAGAAGTCACACAAGTAGTAAAAGCATCAAGTAGAACCTCCTTGTGAGCACACTCCTCATCCTTTAACCAAATTTTTAACCAAATTTGTTGGAGAGGGAATCATGATGCAGTCGAGAAGATTAGGGTTTACAAATATATCTGTCTCTGAGAATGTTATGGGCCTACTCAGTGGTTGCCAGAGGAGTGGCCGGGTATGGTGGTGGAGGATATAACGGAGCCACATCTGCAGCAACTTCCTTGTGAGAACACTCCTCATCCTTTAACACTGTCGAATTTTTAACCAAATCTGTTGGAGAGGGAATCATGATGCAATCGAGAAGATTAGGGATTACAAATATATCTGTCTCTGAGAATGTTATGGGCCTACTCATAGGTTGCCAGAGGAGTGATCGGACATGGTGGTGGAGGATATAACGGAGCCACATCCGCAGCAGCTTCCTTGTGAGCACACTCCTCATCCTTTAACACTTTCAAATTTTTAACCAAATCTGTTGGAGAGGGAATCACGATTCAGTTGAGAAGATTAGGGATTGCAAATATATGTCTCTGAGTATGTCATGGGTCTACTCAGAGGTTGCCAGAGGAGTGGCCGGACATGATGGTGGAGGATATAACGGAGCCTTAACCGCGGCTGCCTAAATGAGGCTTGCTCATTGGAGGAGAGAGCTACCAAATATCTCACAAGGGGGACAAAGAAACTGAAACTCCATTGCTTGACCCTTCATTACATGACTCCATGGACTTATATAACACTCCCAATGGTGTGAGTGTAAATAATCCGAAAAGATAAAATATAAAGGACTCGACGTGACTAATAAACGAAACGACTCGACTAATATAGTTGACTTAATATAATAGTTGTATTCAATAATAATAATAATAATAATAATAATACTAGGTAGCCAATGTTTAGGATCCATAATAGAGGATTCCATCATGGAATGGTGGAAGGCTTCTAATCTTCAATTTACACCTCGAGAGAAGTATTAAACATTGCATGCGTTTTCAGAAACTCACTTTAACTTTCTGAATGCAAAAGAAATGGAAAATCCAAGAATCCAACTTAGGGTTTGTTGTCCTTGATACAAAATTACAAAAGGGAGGAGGTAAATTCCTTCAGAAAATTTTACATATCCCTTAGCATGAAAGGAAATAGAAAAATATCCAAAATACCAGTCTAAGAGGGAGGGATTACCTTGCGATTGGAGAAGAAACCGTGAAGATTGGAGGAGGTTTGGGCCGCCGGCAAGGAATGACGTCGAGCCGCGGTCGGCTGGAGTCGGGGAGAGTTCCGTGCGCGTGAAGGAAAATGAGGAAGCTTGGGTTTCATTTCCTTCTTATTGGGGCCCGGATTCACATCATCGTGGCACCGGTTCCTTCCTATCCATAGCTGATTCTTTACCCAGCCAGCCCCCTTTTTTGCACTTACATTGTTACGAGCTCTTTAAGTGTTTAACACTTGGAACATAATAAATATTTTGGTAGGATTTCAATCTTAATCACATATGTATCTCAAATTTTGTTACAACTCAATATGTAAATATTAAATATTACATCGTCATACACTAATACTATTAATTTACGTCGCAATCTTGATGTGCACGTTGATTAGCAGGAAAAAAATTTATTTACTATTACCTGTCACTGGATCGGCGTCACAACTGCTTTCCTAAATAGCTTAACCATTTTACGGTTTTCTTTCAGTTTCTCCTTTCATGCCATTTTTTATATTTAGGATCTGTTTGGCAAAACTTGTGCTTGGAGTTTCGCCGCCATTGTCATAAACACGCGACAACGGTTATGAGCCCCCCCAAGAAAAAAAATAATTTTGAATGTAAAAGTGGGTGGAGTTCCGTATGTGAGGCCGGGCGTTCATGAACGATGGTTCATAACCACCACCTTCATGACCGCCGTCACCGTTTCAAACAGACCCTTAGTATCATGTTGTCAAATTAGCAATTCATTTACTCTCTTATGTGAACCCTTACCAGCATAATAATCCATGACTAGCCATTAAACATATTTAAACTATAGAAGTTGCAATAAATATGTCACATCTCTAGAGCATTTAGGGACATTGACAACAGATTTATATCAAAATAATTACAAGAAAATGCTGCAAATGGCTTCATTTTAGGCAACACTATTACTTTTTTTGATTCATTTAAGGATGTATAAAGTTTGCAATCTTTTATGGACATGTACACATTTTTCCCTCTCAAAAATGATGTTTTTTTAAATATTTGAACAGTGGGGTCTCCTTTTGAACGTTGTACATGGCACCTTGGCATAGTTGTAATATTCGTGTTTGTTTTAAGAATACATTTATTAGGAATAATTACAAAAAACTACTTGCCAAGTTTTCATAATTAAAAGGACCCCCCCTCAGAATAAATGATGAAAACCTTGCTCCTATTTACAAGGTTCATGATTTTTTTAAGTTAGAAATGTTTCTGTAAATATGCAAAGTTGGACGGGACATCCCATTGAATGATTACTATATTCTGATGAATACCTTGCTCCCTATGTGCATGGATAACATCAAATTAGGCTCATGATTTCCACCCCATCCCCAACCCCCCTCAATATGTATTTGTTTTCACAGGGGGGGGGGGGGGGGGGGGGGGGGGTGGGGGGGGGGGGGGGACTATTTATCATCCTGCTTACTTTTAAAGCCCTCAAATTTATTTTACCTTTGTTTTTGTGAAGATACTAGAAAATTTGGTAGATCTGAAGTCGCCCTGGAACTGCCCTCATGGCAGGCCAACAATGCGCCACCTTGCAGACCTGACTACTCTTTGCAAGAGAAGGTTAGTGGTTAATTCTTAAAAAATTGTCTAATTCTGGATATTCAATAAACTCCTTTTGCTGATGTTTATGATGATATTAGTGATCCGATTAAGAGATTAATTTATAATGGAAACAGAACTTTTAAAAATCATTGCCCAGTCCTTGTGAAATTTAACCTAGGAGCCAATGTAAACACTAGGGATTTTAATGAAGGAATTTTTTTTATTGGCCCCAAAAGAAGTTCTCCCGTGAAGGGCATCATAGAAGGGTCATTGCTAAGGCTGGGGATACCAAATTGTGAATTTAAAATGTGCTATGTACCTAAATGGAGAATTTCTTTTTCCGAAAAAAAAAACGAGAGAAGAGTATAGGAATTGCTGCAGTGTTCTTTTCCTAGGCCTGGAAGATGTATGGTGAAAGAACATAAACTGCCTGATGTGCTGCATGGGCGGGCGACTTGACTGACCTGGCACACTCGTTTGTTGAAATATTCATGTCCAGAGTTTATTTTTTTTTATTACCCCATGTCTCTTGATTTTCTCTAATCTAGTTCTAATGCTCGAGCAATAGATGTTTGGTAAAAGATTTTGAAGTTGCTAAAAGGTATTTAAAAATATATATAATTCAAGAGTTGTAGGCTCTTTTGGGGCGCCAAATGGGCTCTATTGCGGTGGGGTGAAAACGGGAGCCCCAAGGACGTTGGGGCTCCTCTTTGGTGAAGAAGGGAGCACCACCAGAGGTCTCTCCTCTTTTCTACCATAGACAGAATGCCACCGGAGCTTCAACTACTGTTCATGGGAGCTCCCATGTCCCAAGTGCTCTGGTGGGGAAGGCACCCCAGACATAGCCTTTGTTTCTCAAAAACATTATTGGAAGGCGAAAGATGCCGGAGCCTAATTCATTGATAATTGCCTCAAACTGAACTCAGAATGAAATAATAGAGGCTTGGTCTTGCCCATATTTGGGATTGGTTTGAGCTTTTAGTCCGTTTTTTAGACTTTGGCACCCTTCCTGATAGGGTTGTGTAATGTAACTTGGTTCCCAACCTTTTCTCGTGTAAAGGATTAACTCGAGTCTGATTCGTGATTGGTGTGCAGGTTTGAGGTGAGCTGACACCCCCAGCCAAGTTTTGTATATATACCAGCAAAGACCCCGGCCTTCTATTTATATTTCAGTTGTCTGTGTAATGTTGTCTTTTTGTTTCTCCTTTCATTTTTGTGTGGGCTGGCTGTAAAAGGGGTCCTGACTAAACCTCACAGGAATCGGTTTCCCCCTCAGATTGTTTGGCCAGCAATTTTGAAAGCCATTGTGTGGCTGGCATTGACGTTTATGCCTTGGGTGTACTTTAAAGTAGAATCATATTTTTGAATGTAGTTTTAAACAATACTTTTCTTGTTTATAAACAAGTATTGTAAACCGTCTATTGTTATTTTTTGGTCTCATGCACAGTTAGGAAACAATATTTTGGTTTGATGTTAAATAGTATTATTATTTGATGTAAATAATAATTTATGCGATTCTTTCATTATATATATATAGAAAATATTAATAGAACATCAAATACTGCCATGAAGAACGCATTGGACAGCAGCTGTAAGGTGGTATAAATCCTCAGACACATTGCTTGTACATATTAATAATCAGGGTGTTGTATATATACAAAACAGAGTGACCCTAAAACTAACAAAAGGAAACAAAAAAAAATCATTTCCAGTTGCTTTAACTACTTATAAATGATTAAAATTTTCCCTCTCCTCCCTTTTTACATTGTACAACTGTGAAGGGTGGGCCCACCCGCCCTGCTATGCTCACAATTCTTTGATGATTTAATTCTTGAGGGGAGAAGGCTTGGGAACTGCAAAAGGTATGGTGGGCCGCTACATGAAATAGCTGAGTGCTTTCTTCTTCCTCGATCCACCTTCTCCGTACAGCTCATTCCATTGCAGAAGCTCGCTCGTATTCCTCGATTCCGACGACACGCTTGCGCACACCTAGCATGGGATAAAAAGAAAATATAATTTCTAAACTTGTGCGGGAAAGATACATACACAGCCGGTTAATAAACAGCTATGGTCCTACTGATAGGCTAAGTGGCGCAATTACAATAATAACAGGCAATTTCTCAAATGAAGGACTGATCCAGAAGCCTGTGAAGAGCAAAGATCAAATTGTCACGCATGGGGCTGACCATTTTTGGTCAAAAATCACTCGAAAATTTTAGATTTTGATACGATGAGAGATCAAATTTGACTTGAACCAACTCGTGGACGGATCACTCGAATCAGCAGACCAACTTGATATGTGCATAAAAATACATTTACGTTCAGAGACAAGCGCATATTTACAGGCTGATACATCATATGATTATATATATATTAAAAATAAAAGAGAGAGCATCAACCATTTCAACCCTATGCTTTCATTTTCAACTTCTAGAGCTGAAATAATAATAAAAAAATTGATATAAAGTGCATTAAATTTGATACGAAGCCCGTTCATAAATCTAGTCAAATATGAAAGATTTGAATTGAATAGTTGGAAATAACTTCAATTGAGTGAACTAAAATTTACAGCACTAACTGTGTTTGTTCCCCAAATGGATTTTACTTAAACCAGCAGATGGAATTATTTGTCAGAGTGATCGTTAATGCGATTGATGCAAGATGCTCAATGCTGATAAAATTTTCAAAAATAAAGAAAGAATTATTTTACCTGCTCATGTGCATACTTGAGGTCATCCATGTTCAGAGGCCGAATGTCCGCCCCAGTATGCAACAGGGGTAAGGGTTTGCCTTCTTTGAGGGCTTCAGTTCTTTCCTGAAGCGGATTCAGGTATCAAAGGTCAAAACGGAAACATATACCCCCTAAACAAAGAGAATATTGGGGTATTTTAGGTCAACCTTTTTTTCCCTTTCCAAAATTTCTCGAATGGGCCGATGGGCAGCGGTGACGCATAGATTCTAAAAGAGGGAAAACGAACAGTTAGGGAATGTACAATGGTTTCGTTAGAATAACTATACATACATGTATATATGTACATTAAGAGGCAAACAAAAAAGACCTTCAGGTCGCTTCCCGAGTATCCATCAGTCATATTGGCAACTGCTTCAAAATCAACATCTGTGCTGAATTCTTCTTTGGCTAGTATGACTTTCAGTATCTTCTCCCGATTTGATGCATCCGGCAAGTTCACCATCAATCTGCACGAATTATGCATAAAAAAATCATGCACCAACCAACTCATCATGTGGAAATAGGTCATTTTGAATAGAATCCAATACCTTCGTGGCATTCTCCTTATGACAGCCTCATCAAGATCAAAAGGCCTATTGGTAGCTCCGAGAACTAATACACGCTCTTTATCTTTCGTGCGCAACCCATCCCAATTCATCATAAATTCATTTTTCATCTTGCGCATAGCTTCATGCTCTCCTGGATTTTCTCGCCTCCCCAACATGCTGTCAACCTCGTCCACAAACACAACGCTTGGGGCTATTTTACTTGCTAAAGAGAATACGGCCTTAACATATTTTTCTCCCTCACCAAACCACTGTAAGAAACGAAAAAACATGCCATTAACACCGAATCAAAATACTTTAGTGTTGTCTATGAACAGTGCAGAACAGAGTGACACCTTCGAGGTGATGCTGGACATTGATATGTTGATAAAATTTGCACCTGCTTCCGTTGCAACAGCTTTAGCAAGCATTGTTTTTCCAGTGCCTGGAGGACCAAAGAGCAGTATTCCTTTGCAGGGCTGGAGAAAAAGGGAAAAACGATCACAAGAAAAAAACACAAATCATCAAATAAATGAAAATATTAGTATGCATTATAACATAGTACGCCATGATGCAAGCTCTTGTTCAGGTACTCCTATTATTATTTTAAGTGTATTACTCTTTGGTGCTTCTGAGTACACAATTTAGGAACACTACTCTTTGGTAGTTGAAATAATTTAAGATTCTAGAGCCCTCTAGTTTGGTCCCTAGAGCCTAAAAATCAGTAAATTGATTCATCCGAGTTTATTTAAGTTCTGATTTGGTCCACGTAACTAACAATTCAAACAGATGGGGGAAAATAAATAAATTTTCCTTGTAAATAACCAAGTTTCTGACCAGGGTACATTCCTAAGTGATGGTCCACCACTTCAGAATTCAAAACATGTTAAAAGAAATTCAGCATTTGTTTTTGTAACTCTAAACTTGCAATTCTATTAATCTAAAAGAGAAGAAAATATATCAGAAGTTAAGCTTTACATGAGTAATTTAGTACACCTTGTTAGATGTCCTAAAATGAGATGCAAATTGGCAAATTTTACAGTATGATTGATGCATACGCTGACACCATCTGAAGACGCTGGAGTACGGTAGGGGCAGAGGGAATTTCCGGTGGAGCGGTGAAATGCGTAAAGATCGGAAAGAACATCAACGGCGAAAGCACTCTGCTGGGCCGACACTGACACTGAGAGATGAAAGCTAGGGGAGCAAATGGGATTAGATACCCCAGTAGTCCTAGCCGTAAACGATGGATACTAGGCGCTGCGTGTATCGACCCGTGCAGTGTTGTAGCTAACGCGTTAAGTATCCAGCCTGGGGAGTACGTTCGCATGAATGAAACTCAAAGGAATTGACAGGGGCCCGCACAAGCGGTGGAGCATGTGGTTTAATTCGATGCAAAGCGAAGAACCTTATCAGGGCTTGACATGTCATGAATCCTCTTGAAAGAGAGGGATGCCTTCGGGAATGCGAACACAGGTGGTGCATGGATGTCGTTAGCTCGTGCCGTAAGGTGTTGGGTTAAGTCCCGCAACGAGCGCAACCCTCGTGTTTAGTTGCCACCACTTAGTTTAGAACCTTGAACAGACTGTCGGTGATAAGCCGGAGGAAGGTGAGGATGACGTCATCATGCCCCTTATGCCCTGGGCGAAACACGTGCTACAATGGCCGGGACAAAGGGTCGCGATTCCGCGAGGGTGAGCTAACTCCAAAACTCGTCCTCAGTTGATGGGATTTGGTATGATACTTACAAGATCAATGAGATTGATCTTCCAATATTTCTTATAAAAAGAACGTATTGATTTTGACCCCATAAGTACCACCCAATAGCATGTTGCCACCAAAAGAAGCAGAACCCCGTATTTCTTCCAGAGAATCTCGTAATTGTTCCAGAATAACTAGAAAGAGATTCTTTAACTAGAAAGAATTCGGTTTAGATGTAGGATACCTATCCAGAAATTTTTGAAATTCCATCATGTATGGACACGTTTATTTTATTTCTATTTTCATGTATTTCTTCGATGCATTAGTTGTATTTTCCTTCGTCTCATCGGTTTGATCACCCGACAAGACTTTAAATAAATAGTTCGACAATTTTGAATTAGTTAGGACAAAATAGGTAAGCTCTAAACATTTAGGAATGCCTGCGCTAGCACGGAAATCTTTTAAGTAAAGGATTTCAAAATACATCTCATTAAATAGCAACAGGATGGATTTGGAAACAAAATATTGATAGGATCTGAATGATTTGGCAAGCAACTGCTATTAAAGAGGAAGTATTGATATCAGAAGGGCAGACCTGATAATAACAAGGAAGGAGACTTAAATCTCTTCTCTGTTTCGCTGGTACAGCCAACCGATTGAAGTATAACCTCGCCAGGCCGCCGCCAGTTCATCCTGTCGATGCCAGAGGTTTCTGCTCGTGATGCCAGCGGCCGACAACAACCCGTAAGCCTCCACCTCGATCGCTGACGACCTCCCCCCGCCGAACGTTGTCGACTACGACGTGCCCTGCTCCAGCATTATGCCAGTCGCCCCTCTCGCGGAAACGACGTCGACCACAATTCCCCTTCAGTGGCTTGGTACGGGTTCCTATGAAGCACCGACACTTCAAAATGCCAAGCGTGTCGGTGTCGGACTCTCTAACACAGGTCTGACTCTCCGACACGCTGGCTCATGCGGGACTCGCGCGTCCCACTCAATCGGACACGCGTGTCCCTAAGATAGCTACTCATAGTGAGACGGGAGGCAATTTGTCTTGGAAGTACAATTTTTGTGAAAAATATTTTATATGTTTAAATACAAAAGTGAGAGCACATTTGTTAATGATTGGTGGAAAAAAAATTGGATAGTGTGTACAAGTCTCAAGAAGTGATCTATTTGAGATGAAAAAAACTAGAAGAAGAGATCAATACTATAATAGTCGTGCTCCTAAAAAGGTGCATTTGCCACCTTCTAGCATTTAAAGTAGTGAAGGTGTTAAGCAACTACTAGAGAGAAGGGAGATCTAGCGAAGAAGACAATTAGGGTTAGAAGGAGTGAAGAAAATACCTGTAAATATCTTGCCTATCATCCAAAGAGGGGTTCCGGGTTATATATACCCTGAACCCAGGAGGGGCCGGCCTAAAGGGCTGGCCGGCCCCAATAGGGGCTGAACCAAACCGGTTCAGCCCCAATTCGGCGGTCTTCAGAGAGTGGGGGCTGAATCGGATGGTTCAGCCCCGTTGTTATCACCTTCCTGTCGTCCCCGACGCTTGTATTGTCTTCCAAACAGCCGCGACTCGGCCCCGAGCGTAACATTCCCTTCCCCATCAACAACCACCTTGGCCCCAAGGTGGTAGTCGGGATAAAGCCCCTTGAAATCTAGCAGATCAACCCAAGAATTGTGTGCCTCGGAGAAGTTCTTCCACTTGACCAACAGCTCTGGTCGGTACTCTGCACCCCGTCGTTTCCACTTGAGCAACAACACGGCCTCCGGAAGGGGGCGAAGCTCGCCCGCACCGGTGACGTCAGGTAAAAGAGCACTTGGTTGGACAGCGGCACCCACCTTTCGTTTAAGCAAGGACACATGAAACGTCGGGTGGATGCGGGAACCCGTAGGAAGATCTAGCTTGTAAGCAACCGGCCCCACCCTGCTGAGTACCCAAAAGGGGCCGTAATATCGAGGAGATAACTTCTGGTTGAAGCGACGAGCGACAGACAATTGACGGTACGGCTGGAGCTTGAGGAAAACTTCATCACCAACTGCAAATTCCCGCTCCGTGCGATGCTTATCGGCGTGGAGCTTCATACAGACTTCCAGGCTGAAGCGGGAGGAATAACCACCTTGCCATGGTGGTAAAGGCGACCATTTTGAAGATGGTAGCCGGCTGCCGCGACCTCGCCCCGCTGCAAGGCCTCCACTAGGGCACGGAGCGTGGGAGTACGCATCACCTCCTCCTGTATCTCGTCCAAAGAGTCAACAAGTGGCCCGGTGATGTGGGCCACAGTAGATTCAGGGAGGCGCGAGAGAGCGTCCGCAACCACATTCCCCTTGCCTTGCCGATATGTAATCTCATAATCATAACCCAAGAGCTTAGTGACCCATTTCTGTTGAGAGGCGAAGACACCCGCTGGTCTAGGAAATGCTTTAAACTCTGGTGGTCAGTGCGAATCTTGAAGTGTCGGCCAGTAGGTACGGCCGCCACATCGCCACGGCATGGATAACAGCCAACATTTCCTTCTCGTATGCCGACAGCCCCAGGGTCCGTGGGGCAAGAGCCTTGCTGTAGAAAGCCACGGTCGCCCTTCCTGCATCAAACCGCCCCGATGCCCACACCGGAGGCATCGGTCTCTAGCACAAATTCCTTCGAGAAATCAGGCAAAGCGAGAACTGGTGTAGTGGTCATGGCCTGCTTGAGTGCCTGAAATGCCTCCTCAGCCTCCCCCGTCCAAGAGAAGGCATCCTTCTGCAGCAACTAAGTCAATGGCCGAGCTTTCTTCCCATAGTCTTTCACAAACCGCCGGTAATACCCCGTCAACCCGAGGAATCCGCGAAGCGCCCGCACCGTAAGGGGGCGTGGCCAGGATATCATACTCTGAATCTTTTGGGGGTCGGCTCTGACGCCGTGACCGGAAACCAATGTCCCAAATATTCCACCTCAAGCTGACCAAAGGAGCACTTGGAACGCTTGGCGTAAAGTTGGTGCTGACGAAGAATGCTAAGGACTCGCTCGACATGGCCGACGTGGTCCTCCCAACTGGCGCTGTAGATAAGGATATCGTCAAAGAAAATCAGCACAAACTGACGGAGAAGTGCTCGGAAGATCTCATTCATATTAGCCTGAAAGGTAGATGGGCCGCCGGTCAACCCATTGGCCATGACGAGAAACTCGTAGTGGCCATCATGTGTCCGAAATGCGGTCTTGTGGATATCCTCCTCCTTCATCAAAATATGATAATAACCGGAACGCAGGTCCAACTTAGTGAAAACGAATGCCCCATGCAATTCATCCAGTAACTCATCCACTACCGGAATTGGAAAATTATCCTTCACCGTGGCGCCATTCAGAGCTCGGTAGTCAACACAGAACCGCCACGAACCATCTTTCTTTTTCACTAGAATAATCGGCGCTGAAAATGAACTAGTACTGGGACGAATAATTCCTGCATCCAACATCTCCCGGACACTACGCTCGATCTCTGCCTTCTGAACATGGGGATAACGATAAGGTCGAACGTTGATTGGCTATGTCCCTGCCTTAAGCTGAATCCGATGATCCCGAAACCGCGAAGGAGGTAGTGTGCAAGGTTCCTGAAAAACGTCAGCATATTGCTCCAGAAGAGTTCGTAACTGTACCGGTACTACCGGCTCACCCGCAGCCGATGCCTGAACCTCCCTAAGGATTGCCATCATACTGCCTTCCTCCCCTAACCGTTGCATGCTACGCAGAGAGATTTCCTTGATAGGCGACGATTTGAGGCCCCGCAAGCAGAACTGCGTCTCACCCTGGTGAAATTCCATAGTCATGTGCTCCCAATCAAACGTTACCCGACGCACCTGCCGTAGCCACCGCACCCCCAAGACCATGTCCGAGCCCCGGATAGGCAACAGATATATGTCGGTGTAACCCGTATATCCTTGCATCCGAAGTGCCACACCCTTGAGTACCCCTTCACACTGCAGTTTGCTGCCATCCGCCACCATAACCTGGAAGGCCGACCCCGTATCCACCTTGTGTCCCACTCGTCGTGCCACCACGGATGAATGAGTTGTGGGTGCTCCCACTATCCACCAAAATGGTGACCTTCTCCTGATTCAGCCAACCCGTCAGCCTCATGGTGAGCGGGGGACTGCACCCCTCAAAGCATGTAGAGACACTCCAAGTTCGCTCAAATCCAACCCCCCGTCCGACTCCTCCTCATGCACCACTTCCTCTACCTCTTCTCCTGCACATGAAGACTTGTATTTTCTGACACTTGTGGCCCGGTGTAAACTTCTCATCACAATTGAAACACAGACCCTTCTTCTTCCTGGCTGCAAGCTCGCTCCATGATAACCGTGTCACTGTCGGCTTGGTACCGGCTGCTGGCTGCCGTGCTGAGGCCGCAGGTGGCTTACCCGTGGCTCTAGCCTTCTGCCTGTTGACGCGTTCTTCCTGAATACGAGCCAATGTGATGGCGTGATTTAAGGACCGGGGCATGTGCGCCTGTACCTCGTCCCGAATGTGCTCCTTGAGTCCCGAAACAAAGCAACTCAAGAGCGTCCTCTCTTCCCAATGAACCCGGTTTGCCAGTTTCTCAAATTCAGTGCGATACTCCATCACGGAGCCTTTCTGTCTCAGCTTCTGCAAAAGAGCCTCGAAATCCTCATACTCTAGTGGCCCAAACCGGGCCGTAAATCCCTCCACAAATTCTCCCCACAGAACGTGCTCCCGCCCGCGCAGGAACCACTGCGTCCACTGAAACGCATCATCCTCCAGATGGAAAGAAGCCAACTGTACCCACTGGCCTTCGGGTACATCCTGGTAACGGAAGAACAATTCTGCCTTTTGGACCCATTCCAGAGCATCCCCGCCATTGTATTTTGGAAAATTCATGCGGTCAATTTTGGAGCCAAGTGGGGCCGCTGTGCACCTTGCCCCGGCCACCCTTGGCCATAGTCGTAGCCCTCTCGCCTTCCTTGTTCAACTGGTTCCGGGAAAGCATGCCCTTGATATTGTCGTGCTCCCCACGACGGAGGTGGTGGCTGGCCGGCCCAAGGATTATCGTGGGCAAAGCCACCCGGTGGTCCACCAGCCCGTGGAAAGGGAAGAATCCCTCCAGGACGCCTGGGGCGTGCCCCGTCGCTGCAGTCGGCCGCTGGAAGGCCAGCGGTTCTTCCCCGCTCCGCCGCCAGGGAGTGCGGCCCGCGCGTGGGTCGCCGTTACCCGCAGACGGTGCGGAAGGCCCCGTCGACCCCGCTCCCATCAGCGGCTGCCGCCAGCGGTCGTCGGTTGCGCCAGGCCAAGCCGCGCCGCCACAGCTGCCTCCGACTCCGCCAATTCCCACTTCCCGCATATCGGACGGGAGCGAATGGCGCGATTCCGCCGCATCCGAACCCGATCCGCCGTTCTCCTCGCTGACCGGCCCTTTTCCTTTTAACAGTGCCTTGATTTCCTCCATTCGGGCGTCGATCCGCTCCTCCAGCCGCTGCGTTGACGTTTTCATGTTCCCCTCCAGTGCGGCCACCGAATCCGTCAACCCTACGAAGTTTTCTTCTAGGGCTTCCAATCGGCTAGCCTCCTCTTGCGTACGCGTGTTCA
Organism: Platanthera guangdongensis; assembly: GCA_039583875.1. Taxonomy (NCBI): domain Eukaryota; kingdom Viridiplantae; phylum Streptophyta; class Magnoliopsida; order Asparagales; family Orchidaceae; genus Platanthera; species Platanthera guangdongensis. The sequence continues at coordinate 181,013,464 of CM077161.1, read as the reverse complement.
CCATGGTGGAAGGAAGTTCCTCTGATACCAAATGTTAAGCAACTACTAGAGAGAAGGGAGATCTAGAGAAGAAGACAATTAGGGTTGGAAGGAGGGAAGAAAATACCTGTAAATATCTTGCCTATCATCCAAAGAGGGGTTCCGGGTTATATATACCCTGAACCCAGGAGGGGCCGGCCTAAAGAGCTGGCCGGCCCCAATAGGGGCTGAACCAAACCGGTTCAGCCCCAATTCGGCGGTCTTCAGAGAGTGGGGGCTGAACCGGATGGTTCAGCCCCGTTGTTATCACCTTCCTGTCGTCCCCGACGCTTGTATTGTCTTCCAAACAGCCGCGACTCGGCCCCGAGCGTAACAGAAGGTGGATCTACTAGCGAGATGTATATTTTTTCTAGAAAAAAGAAGATCAAAGTGGGGAAAAGGTTTGTTTGAAAATCTATTATTTTTACTGATTATATATAATGATAATGTGTTAATGTTCAATCATTTTTTTGACTTTTTGTTAAGTTTTACAATTAAATATTTGATGAGTAATATTTAAACTTATTTGAATATTTGTTAATTGTTCATTTTTTTTAATTTTTTGTTAAATGTATTTTCATGATTGTAAAAAATATATATATTTAATGTGTGTCCCAGCGTATCGGAATATGGTATTTTTTAGAATTGACGAGCCGTGTGTCGTGTCGTGTCGCGTGTTGGTGTCGATGCAACATAGACAGGTTCTCATCCTTTGTGTCGATGGACTCGGGAAGATGAATTCTTGTTGGAGCTTTGTGTATGACCGGTAATCCTCCCTTTTCATGCCTTGATTTCTTAGCATTAGCTGCATGCAATTCAATTAAGTGTCTAAGAGCTTGCTTGGGATGTTCTTATTATTTCCAAATTGTCATTATTTCATAAGTTGTTGATTGCGAATCAAGTTTGTGGAAAATAAACTTGTTGATCCGAACGAACCGTTAAAATCTGAGAATTCCTGCATGCAATGATTAACGATTTTTCGGAAATACAACGATAAGTGGTGTTACGCGCATAAGATTCAATTTTGGGCAGTCTCGGTGGTGGAGACCATCCCCGGTCTGGACGTCGCAAAAGTACCCGACGCCGCACCCGATCGGACATCTACCGGCCCTGAGTCATGCATATTGTTTGTCATTTTTTTGCATTTTTGTAATTTTGCAACTTGTGTAACTTTTCTATTTTTGTTTTGTGTAAATATATAAATATATAGAGACACATAAATATATATATAGACATATAAATATATATTTATCTATGTATATCATTTTATTTGTTAAAACCCCTATCAGCGGGTTCACGGTTCAGCACAAATTCATCTTCCCAAGCTAGCATCGGGTCAGGCCAACTCCCGATTCACCCACCCCCCCCCCCCCCCCCCACCCCCCGATCACTCGGCGCCACGGGAGGTCTTCCCCGAGTTCGGCGATGCGTGAAGAGAAGACCTCACGTCGTGCAAGATTCCGGCCCACGATCTGACCAATCCTCGCCTATTTCGGCCACATCCACAGCCATGACTCCTCTTCCCCGGCGGTTCCGTCGTGGCTTTGCCTCCATGATGCCTCCGATTTAGGGTTTGTTGTATTTTAATTTTTGTAACTGTTTGTATTTGTTGAGAGTGCCCAAAGTTTGTATGTATTACTCAAGTATATAATTACAAGGAGAGAATACAAATATATAGGAGAGAGGAGAGAAGAATAAATCCTATACATGATGTGGGACTAAAGAAGGAGGAGAAAGAAAACAAACAAAGAGGGCCATTAAATGGGCCTTTTACATGGGCTTTTCCAATACTCCCCCGCAAGCTGGAGCGTACAAGTCGTATGCGCCAAGCTTGGATAGACACTGATAGAAGAGGGTACTAGGTAGAGCTTTGGTGAGGATGTCAGCAACCTGTTCAGTACCCGGAACATGCTTGAGCTCGATCTTCTTCATGTGGACTTTCTCTCGGATGAAATGACAATCTACCTCAATATGCTTCGTTCTTTCGTGAAAGACCGGGTTCTTAGCAATATGTATGACAGCTTGATTGTCACATAGGAGGAGAGCTGGTGAAGATAGTTTAACTCCAAGGCCGGTAAGAAGACTCGCAATCCATGTGAGTTCAGAGACCACAGCAGCCATTGCCCGATATTCTGCTTCTGTTGAGGATCGAGCAACCACTGCTTGTTTCTTGCTTCGCCAAGTAATCAGATGTCCTCCAAAATAGGTGCAAAACCCGCTAGTAGATCGTCGATCGTCGAGGTAGCCAGCGTAGTCGGCATCAGAGTATGCCACTAGTGTAGGAATGGAAGATGAGGTTTTGTATACAGTCCTTGGCCAGGAGCTGTCTTAAGATATCTGAGAATGCGTTCCACAGCCTGGAGATGAGAGCTTCGAGGAGAGTGCATATAGCGACTAACGAGTCCCACAGCGAAAGATATATCAGGTCTTGTAACTGTTAGGTAGATAAGTTTCTCAACTAGACGATGGTAATATTCTGGATTTTGTAGAAGAGAATCAGAGTCTGAGCCCTGAGCACATAGTTTGTGATTTGCATCCATGAGAGTGTTAATAAGTTTGCAGCCAGAGTAGCCCGCATCATGAAGAAGATCCAGACAGTATTTTCGCTGAGAGAGAACCAGACCATCTGACCGTCTGGCCACTTCCAGACCGAGGAAGTACCGAAGATGTCACAGATCTTTAGTTTGGAAAACGGAGCTCAGATGTAGCTTAACGGCTTGTATGTTGTCCAAATCATTTCCAGTAATAATGATGTCGTCGACATATACCAATAGGAGAACCGTACTCGTTGCCTGGTGACGAGTAAACAATGAGAAGTCAGCCGAGCTTCGAGTGAAGCCAATTGCTCGGAGAGCTTTGCTGAACTTGTCGAACCATGCCCGAGGGGATTGTTTGAGACCATATAGTGATTTGAGAAGGTGACAAACCTATGACTCCCCCGTGGTCTCAAACCCGGGAGGTTGTTGCATGTAAACAGTTTCCTGAAGGTCGCCATTCAGGAAAGCGTTCTTGACGTCGAGTTGAAATAAGGGCCATTGACGATGGACAGCAACAGAAATGAGAATGCGGACCGTGTTGAGCTTAGCGACCGGAGAGAAAGTCTCGTCATAGTCGAGCCCCTGCTGCTGGGTGAAGCCACGAGCAACCAAACGAGCTTTGAGTCTATCAATGGTCCCATCAGGGGCATGTTTGATGACGAAGACCCATTTGCACCCAACAGGTTTCTGCCGGGAGGAAGAGGCACCAAGGTCCAAGTCTAGTTTGCCCACAGAGCAGCCATCTCGTCTTCCATGGCAGCACGCCACCCAGGATGTTGAAGAGCGTCCTGTACAGAAGTGGGAATAGAGACCGAGGATAGTGAATTAGCCAAGGTCTGAAGAGGGGGAGAGAGGCGATGGAGAGAAACATAGTTCGCCATCGGATGAGCTGTAGAGGCGGTACCGGAGCAGCAGAACACGGAGAAGCCGAGGTCGAAGCCGACTGCTAGGAGCAACGGGAGGAAGAGGGCGACGAGTATAGACCCGAATGACGGGCGGTCGAGGAGGGTCAAGGGTGGGAGGAGGCGGAGGAATGGTGGTAAGGGAGTGGACGGGGATCACCGGCCGTGGGATGGAGGGTGGTGGAGAAGGTGGTGGTAGAAGAGGTGGCACAGGAGGAGGGAAGAAGGGTTGATCCTCCCGGAAAGTAACATCAGAAGATACAGAGACCTTCCGGGTAACCGGGGAGTAGCAAACATAACCCTTTTGGGTGCGGCAGTAACCGACGAAAATATGTTTGGCCGCACGGGGATCCAGTTTGTCAAGAGTGGGCCCAGGTTATGGACAAAGCAAGTACAACCAAAAACCCGGGGTGTGAGAGGGAAGGCGGGTGCGGAGGGAAAAAGGAGGCTGGAGGGGGTAGCGTCCTGGAGAACCGGTGATGGTAGACGGTTGATAAGAAAACACGCGGTGGAAACCGCAAAATTCCAGAATACTTTTGGAACGTGCATGTGAAGCATGAGGGAGCGAGCAACATCAAGCAAGTGACGGTTCTTGCGTTCGGCGACCCCGTTTTGCTGCGGGGTGTAGGGACAAGAGGTCTGATGAACAATACCGAAGTTGCGCAGAGAGCGGCAAACTCATGGCTACTGTATTCCCGAGCATTATCAGAGCGGAAAGTTTTAATGGCGGTAGAGAATTGCGTACGAGTTTCTAACACAAAAGCCTGAAAAACACGAGAAAGCTCAGAGCGATCATGTAGGAGATACAACCAGGTGGTGCGAGAGTAATCGTCAATAAAGGTTATAAAATAACGATAACCAGAGATGCTAGAAACTTTGTATGGTCCCCAAATATCAGAATGTATTAGATCAAAAAGAGCAGAGCTCCGAGTACAATGTGCGGGATAAGAAGCACGAGGCTGTTTGCCAAGAATACAGGAATCACATTAAAAATAGGAAGAGAGATGTCAGGAAGCGCCTTCTGGAGGATAGGTAGAGGGGCATGCCCAAGCCGACAATGCCAATCAGTAGAGGAAACAGAGGAAAGTGATGTGGGAGAGACATCGAGGAGGTAGAGCCCGTTCTGCAGTCGACCCCTACCAATGATAATCTGCGTCCGCCGATCCTGTATCAAAAAACCAGAAGATGTGAAGGTGATATAACAATTCATATCAGTAGTAATACGACCAACAGAGAGTAAATTAAATGGTGAGGCCGGCACATAAAGAACGGAACGAAGCGAGAGAGAGAGATGGAGGAAGAGATCAGCACATCCGGAGACCGGAACAATCGCACCATTGGTCACAGTAATAGACGGGGAATGAGGAGCATCAGAGAACCGGGGCGGTTGCATGGACGTGATGTGGTGGGTGGCTCCCAAGTCCAGGATCCAGCGAGAGCCGGAAGAGAGATAGGCAGTACCTGCAGTGGAGGTGGAGACAATACCTGCATGGGAGGTGGAGGCAATGGAAGCAGAGGGAGGGTTGAGGAGCCCCTGGAGTTGTTGCAGCGGAAGGCGAAGAGCCTCAAGATCCGTACCAGTCGGAGGAGAGCTATCGGAAACAGCAGCAGTAGGCGGGCGAGGAGGGTAGCCATTTTTCTTGTGACAGACCGCTTCAGTATGGCCATCCCGGCCGCAGTAGGTGCACTTGGGCCGTCCGCGGCCACCACGGCCCCGCCCACGGGAGCCCGTACGTCCACCCCGAGGAAAAGATGGTGGGGGAAGTAAAGGAGGAAGGGCCTGCTGAAGAAGGGCCGGCGAGGGTGGTGCAGGTGCCTCCGGTGGAGGTGGTACGCGAAGTAACATCGAGCAGACATCGGAGAAGGAAGTGGTAGTGGGTGAAGCCAGAACCAGGGCCCGGATACTGTGAAGGTGTGACGGGACGCGAGACATAATCATAGCAATACAAACAGCCTTCTTCTGGGCGCGTTGAGCAGCGAGATCAGTAGTCGCGGGCTGGTGCTGAATCCAGGCCTCCGTTAGAGTTTTAGCACGGGCCACGAAGGAGGTCATGTCCAGAGCTTTGCCAACATCCAAAGCTTGAAGATCAGTGAGGATGTCAAAAAGGTGCTGAAGGCTGTCCTTGCCCGAGTACAACGAATGAAGTTCATCCCACATGGCTTTGGCGGTCTCATGATACATGATCATCTGGTACGGCTCACCCTCCACCGAGTTCAGGATCCAGGTCTGGACGCGACCGTCATTTCGGAGCCAATCATCAGTAGGAGGAGTCGGTGAGCCCTGGGTGAGGTGACGCGCAAGACCCTTGGCTTGTAAGACCCGGCGGACGGAGTGGACCCAGGGGATTAAGTTGGACTTGCCAGAGAGGGAAATAGTAGTAATCCGAAGCTCAGCGCGGAGTTCGAGAGGAGGAGCCACGTGGTCGGCCGGGGGGTGAGCGGTAGTGGAGTCGCTGGAGGACATGGCGACTTGGAGGAGAAGAGGCGGGCAGAACCAGCGGACTGAGGCACAGCAGACAGCAGGGCGCAGCGAGTACAAACCGCGCGGCAAGCAGCGGGCTAGAGGAGGTCGCGGCGAACTGGATGAGGTCGCGGCGAACTGGATGAGGTCGCGGCGAACTGGAGGAGGTCGCGGCTGTCAGGAGCAGTCCGCGGCAGAGGTCGCAGCGGTTTGGAGCAGATCGCAGCGGACTGGGGCAGGCCGCTGAAAAACCTGTGGCGGACTGAAGAAGAGACCGCGAGGATGAAGAAGCCACGCAGCAAGAGAGAAGAGGAACGCGCAACGGACAAGAGGAGAGTCCGCAGCGGACAGGAGCAGTCTGCAAGAGACTGCGGATAGGGAGTCCGCGAGCAAAGAGGCTCGAGCGGACAGAAGCAGAGCGGGCTAGAGTGGAGCAGTCCGCGAGGATTAAGAGCAGCGGGCTAGAGAGGAGCAGTCCGCGAGCAAAGAGGCTCGAGCGGACACAAGCAGAGCGTGCAGCGGACAGGAAGGAACGCCCGGAGCGGATAGAAGAGGTGGGCCCCACGAGTCAAAGAGAGAAGAGAGGCGGATGCAGAGGGGCAGTACGCAGGAGACCGGAGCGGACAGAAAGGCAGTCCGCAGGAGAGCCGAGCGGACAAAAAAAAAGGCAGTCCGCAGGGAAGGCGGACAAAAAGGCGGACAAAAAGGCAGTCCGCAGAGAAGCGGATGCAGAGGGGCAGTCCGCAGGAGACCGGAGCGGACAGAGAGGCAGTCCGCAGGAGAGCGGAGCGGACAGAAAAGGCAGTCCGCAGGAAAGGCCGCAGCTAGAGGGAACCTGCCTCTGATACCATGTTGAGAGTGCCCAAAGTTTGTATGTATTACTCAAGTATATAATTACAAGGAGAGAATACAAATATATAGGAGAGAGGAGAGAAAAATAAATCCTATACATGATGTGGGACTAAAGAAGGAGGAGAAAGAAAACAAACAAAGAGGGCCATTAAATGAGCCTTTTACATGAGCTTTTCCAATAGTATTGATGAAACCCTATAAAAGGGGCCTCTCTGTAATCGTTTGGAGTTGGTGAATGAATGTAAAATTGATTTTGGTTTTGTCGAGAGCTGTGTTTGCTTCATGTTGGTTGCCGTTTCCTGCAAGGTTTTTAGGAAATTTTTGTTGCTTCCCACCATTCCTAGAGTTCTGGATTGAAGAAGAACAGTAACATTAGTTTGATGTTGTGTTTTCCCTGTCGTGAGAACGTTGAAGATAGTGAACAACGTTATCTAAAACTTTGAGTAAACTGATTTGTTGCTTGATACTTCGTGTCCCGTAAGTGTTGTTGTAAGAATTTTGGGATTTTGATTGTATTGTGTGAATCTTGATTTCGGGACTGTTAGAGAATTCATGGATTCATCTTGAGCGATTGAAATTTCATGGAGCATCTTGTGTGTGAGAGAGTGAATTTTAGGTTGTTTAGTTTGTCTTTCTTACTCCGTTGAGTGTTTGAGATTCCGTGAAATCACTTTCTCGTGTGAGTGGATTTTACTCTTTGGTGCCCGTGTGCGATAGTGACCGACCTCGCAGTGGGAGATCGAAGGTGACGAGAAATTTCTCGTGTGACCGCCGTCGACTTCAATTGCGGAAAGACGCCACTTTCTGTGGGTAATTGCTTCTTTCTCCTCCTTTGGGGGTAATTGTTTATTTCTCCTCCTCTGTGTGTGTATATATTTTCTCGTAGGATAATAGATTCAGTGTTTGGTTTTTGCCCGAATATTGTCAGCGAACACTATGTCGAAAACTCCAAACAGAAACGTATTTAGAGTTCATGACTTTCGATTTGCTACGACAAGGGGAAGGAACGAAAGTTGTGAACCATCTTTCCTTGAATTTTGAGTTGAACCATGTTTTAAGAAAAACCATTTTTTTAACAAAAATACTTCTTTTCGTATTTTACAAAAAAAACAAACGTTATGTAATTTCATAAAGTCTGCGCAACGCGCGCTCAAATTATTGTTCAAAATCCATATTTCATTGCACGTGTTTAGGGTTTCCTAAAACAAATCAGGCATGCGCGCAAACCCTACACGTGGTCCTGCATCACTCGACCTACATCAATGGCGCACAAACTTTCAACGACAATGAAGAAGGCCCAGTAGAATTTCATTAACTAAAGGGGTACATTTCTCATAAAAACAATTGTGGAAACAGCACAAAGACATTAAGGTTGCAACTATGTCCCCCCGACTAATCAGCTTAAAAGTAATTTAAGACATTAACCTCATGATTCGTGAACAGAGGAAGAAAAGTCATTTAACAGTGAGTTAATTTCCAACTAGATAGACGGTGGAGCAAAATGAAGCTGAACTGTGTAGGGTACCAAACTTCATGAGAATAATAGACAATCATATTCCATCAAATAACCTTTTTACTATATAGAAAGTTCAAATTTTGGGCCAATAATGAAATTTTTTGCTAATTGAACAACAAATCTACAAAAGTATCTATATATTGAAAAAACAATGGTCACTGGTCAAAGCAAAATGCGGTAAGAAAGTGTACAGTACTTCAGGTTTTTGTGTCCTTCAAAATGAATTGAGCATACTGATGTGATACCCATACTGCATTTTGCATTTTTTAATTCAACTGTGCATGCTACATAGATTTTAGGGCTAATAACAATGTCCCCCCACGTGAGTTCATGTAATTACTGGAATCTTTAAACTATCAAAACATGGGCGCTAACTTTGCCATATTTAGAAGACACCCCTCCCACTTAACAAAGATTACAAGTGCGTCTCTCACAAAATCTATAATGCAAACACAGTTTATTGTATTAAAAACTAACAGTGTATATTTGGAGGAAGTTTTAGTAATTTCAAAATGGGGAGGGGTGATCTCGGTAATTACAAATATTCGCAATGGAGGTTGAGGTAATTATGCAAATTGTGAAACATCCTGTATTGTTATGCAGCAAAGGGTTATTGCATTTGGTCTTATGGTCAGGGCTTCATCACTTGGGATAATACTCACATGTATATTACATTTCCAACAATATCTCCATGATTTTAATTTTTACCACTTGACGGCCCGCTATAAATAGAGCACGTACATTTATCTCCAAAGCATAAAACGAGTAGCCTACTTGCATTTAGGCTTCTTTATCATATTTACAAGGAGCCCCAGTGATGCAATATGAGTTTACAGATGACGGATAACAGAAATGCCCTAACTCAACAAATGAAAATGCAATCCAAATGCAGTGCACGTGTGACATGAGACAACCATCTCAAATTAAGATCCACCAGCGAGTAATTAAAATTATAAAGCATCTAAATATCAATTGCACGATTGTTTAATAAGCCGAGACGAATAAAGAACAATTTAAAACCAACCAACGAAGTGAGCCACAATTCCGTTCAAGTGCGCCGAATGCACTCCGCAAATTACACCACAATTAACGAGAACAAATACTTATGATAATTAAACCCTATAGCAAGAGTTTAAACCAAAGCAATCAATGAAAAGTTACAACATCCGTACCTAGATTCACGTGTGCTTGTGACGACTAGCCTAGGGATGGGGAAAACGGTGCCGGAACTTGACTGTCATACGCTATTGACTCCACAAACAGCTGCATGGGGAAGTGCTAGGTAGATCTGGAGGATACAGGGCTAGTAGTAATGGATCAGACGTTGTTGGGGCAAAGGGTGGGGTGTGCGGGTTCAGGAGGAGGAGGGGTAAGGAAATGCAGGGAAGGCGCCAGCAAGGTGTTCCGGGCGGGGCAAGACGTTGTCCAGCCGGAGAAAGGGGATGGTGGAGGAAAATGGGTGCGGGGAAGGGTGGACGGGTCGTAGGAGGGCTGGTGAAGGGGCAGCAGGTTGATCGGGAGAGTGAAGAGGGGCGGAGAGGGGGTGCGGGGCTTTATCGGGCTGGGAGATGGTGTGGAGACCTGTACTCCGGTCTCCCCAAGTGATTCGAGAATCGAGCGTAGTTTTAATAAAATAGTCGCAGCATTGAATCAAACAAAAGATTCACAGTACAAAGAACATAAAACACCAGATTTTTTTATTATTGATTGGTTTATATACAAAAGTTTTTAAAGTTCATAACATTTGATAATAAAATGAGCAATCACAATAATTTGGCTAATAGCACCCCCATTATAAAAAAAAAATAATGACAATAAACTTAAAAAAATTAGCACATAAAATCGTACTGCCTTGTGTTCTCATCATCGGGGAAATTAAAAATATTTTGTTGCGCAAAATTTGGATCGTCACAGATGGCGCTGCAGGAAGATTGGGAGAGTGAGTGGGATGAGCGGGAGCTATACCAAGGTTGGGAGATGTCAGGTGGCGGACGGAAGCCGTGGATAAGCGGAGTACAGTCGGGATCCTCGAATTGGACCAGCCAGCCCCCAAAACAGTCCATAAGCATGAGTATATATAGGAGAAATAAAGGTAGGACATCCCGATGGACGGCCCATAATGATCAGGCCGATCAGGACACAAAATAACAAAAGTAATATAGTAAAAAGATTCGGAGCGACCATCTGGGCGCATCCGCGGACTCGGATCGCCAATATGGTTCTCTGATCACCGCTTCCGGCGGGAATAAACGTTTGCGGGCCGTCGATCGCCGTCAACTCCCCCCGACTTGAAAGCACTCATCTCCGGTGAGTGAAGACGATCGTACTCTCGACGTAAGTATGGGGCAAGTCTCTCGAGATCCTCAACAGAAATCCAAGTGTCATCAGAAACCGGGGGGGAGCCAATGAACCAGGTAGCGTAGAACCACCTGACCGCCCATCGTCGTGAATTTGTGACCAATGATTTGTAAAGCATCTCCGGTGGGCGTAGGCGACTCTCGAAGCAATGTATCTCCATCTGGGCAGGTGTTGGTGGTACTATCGGCAGGGTGGTGTGGTCCTCCGAGCAATGCTCAGCGGTCCGCGCCTGCCTGGGCAAGGTGGGTACCAAGGTGCTAGAAGGTGGTGGGGCAAGTTATGGCTCGGGGGTAGTTGGGGAAAATGGGTCCCCATACACTCGCTCCTCGTAGTAAGGAGTTAAATTCTCCACATTGAACACCCGGTGAATCCCCATTGTTGGTGGGATATCAACCTCATAAGCATTTGCACCAAATCGTCGAGTAACTGTATACGGGCTCATTCGACGGGCACTTAACTTCTTCGTTGTCCCCTGTGAGAGCCTCTCAGATCGAAGGCGGATCATAACTTGATCTACAACGTCAAAAACTTATTCCCTCCTGTGCAGATCAGCCTGAGCTTTAGAAATTTCATTAATGGTCGGGATCTTTCTCTGGACTGTCTCAAGCAGTGCGTGTATATGATAAACAGACGACTCAACAGACCAATGATGGGAATGATGATCCCAAAAAATGATATGCTTGCATGAATGATGCATGAAAAACACGACAGGCACGATACACTGACATTCAACCAACTTTATGTGGCGAAGGTTCCTTGAAAGAGGTGGTTTATCGAGGGGTTCATCGGAAGGAGTGTAGTAAAACTCAGTGTGTGCGCAATGAGTGTCATAATGATCGTGTGAGACGTCAACGCTCCAATACGAACTCACCTGGTCCCTAATCTCTCAAGGAACGTAACGCATCAGGCGGCTCACCAGGAGTACGTATGAAAATTCGTCGTGAATGTGACGGTCACCTGAGTGCGTAACAGAGATATCGATAATAGGATGAGACACTTGAGTGAGGTGACTCCCGCAAATAAGCAAGAACTCATCAGGTGGATCAGCAGGCGGTATGTCTACGAACTCATCACGAGTGTGGTATATCGTACGCTTAATAATACATCGGGAGGATGCTCAAGCGTACTTAAGAAAATCCTGACATACTCAGTGTCGCCCTCACAACCCGCTCTCCAAAGCAAAATAAGGGACGTGCATTGGAGAGGTGTCAATAAGTCGACGCTCACAAATGACTCGCTCAACGGGATGTCAATATTACGAGGAAGTGGTGGTTCATCAGGTGGCTTGTGAGGGGGGTCATTAACGAACCCGTCAGTAGGGTAATGATCCTCCAAGTGAATGCTATGAATACGGGCAGTGTCCCCAAAAGCGGGTGAGATGACCACCAAGACATCGACACTAAGCTCGAGATTCTCGGTCATGACATGACTCGAAATAAGGCTAAAGGGTGAGCGAGAAGAATCCATACTCAAGTGGGGGTTAGTCGGCGAGGTGTCAGGAAAAAGGTCTGTAACCAAGGGGATAACGAGGCCAACATAAGGTGTAGAAGATGGATAGGTCGTCACAATATCACTGGATCGCTCGGCCTCACTCTCGCGACCAAACTCACTAGACGTGCCAATGGCGCTCTCCACCTATACTACAAGGTCAGGGTCATACTCTGCCTCAAAATCGTGTGGGCATGGAGGCTCATCAAGGGGAAGAGTACCAAAATAAGGTGGTGAATCGGTCATAACTATAGGAGTACTACACGTATCAGTGGTTTGACTTGAATCCTGATGTGTCATGCTATAGGTTTCCCTAAGGGCAGATTTCAGGTGATCCAATTGAGCATGTACGCGATCAAATTGATCAAGAACCAATCGCTGAAATTCGGCTTCATGTATCTCTAAGGGTGGAACAATAGGGGATCCAAATGCGTGAGGTTAACCATATAGTGGTGACCCCTGAGGGATCCAGATAGGAGATGGCCATCAAAATGCTCATCCTAATAGACTCACGGTGTGTCAGAGGGTGAATGTAATCCCTACGAGCGGGCGGCTATGAGCGAGGGTGATCATCAAAATAGTATGAAGAACTCTTCGGAGGGGCTCTACGAAGATACTCGACTCTACCAACATCGAGTTGTGGCGTGGCGTAGTGATGATAACGTGAATTTCTAGAATCATATCGATCGTCTCTAGCAAGTCGTGTCGAAGGGTCGACACGATATTTAGGTGGAGCGGAATGTGAATAAGGATGATTGTCAAAATAATGTGTCATGAGATACTATCTATAGACTCCACTGCAAGAATAAATGTGATGCTGCATAACCTCCCTCTGATAAGTATGATCATCGAAATTGATGCAGCACGAGCCTATAGATGTCAGACAACACAAATGTCTTAACTCAACAAATGAAAATGCAATCCAAATACAGTCCACGTGTGACATGAGACAACCGTCCCAAATTAAGATCCACCAGCGAGTAATTAAAATTATAAAGCATCTAAATACTAATTGCACGATTGTTTAACAAGCTGAGACGAAAAAAGAACAATTTATAACCAACCAACGAAGTGAGGCGCAATTCCATTCAAGTGCGCCGAATGCACTCCGCAAATTACACCACAATTAACGAGAATAAATACTTATGATAATTAAATCCCATAACAAGAGCTTAAACCAGAGCAATCAATGAAAAGTTACAATATTCATACTTAGATTCACTCGTGCTTGTGGCGAGTAGTTTAGGGATGGGGAAAACGGCGCCGGAACTTGACCGTGATACGCTAGTGGCTCCACGAACAGCTGCATGAGGAAGTGCTATGTAGATCTGGAGGCTACAAGGCTAGTAGTAATGGATCGGACGTTGTTGGGGCATAGGGCGGGGTGTGCAGGTTCAGGAGGAGGGAAGGGGTAAGGAAGTACAGGGAAGGCGTCGGCAAGGTGCCCGGGCGGGGCAAGATGTTGTCCGGACGATGAAAAGGGATGGTGGAGGGAAACAGGTGCGGGGAAGGGTGGACAAGTCATAGGGGGCTGGAGAAGGGGCAACAGGCTGATCGGGAGAGTGAGAGGGGCGGAGAGGGGGTGTGGGAGCTTTACCGGGCTGGGAGATGGCGTTGCAGGAAGATCGGGAGATTAAGAGGGATGATCGGGAGCTATAGCGGGGCTGGGAGATGTCGGGCAACGGATGGAAGCAGGGGAAAAGCGGAGCACGGTAGGGATCCTCAAATTGGACCAGCCGGCTGCCAAGGAGCACCCACTGATCCCCCAAAATAGTCCACAAGCATGAATATATATAAGAGAAATAAAGTTAGGGCATCCCCATGGACGACCCATAATGATTGGGCAGTCGGGGCCCAAATACAACACAAAATAACAAAAGTAATATAGTAAGAAGATTCAGAGCAACCATTCGGGCGCATCCGCGGACTCAGATCGCTCATATGATTCTCCGACCACCGCCTCCTGCAGGAATAAACGTGTGTGGGCCGTCGATCGCCATCACCCAATCTTCCAATCTTTTATAACACTAAAAGGCATGCACTGGGTTCTTCAAGTTCTTGTTTCTTTGTTTTTTCATTACATTATTGTTTTTCTTTTAAAGAGTATATAATCTTTCTTTTTTTTATTTCTATTGGAATCTGTTAGAAAAGCCTAATTAGGGGCCTATTTTTTTCTTTTCCCCCTCTTTTTGCATTAGTCCCACATCTTCGATTGGGATTTCTCTCATTCCTCTTTTTTTTCTATATAAATGTATTCATACTTGTAATTTATCATTCAAGAAGTATATACAGGGTTTGAGGCCTCTCTTTACATGGTATCAGAGCCAATCGGTCTCTCCTTGCGGCTAGCATTTTGCTAACCGCCTGGTCTTCCTCTGCTTGCGCTAGGCGCGGTCTGTGTTTTCTAACCGGTCGACCTCCTCTTCTCGCTCAGGGCGCGGCCTTGGCGGCTAGGACTTCCCTACCAGTTTCTCTTCCCCTGCATTCATGTGGCCTCCTCCTCTCCTCTCTCTCCTTTTTATAGGATTCTTTCTGGCTCGTGGGGACCACTCCCTCTTCCTCCCTATCTGCGCGGTCTCCTCTATACCCGCGCGATTTAGTCTCTTCTTGTTGTGAGCTCCCCTCTTAAGCTCGTGGTCTTCTCCCTTTTTCTTCTCTCGTGCGGTTTCTTCCCTAACCGCACTGTTTCCTCTCAACCCGCTCTTCTCTTTTCGCTGTGAACTCCGCATTTTTGGTCGCGGCTTCTTGTCGCTGGTGTCTTATCGTCGAGACAGTGTGGCCTCCCAAGTTCGCGTGCCAATTCATCTTCTCCATCCTTCCCGCTCGGCCTCTCTGGTCTCAGCCTCTTCTGTTCTAACTGCTGCCCTTGTATTGTGCGCCTTCTCGCGCGGCTTACTTTGCTGCTCTCTGCGGTCTGTTCTTACCAGGTTGTCGACTTCTTCTCTCCGCAGCGGCCTTCTTCTCTGCCCTCTTGCTACTTTACTCCCTGCTCGCCGTGTCTTCACCTAGTCGCCGCGACTTCTCTTCGTCGTCGTGGCTTCTCTTCTCTTCTCGCCTCAGTGCGCATCTAGGTCGTGGCATCTCTCCTTGCTGCTGGTGGACTCACCTTGACCGTACGGACTTCTCTTCTAACCGCTTCACCGCTAGTCGCTGCGACCTGTCCTGTCGCTAGCGGTCTCTCCTCTTTCCTTAGCCGCATCTTGGTCGCGACTTTCCTTGTTACTGGTGTGTCCATCGAGACCGTGCGACTACTTCCTCTGCCGACCTATCTCTCTTTGGCCACTTCTCCTTCTAGCCGCTCGGCTTCACTTGCTAGCCGCCCGACCTTCTCTGCCAAGCCGCCCCGCCTCTCTTGCTAGCCTCCCGACTTCTCTTGCTAGAAGCTCGGCCTCTTCTGCTAGCCGCATGGCTTCTGATGCATCCGCTGCTACTTTTGCTCCGCCATCCCGTGCGGCTGCTACGGCTTCCGAACTCAGTGATGAGCTACAGATTACTACCATTTCTCTGACTGGGAAACGAAATTTCGTCGAATGGGTTCACTCTATTCGTCGTGTTCTGCAGACAAAGGGTCTTCTTCACCACTTGACCCGAGCTACCCCCGAGGCTCCCTCTGATGACTGGCTTCGCGATGATGGTCGGGTCTAGTCATGGCTTCTCAACTCTATGGACACCGAGCCCTACAGGATGGCCATGTATCATGGCACGGCCAATGTCATGTGGGAGGAGCTCTAGTCTTTTTACTCTAGGCACAACAGTCTTCAACACTTATATGATATTCTCTCCGACCTTTGGAACCTTGCTCCTGGTGCTCCCGGCGATATGATCTCTTTCATCACCCAGGCAAAGACCCTGGCCGAGACTTGGATTCAACATCAGCCTCCAACTACTGATCTAGCTACTCAACGGGCCCAAAAAGAGGCTGTCACAATCACGATGATGATGTCTCGTGTTCCTCCTGACTTGCATAGTGTTCGGGCACATATCCTTTTTTCCACTATGACTCCTTCATTCTCTGATGTCTGCTCAATGTTGCTTAGAGTTACGCCTCCTACCGAGGCTCCTCCCGGATTTACACCGACTCTTCTTCAACAGCCTCACCTTCGACCCCCCCCCTCCTGCTCGTGGATCTTCCACTCGAGGGGGCCGACCTCCGTCTCGGGGTCGAGGACGTGGTGGTCGTTCTCCTATGAAATGCACATATTGTGGCCGTGGTGGTCATCTTGAGTCTACCTGTTACAGCAAGCATGGGTTCCCTTCCCACTTTGTTGCTACTTCCTCTGCTACTCCTGCTCCCACTGGGGCTTCTGCCCAGGATTCGGTGTCCACTACCCGCCAAGATATCAATAAGCACCGCACCCAACTCCACCAGCTATAGGGTGCCCTCGGCCGCTCCTCCGGCTCGGTTGCGTCTTTCTCTGCGGAAGGTATAACATGTCTCTCTCATAGCCCCCACTGGATCGTCGATTCTGGCGCTACACATCATATTACCTCCCCGAAGCCCTCACAGTATCTCCAGACGGCTCATCCTCTGTGTATCGCTGTGGCCAATAGTGACACCCTACCGGTCTCTAGCGCCGCTGCTCTCCAGCTTACCCCGACTATTTCTCTTTCCTCGGTTCTTCACGTTCCGGGGTCTTCTTTCAATTTATTTTTTGTTATTCGTCTGATGCACGACCTTGATTGTTGCATAACCTTTTCTCCTTCTTGTTTTCTTATGCAGGATAGCCGCACCCGGAGAATCATTGATAGGGGGCAGCTGTTGAATGGGCTCTACATCTTGGATATCTCACCCACCTTTCTCTCTGCCGTCTCCACTGTCGATTGGCAACACCGCCTTGGGCATGCTCCCCTTCCGATTCTCAAGCGGGCTCTTCCTGATGTTCCTTTACGGGAGTTCTCTTGTGAATCTTGTATCTACGGCAAACAGCATTGTTCTTCCTTCTCCCCTGCCTGAACCAGGAGTAGTACTCATTTATCTTTAGTTCATTCTGATGTATGAGGCCCTTATAAAGTCCCTAGTATATTTGAATTTCGCTATTTTGTCACCTTTATTGATGATTACTCGCATACTATGTGGCTATATTTACTACATGATCGTACTGAACTTACATCTGTGTTTCGTGCCTTTTTAACTGAGATGCGTACGCAGTTCTCCACCCCCCTCAAAATCCTCACCACTGATAATGCTCGCGAGTATACGGGTCGCACCTTCTCCAATCTCTACATCGAATTTAGCGTCATCCATCGAACTTTGTGTGTGTATACTCCTCAGCAAAACGGGGTGGCCAAACAAAAGAATCGTCATCTTCTCGATGTTGTTCGGTCCCTCATGTTTCAAATGCAGGTTCCGATCGAATTCCAGCCTGTCATCTCATCAACCGTTCACCCTCGTCTTTTCTTGACTTTGCCTCACTTATCCAACTCCTTTATCCTTCCACCAACCCCACCTCTCTCACCTCGCGGGTCTTCGGGTGTGTTTGCTATGTTCATCTTCTTGGCCCCCCTTTCGACAAACTTGCTCCTCGGGCGACAAAATATGTTTGTTGGCTACTCCCGTACTCAAAAGGGGTATGTTTGCTACTCTCCTTCTGATTGCAAGCTAGTCGTCTCGGCAGATGTCACCTTTTGCGAAGACCAGCCCTTCCACTTACCATCCCCCACCCCGTTTTCCTCTCCTCCTCTTCCCCGGCCTGTCGTACCTGTCACGCCCTCTTCTCTGTCATCTCCTTCCTCCTCTCTCCCACCCCCCTCGGGTTCCTCCGCCCCTCATCTGTGTCTACAATCGTCGTCGCTCCAAAGATGATTCTCTGCACAAGCTCTCTGCTCTCAGCGACACCCCGGCACCGGCAGATCCAGCTCCCGCCTCTACAACTCATCATTTGGTCAACTACGTTTCTCTCCATCGGTTGACTCCACCTCTCTACGCCTTTGCCACCTCCTTTCCTCTATTTCTATTCCTAACACTGTGCAGGAGGTGCTTCGACAATCGGGGTGGCGGGCGGCCATGGACGATGAAATGCGGGCTCTCTAGGCTAACCAGACTTGTGATTTGGCTCCTCTTCCTGCAGGTCAACGTTGTGTTAGCTGCAAGTGGGTCTTTGTTATTAAACATGCGGCGGATGACACCGTTGAGCGTCTAAAGGCCAGCCACGTGGCTCGGGGTTTTACTCAGCAACATTGCCTTGATTATGAGAAAACATTCTCTCTGGTGTCCAAATTGAACACGATCTGCGCTCTTCTCTCCTTGGTTGTTCATCGTCATTTGCCTCTTTATCAGCTGGATGTTAAGAACGTCTTCCTTAACAGCGATCTGCAGGAGACTGTTTATATACACCAACCTCCCGGGTTTGAGACCACGGGGGAGTCTCGAATCTGTCATCTTCGGAAATTATTTATGGTCTCAAACAGTCCCTGAGAGCTTGGTTTGAAAAATTCAGCAAGGTTGTCTGTGATATTGGCTACATTCGGAGCTCGGCTGACTTTTCTCTCTTCACCCGATACCGATCAACCGGAACCGTGATCCTACATGTCTATGTTGACGATATCCTCATTACTGGCGACGATACTATAGGGATACAACATATCAAGCAACAGTTGAACTCCGTCTTTCAGACCAAAGATCTTCGCAACCTTCGGTATTTTCTTGAGCTTGAGGTTGCACGACGTCCTGATGGTCTTGTGTTATCCCAAAGGAAGTATTGTATGGACCTCCTTCATGATGTCGGCTACTCTGGATGCAAACCTGTGGATACTCCTATGGACGCTAATCACAAGCTCTCGGCTCACAGCTCTGACTCTGATAAATTGATTACAAATCCGGAATACTATAGACGCTTGGTTGGGAAGCTGATCTATCTTACGGTTACTCGACCAGACATTTCTTTTATTGCGGAAGTTGCGAGTCGTTTTATGCATGCTCCTCGGACATCTCATCTTCAAGCTGTCGCGCGCATTATTTGATATCTCAAGAACGCTCCAGGACAAGGGCTTGTGTACAAGCCATCCACATCTCCATCTCTTTTCGCGTACTCTGACGCTGACTATGCAGGATCCATTGATGATAGGTGTTGCACAACTGGTTTTTGTACCTACTTCGGTGGACATCTCATAACCTGACGTAGCCAGAAACAGACTGTGGTTGTTCGCTCCTCTGCTGAAGCCGAGTACCGGGCATGGCTGCTGTTATTTCCGAGTTAACTTGGCTTGAGAGCCTTCTGGGAGACTTGGGTGTTCGTCTCTCATCACCAGCAAGCCTATTTTGTGATAGTCAAGCAGCAATACATATTGCCAAGAATCTGGTCTTTCACGAACGTACAAAGCATATTGAAGTTGACTGTCACTTTATTCGGGAAAAAGTACAGTCAAAGAAGATAGATTTGAAGCATGTTCCTGCTACAAATCAAGTTGCTGACATCCTGACTAAAGCTATCTCCCGGCCGCTATACTACCAGTTTTTATCCAAGCTTGGTGCCTACGACTTGTACGCTCCAGTTTGCGGGGGAGTGTTAGAAAAGCCTAATTAGGGGCCCATTTTTCTCTTTTCCCTCTCTCTTTGTATTAGTCCCACATCTTGGATTGAGATTTCTCTCCTTCCTCTTTTCCTATATAAATGTATTCATACTTGTAATTCATCATTCAAGAAGTATATACAAGGTTTGAGGCCTCTCTTTACAGAATCGATCATAGTTTTGGGGCGTCAGGTGTTTGCTTCGTTGTATTTAATCAATTTAATATTTGATCATAATTTGTCATGTTTTCGAGTAGTATCTTCTTTATTGAATGCAAAATTTACATTGTTCTAAATCAAGTTTTTTGTATTTGCTACCCAGTAATATGTTTTTTACCATAGCTCTCATTATCTCTACTGTAAATAGTAACTATTGTAGATAGAAGTTGTCATTCGTGCACCTGTCCCCAAATAGAAGAGTGAGTGATCTTGTTCCCCTGCAGATCATGTACTTACCGCTCGGTCCTGATGGCCAACCGGGGTTTGGGTATAGCAGCTCACGTTCGTTTGCACTACGAATTCCTGCTGGGCTGAACAAATGGGAGTTGTAGGAAGCATGGTGACAAACGTGACTTTGGTTTGCCAGTTCAAACTCAACTGGATAACCTACAGTAATTGTGGCATTTTCTTTATTAAGAAAATCTCCTTCAACCATTTCATCCCCACTAGGATTGGGTTTCATGTAACTCGTCTCCAAATAAACACAACAAGAAATTAACCTAGAATATTTTTCTTAATTTCAAGTTAGAATAAGATGAGTTGTTCTTATCACAATATCAATTCATTTGAAGAGTGCACTGTCATGGTGAAACAGCCGCAGTGTTAACTAAGTGTTTTTATATCGCTAAAAATAATCTTTATTCGGCATGATCACTGTCAAATTATTATATCAAATCCTACCTCATGATCCAATAAAACATTAAACAAAAAGAATTTTATAGAAATCATAATGCAAAATAGGCCCAAATTTATGTCATAAATTTAGTTTCAAAACGCACAAAAGTAGAAAGATGATGTTTGAAGAGCCCGTTATCACAGACTGCACAAGTAATCAAATAAAATAATGCACAAATTTTGATAAGTTATCATCATATATCAAACTCTCTCTAGTACCAAAGAAGAGTTGTAACAATGATCCATAATTCATCATATACATGTTGGCTTCTGTCATATAAATAGATTTGCTACCAAGAAGAAATGGTTCTGCATTTTAAGAATTAAATAGAAATGATCAATACCTTGGTCAATTGTCCTTTGCTAAATAATTCCGGTCTCTGCAAAGGAAGCATCACCAACTCCTTCAAAGTGTCCTTTACATGTTCTAGGGCTCCAATGTCATCAAAACTAACACCAATTTCATTAGGTGGAATAACATCAGCCAACAGCTTTTTCTCGAACTCATTTTCAGTGATCACATTCTGATAACCCCGATTAAAAGAACACATCAAACTTGGGAAAACATTTTGACAATTCTTTTTGTTAATTAGAGAATGAAAGGCAAAGATAGCACCTTAAGTGATTTTTTCAAACTCTTACAATCATTTTGCAAACTTTGCAGCATATTAAGCCCGTGAATGATGCTGCATTATGACAGAAAGGTGCTATTTTAGCAATACATAAATAAACCTGGTAATGCTCGATACAAATTTAAAAAATATTTATGTAGAGATAACCTCTCACTCGTGAGTACAAGCTTATCATCCTTGAGATAATTCTCTTCTTTATTGTGCTGGAAATGATGACTGAGAGAAAAACCAATCATTTTATCAACACCTATAGACCAAAATTAAAAAGTCAGAAGTATAAAGTAATAAAATTCTGAAGAAAACTAAAGCAAATAAATGTATCTCCTTACTTTCATTGCTAAGTGTTTGATCCTTTATGCATACTTTCTCAAGATCATTGCACTCAAGTCCATTGCGGTTTAGGAACTGTAAAAACAGAGAAGACAAAAATAAATAGTTGAAAACAATATGTTTCAAATGAACTGGAGTCAAAAGGATAAGATCATTAGAAACAAGATTACAAAAATTTTATAAATAGTGATGACCTACTAACTACAAAAGCTTTATGACACGAAGGAAAGAAAACTGTAAATAACAATAATACTGTTAGAAAAGTCCAGTTTAGGGCCCATCTAGTGGCCCAATTTTTCCCTCATTTTTCTCTCTTTTCCTCATTGTATTAGTCCCACATGTTAGATTGGGATTTCTCATCTTTCTCCTTTCCTATATAAATGTATTCATACTTGTAACTATCAATTCAAGAAGTATATACAAGATTTTGGGCCTCTCTTTACATGGTATCAGAGCCAACCGGTCTCCGCCTTGTATTTGTTTTGGTCTACTGTTCGCGGTCTCACGGTTCTGTCCGCCCGAGTTTGCTTGTCCGGCCTGTCCTCCTGGAAACCGCGCGGCCTTTTCTCCTCCCTCTTAGCCGTCGTATCGTGCGGTCTGTCTCCTTCTAACCGCTCTCTCTACTTTGTCTCCTCGTGGCTTCCACTTCTCCTCGTCCTCCTCTTCCCTATCTTTTATAAACTCTCTCATGGGACCCACCTTCTCTTGTATTTGTCCGCGCAGTCTTCCTCCTATCCGCGCAGCTTGTTTTTTTCTCTCTCTTCCTGCTGGTCACGCCTTCTCTCACGCTGTCGCGGTTTCTCCTCTAGCCGTGTGTTCGCATCTAGGTCGTGGCAACTCTACTTGTCGCTGGTGGCCTCACCTTGACGGTGCGGACTCCCTATCCTGCCTCTACATCGGCTAGCCGCTGCGACTTGTCTTGTCGTTAGCGGTCTCTTCTCTTCCTGCAAGTCGCATCCTGGTCGCGACTCTCCTTGTCGCTGGTGTGTCCGTCGAGATCGTGCGGCTTCTGCTTCTACCGCTCTATTCAGCCTCCCTCTAGCCGCCCGACTTGCTGTTTTAGCTGCTCGACTTTCTGTTTTAAGCGCCTGGCCTTCTCTACCAAGACCGAACACCTTCTCCTGCTAGCCGCCCGGCCTCCTCCTGCTAGCCGTCTGGTCTCCTCCCTGCTAGCCTGGTCTTCTCCTTACTCGCCGCCCGGTCCTTCCCTCTGCTAGCCGCCCGGTCTCTTCTGATAACTGCATGACTTCTGATGATTCTGCTGCCACCTCTACTCCTCCATCCCGTGCGGCCACCCTGGCTTCCGACCTCCGCGATGAGCTCTGGATTACTACCATTTCACTGACTGGCAAACGGAACTTCGTTGAATGGGTTCACTCGGTTCGACGTGTCCTGCAGACCAAGGGTCTTCTTCACCACTTAACCCGAGCTACCCACGTTGCTCCCTCTGATGACTGGCTTCGGGATGATGGTTGGGTCCAGTCCTGACTCCTAAATTCAATGGATACTAAGCCTTACAGGATGGCCATGTATCATGACACGGCCAAGGCCATGTGGGAGGAACTCCACTCTTTTTACTCAGGGCACAACAGTCTTCAGCACCTCTATGATATTTTCTCTGACCTTAAGAACCTCACTCCAGGTGCTCCCGGTGATATGATATCTTTTGTTGCCCAAGCCAAGACCCTGGCCGAGGCCTGGATTCAACATCAGCCTCCAACCACTGATCTCGCTTCTCAACGGGCCCAGAAAGAGGTTGTCACCATCGCGATGATGTCGCGTGTTCCTCCCCACCTGCATAGTGTTCGGACGCAGATTCTCTCGTCTACGACGACTCCCACGTTGTCAGATGTTGTTCCATGCTGCTTAAAGTTACGCCTCCTACTGAGGCTCCTCCAGGATTTGCACCTGCTCTCCTTCAGCAGCCTCTCCTTCTGACCCCTCCTCCTGCTCGTGGCTCTTACACCCAGGGAGGGCCGACCTCCGTCTCGGGGACGAGGGCGTGGGGGTCATTCTCGAGGCTACTTGTTACCGCAAGCATGGTCTACCTCCCCACCTTGCGGCTACTTCCTCTACTGCTTCTGCTCCCACTGGGGATTCTACTTAGGATTTGGCGTCTAGTCAACATATTAATGAGCTCCGCACCCAACTCCAACAGCTACAGGGTGTCCTCGGCCTCTCCTCCGGCTCGGTTGCGTCTTTCTCTGCGGAAGGTATAACATGTCTCTCATAGCCCCCGCTGGATCGTTGATTCTGGCGCGACACACCATATTACCTCCTAGAAGCCTTCCCAGTATCTCCAGACAGCTCATCATTCGCATATCACTGTGGCCAATGGTGACACCTTACCGGTCTTTGGCGCCGCAGCTCTCCAACTTACCCCGGCCCTTTCTCTCTCCTCGGTTAATGTTCCGGGGTCGCCCTTCAATTTACTATCTTTTAGTCGTCTAACACATGAACTTGATTGTTGCATAACCTTTTCTCCTTCCTCTTTTCTTATGCAGGATCGCCGCACCCGAAGTATCATTGGTGAGGGGCAGCTGATGAATGAGCTCTACATCCTGGATATACCATCCACTCTTCTCTCCAATGTCTCCACCGTCGACTGGCATCGCCGTCTTGGCCATGCTCCTCTTTCGATCCTCAAGCGGGTTTTTCCCGATGTTCCTCTACGGGAGTTCTCTTGCGAATCTTGTATCTACGGTAAACAACATCATTCTTCCTTCCCCCCTGCATGTACCAGGAGTAGTATTCATTTATCTCTAGTTCACTCTAATGTATGGGATCCCGATAAAGTCTCTGGTATCTTTGGATTCCGCTATTTTGTCACGTTTATTGATGACTACTCGTGTTTTACATGATTATATTTACTGCATGATCGTACTGAACTTACCACCGTGTTTCGTGCCTTTTTAACTAAAATGCGTACGCAGTTTGCCACCCCTCTCAAAGTCATTCGCACTGATAACACTCGTGAGTATACTAGTCGCACCTTCTCCACTCTTTGCACCGAATTTGGTGTCAACCATCAAACTTCGTGTGTGTACACCCCTCAACAAAATGGGGTGGCTGAACGGAAAAATCGTCACCTCCACGATGTTGCTCGGTCCCTTATATTTCAAATGCAGGTTTCGGCCGACTATTGGAATTTTGCTGTCTCCACAGCCTGTCATCTCATCAACCGCCTACCCTCTTCTGTTCTTGACTTTGCCATACCTATTCAACTTCTCTTTCCTTTTGTGAATCCCACCTCTCTCACCCCGTGAGTCTTCGGGTGTGTTTGTTATGTTCATCTTCTTGGCCCACCTTCCGACAAACTTGCTCCTCGGGCGGCCAAATATATGTTTGTTGGCTACTCTCGTACTCAGAAGGGATATGTTTGATACTCTCCTTCTGATGACAAGTTGGTCGTCTCGGCGGATGTTACGTTCTGTGAAGATCAGTCCTTCCACTTACCTGCACCCACTTCGACTTCCTCTCCTCCTCTTCCCCGGCCTGCTATACCTGTCACGTCATCTTCTCTGCCATCTCCACCCACCTCTATCCCTGACCCCCCTCGGGTTCCTCCACCCCTTATCCGTGTCTACACCCGTCGCTTCAAGGATGCTTCCCTGCACCAGCTACCTCCCTCCAGCGATACCCCGGCAACGACAGATCTAGCTCCCGCCTCTACAGCTCATCCCTTGGCCAACTATGTTTCTCTCCATCGGTTGAGTCCACCTCTCTACACCTTTGCCACCTCTCTTTCTTCTATCTCTATTCCTAACACTACAGGAGGCACTGCAACACCCTGGGTGGCGGGCGGCCATGGGCGATGAAATGCGGCTCTCTGGGCTAACCGGACTTGGGATCTGGTTCCTCTTCCCGCAGGACAGCATTGTGTGAGTTGCAAGTGGTCAAATTGAAAACCAAGGCCCGCCTCGTGGCTCGGGGTTTTACTCAGCAACATGGTTTGAATTATGAGGAAGTCTTCTCTCCGGTGGCCAAATTGAACACCGTCCGCGTTCTTCTCTCCTAGGCTGTTCATCGACATTGGCCCATTTATCAGCTGGATGTTAAGAACGCATTCCTCAACGGCGATTTGCAGGAGACTGTTTACATGCACCAACCTCCCGGGTTTGAGACCACGGGGGAGTCTCGGGTCTGTCTTCTTTGAAAGTCTATTTATGGTCTCAAACAGTCCTTGCGGGCTTGGTTTGAAAAATTCAGCAAGGTTGATTGTGATATCGGCTTTTATTCGGAGCTTGGCTGATTTCTCCCTCTTCACCCGACACTGGGCAACCGGAACTGTGATCCTACTTTTCTATGTTGACGATATCCTCATTACTGGCGACGATACTACAGGGATACAACATATCAAGGAACAGTTAAACTCTGCCTTTCAGACCAAAGACCTTGGAAACCTTCGCTACTTTCTTGGCCTTGAGGTTGCTCGACGCTCTGATGGTCTTGTGTTATCACAAAGGAAGTATTGTACGGATCTTCTTCATGATGCTGACTATTCTGGATGCAAACCTGCGGATACTCCTATGGACGCTAATCACAAGCTCTCAGCCCACAGTTCTGACTCTGATGAGCTGCTTACAAATCCAGAATACTATAGACGCTTGGTTGGGAAGCTGATCTATCTCACGGTTACTCGCCCAGACATCTCTTTTGATGTAGGAGTCGTGAGTCGTTTTAGGTATGCTCCTCGGACATCTCATCTTCAGTTTGTTGAGCGCATTCTTCGATACCTCAAGACCGCTCTAGGACAAGGGCTGGTGTACAAGCCATCCTCATCTCTATCTCTTGTCGCGTACTCTGACGCTGACTATGTTGGATCCATTGATGATAGGCGCTCCACAACGGGTTTTTGTACCTACTTTGGAGGACATCTCATAACTTGGCGTGGTTGCTCGCTCTTCTGCTGAAGCCGAGTACCGGTCTATGGCCGCTGTCGTTTCTGAGTAAACTTGGCTTGAGGGCCTTCTGGGTGACTTAGGTGTCCGTCTCTCATCACAGGCGACCCTATTCTGTGACAGCCAAGCCGTCATACATATTGCCAAGAATCCGGTGTTCCACAAACGCACGAAGCATATTGAAGTTGACTATCATTTTATCCGGGAAAAGGTACAGTCAAAGAAGATAGAGTTGGAGCATGTCCCTGCTACAAACCAAGTTGCTGACATATTGACTAAAGCTCTCTCTCGTCCGCTATACTATCAGTTTTATCCAAGCTTGGTGCCTACGACTTGTACGCTCCAGCTTGCGGGGGAGTGTTAGAAAAGCCCAGTTTAGGGCCCATCTAGTGGCCCAATTTTTCCCTCCTTTTTCTCTTTTTTCTCCTCATTGTATTAGTCCCACATGTTAGATTGGGATTTCTCCTCTTTCTCCTTTCCTATATAAATGTATTCATACAACTATCAATTCAAGAAATATATACAAGGTTTTTGGCCTCTCTTTACAAATACAATAGTTAACATGAACCTAAACACAGGTCTCATACTACCTTATTCATTTAGATATGATATGCACTAGAGGTGGGCTGTCATTATTCACACTTGACAGGATAGATGGCGCAGGGTAGGTCGTGAAAGTGGACTAACATTAATACCCAACCTATGAGGGGTGCCAGGTTGACTTGCGCAAACTATTCTATATGAAGCGTGTATGATTCAGATTAATCTAGAAGAAATTCAGCAGCAAGGAATTAAATAAAACGAGTAGAGCTATGCAGTATTCACAACAGTTTCAATTGGGTGAGTAATACGCGTTATCTGCACGGAAAGGCTTTTGCCCAAAACTTTCTCTTGTGAGTTAACAAGAAAAGAAAACCAAAACAAAGGCATGACAATTCAAAATCACATGCAAGTATGTGATATATCTCCAATATTCAATAAAGATGAAGAAACATAATATGAAAATACTAACGATCGCGAAGAGAAGGCGGAGGGAACTGATGTTGGGTGGTTGGCGCTTGTAAGGAGAAGTTGTGGCTTTCTGGTAGGGAGCCGGAGAAAGGGGCTACGTGCAACTAGTAGTAGGTGGGGCGTGCGACGCTGGGACTGGGAAGTTGCGCTGGTCCGAGGCAAAAGAGAGGTTAGTGGAGACCAACCCCAATTAGGTCGATGCAAAAGTATTCGATGCCGCACCCGTCTGGACCTCTATCGACCCTCAGTTTTGCATTTTATTTGTGCCATTTTTGCATTTTTAATATTTTGCAAATTCGTGTATTTGTATTTTATTTTTCCTTGTTGTGATATATATATATATATATATATATATATATAAACTTATATATATATTGTATTGGATAAAACCCAATCCGGTTCAGATCTTCCCAGCCAACCCGTGCAACTGTTCATCTTCCACCCAAGCCCGCAGGTTCTGTCTGCCATTTCCGACTGCACGCCCTGCGCAACTGTTTCCACGATGGCCTCCATGTCTACCCACGCCACCTTTCATTCCGCTAGAGAACAGGGCAGAGTTTCAATTTCATTTTTTATTTTGTGCAAGTTTAATTCCTTTTTTAGTTTTTGGATGCCCTATAAAAGGGAGATGTACCTGTTTTAGACTTCAGTTGTTGTTGAAAGTGATGTAGGGTAGGCTATGAAGGGGACCACTTAGGCTCTAAATGCAACACAACAACTAGTTCATGCAACGGATTAATAGAGCAATGAAGATAGCAACGCCACAAACAAATAACTACAACTAGAGTTTATTTTAATATTAGGCAAATTTCTTAGTTGGCTTTCCTCCGCTCGGAGGGCCAGAAGCGAAGCGTGCGGCGAAGGAGTCCACCTGCAGATTAATAATCAACCGATACAAAATGCCACAAACTAGCTCCAAACAAATATGAGATTTCCAATAATAATATCCAGAAAATAGTACACCACAATCACAAAAAAAACTCAAGACTAGGGGCTGATTTCGGGCAATGGAAGTGGAGGGTGCGGGTGGCGTATATCGGGTGCTGGGTGGTAGAGCCGGAGGTGGGAATGACGGGGAGGGGCTGTTTTGGTGGTGGGAGAATGGATCGGGACGAAAATGGGCGGATCCGGATGAATACGTTCGGATCCGGGCTCGGGTGGACGGATCCGGTAATAGATGGCCGGATCCGGCTCGGGAGGGGTGGATCCACGGAGTTGGGGTGGAAACGGAGCGTTGGCGGGCTGGTGGGAGGTGGAAAAGGGGGGCGGGGGCTGATTCCAGGCGGCGGGTTGCTGGGAAGGGTGGCCGGCCTGGGTAGGGAGGAGAGGAGGGGGGTTCCGGTGGCCGGATCTGGGCGGAGGGAGGAAGGGGGCTGGCTGCCTGGATTGGGGGCAGCGGGAGGGGTTGCCGGCGGCCGGATCTGGGCGGAGGGAGGCAGGGGGGATGGCGGCCTGGATTGGGGCAGCGGGCGGGGTTGCCGGCGGCCGGATCTGGGCGGAGGGAGGCAGGGGGGGCTGGCGGCTTGGATGGGGAGGAAAAGCGAGGGGGAGGAAGAGGAAACTTACCCCAAGGCGTCGGCACAAAGGGTCCACGGCGTCGGCACCGCGGAAGACCACCGGAAGTAGGGAAGAGGCTCTCCAACTTCAGAAATACCAACCCTAGGCAGCCACTAGTCCTATTTATAAGAAAACAAGCAAGAGGGCATCCCATCCAACGGCTATGATTGGCCGGTGGGTTTGCCCTTAAATAAAATAAATACGTGTCCAAAAAAAATACATAAATATATAAATCTGATTCGCGGCGACGTGCCGGACGCAACCGCGGGGTCGGATCGGCGATCCGATCACGTCTTCCGGCGGGAATAAATGAACGTGGGTCCCACCCCATCATGTGCACGATCCGATGGATTCCCATCAACTCCCCCGACTGAAAGGCATTCATCTCCGAGGAATGGAGACGATCGTACTGGAGTCGAAGTCCGGGGGCAAGTCGATCAAGCTCGGCCGGTAGTATCCAAGCGTCGTCAGCGTCTGTACGACCCCGCCAATGAACCAAGTAGCGAAGGCGCGGCCCGTCCGTGGTGGGAACAATCTGGTGGGATCTGATCTCTGTGATGCTCTCGTCTCTCATGGTGGGATCCGGTGCGAGTGGTGATGCCGGCGGTGGTACCAATGGCGACGAACTCCCAGGGGAGAGGGTGT
Source organism: Platanthera guangdongensis (assembly GCA_039583875.1). NCBI lineage: Eukaryota > Viridiplantae > Streptophyta > Magnoliopsida > Asparagales > Orchidaceae > Platanthera > Platanthera guangdongensis. Next base: position 180,983,855 of record CM077161.1, on the reverse strand, counting down.
CAGTAGTGGGCGGGCTGTGGTGGCCAACTGGTGTGGGTGGGGCGGTGGGGAAGGTGGGCAAGAGGGAAGAAGGTGGCGCACCGCCACTGCTCGGGTCCCCATAGTCATGAGGCTCGTAATAGGGTGTCAGATACTCGATATTAAAAACTGGATGAATCCCCATGGTTGTCGGGATATCTAGCTTGTAGGCGTTTGTCCCAATCTGACTAATAACTGAGAAAGGACCCATTCGCCTGGCGCTTAGCTTCTTGGCAGACCCCGAAGGGAGTCTCTCCGGGCGGATTCGTACCATCACCCGTTCGCCAATATTAAAAATGCGCTCTCGTCTTCGCTGATCTGCGTGGGTTTTATAATTTTCATTGCTCATATTAATACGTCGGCGAACCGACTCATGCAACTCATGCAGATGCTGTGCAAATGACTCGGCAGACTCACTAGGACGAGACTCTAACGGGCTCGGAATAAGGTCAAGGGGTTTCCTGGGGTCGTAACCTGACACTATACGAAATGGACTCAAGCCAGTAGTCCTATTGACGGAGCTATTATATGCAAACTCGGCGACCGGCAAGTCTAAGTCCCAACTACTCACTCGCTCACCCACTAGACATCTCAACAAGTTCCCTAAACTCCTATTTACTACCTCCGTCTGGCCGTCCGTCTGTGGGTGGTAGGCAGTCGAGAACTTAAGGGTGGTGCCAGTCTTGAGCCACAGGGTCTTCCAGAATTAGCTCATAAATCTCACGTCACGGTCCGATACGATGGTCTTGGGAAGGCCGTGTAACCGGAAAACGTCCCTCATAAAAATGGATGCAACGTGGGTCGCGTCCGCCGTTTTGCGGCATGCAATGAAATGAGCCATCTTCGAAAAGCGATCAACCACCACGAAGATGGAATCGTGCTTCCGAAGAGTGCGGGGAAGTCCAAGAACGAAGTCCATGCTAAGGTCCTCCCAAGGCCGATGTGGGACCGGTAGAGGAGTATATAGGCCCGTGTTATGCTTCGTACCCTTGGCCGTCTGGCAGGTACGGCAATGGCGGACGACTCTAGTTACATCCTTCCTAAGCGTGGGCCAGTAGAGACGGTCCTCCACAATGGCTATAGACTTGTCGCGCCCAAAATGTCCGGCGGCTCCTCCCGCATGCAGCTCCCAAATCAGGAAATCACGATACGATGTTCGGGGAATGCATAGGCGGGATCCATGGTATAGATATCCCTCGAAGATCTGATATCCCTCAACAGGGTTTGGGGGATCTCGGGATATGGCGGTGTAAATCTCACCAAAATCAGGGCACGTCGGATACTCTAAGATCATGCGCTCGAGCCCGTCAACGCGGGCGGTCATCGTCTGAAGCAAAGAGACACGACTACTCAACGCATCGGCCGGCTTGTTCTCAACACCCGCGCGGTGCTTGAGAACGTAATGAAAATCCTGCAGATACTCAACCCACTTCGCATGTCGGTGGCCCAGCTTGCGTTGCGAATCGAGATAACGGAGGGCCTGGTGGTCGGAGTACAACACGAACTCCCGGGGAAGGAGATAGTGTCGCCAGTAGCGCAGAGACTGGACAATAGCATAAAATTCTCGATCATAGTTCGAGTACTTTTGCTTTGCGTCATTCAGCTTCTCACTAAAGTAGGAAACTGGGTGTCCCTCTTGGCTCAATACGCCACCTATGCCGATACCGGACGCATCGCAGGCGACCTCAAAGGCGCAACTGAAATCTGGCAACCTCAGGACGGGAGCTGTCGTCAATCTCTCCTTAATCTCCTCGAAGGCTCTGGTGGCTGCGGGGGTCCACTGAAACTCTCCCTTCTTGAGACAGCTCGTGAAGGGGTCATGATCGTGCTGAACCCCTGGACAAACCTCCTATAGAAGGTGGCAAGCCCGTGAAAGCTACGAGCCTCGTGGATATTCCTAGGTACAGGCCAATCTCGAATAGATTTGACCTTCTCAGGGTCCACGGAGACTCCAGTGGAGGAAATAATAAAGCCTAGGAAGTGTACGGACTCAGACAGAAAGGTGCACTTTTTCAGGTTCACATACAGCTTCTCTTGACGGAGGGTGCCAAAGAGAAGTCTCAAATGATCGAGGTGAGCGGCCTGAGTCTGGCTGTAGACTAATATGTCATCAAAGTACACCACCAGGAACTTGCCCATGTAGGGCCGCAACACCTGCGTCATAACTCGCATGAATGTGCTCGGGGCGTTGGATAGCCCGAATGGCATGACTAGCCACTCATACAGACCGTCCTTGGTCTTAAATGCGGTCTTCCACTCGTCCCCCTCACGAACTCGTATCTGATGGTACCCGCTGCGGAGGTCGATCTTGGAGAAGATCTGGGCACCGGACATAGTATCCAGTAAGTCATCGAGTCGTGGGATGGGGAAGCGATACTTGACCGTGATCTTATTGATGGCGCGGCTGTCGATGCACATACGCCAACTACCGTCCTTCTTAGGGGTAAGAAGGGCGGGAACCGCACAAGGACTCATGCTCTCGCGAATGAACTGCTTCCGAAGAAGCTCGTCAACTTGCCGTTTGAGCTCAGCGTGCTCATCCGGGTGCATACGGTAGTGAGGCAGGTTCGGGAGGGAAGCTCCCGGGACTAAATCAATGGCATGCTGAATATCCCGGGGGGGAGGCAGCTCATCGGGGAGCTCGTCTGGCATAATGTCCGCAAACTCGCCTAACAGGGGACGCACCGCGAGTGGGAAATCGACTGGAGCGTCCTCGGTAACCTGGGTAGCGGCGACTACATAAATGACGTCGGACTCGGCACTATCTCGCAGGAACTCACCTCGCCTCAGAATATGCAATGGCCGCGAGGCGCTCGTGCTCGGCGATGACTCTACCACACCCTTGGGTCGATCTCGGGGCTGGGTGGGCGTCAACGTGATCTTCCGCCCCTTATCATAAAAGACACACGTGTTCGAGCGACCGAAGCACGTGACATCACGATCAAAAAGCCAGGGGCGGCCAAGCAACACGTGAGCGACGTCCATGGGAATAACATCGCACCAGACCTTGTCCTGAAAGGACGCAATAGTGATCGGGACCAAACAACGCTGGGTGACCTGAATCGCCGTCTTGTCAACCCAGACGACACGGTACGGATGGGGGTGAGGCTCTGCCTTCACCTGCATACGGTCAAGCGCTCTCTGGGCTACAATATTCACGCAACTCCCACCATCAATGGCTAGCTTGCAGGGACCGCCTGCACTAGGGAAGTACGTGTAAAAGATGGTCGTGCGTCGCCAGTCCTCGTCCACACGTGGGGTGTGTAGGAGGCGCCGAATCACTCCCACCTCTAAGGATCGCTCGGCATCACTCTCCCAACCTTCCTCGACTGCAGCCCTAACCTCCTCTGGGGCCTCCTCTTCACCCTCTAAGCCCTGTTCCTCCTCTTCCTCAAGTAACAGGGTCCGCGTGGGGCACTGCGCCGCCACGTGGCCCCTGCCAGAGCATCTAAAACATACAATGCCCCCAGATCGCTGGCCTTCAGTGGCTACGGCTTTACCGTTCGCATCCGCGGGGATGCGCGAGGGTGCGGCCGTGGTGGTCTGGGGAGGAGCGAGCTTCCTAAAGGTCGAGGAATCAGTCCGGGAAGTGAACTGCCTCGTACTAGACGAACGAAGGTACTGCTCACACTCGAGGGAGAGCTGAAATATCTGATCAACCGTCTCCAAACGGTGGGGAATCAACTCTCTCCGAATATCGGAGCGAAGGCCCGCCTTGAAACGGGCGGCGGTGGCAATAGATTCCTCTGAAATATCACTCCTGACGACCAGCTCATCGAAGCGAGCCATGTACTCAGCGACAGTAAGTGTCCCCTGTCGTAAGTTCTGTAGCTGCTCAAATAGCTGATCTCGATATGACGCGGGGAGGTACTTCTCCTTCAGTCTCTCCTTCATCTCGTCCCATCTGGTGATGGGGTAGTAACCATCCCGCTCTAGAGCTCTCTCGACACTAATCCAGAACACCTTAGCTTGCCCGATCAATTTCATCTTTGCAAAGCGGACGCAGCGCTCGTCACTCATGTCGTACCACTCGAAGTAGTGGTCCATATCCAAGAGCCAATCGCTGAAGGCTTTTGGATCTAGGCGACCATCGAACGAAGGGGCATCGAGGCGGATGCGACGAGTGATGTCAAAACCACGGTCGCCTCTCCGCGGGTTTGGATAATCATCAGGATCATCGTCACGGTCATAGTCGTGTCGAGCGGGCGGGGGTCCGCGCTCACGTCGACCCGGCGGGTAATACTCGTCGCGACGCTGGTCGTGGCGACCGAGCGGGGACACGCGATTCCTAGGGCCAGGCTGTCGTGGCACACGGTAATCCTCCCACGGGGGTGGGGGTCGGCCACGAGGAGGCTCTGGGTTCCGCCATGCTGGCGGGGTGGGGGCTCTCACGGGACCTTCACGGTGGTAGCGGTCCGCAGGTGGCGGATCATCTCTGACCCGCTGCCCACGACGGGGAGAGTCGCCCGGGTCACCCGCCTCATGGTCGTGTAGGGAGGGAGTACTTCTTGCGCGCTCTATCAGATCTAGGCGACGAGTCACCGCGGCGATATCGTGACGCACGTTCTCGAACTGGGCGTCCATTGCGTCAAAACGCTCTAGAATAAGGCGTTGAAAGTCTGTGGTAGCGGTGCTCGAATTTGAGCCCGCTGCCCGGTCATTTGTGACGGGTGGATCTACCATGCTTCTAAATGTCCTACCACTACGGAGCATGCAAATGGCCCGACCTGGGCTCTGATACCAACTGATGTAGGGTAGGCTATGAAGGGGACCACTTAGGCTCTAAATGCAACACAACAACTGGTTCATGCAACGGATTAATAGAGCAATGAAGATAGCAACGCCACAAACAAATAACTACAACTAGAGTTTATTTTAATATTAGGCAAATTTCTTAGTTGGCTTTCCTCCGCTCGGAGGGCCAGAAGCGAAGCGTGCGGCGAAGGAGTCCACCTGCAGATTAATAATCAACCGATACAAAATGCCACAAACTAGCTCCAAACAAATATGAGATTTCCAATAATAATATCCAGAAAATAGTACACCACAATCACAAAAAAAACTCAAGACTAGGGGCTGATTTCGGGCAATGGAAGTGGAGGGTGCGGGTGGCGTATATCGGGTGCCGGGTGGTAGAGCCGGAGGTGGGAATGACGGGGAGGGGCTGTTTTGGTGGTGGGAGAATGGATCGGGACGAAAATGGGCGGATCCGGATGAATACGTTCGGATCCGGGCTCGGGTGGACGGATCCGGTAATAGATGGCCGGATCCGGCTCGGGAGGGGTGGATCCACGGAGTTGGGGTGGAAACGGAGCGTTGGCGGGCTGGTGGGAGGTGGAAAAGGGGGCGGGGGCTGATTCCAGGCGGCGGGTTGCTGGGAAGGGTGGCCGGCCTGGGTAGGGAGGAGAGGAGGGGGGTTCCGGTGGCCGGATCTGGGCGGAGGGAGGAAGGGGGCTGGCTGCCTGGATTGGGGCAGCGGGAGGGGTTGCCGGCGGCCGGATCTGGGCGGAGGGAGGCAGGGGGGCTGGCGGCCTGGATTGGGGCAGCGGGCGGGGTTGCCGGCGGCCGGATCTGGGCGGAGGGAGGCAGCGGGGGGGGGGGGGGGGGGCTGGCGGCTTGGATGGGGAGGAAAAGCGAGGGGGAGGAAGAGGAAACTTACCCCAAGGCGTCGGCACCAAGGGTCCACGGCGTCGGCACCGCGGAAGACCACCGGAAGTAGGGAAGAGGCTCTCCAACTTCAGCAATACCAACCCTAGGCAGCCACTAGTCCTATTTATAAGAAAACAAGCAAGAGGGCATCCCATCCAACGGCTATGATTGGCCGGTGGGTTTGCCCTTAAATAAAATAAGTACGTGTCCAAAAAAATACATAAATATATAAATCTGATTCGCGGCGACGTGCCGGACGCAACCGCGGGGTCGGATCGGCGATCCGATCACGTCTTCCGGCGGGAATAAATGAACGTGGGTCCCACCCCATCATGTGCACGATCCGATGGATTCCCATCAGAAAGGAGAGTAATTGTTGTTGTAGCTTGTACCTAGGCTTTATTATTTCCCATCCGTCCACTTCCTAGGCTTTATTATTTCCTCCACTGGAGTCTCCGTGGACCCTGAGAAGGTCAAATCTATTCGAGATTGGCCTGTACCTAGGAATATACACGAGGCTCGTAGCTTTCACGGGCTTGCCACCTTCTATAGGAGGTTTGTCCAGGGGTTCAGCACGATCATGGCCCCCTTCACGAGCTGTCTCAAGAAGGGAGAGTTTCAGTGGACCCCCGCAGCCACCAGAGCCTTCGAGGAGATTAAGGAGAGATTGACGACAGCTCCCGTCCTGAGGTTGCCAGATTTCAGTTGCGCCTTTGAGGTCGCCTGCGACGCGTCCGGTATCGGCATAGGTGGCGTATTGAGCCAAGAGGGACACCCAGTTTCCTACTTTAGTGAGAAGCTGAATGACGCAAAGCAAAAGTACTCGAACTATGATCGAGAATTTTATGCTATTGTCCAGTCTTTGCGCTACTGGCGACACTATCTCCTTCCCCGGGAGTTCGTGTTGTACTCCGACCACCAGGCCCTCCGTTATCTCGATTCGCAACGCAAGCTGGGCCACCGGCATGCGAAGTGGGTTGAGTATCTGCAGGATTTTCATTACGTTCTCAAGCACCGCGCGGGTGTTGAGAACAAGCCGGCCGATGCGTTGAGTCGTCGTGTCTCTTTGCTTCAGACGATGACCGCCCGCGTTGACGGGCTCGAGCGCATGATCTTAGAGTATCCGACGTGCCCTGATTTTGGTGAGATTTACACCGCCATATCCCGAGATCCCCCAAACCCTGTTGAGGGATATCAGATCTTCAAGGGATATCTATACCATGGATCCCGCCTATGCATTCCCCGAACATCGTATCGTGATTTCCTGATTTGGGAGCTGCATGCGGGAGGAGCCGCCGGACATTTTGGGCGCGACAAGTCTATAGCCATTGTGGAGGACCGTCTCTACTGGCCCACGCTTAGGAAGGATGTAACTAGAGTCGTCCGCCATTGTCGTACCTGCCAGACGGCCAAGGGTACGAAGCAGAACACGGGCCTATATACTCCTCTACCGGTCCCACATCGGCCTTGGGAGGACCTTAGCATGGACTTCGTTCTTGGACTTCCCCGCACTCTTCGGAAGCACGATTCCATCTTCGTGGTGGTTGATCGCTTTTCGAAGATGGCTCATTTCATTGCATGCCGCAAAACGGCGGACGCGACCCACGTTGCATCCATTTTTATGAGGGACGTTTTCCGGTTACACGGCCTTCCCAAGACCATCGTATCGGACCGTGACGTGAGATTTATGAGCTACTTCTGGAAGACCCTGTGGCTCAAGACTGGCACCACCCTTAAGTTCTCGACTGCCTACCACCCACAGACGGACGGCCAGACGGAGGTAGTAAATAGGAGTTTAGGGAACTTGTTGAGATGTCTAGTGGGTGAGCGAGTGAGTAGTTGGGACTTAGACTTGTCCGGTCGCCGAGTTTGCATATAATAGCTCCGTCAATAGGACTACTGGCTTGAGTCCATTTCGTATAGTGTCAGGTTACGACCCCAGGAAACCCCTTGACCTTATTCCGAGCCCGTTAGAGTCTCGTCCTAGTGAGTCTGCCGAGTCATTTGCACAGCATCTGCATGAGTTGCATGAGTCGGTTCGCCGACGTATTAATATGAGCAATGAAAATTATAAAACCCACGCAGATCAGCGAAGACGAGAGCGCATTTTTAATATTGGCGAACGGGTGATGGTACGAATCCGCCCGTAGAGACTCCCTTCGGGGTCTGCCAAGAAGCTAAGCGTCAGGCGAATGGGTCCTTTCTCAGTTATTAGTCGGATTGGGACAAACGCCTACAAGCTAGATATCCCGGCAACCATGGGGATTCATCCAGTTTTTAATATCGAGTATCTGACACCCTATTACGAGCCTCATGACTATGGGGACCCGAGCAGTGGCGGTGCGCCACCTTCTTCCCTCTTGCCCACCTTCCCCACCGCCCCACCCACACCAGTTGGCCACCACAGCCCGCCCACTACTGACACCCTCTCCCCTGGGAGTTCGTCGCCATTGGTACCACCGCCGGCATCACCACTCGCACCGGATCCCACCATGAGAGACGAGAGCATCACGGAGATCAGATCCCACCAGATTGTTCCCACCACGGACGGGCCGCGCCTTCGCTACTTGGTTCATTGGCGGGGTCGTACAGACGCTGACGACGCTTGGATACTACCGGCCGAGCTTGATCGACTTGCCCCCGGACTTCGACTCAAGTACGATCGTCTCCATTCCTCGGAGATGAATGCCTTTCAGTCGGGGGGAGTTGATGGGAATCCATCGGATCGTGCACATGATGGGGTGGGACCCACGTTCATTTATTCCAGCCGGAAGACGTGATCGGATCGCCGATCCGACCCCGCGGTTGCGTCCGGCACGTCGCCGCGAATCAGATTTATATATTTATGTATTTTTTTTTGGACACGTACTTATTTTATTTAAGGGCAAACCCACCGGCCAATCATAGCCGTTGGATGGGATGCCCTCTTGCTTGTTTTCTTATAAATAGGACTAGTGGCTGCCTAGGGTTGGTATTGCTGAAGTTGGAGAGCCTCTTCCCTACTTCCGGTGGTCTTCCGCGGTGCCGACGCCGTGGACCCTTGGTGCCGACGCCTTGGGGTAAGTTTCCTCTTCCTCCCCCTCGCTTTTCCTCCCCATCCAAGCCGCCAGCCCCCCCTGCCTCCCTCCGCCCAGATCCGGCCGCCGGCAACCCGCCCGCTGCCCCAATCCAGGCCGCCAGCCCCCCTGCCTCCCTCCGCCCAGATCCGGCCGCCGGCAACCCCTCCCGCTGCCCCCAATCCAGGCAGCCAACCCCCTTCCTCCCTCCGCCCAGATCCGGCCACCGGAACCCCCCTCCTCTCCTCCCTACCCAGGCCGGCCACCCTTCCCAGCAACCCGCCGCCTGGAATCAGCCCCCGCCCCCTTTTCCACCTCCCACCAGCCCGCCAACGCTCCGTTTCCACCCCAACTCCGTGGATCCACCCCTCCCGAGCCGGATCCGGCCATCTATTACCGGATCCGTCCACCCGAGCCCGGATCCGAACGTATTCATCCGGATCCGCCCATTTTCGTCCCGATCCATTCTCCCACCACCAAAACAGCCCCTCCCCGTCATTCCCACCTCCGGCTCTACCACCCGGCACCCGATATACGCCACCCGCACCCTCCACTTCCATTGCCCGAAATCAGCCCCTAGTCTTGAGTTTTTTTTGTGATTGTGGTGTACTATTTTCTGGATATTATTATTGGAAATCTCATATTTGTTTGGAGCTAGTTTGTGGCATTTTGTATCGGTTGATTATTAATCTGCAGGTGGACTCCTTCGCCGCACGCTTCGCCTCTGGCCCTCCGAGCGGAGGAAAGCCAACTAAGAAATTTGCCTAATATTAAAATAAACTCTAGTTGTAGTTATTTGTTTGTGGCGTTGCTATCTTCATTGCTCTATTAATCCGTTGCATGAACCAGTTGTTGTGTTGCATTTAGAGCCTAAGTGGTCCCCTTCATAGCCTACCCTACATCAGTTATCGTGAGACTGAGAAATTGGCGTTTGCTGTTGTCTGTTTAATTCCTGTAGTTGATTCATGTGTGAGATTAATTCTTTATATTTTTGTTTAGTTGTTTATGAACTTGAAATCGTTGCTTTGTTCTAATTCCTGCTGAAGACTTTAGTTAGTGTATGATCTCCTTGTTATTTTTCCTGGAGTTTGAGGGTTGGAGAAGTTCCTGTTTGATGTTTTCATCGGGTTGAGAAGAGATTGTTAAGTTTGCTGAGGTAGGAAATTTGTTGTGTTTAGTAGCTTCTGAATGAAGAGGTATTTGGAGGAAATTTTTGTTATTGACTGTTGAATAGCGCCGTGAAAATTTAGTGAAATTTGTTTTCTTGAGTGATTGAGATTTAGCTGGAGTCACATGTGTGTGAGTAAGCGGTGCCCCGTACGATAGCGTCTGACCTCGGAGCGGCAGATCGAAGGTGATGGAGAATTTCTCGTTGGATCGTCATCGACTTCGATTGCGGAAAGACGTCTCTTTTTGTGGGTAACTTGTTTCATCCCTCTTCTTTGTGTGTGTCTACATTTTCTCTTAGGTTATTAGATTCATCGCTGGGTTTTCGCCTGGATTTTGTCAGCGAACGGTACGTTGAAAACTCCAAACGGAAACGTATTTGGAGTTCACGATTTTTGTTTTGCTACGACAAGGGGAACAGAACGAAAGTTGCAAATTTCATTCCCCGGATTTAGAACTGAACAATTTTTTCCAAGAAAATTATTTTTAAACAAAATAATAATTTTGTGCTTTTACAAAAAATCAAAAGTTGCTCAATTTCTTAAAGAGTGTGCAACGCCCACTCAAATTATTTTTTTGCAAACTTCATTATTCATTGCATGCATTTAGGGTTTCCTAGAAAAAGCTGACAGATACGCAAACCATGCGCGCCATCCTGCATCAGAGGTGGCGGTCTTAGTTGGAAGCAGGGAGGGAAAGCGTTGGATGGGTGCAGGTAAGGACCGCGTTGGATGGGTGCAGGTAGGGGGGGTGGTTTGGGGCAACAAGTGGGAGGCGGTGTTGGATGGAAGCAGACAGAAGGCGTGGCGACGTCAGGTGGAAATAAGTAGGATGCAGAGGATCTGATTCGGTTTGATAGGGGAATAAACATGATAGTGGTGGTTTGTGATGGGAATGAATAGGATAGTGGTGAGAATGAATAGGTTAGTGGTGGTTTGCGATGGGGATGGATCAAGAGAGCAGCCATTGCAATGAGGTTGGACAAGATAGCGACAGTTTGCGATGGGAAGGAACATGACTTAGAAAGGGTTTTAGATCCTAGACACAAGATTTAAGGCGTCTGTGCGCCCAAAGAAGTAAAGGCGCAACCACATTCATTTTAAATAATCAGCATCAACCATCAGTTCATTTTCTTGAACAAATTCTTTGTATATTCTATGAATTAATCTTTCATTACTATCATTTATATCTCTTAACAAATAAAATCAATATGATTGCTTGCATGATATCTAAATCTTAAAGATCGATTATGTTTTAAAAACACTAAATCATACAAAATAATTATCGAGTTCTTGCATTGTTTTTTCATTATTTAAAAAAAATCTGCAACAAAATTCACACATAGGCGTGCCTTTAATGTTCAAAGGCGAACGAAGACGCAAACCTCTGAGTCTGGTAAGCCTTGAGGCGCGCCTTTAACAACATAGAACATGAGGGCGGCGGTTTGCGAAGAAAAGTCACGGGCTAATAAGATTAAGGGCTACGAGAGGGGGAGAGGGGGTGGAGCACAGGAAATAAGTGGTAAATCACAGCTCGGGATCTGGTTGAGTCACACCACAATATAATTGCCAGCTCTGGAATTTTACAAAGCTAACAATGTCTTACAATGGCCGTCATCGCCACTTATTTATAATAAAGAGAGTCAGGGCACCCTACGTGAACAATTATGATTGGACGTTACGTCTGGTGTTAGATTATTGCTAAATATAGTTCAGAAAAATAAAAGAAAATATATAACAATAAGAAAGTGGGTCTCCGAACGAGCTATTGGTCTCGGATTGCTGATCCGATCAACATTTCCTGCATGAGTACACAAGCAAGCCTCGCCGAGTGATGGTACAATCTCCACTATTGATCTTGCAACTGATCTCCATTAATAAAATCATAAATGACAGCTAAAGGATGGAAGGTAGGTTTACCTATGTCAGAACTGCTAACCTGATAAAGAAGAGAAAACACAGGGTACATTGATAACATTGCTTATGATCACCAAAAAACTTATTAGCATATTTATTTTATTGTGTTATTTGTGAAGATATTCTCTCATTAGCATATTTAATGTTTTGTGTTATTAGTGAAGACATTCTCTCATGGTTAGGTGATTAAATTTCAATTGTATTTTCCTTTATTTTCATTTGCATTTGCCAGTAAATAGGCAATGTAGCTAGTGTTACAACACCACAAGTTCGCCCACTCTCCCCTCCTAATATGAGGACATATTCTATTCTTCTTTGGGTATAGAAAAAAACCGCATGTAACATCCAAAATATTAAATACCTTAGCCACATGGTTTTTCAGATAAGAATACTACGTGTTTTCAGATTAACCGGGTCAATCATGCCGCCGCGTCACGTGTATAAGCGCCGCTACACTAAAGTAAGAAATTCTATTCATTTCGATTAGTCATACCACCTACTTCAAATTATGTATTAGACATTGATATATAGGAACATGGTGACAACATGAAATTAAGTGCATCATACTTTATGTATAATTAAGTACAGTAAATCATAGCTGATTCACTATGTCATCATGAAAGGAATAATGTTAAGATGCAAGAAAAGCCTATACAATTTATTATAAACATTATATATGGTCATGAAGGAACATGATAATATAAGCAATGTTCATATTAGAATATGAGAAATTCTACTTTTTTTGTTAGACATATTACGTAGATAAATATATACAATCCAAATTATGCAACATATATTGGTACATCCAAATTATGCAACATATATTGGTACATCCAAATTATGCAACATATATTGGTACGAAGAAACTTGATAGATGTTAATATATGAAATCGTACCTTTAGAAAGGTGAAATTAGTAGACTGAATATATTGTTTATCATCATATTACAAATAATTTATTTTAAGATATAAGAAACACTCTAAGGAATTCCCCTATGCAAACAAGTAAGAAGAATTTAAGTACATGAAATAGAGGATCAAATAATTAGATATTTATGTAACAGAAAATCATGTTATGGAAGATTCATCACCTTAACACCAGTAACACCAAGACAAGACATAGATTATAAGGGTGATACAACAACAACACTGAAGACTTTATACCACTATAGTGGGGTCGGCTATATGGATCCTTTGTCGCCATTGTGCCCTATCTTTTGTCATAATCTCACTAATGCCTAAGTACATCATGTCTTTTCCTATAATTTTATTCCAAGTATTTATTGGTCTACCCCTCCCTCATTTAACATGCCTAGTGACTAAACTCTCATAGGTGCCTCTAATGGTCTCCTTTGTACGTGTCCAAACCATCTAAGTCGAGCTTCTTGCATCTTCTCCGCAATTTGTGCTACTCTTGTCTTAACCCAAATACATTCATTCCTAATTTTATACATTCTAGTGTGTCTGAACATCCACCGAAGCATTCTCATCTCCGCAACTCCCATTTTTTGCTCATGTACACAATTCACTGCCCAACACTCATAACCATAAAGCATTGCGGGTCTAATTGCAGTACGATAAAACTTGCCCTTAAGTTTTAATGGTACTTTATGATCACATAAGATCCCTGACGCGCCTCTCCACTTCAACCAACCCGCTTGGATTCTGTGTGTCACATCTTTATCAATACCTCCGTCCTTTTGAACTACCGATCCAAGATATTTAAAACACTCATTACGGGAAATATCTTGTTCACCCAACTTAATAACAAAGTTTTGTCCTTCTTGCACTGCTAAATTTAAGCTCCATATACTCTGTCTTTTCCCTGCTCAACCTAAAATCTTTTTTTTCTAAAGTGCCTCGCCAAGATTACAAAAACTTTATAGTTTTGGTAGGAACCTAGATATCGTTTTGGTGGATTAAAATATTACGTATTTATTAATATATTTTTATTTTAAAATTAAAAACACTAAAATTCAAACAAAAAAAAGAGTGGTTTTAAGTATTTCATTTGGTAAATTTAGAGGTTACCAAATCTAATTTTTAGCCAACTAGAAATAAAGAGAAAAATTGCTCAATTTCGAACCAGCTCAATTCGGTTTCGAGCCGACTCGGAATCGAGTCATTTCGAGTCGAGCCGATTCGACTCAAAATCGATTTCGATTTCAAGTTGATTTTGAGCCGAGTTCGATTCGAAAATTTTGATTTCGAACCGAGCCCAAATCGCTCTAACTTGAATCGATATCAACCCTAGCGTTGCATCATTCAAAATTCATATTTTGAATTCTAGGTGCCAACCAAGTATCCGAATTTTGAATTTTATGTTCCATATTACAACATCCAGGAACAAAAAAAATCAACATTTTGAACATTTGACAAGTAGAGTAAGTTAGTGGACAGGCAAAGAAGAGAGAACGATAAGGGTTGTGGTTGGTTGAAGGTTATCTGTGTAGTTTAAGCGTAGAACTTGGGAAGCACTCAACAAGAATGAAACCAGCCACCATGGAACTGCAAAACCCACTCCTTCAACCAAACACAGGCCTTATTGAGTCCTAAAACCAGCCACCATCTTCGGATGAAAACTCCACTACATCCCTTAATAGTCCGCAATAACCTAGTTCTCTCCTCCTAGTCAGTGATTGGAATACACTAGATTTATTTTTCTTATAGGGTAATCTATAGCTTGTACCTATTTCTCACTGCTTGATTACGATTACGTGTCCATATGCGTGTGATTGAGTAATTGCTACGACCATGCTTGTCTAATAATAGCTTAGTATTCATAGCCCTCTTTTTAAAAGTTGTGTTTATGAGTTTATTTTATAGAAGAGTACAATGCTTAATTTATTATCTTATTAAGCACATCAATGATTTGTCCCTCTTAAATTAAAAATCATCATCAGAACGTGTTTCTCCTTGTTGTGTCTGACTGCGCCACTTAATTCAAAATTCATATTTTGAAATCTAGGTTCCTACCAAGTACCCTAATTTTGAATTATTTGTTCCATATTACAACATCCAGGAAAAAAATAAAATCAATAATTTAAAAATATACAATAAAGAGGAGAAACTACACTGATTTGAAGAGTAAATGAAGGAAAATTGTTCAAATTTATCTATGTAGTTTAGGTTTAAAATTTGGGGAAGCACTCAACAAGAATGAATGCAAATAACAAGTCATAAAGGTTATCCAACCAGTTGGGTGAGACTATTGATGATAATAATAGGTATTACAACTACAAAAATTATATTCAAATATAACAAAAAAAATTTCATAATCATTGACGGGCATTTGTAACATTCAGATTTTTCGTCGATAAGTAGCACACAAAAAGTAAGAGAAGTCTAGCATTCTTGATTTGATCACTAATATGTTAGATGAAATGCATAAATAATTAAAGTAAACATTAAAGCAAGAAGAACAAAGCATAAAATACATTTAACTTGAACACCAAAGAATAACAATGTTTAGTTGATGTCATGAGTATCTAACAAAATATTACAGTGCGGATACTGGAATTGTTGGATTTGGCTTTAAGAGTTTCAACATCAAGTTCCAAATGTTGCTTCCAATTCAAAAGTTGGGCTTCGTCCTGCAAATATTTTTTTCTTTTCAACTGTTATGAACAACTTCCGTAGGTAACAAGGAAAAAGATGTTGAGATGGGGGGTATATCACACCTGCGGAAGCTGAATGGGAATTTTATTTGGAAAGAGCCTAGTCAATTGCTTCATTGTCTTGGGCAGTTCTTTACTTCTTTCATGCATCTTACTGAGATTGTCCTGTAGGATGAGGGCAAACTCATAAATTAATATCTACAAAGGCTTACACCTTAATGGGATTAGCAGACATTGTAAAGATATTTTACACAAGGAAAAATAAGGACTAATTACAAAATTTCAATGGGCTTCACTTCCCCTCTCCATATAAAAATAATCAGTTCCTGATAAAATAGTTATAAGACATTCAAGAAAAACTAAGACCATTGTTAATCCTTTCTAACCTGAATGTGCAATCCCTGCATCTATAATACTGTCCATTTTTAAAATCTAAATCCAATTCACATTAACTTTATGGAACTAGGATCCTCTTTATTTAGAGCAAATGGATACTATTTATTTCAGATATGTTCTTCCTTCATCCAATAGGTTTAAGTAATCTGATCCTTTTTTTATTTTCTATATAGACAATATTTTGCGCTCTTAGATAAATAAGAATCAATCCGGATTGTGAAATGGACCCCTCCATTTGGTCTCATATGAAGAGGATCTCCATCCAGCTTTATAACCCACATATGCAATCAAGTAAAATCCACGAATCACCCCAGCACTTACACCAGAAATCAATATAAAACTGCAACAAATTTGATCAGACCAAAGAAATTAGTGCTAAACAATAGGATACTACTCCAGCAGACAGAGCAAAGCACATCATCTTTACTTATAAATCAGACGGAATAACACTTCTCATTAACAACAGCTTAAAAAATAATAATTTTGTTGTATATGAAGAATACAAAAAAACTATGCTAGGTAAAGGTACATTCCAAATTACGCACTAACCATTCAAAAACAATACCAATTTTGTATCTATAAAGAGTTACTAAAAATACCTATATTGGAACATTCAAAAGTATAATACATATACTTTATGTTTCTATTAAAAATACTCCTTTATATGTCTCACTTCTAACAAGTCATGAATGAATTTAAATTCAATATAAAATTGATCGTCTAAATTTTAATTGCATAATACATACTTTGTCACCCTCGCACATTTGCCGGAGGAGCCACCACTTGTCGGGACCACCGAAACGCGCATTTGGAAATCGCCAAATTATTTCGTGCAATTAATTAATTGATTAATATTAATTAGATTAATTGATTAATATTAATTAGATTAATTCATCTCTATTTATATTCTTGATAACTTTAGAGAGGTTCTTCATCCAAGTGTTGGCAAATGGCAACTTGGCAAGCATTTCACTGTTTGTATACATTTTCAACACTTGCATTGCATGCTAACTTATGTAGTCCCGTCCAGCCCTCCAACTCCTCTCCAAAAGTCCTTGTTTGGATTAATCACTAACACTTGCATTGCATGCTAACTTATGTAGTTATGTTCTTTTGGTTTTCTTTAAAGGTGCTATGTATTGTTTTCTTTTGGTAAAACATCTAAATTTTTTTGTAGAATTAAGCAAGGTAGTAATAGTGGTTTATAAGAGCTCATATTTGTTGATGATGATCCAAATAAACAATTATGGAGGTCTGTCACTAAGTTAGCTACTCATGGTGAGGTGGACGACAATTTGTCATGGAGTGTATTTTTTGTGAAAAAATTTTTATAAGTTTTATCAGAATGAGTGAAGTTTCAAATATCATGATATCCTCCTTGAAAGCGATAAAGAAATTAAGGAAAGGGTGTGAAGCAATTTTGGTTATGCTAAAGAGGAGTGATACAGTGAAAGGTGAACTGACTGCAGTTCCTGTAGTGTGTGATTTCCTTGATGTCTTTCTGGGGAGTTACCAAGGTTACCTCCACTTCAAGAAGTTGAGTTCACCATTAATTTAGTGGAAGGAGCAGAATCTGTGGCAAAAACACCATACCGTATAGCTCCCAAAGAAATGACAGAATTGAAAAGCCAGTTACAGGAATTATTAGATAAAGATTTCATACGTCCAAGCACATCACCATGGAGAGCCTCAGTGCTATTTGTGAAAAAAGATGGTTCGCTACGATTGTGTATCGATTACAGCGAACTTAATAAGTTGACGATCCGGAATCAATATCCGCTACCCCAAAGAAATGGCAGAATTGATGATTTATTTGATCAATTGGTTAATGCAAAAGTATTTTCAAAATTTGACTTGAGATCGGGTTATTATCAAATGAGAATCAAGAAAGATGATATTTACAAAACTGCTTTTAGTACGATGTACGGACATTTTGAGTTCGTAGTTATGTCGTTTGGATTAACAAACGCGTCAGCCGTATTTATGGATTTAATGAACCGGATATTCAAGGACTTCCTAGACAAATTCGTTACTGTATTTATTGACGATATTTTGATATATTCAAAGGACAATGAGAAACACGCAAAACACTTACAGATTGTGCTGCAAATATTGAAGTACAATGTTTTATATGCAAAATTCTCTAAATGTGAGTTTTGGTTGAAAGAAATCTCTTTATTGGGTCATGTCGTTACAGAATATGAATTATTTGTAGACCCAACAAAGGTAGAAGCAATTATGAACTGCCCAAGACCAATTTCTATAACAGAAATTCGGAGTTTCCTTGAATTGGCAGGTTACTATAGGAAATTTATAAAAAAAAACTTTTCAGCTACTGCATTACCACTGACGAAATTAACTCGAAAGAACATTCCTTTTGTGTGGATTGATGAATGTCAACAAGCATTTGAAGGATTAAAAGAAAAATTGACAACAACACTAGTGTAGGTTATGTCGTATGGCAATGACGGTTTTCAAATTTTTAGTGATGCATCGTTGAAAGGCCTTGGGTGCGTCTTAATGCAAAATGGTAAAGTTAGTGTATGCATCACGACAATTGAAAGATGCTGAACGTAATTATCCGACTCACGATTTGGAATTAGCAGCAATTGTGTTTGATTTAAAATTTTGGCGACATTATCTTTATGGTGTCCAATGCGAAATTTTTACGGATCACAAAAGTTTGAAATATATCTTTTCCCAGAAGGAAATTAACATGCGACAAAGGCGATGGTTGAAACTAATAAAAGATTACGATGTTGCTGTTAAATATCATCCTGCCAAAGCTAATGTTGTGGTTGATGCACTCAGCAAAAAGAATTTAACATCCATGATTGTAACAATAACAGAGCAAAAGGGTTATTGCGAGATCTACAAAAGTTAGAGCTGCTTACCTGCATCACTACCTCTCAAACTCAAAGCTTATTTTTCAATTGTCTGAGAAACATTCACTTAAAGAAAGAGTAAGAAAGGTGATGAATCAGGAACCTATTTTTGTGAAATTTTAGGAAAAGATTAAGAGTGGTCAATCAACCGCATTTGTAGAGAATGATGGGTTGTTATTTTTAAATGGAAGATTGTGTATTCCGAACGTCAATTCTATTCGATCTAAACTACTTTATGAAGCGCATCATACAACCTATTCAATACACCCTGAAAGAACAAAGATGTATCAAGACCTCAAACAGGAATTTTCGGTGGCCAAGAAAGAAGACTGATGTCATCAAAAATATTGTCAAGTGTCGTACTTGCCAACTTGTAAAAGCAGAAAATCAGAAGCCTGACGGATACTTGCAATCCTTACCCATCCCAGAGTGAAAATGAGAAGATATCATTATGGATTTTGTCATGGGGTTACCAAGGAGCAAGGCAGGAAATAATGGTATATGGGTGATTACGGATCGACTCACAAAAGTTGCACGTTTTATTCCTATGAAAAATGACAGTCCAGTTCAAAAATTAGTCGATCAGTACATTTGATAGCATTGTGAAATATCATGGAATTCCCTGATCTATTATTTCTGACAGAGATGCGCGCTTTACATCTGATAGTTGAAGTTAGTACAGGAAAGATTGGGAACGAGATTACCGTACAGCACAGCATTTCACCCACAAACTAATGGTTAGTCCGAGCGAACCATTCATGAGAAAAATATTTATCATTGGTAGAATTTTCTTATAATAATAACAACCAATCAAGTATTCAAATGACATCATTTGAAGCGTTGTATGGGCGGAGGTGCCGCACCGCATTAAGTTGGGCAAAAGATGGTGAACAAAAGTTATTCAAAAAAGAACGAGTGGATAAACTAAATGATAAACTTGCGACTGTGCGAGAAAGGTTGAAAGTAGCGCAAAACAGACAACAAAAATATTATAAAGCCAGATATCGAAAGTTTGAATTTAATGTGCGCGATATGGTATGCCTGAAAATAAGACCTTTCAAAAGAGCTTCGTGAATTCGTCGACTTGGGAAACTGAGTCCATGATATGTAGGACCTTTCCCAATCACCGAAAGGATTGGAGAAGTCGCATATCGCTTGGTGTTATCTGATGCTGTTCAGAATCTCCACGATGTATTCCACGGGTCTTATTTGAGGAAATACATAGCATATCCGGAGAAAATAGTTCCTTCTGAGCGGATTCAAATTGAAGCTGACCTATCAAGTCCAGCAGAGCCATACAAAATAGTGAATTGGCAGAACAAGCAACTCCGAAACAGAGAAGTTCGATTTGTCAAAGTCTGGTGGAAAGTACACAGTGAACAAGAAGCTACTTGGAAAAAAGAAGAGATAATGCACGACATTTTCCCCTTTCTATTCGAGGAAGATGTTGAATGAAGATTTTCGCGGACAAAAATCCAATAAGGAGGGGAGAATTGTGACGTCGCGTAAAATCGTACAAGTAATTTTTCTTATATAAGCTATGATATAACTAGTTGTTAATGTTATGATATAAGCTATGTGTACATAATTAACCGGTGGGAGGAGGAATAGACCGGCACTAGGCGGTCAGGTCGTGTGTGTCACAAAATTAGAGCTCGGCATCGGGTAAAAAGGGGGAAAGAGCAAATCCCACACTTCATTTCTTCCTCTCTCACCCGACAGAAGCCAACCAGACCGACGAAAGCCGCACGATAGCCGATCGCTCCTGCCACCTCAAAACTCTTTTGTTTCTCTTGATTTCTTTTCCTAAAGCAAGGTAATCTCTTAATCTCCAGTCCTTTTGTTCCGTTTACAAAGATCTTACACGGAGTTAAACCGAGATAAAACCCTAGGGTTGAGATTTTGAATTTTCCTTAACCATTTTCTTCTATAATGTTTCTGTAATGGATTATGAGGCTACAATCTAGAATTTCGTGCAATTTATGTGCAACCCTAAGTACCTCTCTCATGTAGGAAAAGCTTTACACATTAGGGCATAATTAATTTAGGGCTTGCTAGCATGCATATGTTATTTAGTGTAGAATTAATGTAGATTATTGCAAAAGGAGTGTTATCTGTTGACTCCAACTCCCTAATTGGAGGCAAGTGATTGCTCCAATTCACCCATTTGAGGTAGGAATTGCTTAGGGATTGCTACCCTTCCCTAAATAGGTGAGAAATCCTAATTTATAACTTAGGGCAACAAAACTCTAAGCCATTAAGGGGATTATTTGATGTTCTTAACATATTTAGGGATGTTATATTATAGGGAATGACGTCACAAGACAGTGGTAGATGCAATGAAGAATGAAGGAGGGATGAAGACAAGGAAAAGGTACGAGAAACTGATCAATGCAAGAATAAGGGCAAGGATAAAGTAGGGGTGAGTTCTTCATATGCAAGTTATTATGTGCCCTTTATTACTGATACTGTGCTTACATTTATAACAAGATAAAATAAGATTAGAAGCCATGTTATAAGATAGGATTATACGCAATGTAAACAAGGAGTCATTATGCAATTAAGCCTTAAGAGAAATGTAAGCATGAAAGAAAAAAAAGGAAAAAGGAAAAAGAACCCGAGTAATGGGCTATATAAAACGTTAACCCAAATTGGAAGATGGGAGAATAATCTTCCTTCATTGTGCGATTTAAGGGCACGAATGGTAATATGTACATGTGAGACAAGGGCACGAGAAACTATTACATTATGTGTGAGATAATGACATTAAATTTACGTTTCATATAACCCACACTCAAAAGTGAATTAACTTTACGGCAAAGCAAGTTAGAAGCAAATAACAAGAGAAACTATGGATAAGGAAAGATGAGTCATTATAGGCCTGAAAATAAAATGAAAGAAATATGCATAAAAATAAAACTATCATATAAGGAAAAGTAAGAATTCACGTAATCCTTTGACTAATAAAACAATAAAACTAAACAGGTCAAGTAAGAGGCGGTTCCAGCCACCAGTAGTCAGCATCCTCCATGTACTCCTCCCCAGGAGAAGAGATATCGACTTTGGGTTGAAGTCGCGACAGCAGTGTTCGGCGTCCTGGATGACCACAGGTTGAGGTACAGAGACCCAGAGTGCCCCTATGAGGAGTTCCAGCTTTATTTTATGTAGTGTCAGTAGTTCCACTCATGATATATATGTTTGTACATGTTAGCTGTATGTTATGAGTTAGTTGTATACATCGTATTGGTAAGCCCTTTTTGTTGTTTAGTGCTACCTTTTTGGACTCATGTATATGTATTAGCAACTTGTAATGAAATGAAATGGTTTTATTACGTCAAAATATTTTATTTCTCGTACTCTTTCATATACTGCTGTACTCTGAATGTTCGTACCTTGCTCATTATGAAATGCTAAGATGTAGCGGTAGCCGTAAGGGGGCCGTTACAAATTTAACAAACGTGTTCGAACATGTCGAATATTAGTAGTTTAAGAGAATGGACGAGTCGCATGTCGTGTCGCGTGTCGGTGTCGGTGCAACATAGCATGTATTAATGTCCATTTAACACTTGAGCTTTTATCGCGTTATAGTGGAATCGGCTATACGGATCTTGTCTCCATTGTGACCTATCTTTAGTCATAATCTCACTAATGTCTAAGTACAACATGTCTTTCCTTATAGTTTCATTCCAAGTCTTTATTGGTCTACCCCTTTCCCGTTTAACATGTCTGGTGACTAAACTCTCACAACACCTATCAGGTGCCTCTAATGGTCTCCTTTGTGCGTGTCCAAACCATCTTAGTCGAGCTTCTTCCATCTTCTCTGCAATTGGAGCGACTCCTGTCTTATCCATGAAACATTCATTCCTAATTCTATCCAGTTTTGTGTGTCCAAACATCCACCGAAGCATTCTCATCTCCGCAACTCCCATTTTTTGATTATGTACACAATTCACTACCTAAAACTTAGAACCATAGAGCATCGCTGGTCTAATTGCAGTACGGTAAAATTTTCTTTTAAGTTTTATTGGTATTTTACGGTCACATAAGATCCCTGATGCGCCATTCCACTCCAACCAACCAGCCTGGATTCTATTTAACTAAGCTACATACACACAAAATAAGTAATGATGGTTCGAGACTGCGCATTTTTCAAATATTTTAAGGCCACCCATACCCTCAATCCACCCCAAATCAACTCCCAACCCACCCTTGCATAAAAACAAAAGTTTCTTTAGAACAGGTAGCTGGAGGAAAGGTAAGAATGAGTGTTGGAGAGTAGACTAAACGAACAAGAAGCTAAATTTTGTTTTGAGCAAATTTTACAAAAGAATGTGGAAGTAGAGCATGAAAAGATAGAAATATAAGACAAAGAATACCGGGAAGGCAAAGTCTAGCAGAGCAGTTTGGCTGCTGCCAAATTTTGTGAAAAGAAGTCCACCGGGATGTGACTACAAGACATATTAGAAAAGCATTAATAATCTAAAGAATTGGGAGAACCTCGAAAATTAATTATCTAATATGCCAGAAATTAAGTAGCACCTACCTTTTCTTTTCGGTTATCCATTTGTATATGAGATCCGATCAGCAAGATACCTGCGGGAAGAGATTCAACTTTGTTCTTGAAAGATGCATATGAATCTACACCACCTCCCATAGATTTCTCTACATCCTTCAGTAAAATTATCAGCGGACCATTTTTACTTTCTTCGGCGACCACCTGTACGACAAAAAATGTAATACTGAAAATGGTAATAACAAAAGCAGTTGAATATAGAGGCAAAAAGAACGTGAAAGAGTATAACCTACCTCCATTAACTCATTGACAGCAACTTTTTCAGAATCCTCTCCTCCAGTGCAATCCAGTCGAAGCATGTCAGCTAACAGGAGAAAATTCAAACACACAAGAAAATCAAGCATGCAAAAGTAGTAACTACAAAAAAACAAATGTCAGCTGAAAATTACCACTACAGAAGAATCCGTGATCTTCTTCACAAAGCCCTCCGAGATCATTTCCTTCCACTATTTGTCTATCAAATCTAACCCCAACTTTGGACGATCCATTTTCTTCATAAGCAAGCATAACCTTACCACGAAACCCATTATGGGGACCCCTGAAATATAATTGGATCATAACTTTGCATAACCGGGAGGGATTGGGAGTAATAAAGAAAGTTAAAAGAGATTTCATTGAATGGAACCATGCAGAGCTTTGTTCTCTAGAACAATACACTACTCATATGATCTTAAAGATGTCAAGCAAGAGCATACCTTCATGCAAAATAAGAATATTGAATTAACCACGATAAGCATTTGAAAAATTCAGTCTTGGAAAGTTTTCGAAACAGGAAAGTCTATGATTTGCTTCCAAGTTGAAAAAGAATTTTAGTGCATGCTAAAACAGAAACCCAAACGGCCCATGCACTTTGAAAGAATGTGCCACTAAAGGAATCCATCAAAGTACTAACAAACTAAAAACTGACAATTTGCAATGTAGGGTGCATTTGGCGGGGCGGATCCCGCGTAGTTGTGAACGGCCACGTGCGGCCGCCGCTCATTTGGCGGGGCCGCGGACAGGCGGTGGGATCTCCCCGCCCCGGAAAATCCACAGATTTCCACCGCAGGGAGGTCACCGCGGACGTGGCAACCTCCGCGCGGATGACGTCCGCGGGAAAACCGCATTCCCAAACGCACCCACTGTCTATTTATTATGGATAACACCGTACAACCAAAAATGAATTTAATTGTTAAAATACTAACCAATAACAAATGTTTGCAATTGCAATTTCTAAATACATCGAGACGATGTTCATGTGAAAGCAGAAAAAAAAATACTGCATACAAAAATTTGACTGCCAAGGGCATCAGAGTGTAATTTAAAAATTCAAAGATTTGAAGCCAAAACCGTACCTTTGAGATGGAAAAGGTAGTCTAGATGAAAGCATCTGTCCTACAAACTTCACTCTATCACCTAAACAAGCACAACCAACAATAAAATGAGTGTCCAATGAAGTAGCTAAACAAAAATAAAGAGTAATTACATCATGCATTAAAGCATAGATGAGCCGAACTATGAGTAAGACAATGAGGTCGAGGGAGTGAGTTATGGATCATTAACTTAAAAAACCTATGTTAATTTGAAGGAATTAATTTGATTTCATGTCGGTAAAATCCACTATGGAAGCAGTTTTGTTCCAAGGAAATTAATGGAATAGTACAGAGAGCATGGAAAGAATTTTCATATGGTATTAGTGACCTTGAAAAAGCACATGATTGAGTAATACGATGATTGATTTGGAGGGCTCAAGGAAGAAAAACATGTGCCAAAGGTATAAGAATATGTATGATGGAACACTGATTAATATAATTAGTAGTTGTGCAGCAACAAAAGAGTTTTCAACTACAGTATGTTTACATCAAAGATCAACATTGAGTTTATATCTTTTTTTATTACGTATGGAAATGCTTATAAAATTCTCGTGTGACATACTTTAGTGGATGCTTTTTGCATATGACTGATTCAACTTTGTAAGAAATTTACAAAAATGAATTATTTAAAAGATAGAAAGACCATAACTAATAGACAAAGTCAAATTACATAATATGCAATTTTAGTGAGAGTGTTGTTAGCAATTTTAGTGGGATTGATTTGGAGGGCTCAATATGAAAGTTTTTCAGGATGATTGGTCTAGATTAAGTTTAATACCTCAGGCATCAGTAAATGGAAACAAAAAGAAAATAAGGATTCATAAAGGAGACCTCAAATAGGTAGGATAAGTCTATTGATGATGATGACTTTAAGCATAAAATGAAAAATTAACACTGCCATCTCTTCTAAACAATCCAACGATTCCAACTAACTTATCCAAAAAAGAAGTATTTGACATTATCATAATTTCAAAAGGTAGGGTACCTTCTTTGAATGTGTAACTCTTTGAGGATGCTGTTGAAGACTCCTGCTTTGGCAATGATTGGCAATTTAAACTAGATGTTCCTACAATATCAGCCTCCACACTGGACGCTGGTTTTCTATGATGAATAGTATCGGTTAATGCAGATCTCTGCTTAGTAAAGCCGCCTGATTTCTCAGTTCTCCCACCTTCTTTAAGAAGTTCTGAATCTTTTGATGACAAAACCTGAATTCATTTGATAGCGTGTAAAGTAAAAAAATCATGTATGGACCCACTAGGATTCCTTAATCATTGAAATAATTGGCAGAGAATGTCATGTCCCAGTATAAACACATGAGAATGACACGCAAAGTTAAAAAAAGTTAGGCTTCAACTAGTTTTCAGAAAAGGCCTGGATAATAGAGATTACAAGAACCAAATTAGAGTTGACTTACACCAGGTAACGACAAGGAATCTATAATGAGTAATCGAACACCATAGTGCTTGGCCAAAGCCTTTGTCAAAGTTTCTTGATATATATCAGATCCTGCATGCAAACAACAAATATCTTTACAGAAATTATGAAAGCTTACAATAGATTAAACAAAAATGAAATAAAACAGTGGCCCCAACCTGCAGGACCAGAAAGCAGTATCCTCGGGCTTAAGGATGAAATGTTAGCAGAGTATTTTATAAATTCCTTGCGCTCCAGATGTATGTAGGCACATGATAAAAGAGCATTTTTTGTATGTTCGCTGGATGATATTGAAGAAGGGAAGTGTTAGATTGAAATACAATAATAGGTTTCGAGTGTATGACGCAAACTCGGATAATGCATGAACACCCACAAGTAACTCGTGAATTTAACAATTATAGTTGTGTTACATACGAATTTAAAGACGTGTGAAAATAGTCATAGACAAGAAATTTCTGTCTATGAGAAATAACAGAAGACAATCCCAACGATACAAGACTGACAATGAATTTACAAGACTCACAATGAATGACAGGTATCCAATAAATTTAGGGAGTAATGGTTGTATATAACTTGACAAAATCACAAGCCGGTAAAATTATAACAGCAATCAAAGAAACTATGACGGGTAAATAAAAGAGAATGTATTCATCAAAATTCGAGCTGTGAGGTCTTACAGATCAAGTAGATTCATACTCTAAGACCTTATAAGAGTAATTCAATATAAACACATGCTCGGTGTGTGTGTTTGGTTGTGGCCGATGGGATGTTCTTTACAGTGATGGGTGTTAAGCTCCTTTAAAAAGACTCAGGGATGTTCCAACTTCCAAAGAATAGTTACAATGATGTCAGCTATTTTCAGAGGTCGAAAGACATGATCATCCATTACTGGAGGCTGGAGTTCGTGAGGTGTTTTGAACACCATTTTCCAAGTGTCATCATCTCGTATCTGCATCTGATCATATCCTAACTTGAGATGTAGTTTGAAGAATATATATACATGCTTCAGTTAATTGGGAAGACCGTCTACCTGAGATAATAGATATATGCTTTCGATCGTTATTTTGTTATGTGTGGGATAGTTGATGCACGTCTGTCAACTACAGTTTTCTTAGGCACCATCACAATTGGAGAATCTCAGGGAAAGAAACTCATCTTCGCACCGGCTTGTCAGAAAACGTTTCAAGATTCTAGCTTGATTTTATCATTCTCCAATAAAGAATGCATGTATATCTGGTCTTCAACTAGTGAGTTCATGGTGTAGAATATGCTGAAGTTTGTGATCAAGAATATTGGCATTAGATAGCACAAAAAACACGACGTTGAACATGCTAAATGAATCCTCGAGTGTCATTACACCTTCCAAACTCTATCCATACTATAATTTTAAATTTGATTTTAGCAAATTGCCATAGAAATCGAAATATCTTCCAAGCTATGAGATACGCCACTTAAAGATTGGACCAATTGGCTTCAGAACTCAAATTAATGTTTCAGTTAATTTTTATTATCCATTCATTGGTAATTCATATTGGTTTCTATCCATAGTTGGTGATGTGGAACTGAATAGTCGCAGTTTCCTTGCTCTATGTTCCCAACTGATAGTTACATTAACATTTACTGAATTTCCTAATACATGGCTTTTTCTGGAGGTAGCAATACAAACACGAGTTAAGAAATGTAAGAACAACAATCTTTCTTAACATCTTCTGCGTTCAGAAACTAAAAAATTTATTGTGGCAATTTAACATGCTATAGTGCAACTTGTTTACTTCTGCAACTATATGTTAATTTTGTGATCCGATTCATTTACTTTCAATATTTCACATTTTTTACTTGACCTCAATCATTTCTCTCTCCAAAAAATTTGCACACCAGAATGCTAGTCTCTTTCACTTTCTCACTACATCATGCCTTTTTATCTTTAGATCTCCATTCTTCTAATGTTCTCAATCCATGTTTTTCTTTTCCACCCATCTCTTCTTGATAAGAACCGTGACACACATCAGCCTACATGATGATCGAGCAGTCCATTTTATGCGGATCGACGGTCCTAGATTTTTTGTTTTGTTTTTATTTATTTATTTTTATTTCATGACTTTTGAGGGTTGTCAAGATCGAAGATTCATGACCGTCCATGATGGCTCCGTAGTTTATAAATATGGACGGAGAATTCAATTTGAAGGTATTGAAAGATTGAGTAAAGAAAAGATTCCTCCTTTCGATTACCCGGTGCCAAAGCCGGAATTCAAGTGCCGAAACTTGGAAGTTATCTCTTCCTCAACCCCTCTACTTCTCCTGACCGGCCATCCCTCCTTCACTTTCCTTGGTAGGACCCTTCTTCCCTACCTCCCATTAGATGACCATCGCCATTACCTCAAACTCCCCTCCAAAATCCCACCACGACCTCCCACATCCACTTCCATCCATCTTCAGTTTTCCAACGATCGCAAGAAAAAATCTCCGGCCACTTACGTCAAGCCACCATCACCTCCACCAGTCCCTACATTTTTTGTTTCCTGGTGATCGGTGAAAACCACCTACGGCCATTTCCACCACCTCCAGCGACCACCTTCGGCCAACCTCCACCCCCACCGCCACATAACCGTCATAACTATCTCCAACTAACCTCATTATCGCCTCTTTCTAAAGTTTTGGGCCACTAACCCCTAAATTTCCTCTCCTCCCAATACCCCACTCTCCCACTTATCCCTCATTCCTTAACGTGGAGCCACATTTTCAGCCTCTAACAAAACTCCCCACTCCTCCCATTCAGCATCCCCCTCTCCTCTCGCATGGATCCTCATTCTCAACCCAAACCAACCCCCACTTCTCCCAAAACAGCAGGCGTCCCACTCCCTTCACCCCCAATCCACTGGCAGCCGTAAGAACCAGTCCAGGAAGGCACCAAACAGCAGGCTCTGCTGGAAACACCTTCCAACAGCCATTTCCAGCATCCCTTCCCTCTGAACTGCCATACAGACCTCCAACAGCCTCCCAGCCCCCTGTCCACTACCTAAAATACTATCCAGGAGAGGCAAAATTGCCGGCAGCCCTCTAGAGCAGCCTTTCAGCCACCCAGCTTCTCTTCTCCTCACCCCATGCACCCAGAAAATCTCCTCCCTGCACCTGAAATAAACTACAGCTATCCAAGATTCAATTCCACATTTCCCTGCCGTATTAGGGGCTGGTTTCCAGAGCTGGGAGAATTTCTTGATGGTTGGGTGTGTGGAGCAACACCCAACCCTAAACCCCCAAACGCTGCTAAAAATTCATTCCAACAAACCAAATTTGTTGCTCCACAGTCCACACTCCCAACTAACCAGAAACTCTCCCAGCTCTGGAAACCAGCCCATGGAACAAAATGCAGCACACGTTTATTTGATTCTACAGCCATTCAGTACCTCAAGACAGCCCCTACCACCCACCCAGCTGCTGCCCCCCTGTCAACCAGTCCTGCAGCGGCCAAGTTTCAGCAAAATGAGTTTCCTTCAGAGGTCTTAAACCCATCTATTGCTTCATTCCCAGCCACCAGCAACTCACCAGAGATCCACCAAGCTCTCTATTTCCAAGTTGTGTAAGTTTCTAGCTTGATGTCTGTTACGTGCCCCGGATTGCGGTAGAAAGGAGGCACGGATACAAGGGAAAAACCCTAGAATGAAGGAGAAGATGAGAAGAACTAGAGAGAGAGAGAGAAAATACAACTTGATTAATATCTTGCATGTCATACAAAGACCCCTTGAGTCCCTTTAAATAGAACTCATAATAGCATGATTTTAAATACAACACATACGCTAAAATATTAAATGACTCCACACATACGACACGACTCATAATAATAATAATATAAGATAATCAATGGAGGACCCGTAACACTCCATCCGTCCTTCAAAACGAGCTTGTCCTCAAGCTCGTGCACCATGCGGGTGGCCGGATCATCTGGTACCTTGATCTCCCTCCAGAACAATGCGCGGTAACGCATAACGGCGGCGTCGGCAAGGAGCGGCGGCACCATCGGGAAAATGGGCGGCAGATGAAATGGCTTCGTCGAGACTGCTAGAGGGACTGTGAGCAGCAGCCACACGGAGGTCGGAGGGCCGACATGCTGCAGTAGGAAAGGATCTGTCGGGGTCGATGGAGCAGGTGCCAGCAGCAGAGGTGGTGAGGTGGCCGGTGGGAGCGGTATGGTAGGGGGCGGCGGAGCAAGAGCTGACGGAGGCGGTGATGAGTCGGTCAGAGGAGCCGGTGGAGGAGACAATGATGAAAGTGGTGGAATGGTGGCAGCTGCGACAGGCAGAGGCAGCTCAGAAAGAGGCGGCACCACCCCTAGATGACGAGGAGATGACACCGACAAGGCATGGGCCGGCAGAGCAAGTGGTGGTGATTGCATCCTCAAAATCGGGGGAATTGGCAGCAACGGCAGCGGAGTTGTCGTCCTCGACCCATTGTGGATGTCAGCAATGAGTTGCGTCGAGGCGGCCCGAAGGGAGTCCCGAAGGTAGTCCAGGAGCGCGGCGATCTGAGCAGAGTTTAATTGCACATGCGCCATAATTACGTGATCTTTAAGAGTTAATTAATCAAGAGGTTGATTAATCAATTAAGAATTGGTAGGATGCATGGGATGGTAGCGTGCAGGAGCGGGAAAATTTGGGTGGACTTTAAAAAAATAATAAAAATGATAGGATGGGTAAATGACAGGTTGTTGATGTGAAAAGGAAGAAGATAGGATGGAGAAATGACAGGTGGTTGGCGATGGGCTCAAAGAAGATCGTGCGACTCTATAGCGCAGAGGGAGGGGGATGCGGGATCGGGCGGAGCAAAGCTGGCCAGTGCGAGGACGAAGCAGGTGGCTCGTGGGGGCTGCCGCTGGGGAAAAGATGAAGACTGTGCCAGGCGCCGACGGGTTGCGGCGCTAGATAGTCGAGCAGATGAGGGAGATGAGTCCGGGAAGATAATAAAGCGTTGATGGCTGCGTGCGATGTCGCCCTGTTTTTTTTTGGCGTGAAGGGGTTGTCGTTGGGGTCGATGAAGACCATACGGAGCACAGGGACGGGGATGGGGCTCGAGCGGCGCTGGAAGCCCACGGTTGTGGGTTTGCTGGAGTCGACTGAGAGGCAGTTGCACTAGCTTGCGGTAAATGGTGGAAGCAGAGCGGCGATGGGTCGGCTGGAAGCAGAATAGTGTACGGGAGGTGCGCTTGCAGGCTGTCGAGGACTCGCGGCGAAGCAGCAGCTGGAGGCTTATGAAGTTGATGAAGAACCAAGGATTGCTTTTGTCATCGACGCCCTGGGGCACAACTTTTAGAGAGGTGTTGATGTGCGTCGGGGGAAGAGGACCGAGAGGGCTATGATACCAAGTTATTACGTGCCCTGGATTGCGGTAGAAAGGAGGCACGGATACAAGGGATAAACCCTAGAATGAGGGAGAAGATGAGAAGAACTACAGAGAGAAGCTAGAGAGATAAAATACAACTTGATTAATATCTTGCATGCCATACAAAGACCCATTGAGTCCCTTTAAATAGAACTCAAGATAGCATAATTTTAAATACAACACATACGCTAAAATATTAAATGACTCCACACATACGACACGACTCATAATAATAATAATAATATAAGATAACCAACGGATGACCCGTAACAATGTCATTTTGTGTCAAATCCCTTCTTGAGGGGATATTAGTTCGTAATTGTAGAGAAATGGTCTCAAACCTTATAAACACTTTTCCATATATCAAAAACAAGTATGAGAACATATATATAGGAGAGGAGAGAGGAGAAGGGTCCTATACAAGAGATGTGGGACTAAAGCACGAGAGAATAAAATGGGCCAAATTAATGGGCCCTTTACAATATATCCTATTTCTCTAACACTCCCCCGCAAGCTGTAGCATACAAATCGTAGGCACCAAGATTGGATAAGAACTGATGGTACAAATGCCGGGGCAATGCCTTGGTTAGGATGTCAGCAACTTGATTAGAAGCGGGAACATGCTCTAGCTCTAACTTCTTTAACTGAACCTTTTCACGGATGAAGTGACAATCAACTTCAATGTGTTTGGTCCTTTCATGAAAAACTGGATTCTTTGCAATGTGGATTGCGGCCTGACTATCGCAAAGTAGAACAGTTGGTGAGGATAAGGTGACCCCTAGATCACCAAGAAGAGCCTCCAGCCAGGTGAGTTCAGAAACAACGGCGGCCATTGCACGATACTCAGCTTCAGCAGAAGAGCGAGCAACAACAGATTGTTTCTTGTTGCGCCATGTAATGAGATTCCCTCCAAAGTAGGTACAAAAACCCGTAGTAGAGCGTCGATCATCCAGGGAGCCCGCATAGTCCGCGTCAGAATATGCAACAAGAGATAGAGAGGAAGATGGTTTATATACCAACCCTTGTCCTGGTGCATTCTTCAGGTATCTGAGGATCCGTTCTACGGCTTGTAAATGAGATCCTCGAGGAGCATGCATATACCGACTGACTACTCCGACAGCAAATGAGATGTCAGGTCTTGTAACTGTCAGATATATCAGTTTTCCTACAAGCCGTCGATAATACTCAGGGTTTGAAAGCAGGTCATCAGAGTCAGACCCGTGGGCACATAGCTTGTGATTGGCATCCATCGGTGTATCTACAGGTTTACACCCGGAGTAGCCAGCATCACGGAGAAGGTCAAGGCAGTACTTTTGTTGGGATAGGACAAGACCATCAGGACGTCTTGCAATTTCAAGGCCAAGAAAGTATCGAAGGTTGCCCATATCTTTTGTTTGGAAAACAGAGCTAAGATGTTGCTTGACCTCGAGTATCCCTTTGGAGTCATCGTCTGTGATTAGGATGTCATCAACATATACCAAAAGGAGAACCGTGCATGTTGTTCTATGTCGAGTGAACAGAGAGAAGTCTGCCGAACTCCTAGTAAAACCAACTGCCTGAACAGCTTTACTGAACTTATCGAACCATGCCCGCGGGGATTGTTTGAGACCATATATAGATTTCTTAAGATGACAAACTCTGGACTCCACCGTGGTCTCAAACCCGGGAGGTTGTTGCATATAGACGGTTGCTTGGAGGTCGCCATTGAGAAACGCATTCTTGATAACGAGTTGGTGCAAGGGTCACCGACGATGCACAGCGACCGAGAGAAGGACGCGAACCGTGTTGAGCTTGGCGACCGGAGAGAAGGTCTCCTCATAGTCGAGACCGTGTTGTTGAGTAAAGCCACGAGCCACCAGTCGGGCCTTAAGACGATCAATCGTCCCATCGGAAGCATGCTTGATGACAAAAACTCATTTGCAACTAACGGTAGGCTGCCCCGGTGGTAGAGGGACCAGATACCAAGTTTGATTCGCCCAAAGGGCGTGCATTTCTTCATCCATGGCAGCACGCCAACCCGGATGTTGCAAAGCCTCCTACACAGAATTAGGAACAGAAATAGAGGACGATGAAGTAGAAAATGTGTGAAGGGTTGGGGACAGGCGATGTAACGAGACATAATTCGCCATGGGATGAGCTGTGGAGATAGGCGCCGGATCAGCAGGCCGCGAAATCACATCGGTAGAGGGAGGCCGTGGCAGGGCATGAGAGCTCGGAGGGCGACGAGAGTACACCTGGATGATAGGCGGTGTAGGACGGATTGGCGGGGGGGTAGGTGTTGGAAGTAGAGGAGGGGAAGGAGACGTAACGGGGGCGACGGGCCGAATGAGAGGAGGAGGAAGAAACGAGTCTGTAGAGAGGGTATGAAAGGGTTGATCTTCCCAAAAGGTGATATCTGCAGAGATGATGAGTTTACCGTTGGCAGGAGAATAGCAGACATATCCTTTTTGGGTGCGGGAGTAGCCAACAAACATCACTTTGGTTGCTCGGGGAGCGAGCTTGTCAGTGGGCGGAGCCAGGTTATGAACATAGCATGTGCATCCAAAGACTCGGGGCGTGAGAGAGAACAGAGCCTTGGAAGGAAAGAGAAGAGTGACAGGAGCCACGAAGTTCAAGGTGGATGAGGGCATGCGGTTGATGAGATGACAGGCAGTAGAGACGACAAAGTTCCAATAGAGAGGTGGAACGTGCATCTGAAACATGAGAGAGCGGGCAGCCTCGAGAAGGTGTCGATTCTTCCGCTCGGCGACGCCGTTCTGTTGAGGAGTATATGCGCATGAGGTCGGATGAACAATACCAAACTCGGTGCAGATATTAGAGAAGGTGCGGCCCGTATACTCCCGCGCATTATCGGTACGAAAAATTTTGACGCAGGTAGAAAACTGAGTACGAATCTCTACCAGAAAGGCACGGAAAGTGGAGGGAAGTTCAGTACGATCTCGAAGTAAATATAACCAGGTAACGCGTGAGTAGTCATCGATAAATGTGACAAAATACCGATAGTCAAAAACACTCGGGAGCTTATATGGCCCCCATGTTGATGCGCGGAAACGGCACCGGGGGCACAACTATCACCGAGGGGGTGTTTGGTCTCACAGGCTAGGAGAGGAGGGAGGAGAAGGTTGCGGGGGTAGAGGAGAAGGAAGCTTCTGAGTGCTCGAGAGGTGAGCAAACAGCTTGTTCAAGGAGGGTTGCGGGGGTAGAGAAGGGCTGCTGAGAGCAGAGGCGAGCCTTGATCAACAAAGAGAGAGTTGATCAAGAGAGGAAGAGGAGGTAGACCAGGAGCGATCGAGCAGACAGTAACCGCGACGGTTGCGCTTGCAGGTTGGTTGCCGAGGAGAGCTGAGATGAGCCGAGGGCAAGGCTTGCAGAGCAGAGGAGCAAGGCTTGCTGAGCAGAGGAGCAAGGCTTGCTGAGCAGAGGAGAGAAGAGGGGGCCGCTAGCAGCGACGACAACACACTTCGCCCGTCGCGGCCTAAATGTCACTATTGCGACGGGCTTTCCTTTGATTAAAAGCTACAGATTACAAGTTTACAAGTACACCTTTACAACAAATCACTAAAGGGGTACAAAGAGAAGCTGGCGGCTAAGGGAGAAGAAATTGCCAGAAAGCAGAGAAGAGAAGCTGTCAGAGACTAAGTAAAAGAGGCTGCCAGAGCAGCTGAAGGACTGGAAAACTGAGTATGCAGAGTCTGCTGGCAAGCTGGAAGAGAGCTGTAGAGCACTGCGCGGACAGAAAAACTGAATCCGCAGAGTCTGCTGGAAGACTGATGACGGACTGCGCGGACAGAAAAATGGAGTCCGCAGGGCTTGCTGTCAAGACTTGTCTCCACCTCCAGGATCCCTGAATGAGAGGCACCAGGGGCTATTTATAGGCCCAGGGAAGTTCTTCAAGAAGCGGGGCCCAGTGACGTCGGCATAACGACCTGCGCGGACTCCGCGGACTGGAAATTGGAGTCCGTCAGGTAGGCGAAGCAGGCTGCAGGAAGCGGAGAACGGAGGCCACCCCCTTGCGGGCGGCCTGGGCGGACTCCGGGGGGAGTCCGCCCGGCAGGGCCGGGGCCGCCCCCTAGCGGGCGGACTCCGGGTGGAGTCCGCCCGGCTGGCCGGGCTGTCCCCGAGTGGGCGGCCTGGGCGGACTCCAGGTGGAGTCCGCCCGGCTGGCCGGGCCGCCCCCGAGCGGGCGGCCTGGGCGGACTCCGGGAGGAGTCCGCTTGGCTGGCCGGGCCGCCCCCGAGCGGGCGGCCTGGGAGGACTCTAGGGGGAGTCCGCCCGGCTGGCCGGGCCGGCCCCGAGCGGGCGGCCTGGGCGGACTCCGGGAGTAGTCCGCCCGGCTGGCAGGAGGAGGCCGCCTCTGGCGGGCGGCCTCGGCGGACGGCGGCAGGAGGCCGCCGCTCCTTGAACGGCAGGGAGACCGGAGCCCCTTGGGCAGACTGGGAAACCGCCTCCTGTGGCGCTGATGGCGGGATCCTGCAAGGAGAAGCATTGCACGGTTAGCGGGCCTAACCGCATGGCCTGCGAGGGTGAGCTATGGGAATAGCCCGCCGTCCCGCAGGGCACGCGGTTGCAAGGGGACCTAGACGGACGGGGAAAACTATCCGCCTACGCTGGGGGCTTGTCGCGATCAAAAGGGAGAATCTAAGGAGCGCGACTAGCCAGCTGGCTACCTTGGGAAGGATCGCCAATTTCTGGGTTAACACCCTAGATATAAGAATGGACTAAGGAGAAGGGGGTATCGCACCGAGTACTAGGGGAGGTAAAGGAGACACGATGTTGTTTGCCATAAATGCAAGACTCGCACCGAAACTCAGAAAGGGAAACATCAGGAAGAGCTTTCTGGAGAATTGGCAGAGGAGCGTGCCCAAGACGACGATGTCATTCAACAGAAGAGATGGTGGAGAGAGCCGTGGGAGAAGGGGAACTGAAAATGTAGAGCCCATTGGACAGCCGCCCGGTTCCGAGGATGTTCCGCGTCTTGCTATCCTGCACGACACAAGAAGTGGAAGAGAAGGTTATGTCGCAATTGAGGTCGTGAATTAGACGACTAATAGAGAGAAGATTAAAAGGAGAGCCAGGAACATGAAGAACAGAGCGAAGTGTAATAGAGGGAGTAAGAGGGATGTCAGCGGATCCAGAGACGGGAGTGGTATCCACATTTGCAACAGTGATGAACTTAGGATGCGCGGAGGCCCGGTAGTGTGGAGGCTGTAGTGGGGTAATGTGGTGCGTCGCACCGGAGTCCAAAATCCATGAGGAACTGTGAACAAGACAGGAGCTTCCGCAATCAGAGATAGACACCACAGAGCCCAGTGGTGGGGTGATTAGTGCGGAAGAAGCACACATCCTGATAGGGGTTGCCATAGACCAGGCCGCAGAGGCCGCAGAGGCCGCAAAAAGCTGAGCAGGTCGCAGCAGACAGGAGAAGGCCGGCGGACAAGAGCAGTCCGCAAGAGAGGAGAGTCCGCGCGACTAGAGCAGAGACCGCCCGGTCAAGGTGTGAAAACACAAGCGGCTGGAGGAGGCCGCGACCAAAGGCGAAGCGGACAGGGAGAAGAAGTCCGCAGCAGGCAGAGGCAAGCCGCGCGGACAAAGAAGAGAAGGCAGGAGACCGCGACCAAGATGCGGGTGAGATAGGAACAACCCGCACGGTCAGGCGGAGCACAACAGCGAACAGGGCAAACCGCGAGTAGAGAGACAAGCGGATGGAGAAGGCAGATGGGCATGCTCCTCTGCCAATTCTCCAGAAAGCTCTTCCTGATGAGGGGAACTGAGAATGTAGAGCCCATTGGACAACCGCCCGGTTCCGAGGATGTTCCGCGTCTTGCTATCCTGCACGACACAAGAAGTGGAAGAGAAGGTTATGTCGCAATTGAGGTCGTGAATTAGACGACTAATAGAGAGAAGATTAAAAGGAGAGCCGGGAACATGAAAAACAGAGCGGAGTGTAATAGAGGGAGTAAGAGGGATGTCAGCGGATCCAGAGACGGGAGTGGTATCCACATTTGCAACAGTGATGAACTTAGGATGCGCGGAGGCCAGGTAGTGTGGAGGCTGTAGTGGGGTAATGTGGTGCGTCGCACCGGAGTCCAAAATCCATGAGGAACTGTGAACAAGACAGGAGCTTCCGCAATCAGAGATAGACACCACAGAGCCCAGTGGTGGGGTGATTAGTGCGGAAGAAGCACACATCCTGATAGGGGTTGCCAAAGACCAGGCCGCAGAGGCCGCAGAGGCCGCAAAAAGCTGAGCAGGTCGCAGCAGACAGGAGAAGGCCGGCGGACAAGAGCAGTCCGCAAGAGAGGAGAGTCCGCGCGACTAGAGCAGAGACCGCCCGGTCAAGGTGTGAAAACACAAGCGGCTGGAGGAGGCCGCGACCAAAGGCGAAGCGGACAGGGAGAAGAAGTCCGCAGCAGGAAGAGGCAAGCCGCGCGGACAGAGAAGAGAAGGCAGGAGACCGCGACCAAGATGCGGGTGAGATAGGAACAACCCGCACGGTCAGGCGGAGCACAGCAGCGAACAGGGCAAACCGCGAGTAGAGAGACAAGCAGATGGAGAAGGCAGAAGCCGGCGAGCTGGAACAGGTCGCGAGCAAGGCAGCCCGCGGACAGGCGGTAGCGGAGAGCAAAGCAGCGGACTGAAGACAGGCCGTGGCGAGAAAGGAGTCCGCAGCGGACAGCGGAGAATAAGAGAGAAGGTGGCCCCACGGAATTTGGAGGAGAGAAGGCTATAAGAAGTAGGGGGTGGATCCACGGGAGAAAGAGAGCAACAGGAGGCAGCGGAAAAGGAGCGGACTGAGAGGGGCAAACCGCAGAGTCAAGCGGATAGAAACGAATAGCCCGCGAGAGGCAGGCCGCGGGAGGCAGCCGAGCTGCTAGAGAAGAGATACCGCGAGTAGAAACTCGAGCGGCTAGAAGAGAGGGGCCGCGAGTAGGAACTCGAGCGGCTAGAGCAGAGAGGCCGCGAGTAGGAACTCGAGCGGCTAGAACAAATCGCGCGACCAACAGAAGCGGAGACCGGTGCGGACAGAAAGGCAGGCCGCTGGGGAAGGCGGGCTGGGCGGTTTGAAGACAAGGGAAGACCGCAGGTAGAGGACCGCAGGCTCTAATACCATGTAGAGAAATGGTCCCAAACCTTATAAACACTTTTCCATATATCAAAAACAAGTATGAGAACATATATATAGGAGAGGAGAGAGGAGAAGGGTCTTATACAAGAGATGTGGGACTAAAGCAGGAGAGAATAAAATGGGCCAAATTAATGGGCCCTTTACAATATATCCTATTTCTCTAACAGTAATCATTGTTTCCAAACTTTGAAGTGTTGTACGTTTTCATTTCCTAGCTATTTGATTTCGAGTTCACTTACATTTATACAACTTCACGCATTTCATTGTTTGTAAGCTTGCAATATTGTGGCATATCTTATATTTTGATTTATAAAACAAATCATTATTGCAAGTTACAAATCGTCCAATCTCATGTTATTGCATGTAGAATTCACCCATTATCCCCCTTACACGACCGTCCTGCGCCACTTCTTCTACAGCAGAACGTTCACTTCTCAACTAATCAAAGGAATTAAATTACACCATAATCATCATACTGCTGCCCCACATTGCATCGCCAAGATTCAATGCCAATCATTGCAGACACCATGAAAAGCAGAGTAATTAGTACACCGTATATCAAGACATGATAATTACTGCTCCCTACAATTCTAATGATCAGAAAACTGAGGTTTGTTGCAAACTCGGCAAGTGGAGAAAGTAGAATCGCTCCACAAAAGAAGCAAACAGTGAATTCTCAATCAACATACTAATTTCCTGGATCTATAATAGTACCCAAAAAATTATTTATTTAGAGTTCACTGTTTTTCAAACCAGATTCATGTGATATTTTGCACCAAAATCAGAAAGTAACAAATTCCTGTGCAAGAAACTGCACAAATGTCGAAATAAATCTACTCCATAATAATAAATCAAATTCACTTTAAGTTACATTCACATCTCAGAACTTTAAACTCATTTAAGCCTGTTGGTATAAAAATAAAAAGAATCTAGCAACTGATTCTAAGCATTGCTGCAAGGGAAAAGTATAACCTGATACCTATATGCACAATAAAAAAATTAGCCAGTAACTGTAAGACCAGAACCTGCTTATGCATATGATATATTTTATATATGTTTAGAAAACGAAATAAAAAATTTCCCCAATGATAAAAATAATTTCAGTGTCGATTTGACATCACACATTTAATTTTTGATGTTCAATCTTTCCGATAGATTTTGCAACGCTCATTTCATTTTTGTTTATATTTCATTATGGAATAAAAAATGGCTACGGTTTGAGGGCTAAAATGGAATGAAGTGTCAATTGATATGGATGAAATTTTAGAATAAAATGAGGTGCCTGATGTTAAACCGGCTGGTGGTTTGGTTTGGCCGGTTGTTCCCTAGGATATATTGTATTAGATAGTATTTTATAGGAGTATGGACGGTGGTGGACTGTTGGTTGGCTGTCCAGTCTTGGTTATTAACTAAGGGAGTTAGGCGGTGGATTCACCTAAGCTACTCCTCCCCTATACCACTCCTAGAGGCCGTAGTTGTGGTCATCTTAGGGATCCGCTCGTAACTATTTTTGGCGCAACCGTAAATTAAATGATTTTTTGATACTGCAGAGGATGGCGTCAGGCGATAGACGAGACAATAATCCTACGAAGGACAAGGGTAAAGGAAAAGCTATGGTGATTTTTTACCGCTTTAATTATGTATATCTTTGAGATATTTTGAATTATGAACATGGAAAACTAGTTTAGACTGAGTGACTTTCTTGCATGCAATGAAATATGAATTGAATTGACTTGAAAAGATTCGAAGATTTGAAATCACTGAAAACATGGAACGCTAAAAGCTAAACATAGATTAGCTAACGATGAAAACTCTTAAGGGAAAATTTAGATAATTATTTCCAATATGTTGAAAATGAAATTGAATTAAATACTAAACAAATTAGAATTGAAATTGCGTCGACGCATCGAAACGCGAAGGGTCAGCCTGGTATGGGGGTGAGCCACAGACTCTTACACCTAGCAGGGGGTAGGACTCCTACACCTGGTGTGTGTGTGTGGGGGGGGGGGGGTGAACTACGGATGTTGATACTGAAATGTCTAATCTAGGAGGCATCCTACAGTAGACATTGATGTGATGCGCCTACCAAGCCCAGATGTTTGAAAAGAATTGAGACCGGCCCTCAATATTTTGAAATAACGAATTATGATATGAATCATGAATAGAAATGAATGCAGAAATGAATACAAATGCAATAAAAATAAGAATGAATACCAGAAATTATTTTTTTTTGTGTACTAGCTCACTGTTCAGTACTATACTTCATGTACTTACTGATACATGTTCATATAAAATTTTAATTGCATAATGATGCTGACTCTTCTTGTTTTCATGTAGTGCAATTAAAAAGGTAAAGAACTCGCTTAGTTTTCTAAACTAACTGATTGTCGATTTCTAGTTTTAGTATCAGACTGAAAGCGTTCCAGACCCCGCTAGGAGGATACCAGCATAGGCAGATCGAACGCAAAGGGAAGACGTGGTTCGTCCACAGGTTAGCAACTGATTTTGCTTGTTTTAGATATATTACAGTATGTACTTGATGTAGTTTGATGTGTAGTAGTTTTTGTTCATGTACCCTGGGATGGACATTATGTATATTAGGCTACATGAATACAAAATTATTTTATGTTTTCTCCTAGTACATCTCTTACGTTTAGCATATTAGAACTGTTGTATTAATTTAATTGTGAAAAACTAGTTCAGAATAAAGCTTTAAATTGTAGCAGACCTCAGGCCGTTACAATTAGGTGGTATCAGAGCCAGGTTTTTCGCAATATGTGTGACGCGGAGAGTACCGAATGGAGAACATAAATAACTATGATGTTAATATACTGAAAGTTACTCATGTCTTGTGAAACTGCGAGAGGCTCGAGAAGGGCCTCTAAGAGAGCTAGGGAAGTAATATCTGACGAAAGTGATAACAGGCATAAGACTGCCCCACTCCAGATATCAGGCACTGTGCAGGCCATTGCTGAAACAATTAGGTTGGTCCGGGACACTCCTCCTGCAGTGCCCCCGGTTATGCCAGTCATGGCTCCTCCAACAACTGTAGATCATGTACCGTAGCAGACTCGCCTGATTGATACAAAATTAAAGCCATTTCTGAATTTGAAGCCGCCAACTTTCCGTGGTGGGGTTTCTCTGATAGAGACTGAGGATTGGATTCTACGCATTAAGACAATCTTTGATGCAATGCGATGCCCAGCAAAACAGAAAGTGGAACTAATTGCATTTCTGATAGAGGGTGAAGCAAAGCGATAGTGGGTCAATCTGATCAAAGAAAAGTTTGTTGTCAGAGGCTTGGGAATGTCGCTTGGACAGAGTTCCTTCATGAATTCACGAAATGGTTTGTGTCGGGGACTGAAAAGAGGCAGCTCCAGGAAAGATTCTTGTGTTTGGTGCAAGGAAATCGCTTTGTGCTGCAATACGAAACAGAATTCTCTGGCATAACATATTATTCTGAGTCGGCAGTAGCAACAGAATAAGCTCGATGCCTGTGTTTTCAGGAGGGCTTGCGTGATGATATCCGAGCGTCT
Source organism: Platanthera guangdongensis (assembly GCA_039583875.1). Classification (NCBI taxonomy): domain Eukaryota; kingdom Viridiplantae; phylum Streptophyta; class Magnoliopsida; order Asparagales; family Orchidaceae; genus Platanthera; species Platanthera guangdongensis. Next base: position 180,941,755 of record CM077161.1, on the reverse strand, counting down.
ATGGTTCCATTTGATATTACGGACTGTGTCATCTTAGTTGAGAAATTTTGAATGTTGGAGCTGGATTGTGACAAGAGACAAAGGAGGTCAGAAATGTTTAAGAAAAGATTTAAAGAAGATGTCAGTCAAGATAAGTTGGGAAAATCAAGAGAAGCCCTGTGGAAGAAAAGAAGCAGCAGCAGTCTGCGTCCACAGCTAGCACTCAAGTATCCCAGTCAACAGTGGCAACGTGCGCTAAATGTGGCAGGATGCACAGGGGGGAATGCTTGACCGGTGTCTGTTTTTATTGTCGCCAGTCGGGGCATCGGCGAAAAGATTGTCTGAAGCGACAGAGGGATGAAAGTTCGAGGGGAGCTACAACTTTGCCTACTCATAATATCTATCACATTGGGACTTCCAAGGAAAGGGAATTGATTGTGTTTGTACCCACTGAAGGAGACAGAAAAGAAAGGTTAATCCAACCCCAAGCTTTCAACCTCAGACAGCAATAAGCAAAGGCTGATGATACTGTGGTGACAGGTATGATGTACGTGAATGATCAATTACTGAAAGTCCTTTTTATACAGGTGTCAATCATTCTTTTATTTTTTCATACATTCTTGATTTTGTTCGTTCATAACAATATCAAGTTGCAAAACTTATGAATGTGCTTATGCCGAATAATACGGTTTTGATGACGCAAAAGCGAGTCGTGGTCTCGTTTCCCTTTCATGGGAATCAAATTGAAGCAGATGTTGCAGTTATGTCGTTGGTTGAATACGATATTATTCTCGGAATGAACTGGTTTTCGAATCGAGAAACGGTCATCAACTGCAAATCAAAAGAAATTGCATTCAAGTGCCCAAACTGAAGTTTATTTGTGTTTAAAGGTCTGGGAGAAGTCTCCAAAATTATGTTTTTGACTATTAAGGCGTGGAAGAAAGTACGAAAAGGTTGTCATCAAAGACTCGAAAGAAGAGAAGAAGAAAATTACGACCGTGCCCGTGGTGTGGGAATACGTGAATATATTTCCAGAAGATTTGTCATGTGTGTCGTCAGTTAGAGAGATTGAATTTGAAATCAAATTGACTGAAGGAGCTACTCCATTGGCCAAGGCACCGAAAAAATTGGCAGAATTAAAGGTGCAGTTGAAAGAACTGTCAGATAAGAATTTTACCTGACCAAGTACTTCATCTTGGGGAGCTCCAGTTTTATTTGTTAATAAGAAAGACGGATCCCACCGTTTATGCGTTGATTATTGCAAATTGAACAAACTGACGATTAAGAATAAATATTTTTGCCTCACATTGATGATTAATTTGATGAGCTGGTGGGTGTGCATGTATTCTTTAAAATTGATCTTCAGTCAGGATATCACCAGCTGCGAATTAAAGAAGAGGATATTTTCAAGGCAGTTTTCAGCACCAGGTATGGGCATTTTGAATTTGTTGTAATGCCTTTTGGCTTGGCAAATGCTCCTACATCCTTTATGGACTTGATGAATCGAGACTTTAAAGTATTTCTTGATCAATTCGTGATCGTCTTCATCGACGATGTTTTGATTTATTTGAAGTCGGAGGAAGAGCATGTTCAACACTTGCATCTAGCTTTGTAGACGATGAGAGAATAGCAGTTGTATGCCAAATTTTCAAAGTGTAAGTTTTGGCTAAACGAAGTGGCATTTTTGGGCTAAGTTATTAATGCAGAAGACTTGTCGGTCGATCTAACAAAAATTAAAGCAATTGTCAATTGGACTCAACCAAAATCTGCAATTGAAGTGTAGAGTTTCTTGGGCTTAGCTGGTTATTACAGAAAATTTGCAAAAGATTTTTTGAAGATAGCGCTTCCCCTGACACGATTAACTCGAAAGAAAGTGTCGTTCAAATGGAAAGATGACCGCCAGCAAGCATTTGAAGCACTGAAGGAACGATTAACGACTACTTCAGTGTTGGTGACGCTTGATGGATCAGATGATCTTCAAATTTATAGTGATGCGTTCTATAAAGGATTGGGTTGGGTGTTGACGCATGATCTGGAATTAGTTGTCGTGGTATTTGCGCTCAAGATTTGGCGACATTACTTACATGGAGTGTGGTGCGAAATATTTACAGATCATAAAAGTTTGAAATATATTTTTGATCAGAAGGAAATTAACATGTGACAAAGGAGATGGCTATAATTCATTTAAGATTTTGATCTGCACATTCAATACCATCCTGGCAAAGTAAACGTGATAGCAGATGCATTGATCAGGAAAAGCATAGCCGCCTTATCAGCAATGTTGTAGTTTAACCAGTAGCTTATGTGTGAATTGCAGGGGATGGAGATTTGCTTAAATTCGACACAAGAAGAAAAGCGAGCACAGTTATTTCAGATCCAGATCCAGTATTCAGCCAAAGATAGAATCCAAAAAGCGATTTCAAAGGATTCGTTCTTGATGGGTGTGTTGGACAAAATGAAAAAGAGAGAAACGAGTGCATTTGTGGAAAAGGATGTATTACTCTTCTTGAATGGCAGGATGTGTCTGACGCAGATAATTTGAGATAAGATATTTTATTTGAAGCGCACAACACATCTTATTTGATTCATCCAGGCCGAACGAAGATGTATCATGACCTGAAGCAAGACTTTTGGTGGCCTAAATGAAGCAAGATGTGACCAAGTACATTGCCCAATGTCATACTTGTCAGATAGTGAAAGTTGAACATCTGAAGTCTGCTGTATATCATCGGTCACTTCCCATTCCAGAATGGAAATGGTATGACGTCGCTATGGATTTTAAATTTGTCTTGCCTCGTAGTAAGACATGAAATGATGGAATTTGGGTAATCATCAATCGCTTGAATAAAAGTGCCCACTTTATTCCAATCAAGCAAAGTGAACTGACAGAAAAGTTGGTGGAAATGTATGCGAACATGGTTGTGAAATTGCATGGAATCTTGCGGACTAATTTGTTAGATCGAGATGGCTGATTTACTTCAGATTTGTGGAGGCGGGTGCATAAAAGGCTGGGAACAAGGCTCCTGTACAGTACAACCTTTCACCCCCAAACAGACAGTCAATCTGAACGAACTATTCAAATGCTTCAAGATTTACTACAAATGGAAGTATTGGATTTAAAGGGTTCATGGGAAAAATACTTGTTGTTGGTAGAATTTGCGTATAATAATAGCTACCAAACGACGATTCAAATGGTTCCATTTGAAGCGCTATATGGAAGGCGATGCAGAACTCCTTTAAGGTGGGAAGAAGATGGAGAGTTGTTTCTGAAGAAGAGAATGGATAAAATTGAAGAAAAAGTTCGTATCATTCAGCAAAGGATGAAAATTACACAAAACCGTCAATAAAAATATTATAATGTCCGACATCGTCTGGTAGAATTCAATGATGGCGAACAGGCGTGCTTGAAAATTAAACGTTTAAAGGTGTCTCTCGATTGTGCCCTATCCGCAAACTGAGTCCAAGATTTGTAGGTCTCTTTCTGATCCTTGAGCGTATTGGTGATGTGGCTTATTGTCTAGCTCTGCCTGAAGAATTATAGAATTTACATGATGTGTTTCATGTCCGCTCTTCGGCGTTACATTCCTGACCCAAATATGATGGTGTCTGCCAGTGAAGTACAGATAAAAATTGAATTGTCGAGCCCAACTGAATCGATTGACAGAGCAAGAACCTTCAGAATCACGATGTTAACTTTGTCAAAGTATAGTGGAAAGGTCGCCCTGCCAAGGACGCTACTTGGGAGCGAGAAGATATGATGGTGAACTTATTTCTTTCCTTTTGAACCAAAAAAATAATTGAATTTTTGGGGACGAAAATTCTGATGAGGGGAGAAATTGTAAGACCCGAACCTGCTTTTGCATATGATATATTTTATATATGTTTAGAAATGAAATTAAAAATTTCTCTGATAAAGAAAATAATTTCAGTGTTGATTCGACGTCGCACAATTATTTTTTTATGTTCGAACTTTCTGATAGATTTTGCAACGCTCGTTTCATCTTTGTTTATAATTCATTATGAAATGAAATATGGCCATGGCTTGAGAGCTAAAATGGAATGAAGTGCTAATTGATATGGCTGAAATTTTAGAATAAAATGAGGTGGTTGTGCAACCCCGTATTCGCGGAGTGGGGTCCCCAGGCAGGCGCAAGACTTGCTACACATTTGTAAGCTTCTAGGAGGTTTTTGCACTCTTGGGGTCAAATTTATTGTTGATCTGCATGATATTCTAGTAGGGGGTGAAAATTTTGCTTAGGTTGCTAGTGCTTGGTGCACTCTTCAGGGGGCAAGTGCGGCAGAAGGCTGGCACTGGCCAAGGCCTCTTTTTCAGCGGGCGGGTGCGGCGGGAGGCCGGCACCCGCCACGGCCTGTTTTAAGGGGGCGGGTGCGGCCCGAGGCCAGCACCCACCCCGACCCCTCTTCAGGGGGCGAGTGCGACGGGAGGTCGGCGCTCGCCCCGGCCCCTCCTTCGGGGGCGGGTGTGGCAGGAGGCCGACACCCGCCCCGACCTATTTCAAGGGGGCGGATGCGGCGCGAGGTCGGCACCCGCCCCGGCCCCTCTTCAGGGGGCGAGTGCGGCAGGAGGCCGGCACTTGCATAGGCCCCTCCTTCAGGGGGTGGGTGCGGCGGGAGGTCGGCTCCCGCCCCGGCCTGTTTCAAGGGGGCGGGTGCGGCGGGAGGCCGGCACTCGCCTCGGCCCCTCCTTCATGGGGCGGGGGCGGCGGGAGGTCGGCACTCGCCCCGGCCCCGCCTTCAGGGGGTGGGTACGGCGGGAGGCCGGCACCCGCCCCGGCCTGTTTCAAGGGGGCGGGTGCGGCGCGAGGTCGGCACTCGCCCCGGCCCCTCTTCAGGGGGCGAGTGCGGAGGGAGGTCGGCACTCGCCCCGGCCCCTTCTTCAGGGGCGCGTGTGACAGGAGGCCGACACCATCCCCGGCCTGTTTCAAGGGGGCGGGTGCGGCGCGAGGCCGGCAACTGCCCCGTCCCTTCTTCAGGGGGCGGGTGCGGCGGGAGGCCGACACTCGCCCCGGCCCCTCGGGTGCGGCGGGAGGCCGGCACTCGCCCCGGCCCCTCCTTCAGGGGGCGGGAGCAGCGGGAGGCCGGCACCTGCCCCGGCCTGTCTCAAGGGGGGGTGCAGCGCGAGGCCAGCACCCACCCCGGGCCTAGTTCTCGCGCGGCTTAAGGGTCTCGCCCGGCTTGAGAGTCTGCTATTTTGCCTCTGGTGGGCTGCGAATAGCTGTTCAGAACAGCGGAGTTTGACTGTTGACAGACCATACCCGGGGTATTTTTAGTAATTTTAGAGCAGCGTATGTGGCTATTTGCAGGCCGTTTTCAAAAAATCTATAAATAGACCCTTGGGGTGCCTTGGAGAGGGATCCGTTTTCACCAATCTTCCTCTTCTTTCATCCTCCAAGGCACCTAGCTCAGCATTGGCTATGGATGAGAGATCTCAAAGGTCTTTCTGGTGTGAGGTGGGACCTCCACGCTAGAGCCAAGGGTCATTCTCCAAATTCAAGTCTCTCACCAAGGGACGGCTTAGGAGAAGGTGTGAGTTGCACCCCTAGGTCCGAACTCTAGGGGGAACCGAATCTCGGTTCCAACATTTTAGTGCGGTGAGCGTGGATCGCGGCTCATACAGAAGTTCCTGAGCAGGTTCCATGGCGAGAGATCATGCAGGTGGTGATGACCCCAACGAGCCCCCCAACCCAGTACCCTTTGTAGGGAGGGAAGAATTCATGGCATCCATCCAAGGCATCATGGAGATGATGTGAAGTATTGCTCCTCGGGGTGACTGCTCAACTCCCACCCCCCAGGAACTAGCTCCCAGGGGTCTCGGCGATCTAGCCCCCAGGGGTCTCGGCGAGACAGCTCCCAGGGGTCTCGGCGAGAAGACCCCAAGAGGGGTAAAAGAAAGTGCATCAGGAAGACGGCCCGGGAAGGAAAGGATGGGAGAGGGGGTCGAGCGAGACCTTACCGGTCGGGAGTTATTCCCCAGCCCGACGAATGCGAGCCTCCCAGGCGAGCAGGTCGCGCGAGTGGAGCATGCGAGACTACCAAGCAGGGGGTCACCCTTCAGCGAGCTGATTGTCTCAGCTCCCGTTCCCGAGGGGTTCAGAGAACCTGATATGACTTACTATACCGGGAAGGATGACCCCGTCCAGCACCTGCAGTGGTTCGAAGATACGGTCTCTATCAGGACGATGACGGATGCATTCAAGTGTCGCCTCTTCGCGATCACGTTGAAAGACAAGGCAAGGGATTGGTTTCATCAACTCCCAGCGAGGTCGATCTACGGGTTCGAAGACTTGAGTCGGAGTTTTCAGCTTCGCTTGTCCACTTCTAAGAAGAGGAAGAAGAGTCCTGAGTCCATCTTCCTGATAAGACAGAGGGCGGAGGAGTCGTTGACCCAATATGTGGATAGGTTCCAAGAATAGATCCTGGACATCCAGGAGATGTTGGGGTATGCCCTCCAGATGGCGTTTACAGTGGGGTTACGTGAGGCGTTCTTCAAGATGAGTCTGACCCGAAAGGCCCTCCTATCCTTCGAGGAACTGATGGAAAGGGCGGCAGAGGAGATAGCAACTGAGGCGGCCAACCCGGCGTTTGTCAAGAAGTTGGCAAGGTTGACAGAGCCAGAGTCGAAGGAGCAAGGTGGCTAGAGGCATCAGGAGGGAATAAGGAGAGAAGAGCAAAGAGCTCATGGGTTTCAGGGACCTCATGAAGGTCCGGAGCCAGGTTAGAGGCAACAGAGAGGGCCCGTTCAGGGTCCAGGAAGAGGTCCCGTCCAGGGTGGGGGGAACTTTCATGGAGGTCAAGGGAGGTTCAACTTCCAAAGGCAAGCCCCGAGGCAGCTTCTACCCCCACCACAGCAAGCCATGGCAATAGGAAGAGGGGGAAGAGGCAACGGGAGAGATCACCCAGCCCGTCGAAGAAGGGTAGGAAGAGTGTTGTCATACTGTGACTTCCACCAGTTAGAGGGTCACGTCACAGCTACCTGCCCCGAATTCCTGAAAGTGAGAGAAGCGAGAGGCCTAGCCCAGCAGCAGTCGCTGGTGCGGATTGAAGAAATTCTACCCAGAGTAGGGGGAGATGACGTATGCGAGGATCGGGTCGATGTAGGACCCCTAGGAGGTATAGGAGTGATCCACGGTGGAGTGGAGATTGAGGTCACTCGGAAGGCAAGCCTCCATGTCATGTAGCGTCGGAGCGTTTCTTCGACATCCCAGACCCCACCCCCAGAGGAGATCACCTTCTCAACGAAGGAAATGCTGGATCATGAGGATCCGTTCTGCGATGCGCTGGTCATCCAAACAGTCATTGAAGGCTACATCGTCTCCCGGATCTTGGTTGACAACGGGAGCTCCGTCAACGTCGTTTTCAAGAAGGCGTTTGACGAGATGAAGGTGGAACCAAGGAGGGTGTTGGCCTCGGACGGACCCCTGTTCGGAATTTCAGGGGAAAGGAAGGAGGTAGAAGGTGGAGTCGGACTCCAGGTGAAGTTGGGGGGGACCTCAAGGAAGTGTCGTTTCGTCATTGTTAATGCTCCGAGCAGTTACAACGCCATCTTCGGAAGACCCTTCATCAGCGTCTTCCGTTGTGTGCCATCATCATTTCACCAGTGCCTCAAGTTTAACATTGGAGGGATCCAAGTCAGGATCAGGGGAGATCCCGGGATGGCAAGGCAGTGCTACATCACGGTTGTCAACACCATCTTCTGGCTAGCCAGGGCAGAGGAGATGGAGAAGATCATGGAGAGCTTGTGCAGGATAGAGGTATCAGAGGAGGACGAGGTGAATGACAGTCATCATGCTCGAGCAAGCTGAAGAGACCTTGCTTTGGTAAAGTCATCTTCCCTTTATGTTTTTGTAATGAGCTCTACCCCTGACCAGCTGAGTCAGGAGGCCATGTATCTTGAAATTTTCCCCGTTTGAGGATGTTGAATTTAGTACGAATCGAATGACGTGCCTAAACCGAACCCCGATAGGATCTCCTCACTCAGGCTCTCACTAGCTGGATGGGTCGAATGTGCCTTGGTGGCGTGAACGAACCGACCCCCGAGAGGATCTCCTCACCCAGGCTCTCACTAGCTCGATGGGTCGAATGTGCCTCGTTGGAGAGAAGGTTCTAACCCCGAGAGGATCTCCTCACCCAGGCTCTCACTAGCTGGATGGGTCGAATGTGCCTCGATGGCGAGAAGGAATCGACCCCCGAGAGGATCTCCTCACCCAGGCTCCCACTAGCTGGATGGGTCGAATGTGCCTCGGTGGAGAGAAGGTTCCAACCCCGAGAGGATCTCCTCACCCAGGCTCTCACTAGCTAGATGGGTCGAATGTGCCTCGGTGGAGAGAAGGTTCCAACCCCGAGAGGATCTCCTCATCTAGGCTCTCACTAGGTGGATGGGTCGAATGTGCCTCGGTGGAGAGAAGGTTCACCCCCGAGAGGATCTCCTCACCCAGGCTCTCACTAGCTGGATGGGTCGAATGTGCCTCGGTGAAGAGAAGGTTTCACCCCCGAGAGGATCTCCTCATCCAGACTCCCATTAGCTGGTAGGGCAGGTTTACCCCACGGGGAGGTTATGAGAATTCTACCCGGAGGGGATCTCTCCACCCAGACTCCTGTTAGCTAGCATGGCAGGTTGACCCCTCGGAGAGGCCAAGTATTTTTGGTACCAAGAGTGCTACACTTCGCGAATACGTTGGGTTGGATGTTTCTTTCCGGGCGTGAAACTTGCTCAAAAATAGCGGGAACTGTGTACAACCCCGTATTCGTGGAGTGGGGTCCCCAGACAGGCGCAAGACTTGCTACACATTTGTAAGCTTTTAGGGGTTTTTTTCACTTTTGTGGTCAAATTTATTGTTGATCTGCATGATATTCTAGTAGGGGGTGAAAAATTTGCCTAACTTGACAGTGCTTGGTGTACTCTTCAGGGGGCGAGTGCGGCGGGAGGCCGGCACTCGCCCCTGCCCCTCCTTCAGGGGGCGGGTGTGGCGGGAAGCCGGCACCCGCCCCGGCCTATTTTAAGGGGGCGGGTGTGGAGCGAGGCCGGCACCCGCCCCGGCCACTCTTCAGGGGGCGAGTGCGACGGGAGGTCGGCACTCGCCCCGGCCCCTCCTTCAGGGAGCGGGTGCAGCGGGAGGTCGGCACCGGCCCCGGCCTGTTTCAAGGGGGCGGGTGCGGCGCGAGGCCGACACCCGTCTCGGCCTGTTTCAAGGGGGTGGGTGCGGCGCGAGGCTGGCACCCGCCCCGGCCCCTCTTCAGGGGGTGAGTGCGGCGGGAGGCCGGCACTCGCCCCGGCCCCTCCTTCAGGGGGCGGGTTCGGCAGGAGGCCGGCACCCACCCCGGCCTATTTCAAGGGGGCGGGTGCGGCGTGAGGTCGGCACCCTCCCGGCCCATCTTCACGGGGCGAGTGCGGCGGGAGGCCGGCACTTGTCCCGGGCCCTCCTTCAGGGGACGGGTGCGGCGGGACGCCGGCACCCGCCCCGGCCTGTTTCAAGGCGGCGGGTGCGGCGTGAGGTCGGCACTCGCCCCAGCCCCTTCTTTAGGGGGCGGGTACGGCGGGAGGCCGGCACTCGCCCCGGCCCCTCCGTCAGGGGGCGGGTGCGGCGGGAGGCCGGCACTCGCCTCGGCCCCTCCTTCAGGGGGCGGGTGCGGCGGGAGGCAGGCACCCGCCCCGGCCTGTTTCAAGGGGGCGGGTGCGGCGCAAGGCCGGCACCCGCCCCGGGCCTAGTTCTCGCCCGGCTTGAGGGTCTCGCTCGGCTTGAGAGTCTGTTATTTTGATCCTAGCGGGCTATGAATAGCTGTTCAGAACAGCGGAGATTGGCTGTTGGCAGACCAGCCTCGGGGTATTTTCAGTAATTTTAGAGCATCGGATATCGGCTATTTGCAGGCCGTTTTCAAAAAATCTATAAATAGACCCTTGGGGTGCCTTGGAGAGGGATCCGCTTTCACCAATCTTCATCTTCCTTCATCCTTCAAGCCACGTAGCTCAGCATTGTCTAGGGAGGGGGAGATCTCAAAGGTCTTCTGGGTGTGAGGTGGGACCTCAACGCTAGAGCAAAGTGTCATTCTCCAAATTCAAGTCTCTCACCAAGGAACGGCTTGGGAGAAGTAGGTGTGAGTTGCACCCCTAGGTCCGAACTCTAGGTGGAACCGAATCTCGGTTCCAACAGTGGTGATGTTAAACCAGCTGGTGGTTTGGTTTGGCCGGTTGTTCCCTGGGATATATTGTTTTAGATGGTATTTTATAGGAGTATGGGCAGTGGTGGACTGTTGGTTGGCTGTTAGCAGCTGCTTTGACCAGTCTTGGTTATTAGCTAAGGGAGTTAGGCGGTGGATTCATTTCTCCCTTATATCCTCTCCTGATTCTTTATTCTTGCATTTCCGCCTCTCCTGAAGCTCCTGCTTGCTGGTTTTTGCATAGGGTTTCTACGACTCCTCTTCCTCTTGCTCAATTATTGCCCTCCTGGTGCGACTGATGCCGTTTGTTGGTGTTGTTGCTGCTTTTTGGTGTTGTGGCTGCTGTTATTGTTTTATTCCTGTGGTTTTGTTGCTAGCTTGGTTGATCTTGAGCTTGGTCGACTTTTTAGGCTTTGTTGTACACTGTGAGCCTTCTTCCACTCGCCCTCACCTCTTCCTTATCAGATTTATGAAATATTATTGCCAACTAGGGTTTCAGATTGGAGGCTTTTGCTGATTTTGCCTTGGAATTTGTGTCAATTGGGGGTTTGCCTTGGAATTTGATGACTTCCCCTTTGCTGGCTGTTTTTGTTTGTGTTGGCAGTTTTTGTTTGTGTTGGCAGGCTGTTTTGGTGAGGATTTGCCTTGGTTTAGTGTTAGTTATCATTGTAGCTCTTGTTGCGCTACCTTATTGCTTTGAAATTGTGATATTTATGATGAGCATTGGAGAATTGTAGCCAGCTGTTTTTGTCTTGTGCTGGCCGGCTGTTTTAATCAGGTTTTGCCTTGGATTAAAGCTGCTATGCGCAGCCCTTGGAGCTGCTCATATGGAGGCCCTTGGAGTTGTTAGTAGGAGCAAGTTGGACTGCTATTTGTGGGCTCTTGAGAGCTCATATTGGCTGTCACATAGTGGCCGAATTGTGAGTGCATAGTGGCTGAATCTGAAGTGTAAAGTGGCTACAATTCGATTGTGACGCTTTCTTTTTGAGTCACCTAAATTAGTCTTCCCCTAGGACACTCCTAGAGGTCGTAGTTGTGGCCATCTTAGGAATCCTCTCGTAAATATTTTTGGCGCAACCCTAAAGTAAATGTTTTTTGATACTGCAGAGAATGGCGTCCGGTGATAAACGCGACGAGAATCCTACGAATGACAAGGGTAAAGGAAAATCTATGGTGAGTCTTTACCGTTTTGATTAAGTATATCTTTGAGATATTTTGAATTATGAACATGGAAAACTAGTTTACTCTGAGCTACTTTCTTGCATGCAATGAAATGTGAATTGAATTGACTTGAAAATATTTGAAGATTTGAAATCACTAAAAACATGGAAACGCTAAAAGCTAAACATAGATTAGCTAGCGATAAAACTCTAAGGGAAAATGTAGACAATTATTTCTAATATGGTGAAAATGAAAATGAATTGAACATGAGACAAATTAGAATTAAAATTGCGTAGACACATCGAAACGCTAAGGGTCAGCCTGGAATGGGGGTGAGCCACAGACTCCTACACCTAATGGGGGGGGGGGGGGTAAAAACTCCTACACCCAGTAGGGAGTTGAACTCCTGCGGATGTTGATACTAAAATGTAGAATCTAGGAGGCATCCTAGAGTAGATATTGATGTGATGGGCTGATGGACCCAGATGTTTGAAAATAATTGAGATCGCCCCTCAGTATTTCAAAAGAACGAATTATGATATGAATCCTGAACATAAATGAATGCAAAAATGATTATGAATGCAAGAAAAATAAGAATGAATATCATAAATTATTTATTTTTGTCCAATAGCTCACTGTTTAGTACTTTACTTCATGTACTTACTGATACATGTTCATATAAAATTTTAACTGCATATTGATGTTGACTCTTCGTGTTTGTCTGTAGTGTGGTTAAAGAGGTAAAGAACTCCCTTAGTTTTCTAAATTAACTGATTGTCGATTTCTATTTTTAGGATCAGACCGTCAGCATTCCAGCGGAGGTAGATCAGAGGCAAAGGGAATATGTGGTTCTTCTACGGGTTAGCGACTGATTTTACTTGTTTTAGATATATTACAGTCTGTACTTGATGTAGTTCGATGTGTCGAAGTTTTTGTTCTTGTACCCTGGGATAGACATGATGCATATTATGATATATATTATGTTACATGAATAAGAAGTTATTTTATGCTTTCTCCTGGTATACCTCATGTGCTTTACATATTAGAATTGTTGCGTTAATTTAATTGTGAAAAATCCGCTCAGAATAAAAATTAAAATTGTGACGGACCTCAGGATGTTACAGTAACCTCACTGAATAGTAATTCTACAGCTGCCAGTATATCCCTACTCATGCATGTCAATAACTATAACGGTAAAAAGATTCTTTTTATCCAATATAAAAAAGGGAGCTTGGTGCACAGAGCATTCCCGTGTAGCGAGGGTCTAGAGAAGGATCCCACCGCAAGGGTGAAATGTGGGTAAACCTTACCCTGCATTTAACCAATGATTTAACAAAAAGAACTGATGAGAGATATATGAAGCAATCACCCAGAACTGAGATGCTTTTCACATATGTTGCGAATGTAAAAAAACTAATTTAAAACCATACTTCAAATACAAGAGAAAGGCCCTCTAAGTACAGCCAACAGGCAACAAACATATAACATGACTTGTCATTAATGATTTGGAGAGGCTGGATAGAATTGGAACCCGAGTGGGAAGTAAAGTAATCGGCAAAAATATAAAATTAATATAGCTAATAACGAAGCTTACACTGAATGAGATGTTCCTATAGATAATAGTTCTCAAAAAAAATCTATTGACCATTGATGGTAGAAAAAGATAATAGGAACAGCTCGATCACTAGCCATAAACAACAACAACAACAACAAAATTAAACTACAATTGCCCGATAAAAAAGTGGTAATGTTAATAGAAAGCATCCTTCTTGTGAATATAAATGTTAAGGATGAAGTTAAGTTGTAATACAAGGTGATATTTCTAGAAAGCTGAAATAGAAAGCAATAAAAGAGTAATGATGGTACATAGGTTTGACCGGTATGGTTATCAGAGATCAGTATATAGAACAACAACACTCAAGCCTTAAGAGATCAGTGTATAAACTACAAAAAATAGTATGTGAAAAAATGTTGAAAAAGAAAGAACAAGCATCAAATAAAACTCATTACCTCAAATAGTAAGGAAAATTTTCAAATGAAACTTGAATCTCAGCCGCACTAATAATTCCATGTTTAATACGCTCCTTAAATGTTTGTGATCTAGAACTGTTCAAATTAGCTGCTGAACCTTCAAGATCCATTTGGAGCTCGCTTAGACCTCCAGAACTGAAAAGATTACCACTCAAATCTAGTTCAGCATTCGAAGATTTTTCAAGTATCCTTAGAAGTGGCCTTAACTCGAAACTTGTACGAGATCTTTTTGCCAAGTTGGCATCAAAATGATTATCAACGCCCAGACTAGTAGCTAGATCAACAGGCACTGCTGTAGTAACCTTCTTTTCATGATCAACAGCAACCCTATTATGATCATTACGGCCCCTCAAATGGAAATCACAATCAGGCGCCAGCATGGAGCCTGATACAATAGGAGCAGGAGGTAAAGTAGCAGTTTCAAGTCCTTCCTGATCATCGTCTTCATTAGATGTGGGGGGAGATCGGGTAGCCTCACCCTTTCTAGAATTAGATAAAGAGGCAAGAATTGATGCTCCAGTAAAAGTTGATGGGTCCCCAGATCGGGTACCATACTGAATTCCATTTACAATTACACCCTGAGAGTGAAGAAAAACAGTAAAATACAATGATAGAGTTTGGTAATTTCTTTTCAAACAAATTGCAGTAAATTATGAGTAGAAAGTAAAGAAATTTCCTTCAAGCAAGATATCGAGATAGAAAAAAAACATAAACAGACAGATATAGACATAAGCAATCAAATAATCATTCATATTCTTTAAAATTTCCTTTGCATTCACTTCACTTCCTATCAGAGCCCAAATAAGGGTGCCAAAGGACCATGATGTTGAAGAACAAATTAAAATTAGCAGAAATTAATTGAAATATACACAAACATTATGTGCACATTAATCAAAATGGATTTGTGGGTCTGCTCTCTCTAATGTCTTTGGCTTTGATTTGAGGGCATGATTCCACAACAAATGGGGCGGTATAGGGGGGCCACTATTTCAGTGGTATCTGTGAGCAGCCACTTTGTGCATTTATTGTCAAAGGTTAGGTCTTTCTCCTCTGAGAGAAGCCACTTTGTGCATAGTGTCAAAGGTTGGGTCTGTTTCCAATCTTCTCCCGCACATACCCCCAATGATTGGGGACTATATGGGTTCTATTGTTGTTGTCTGTTGTTGTATACACAAACAGACTTCACGGGAAGGATCAATCAAGTCCCAATGCCAAAAAAAAATTTAATTCTTTATATCAAATTGAAATGACTATGAGGGCACCAAGCTAAACTTTTGTCTACAGAGGTTCTTCTAAGAAGCATATAGATGCAGACCAAAATGAATAATTCATGATAAGTTTAGTATTTTATATTTATATTATTAATTTTAATATTAATTTTTAAAAAAATAAGGAATTAACTTTTTGAATGATTACTACTTTTATTTACATATATAAAATAATTTTTTTGAACAATTACAATTTTGAGTTTTACTTTAATGATGTGGAATGGCTTATGATTTGTAATTGAAAGCTGTTGAATGATGATTGAATCTCAAATTTCACATTTGATCAGGTCCCTCAAAAACAATATCATCCATATGAACGTCAAGGTGGACCAAAGATATGCAAAAGATATTGAAGAAAAAGTCAGATAAATGTTGGTCGACCCAATTCCAGCGGGTCCATATAGTGTGGGACTGCGTAACGTCAGATCGACCCATGTGCAGATTATCCCCAGTGGCTTGTGTTGTTGATTAGTGTCACATTGCCTACCGTGCATCACCTGCCTGGGATTATAAGTCTCATCTCACTCCCCCTATCGCTTCTAAGTTTTGGGATAGAAGTGTGGGTTACTTAGATGGCATTAGAGTGTTGGTTTGACCTGTTGTGGGGACGTGTTGGTTGATCTGATTCCAGCTGGCAGCTGGTCGCCGTTTGTTGGGACCACGTCGTGTGGGGTTGCCCTATGTGTAGATTATCCCCAGTGGATTATCCATAGTGGGCCGTGTTGTTGATTGTCCATCAATTGTCTACTGTGCATCACCCGTCTGTGGTTATAAGACTCATCCCACTCTGCATATAACTGTTAAGTTTTGGGATGGAAGTGCGGGCTTCTTAGATGGTAAGGTTTCTTAGATGGTATCGGAGCGTTGGTTTGACCAACTACGAGGACGTGTTGGTTGATCTGATTCCAGCAAGTCTGCATTGTGTGGGACCAACCCATGTGTGGCTTATCCCTAATGGATTATCCATGGTGGTCTGTGTTATTGATTAGTATCATGTTGCCTACCGTGCATCACACACATGTGCTTATAATCTCGTCTCACATCTATCACTACAGAGTTTTAGGATGGAAGTGTGGATTTCTTAGATGGAATCAAAGGGGGATTTGACCCGTTGTGGGGGTGTTGGTTGACCTGATTTCAACGGGTCCACATCATGAGGGACCACCCTATGTGCGGATTATCCCCGGTGACCTGTGTTGTTGATTAGTCCCGCATTTCTTAGCGCGCATCACCTAATATTTGTTATGAGTTAATCTAACTTGGGTTCACCTGGTGGTGACCAGATCTTAAGGAATGGCTAAGCATATAAAGACATTATTCTTCTCCGGCAGGATCGCGAGAGAAAGCATCGAACCCTAAGGTGAATTTCCTCTCCCTCGTTCTCAACATGGTATCAGAGGCGGTGGATCCTCCGTCTTAGTTGTCCTGGTGGCTCGTCTTCGTTCTCATCCCGAGCTTATCTGTCTTTCGCGTGTGTCGCACTTTCTTCTGCTTCATCCTACTTGCGTTGTTGCTGTCGCGCCTTCTTTCCTCTGTCGGGATCGTTCGTGGGGAGATCGGCTGAAGCCTACTGTGTTTTCTCGTTTCCTACGAGGCTTCTCTCTGGTTCTTGGTGCTCGGCTGAAGCCGACTGTGTTTTTTTCCTGTTTCTTCGTGATCGGCTGAAGTCGAGCTATTGTTGAAGGAGATCGAGGGTTCTCCATATTTCCTGGTGTTAGGCTGAAGCCGACGTTGCTGCTCTCTCGGTGTTCTGGAGTTCGTGCTGTCTCGATCTCTGTTTCTTGCTGCCCCGGTGTTCTGGCTGAAGCCGAGGAAGGGTTTGTTTGTGCTTTCTCTTCTTCTTGGTGTTTGTTCTTATGGAGGATAAATTGAAGGGTATTGGTGCCTCTGAAGGGGTGATTAATCAATCTAAACACTGTGGTGGAGGAAGTTCTAACATGGACTTCAATCATGGTGTTACTCAAATCAAGCTCAATGGGAGAAATTATCTTTTTTTGGTCCAATCTATGCGGATATTCATTGGAAGTTGTCGGAGACTTGGGTTTCACACCGGATCCAAACCAGCTCCTGACGTGTCTGACCCCCTATATGAGGAATTGGAAGGTGAGAATCTCACTATGATAAATTGGCTTGTCAATTCTATGGAACCCAAGATTGTCAGTTATTTTTTATTCTGTCAAACTGCGAAAGAGATGTAGGAGTTGATTGAACGGAATTACTCAAAAAAGGACTTGGCTAGAATATATCAGCTCCAAACTGAGCAAGTCCACATGACAGGAATGGCTGATTTCGAAAAATATTACAGCAAGTTGACTCATAAGTGAGCTGAAATAGATCAATATTTCACTATTCAAACTATAGAAGATTACAAGACTGACCTCATGCAATGGAGGGTCTTTGAGATGCTTTCTGGTCTTCCTCCTGAACTTGAATTCTAGAGAGAGTTCAGATGTTGGGTAGAGATTTCGTGTCAGATCTAGAGATAGTGGCTCATTATATTCGAGGGGAAGCAAGCCGTATAAATTCCCTTGTTCAGACATTCTTATTGGTCATGAAAAATATGCTCTTGCTGCAGAACAGAAGAGATGTCACTCGAGGAACGTGAGACTAGACGACAAGAGCAAGATGAAGTGCCCTCAATGTGGAAAGAAAGGTCATGGGAAGGAGAAATGTTGGGATCTTCATCCTCACCTGATCCCTCCAGGTTGGATTCGTGGTGTCGATGGGAAATATGTGAGATCCCAAACGGCTATGTATGGTAATCTGGAGAATACTGGGTACCTTCAGGCAGAGAACGAGAGTTTGACTGAAGAACTGAAGGCCTTAAAAGCCAATGCTACCGGGCAATCTCTTTCTGGTGATTTTGTGGGGACGGCAGCTCATGCTCATTCTACTACTGTGTCCTCGAAAGGACCATCTACTTCTTGGATCATTGACTCAGGGGCTTCCGACCACATGACTGGGTCTTCCATAGGGATCTCTTCTATTTCACCTACTTCTGGCAGTATGAGACTGACTAATGGATCTTCGACTCCTGTGGCTGGTAAAGGGGTTATTCATCATTCTCCCTCTGTGTCTCTCAAAACAGTTGTTATTGTTCTCACATTCCCTACAAATCTCATATCTGTGAACAGTTTAACTAAACAACTTAATTTTTCTATCACTTTTTTATCCTCTCATTGTGTTTTTCAGGATCGGGCGAGTGGGAAGACGATTGGTGGTGGACATGAGTCTGGTGGTGTCTATGTCTTGGACAGCTGTCAAGCTTTTGGTGCTCAGAAGTCTACCAACCCTGATCAGTTGATGTTGTGGCACAAGAGATTTGGACATGCTTGTTTGAAGACTTTAAAAGCTACTTTTCCGCATTTTCCGAATATTGAAAAACCTACTTTTGATTGTCAGTCTTGTGAACTGGCTAAGCACTGTAGAACAAATTATGCCCCTAGTTGTAGTCAAAGTTTAAATTGCTTTGATTTGATACATTATGATGTCTGGACTACTATTTGCTCTGTGAATGGTTTTCAGTATTTTGTCTCTTTTATTGATGATCACTCGTGCTTTACTTGGGTGTACCTCATGAAAAAGAATAATGAAGATTCAGAAATATTTCAGTTATTTTATCATTATGTGCAGACTCAATTTGGAACTAAAATTAAGATCCTTAGGAGTGATAACGGAGGCGAATACACATGCAGAGACCTTCATAGATTCCTGGGAGAGCATGACATTACTTTCCAAACCTCATGTCTGAGGACTGCTCAACAGAACGGGGTAGCCGAGAGGAAGAATCGTCTTTCTTGGAGACCACTCGTTGCCTGTTGCAAGAGATGCATGTTCCTAAGGGGCTATGGGATGAAGGTGTTCTTACCTCCGTATATCTTATTAATAGGATGGCTACAGGTACTTTGGAGGGAAAGTATCCCCCTAAAGCTCCTTTGCCCAAATATGCCTCTATTTTGTCTTCCCCAAAAAATTTTTGGATGCGCTGCTTTTGTCCATATTGTGGGGCCTCATAGGGATAAGTTGGGTCCACAAGCTATAAAATGTGTCTTTGTGGGATATGTTGTCAACCAAAAGGGGTACAAGTGTTATTCTCCTATTCTTCGGAGAAGGTTTATCTCAAAGGATGTCACATTTTTTGAAAATACTTCATATTACTTTGATGAGGGAAAGGTTATCACATTTCAGGAGAAGAGCAAAGATGATAATGATACAGTGCCACCTCTTCCTGTTTCGGTTGATGTGCTTGCTCCGGGATGTGTGGATATTCTTGTTAGAGAGGACGTTCCTACCAAGGATATTCGTGTGTACAAAAGTAGGAAGAATATTCAAGTGTATCAGAGAAGGAAACATAGAAATCTTAGTCAAGAGTGTCTCACTCATGTTCCACCACCCACCACCACTCCGCCAGATCCGAGCAACATCACTCAGGAGACCACTTCTGCGCTGCAAGTTCATAGCGGTCGGACTAGATATCCCATAGATAAGTATGTTGGGTATAATTCTATTTCTCACTTTTTGCAAGCATATTTTGCCTTTGTTTCCTCTATTTCTATCCCTAACAGTTTTTCAGAGGCTATATTGTGTCATCATTGGACGAAGGCCATGGAGGAGGAGATGAATGCTCTCCAACGTCAAAAAATTTGAGAAATTGTTTCAATCCCAAATGGGCGTCGTCCTGTCGGATGCAAATGGATATATACAACTAAATTTCTTCAATATGGAACTCTTGACAGATATAAGGCGAGATTGGTTGCTAAAGGCTTTACTCAGGTTGATGGAATTGATTTTTAAGAGACATTTGTCAGGGTCGCTAAGCTGAACTCTGTCAGAATTTTATTGTCCATTGCTGCTCATAAATCTTGGACGTTACATCAGCTTGATGTTAAAAATGTCTTCCTCCATGGTGATTTACAGGAAGAAATTTATATGACGCCTCCCTCTGGTATGGATGTTCCTGAAGGACATGGGTGTCGCCTTAAGAAAGCCTTGTATGGCCTCAAACAGTCGCCTCAAGCCTGGTTTGCCAAGTTAAGCGACAAACTAGTTCATCTAAGTTTCACTCGTTGCACTTCAGATCACTCCGTCTTTGTCTACAGAAATGAAGAATGTACAACTATTCTTGTTGTCTATGTTGATGACATTATTATCACAGGAACTGATGAACATCACATTACTTTGGTAAAAAAAGGAGTTGGTTTCTGCCTTTGAAATTAAGAATTTGGGAATTCTTAGGTAGTTTCTCGGAATTGAGATCGCTCGATCTGCGGGGAAGATTATGATTTTTTAGCGTAAATATGTCTTGGATCTTCTTTGAGATGTTGAATGCTTACGGTATTAGCTTGAGGGGGGTGTTATGAGTCAAGCTAACTTGAGTTCACCTGGTGGTGACCAGATCATAAGGAATGGCTAAGCATATAAAGACATTATTCATCTTCGGCAGGATCAAGAGAGAAAGTATCGAACCCTAAGATGAATTTCCTCTCCCTCGTTCTCAACAATATTCACGTGTCTTTATGTGTTTTGCATTATTTAAAATGTACTCTGACATGTCTCCTGACGTATCATTTTTTATGGCAAAACGATGTGTTTTTCTAAAAAAAAAAAATAGATTATGTCCTTTTGTAAAATATAGGCCGACGTGTCTAATTTTTTCCGATATATCGGCCGACAGGACTATTAAATATATCGTCTGCTATTTTATTTTATGTTATATTAGCAAACTATCAACGTATGTTTATATCACATATATATATATATATTATGTATGTTTAAATCAGTTAAACTTTTTGTTTCGATTTTTTAACGCTTTATTGTTACAACCAATTTTATATATTTTTTTCATAATTTTTAAATTTCATATTACAAAAAATATGAAAATATTGAATACATTTTTAGTTGATTATTTGCATGTTTTTAATATAAATTTATAAGTTTAAAAAGACTTATAATCAATCAAAGATTTTTAACTTTTAATTTTTTATTTACACTAAACTTATTGTTATCAAAATAAAATTACTGTATATTATTAAATATATTTTATAATGTAACATTTTGTATTTGTAAATAATATTTTATCTTAGATACTATTAAATTTTATTTTGTAATATAAATGACTCATTTTTTATCAATTTGTTATATTATTTTTCTATTTTTATAATGTATGATTATAGTTAGTATACGTAAAAATAAAATTGTATTTATAAGACATGAAAATCCGATATTTTAAAACAACCACGACATGTCTTCGACTTCCGACATCTGACATTTAAAAACTCAATCTGAAATGTCGCCGACATCTGATATTTAAAACATTGGTATTTTGTCATGTAGTGGGGTCACCGTCTATATAAGGAGCCCCTTAGGTTGTGAGGGATTGTCTTTGGAGTGATAGTCTTTGGTCTCTCTTTGGAGAAGGAAGTGTTTTGGAGGACCCAGCATTCGGGTGCTTGGCGAGAGCTTATCTCTCAATTGTATCATTTATTTCATGCAATGTGAGTTCATGTTCTTGGTCTTATATCTTGATACAGACTCTGCATATCAATTGGTCTCACCTATCCTAATTTAAGGTTTCCGCTGAAACCCTAAGTGGATCCATGTTCCAGACGCATCGTTTGCTTCCCCCGATCTTGCACGTTCAACTGCTCTTGCATTGTCTGCTTCCACCGAGCCTGCTCCTGTTTTCACCGATCCCGCGTGTTTAGCCATCGATTCCGCGTGTTTACTTCCACCGCGATTCAACGGATCTGCTTCCTCCAATCCTAACGCACCCGATTCCACGCGTCGTGTCCCACCGTAAGTCCATCAATCAAGTGATGTTGGTTCCATTGATTCCGGTGAGTCGTTTGGCTTCTGACAATTCCAACCTCTCTTCCCCGTTGATTCCAAAGGTCATCAACCTCCACCAGGCCGCCAACACTTCTGCCTACCAATGTCGTGTAATACCTAAACTTTTATGAAATAAATTTTTACAAATCTCTAATGATGAAAAGTAAATATCAGTGTTGAAAATGCCATCAAAGATGTTTCGCAAATAATGGATCATATGTTATAGAAGATTGTTAATATATCAGTACATATTATGAGATATTGGGGCTTATATATCATAAACAGGCTTATAAATATATGGAGGCTATGTACATGTATTAAGCTCATGTAAGAGCTGGCTGATTAAAATCATTTTAAAGACTTATGGGTCTTTGTATAGGAAGTGGACTGGGATTATATAATAATATACTTTATAATAAGAGGTGGCTTATTTATCTCCTTTATTGCCCTAAATCTGTCGCCCCGATATTTGCCGCACGCGCCTTTCCTATTTCTCGTCAGCGGCAAGGCGGCATCAAAGCCACGATGAAAGAAGGGTTTGGTGAGTTCTTCTCCTCTATTGACATGTCATTCTCCACCCACCTTACCAATGACACCTAAAAGGGAATCGTGTCTTCACCACGCTCTTCTCTGACGGAATTTTTGGCTTGGCCGACTAATCTGCTAACCTAGAAACCTCTATATAAAGCGTTGTTGGGATCTCTCCTCTTTCATGCAACCTCTCCTCTCCTCTACCCTAACCAGAGATCGCAGTTAACTGTTGTCTCGGCTTCAGCATTCCAGTCTCTCTCTATTTCTTCATCTGTAAGTTCTGAAATTCATTAATTCTGTTTTGGCTTAGCAAAATGATGTCATTAGAGCTTTGAATGAATAAATTGGGGATTTCCTTATTGATAGAAGGCATTCCTCGTTGCTGACATGATCATATACTGTTAACTGTTGGAATTTTTGAAAATATATTGTTAGTTGTCGGCATTCCTCTGTTACCTGTTTGACATTCCATTTTCTGTCAATTTTGGGGATTTCTTATTTTGAGGGCTGATCATATGGGGTGTGCTTCTTTTTGATATTAAGTTGGAATTTCCATTCTTGTTAGCTGTTTGGAACGTCGTTTCCTGTTAGCTTTTGGAATTGCCAATTATTGTTTACTATTGAAAAAAAAATTCTTCATTCAAGAGCTGCCTTATTTTTCATCATAGTTCCCAATATTTAGGGATTTATCATTACAAATCATCTATATTCTTTCTAACCTATGATCACTCCTGACAAGCCTAACATCTTTTGATACAGTCAATGTCGCCTCTAAATAAAGATGCAACTACAATAAAAAGAGTTGCCTAATAAACAATGTCTAATTACAGATAAATTGAATGATGACAACAAACATTAGACGCGACAATGACCTATGACGATATTAAGGAAAAGAAATTATGCAGGTGATAATTATTTCTTTAACTTACACTGTAAATTATTGTACTTTCAATTATATACAAAATATTTTGACATTGCAAAATCTTCCCGCATGTGCATCATATCACTAATAAACTATAAATCGCTAAACGATGCAATATTACAGAGAAATTAAATAAGTGATAATAACCTGAGAGGATTAAATATTAAATATTACTTTTCTCTTTAAAACTATGCATACATCAAATACATGAGAAAAGTCGAGGGGATAAAACATATACTGAATTATTTTGAAAACCAAAGTAGTCGGATGAAAAGTATTAACGCGTGATGAACGTTGACACTGAAGGTTCAGGCCCAAATACTGATATTGATAATGTGATATTGATACCCTCGACATTTTCTCCTTATAAAAATAAATAAATAAAATCAAGTTCTATTATATATTCGCACTCATACTATTTTATGATTGTTTTATGTTATTGTTTTACATGCATACAAATACACGTATACCGATATTGTTCTTATATTGTTAATTGAAAACATATTATTAATATTCCCTTTATTTGTATGTATTAAAGGTTAAAGACTCAAAATATCACACCTAGTCTTTTAGACTAACCCGTTTGTGGACAATTTTTTTTTGGAGTCGAACATCATCAACCCAACCACCCCTAAAACTCATAGTATGTCTCAAGCTGAAGGATCAAGGCGTATACAACATCATGTATGTGAATATGTAAAATAGTATTTTTTGTATCTGGATGTAAAATATAATAAATGAAATAAAAGTTAATTGTACTTCTTGCAAGCTCATTGTGATTAAAATATACTGTGGTGCGCTATATGTGATTTGAAACATGGATTATGTCATATTGTATAAATTGTGATGGTATGTGGGTCGTTACACGCCGCCCCGCACATCACTCCAACGTCATCGTCGGCCCTGCATTGGCATCTCTGCCCGCCTTCGGTCAAACCACTCCCCTAGTTATTAAAGATGCAAGGAGGAACAAGGTGTAAATGGGTCATCGAGTCTAGGCTCAAGGAGCAGGTGTGTGGCTGACGAAGTAAGGCGCAACCACATTCATTTTAAAAAATAAGCATCAAACATCAGTTCATCTTCTTGATTAGATTTTTTATATATTTTGTTCATTAATCATTCATTACTATCATTTATATCTCTTAAAAAATAAAATTAATGTCGTCACTTGTGCTAAAGAAGCCCATTTGACAAAGGCCCATTATGTATTTTTATTGTTATTTCTCTCTTCTCTTTAGTCCCACATCATGTATAGGACCTTCATCTCTCTTTCTCCCTCCTATAAATATGTACTCATTCTTTGTATTTGATACAAGTGAACATATATATAAGGTTCCTTTTTTCCTCTCTATATGGTATCAGAGCCAGGTTCTGCCTCTCGCGGACTCCCGAAATGTATCCGCTTCTTTTGATCTCCTGCGGCCTGCTCGTCTACCCGCTGCGGCCTGCTGCGACCGCAGTTCGGTCTGCGGCCTGCTCTTCTGCATCCGCTTCCTCTTCTTCACCGTGGTTCAACCCCCCCCCCCCTCCTCAGGCTTCTTATAGCCGCTTCTCTTCGCGTACCGTGGGGCCCACATCTCCCTACAGTTCTCATTCAGTCTGCTGCCTCTCTACTGTCCGCTGCGACCTCCTGCTCTTCTCGATGCGAGCTTTATTCCAGTCCGCTGCGACCTCCTGCTCTCTTCTCTGTCGCGGGCTGTTAAGATTCGTTGAGGGCTCCCTGCTTGTGGACTGTTCTCGGTCGTTGCGTTTTCCCTCTTGCGGACTGCTCCAGTCCGTCGCGGCCCTGTTCTCCCCACTGTTCTCGCTCAGTCTGTTGCGGGCTCCTCTTATACACTGCGGGCTTTTCTTGTCTGTCGCGGTCGCTCTCCTCTCTTCCTCGCCACGGACTGTTTCAGATCGCCACGCTCTACTTCTCCTATCCGCTGTCTTCTTGTCGCGGGAGTCCTACTCGTGACCTCTTACTCGCCGCGGACTGGTTCAGCTCGCCGCGATCTGCTTCCCCATCCCGCTGCCTTCTCTTTCCGCTCGAGCCTTTTACTCGCGGTTTCTTCTCCTTTCCGTTGGTGTCTTCACACCGTGACCGGGCGGTCTCCCCTCTAGTCGCACGACCTCCCTACCCGTGCGGCCTTCTCTGTTGAAGCTCTTTTCTCCTAGCTGCATTTCGTCTTCATGGTCTCTTCTGCCGACTCTACCGGAACGGCAGTTTCTCCTGCAAACCGCCCGGCCTCTCTTCCGAAGTACGTGATGAGCTCCAGATTACAACTATCTCTCTCACCGGTAAGAAGAATTTTGTGGAATGGGCGCGCTCTGTTCGTCGGGTCCGGCAATCGAAGGGGTTTCTTCATCACTTGACCCAGGTCGTTACCGGTACTCCTACTGACGACTGGTTACGCAACGATGGTCGTGTGCAGACGTGGATCCTTAACTCTCTTGATGGTGAGTCTTATCGTCTGGCCATGTACCACGAGACGGCCAAGGGCATGTGGGACGAGCTACATACCCTCTACTCCGGCAAAGATAGTCTCCACCATTTGTATGATATTATCACTGCACTTCAGGCACTTGATAGTGGTGGGGCGACCGATCTGACCTCCTTTGTTGCCCAGGCTCGTTCTCTGGTCGAAGCTTGGATCCAACATCAGCCTCCTACTGTGGACCTTGTTGCCCAACGTGCCCAAAAGAAAGTTGTTGGTATCGCCATGATGATGGCTCGGGTCATGCATCACCTTCACAGTGTGCGGGCTCAGATCCTCTCCTCTACAGTTACCCTGTCCTTCTCGGATGTGTGCTCGATGCTTCTCAAGGTCTCCCCACCTCCGGATTTTTCTGGACCTCCTTCTTTGGCCCTTGTTCAGCAAGCCCCTGCACCTTTACTGCCTCTTCCTTCTTCAGCTCGTGGGGGGTCGTTCTGATTCTCGGGGACGTGGTCGGGGTGGTCGGTCGCGGCCTAAGTGTTCTTTCTGCTGCAAAGACGAGCATCTTGAAGCCACGTGTTATCGCAAGCATGGTCGTCCTCCTCGTCCGCAGGCATCTGTCGTTGTCACTGACTCCTCTCCCACTCGTACTGACCTCGACGAGGTTCGCCTTCAGCTCCAGCATCTTCATGGCCTACTCAGCCGCCCGCAGGCCTCGGTTGCCTCCGCTGTCTCCATCTCCAATAAAGGTATCGCCTGCCTCTCCACTGGCCCGCGATGGATAATCAATTCTGCTGTCACTCATCACATCACCTCTGTTCGAACGCCTCAGTACTTATCTTCTCCTCACCCGAAGTACATCACTGTGGCCAATGGGGCCGATGTCCCTGTCTCTGGTTGTGCTGATATTCCACTCCACTCCTCCCTTCTTTTGTGTTCGGCTCTTCATGTTTCAGGCTCTCCTTTCAATTTACTTTTTGTTGATCGACTTACTACTGACTTAAATTACTTTGTGACTTTTACTTCTTCTTTTCTGATACAGGATCAGCAGACGCGGACTATCATTCGTAGGGGGCGACTGCAAAACGGGCTCTACCTTCTTGATGACTCTCCTACTCTCCTCGCATCTATCTCCTCTTAGGATTGGCATCGGCGTCTTGGTCATGCTCCTCTTCCCGTCCTCCAGAAGGCTCTCTCAGATGTATCTCTTCATGCTTTTCAGTGTGAAACTTGTATTTTTGGCAAGCAGTCACGTTCATCTTTTCCTTCTCATTGTACTCGGAGCTCTGCTCCTTTTGTTTTGGTACACTCTGATATATGGGGTCCGTACAAGATTACTAGTATTTCTGGCTACCGTTATTTTCTTACATTCATCGATGATTCTTCTCGCATGACATGCTTGTATCTCCTTCGAGATCGTTCTGAGCTTCCCCGCGTATTTCGGGCCTTCATTCTTGAGACTCGCACTCAATTCTCTACACCCATTCAAACTATTCGCACTGATAATGTGCGCGAGTACACTGGCCATGACTTCGCGACCCTCTGCTCCGAGTTTGGGGTTATTCACCAAACATCTTATGCATATACCCCACAGCATAAGATGTTTGGGGACCGATCTTCAGAGGGCGCTCGGCCTTGTCAGGGAAGGAGGAGGTGTCGCGAGGCTGATTGGGAGGAAACGGGAGGGAAATAGGCTGCCTGGTTTGGTCGTTGGACGAAATCGAGAAGAAGACGAGTCGTCTCTCCCGATTTCTCAACGCCAGCTGCCCCAAACAGTTCTAATAGGCGGGTTTTAATATGAAGGATAGGCAACATTTTTCAAAAGGGGTTTTAATTTGAGGGAGTTGCAATGTTTATGAATAATTAAGGTGGGAGGGGAAGAGTTCAGAAACTCAAGAGGTTTTATGGGCAATCAAGATGGTGTTTAAATTTTGAAACTCCATATTTAAAATTGATTTAATTATATAGTATTAAATCAGAAAATGAAACTTATCTCATGCAATTTAAAAAAAATAACCTGCTTGACTCCAAACGCCCGAAACTACCAGACTTATTCATTTAAGGTCGAGTTGGCCGGTCAATCCAACAAGCCGCGACATTAAAATAAAAAGTGTGATAATAAAAAATACGATACAACGATACAAACGTTGATAACAATAACAAACATATGATAGGGGTACTTTAAAAGGAAATCACACACAGAGTTCATCCGGATGCGTCCACGGATACATCATTTCCCCCGGGGTTGAAAGGACTCGACCCCGTCAAGAATTGAAAAAAAAAACCTGCAACTGTAAGATCAGGACGGAGGCGACGAAGCTCAGAGGCGCTTATCCATGAATTGTCTGATATATCTCTGTCATTCCATGAAACGAGGTAGCGCTGATATGTCCCGGTGCGCGTCTGAAATTCACGAACATCCAACACATGCTCAATCTCCTCAATGGTGGGTGTAGATGGGGCTAAAGTTGGTTGTGGATTGGAAAATGGTACGGGAGTGGGGGGTCCAAGGATGGTTTCCGGAGGTTCACCAAAAAATAGCACAAGGTCAGCAATGTTAAAGATAGGGGAAGTTCCAAACTCAGCGGGTAAGGCTAAAAGATAAGCATTTGTGTCTAGACACTTTTTAATTTAAAATGGCCCAAAATGTCTTTGTTGTAGCTTGTGATAGGTGCCCATGGGAAACCTCTCTTTCATGAAAAAAGCAAGAACTCAATCTCATTCTGAGAAATACATCTCGTGGCGATGTTTATCCGCCGCAACTTTGTATTTCTCAGAAAATGCCTGCAAACTGTTAGCAATCAACTTATGCAATGATTTTAAATGATCAATATATGTTAGCGCATCAAAAGAAATTTGTTCAAAAGAAGGAAGAGAATGACGATCGAGTAATAACGGAACGGGATAGCCATAGACTACTTCAAAAGGAGATTTAGTAGTGGAACGATTCTTTGAGGTGTTATAAGCGAATTCCGCTTGTGGTATAACTAAATCTCATTGTGTCGGATACTCTCCCGCTAGACATCTAAGGAAATCGCTCATGCTTCGATTCACTGTCTCAGTCTGCCCATCGGTCTGCGGGTGATAGGTGCTACTAAATTTGAGTTTGGTCACAAGTTTTCCACAGAAAGTTTTCCAAAAATAACTCAAAAATCGGGTGTCACGATCGGAAGTGAAAGAGCGGGGAATCCCGTGCAAACGCACGATCTCCCAAAAAAAGAGATCGGCAACATGCGTGGCATTGGTCGTTTTCCTACAAGGAATAAAATGGGTCATTTTCGAAAAACGATCAACCACGACAAAGATTGAATCGACTTTTTCGTTTGGTTCGGGGTAATCCTACGACAAAATCCATAGATACTTCATCCCAAGGCCGCTCAGGAACGGAGAGAGGTGTGTACAGACCGGTATTTTGGGTGTGTCCTTTAAACAATTGGCAGGTCGTGCAGGTCCTAACGAATTTGGCAACATCCTCATTCATTTTAGGCCAATACAATCGGGAGTTAGCGAGGTCCAGAAGTTTGTTTTGCCCAACATGACCTCCTAATCCAGAAGAACGAAGCTCTCCTAGTATGATCTCCTTAAGTGGACCCTCACAAATACAAAGGCGAGTTCCTTTGAATAAAAAACCCTCACTCAAAATATATTCCGGGGTGGGGTCGGTTCCACTAAATTGACACGCATCCCAGATTTTGCCAAAATATGGATCGGAAGGATAGAGGCCCTTTTGCTCAACGAAGTCGAGGATATGCGGCTGAAGGCTGACTAAAACATGCGACCTACGGCTAAGTGCGTCCGCAACTCTATTTGAAACGTCTGGCTTATGCTTTGAATGGAAGGTGTACTCCTGAAGGAAGGCGGCCCATTTGGCATGCCAACGCACCTACTTCTGGGAGTTCAAGTGTCAAAGAGCATCATGATCGGTATTAAGGATGAACGCACGTTGAATCAAATAGGGACGCCAGTGACGAAACGCTTGGACGATGGCGTAGAACTCTAGATCATAGGTGGAATAACAAGTTTTGGCCTCATTTAGCTTCTCACTAAAAAATGCGACGGGTCGTCCCTCTTGACTTAAGACAGCTCCTATTCCAATAATCGAAGCGTCGCAATCTACCTCAAATACTTTCTCGAAGTCAGGAAGTGTTAGCACGGGAGCACTAGTCAACTTTTCCTTGATAAGAGAAAAGGCCCGCTCTGCTTCGGCCGTCCAAATAAAATAAACATTTTTACGACAGTCGGTCACAGGCGAAATGAGAGTGCTGAAATTTCTAATAAACCGGCGATAAAACGAAGATAATCCATGAAATTTGCGGGCTTCGGTGATGGTCTTTGGACTCGGCCACGCTCTAACTGTTATACCCTAAGAAGGTCAAATTGTGGGCTTCAGTGATCTTTTCTGGATCAACCTTAATTCTGTTGGCTGACGCGATATACCCTGAGAAGGTCAAACTGTCAGTCAAAAATACGCACTTCTTAAGGTTTACGTAAAGCTTGTTCTCCAAAAGGATCTGAAGGACCTGACGCAAGTGCACAAGGTGTTGGTCGGGGTTGTCGCTATAAATCAAGATGTCATCAAAATAAACAACCGCACGTGTTCCCATCAAAGGGCGGAGAATTTGATGCATGAGTCGCACTAGGGGCGTTGGAGAGGCCGAAAGACATCACAAGCCACTCGTAGAGTCCTTCCCTAGTCTTGAAAGCAGTCTTCTATTCATCCCCGGGTCGGATCCGGATTTGATGGCAGCCGCTTTTGATATCAATCTTGGAAAAAATCTTGGACCCATTGAGCATGTCGAGCATGTCGAGCATGTCGTTCAATCGAGGGATCGGAAAACGATACTTCATGGTAATTTTGTTGATGACTCGACTATCCACACACATTCGCCAAGTTTCATCCTTCTTAGGGACGAGGAGTGCAGGAACTGCGCAGGGACTCATACTCTCCCTAACATGACCCTTTTTGAGTAGGTCGGTGACTTGACGGTGGAGCTCCTCGTGTTCTTTAGTACTCGTACGATAATGTGGTAAGTGAGGTAGGCTAGCACCAGGTATAAGATCGATACAATGTTGTATATCTCGCAGGGAGGAAGATGATCTGGTAGTTCATCGGGCATAATAGAAGAAAACTCAGAAATAAGAGGGCGCACTAAGCTAGGAATCTCCGTGATCTCTCGACAGGAATTTTGGCCGGCTTCACTTACCTTCATCTCCTCCTGGAATTGGGAACCAGATAATACCATGTGGGCTGAAGGAAAGGAAATTGCCGCGATAGGAGACGCTGAGGTGCCACTAGGTGGGGAATGTTCCAAGGGCTTAGGCAAGGGCCCATTCTTCTGGGAAAGAAGAATGATCTTGCGCACCTTACGTTCAAAAGTGTAAGAATTCTTTGCCCCGTCATGAACTACGCGCTTATCAAACTGTCATGGACGCCCTAACAAGATGTGGCAAACCTCCATGGTCGCAACGTGACACCAAACAGAATCCTGGTAGGATGTCCCTATGGAAAACTCTACTAAACACTGATGCGTGGCTGGAATAGTCACGGAGCTAGTGACCCAAGACAAACTGTAGGGTTTTCCTAGAGGTTCGGTTCTGAGTTTAAGCTTCTCTACCATACGCTGCGACACAAAATTTTTCATGCTCCCGCTATCAATAATGATGGAGCAGAATTGTCCATGTATGTGTGCGGTTGTACGGAAAATGTTATGTCGCAACCACTCGTCCTCTGTGAAAATCTTGGGGGTGAGGATACTATGCTGCATGACACAAACTAGGTGCTCTGCATGCTCTCCTTCTACTTCGATTTCGTATACGTCATTCGCATCCTGTTGGGAGTCCGTAAGGAAGACCCTGTACTCAGGCTCCTGATCTTCCTCGGATTCAACCACAGCTACAAACTGCCTACGAGGGCACTCTGAGGACTTGTGTCCTGGATCCATGCACTTAAAACACCGAAAGGTTCCCGGGTTGGGTCGGGAACTCACAACCTCATTGCCTTTAGTATAGGCAGAGGGCGCAGTAGAGCCACTAGTGGACCCGGGAGGGTGACTCTGGCTGAGAGGTTTGAGTGAATTCGTGTTAGGAAGTCTCTCAGAAATCTGAGGGTCGGACGCTTTTTTTTGTAGCGATGCTTCTACACGTCGGGCCCTACTGAAGATCTCCTCTGGGTCTCGAAAGTCATAAAGCTCTACTTGCTCCCGGATGGCATAACACAAGCCATTTAGATAGCGAGACACAGTTATACCGTCCTCCTCTCGAATGTCTAACCTGGACTGGAGAATTAGGAACTCATTGGTATAGTCGTCAACCGAGAGTTTGTCCTGTCGTGGGTTGTGGAATTTGCGATATAAGTTTTGAAGATAATCTGGGGGTACATATCGCTTTCGCAACTGGTTTTTAAATTCGACTCAAGTTGTGATCGGGGTCAAACCTAAGGTGAAACGGATACGCTCTAATTGGACCCACCAGACTAGTGCGGGGCCCTTAAGCCGAAGGGTGGCATACTCGACTTGGCGATTCAACGGCATCTGTTTCCAAGCCATGAATCGCTTCATACGGTGGCACCAATCTAGGCATCCTTCGGGCTCCACTCAGCCCTCAAAATCTCCTACATCCAACTTGACGCCCGTATCCCATCGTTGTGGGTTTTGGGGATCAAGTGGTGGCAGCAAAGGTTCATCCTCCCTAGGATTTGGTGGTTGTGCCTGATTTAGTCCTAGGTGTCGAGCGGCTTATTGACGGAAGTTCGTAACTCATTGACGACTTGGGTAACATCTCTCACTTGGAGGGTGAGTGTTTCCATCATTTGCTTGAGGTTGCCCATGCGTTGATTTAAGTTATCGACGCTTGACTCGAGTTTGTCCGTTCTACCCTCCATTTTAAAAAAAAACTGAAAATTTGTTTTTTTGTGTGTTAAAAAAGATTAATAATATAAATATATATTTTAAAGAAAAATAAGCTCACCTTTTTTAGAAAACAATTTAGAAAACGCCGGATCGTTCGATTCACAATAGGAGTGAATCGAACCCACCCTCTAATACCAAGTTGATGCAACCCGATTAGGTGGAAACTGACTTAGCAGTGATTTTCCCGAGAGAATAGGGACTTCGTTAGCAATACATATGCTTAGGACGATTCGGCTCAAATGTCTAACGTTGGCTCCAAGTACGCATTTTGATTACCACGCAAGCGGACAGCTTAAGGAAAGAAAGAAACAAGGGTCTTGCTAGGTTTTGAAATGGAAATAACGATAGTAGTGGAAGTCAAAATTTTGCAAGCGCTAACAATTTGACAAAAAAATATTAATTGCATGAGTAAAATTTAATAGTATGGAGCTAAGAGGTATACCTGCGGGGGGGGGGGGGGGGGGGGGGGGGGGGGGGTCCAGGTAGAGGGGTTACACGGGTGTCGGGGACGTTAAAATTAATTGTATGAGTAGAAGTTAATAGTATGGAGCTGGGATTGCAGCGGGTCAGGTAACGGGGCGGTGGCTGGTTCGGATTTTGGAGGATACAGGGAGTTGGAGGTGGTGGCAGGTCGGGCTTGAGGTTTACAGTGGGAGTAAGAGTGGTGGGAGGTGTGATTTTGGTGAGGAGGGAAATTGGGCGGTGAGGATGGAGGCTCGGGAAATCAGTGGAGGGGTAAGTGAGACTGTGGGTGAGGGATATCAAGTGAAAGAGGATGAGAAGGGGGAGATGAGCGGTGTTGGATGTCGGGATTCCGAGCGGCAGCCTGGACGGGGAAAGAGTAGGCGCGGTAGGGCAGAGCTGAAGGAAGATCGGGAGTTACGGGTTGTCGTCGACCGATCTTCAGAGGGGGCTCGGCCTTGTCGGGGAAGGAGGAGGTGTCACGAGGCTGATTGGGAGGAAACGAGAGGGAAATCGGCGGCCTGGTTTGGTCGATGGACGAAATCGGGAAGAGGACGAGTCGTCTCTCCCAATTTCTCAACGCCAGCTACCCCAAACAGTTCCGACAGGCGGGTTTTAATAGGAAGGGTAGGCAACGTTTTTCAACATGGGTTTTAATTTGAGAGAGTTGCAATGTTTATGAATAATTAAGGGGGAGGGGAAGAGTTTAGAAACTCAAGAGGTTTTATGGCCAATCAAGGTGGTGTTTAAATTTTGAAACTCCATATTTAAAACTGATTTAATTATATAGTATTAAATCAGAAAATGAAACTTCTCTCATGCAATTAAAAAAAATAACGCGCTCGACTCCTAACGCCCAAAACTACCAGACCTATTCATTTAAGGTCGAGTTGGCCGGTCAATCCAACAAGCCGCGACATTAAAACAAAAAGTGTGATACAATGAAAAGTGTGATACAATGAAAAGTGCGATACAACGATACAAACGCTGATAACAATAACAAACATATGATAAGAGTACTTTAAAAGGAAATCACACACACAGTTCATCTGGATGCGTCCAAGGATGCATCAGATTTGATAGTTAAGTTGCACGTCGAGCATTTGATTTGTATAACGTCTTTAGGTTTCTCAATTGTGAGGGTAAAAATTTGATGCCTACAACAACATTATGACTCGCTCTAACTAGGTGTGTAAACGGTTCGATTTTTATACATCCCAAATGGAAAATGAACCAAAACTGATTGGCTCAGTTCAGTTTGGTTCGGTTTTTAAACATCGGCTCGGTTTCTAACATACTAAATTACAAATGCAAGCAAACATTTCAAGCATGGCTCGTCGGTTCAGTTTCATCAGTTTACCGAAGGTGTAAACCGAAACCAAACCGAACAGGTTCGGTCTTCATCCCCCCGGAACCGAAACCGAACCGATCGGTTCGGTCCGAAATTCGGTTCGATTAGCTCTATTCGATTCGGTTTGATCGGATTCTATTTTATGCGCACACCTCTAAATTTAACAAGTGATACCTCATATTACTACGGAATTTCATATACATGTAGGATTTATTTGCCTTGACATAAATTACACTCCATAGCATAAGAGTCTCTTGTTTGCAATTTATCATGAGTGGATTTTATCATTTATCGTTGAATTCGAGATCTCTCTCAAACGCTAAAAAATTCTTCCCCTGCGAATATCCACACTTGACATGCAAGATTTTTTACGCAATGCAAGACCTCATTGCAGGACAAAGGACGAAACTCAATGTACAGCAAAATCTTATCGAACATAAGTTTTTACCATTGAAAATTGAGTCTTTTTCCCAAAAACATTTTCTGCCGAGGCCACTTGTGAGACGATGGATGAGAACTCGATTTACAGTAGATCTTATTGAGCATGAATTCTAGAGGTGCTTCGGTTTGGATTAAGGTGAAGTTTCTTATATATTTTGGTGAGATGTAGAAGGTTGATAAAAATGTCTCCAACTGCAAAGGGTGGTCATCACTTATGATGAAAGGATTCTCCCTTTGGCAGCCACATAACAGATGACGTCTTCCTTCCTTTTTTAATGTGATATTGTCATCAACGTCAATATGATACAGGGAGTTGGAGGTGGTGGCAGGTCGGGCTTGAGGTTTACAGTGGGAGTAAGAGTGGTGGGAGGTGTGATTTTGGTGAGGAGGGAAATTGGGCGGTGAGGATGGAGGCTCGGGAAATCAGTGGAGGGGTAAGTGAGACTGTGGGTGAGCGATATCAAGTGAAAGAGGATGAGAAAGGGCAGATGAGCGGTGTTGGATGTCGGGATTCCGAGCGGCAGCCTGGACGGGGAAAGAGTAGGCGCGGTAGGGCAGAGCTGAAGGAAGATCGGGAGTTACGGGTCGTCGTCGACCGATCTTCAGAGGGGGCTCGGCCTTGTCGGGGAAGGAGGAGGTGTCACGAGGCTGATTGGGAGGAAACGAGAGGGAAATCGGCGGCCTGGTTTGGTCGATGGACGAAATCGGGAAGAGGATGAGTCGTCTCTCCCAATTTCTCAACGCCAGCTACCCCAAACAGTTCCGATAGGCGGGTTTTAATAGGAAGGGTAGGCAACGTTTTTCAACATGGGTTTTAATTTGAGAGATTTGCAATGTTTATGAATAATTAAGGGGGGAGGGGAAGAGTTTAGAAACTCAAGAGGTTTTATGGGCAATCAAGGTGGTGTTTAAATTTTGAAACTCCATATTTAAAACTGATTTAATTATATAGTATTAAATCAAAAAATGAAACTTCTCTCATGCAATTAAAAAAAATAACGCGCTCGACTCCTAACGCCCAAAACTACCAGACCTATTCATTTAAGGTCGAGTTGGCCGGTCAATCCAACAAGCCACGACATTAAAATAAAAAGTGTGATACAATGAAAAGTGTGATACAACGATACAAACGTTGATAACAATAACAAACATATGATAAGAGTACTTTAAAAGGAAATCACACACACAGTTCATCCGGATGCGTCCAAGGATGCATCAGATTTGATAGTTAAGTTGCACGTCGAGCATTTGATTTGTATAACGTCTTTAGGTTTCTCAATTGTGAGGGTAAAATTTGATGCCTACAACAACATTATGACTCGCTCTAACTAGGCGTGTAAACGGTTCGATTTTTATACATCCCAAATGGAAAACGAACCAAAACTGATTGGCTCGGTTCTGTTTGGTTCGGTTTTTAAACATCGGCTCGGTTTCTAACATACTAAATTACAAATGCAAGCAAACATTTCAAGCATGGCTCGTCGGTTCAGTTTCATCAGTTTACCGAAGGTGTAAACCGAAACCAAACCGAACAGGTTCGGTCTTCATCCCCCCGGAACCGAAACCGAACCGATCGCTTCGGTCCGAAATTCGGTTCGATTAGCTCTATTCGATTCGGTTTGATCGGATTCTATTTTATGCGCACAACTCTAAATTTAACAAGTGATACCTCAAATTACTACGGAATTTCATATACATGTAGGATTTATTTGCCTTGACATAAATTACACTTCATAGCATAAGAGTCTCTTGTTTGCAATTTATCATGAGTTGATTTTATCATTTATCGTTGAATTCGAGATCTCTCTCAAACGCTAAAAAATTCTTCCCCTGCGAATATCCACACTTGACATGCAAGATTTTTTACGCAATGCAAGACCTCATTGCAGGACAAAGGACGAAACTCAATGTACAGCAAAATCTTATCGAACATAAGTTTTTACCATTGAAAATTGAGTCTTTTTCCCAAAAACATTTTCTGTCGAGGCCACTTGTGAGACGATGGATGAGAACTCGATTTACAGTAGATCTTAGCATGAATTCTAGAGGTGCTTCGGTTTGGATTAAGGTGAAGTTTCTTATATATTTTGGTGAGATGTAGAAGGTTGATAAAAATGTCTCCAACTGCAAAGGGTGGTCATCACTTATGATGAAAGGATTCTCCCTTTGGCAGCCACATAACAGATGACGTCTTCCTTCCCTTTTTAATGTGATATTGTCTTCAACGTCAATATGAGTATTCATCATATACATCATTTTGCCTAATGACTTGACAGATTAATGATGTATGGGAATGAACCAATCCTCCTCCTAAGTATGAGGGCTAGTTGAGTGATCGAGGGTTGTTGGACACACATGTCCATCGTCACTAGTTGGAAATGATTGATGTAAATCTATTGTCATTTCAATGGCTCTTTCTTCATGGATACCCGTTAGTGTGGGTGCATTTGAACATGTTTCTCTTTTTTACACTCGCAAACATGAGGTGAGTTGTTGAATCAAAATGAGCAATATGGTCAATGAGTTTTGGAGTCCATGAATAACAGCTAAGGTGGGACTCCTTAAACTTTGACAAACCTAACTCATTCGTAATCTTTGAGCTAAATGGTCATAAATACGGTTCGTCATCGGGAGCTATTTGATTGGGAATTAGCGTCTCATCTAGTATGCATGTCATAATGTAAGCTTGTGAGTACATGAACCACGTGAAGAACACATTAGAATGTATAGGTTGGAATTCAATGACTCGCATCAAAATACATACTTAATAACTCAGATAAATCAAGCTAAGTCGTGATTACAATACTTTATAGTAAGTGCAAGCTTGATAAAACTTAAAGATACATGAACTGTCAGGTTTTATGAGAAGTATAGGACTACAAATATCCTTGTTATTTAGCAATCTATTCATGTCATGCTTTTATTGAGTTATAATCATTATTCTCCTCTTTGTAATAGTTTAGTATGAAGCATATGATTTAATTGTTTTAGTGCAAATATTTGTAGATTATGTAATAATTTGCAAGTTTGTAGTTCAGTAATAAATCACTTCTCCTTATGTGCACGTAGGACACTTTGAGGAAAAAATATTCTTGCGTGTTAGTAGATTGAACCATTTATATGTGATTTTCTTCTGGGGAAATCCGGTTGAGAGCTCCATTTACGTTGGCTTCTTCTAAGAGAAGGATAAAAGGTTTAGTTATGGTTTTCAGTTTTTGCTTCATGGACGGAAGTTGTGGACAATATTTTTATGTAATTAATGTAATATACTCTAGTTTGCATTTCAACTTTTCAGTTGATATTTTTTTTATTACTGGCTCTGTGATTCATTAGATGTACTGGCCTCAGCACTTAGTAAGAGAAATTATTTTGTTGATATTTACCTGTTAGTTGTACTTGTTACCATTATAACTTAGATTATTAACACTTAAGGGCAAGTTTTACCGTGCTGCAGTTAGATCAGCGATGTTCTATGGTTGCAATGGGTGGTCATTATCAGATATTTGAAGACTGCTCCGGGACAAGTACTTGTCTACAAATCATCTTGCTCTTTGTCTCTTGTTGCATACTCTGATGTTGACTATGCGGGGTCTCTTGATGATAGGTGCTCCACAACTGGTTTTTGTACTTCGGTGGAAACTTTATTACATGGCGTAGCAAGAAGCAGTTTATTGTTGCTCGCTAGTCTGCTAAGGCCGAATATCGTGTTATGGCAGCGGTTATCTCTGAGCTCACCTGGTTTGAGTCTCCTTAATGATTTGGGAGTCAAACTTTCCTCTTCGGCGACCTTGTTTTATGACAGTCAAGCAGCTATACATATTGCCAAGAATCCATTCCATAAACGAACCAAGCATATTGAAGTTGATTGTCACTTCGTTTGGGAAAAAGTTCAATCAAAGAAGTTGGAATTGGAGCATGTCCCTGCGGTAGAGCAAGTTGTCGACATCCTCACCATAGCCCTTTCTCGACCATTGTATCATCAGTTCCTATCCAAGCTTGGTGCCTACAACTTGTATGCTTCAACTTGCGGGGGAGTGTTAAAGAAGAAAATGTAAAAGCCCATTTATAAAGCCCGCTATTGGATCTCATGTAGATTCACTTTAGTCTCACATCTTAGGATTGAGATTCCCTCCTCTCTCCCTTCCGATATAAATGTATACATACTAATTTTTTGAGAATTAATAAAGATTGGAATTTTTATTCTTTGTCTTGCGTTTCTCTACACTACTAATATATTATTATTTTAAAATTAAAACAAAAAGTTCAAACCTAAACTAAAGGATTAAAGTCTTACAAGACTTGATTTGCTCAATTTCGAGTCAACCCAATTTACTTTAGAGCCGACTTAGAATGAAAGAGTTTGATCAGTTCATTCAATGGATCTACCCTTTTTAAAACATTCATAGAAACTTGCTCGATTTTGAACTGACTCGATTTGATTTCGAGTCGACACGACTCAACTCAAAATAATTTCAATTTTGAGCCAAGATCGACTCGAAAATTTCGATTTTGAGCTGACCTAAATCACTCAAACTCGCCTCAAAAACAGCACTAATAGTATTTCTTCAAATAATATTTGCTCTGTCATCACTTTCTCTAATTTGTGGACAGTAGGCACCGGAACAAATTGATTGATGATTCTAGTGTGTATAAATTACTTAAGAAAATAAAGTGATTATAGTTAGATAAATGTACATATCTTACTGGTCTTACAAATTCAGTACCAGAGCTCCCTAACCTAACAACCAAATCAAAGAGTAATAAACAACACATCAACAAAAGAAATTCAAAAAAAAAAACCAATAATTGCAGCAACAGCAAATTTGAACCTCAGGTTTATAATTAACAAACACACAATGCATAATTCTTATTTTTAAATACCACTTTAGATACAAGGTACATTCATTAAAACAATGCACATCAATCATAACAAGCTATAATCAAGCCTAAGAAATGTACTGCATAAGACCTAAGACCTAGAAATCTACCTTACACGAACAAAGTTTAGACCAGCGAATCAGATAAAATTCATAAATTTTCAAATATCCTAGAGTAATATTAGAAACGTTAGCCAGATTTTGTGTTTTTTAATGAAAGAAGATCCACACATTCATAAAATTTGTAGAGAAATGCGAGGATCAGCTAAGAAACTTTGTAGTAGATTGACGCCCTCATAAACAGGATTACGCTATCTCAAAAACAATAAGAAAAAAAGGAAATTGAAGGGAGAAACAAACAACACACCTGAGAGCACTTGGAGAGGAGCTTCGTCCAAGCTGCCTTATGTGGCCAGGCCTTCCCTTTGATTTTTTCCAACGCAGGCAGCAACTTCAGTAAGTGCTCCGCCTCTGCAAATTCCCACGACCCAAGATGCAAAATTCAAGAGGAAGAAAAAAATCAGCAAATAAAAAAGAATAATCTAAAAGCAGATCCACCGACAAAATTGTATCAGGAGTCTTAAGAGTTAAGTAAGAAAGAGATGAGAGACCTCGAGAAGAAAAATTAATTGCAGAACTCTCCTCCTGGGCGTCCTCTTCCTGCTTTTCCTCCGGATTAGAAGAGACGTTTGCAGGAAGATCTGCATCAGCCGGATCTACCGATGGCTGCCTGTCCTCGGAAACCGCTACAAGCTCCTTCGGATTCGACCGATCCTCCGTCGACGACACCGTCACCTCTTCTCCCTAAGAGACTCATATCAACGATAGGAATTAAACCCTAAAATTTGAAAATGAAAAGGAGATCCCACGAAGGAGAGGAAACCAGAAATCGAACCTTTGAGCGCTTGATCTTCGTCGAAGACGATGGGGAAGGAGAGGACAAAGGACGCTTCGAGGAAGACGAACTCCTTGTAGCCACCATCTTCGCTTCTTGATGCCGGAGAGAAATGGAGAGGATGAAGAAGAAGAAAGACGAAGGATATTAGATAGAGGGCGAGGAAGCGGCGACAAATTGACGCAAGCCAAGGATTTTTTATAATTGTATTTTCTTGGTGTATTTTTGCATTTACTCCGGCTTCTGCTGCGGCCAATTATTATATAATATATATATATATATTATAAATAAAATAGTGAATTTAAGGCTCTCTTTTGTTCTCCTGTGGAGCACTCTACGGGAGCAACTGTCACCGTACTTCAGAAAAACAAACAAATAAACAAACAAAATTCAAAATCCTGCTCTTTTGCCGAAGGTCGAAAAAATGTTGAGAGCAGTCACAACTCTCCTCCGATCAGCGATAAAGGAAGGCTTGACGAGGTGAATAGCGACAGCTCGGATGTCCTTCCGCACACTCGGGAGTGTATTGGAACTCACCCTCCTGAACTAGATATTTGCGCTAGGTGAGGGGGAAGGGCATGCGGGCAAAGTGCGCTTAAGAGCTCGCTGGTCCTGAGCGGGTGTCCCTCTGCACACTCGTTAATGATGTTTTAGCATCAGATGGAAAACCATGCCTTTTCCCTTGATGGGGGGTCTTATTTATAGACGGTGATGAGGGAGGGTGGTATGTTTCCCCCTATACGAGGTTCGTTTGATTATGAGTGGGCCGGGGTGAACTAGTCTCGTCCCCTGGAGTGATGATGACGATCCTTGGTGTGATGTTCGTCGGTTGAGGGAAGTTAGATGAGGACTGATTGCGAGCTCGTTGCTCGCTTATAGGGATAGCTAGGTTATGGAGAACACATTACTAGCTTCTGCCGAGCTAATAACGAGGTTATTGCAAACTCGTTACTGGCTTATAGTGAGATGATAGTGAAGTTATGTGAACTCGTTACTGTGAGGGTATTTCATTAATTGACATGGTCAAGTTTTTCATGGTAGGCCGCATTGAGTGCCGATCATACATGATCTCCACTTTTTTGGGGCTCGGTATGAGGTCAAAAAACTGTAGGAGACCCGGGACTCGGGAAGTTATTGGTGCCTATAAATAGTCCTCTAAGGAGCTTTTAAGGTTGTGTCTCTTGGTCTGTTTGAGCTCTAAAGTCGCTTGGCAGCTTATGTCGCCGACGTGGAGGAAAGATTGCAAGTTGAGAGCTGGCCAACGTACTAGATCTTCACCCCTTCCCCTATAAATAAGGGGGAGGGGTGTTAGCTAATCTAAGTATCTTTTGAGCTCACCTGGCTTGAGAGTCTCCTTAATGATTTGTACTGGACTTTAGTTTTCTGAGTCAGATCAGAATTTTTCCTGGCAACCTCTACAACTCCCTTTCCCTTGTCAGAAATGAACTTGATAGGGGTTGTTAGAACAATAGGTTGGCTGGATGAGGCACCCAAGCCCAGTGTACTGTTGAATCTTGAGTTCACTGTGCTTGTGATGTCCATCAGCTTGATGCTTCTCCCATTGAGAGATTCTTCAAGCTTCTTGGCCTCAGAGAGCTCACTCTTCAGTGAAGCTATCTGTTCCCTATAGTTCTCCAACTCCTGAGAGAGTTTGAGGTTTTCTGATTTTAAAGCATTTTGTTCAGATAATTGATTTCTGAGAGAGATGATCTCTTTCTCAGACTTTAGCAGGTCTAAACATAGTGCTTTAAATTCAAGTTTGAAATCTTCTGAAGTGAAATCAAAAGAGCTGATTACCTGATCTTCTTCAGGTTGAGTCCCTGAGTCTGACTCTGACTCCTCTTCCTCTGAGTTGTGTTGTGAGGCATTGATTGCCATCATGCAGAATTCTTTTTCCTCTGCATCATCCTCATCATCACTTGAGCTGGAAGAGGCTTCTGACTCCTCTTCAGTCTCACTCCAGGATTCAGCAACAAATCCTTTCCTTGTGTGCTTATTTTTGCTGGAGGAAGGTTTGCTATTTCCATTCCTTTTGGAGTCCTTCTCCTTTCTTCTTTCTTTTCTGTCCCTTCTGTCCTTGTTCTTGTTTTCTGGACAGTCAGGAACCATATGCCCTGGTTTCCTGCAACCAAAGCAAATAATGTCTTTGCTATTGCCAATGGACTTGTCATACCTTGGCTTATCCTGCTCCTTGTATGATCTTCTTCTGAAGTCCTTTCTGGCCATCTTATAGAATCTTTTGGCCAACAGGCTGAGAAGTTCATCATTGCCTGTACCTTTTTCTTCAGGCAGATCCTCAGCTGTCTTAAATGCTATAGTCTTCTCCTTTCTTGTGGCTGGTGAAGCAGCCTTCTGTTCTTCTTCTCTGTTCTTGATGAGTAGCTCATAAGATTTGAGCTTACCCAACAAGGCTTCAGTCGTGATCTCATTCAGGCTTCTGGCATCTTTAATTGGCCAGATTCTTGAATCCCAAGTGCTGGGGAAGCACATTAGGATCTTGTCATTAAGTTCTGTTAGTGAGATCTCTTTGTCTAATGTCCTCAGTTCACTGACAATTAGACTCAGTCTGTTGTACATGTCTCCCACTGACTCTGTTTCTCCCTTCTTGAAGTTCTCATATTGGGAGATAAGATGGGATCTTCTGTCCTTTCTCTCATCAGCTGAGCCAGAGACAATTTCTGAGAGCTTGTCCCAAATCTCCTTGGCTGAATTGCATTCAGCTACCTTTTGAAAAATGTCATCTGACATTGTCTGAGCTAGAATGTTCATTGCCTTGGCATCAGCTACTTTCCACTTTTTAATGTCAGCATCTGTTCCTGATGGAGGTGGAACAGCATTTGTGCTTGTGCTCTCTGGAGGTCTTGGACACACTGTCAAAACAGAATTAAAAATATCTTCGTCAATAGAGTTCATGTATAGTCTAATCCTTGCTTTCCAAAGTGCAAACTTTGACAGATTGCACACTGGAGGTCTGGTGCTAGCATAATCTTTGTTCTGGGCCATGATTTGTGCAAGCTAAATCTAATACTAGAAAACAAAAGAAGGATCTAGTTTGGGATCTTTGGGGTTCAGGTGTTAGCCTGTACAACCAAACAGATATGGTATGTTTAATCAACCTCCCTCTGATACCAATTGAAAGGGGAAACTAGATCAGATATACTCTAGAGGGGGGGTGAATAGAGTATATGGTGCTTTTTAAAACACAAAGAAAACTTTTGCAAAGCTTTACAACAATTGTTGTAATGAGTGTAAGCAGGGAAGCAGATATAAAACTAATCACAAAACTAAGCTATGCAGAAATGAAGCACAAGAAAATCTAGGCCAGAAACAAAAAGAAAACATGCAAAACCAGATGACACAAGGAAATATAGTGGTTCCCCAACTTGGGTACATCCACTCTTCTACCACCCTAGGTAGGAATCCACTGCAGGATGAGTTGATCAGGTGTCCTGGGCACCAATGAGCTTTTGATAAGGTGCTCAAAAACCAAAACAGATTTTTTGATCAGGTGTCTTGCCACCAATGAGCTTTTGACAAGGTGCTCAAAAACCAGATTCAAACTTTTGAAGGGAGTTTGAAAAACCCTTTAAAGAGAGGGGGTTGAGAGAGTTATGGCAGTCTTCTCTTTCTCAATCAACTGAGAAGACTATGTGGATTCAGTGATGTTGTCAAAGCTCCCCATGAGTCCTTGAAATCTTTAGGAAGATGAGCTTTGCTGAGGGTGATAGGCCTTCAAAGATAGATCTCCAGCAAAAGATGATTTCAGCAAGCTGAAATGTTGAGTGTCTGGAGTCTTGAGATGATGTTGGCCTTGAACACTTGAGAGCTGAAGAGATCTGAAGAATGTTTGAAAGCTTGATCTCTTCTTGATGAGTGTTCTTCAGAGTTCTTGTTGACAGAAGATTGAGAGAGTCTCTGGGTATTGAGTTGTGTGTGCTCTACTTGTCAATCTCTGTATTTCTTCTCTATTTCATTCAAAAACATT
The DNA here is from genome assembly GCA_039583875.1 of Platanthera guangdongensis. Classification (NCBI taxonomy): domain Eukaryota; kingdom Viridiplantae; phylum Streptophyta; class Magnoliopsida; order Asparagales; family Orchidaceae; genus Platanthera; species Platanthera guangdongensis. The sequence goes on along the minus strand of CM077161.1, from coordinate 180,897,523 downwards.
CTGTCAATTATTATCTGAGTCTGAATAGAAAGTTGCTCTGTCAAAGATAGCCGTTGGTCTGCATTGATTACAGCCTTAATTGCATAATATGTTCTGAAGGAAAGTCCACTGATTTGTTCCTTGAAAAATCCCTTGAAACTTGCTCCAGAAGTAAATGAAAATGGCTGGCAGATCTTCTGAATTAAATGCAGAATAACTTCTATCTGATTTGAATTTGAATTCTGAAAGATAACTGAAATCGTCGAACTGAGCTCTGCTATCGTCGAGCTGAGCTCAGCGAATTGGAAAAAGCAAGCAGCAAAGAGATCGTCGATCTGAGCTCAAAGATCGTCGAACTGAGCTCAGAGATAAGGATCCAGTGCAGAGTCAAAATCGTCGGCCTGAGCTCAGCGATCGTCGAATGGAGTTCGACGATATTGAGAAGTTGAGCTCAGCGATCGTCGACCAGAGCTCGACGATATTATGAGGGTTGAGCTCAGCGATCGTCGAATGGAGCTCGACGATCTGCCAAAGTTGAGCTAGACGATCGTCGACCGGAGTTCGACGAAACGTCGTGCTGAGCTCGACGATTTGGACTTAGTCTCCAGAAAAACTTGGGTCTTCAGAGCAGCTTCCAATCCTAGACTACTGACCCTTAGACTCAATTCTAATTGACCTATTAAGCTATACAGAAGGTCAAAACACAGATTCCTAGGGACATAGTGATCCTGACCCAAATTAGTAATAGGGTGTTCCAACAGATCCTCCACCCCCCGTTGCTCAAATCGCCTTGCCTTCTCCGAGTACAGCGTACTCATGGCTATATCAAAGGCGCGGGTCGGTCTCACCAATCCTGTTCTGGCATTCAAGCCTAGGTATTTCACTATACCCATTTCCTCACAACAACAGCGGGTCTTTCCTGGGCACACCAGTACTTCCTGTGACTCGCTTCACAGGTGGACACCCTATGACATCAAGCATCACAACAAGGGCCTTTCCTGGTCCCACCAGTACTTCCTGTGCCTCATTCACAGGTTGGACCCAAAACATCACATGGCTATTTTCCTGGGCTACCACCCCAGTACTTCCTGCTACTCCTTTTCGCAGGTATAACCCGTAGACTCCGTACACTACACGTTTATCACGGAGTCTTCTCCGGTTCGTATGCAACATCACCAATCCAGACCAACCTGTCCAGATGGGCTTCACACAGCATGCTTATTCCGTACTCCATTTCCGGATCTATATGCACAACAAAGGGGATTTCAAGAATCACCCAAACGACTCCCAAAAGCAGCCACCTCTTGGTGGGGGAATCAACAGATATGCCAAAACAGAAGCCTTCACATGGCTAGGAAGAAAAGTCGTTACCCTTGACGATCGCTTCGGTGCCATGGCCTCCAAGCTAGCTTGCAAGACTCGCAAGAGCGTTTCCTCCGCAACGCTGGCTTCGGATCTCTCGTCGGTAAACCGCAGCACCACCAGCAGCAGCCCCCTTTCCTTCTTCCTCCTCCTTTCTTTCTCTCTCTCTCTCTTGAAGAAAGATGAAGGCCAAAGTAAAATGAGATATCACTCTCTGATTTCGGTCCTTAAGAAAAAGAAGAAGAAGCTTCAGCCCTTGGATCCAGACTGAAGGAATGGACGGCCACGATTCTGCCAAAAACACATATTTTGACCCGACACGGCCTCGAACACGGCCGTGTGCCAGGCCGTGTGCCTCAAGCGGTGGTCAACCGACTTATCCAAACCAGTGACACGCCCACGGGACACGCCCGTGACATGGGCCGTGTCACCAACACGCCTTCAGACACGCCCGTGTCTGTGGCCGTGTACCTGGGTGAAAAAAATCTCAAATCATCCCGAGACTTCACACGGCCTGTGACACGCCCGTGTCCCAGGCCGTGTGCCCAGACACGGCACAAAGACACGCCCTGTCGAAAGCCTTCGGCGGGCTGAGTTCGTCGCCTGATTTGACACGCCCTGTGACACGCCCGTGTCACAGGCCGTGTTCAACACTCGACACTCACTTCTCGACACTCGACGATCGTCGAGAAAAATTCGTCGAGAATGCGACACGGCCTTGGACACGCCCGTGTCCTGGGCCGTGTGCCTCCTCTCGACGAATCGTCGAGAGCAAAAATCGTCGAGACAAAGCCCAATCGTCGACACAACCTCGACACGCCCTGCGACACGCCCGTGTCGCAGGCCGTGTCACCTAACACGCCCTGGGACACGCCCGTGTCCCAGGCCGTGTCACACAAAATTTCCTGCTTCTGAACTTTGGGCTGTTACAATCCTCCCCTCCTACAAGAAATTTCGTCCTCGAAATTTAGAGACAGGAAAGCAACAGACTTAGCAAGAAAAATGTAACAACATCTATCTATATATATCTAAACGTTTATGTTACACTATTCTCGCTCCAAATTACAGAAACAACTCAGGGAACTCTTCTCGCATGGTTTGCTCGCGCTCCCATGTCAGCTCTTCACGGCCGCAGTTGTCCCATCAGACTTTTACCATACCGACCATCTTGTTCCGCAACTGTTTCTCGGCTCGATCTTCGATCTGAATGGGTCTAACTCTCGTTTTTAGCCCATACTCCACCGGCACACGATCATCCGCGATCACTTGAGTTGGATCTTTCACGGCCTTCCGAAGCACCGAGATGTGAAAGACATCATGTAACCCACCCAAGTCCGCCGACAGAGCTAGCCGATAAGCCGCTTCGCCAATTCGCTCAACCACTTCGAAAGGACCCAAATATCTTGGACTCAACTTTTTCAATCGTCGAATCCTGGAGACACCTTTGAATGGCTTGATCTTCAAGTAGACCCAATCGCCAACCGCAAATTCGACATTCCGGTGCTTGGCGTTGTAGTACTTCGCTTGTCGATCTTGAGCAATAAGTAATCTCTCTCGAATAGTCCGAATGGTTGAGTTTGCTTCATCCACCTCATTTGTTTTAACAACCCGGGCTTCACCTGCTTCTACCCAAGCCAAGGGAGTACGGCACTTCCTTCCATATAGGGCTTCATATGGTGCCATCCCAATGCTTGTCTGGTAGCTGTTATTATACGCAAACTCGACCATATAGAGATGATCTTCCCATCTCTTTCCGAAGTCAAGGGCGCACATTCGGAGCATGTCCTCCATTGTTCTGTTGGTACGTTCAGTTTGGCCATCCGTTTGGGGATGAAAGGCCGTACTGAAAGTCAGTGTCGTGCCCAACAGTCGGTGAACTAGCCTCCAATCATTTGACGTAAATCGCCCATCTCGATCACTTACGATGCTCCGAGGAACACCGTGAAGCCGCACAATCTGATCAACATATAACTTTGCCAACCTTTCAACTGAATCATCCCGCCTGTTCGGGAGAAAATGTGCTACTTTTGTTAGCCGGTCAACTATCACCCAAATGGAATCATTTCCTCGCTGCGATCTTGGCAATCCATGCACAAAATCCATGGAAATATCATCAAATTTCCACACTGGGATCGGCAGTGACTTCAAATAACCGCCCGGCTTTTGGCATTCCGCCTTCACCATCGCACATGTTTGACATTTGGCTACATATAGGGCAACATCTTTCTTAAGCCCTGGCCACCAGAAAAGTTTCTTCATATCGTTGAACATCTTTGTGCTCCCGGGGTGAATGGAATACTTCGTATAATGTGCTTCATACATCAGTTCTTCCCTCAGTTTCCCCACATTCGGGACGCACAAACGGCCCTCTTTGCGCAAAAGACCATCAATCCAGGTGAATTTGCCCTCTGGCTCTTCATTCACATAGCGTAAGAGATCTTCATCCAACTCCGTTGCCCGTCGAACTCGGTCCGCAAGGTCACATTGCACCTCGATCCAGTTCAAACATGCAGTGGCAGTGGAATTCTTGTCAACACAATAGATCTCCAATGCTTCCAACTCCTGGATAAGCCGTTCATCATGCCTTTGTAACCAATTCGCTCTAGCCGGAATCCGCCGACTCAAGGCATCCGCGACAACATTCCCCTTCCCGGGCGTATAGTGAATCTCGAAAGTGTAGTCCCCAAGGAACTCCAACCACCTTCGTTGTCGCATGTTCAAATCTTTCTGCTCCAAAAGATACTTTAGACTCTTATGATCGGTATAGATCTTCACCTTTACTCCATAAAGGTAGTGTCGCCACAACTTGAGTGCAAAAATCACCGCCGCTAGTTCCAAATCATGGACGGGATAGTTTCGCTCGTGCACCTTCAGCTGGCGTGAGCCATAAGCAATCACCTTTCCATTCTGCAGAAGAACGCAGCCTAAGCCGCTCCCTGAGGCATCACTATAAATCACAAATCCATCGGTTCCACATGGCAAAGACAACACCGGCGCCGTGGTCAACCGAACCTTCAGCTCTTCAAAAGCTCGTGCGCACTCTGGCGTCCAAACGAACTTCTGATCCTTTCGCGTCAGTGTGGTTAGCGGCAAAGCGATCCGCGAGAAGTTTTCCACAAATCTTCTATAGTAGCCCGCAAGTCCAAGGAAACTCCTGACCTCGGCCACGGAAGACAATATTGGCCATTCTTGTATGGCTTTTATCTTTGCTGGATCCACTGCAATGCCCGCTCCACTCACCACATGGCCCAAAAATGCCACTGACGATAGCCAAAACTCGCACTTCGAGAACTTGGCATAGAGCTGATTTTGCCTCAACGTGTTCAACACTAACCGCAAGTGAATCTCATGCTCAGCTTTGGACTTCGAGTACACCAGGATGTCATCAATGAACACGATCACAAACAGATCCAGGTACTCACGGAAAATACGGTGCATCAAATCCATAAACACCGAAGGCGCATTACACAATCCAAAGGGCATGACTGTGAACTCATAGTGTCCATAGCGCGTTCCAAATGCGGTTTTGGGAATGTCACCTTCCCGAATTCGTAACTGGTAATAACCAGACTTCAGGTCCAACTTCGAATAGACGGTCGAGCCCACTAGCTGATCGAATAACTCATCAATCCGAGGTATAGGATACTTATTCTTCTCGGTCAGCTTATTCAATTCACGGTAATCGATACACAACCGTAACCCACCATCTTTCTTCTTTACAAAAAGCACAGGCGCGCTCCAAGGTGACATACTTGGGCGGATATAACCTTGCTCTAGCATTTCTTGTAGTTGAACCTTCAACTCAGCCATCTCTTTAGGCGCAACGCGATATGGCGAGCGGGCCACGGGTTTCGCACCTGGGGCCAACTCAATTGTGAAGTCAATCTCCCGCTGGGGTGGTAGCCCAGGGAGATCCGTGGGAAACACATCCGTAAATTCTGCCACAATCGGAACCTCGCACAACGTGGCCTTAGGTGCAACAGCCTGAATTAGTGCAAAGTAACACTCCGCACCCTTCCGAACAGCTTTGACTACCTGGAGTGCAGACATCAACGTCCCGCCCACTCCCCGCATACCTGCGAACTTGGTCTTTTGTTCGGTATTCTGGCCCAACGTGATTTCTTTGGACTGGCAATCAATCATAGCATGCTGCTCCGCAAGCCAATCCATCCCAAAAATCACATCGAATTCCGATATTGGCAAAACAAATGCGGTTAAACAAAAATCCCGACTTCCTAACTGAACCGCCACATCGCAAGCTTGATCCGCAAGCATCCAACAACCATTCGGCAACACCACTCTGACGCTATCTGCCTTTGGACGACTGGGTATCCCAAGCCGCGTAAGAAACTCACTAGACAGAAAAGAATGCGATGCCCCTGTATCAAACAGTGCTCGCGCCAGCGTGTCCCGAATCATTACAAAACCTATGACAAACATGTCACACACACAAACCACAAACATATGCGTACGAAGCTAAGCATACAAACAATAGCATATGCAAAACTAAACTCATACCTGTGACCACGTCACTCTGCTTGATGGCCTCTTGCAGGCCAAGATTGTAGACTCGGGGTTGCGCCTGCGAGGCAGAGGAATCCACCACCGCCTTTCCTTTTTCCGCATACGATGCTCCCGCCTTCTTTTCACTCTTCGGCGGCATCCGACAATCTCGCGCAATATGCCCCATCCTACCACAATTGAAGCAGGTACGAGTGTCTGGCCTGGAGGTTGCCCCTGATGTTGCTCCCGTTGCAACTGATGAAGGAGCTTGTCCACTAGGCTTGGACTTCTTGCCCCATCGCTTCTTATAACATGACTTTCCCGATCGGGGCGCCTTCCACTCTGGTTGCGACACAACCAAAGCTCTCTTCCCTTGCACCCTCTTCATATCTTTTTCCAACGCGGTCGCAGTGTCAACCAACGCTTGGAAGCCTTGGTTCACAGAACTGGACACAAGGAACCTCAACTCGTCCCTCAGCCCTTCATAGAACCGATTCGTCTTCCTCTGCTCATCAGCAAAAATCGAACCCGCATACCGCCCCAAGCGCGTAAACTCATGCAGGTACGCGTCAACACTGCCATCACCTTGAGTCAACCGTTGGAATTCATTTTCCATGGCTATCCGTTGCGCCACAGGAAGGTGCTTTGCTAGGAAGAGCCGAGAGAAATCTTCCATCGACACTTGGGTTAACGGACGACCCGCTAAATGATGCAACTCCATCTCATCCCACCATAAACGAGCTTCTCCTTCAAGCAAGAAGGTGGCTAAGGTAACTTTCTGATGTTCCGCCGTGCCTATCGCCGTCATCACTCGCTTGACACGCGATAACCAATCCTCAGCCTGCGTCGGGGTTCCCGCTCCCGAGAACGTAGGCGGATGGAAACTCATAAACCGCGTTAGCTGCTTCTCAGCCGCTCGAGTAACCACATCCATAACAGGTTCAGGCCTTGCCACCGCCTGATCTGGCCCCACAGCCGCTTGCTCCTGCCCCAGTGGCTGATCTTGGATCATGGTAAATAAGGCCTCCGCAACTAAACGGACATGTTCTGCAGACGGTGGAGGTGTAGGCACCGCGGCTGGTGCCGTACTTTCATCAGAATGCTGGGGTCAGACGGCCCAGCTCCACTTCGTGTCACCTAAAGGTGGACAAGACACACACATTAGCGGTCGTACCCAAGCAAACAACACAAAATAGGAACACGCAGGTTCCCCAAACATACAAAATGCATTCCTATCATGGACATTCAGGAGTTCATTCGTAGACTTTGGTGTGCACAAACACGTGCTCGCCACCCCACCAAAAATGTAACAACCACATCCGTTCATATGATATATTCTAGAAGGTCCGGTCGGGGCCCCACAGGATATACCACAAAACAGTCGGTGAAGGTACATGATGATACCAGAGTAGCGCATCGCACCTATCACAAGCATTCTAGCGGAAGCCTAACTACTTGAACTCCTCATGAATGTCCAAACATAAAACTCCACATTTTCTATATATAGGAATGTCTTACAATATGAACAAGCGTTGGCCTTATGGCCTTACATAGCTTTCACACAGTGGCCTAAAACAGATTGGCGCGCAGGCCGGCCACAATAAAAGAAAACACTCAAAAGAACACACTTAGCCTTCGAGGGCTAATAGTAGCAGCAGCAACAACACCAGCAGGAGCATCAACCTCTATGCGTCCCGCTCGGCTCTCCAGCACCTGTGCAAGGACAATCCACCCAACGGTGGCAAACAAAAGCAACGGTCAGCGTTCAGCTGACCAAATTATAACGACCCTACCCCTTCTCTCGGGGTAGCGGTATTTTTCCCTGCAGGCATATCATATCACAAGCATCAAAAAGTGCTTTCACGCACACAAGCCATCACAACCGTTCGCCACCCGGCCCAACGGTCCGTGCACTCAGGGCACATTCTTGGTGTTCTGGCAACCTCTTGCCCACCACCGTATCAGGGTTATCACCCAACGGTAAATCTCTTGAGCATTTACTCCATGGCGTGCAGCCGGAGTTAGTCATCGGACACCGGGCTGGCCCGTAGCCCCCCATTGTGTCATGGCGCGCAGGCCGAAGACTCTTGCTATGCGCTCCAACAGACCGCACTTTTGGTCTCACGTCAGACGGACATAACGCAGGTCGGATCCTCCACCCCCCGTTGCTCAAATCGCCTTGCCTTCTCCGAGTACAGCGTACTCATGGCTATATCAAAGGCGCGGGTCGGTCTCACCAATCCTGTTCTGGCATTCAAGCCTAGGTATTTCACTATACCCATTTCCTCACAACAACAACGGGTCTTTCCTGGGCACACCAGTACTTCCTGTGACTCTCTCCACAGGTGGACACCGCACAAGCACAAATGTCAGGGGTCTTTCCTGGGCACACCAGTACTTCCTGTGACTCGCTTCACATGTGGACACCCTATGACATCAAGCATCACAACAAGGGCCTTTCCTGGTCCCACCAGTACTTCCTGTGCCTCATTCACAGGTTGGACCCAAAACATCACATGGCTATTTTCCTGGGCTACCACCCCAGTACTTCCTGCTACTCCTTTTCGCAGGTATAACCCGTAGACTCCGTACACTACACGTTTATCACGGAGTCTTCTCCGGTTCGTATGCAACATCACCAATCCAGACCAACCTGTCCAGATGGGCTTCACACAGCATGCCTATTTCGTACTCCATTTCCGGATCTATATGCACAACAAAGGGGATTTCAAGAATCACCCAAACGACTCCCAAAAGCAGCCACCTCTTGGTGGGGGAATCAACAGATATGCCAAAACGGAAGCCTTCACATGGCTAGGAAGAAAAGTCGTTACCCTTGACGATCGCTTCGGTGTCATGGCCTCCAAGCTAGCTTGCAAGACTCGCAAGAGCGTTTCCTCCGCAACGCTGGCTTCGGATCTCTCGTCGGTAAACCGCAGCACCACCAGCAGCAGCCCCCTTTCCTTCTTCCTCCTCCTTTCTTTCTCTCTCTCTCTCTTGAAGAAAGATGAAGGCCAAAGTAAAATGAGATATCACTCTCTGATTTCGGCCCTTAAGGAAAAAGAAGAAGAAGCTTCAGCCCTTGGATCCAGACTGAAGGAATGGATGGCCACGATTCTGCCAAAAACACATATTTTGACCCGACACGGCCTCGAACACGGCCGTGTGCCAGGCCGTGTGCCTCAAGCGGTGGTCAACCGACTTATCCAAACCAGTGACACGCCCACGGGACACGCCCGTGACATGGGCCGTGTCACCAACACGCCTTCAGACACGCCTGTGTCTGTGGCCGTGTAGCTGGGTGAAAAAAATCCCAAATCATCCCGAGACTTCACACGGCCTGTGACAAGCCCGTGTCCCAGGCCGTGTGCCCAGACACGGCACAAAGACACGCCCTGTCGAAAGCCTTCGGCGGGCTGAGTTCGTCGCCTGATTTGACACGCCCTGTGACACGCCCGTGTCACAGGCCGTGTTCAACACTCGACACTCACTTCTCGACACTCGACGATCGTCGAGAAAAATTCGTCGAGAATGCGACACGGCCTTGGACACGCCCGTGTCCTGGGCCGTGTGCCTCCTCTCGACGAATCGTCGAGAGCAAAAATCGTCGAGACAAAGCCCAATCGTCGACACAACCTCGACACGCCCTGCGACACGCCCGTGTCACAGGCCGTGTCACCTGACACGCCCGTATCCCAGGCCGTGTCACACAAAATTTCCTGCTTCTGAACTTTGGGCTGTTACATGTAATCCCGGTTCGTGAGAGGGCATCGTGTCAGCAAGGGATAGTCAACCAACATGCAAGGGGGAGCTACTCTCGGCTGCCAATCTAGAGGCTTAGATTTAAAGACATGTCCCACTGGTGCCTTAAGCCACCTTGAAAGTGATCAAGATTTTCATTTGTGAGACATCACCGTGGCTTGTGAAGAAAACATAGGTACACAAATTTATTATAATCAGCCATATACAGGTACATTTTATGCTTATCTTTGAACAAAACTCTTTCCATGGGATAAGGGGCTCGTTGGGGTGGTATCATTCTTACTGTTGGAACTTGTGGAGACCAGGCGATCAGGCGGACAGGTAAGGCGGACAGATTAGGTGGTCTGGCGGATAGCAGTGGCGGACAGACCTGGCGGTCTGCCTTTCTGATGTTCCTAGCAGTGATTCCTCTCTGACGGTTAAGCGGTAGTTATGGTGGTCTGGCTTAGCAGTCTAGCAACAGTCCGCTATAAACCGCATCAGTTAACTGCAGTGCGCTCCAGTGCTCAGGGGTAGTGCCTGTGCGAACTACTGAGATCAGATTCAATTGACGGTCAGGCGGTTAGCTCATGTCTAACCGCATGAGATGCTTCTATATTATTCCCGCACTTGTGCTCTTCGTTGATCAACAGAGGCTTGATCACAGTTGGTGTTCGCAGTTATCAAGCACAAACTCTGGTGCGACCTGGCAGTTAGACATTGTCTTCCCGCAGCTTTTTCTCCTAAAGTTGTTCGTTGGACACTGTTAGATAGAGATTAGAGCGATCAAATTGGTGAATTTTCTCGCTCTGTATAGTCGTGTGGTTAGCATGTTTAACCGCACAGCCCGAGCGGCTAGTTTTTATCTATCTGCCTAGTCGTTTGTGACAGGTGTTGAAACTGAAATTTGGTCTCAAAAAGAGTTCGATCTTAAGAGGTGTAGCTTGCATTTACTCTTCCCGAACCAGCACACCTAACTGGATACTTATGAACTAGGAACTGACCATGTGCTACAACGTGGAGGTCCCACCACACACCCGAAAGGCCTTAGAGTGCTTCCCCTCCCAAGCCAAAAGTTGAACTGGGCACCTTGGAGGGCACTCAAAGCCAACCAGAAATGACCTGAGGACGAGGAAGCCAAAAAGACTCTATCCCCTTCAAAGATGCCCACATGGTCTATATATAGTTTTCTGACTTGGCCTACAAATAACGCAACCCCACCTTTTGGAAATGTTATACGCAGCCCAAATGGGTCTGTCAACAGCCAAACTCCACTATTTAGAGGGGCTATTAGCAGTTCAACTAGGGCATTCTGGTAAATTCAATACTGGCGAGTGGTTCCTGCTGCCACCACTAGCCTGGGGCGGCGAGTGCCCAGAAGAGGCCAGCACTCGCCGCCTCAACCAGGATTGACGGCGAGTGCAAAACTTTTTACCCCACTCGCCTTTCTCCGAGTTTGGTCTTGTAGCGAGTGTAATCCTAGGTTTCCTTCTCGCCCCCCATACCACTAACGACTCGATCTTCTGCGAGTTGAGGTCTTCTATCCCACTCGCTCATTCAGCTCGCCTAGTCCCAAAGCTACATCATTTGACTAGATCATCCCCCGATGGCCCACTCGGTGAACACGGGGTTGTACACAATCCCCGTTCTTTGCAAGATTGTCCCAAGCTTGAAAAGAAACGTTCAACCTCAGGTGTTCGACGAGTGGTGGCTAATCCCAAGGGAATCTAATTGTGGGTTCCACAATATGATATATATATATATATATATATATATATATCTATATGTGTGTGTGTGCGCGCTAACTCAGGGGAGTAGGGAATACCATTACCCTCCCCTCTCCTTTTCTCGTCCTTTATCACGTCATGCCTCTCTCTAAGGAATTTCAAGATCGTCTCGCCAAGGTGAGGAAGCTACATTCATATAATACTGCTGAACTCATGCCCTGGCTCGCTCATCGATCCCCCAGCAAGCTATTGAAGCGCAAGTCAGCGAAAAATGCTAAGCCTGATTTGGAGGCCAGCGAGTCCCCCTCTTAGTATTCTGCCTTCCATGCCAGGCCCTGGGTTCGTACATCCCTCCTTAATACAGGTCCTGAAAATCTAATTCGCTCATGTTATGTGAAACAGATGGCTCTGATATGACCATATTGAGTATGTTTGCAAGGTGACCATTCCAGAGGAGGCGCCGACGTGATTCCATCTAACTAGGATGCCTTATCTCGTGGTGGCGCGAGTCTCCAACTGATCCAGGGCAACCCCCTTCTCACGGGCGCACCTCCTCGGACCACCACTGATAGTCTCGCGAGAACCCTCAGTAACCTATCCCTCTTTCTGTTTTTTTTGCCGCCCAACTCATCAGTGTCGCTTTGCCGCAGCTTCCCCCTTTGGAACTACCGGCTTGGGTTCGCTGCAGGTAAGGTTACTGACATGCAATTCCATATGCGATCTCACCCTTAATTCTGCCCCCGCGATGAAAGGCACCACAGACGTCCTTATTCCCCCTCCATTCTAATTCATAATCTTGTCTCTTTCCGACCGGGCCATGGAAAGGTACTCGTCGTCTCTCTCAGTCGACCCCTCCAAGGGCAACCAAGTTCGTCCTGCCAACCCCACCACCAGTGGGCCTCCACTTCGCACAATTAGTCTAAATACTCGCCCCCCTTCCATGTTCTAAATCAGCCTTTTAAAATTTCAATCGTCTCTGCCTCTCAGGTCTTCCTGGGAGCTCCAATGCCGAAGAATCTGTCAAGCAGGAGTTCTTCTCGCCACCCCCTTCTCCCAACTCGCACAAAGATTTTCTAAGTGACCCGAGCAACCCCGCTAAAATGAAGACGCGGATGGCAAGTGTCCTCAAGAAGTACGGGTTCATGCTGCGAGAACTTCAGGAGGAGAGGGTCGTCGGCGAGCAGCGACTGTCCGATCTCAAACAGGGTTATGCGAGGCTGGCTGACATGGTAAGGCAAGGAACGAGAGGTGAGATGACCTCCTTCGGGCCTCTCATCGTCCGCATTGAGGAGAACACGCGCCTCATGCATCGGGATCTCGAGACGGTCCGCGAGTTCAATAATTTTCATCGATCGTCGGGGATGGGGATGCGAGGCCGGGGAAGATGGAAATGGCTCCCGTTCTGAGCCTATCGGTGCGCGCCCTCTAGTCCCCCACGGTCTTTCCTTTGTCACTGTTGATTTTCAACTTTTCTGCGCTTGAGAACATTCCCAGAAATGGTTTATTTAATAATTAATGTAGTAGTTGATGTAGTAATTGACGTTTGTCTGTTTCGCGCAAATGCAGAGTCTTATATTACTGGGTTGTTGTTTTGTGTCTCGAATTCTCGCTCAGCTCGCTCGATGGTTGGATAGGTCTCGGAGGGTCGATGATGAGGTTAGCGTGTGGTCATGAGTGGATGACCAGCGTCACTCTGACCCTCTCTTATTATATTTTTTTCTATAAATAGGACCTCTCACCTACTCTTTCTCATCGCATTTATTGTCCTCATACCTCCTTGGCCCTTAACTTCTCGCCATCGGCACCCACTCATTAGGTTTTGCAGAGATAGGTAAGACGAGAGTTGATGTGGACGGAAGGTCAAAATATGCGAGGCAGTTTGCCGAGTACCCTTTCTTCGATGGGAACCTGTCAGAGGAAGAGCACCTTGCATTTGTGGTTGATTATGTCAATCTCGGGTTCGTAGCTCGCCGACTGAACAGGAGCAAGGCGATAAATACGCTCCTTGCAGAGGAACTCGTCTTCCCCATCTCACATTTTGATTGGGGCTGAGACCTTCCCCTCTGGCCGAAGGTTCGCCAAGTCCTGAAGTACTTCACCGTGTTAGTGTCTTTTGTGAGCTTCCTCCTCAAGGAGCGGATCAAGTTCAACCTCACCGTCTTCCGGAAGCTCTTCATCTACCGGGCCACCAACGATGGTGTCGTCTTCTTCACCGCTCGCAGTTCAAGGTGTGCAAGACTGCCAACAAAAATCACCACTAGGTTACGAAATTCGTCTTCATAAAGGGGGACCTCAGAAATATCCCATACTCGCCCATTCAGCGGAGCGAGGAGACTTACCAAGCGCCGGCAGTATCAGGTGGCGATGCCAACCTCTACCAATTCTTCCTCCACAAGAACTTCGAGGTCGCCTTCCTGAGAAGGGGCCTCGACCTGCTCCCTCCAGTTCTCTCAGGCGAAGGTACGCTTCCTTCTCGCTTCGTTCCAATCTCACTGTGACAAATGTTCTTTCAATAATGCTGAGTAATTTTCTGCAGGGGAGAGATTGATCCCGGAGAACCTGCCCTTTGCGGATGTCGGGTTAGACGCCGATCCACTCGCCCGAGAGAGGGTGGCCACGACGACGTGCAGGAGAGAGTCAGAGACACACACTCCCTCCAACAGCAGGAAGCGAACTGCCCCCGCCGACCCCGACTCACCTCGCACCATGCTGTCGGGGAGGAAACTAAAAAATACGGCTGCGTCCAAAGGCAAACAAGTCCCAAGGGGCCCGCATGAGGAGGAGAGGGGTGAGGGCGATCTTCCTGAATCTCCTGTCGGGACGGAGCCTGAGGCTCGCGAGGAGGAGCCTCCGAACTCGCACTGTAATTTTAGCCTTGGTGGGAAGGTGAGGGATCGCGCCGGTGAGCCGATGGTGTTGTGGACGAGAAGGCCAACCGAATCTCGATATCCTCACTCCTCCCTTCCTGGTCCGAGCGCAGACCTCCAAGCGGACATGCCTTCGCCCTCGGCTTCAAGCTATATGGGCGCGAGGACGTGACGTTCTACAACGACATGATTATGCATAAGCTTGCCCACGAGAGCATGCAAGCTCAAATGCGCTCTTTGGAGCTCGCGCATATGGCTGTCTATCGCGGCTTTACACTCAATCGCAAGTGGACCAATGTTGATGAAGCGCGGGCTCTCGCAGAGGACGCGACGTTATATTTGAAGCGAAAGCTCGAGATCGTTGAAGGCATTCTTGAGAAGAACTCCGGCGGGGTGGAAAGTGTCGACTCTGCCAGGTCCCCCTCATCATCACTCTCATTCTTCTAATCTCTTGATTCTTGTAGGACGCTCAGACCGCCGACCGCATGCGCACGCGCGTCACTGATCTGGAGTAACGGAACCAACTTTTCGAGGGAAAGTACAAATAGCTCAAGGCCGAGATCACATGTCTATTGAGACCGTCCTTCCATCGACTCGCGACGAGTCGAGTAGTTGGGGAAGAAAATCATGGATGTATAGTGAGGCGGAGGTCAATCAGATGATGAGGGTCACCTCCATCAAGCCTGCAGATCACACGCTCTAGATGATGCGAGATCTCTGAGTGCTGATGCCCGACTGCGAGAAGATCACAGCCAAAGATATAGTTCCCGAGTTGTCCGTTCCCGTCCCTGTGTCAGGCGAGGAGGAGGAAGAGTTCGACTTGCTCTTTGACGAGGTGGGTGACGGCCAGGATGATCAGTCGGGAGGAGCCGACTAGGGAGGGACTCGCTGTATATACATATGCTTTTTTGCCTTGTAATTTTTCTTTTTCTGCCCCTCTCTTGTACTCTCACCCGCGAGGTGATGTTTTTGTAATCTGCTATTATTTAATGAAAAACACTTGTCTTTTCTGACTTGTCATTTTTCTTGTATGCTTCCTCATCGAGTATTTTACTCTCAACACTCTTTCAGATTCTGGATTCACTCGCCGCGAGCTCGATTCATTAATTCGTAATCGTGGTTACTCTTTAGGAGAACATCATGTCACACTCGCGCGTGCATACCATATTTGAGGCATAATTATTCTAAGGTAGAGCATGCTATGGTAGAATTCATCAGAGTTAGGTCGGCTCGCTTCCTATGAGCACGCGCTATATAAGGTCCTCATGTTCTCTTCCTTTTGGTGGTCAGGATCAAGTAAGAAATTAGAAATCGCTCGCCTCTCAACCTAACGTTGTTCGATGATGGCTCTTCGAGTAATAGGAGAGTGCTCAGTTGGCGAGATCCATCCCGGAGTAACCTCACTCGCCTACTCCTTCCTTTTGGTCTCCCAGCCCGACTCGCATATATCTCAACGCCCTTCTCTTTTTGCAACCTGCCCCTAGATGAGCCTTCAGGCCTGTCAGCTAGTGAGAGTCTGGTCATTGGGTCTGCTCGGGACTAATACTACTACCATCTTCCACTAAGTGACTTCCGGCTCTGTCAGCTAGTAGGAGCCTGGACAGCGGGATCTTCTCAGGGCTATCAATTCAACCATCTGTATTTGAGTGACTTCCGGTCTTGCCAGCTAGTGGGAGTCTGGTCAGCGGGATCTTCTCGGAGCTATCATTCCAACCATCTTCCACAAAGTGACTTTCGGCTCTGTCAGCTAGTGGGAGTCTGGTCAGCGGGATCTTCTTGGGGCTAAACTTCAACCATCTACCACCGAGTGACTCCGGCCCGGACATCTAGTGGGAGTCTGGTCAGCGGGATCTTCTCGGGGCTAAACTTTCCTAAACTGTATACTTTGCTCGACAATAAAAGACACTTTGGAAAATAGACAATCAATAAGCAAAGACTTTCTCTTTTATTTACAAAAGTGCAGGGATAGAAACGTTTCAAATCATCGCCACTCCATGTGTGACGGGACTCCCCTTCCACATTCTGAAGGTGGTACCCTCCTGACTTTTGTGCTCCCTCAACAATGTAGGGGCTCTCCCAATTCGGATTAAGCTTTCCCACAACCGCTGATCTCCCTATTGCGTCTAATTTCTTTAGCACTAGATCCCCTTCTACAAACTGCCTAACTCTGACATGCTTGTCGAAGTACCGGGACATCCGTCACTTGACCTCTTCTTGCCTAACGACGGCCACGTCGCGGAGTTCCTCTACTAGGTCCAGTGAGAGTCGTAGCTCACCTTCGTTCTTTATCCTTCATTCCTCATATCCATCCACAACAGTTGTTACCCATGACGACTTGACCTCAAACTCCACCGGTAGAACGACCTCGCAGTCGTGAGGTCTCCCTCGTAGCTGTGTTGGGGGTAGTCCTCAGGGCCCACAGGATTGAGGGAAGCTGCTTTACCCAATTCTCCTTTAGGTTCTTCACCTTATTCTTTAGCAAGTTCACAATGATCTTGTTTGCCGCCACCACCCGCCCATTGCTCCTATGGTGGTGGATGGACGCAAACCTGAGGTCTATCCCCACCTGGGTGCAGAAGCTAACGAACTCTTTGCTAGCAAACTGTGGCCAATTATCTGTTACTATGGCTTGAGAGAGTCCATGTCGACAGATGATCTCCCACCATACGAAGCTACTGACTACTTGGGAGGCCACCTTAGCTAGTGCTTTGACTTCCAACCACTTCGAGAAGTAATCGATCATGAACAGGACGAACCTTCTTTGTCTGTCTGGGGAAAAGGTCCTACCAAGTCCATCCCCCAAATGGCGAAGGGCCAGTGCGTCGTGATGTTCTTAAGTCTTTCGGCCGGTAAGAGTTGGAGTGGAGCAAACAACTAACACTTTTGACATCTCCTTGCGAACTCTGTCGCGTCCTTACTCCAGGTTGGCCAGAAATACCCTTGTCAGACCACCCTCGACTCCAAGATCCTGCTTCCCGAGTGACTGCCGAATTCACCAAAATGAACTTCCTCAAAGATCTTCAGAACTTCCTCCACCATGCACCAGGCTAGGAGTCCCGAAAGAGTCTTCTGGTACAATCCTCCTTCATGCGTCAGATAGTACGCAGACTTATGCCTGAAGCGCTTTTTCTCCTGGACCTCCTCCAAAAGTTTACCTATGGTCAAGAATGTTACGAAGGGGTCCAACCACGAGTGGAGTTGGTCTACCTCCATCAACTCACCCTTCTCAATGGATGGGCAAAACAAATCCTTCAGGGTCCTGCCAGCCCGGAGTTCAAATTTGGCCAACTGATCAGCTCTGGCATTTTCCTCCCGTGGAATTTGTTGAATGGAAAACGTTCGAAAACCTCTGATGAGCCCTTTTACTCGAGTCAAGTACTTCATGAGAGTGGACTCTCATGCCTCGAATTCTCCCTTGACATGTGACTCCCCCACCATTGTTTCTATAAACACCACCACATCATGTACACTCAGTTATTTAGCCAGACGTAGCCTGGCTATCACGACCTCATACTTTGTCTGGTTGTTAGTGATGGGGAAATGTAGTGTCATGGCCAACACTATCAGAGTCCCATAAGTGCCTACCAATACTACCCCGCCTCCCGAAAAATGTTTCCCTGTGTAACACCTCCCCTGTAATGACCGTATAATATGAGTCCAGTCAGGGCCCCACAATATACAGACGTCATATCTTAAGCATTAAAAGATGATATAAACTACCCAATTCAAACTATAAACAGCGAAAACAAATAACAACACTAGAAGTTATCCACTAGCACAAGAGTATCAAATCGGCCTTAAGGCCTCACAACATTCAAGAGTCTAAATTGAAATAATAACATATCAACGTGCAAAAGCACCCCTAGGCTACCTCGATATACAAGCCGTAATCACAGTGCACTAAGCATAACATTCACCCAAAACAAAGCTACCAAACAAGAGTTCACCTCATAAGGCTTAGGCCTTTTTGGCCGGCAAGCTTGCTCCCACGTGCGATCCTTGCCCTATAAAAATTGGTGGTAACGTTGGTCAACAAAGGTTATCCTCAACTGTGTAACCAACACATCTCCTCTCGGCCAAGACACCTTATATCTCAAGGTGCAGGTCAGCATTTTGTATGCAAATTTACATGAACATAGAAAACAGTAAATCAGGTTTGGATGTCGCATATAACAAACATGTTTTTATGTTGAGCATATAGAAAAAGGGGTCTACAATGCAGCATGTATGCAATCCTAGGCTTCACCCAAGACACCTTATATCGTATGAATCTAACACATCATCGCGCATCAACAAACAGGTACTTCCAATTTCCCCTTCGATGTTCAAGGCGCAAACACATGGGCACTTCCAATTTCCCCTTGCGGCATACAAGCAGCCACACAGAACTATTGCCTAGGCCTCACCCGCTCGTGGGTCTCAAAATCGAGGCTTGCCTGCAAGCTCTGACTTTTCACGTCAGGATTCCGTCATACAAACAAACCGATGTTAAGAACCCTCACTAGACCCCACCAGTTCATGGGCTTCATCGTCAGGGCTTGTCCAAAGCTTGGCATTCTCGTCAGTTTCATAGAAGGGGGCCTGTCTCGCTGGGACACTCTCCACACATGACTTGCATGTCACGGGCTAGCCAGCCGACCATAGAGAAAAAGCTACGACTTAGCACATCACAATCAAAAGCCTTTCCCGCCCTAGCCCACCATTCGTACTCACACGAAATAAGGGGGAAACCACATCACAAAAGGCATTTTGGCACAAACGAATTTCTAGCACAAACCTTAAGGCTCGTTATGCAACATCACTGAGTCGGACCAACGGTCGCGAGTACGGCTTCACCTATAATGCCTAATCCACTAACAGAGCAGATTTCTAATGCAAATCATGCCGGGAACAGACACAATCGACCCGGTGGTTCCTATTGAACCATGGCAACCTGAACCCCTCTTATTTGAGAGATCTGGTGCCTAAATGCTTAAAAGAAAGCAAGAAAAGAATGGATGTCATGCACGCATCATAAATACCGAGAAGAGAAATGTCGTTACCTTACAGCTCCTCTTCCTCGCCATGGAAATCTTGATTTACACGGATGAAAATGTGCATCTTCAAGTCCTAACAGCGGATATGGCCTCAGAAAAACGATCGAAGCCCCGAAGCTACGTCAATGGCGGAGAAGGGTCTTCTTCTTCCTCCTGCAAACTTTAAGGCTCAAACCCTAATTTCCACTTCAAATGAGAAGAAAGAGGGTTTAGAACGTTTCAACCCTATATATGCCCTTTGGACGGAGTATCCTAGGCCATAGGATCAAATCTTAAGAGGAATCAGACGGCTAAAACGTCAAATAACAAAACTACTCCCGCAAACTATCGTCGGGCGGTAACTACCTGCCGCCAGGCGGTAGCTTCCCGAGTGCTCGACCAAAAAAATAAGGTCGCGCTAACACCAGCGGTAGTACTACTACTGTGTGGTATCTCACTCAATGCCTACCACTCAATGCCTCCACTCAACACCAGCCTCTCAACGCACTCAATGATAAGCTACTGCCGAGCAGTAGCTAGCTAACGTCGTGTGCTAGCACTCAATGCTCTTCACTCAACGCTACACGAGCTACCGCCGCGCGGCACCACTCAACGCTCTCAGCACCTGGATTCGACGAAACAAGGCTATCGTTGGGCGATAGCTACCTATCGACATACGATAGCTTCCATAGACTTAGGATCTGGAAAAACTGGGGTGTTATAACTCCTCCCCCCTTTGAAGAATTTCGTCCTCGAAATTTCGCATGCATTCAAACCAAAAAGCATACCTGAACCAAAAAGTTCTGGGAAGTCCTCCCGCATTGCTTGCTCACGCTCCCATGAGAATTCGTCTCACCCGCAGTTATCCCAGCGCACTTTCACGAGCTTAAATTCTTTGTTCCGTAAATGTCGAACTTCTGAATCCTCTATGTCGACAGGACGAACTTTCGTCCTCAAGTCCTCTTAGACCGACACCGCTGCTGACTCAACTGCAACGCTCGTCTCCATCAAGGCTTTCCTCAAAACTGAGAAATGGAAGACATCGTGCAATCCACTCAACTCTGTGGACAATGTCAACTGATAAGTTGCTTTCCACGACCTCGAACGGTCCCAAAAACCTCGGACTCAACTTCTTGAGTCGGCGAATCTGCGAAACGCCTTTGAATGTCTTAATCTTTAGGTATACCCAGTCGCCTACTGCGAACTCCACATTCTTGTAGCCAGCATTGAAATACTTCGCTTGCTGATCCTGAGCAACCTTCATGCGCTCCTGAATTGTCTGCACCAACTCGCAAGCATTAGCCACCACCTCTTTTCCCAAAAGTTTGGTGTCTCCCTCCTCTGTCCATGACATCAGTGTTTGACACCGCCTTCCATACAAAGCCTCATATGACGCCATCTTGATACTTTCCTGAAAACTATTGTTATAGGTGAATTCCACCATGAAAAAGTGATCTTCCCATTTCTTACCAAAGTCAAGGGTACACATCCTCAACATATCCTCGATGGTACGATTCGTCCTTTCCGTTTGTCCATCGGTTTGCGGATGGAACGTCGTACTAAACTTGAGCTTTGTGCCCAGACTCTCCTGTACTAATCTCCAGTCTTTGGACGTGAATCGTCTATCGTGATCACTAACAATACTCTTAGGAATTCCATGCAGCCACACAATATTGCGAACATACAATTCTACCAGCTTCTCCACGATGTCCTCCTTCTGCTTCGGGATGAAGTAGGTCACTTTGGTCAAGCAATCCACGATCACCTAAATCACATCATTACCATGCTGCGACCGAGGTAAACCATGCACAAAATCCATAGAGATGTCATCAAATTTCCACTCGGGGATAGGGAGAGGCTTCAGGAACCCGCCCGACTTCTGACACTCGGCCTTCACTAAGGCAAAAGTTTGGCACCGGCTTCTGACACTCGGCCTTCACTAAGACACAAGTTTGGCACCAGCTCACGTACAAAGCCACATCCCGCTTCAAACCAGGCCACCAAAGGATTTCATCATATCCAAGTACATCTTTGTACTACCCGGGTGAATGGAGTACTTCGTGAAATGAGCCTCAAACATCAACTCATTGCAGAGCTTGCCGAACTGCGGTACACATACCCTTCCGCCCTTCCTTAAGATCCCATCAATCATCTCTCAGACACTACCCTCGCCTTTTTGAGTTTCCACCACAAATGGCTGGAACTCCACATCCACATTGGTCGTTTCCCGTATACGATCAGACAAGTCGTTTTGCAACTCTATCCAGTTCAACCAAGCCATGCCAGACTCGCCTCTTGCTACACAATCGATACTGAGGGACTCAAAGTCTCGCACCAACCGCTCATCATAAGCTTCAATCTAATTCCCTTGTCCAGTATATTTTCTACTCAAGGCATCCGCCACCACGTTGGATTTGCATGGCGTATACTGAATCACCACGTCGTAGTCTCCAAGGAATTCGACCCACCTGCGCTGCCGCATATTCAAAATTTTTTAGTCTAAAAGATTCTTTAGGCTTTTGTGGTCCGTGAAGATCTCCACCTTCACACCGTACACATAGTGTCGCCATAACTTCAATGCAAAAATTATTGCCGCCAACTCCAAGTCATGGATGGGTTAATTCCTCTCATGAGGTTTCAACTATCTAGACCAAAAGGCTATCACCTTGCATGTTGAACTAACACAACCCAAACCGCAACATGATGCGTCACTGAAAATCTGAAATCCTTTAGTCCCTTTAGGAAGACTTGGGATTGGAGCTGTCATCAGCCTTTCCTTCAAGGTGCTGAACGCTTGATTGCACTCCTGAGTCCACACAAAGCTCTGATCCTTACGGGTCAAAGTAGTGAGGGGCAGAGCTACCAGTGAAAAGTTTTCCACAAACCTTCTATAGTACCCGGCTAGTACAAGGAAACTCCTGACTTCTGCCACAGTGCTCAGAACTGGTCAAACTGTGATGGCCTCAACTTTTGTTGGATCCACTGCCACCCCATTACCGCTAATCATATGACCCAAAAATGTCACTTTCCCTAACCAAAACATGCATTTCAAGAACTTTGCATACAGCTGGTTCTCTTTCAATGTCTGCAAGACTATTCTCAAATGAGTCTCATGCTCCGCCTCCGATTTGGAGTATATCAAGATATCATCGATGAAGATTATTACAAACGAGTCTAAGTACTCCTGAAAAACTCGGTTCATCAAATCCATGAATACTGAAGGCGCGTTCGTCAAACCGAACGACATCACTGAGAACTCAAAGTGACCATACCCCGTACCAAACGCTGTCTTGGGTATGTCCTTACCTCAAATCCGTAACTGGTAGTATTCAGACTTCAAGTCCAACTTAGAGTACACCACTAACCCTACCAACTAGTCGAATAGGTCATCTATCTGTGGAATCAGATACTTATTCTTGACGGTCAATTTATTCAACTCCTGGTAATCTATGCACAGCCGCATACTACCATCTTTCTACTTAACAAACAACATTGGCGCGCTCCAAGGAGATGAGTTGGGTCTGATATACCCCTACTCTAGCAGTTCCTACAATTGTATCTTGAGCTCAGCTAACTACATTGGTGTCATCCTAAAAGGAGGACGTGACACCGGCCTAGTTTCTGGTATTAACTCAATCGAGAAATCGATCTCCCGTCGAGGAGGTGCTCCGGGTAACTCCTCAGGAAACACATCCTCGAATCCTGCCACTACCGGTACTTCTCCAATTGTTAGCTTGAAAAGTAGAGCTTCTAATAATGCTATGAAATTTAGTCCTCCCTGGTTAACTGTCTGCACCAACTGTATGACTGAGATCAGGGAACATGTCACTCCACTAAGGCCTTCAAATTTGACTTCTTCCTTTCCTACGCTTCTCAGGCTCACCACCTTAAATAGGCAGTCAATACTGGCACGCTGCTCCACCAGCCAGTCCATCCCCAAGATCACATCGAACTCGTCCAATGGCAGAACAACTGCTTCCAACATGAAATCAACTCCGTCGAGACTCCAACCAATGCGCCCTCTCGTCCCGGTCGTCATGAAAGACCCATTAGGCATGCGCCCCCTAAGTTCTGCGCCCGTCAAAAAGGACGCGACTCCAATTCTCCAGATAAAGCTTTCCACAAGAAAGGATTGCGACGCTCTCATGTCGAACAATACCTTAGCGGGGTATCGGGAAACTAGTACGAAGACAAAAACACAGTCGACACACATAAAAATCTCGAAAGTCTAAAACAATTAAATAAACTTAAACTTTCCACATACCTGTCACCACATCGGGTTGTCGAATCGCTTCATGCTGCCCAAAGTTGTACGTCCTTGGCTGCATGGGTTGGAAGCGTGAAGCGCTTAACTCCACCATCTTCCCTTTTTCTGCGGCGCTGGAACCGGACCGCACTAACTGATCCTGCCTTGGCTCCTGCTCAGCGCCACCTTCAGTACAAAAGTGACCTATGTGGCCCGGCTTGCCACACTTGTAGCACGATGGTTGTCCATTGAAGCGAGATCCCCAGACGTCATACTGCTCTTCTCGCATATCTTGTAGGGATGGGGCTTCTTTTTTCACTTACTCCCTTCTGACTTCCCTTGCGATTGAGAAGACTTTCCTTCTCCCTGTTTTACTGTAAATAAGGTTGCGCCAAAAAATAAGGTCGTGTTAACGCTGGCAGTAGTACTACCGCTGCGCGGTAGCTCACGCAACGCCTACCACTCAATGCCTCCACTCAGTGTCAGCCTCTCAACGGACTAAACGCCAAGCTATCGCCGAGCGGTAGCTAGCTAACGTCGCCTGCTAGCACTCAACACTCTTCACTCAATGCTATACGAGCTACCGCTGCGCAGTAGCATCCTACTACTGTAACGCCCCGAAACTCAAAGGAGCAAAAGGGGAATAATTTGGGCCAGTTTGAGTTCTGGCTGCAGGCACACGGCCTGGGACACGGGCGTGTCCCAGGGCGTGTCAAGCCTGTGTCGACACTAAGGCGTGAAGTCGACACTTTGGTCTCGACATTGTGTCGAGACTGGGCACACGGCCTGCGACACGGGCGTGTCGCAGGGCGTGTCGACCCGTGTCGACACTTAGCCGTGAAGTCGACACAGTGCTTTGAAGTTGTGTCGAGACACGGCACACGGCCTGCGACACGGGCGTGTCGCAGGGCGTGTCAACCCGTGTCGACACTCGTCCCGCGAAGTCGACACTTTGGTGTCGACAGTGTGTCGAGACCTGGCACACGGCCTGCGACACGGGCGTGTCGCAGGGCGTGTCGACCCGTGTCGACACTTAGCCGCGAAGTGCTGAGACCTTGTACACGGCCTGGAGCCCAGGCGTGTCAAGGTGACACGGGCAAGGACACGGGCGTGTCCGAACCCGTGTCAGCGCTCGGGTTGGAAACGGGAGAAAATCATGGGGGTACACGGCCAGATACACGGCCGTGTCAGTTGGAACACGGGCGTGTCAGATCGAACACGGGCGTGTTCGATGCCCGTGTGAGGTTCCAGGTGATTTTATTTTGACGGCGAATGAGGCACACGGCCCTGGACACGGGCGTGTGCCAGGCCGTGTTCGGCCCAGATTGGACATTTCAGTCCCGAATCGAAGCCGTTCATTTCTTTGACTGAGGATCCAATGGCTGGGGTTGTTCCTGAAGGATATACCCGGGTTTTGACTTAGAAAACCCTCACTTTTTCCACTTGTTATCTCTCCAAATCCTTGGAGAAAGAAAAGCTAAGGCAAGAAGAAGAGGAACTAGATCCGCCATTGGAGGAGCTTCGGAGCTCCGAATCGCAAGCCGACTCCGGATCCACGGAGGCAACGCAAGTGCGGTGATTTCCATCCGATTACTTTTCGATGGCGCCAAAGAGGACCGCAAGGGTAACGATCCTCATCTTGAGCATGAGTCGCTCTTTTCTTTGCATAGGAAGCCCGCTCTCGCGAGTTTGCGGAGAGTTGGAGGCGTTCCTTCGGGTAGATATGTGAAGTCCCCGTTGTTTAGAGTCCGTATGCGAGAACGGACATAGGCATTTTGGTTGAAGCCTACCCGGACATGTAGTTCGGATCGGTGATGTTGCATTGCATAAGGCCGGAGAAGACTCCGTGCTATTTGGTGTTTTTCGGGTTTTCTACGCGGTAGATTGCAGCAGGGAGCCTTGGGGACTAACCCAAAGGTGCACCCGGAAAACTGGGCGGACACGAGGTCTTGCCAACTTGGTGGCTTGGAAGCCAACTTGAACATAACCGGGTTATGTGACTTGTGGTGAAAATGGGACTCGGTAGAAGTTTGACCTGCGCATATGGTTTAAATTACCGTTGCGGGCGCATATGGTTTAAATTACCGTTGCGTTGTGAGCACGGGTTAGATGGAACCGTACCCACTCTATGTCGTTCGGATTAGGGCCGTTGGCATAGATGAGGGTCTTCGGCGGTTTATGGTTTTAATTACCGTGACCCATGCCAGGAAGACAAACTGCTCATAGTTTGGTCGTCCAAGAGAGGATGGCGGTGAGTCGGCAGACTTAGACTGCGTTCACCAAGAATGTGCCCTGAGTGCACGGGGTGTGTGGCCGTTGAGCCTCCGCCTGTGAGGAAATGACTATATTTATATTGCTCGCTTAAGCTAATGAAATGCAGGGAAGGAGCATCGCCGCCCCGAGTTGGGGGCGGGATCGTTATAATTTGGTCAGCATTGCTGACCGTTGCTTTGTTTGCCACCGTGCGGTGGTTTGTTTGCTTGCAGGTGCAGCTGGACCAAGCGGTCAATAGCGGGCTAAAGCCCTTTCTGCGAAGCTGGCCCTCGAAGGCCCAAGTGAAATGTTTTATGTTTTATTCATGTATGGCCGGCCTGCGTGCCGAAGTTTGGAAAACATGTAAAAGACAAGTGAAACTTTTGTAAGGCCTTAAGGCCGACTTTTGAGTATTTTGTAATAACATTCCTATTATCTTGTTAGTGGACATTCATGCTTGTCGTTGGGTTCTTGTTTTGCAACTTTAATAAATTGCTTCCGCTAGAATGCTCTGTGTAGGACGTTGAGATTGGTTGGATGGTTTCCATAAGTAACCACCCGGTCTGTCTGTGGTATATGGCGTCGGGCCCCGGCCGGACCTACTGCTATATGCTATGCGACGGATAGGGGGTGTTACAACTACCACACGGTAGCATCCTACCATCACGCGGTACCACTCAACGCTCTCAATGCCTGGATTTGACGAAACAAGGCTATCGTCGGGCAATAGCTACCTATCGTCGCCTGATAGCTTCTAGAGACTCAAGATCTGGAAAAACTAGGGTGTTACACCCTGAGGCTCTGTGAACCAGCATCTTCCTGGCGACATGTCGCGAGGATCTTTCACCTTCCACTTTGACAGCATAGTCTGCCAAGAAATCAACTACCATTTGTGTCTTAATCGATAGTCAGGGTACAAAAGAGATATCAAACTCGCTTAGCTCCACGGACCACTTAGCCAACCGTCCTGGGTGTTCCACCCCTTCAAAGATCCTGTGAAGGGGCTGGTCAGTCACCACTTTGATTGAAAATATGACATGAGCTTCCTAGTTAAGACAACCAAGGCAAATATCAACTTTTTCAGGATCGGGTATTAGAGCTCTTCCTACTTTATAACCTTGCTGACATAATAGATGGGCAGTTGTTTCTTACCCTCCTCCCGGACCAGGACGGAACTTATGCCCTTCGTTTCTACTCTGAGGTATAAAGCCAGATCTCCCCCCTCCTTGGGTTCCTGAAGGAGTGGGGCCTAGGTGAGCTGACTCTTCAAGGCTTGGAAAGCCCCCTCGCACTCTTTTTACCATTCGAACTTTTGATTCCCCTACAGTACTTTGAAGAAGGGTGAGCACTTCTCTCCTGCCCGGGAGAGAAACCTACTTAACCCGGCGAGCTTCCCTGTCAAACGCTGAACTTTCTTGGTGTTTTGCGGCAATTTCAGCTCTATTACGGCTTTCACCTTGTCAGGGTTGGGCTCTACCCCTACTGGGGCGAGTAGATGGCCCAGGAACCTGCTTCTGCTTGCCCCAAAACACACTTCAAGGGGTTAAACCGCATCTTGAACTTCTGCAGGGTGGCGAACGTTTCCTTCAAGTCCTGAAGATGGGATTTCACATCCTTGCTCTTTACCATGAGGTCATCCACATACAGCTCCAGGTTTCTCCCCCTCTGTTCTCTAAAAACACGGTTCATCATCCGCTGGTACGTCGCACCTGCATTCTTCAGCTCGAAGGGCATCATCTTGTAACTGTAGTATCCTTCTCTTGTGATGAAGGAGACGTCCTTGACATCGGGTGAGTGCATACTAATTTGGTGATAACCTGAAAAAGCATCCAAAAAACTCATCACAAAAAAGCCGACGGTTGAGTCAACCAGCGCATCTATTCGAGACAGAGGATAGCAATCTTTAGGGCATGATTTATTCAAACGAGAGAAATCGACACATATTCTCCATCGCCTGTCACCTTTTTTTAACCATTATCACATTGGAGACTCATCCAGGATACTGAATCTCTGATACAAAACCTGTCGTAAGAAGCTACTCCACCTCCTCCCCGATGGGCTCCTCCATCACGACGGCGACGGTCCTCCTCTTCTGACGGATGGGATGTGTTTTCGGGTCGAGGTTTAGACGGTGGCATTCCACGTCTGGGTTAATGCCTGACATATCAGATGTGCTCCATGTGAAGATGTAAACGCTCCTCTGGCTTCACTCCAGTACCCTCTCCCGATCTCCCGGGCTCAGCCCACTGCTGACCCGCACCTTCTCTGTCTTCTCTGCCCTGGTGAGAACCTTCATCTCTACCATCTCTTCTGCTGCTTCCAGCCTGGACAGCTCCTCCACACAATTCTTGGTCTCTCCCCTGGGCAATCACCTCATCCTTCTCCGCCTCTTCCACTTCTATTACCCTGGTCATATTCTCTTGCAACCCATCTGCCCTCTCCTCCTGGGCGTGGACCTCCCTTTATCTATTTCCTTCACCCTCACCACCACTTCTTGATGTGCTGCCGGCTCCTTTGCTACTTCCACTTCAACCACTTCAGCATCACCTCCTAACCCCGCATGTACTTCCATCTCCCTTCCCATCTCCTCGGCCTCTATCAACCAAGAAATGGTGTTAACAGCCGTCACATAGCACTGTCTTGTCACCTTCGGATCTCCCCTGATCCGGACCTGAACTCCACCGATGTTGAACTTGAGGCACTGATGAAATGATGACGGGACGCAGCGGAAAGCGCTGATTAGGGGGCGTCCAAAAATGACATTGTAGCTGCTCAGAGCGTTAACGATAACGAATCGGCAGTTCCATGACACCCCCAAGCGTTACATGGAGCCCAACATCACCTTTGACTTCCTTCCCCTCTCCCAAAAATCCAAACAATATTCCATTTAAAGTCAATACCCTCCTTGCCTCCACCTTCATCTTCTTTTTTCTCTAAGCGGTCTCTTTTTCTCCCTGTGGATAGATCTCTCTACCCGTTCCAGATAGACCTCTCCGTGTGGATAGACCTCTCTACACGTTGCAGATAGACCTCTCTACGTATTTTTTCTTCTTTCTATGGAAATGTCTGATTTCTCTTCCTCTACTCTATCTGCGCCCCATGTTTTGCTCGTTCTTGTCTCTACTTATGACAATTTTGGTACTTCTTCCAAGCTCACTTGACCAAATTATCCTGATTGGATTTTTTTCCTTTGTCCTTTTGCTACGCTCTCAGCATAAGCGTTATCATCTCACTGATGACCCTCCTACATATGGGTTTGCAGCTTTTGATAACTGGGATGCCAATGATGCTCTTATGATAACATGGCTTACTAATAGTCTATCTGATGAGTGTCTTCCCATCATTAGACATGATGCGGCAGTTAAGGCTACTTGGAATCATTTTGTTGTTTTGTAGTCCAAGGGAGCTCAAACTTCCTGCATATATACGTTGTATGCGGATCTTTTTGTCCGACCTATCATGACTCATACTACTGCTTATCAGGAGGCTCAGGCTCTTAGTCTTGAACTTATTCAGCATCCGCCCTTTTCTGCTAATCTTGATGAACAACATAAACACTTTCAGGAGCTTCTGGTTATGTGTTATTTGCTTCGTTTGGCTGACTCTTATAATATGATTCGACAACAAATTATTAGAGAGACTGATACTCCTCTAGATGCTACTGTTGCGCGCATTTCTAATGTCACTACTCTTCTTTAGCCTCATTTGCTTGTCTTTCTGCCTCCTACTGACACTATTATTCATCATGTTCATCGTGATATTCTCAGTGATTGTGGAGGCCGCTCTGGTGGTTGTGGCCCCTCTAGATATCTCTACTCTCACTATAGCAAGAACGATCATCTTGTTGACCTCTGCTGGGTCAAGCATTCTCATCTTTGCCCTGCTGCGAGTGATACTAACTCGAAGAAGTTTACTTCTCTTGTTACCTCTTTGGGTAGTGCAAATATAGCCACTACGGGTAGATGACTCGTTGATTCTGGTGATACTAATCATATGACGGACAATCCTCGTCTTTTCTCTTATTTGGACAAACACAACCGGTCACCTCCGATTTTTATTGTGGATGGTTCTCCATCCACTGTGTACGGATATGGAACAGTGCATATCACTTTATCTCTTTGTTGGGTATTGTATCCACAATTACCTGGATATGACGAAGCCACCTGTCAAGCTAAGATGAATTCACGATGTATTTGATAAAACCTTTTAAGTTGTGCTTGCAGTTATTCCACGCTAAGTGCACTCCAATGTCAGGGTGCAGTAGGTCAATATACACGGGTCTGCACGACGTAATTCCTCGTTGAGCAGATTAGTGTGTTGGCCTACGTGCACTCTCTCTATTGGAGTGTACTTATTTTCAAGTACAGGGCTGTGATCATGCAAGAGCAGACAAGGAGCAAGGATGGGTCAAAGAGCAGCTCATGGGTGGAAAGACAAAAAATCGTCTAAGTGTGAATCACTAGTGATTCTCGCCGAATCGTCGAGAATCACCGGCTGATTCTCGCCGTCTCTATCCGGCTACATCAAAGCATGCGACTCTGGCGCTAAGTCATAATCGACGAGAATCACCAAGTGATTCTCGCCGATTCGGCGAGAATAACTAGTGATTCTCGCCGAATCGTCGAGAATCACTGGCTGATTCTCGCCGTCTCTATCAGGCTAAATCAGAGCGTGCAAACAAGTCAACATCGACGAGAATCACCTTTGATTCTCGCCGAATCGACGAGAATCACCTTTGATTCTCGCCGATTCGACGAGAATCACCTTCGATTCTCGCCGATTTTGACTTGGGCAATTTTCTGGATCCCACTGGACCGGATCAAATGTTAAGGCTCTATTTTGAACCACTTTTAGGGTTTCTTCAGGTGGGACCCATAACAGTCATAAAAGAGTATTTGACTGTATAAATACACGCGTATTTTTGAACAGTAGTGCGAAGAAGATTTGAAAAGGCCGAGCCGCCGACGTGACCTAGATCACGATACCTGTTCCGCCGCCGTCGCCGCTCGTGCAAGTCGATCGCCGGCAGTGATCGTGATTCTTCTAGATCTTCCGGCGACAGAAGCTTAGCCAAGCTTAGAGTCTCACGCGTCTAACCAGAGATCCTTTGTCTCTTGATTTGTTGATCGGGAAAACCTTCCCCGTCCGAATCGATCCTAGTGTGACCGTTGGAAGACCTAGCTAGCTTCGCTACGAAGTTTGAATCTCCAAAGTACAACAGCCGCACACCGTTGTCGCCGCCGATCCCGAGAACCAAGCCGCCGCCCTTCTTGCCGCCGCCGGTTTCGGGGAGATTCTCTCCAAGTGAGATCTAGGGTTGTGGACTCTTCGTGACTTCTAGAACACGTCATCAAACGAAGAGGGACACCTTAGTCTCCGAAAGTAGTTTGTATTTCTTGTACATTCTAGTTCATTTTTGTTAAGGAACGTTGGTTCCGAGTTGTAAGGGTTGGGTGCAACTCGTGTTGTGGGAGTGTTGTCTCCTACGTGTGGAAGGGTTCCTTCCGATAGTGCAAGGATTGGATTTCAATCCTGTTGGTGAAGAGACCGAGTCGTCCCTTGTTGGGAGATAGGTCGAAGGGGGAAAGTGGATGTACCCAAATCGGGGAACCACTATAAATTGCTTGTGTACTTTCTTTGCTGTGCTGTTTTGCTCTCTTGTGCAGGTAAAATTTTAAATTCCGCAAAAATGCTGCACGTCACCTATTCCCCCCCCATAGGTGAAGGTAGTTGACACTATGTGGACTTTCAAGTGGTATCAGAGTCAGGTTACTCATCAAAAAGGTTTACACCTTGAGTAGAATCCTGCCACCAGTGTCAGAAGCATGGAGCTGGATCATGAGATCTCTCCACTAAGACTTCCCACATGCACAAAAGAGTATTATCCCGTCTGGAAGATGAGAGTGTCGTATCACTTGGAGGCTATCGATCCTCGAGCATCTTTCATCCTGGATGAGGGTCCTTTTATTCCTATGAAGACCTCCGGCTCTGGAAAGAATATCCAAGTGCCCAAGTGTATTGCTGAGATGTCGGAGACGGAACTCTCATTATTTAATCTGGATAAGATGATTCGTCAGATTATCATGGATGTCTGGCCTGGACCTTCTCGCTCTAGATTGGAAAAATGTGGGACGGCCAAATCTATGTGGGTAATGATCTCAGAGCTGATGGGGGGATCAAAGAAAGCTGGGATCTGCTATCAACTAGAGGATGAAGCCTATGTGGGGGTCCTCGCCTCTGAAGATGAAGGCAAGGATCAATCGGACAGCATCAGAGCTCCAGTGTCCTTGTCAGAGACTGAAGAAGAAATTGAGGAAAGCAGTTCTGATGAGGATGACACAACAGTCACTGGCACTAGTGACAATAACACTGAAGAGCAGGTAACTTCTTCATCTTGCCCCGTCTCTCTTGAAGTTCCTGAAGACAGGAACTGTTTCCCTTCAAAAAATCCTGATTCCCTGAAGAGAGCCCTTCAGAAGAGCAACCTACTTGTTGAAGAGCAAGCTCAGGAGATTGCTCGGCTGAAGATCTTGTTGGTTCTCCAATTGGCATCCAACAAGGTCAAGGACTCTAAAATCTCAGATATAGAGAGTAGTCTAGAGAATGAGAAAAGGATAGTATCTAACTTTTCCAAGGTTGATGCTGTGAAGAGAAAGGAAGAAAATGGGTGGATCTCCCGAATTATCAATTCATGGAGAAACGGTATTCCGACCCCCCACTCCAAGCAGGAAGGGTACTCATCATGCCTTCAGGTATGATCACAGGAATAATCGTGGTCACTGCAAGGGTGATCTATCCTCATGTGGAGACACCCATAGTGCAAGGGCCGTCATGGCCACCCATGAGAGAATACCTAAGGCTCATTCTGAGCCCTTTGTATTCTCGGTCACTGCCCCTACTCGGCATGAATCTGCTGGTATCAGCTCTCAGAACGCTTCTCACCACCCAAGAACACAGAAAAGGGAGGTTAGAAGTCATGCAGTAAGTTCTCATGGGGCCTCAGGAAGGGGGCTGACTGAAAGGAAGGCACCACCTCCCTGGCCTCATGACGCTCGCTACATGCATTCCTTCCACCCCTCCAAGTGTCACAGTGGAAGAGGCAATTTTGGAAGCAGATCCAGATCTATCCCGTTTGGACCTAGGCTCATGACTACCTCAGTCACTGGATCAGGTCAGAAACGGAGATACAACATTCACACGTGTTGGTGCTGTGGCAAGGTGGGACACTTTGCCATAGACTGTTGGCACAACCCCTCTGTGTCAAGGGCAAGGGCCTATCCACATCTTCTGGGCAGAGGTAGTCTTCCTGACAGGATTTCTGAGGGAAGACATTCGAGTGTTTATGCTAACAAGAACCTAGGACCCAATATGTATTGGGTTCCTAAGGTAAGGTAACTCTCTTTTGCAGGGTAGTCTAGGTTCCCGTAAATATGATGGGAACTAGACAGAAGATGTTTCAAGACTAAATTGGAACAAATATATGGAATATCAGAAGTACTATTTACAATGGGATACTCACATTGAACACCTGGTATGCCTCAACCTGAGGGGGTAAATTATGAATCTCATAATCCCAGGTATTTTTGATCAGCTCATATACTTGAGTCATATTGTATCGACATTTACATATATATATTTATATATATACACATATATGTGTGTACACCTAAGGATATGTTAACACTGTAAACATAAACCTTAGATACATTAATAAAGATTTACCTGTAATTCCACTGGTAGATTCGAGAACTAACATCTACAGGCTTAAATCAGTTCACTGAAAACTAACGAAGATGCGTCATTGGAAATCACTACAACTTACAACTGACATCAAGAAATGTATGGAAAAACCCCGTTTAAACCTTAAAGAGATTGGCATTAAGAAATATATATATACATATTTAGAAGATTTTTTTTAAATTGTCTTGATATCAGAAGACTTCGAGAATCCGGCATGCCTCTTAACCCGTAGATTCCTATTAAAGAATCCCTTCGCTTTCGACTTAGACAAACTGGAAACCCGCTAAAACCCGCTCAACCCGAAGACTCCCGCCGAACATTAGCTTTTCGCTCTTCACACGGAAACCCGTTAAAACCCCTTTAAACCCGTCGATATCGCACAGTATCCCGCCGACCCTTCATATTCCGCAGGAAGCTCACCGAAGGAAACTCGCCGATTCTTCCCCTTCCGTCGACAACCGCAGGAATCCCGCTTTTTCTTCCGTTGATATCAAGCAGGCAACTCGCCGACTCTTCCCTCCGTAGATCACTCCTCTCGCGTCCAGGGCGCTCGTCCAAGTCTCGGCGGGTTCGATCGACCAAAGTCGCGATCTTCTTCCGGTTTCCAGCTGTTTCCGTCGATTCTCACCTTCTACGCTCTTGGGTAACCACTTTCTCACCCTTACAGTGACTTACTGTTAGTGTAGCTTCCCTCTTGATTC
The DNA here is from genome assembly GCA_039583875.1 of Platanthera guangdongensis. Classification (NCBI taxonomy): domain Eukaryota; kingdom Viridiplantae; phylum Streptophyta; class Magnoliopsida; order Asparagales; family Orchidaceae; genus Platanthera; species Platanthera guangdongensis. The sequence continues at coordinate 180,863,389 of CM077161.1, read as the reverse complement.
CTGATTAGGCGTAGTCTTGGGATTTCAGTCTTGCAATGGCTCCAAGGACAACCGCCGGCCTGGTCACTGGTTGTGAGTTGGTTCGAACAGGGTTCTCACATGCTTCTGATGAATTCAGAAACATCATTATCATGCTTGAAGAGGCTGGACTCTCATTCATACTGGAGCACCCCTGTAAAATCTTGGACAAGGAAGTGATGGAGTTCTTCGCAACCGCCAAACTCCGGAATGAAGACTCTCTCATCAAAAGCAAGGTAGCAGGGGCAAAGATCAAGATGTCTGCAAGCAAACTGACCCAATACTTGCAGCTCACTAGCTCTGCGCACGAGGATTATCTGGAGGAACAGGATAAAATCAGGACATTATTATTCTGTGGACTCGCTCGAGGAACTAGATCGATAAAGCGAAAGGATATGAATGAGGAGGGGAAACTTCTGTCAGACATCATTGGGAAAGTACTCATATGCAAACCGGGCTCTCATGACCACATCTCTGCGGACATGTTCAAGATCCTTGTGGCAATTGTCTGCAGAAAAAGATTCAACTGGGGGGCATTGCTTTTTGAGAAGATAAAGGACACTCTCAGATCTCCTAGCTTTGGACGAATCATCAGTCTATATCTCAATCAGTTAAACGGAGATAGGTATGACATGAGTAAAGGAGTTCCACTGCATTACTTGAAGAAAATGGACTCGAGCGTATTTGACAGATGGGAGAGACGCATTGGGCAGGCTGCCGTGGTAGAACAACAAGAAGTATCTCCAGCCGAGGACGAAACTGTGGTTGATTCCTTAGTAATCCCCAGTGAAATTCCTGATGCACTGACTGCAGGAATTGAGGGGGAGCCTCTACCCGCTTCTGCTAACGTCATATCTGGCATCTCTCAGATAGCTAGAGATGCAGTTGTAGATCTACAAGAAGAAAGTGAAGCTGTGATGGAAAATGAGGCGGCCCTGAATCTGAACGATCTAAGTGCCGGAGGTGATGTAGAGGAGAATGCTGAGGAAGGCTTGGAATACGATGCAGCTGAGAATGATTTCATGGATGATGAGGATGAGGAAGAAGGAAATGTGGGACAGGAAGCATTGGAGCCTCAGGACATCACTGAAGTTCCATCTGACAAGCACGCTCCTGAGATCGTTCCTGAGAACATTGGTGCATCAGTGGAGGGGGAGTCCTCTCAGCAGAGACTGCTAAGCACTTCCGAGAAATCTTCTGAGGCTGCAAGTACTCCCCCCTAGAGACTGTGCTAGTGTCCAGCTCTACAAGTAAATCTGCTGAAGAGCAAGGCCAAGGCATGCCTCAGGATCATCCACTACGAGCTGATCTAGCTAATCACACGGTAAATGTTATTCAAGGTATCGTGGATGAGCTCAAAGCATATTTTGAGAAAGCTCAAAATAAAATGTTAAAAAGAATTAAGAAATCTGAGGATCTCATGCTCAAAAACGTTGTAGAAATCAATCACAAACTGGATTTGATGGAAAAGAAATTTGAAGACAAGTATACAGCAGCCGGCCAAGCTGTAACTCTTCTTATGGACGGATTAAAAAAGAACACTGATACTCTCGCCGTAGTAAATCAGAATGCTCATGTCGTAGCAAATAATATTCAAAAGTTTGATGGCAATATGGTGACTCTTAACAGCAATCAACAAGCCTTGGTTACCGAGTTCTCCAAGACTACAAAGCACATTGATGAGTCACTGCATTCTTATGCAAACTCCATTGCAGTCGAAGCCAAAAAGGGGGAGAAAGAATATACAGCTAAGATGGCCGAGCTTCAAGAAATCATGATCAAAAATTTTGAGCAGTCAAACATATATGTTTATGACAGTTGCTGGTGGATGCTCAAACAAGCGCTAGGCGCTAACATCCCTGAAAATCCTGAGGGTACTCCTGCTCCCGAAATTAATACTGCGGCTGATGAGGGACCAAGTGTTGAAGAAGTTCCATTAAGTGAAGCTGATGCTCATAGGGCTGCTAGGGCCACCTCCAAGGCAAAACTGATGGCAATGTTTGACCAAAGAGCCCTAGCAAAAGCTAGGGACAAGAGAAAATCTCAAGAAGGGACTTCTAAGGAAACGCAAGCTGAAAAGAGAATCAGATTGAAGGAGGATGAAGTAAGGAACGAAAGGTGGAGTCCGGTATCAAAGAGTATCATCTTGGACACATTCTGGCTACAAGAAAAAGGGGAAATCAATCGGAACGAAGTATACAGCCAGCATGAGTGGGAGCTGCACAAGACATATGAAGCTAAACGGAATATCTTCTTCAGGACCAACACGGCGGCAGATAAAGCTCCTCCTCCAAGATACTATCCAAAGCCCAAGGAGTACGTTGAAAGGCAAAGAAAGAAGTTTTTGGCTCAAAAACATAAGGATGATCTAGCCAAAGAGCAATAGACATAAATTTATAGCTTGTCATTGTCTCATGAACTTTTTTATCTTTTATTATTGTTATATGAACGATCCTGGGAATATCTATATATATATATATATGAATTTATGATTGACTCAAGCTTTGACCTGTTTTCCTCTATTTCCTTGTGCCGTATCTTCAAATTATATATGATGTATATATTATCTGGATGGTGGTATTCATCTTAGCTAGTGAGATTTTGGCTCCGTCAAATAGGGGGAGATTGTTGGGTATTGTATCCACAATTACCTGGATTTGACGAAGCCACCTGTCAAGCTAAGATGAATTCACGATGTATTTGATAAAACCTTTTAAGTTGTGCTTGCAGTTATTCCACGCTAAGTGCACTCCAATGTCAGGGTGCAGTAGGTCAATATACACGGGTCTGCACGACGTAATTCCTCGTTGAGCAGATCAGTGTGTTGGCCTACGTGCACTCTCTCTATTGGAGTGTACTTATTTTCAAGTACAGGGCTGTGATCATGCAAGAGCAGACAAGGAGCAAGGATGGGTCAAAGAGCAGCTCATGGGTGGAAAGACGAAAAATCATCTAAGTGTGAATCGACGAGAATCACCAAGTGATTCTCGCCGATTCGGCGAGAATCACTAGTGATTCTCGCCGAATCGTCGAGAATCACCGGCTGATTCTCGCCGTCTCTATCCGGCTACATCAAAGCATGCGACTCTGGCGCTAAGTCATAATCGACGAGAATCACTGGCTGATTCTCGCCGTCTCTATCAGGCTAAATCAGAGCGTGCAAACAAGTCAACATCGACGAGAATCAACTTTGATTCTCGCCGAATCGACGAGAATCACCTTTGATTCTCGCCGATTCGACGAGAATCACCTTCGATTCTCGCCGATTTTGACTTGGGCAATTTTCTGGATCCCACTGGACCGGATCAAATGTTAAGGCTCTATTTTGAACCGCTTTTAGGGTTTCTTCAGGTGGGACCCATAACGGTCATAAAAGAGTATTTGACTGTATAAATACACGCGTATTTTTGAACAGTAGTGCGAAGAAGATTTGAAAAGGCCGAGCCGCCAACGTGACCTAGATCGCGATACCTGTTCCGCCGCCGTCGCCGCTCGTGCAAGTCGATCGCCGGCAGTGATCGTGATTCTTCTAGATCTTCCGGCGACAGAAGCTTAGCCAAGCTTAGAGTCTCACGCGTCTAACCAGAGATCCTTTGTCTCTTGATTTGTTGATCGGGAAAACCTTCCCCGTCCGAATCGATCGAGACGAACGATCCTAGTGTGACCGTTGGAAGACCTAGCTAGCTTCGCTACGAAGTTTGAATCTCCAAAGTACAGCAGCCGCACACCGTTGTCGCCGCCGATCCCGAGAACCAAGCCGCCGCCCTTCTTGCCGCCGCCGGTTTCGGGGAGATTCTCTCCAAGTGAGATCTAGGGTTGTGGACTCTTCGTGACTTCTAGAACACGTCATCAAACGAAGAGGGACACCTTAGTCTCCAAAAGTAGTTTGTATTTCTTGTACATTCTAGTTCATTTTTGTTGTAAAGGAACGTTGGTTCCGAGTTGTAAGGGTTGGGTGCAACCCGTGTTGTGGGAGTGTTGTCTCCTACGTGTGGAAGGGTTCCTTCCGATAGTGCAAGGATTGGATTTCAATCCTGTTGGTGAAGAGACCGAGTCGTCCCTTGTTGGGAGATAGGTCGAAGGGGGAAAGTGGATGTACCCAAATCGGGGAACCACTATAAATTGCTTGTGTACTTTCTTTGCTGTGCTGTTTTGCTCTCTTGTGCAGGTACAATTTTAAATTCCGCAAAAACGCTGCACGTCACCTATTCCCCCCTCCCCCCATAGGTGAAGGTAGTTGACACTAGGTGGACTTTCACTCTTCAACTTGCGGACACTCTCGATGTCCCAACTTTTTCGTGCAACCTACTTTCTGCTACTTCTCTATGTAAACAACTAAACTGCACGACGATTTTTACCATGGCTTCTTGTTCTTTTCAGGATCCTCAGTCCAAGAAGATGATTGTTACTGGGATTATAAGTGACGGGTTATTTTATCTTGACAATGTGTCTACTTTTTCAGCTTCTACTTCTCTTCTACAGTGATATCTTCGTCTTGGGCATCATCCTCCTCGTCTTCATAACCACTGTTCGTCTTTTTTAAACGAAGCAAGGATGTAGCTCTTCTTGTTTTTGTGAGCTTGTTCATTCTGATATATATGGTCCTGCTCCTACCAAATCTGTTGATAGGACTAGTCTATATTTTGTCATATTTACTGATGATTTTCTAGATATACTTGGATGTACTTATTAAAAAAACATTTTGAACTTCTTTCTATTTTTACTATGTTCTGTAATGAGGTTCGTACTCAGTTTGATACTCTTATTAAAGTGCTTCACACTAATTATGTCAAAGAATACCTTAGTCATCAATTCTCAATATTTTGTATGCATCATGTCATTATACATCAAACTAGTTATCTTTACACCTTTCAACAAAATGAGATTGTTGAACGTAAGAATCGTCATATTCTTGATGTGGCTCGTACTCTTCTCACTTAAATGAGTGTTCTTCAATCATATTGGATGCATGTCGTTCTTCTCGCATCTTACCTCATCAACCAGATTCCATTATCGCTTCTCAGCGGTAAAACTCCTTTCTCCATTTTATATCATAGTGCAACAATGTTTCCTTTACTTCCACGTGTGTTTGGATGCACAACGTTTGTTCTCTCTCCTTCTCCTGGACGTGACAAACTCTCTCCTCGCTTAATTAAGTGCATTTCTGGGTTACTGTCTGACACAAAAAAGATATCGGTGTTATGATCCTCTTCTCCGGAAATAATATGTTTCCACGGATGTTACTTTCTTTGACGACGCTCCTTACTTTTCTCACACCTCTACTCTCTCATCTTCTGATTACTCTTCTTTTCTATATGTTATCTCTGCATATCTACCTGACCCTATGTTTCTTCCTTCTCCATCAACCTCTGATTCTGCTTCTCTTTCTCTTGATTCTGCCTCTCTACCTGAGCCGTTGCTGACAGTTCCCGGGCCAGCAGTCTCTCTGATGGATGGATCTGATACTTTAGACAAGTCAAACTTTGATCTTCTGATTGCCCTTCGGAAGGAAGTTCGCACATACACTCAACATCCTATTCGTGATGTTGTTTCTTATGCATGATTGTCTCCTTCCTGCAAGAGCTTTGCTTTTGCTCTCTCGACCAATGTCATCTCAGCTACCTATCAAGAGGCTCTTACTATTCCTCATTGGATAGCCAACATGGATGAAGAGATGAAAACTCATACTGGATGGGGTACTCGGACTCTTGTCCTTACCCCTCCAGGATCCAATGTGGTTGGTTGTCGGTAGCTCTTTATGATCAAGTTTCTTCCCGATAGTACCATTGATCGCTATAAGGCTTGACTTATTGCCAAAGGATTTACTCGGGCCTATGGTGTGGACTTCTTTGACACCTTCTCTCCAGTTGCTCGGATTACGACGATCGGTATTCTCTTTTCTGTATATGTTAATAAAATCTGAGAAATGTCTCAGTTGGATGTCAAGAATGTCTTCCTTTATGGAGATCTACATGAGATAGTTTATATGGAGCAAACTCATGGGTATGTTGCTTAGGGGGAGTCTCAGATATGTAGATTAAGTAAGGCAATCTATGGACTTAAGCAAAGCCCACGAGCCTGGTTTGAGAAGTTTAGCGGCGTGATCTCTATTATTGGGATTGCTCGAAGTGCTGCAGATCACTCTCTATTCATATGCAAGACTTCTACAAGACTAGTTGTTCTTGTTGTTTATGTGAATGATATTCTTCGTATGGGGGATGATAAGAAGGGAATTGACCTAACAAAGAAACATCTTTGTCAACACTTTATTACAAAAGATATGGGGTTCTCAAGAACTTTATGTGAATTGTGATCTCTTGGAAGCCCAATTCTGTAGTGCTCTCACAACAGAAGTATGTCTTAGATCTTTTAAAAGAGACAAATCTTCTTGGAGCTAAACATGCTCGTTGTCCAATGGTTGTTGGTGATGATAACTGTTGGAGTGAATATTTAGCTCTACTTGTAGATGTTACCAGATACTGACGGCTTGTGGGAAAACTCATTTATCTAACAGTCACAAAACCGGATATTTGTTATGCACTAGGAAGGGTGAGACAGTTTATGCAAGATCCCAAGGAGTGTCATCTACGATCATCTCTAAAGATCTTGGAGTATGTGAAAGGATCTCCGGGAAAGAGACTTCTATTTCGAAAGAATAATCATTTGAGAGTTGAAGCCTATTTTGATGTCAACTATGCAGATGACAAGGAAGAAAAAAATCTACATCTGGTTTTGTACCTTCATAGGAGAAAATCTAGTAAGCTGAAAGAGTAAGAAACAGTTTGTTGTCTTCAAGTCAAGTGTTGATGTTGAATACAGGAGCATGACCTTGACTACCTGTGAGCTGAAGTGGTTACATGTACTGATGCTTAATTTGAGAGAGTTTATGATCATCTCCTACCAATATTCTATAACAATAAGACAATTATATATTTCTGAAGAATCCAATATTTCATGAAAGAAAAAAAAAAGCATATTGAAGTATATTGTCACTTTATTAGAGTAAAGTTGTTGAAGAATCAAATCTGCACTCCTTTTGTCACCTCTGATAGAGAGCTTGTCGATATCTTTATCAAACCAGTATCCGCTTTCTCAAAGGTCTGTGACAAGTTAGACATGATTGATATATATGCTCAAGCTTGAGGGAGAGTGTTGGAACCTATGGAGACTAGGCGGTCTGGAGGATAGGTAAGGCGGACAGGTTAGGTGGTCTGGCAGATAGCAGTAGCAGACAGACCTGGCGGTATGTCGTTCTGATATTCCTAGTAGTGATTCCTCTCTAACGGATAAACAGTAGTCGTGGCGGTCTTGCGACCTAGCTTAGCGGTCTAGGAGTAGTCCGTTATAAATCATGCTGGTTAACTGCAGTGCGGTCTGATACTCAGGGGTAGTGACTCTACGGACTACTGAGATCAGATTTAGTTGACAGTCAGGCGGTTAGCTCCTGTCTAACCGCATGAGATGCTTCTATATTCTTCCCACAGATGTGCTCTTTGTTGATCAGTACAGGCTTGAACGCAGTTGGTGTTCACAGTTATCAAGCACAAACTCTGGTGGGACCTAGCAAGACCGTCTAACCGCAGCTTTCTCTCCTAGAGTGGTTCATTGGACTGTCTGATAGAGACCAGAGCAATCTTGTTGGTGCCTTTTCTCGCTCTGTATAGTCATGTAGTTAGTTTGTTTAACCGCACAGCACAAGCGGCTAGTTTTTATCTATCCGCCTAGTCACTTGTGACAGACGCTGTATATTCTCTCTATTATATTTTCTCTTTTTCCCATTTTCTATAAATATGGGGGCATACTCATGTATTATGTAACTTTTTGGAGCAATAAAGTTCTGTTATTTAGCTCTTTTCGCACACTTACGAGCATCGATGGAAAAAATCTTCAGTTGCGAGATGTCTGATTTGAGACCGCCAACTTGTTTGTTCATCACTATTGAATCCTCCACAACTCAAATGAGGTGAGAACAGTGTGGCTGAGGTCGCCTACTTGAGGGGAGCTCTCCGTCCCCAACTTCTTCTTGTCCCTTGCGTGTGTCGAAACTAGTTTGTGAATCGAACTCGCATGAGTTAGCATCGACCCAACGTTGTTATTATGGTTTAGCCCGATATATTGACGTAATATCAGGTGCGAAATACAGCTCTCTAGGGGGACGCCCGCCACGCCAGCATAATATCATACACAAAATGTCGATCTTTTGGGGATCCTCGCCAGTGTTCGCAATTTTCAGAGTGTGTGAAGTGTAGTCCCTCAAGTCGATGTGCTTATGTACATTCCATGAGGTGTTGCAATGTGGCTCCGGTTTGCCACCGTGGATCGCGACACTTTTCTTCAACAAGCTTCTAGGTACTATAGGTGACTACACTGGGGTTTTCTTGAAAGGTGGCATTAGCATATATATATATATATATCAAAAACAAAAATTGTATTGGCACCATATCCTTAGAGAGGATAAAAGATAGAGCTTGGGGAAGGGGCATACCCCTATCCCAATTAAAGTTCAATCTACAAGCTGAATTAGCAACATAGTCGGCCACAGAGTTGGCTCTACGATCAACAAGTGACAGCACAAACTTAGGACAATCTTTCAAGGATCGAGCAAGTAGTCCTTCCATAGCCCCATTCCAAGTACCTAATAGAATGCGGTTTATAGTGGCGCAAGCGAAGGCGGAGTCTCCCTCAAGGATCACTCCAGTAGCGGCATCCATGAAATTTTTGGCAACATCCATACCAAGCTGAGCACTTCTGAGTTCAGACATGTTGACTGAGCGGCTATGTATTTTGACCCCCCTGGCAGTAATAAGAGCACCATTATGATCCCGAATCGAGCATCCAATCCCGGCCAAATTGTTTGGATGAACCGATCCATCGAAATTAATCTTCAACCATCCAAATGGCGGGGGCGACCAAAAAAGCTCGCGGGTTACACGGGCCGCCCAGTGACCATTGGAAGCTTCCAAAATAGCATTGAGAATAATAGATGATGGCTGCATGTAGGACTCCCCATGGACCCGCTGATTCCTTGCTCTCCAAATAGCGTAAATAATAGAGGCCAGCACCTTAATTTCCTTGGAATCGGTGCACAGATCCAATTCATCCAGCAGGGCGTCCAACAGAGATGGTCGTGTGGAGTTTAAGCGAATGCCCATTCGTGACATCGTCGCCCGAATACGACCAGCAAAGGAGCAGCTCCCGAAGATGTGGTGCACATTTTCAGCAAGGTTGTAATTACACCGGGGTTTTCAATCCCTGGCCAAAGTCCATGCTTACCGCAACATGATGTTAAAGGCGGGAGTTTAAATGACCTCAATGTTTAGACTTTAGTATGGATAGAGGTTACTGAACCATGGAAGTAGAGGTCAAAGTTGAAGGAAGGTTAAACGAGAACACGAATAACGATAACTCGAAGGTCCCTCTGCACACCGAGGAGTGTATAGGACCCCCCTGCCACTGCCACCAACAGATGTTGTGCTATGCGACAAGGAAGGGAAGGTGGGCAAAGTGTGATTACAAGCTCAATGGACCCGAGCGAGGTTCTCAGGAGCTTGTTAGCAATGTAAGGCACTGACGGGAAAAACATCCCTTTTCACCTTGGTGGGTGGTCTTCTTTATAAAGGATGGTGTGTGTGTGTGGGGGGGGGGGGATGGAGGTATTGTCCTCAGACCTCCCACGGGTCTCCCTCCGATACACGGTTAAGTTGATTATGAGTGGGCCGGGGTGAATGGGGACTTCTCAAGAGGTCACAAATCTCAAAACTACTCCCACTGTAGCATGCTTAATTATGAAGCTTTCAACATAACTCAACCATTTGCTCCAGAGAGGGGCATCTGATATTTGATATGCGTTGCCAAATCATGCACGATGCCATGAAAAAAATATCATAATATTGTATGATTATGTGGACTACTATATTAGCCCAATATTTGACTTATTTTACCTAGGCCCCCTATTATTTCAGGGGGAATATCTCGGGAATTGCCACCCACAAATATAAACGCTATATTGTGGTCTTGTTTGGGCGTTTTGGCCTACTCATAAGACTTATATCACAGGAATGGCACTCCTATTTGGTGGACTCACTCTCCGCTGGACCTTTTGGTCCAATATTACATGAAAGGGCAAGAGAGCACCAAGTATTAACTAATAAATGATATATTTTCAATAATATATATATATATATAATATATATATATATATATATATATATATATATATATATATATATATATATATATATATATACGAGCATCTTCGCACGGGCTACGCCCGTGCTCGATGCTCTCGGGCGGCCTTCGGCCGCATCCAGGCGGGCTTCGCCCGCCTCCGCACGTGCTTCGCTCATGCTCGATATGCGCGTGCTCGATGCTCGATCACGGGCGTATCGACAACTTTACATGAAATAAATAAATGAACACGGAAAGTTTAAGCACATTGTGACATTTCATCAAGTATGTGAGGGGCTGTTGATATAAAGTACACATGTTAGCTTGCAACAATTATATAGGTGAACTGTGCTGAGAAATTAATAGGTCAAGCAATGGAGGATGAAGATGGAGTTCATCAAAGTTTTGAAACGTGGCAAATGGTAATCAAAACAAAAAATACATTTCAGCATGTATGTGAGGGGGAGCTGATTCATAGTGCACATGTTAGTTTGCAACAATCATATAATTGATATGTCATAAAAAGGTAATAGGTTAAGCAATGGAGGATCTAGATGGAGTTCATCCAAATGAGTAATTTTGTATATCCATAAGTGTTATTACAAAGTGAGTAATATTGAGTATAAATATCATGAGCGGAGTGGAGAAATAAAGTACAGACATAAAAACATAGCAAAATTTGATTATTATAACTTCACAGAATAAATAAAACTGTAAATGGTGCATAGTTTATGGTCTGTAGTTGGAGATTGTTGAGAGTTGATGATTCTGCAACCATAGTAACTGGTACGTGCATCTATAGTTCGAAGCTCTTAGTAGTAAATAATATTGATTGCTGGAAGATTTTCTTTAGTGGCCTTCGGAGATTCTGTAATATTGGAACATGTACAGTCATATTAGATATCAAGAAATGTTGATCGAATGATGATAGTACTGTTTGTTATTTAATGAAAAGTATTGAATATGGGTTACCTTCTAATCATTGTGAATACGTAGTTCCATTCTTCCTGTGGTGTGAGACCAGCTGGTACAGCTGGGATACGTAGTCGAAAACCAGGAATTTCAGTTCGGGGAAGATCTGACCACCGTGTGGTAGTTGGCGGGTAAAGCTCATCATAGTAATTGTCATCAGAGTTTGATGAGTTGTTGTTGTTGATAGGTGTATCTGAAAAGCACAGTTTATAATATGAGGTTGAGATACTTGCTGTAGTAAAATATATATATGAATAGTAATAATAACTTACTGGGTTGCGCGGCTGACTGATTATGTAACTGTGGCAGCGGATTTGATGAATTGTTGTTTTCCATCTGTATATTTTGATATTCATATAGACATAAGCAATGTTTGTGAAATGAATGTGTATTTTATAATGTGTAGCTCAAATTTGATTTTGTTATTTATTGTGTGACTGCATGTGTGTTCGTACGAAAATTAATTTGAGAACAACAATTTTTTTTATATAGCTCTGTGAGTAAATAATGAGTTTGTTTTTAGGTAGCGATGTACTGTTTGATGAATGTGTTCATTTTGATAGAGTTACATATAGATGGACGTGAGTAAAACGATGAGCGGGTACATAGGTTCTTATATCTTTAATTATTTCGTTTTCTGCTTTATTGGTTGGTAGTTGAAAGATAAGATGAATTTGAAATTGACGAAGCGTAAGTTTAAAATGCATTTTTGAATATTTAGGGCTCAGTAAATGTATACGTGGAGGGAATATAGTTTTTATTTTATGTTTTATTGTGAGAAGTGTAAGCGCAATGATACTTTATTTTAAAAAATGACATAGAAGACGTGAACGATTAGAAAGGCTTGTTGCGGCATTGAGCTGTGAAAGTACTGTAATAAGCGAATCGTTTTTTAAAGTCACTTTGTGTGGGGGGAGATTTAACTGTGATAAAATTTTTAAGAGCTCGTGTGTAGTTAAACTGTATTTATTATGATTAAGTGAGTTAAATGTGTAGTATGCGTCATTTTTTCTTTGTAATAGTGATAGACATCTGCGGTTTAAATCACTGATAGTTTCATGTAGCGGAGGTTAGAAAATTGTACTCTTAAGATTATTTGATTTGTGCGTATGTCTGTTGGTATTAGGGAGGAATGAATTAAGTACCACATATATTGAATGGTTCATTTTTTCATAAAGCCGCATACAATTTGTGATGCTGAGCATTGTATGTGCAAATCTCAGTTTGTTATTATTAGCAATATATTGTAACAAATTTGAGAGTTCATGAGAAGAGGAAGCGGCAATATTTTCTGTCAATGAAAGCAGTATTCTGGTTGTTTATATAGGTGACTTGATAATGGTTGTGTTGAGAATATGAGTTTTATTTTCATTAATGCAAGGTAGTATTATGCTAAAAAAATTTGTGGGTAGTATTATTAGTTTAAAAGCAGAAGTTTCAGGTATTTCAAAACATAAATCGCATTGAGTAAGTAGTTGTTTTAAATGTAGCACGGTGTGTTTTTGGACGTATGTTTTAACTAATTGGCGAGTAGTGCTAAAATATTTTGTGTATATTAGGTAATATTTACAATTATAGAGTAATGTAGTTTATAGTCTTATGGGAATTGTGAAGTTTAAATGGATAGTCATGTTATATGGAAGGAAATTGAATGCAAATTTTCATGAATTTGTATATGTAATCATATGACAATTGTTTTGTACAGTTGCATGTGAGCAAGTATATAAGAATGTGTAACATTGTCTATAATGTCATCAACAAAGAGAATATCACATGCGTTACAATGTATTGATTCAATAGTGAGATACTATGCATATCGTTGATAAAAATTTTTATTAACAATATGTTAACAGTGATATATACAGTACGTTGCAGAGTGAAGGATAGCAGACAGTAAGTAAATGACACAGCAGTAGAATGCATAGGAGCATAATATGTCAGTAATGTTCTATGTGATGTATACATTCAATAGAAGTGAGACTGATGGAATTCTTTACAGAATATTTATATGGATTTTTTTTGTTCATGATATGGAATTTATATGATGCTGATAGTATTCTGGTTTAATATCAAATAGGCGTAGCTCTTCGGTTGCTATTGGTATTCCATCAATTATTTGTCCGGTTATCACGTTCGCAGCATTATGCATCGACACTTCATCTGTAAAGATTAGTTCTCCTGTCGTAGTTTGATTGTCTGATGTGTTGATGTCGACCTGCAGTAATAAATGTGTTATATGGTTTCATTTTGTTACAAATGGTGCAATAATTTATAGTGCAATTTTCAGTAAGAGTGCTTACGCTGGCGTGCAGGAAGCCTGGAAGATCTTGGAAGAGTGATCGTAATAAATCTGCGGTTGTAGTATGAGGAAGGTTGCTGAGTAGTACAGCGAAGTAATAGTAATCCCGCATATCAACTGGTACATTGTTGTAGGAGTCAATAGACTCAACTGTGGATGACATGGTATTCTCTTGAGTCACTGTTACTGAGGAGTTGTATGCAGACATTGTGAGTATATGCGTATGTACTGTATCAAATAACAGAGCACAGTTTGAGATGAGAATAAATAATGATTGTATATAGAGCATTTTTTTAATGGTGACAGAGAACATGTACTTTTAGAAAGAGTAAGAAAATGATATGTTGAGTTTTAGTGGAAAATATTTAATTCTTGAAATGTACAGTAGTGTAAATGTAAATACGTATTTGAGGTTTGGATACTATTGATTGAAGATATTTTTGTTCATTTCAATAAGTATATTTAGCATTGTTGGTGGTACAGGTATGATTGTGGGTGTGTAATAATAATGATATTTGCGGACGAATAATTTTGTCGATATTTTTTCATTTAAAAATATGGTCTATATTAAAGTAAAATATTTAGTACATTTTGTTGTAAAAGTAATAACAATAATAGAAGTTATTAGTTTTGAACGTAATATGTTATTATTTTATATTATTAAAACACTGAATTATATTTGGCAAACGCAAGAAATACAGTTCTTTTATTTAGAGAACTTTGAAGTATGAGAATATTTTTTACATGTTGCCAAAGTGTGAGAAATGATATTGTAAAAATAAAAACGACATAGTAAATAAATGTAATATAATGGAAGATGGTAGGTATTGTCATTTCAGTGTGATGAAAGCATCAAGTAAGCATAGAACTATGTGTAGGTTGAAAACAACAGTTTGTGTGTATATTTCGTACCATTTGTACAAATATGTTTATATTGCATGTCTTATAGATACTGTTATGTGTTCATGTTATTGAATGTAAGAGTAAATGAATTCAATATTAATGTTTTAGAAATAATGATGATAACTGGGTTGTTTTGTTTTTTATGTAAATAATTGGCAAAAATGTTAAATTAATTCTATAAATGTTTTGTGCAACGTGATGTTTATTCAAGTATGAGTATTTATGGTGCTGTGCATAACAGTTTGTAAATGTGTTGTTTATTAAAGGGAATAACATTGATATGCTCTATTTTTGTTATTATAAACAGTAATACAAATTTCATAGTTGAGTTGGATAGTCAAAGTCGTATTGATTTTGCTATGTGTAATTGTTGAACGTGGTAATGTATAATGTATGTTTTTTTAATTTGTAAGTAAATAGGTAATGTGTTATTTAAACGTGAAAATGTATATGGTAATGTAAATAGTAGTACTATTTACATTATTGATTTTTTGCAAATTTGATATAGTGATCATATCGGAAGAACATTGATTTATGATAGGGTTCATTGCATATTAAAGGTAAAAGTTTTAAGTGCATAGAAATACATAATAAAATAATATATGGTTGGGATTTGAAATTAGATGTACTGTAAGTGAGTGTTTTATATTTAATAAAGTAGGACGTAATTTTAGAAGTGCAATGTATCATGAGATTTTTTTTATGCGCGAACGGTTTTTGTTATAGTGATAATAATAATTGTAGTATATAAGAAAAGTGTAGATGTGAGGAGTATGTGAGTTGGGTTTCTTGAATGTACCTGCAGGAGAAGAATTAGATGTTTATTGTTGTAGATGTGAACGATTACAACTGAGATGGCTGTGCAAGTTATATGAAATTAAGAAATTAGTACAGATGATATGATCATGAAACTTTATGTTAAATATGAAAGCAGATATAAACAATAAAATGTACCTGTATGTTTGCTTGTCATAGTATTTCTTTATAAACAATGTTTTTTGTGTATGTGCCAGGAATGCCACGTAATGTACCATCTTTAATTAATACCTTTGTATTTGCAGCAGTAGTTCCTCTGGATAGAGCAACGTATAGTTGACCATGAGTGAAAACAAAAGATGGTAGATAAAGGCCAACATGTTCGATTGTCTGTCCTTGAGATTTGTTTATTGTCAGTGCAAAGCTTAAGCGAACTGGGAATTGTTTCCTCGTAAGTTCAAAAGGTAGATGTTGGTCTCCAGTATTTTTTAGAGGGATGCGCGGCAGGAAAACTGATTTGCCTTTATGTTCACCAGTAAGAATTTCTGCTGCAATAACATTTCTTGAAAATTGTCGGCATATGAGTCGTGAACCGTTGCATAGGCCAATACGTGGGTTTAGATTTCTTAGGAGCATAATAGGGGCACCTATCTTTAAAGATAGTTTGTGTGGTGGAAGATTACTTGATGAGATACTATTTAAAAATTCTGGTGGGTATAAATTACAGTTGTCATCCTCAACAGAATCAAAAGAGTAGTATGTTATTTCATCACCAGGGAATATATGCAGACATTTCTCATTTAAATGTGCAACATCTTCATTTAGCGGACTCAGTAGCGCTCTATTTTCCCAGTAGTCATAGTCAGTATAACATGTCATATTAGAGAATATGATGTTGATAAGTATGTCAACTGAATCATCACCAGTCCAGGGAATAATCATAGAATCAGGAATTCGTATCATATCATCACAATATGTGGATTCAGTACCATTTCCAATTTGAAGAAGAAGCTTTGAGAAATGGGGATCATTGAATGCACGCATATTTTCAGTTAGTGATAGTAGTTTAACAGATAACCACAACGGCGATGTTACAATACTGGCATTAATAATTTGTGACATTGTTCCGTTGAGTACAACTGGTGGAATTTGACGGAAATCGCCGCCCATAATGAGAACTTTATTACCAAAAGGTAAGTTTGTGTTTAGAACATCTCGTAATGAACGGTCAACAGCTTCGAAAATATGTTTGTGTGACATAGGTGCCTCATCCCACAGAATAGCGGAGCTGTGTTGTAAGAGTTGTTGCATAGCTGATGTTTTTGTGAATTTACAGTATGATCCTGCTTCAATTGGAATAGGAATCTTGAATCTTAAATGTGCTGTATATCCTCCTGGAAGAAGAGTTGCAGCAATGCCTGATGATGCAGTGGCGAGTATAATATGACCATGGTTTCGTAGGTATGCAAGTATAGCTTTGTATAGAAAGGTTTTTCCAGTGCCAGCAGGTCCGTCAATGAAGAAAATACCGCCATTGCCTTGTCTAACACATTCAGTAATAATATGGAAGATATAAGCTTGACGGTGATTTAATGATGAAACTGAAGCAAGATTTGTACTTGAAATAGGCATTGATAGCTCATCTGCAATTAAGATGGAGGAGTCTGTAATATTTTCGAATGTTGAAGACATGTTCGGGATATCAAACTGTGTAACTGATTTGTTGTGTTGTTGAAGAATGTTGTTGATTTCACGAAGTAGTTTGTTGATGATATATACGTCGTTGGTAGATGGCAATGTACGGAAATCTTCTGTCATTGCTGTGTAATTAGAATTCCAAAGCTCCCTAATAGTTGTGGGATTGCAGAATAGCAAAATTGTTGTAAATAAGGTACGCAGTGCTGCGGGCATCTGAAATTCTTTAGCATCAAACATACACCTATGTAGGCTGTTGTCTCGTTCTAATAGACCATAATGTTCAGCGGCGGATTTAAATGTTGAGTGAGTAGTAGTACCAACTGTCATCAAATGTGTGAAAGATCGTGGTGCTCGAATATGATTTAGAAGCATGCGCAGGTAAAATCTTTCTCCTTCTGAAGGATGTACGGAGTACATTCGAGCAATAATCTTTTGACGGCGCCTTCGTTTATGCCAAGTTCTTGAATTTGAGTTCCATGTATAGTGTTTTGGAAATTCAGTGTAGAAGTAGGCGTGTGCCTCTTGGTTGTTGTCGTTAATGCTGAAGAACTCGGTTAACATTGTACGGGAGTTGCGCTCATTTGCAAGAATGGTAGTAAGTACATCAGTACTGCGAAACTGAATCTGATGTTTGTTTGGCAGATGTATTTGTAAACGAATTACTGAAGGATATGTCTGGTACATATTGAATTTGAATATTTTCCAGAATGCTTCCTGAGGACATATCCATCGACCGTTCACATATTGAGATATTTCATTCCGATCAGCAGTATCATGGATTTGAAATTCAACACAGTCAGGACCTTTGTGAATATATTTGTATAAGTATTTGATACTTTTAATACTACTACAGATTTCAACATTTATATGACAGTCATATTTTAACAGTAGATATGGATTGTAAGGTACAACCCATTGGTTTGTAATATTAAAATCTGCAGCACGTCGTAGACGGAAGGAACGTCCATTATTTCGTCGGCGGTAAATCGGGTATGAGTCAGCTCCTTGTACTGTATGGCTAGCAAAGTTTTTTGGGTAACCTTTTTTGCAGTTACCATGTTTCATGCATGGTGCGTGAGGATTTACATGTCCACATGGACCATGAATCATATGTCGTACAACAACATTATATAGTTCAGGCTCATGTTCAATATGAGGGAGTTCAGCACGAACAATATGGTCATAATCATCTGGAGTATTCATTTTGTCGCGTGCATCGAAAATGATCAACATATGAACATGAGGTAAACCTCTTTTTTGGAACTCAATGACATGCACATGACTAATTGTTTTTCCCAAAATATGCCGGTGGAAAAGATCGTGCTTTAATTTTGTGTACTTAGCGTTGAATATTCGACTAACTATATCGGGACGATCTTGAGGGGTTTGCGTAGAGTAGAGCAATTCTGTAATTTCTGGCCACGATGAATTGCATGTCATCGTTAAAAATATATCTGGTCGACCATACTGTTGAACAACAGCCATTGCGTCTTGATAACGTTGGTACATGTCGCGCGGACTTCCAACAAAGGATGATGGTAAAATAAGACGGTGACCAATATTTGCTGAGTCATAATAATATAGTATATGTTAGTAAAACAATGAATATAGAAAATAACATTATTATATATTGTAATGAACAAATTGTAATACCTCCAATAAGTTCTCCAGCATTGAGGCAATCTTGTAAACCACAATAGAGTTCAGCACGAAGAGAATTTTGATTTCTTGTAATCCATCTTAATTTTTGAGTTTCTATTTTGATGTAGTTGTCAACAACATATTGTTGAAGAAGGCGACATCCGTGTAACGGTAATGATAAAAGTGGATCACGGTCCTATAGTTATATGAATTTCAGCATAAATAGATTGCATTTACAATTATGAGGATTATAGTAAAAAAAGTACAGTGTATACCTGTAATACGTAGGAGTAGTAGTCGCAGCAGGTAACACGTAGATTATTTAATCCTTTATATTCAGCTATCCAACCATATGTTCCATATGGGAGAAGTAGAGGGTATTGAAGAGGATCGTAGAAACCAGTATATTCTTGTATGGTAACTATATGACCTTCGGTTGTTTCAACAGTTATGTTGTGTTCATTTGAATCAAAATAATCTTCAGCTCCAACAACTATAGCAGCAACTTGCGAGGCTGTTGGTAATATATACTGTTGTTCACGTGCTGGGCGTTCTTTGATAACTAATTTGCAGTTGATAATGTCTTCACGCTCAGACAGTCGGCGGAACATCAGTACAAATGGATTGCAAGCATCTAAAATTGTTCGGATTTTTTGCAATAATGAGCGGTCTAATGCTGAGTTCTCCTGTAAACGATTATCAATTTCATGTTCTGTATCATATATGTATAGCTGTAAATATCGTGGTCTTGTATTTGGAGTAGGAAGAAGTGAACCAATTCGATGGTATATTGCTCCGTGAGCTCGGAACATGTAAACACTGTGTTGATCGGCAGACAAAGTTGGGTCTAAGTTTACACCCATTGATGTGAAAGAGAATACATGATTGTATGAACGAATATATCTTCTGAAATGACGGCTCTGTGCAGAATCACTTGTAAATAAAGTATAGAGCTCATCTGGGAATGGTGGAGTTGGTATGCGGATTCTTCCATTGTTGCAGCACATTGTTGTTGTTTCACCATCAAACAACTTAGCTTGACAGTAATTACACACTTTTGGTCGCTGTAGTTGTATATACGTAATATGTTGCCGTACATTTGAAATACGGGCACTATTATGGATTCTGGAACAATGGTTTGTACCAGTGGTGGTATCATCAGAGGTGGAATCATTTTCACTGTCAAATTGAGCCGCAGTGGATGCGGGAATTTCTATGTACATGAGAAATGGATCAGCTGTTAACGTACAAAATTAATGAAGTTTAAAAAGCATTTACATTGTATTGTAGTTTCGAAGTACGTACGTTATAGTAAATGCTCATCTGCGTGTTGCACGGAAAGTTCTGGTACATGTGGAAAAAGCACAGAGTTTTGTGGGATGTCATTATCAAGTGATGGTATAACAGATCTGTGAGAAGATGATGATTCTCCAGTTTGAAGTGGTTGCGTAGCATGAGTGAATGGCGACGACACAGTTGTTAAAGCGTATCGGTGTACAACAGTAGATGGAGTAGATGTTACTGTGTTTAGAGATTGTATGTGGGGCGAAGCAGTAGTTTGGACAGGATATTTCGCGGCTGTTGATGCAGGCATAGTGGAGTCACATGGGGGTGTAGAAGTTGAGTGCCCATGGATAATATCATGGGACAGTTCAACATTGTGTGACTCAAACAGATGTTGACGTTGAGCACGGTTTCGAGCGGCAGCACGCCAAATGGCTCGTTGATGTTCCTTTTGTGCTTCAGTCAATTGCAACCACCGAGATCTGTGACGGGTTCGATTAGACGCACGTTCTCGCTCGCGTTGTTCTGCTGTCATCCTGGCTCTCCTAATTCGTGAACGTTCACGATTAGCAGCTCGTTGAGCAGCACGACGTGCTTCAAGTGTGTCCATCTTTGTGCGGAGGAGAGATTTTAGTACAACCTGAGCTGATATATATTTAGTACGTAACATAAAAGCATAACACTTTGAAAGTTCATCAAAATGCATTATTAGTATAGACATAATCAGAGGTCGATGTAATATTCGGTGGGTGGGGTTCCTAGCTGAATGGAGAGAGCTTCTGAAATAAGAATGAACCGCTTGGTCTTTAAAAAAATAGGAGAACATCTACATTTATAGTTCGCAGCATGCGCACAAATACAGATGGAGTGGAGGCAACATGGGGTTTTTTTTGGAGTCATGTTATGAGATGCAGGATTACGGGAGAGGAGTCTGAAATTTAAGAAGACGAAGAGGCAAACAGAGTGATTTGCGAAGGCCAACGGATGTTTCCAGTCATTATGGGAGGTTGACATGTGTAGGCGTATGATTATGGGCACAGATGTGGCAGTTGTTGGTGTACATTTGGTAAGAGTCAAATATAAAAGTAAAGTATTTAATGAGAAATTTGAGAGGAGCATAGTGGATGTTACAAAGAAATTTTTTTCAACATATGGTAGCTTGGATAGAAGAGTTCGACACAGTTATGGACGGCGAATTTATAGAGTAAAAGTGGTCGTACATGTAGCACAGTGAAATACGAACAAAGTAGCGAAGGAGTAAAATTTTATTGGTGCATGTTGGTGTGGATTTCCATTTGTGCAACAATTTCAATTTGGTACACCACATGTGCAGAGGAGAAAGGACAAATCCAAAACCGAAAATAAATTAATGGAAGAGAACATAGCAGTTGATATCCGAATAATTTTCGAGAATACCTAATAAACATCAAAGTCATTGATTTTATTCAACATAAACAGCCTGCCCACTAAATTTGCTTCAATTTGAAATTAATATAGACTGCTTATATTTTAATATGAACGTGATAAAGAAGCTGTTGAAGAATTATGGAATTTGATATTTGCTGTCGGCGCAGTTAATGTTAGCATTTTTCGCTTGCTTTAAGATCTCCTAGGTGATCATTTTGTGGAATGTGTTGAGCGCAAAATTGTTATTTTCATGACAATCCTAACCGTCTATCTAAATAGCGTTATCAGCTGTAATTGTGACCTTAGAATGTAGATGAATCTGTGTTCATGAATGCAGACTATAAGGTAATCTCTGAATTCACCTTCCAGAGGGGAGTTTTATATAATTATAAAAAAGGGCAACCAGATGCACAAAGGCATCCCCATGCAGCGAGGGTCCGGGGAAGGGTCCCACTATGTGGGTAAAATGTAGGCAAATCATACCATCCATTTTTTCAAGAGTCTGCTTTTAGGACTCGAACCCATGACCTCAAGGTCACACGACAATGCCTCAACCGGTGCGGCAAGGCTCCCCTTCTAGGTTTATATAATTATATTATACTAAAAATTAACGATGTAAACTCGAAGGGGAGATTTTAGTTATTTCAAAAGGTAGGTCTGATAAATATTTGAATGCTCATATATTATAGCAAATATATGTTTTTATGATCTCATCCTTGAATATTCAAACTGTGGATGCATTGCTCTAATATTTCTCTTGAACTTAATAGGATATGCTGAGGAGATTGAATTCAGTGCATCTTGCTTCAAATTACAGTTCATCTATCAGTCCTGCAACATTTCAGCCTGCAGAGAGGGTTAATGAATCTCCTGGCACTGAAATTTTTTCCAAGTCCACAAACTCAAGTAACCAAAGGGGTGAACATGGATCGAAATTGGCTCCTTCGAAACCTATAAATCCCTCGATCAAGTACTTAATTCATCGGAGCAGTCCATTTTGGTGGTTTTCTACCGTCCGATTTAAGTTTGGGGGAGTTCATTTGGTCCTTCCTCGAGGTAGATTTGTTCTAGCTGTGTTGATATCTTTTCGACAGGAACTTGAATACACATATTCATCATATATACCTACAATCTTTCTATATACATTTATATATTTTAAAATTTAGAGATGAAAATAAATCTATCAACACTGGCAATCTTATCAATCTGCAAGCAACCAGAATTAATGACCTTTAATCAGTGTACAGGAAGACATTACTACACAGCATTTGTAAAGACTTGCAAGCTTCATTATGGAGACAAATAAGAGGACTCAAACATAAGTGAAAGTGGAAATTGGGTAGTGCAGAGGAGGCAAGGGCGTTACCGGCGCACTGCAGGCGGCTGGAACACTGAAAGCGAAAGGGGAATCCTGCGGGGCAGCAGCGGTGGGAGGCGATGCGTTCGGGCCTACGCTGAGGTGCAGTAAAAAAATCTGAAGAGAGATGGACGCGTTAGGAGGAACATTAGCAGGCGGAAGGGAGGAATAGAGGAGCAGGAGCAGAGATGTGAACCTGAAAAAACCAGTAAAGGCTCGCTGCAGCACCGATGCCTCAGTGACAGACGCCGGCGAAATTCGGATGGGGCAGTCGGGAGAGGCGAAGGTGAAAGGCCTGCAGAGTAAAAATCGCGTGTGCCTGAGGAGGGCAGAAGCGGTGGGAGGCGACGCGGTCGGGCTTATGCTGCGCTGCAACGAACAAATGTGAAGACATGGAGTCGTTAGCAGGAAGATTAGCAGTCGGAAGGGAGGAACATAGGAAGAGCAGCGGAGATGCAAACCTGAAAAATGCAGTAAAGGGTCGCCGCAGCACCGATGCCTCAGTGACAGAGGCCGCCGGAAGTCGCAAGCGGCAGTCGGGAGACGCGAAGGTGAAGGGCCTGCGGAGAGTAGAAATCGCGTCTCGTCGAAGAGGAAGATAAGGAGGAGTGGCGGTTGCGTGGCGCGAGGAAGAGGACAGCGGCGCGACGACACGCGGAGGAACGGCGCTGTGGAGGCGACATCCGTCGCGGTAGCAGGCTGAGGCGGAAGCGGCGAGGGCAGCACGCGGCAGCGTGCGGGCGGCGGAATTCGGCGCGATTCGGGCGTGACGGAGAGAGGGGAAGAAGTTTATTAATAATAGATATATATATATATATTGACAAAAAAAACAAAAAATATATGCTGATGTATTTATCGCAATTACTACTTACTGCTTCCGTTCTTAACTTTATCCACACATTATGTATTTCATGCATAAATATATATTATATTACTCTTTCAAGATGAGTGAAATATTCACGCATTCTAAATATTCTTTAGTCCAGATAAACATGTTATTTTGATTCTGTGCAAATAGATTAAATTGATCACGCGATCAATTTTAATTCTTTATTGATCCAAAATAAACTAACAAAGAGTCAATTTTATCAAATAAATAACATTGGCATCCATATAAAAAAAAACTTCCACTCACTCCAACACCTCAGCGATGTCAGGCAACAAGTAATACAACAACACTCAATCTTTATCTCACTATAGCGGGGTCGGCTATATGATCCTGTGCCAATGTAATATTTTCAAAAAAAAATCTATTGGAAGTATGGTGTTTATATTTGTATAAAAATGCACCATATATTTATTTATTAAAAAACCTAATTTAAACTGAATGCCATTATAAGTTTAAATTTTGATTTTGCAAAACTGGCTCAAGAGAGTGTTTGTTTTGCCGTCTTCTCTGCCTCAGTTTACGAACTCACCCCTCCCTCCGGTCTGGATCCGGTGGGTTTGTTTCCTTTCTCTGCTGGAGCCGGAGAGGCAAACAAAGCCATAAACTTCAGCAGCAACACTATTACGCGCTCGGCAATCAGAGGGTGTCCAAATCCAATCAAAAGGGACAATAATTATCAACATCAGTATTGCTATAAACTAGTCAGCTGCATCTAAAGTCGAAGGATACCAATCGCACCAAATCAAATTCCAAATGACGCTAACTTCTATCGAACTTGAATCATGTCTCGAAAAATTGAGGACAAAATTTCGATCTCTAAAGACGAAAAGATTGAGTTGTTCATAAAACCAAGGAGTTTTTATAGAAGAAGATGATGATAATAGCCACACAGAGTAAATATGATACAGAAAGAACAAATATAGACTAGATTTCAAACAGAATAATAGAATGTCAAACAACAGAGAAACAATGAAGTTGCTCTACTTGGTAGCCTGAACAATCATATTGCTTAGGGAATTAGCTTGCTCCTTGGCAGTATCAACCAATGAATCCTGCAAATATCAGGAGAAATAAAAAACCATTCTTAAAAAAACAATAAAAAAGGAAGTTCAAGACCTATGAAGGATTGGTACCTGAGCAGCTATGGTTCGGGCAACGGCTTTCTTGCTCGATTCTTGAAGCTCTCCGGCAATTATAACCTCATCCAGTATGTAATAAGCCTGCATGTTCCTAAAGTTTATTGCAATACTGTAGACCAAGATTTCGTTTGCGGTGGTTACAGAATTTGAGTGGCTGTAATGTGTCGTTTTGGCCCAAAACATCATTTTTTAGGGAAATAAAATTTGAGAATGCAATTTACATGTCCTGTTTTCTCACCAATGTGTTCACAGCCTCCATCGCTCTCCCACCAATATCTCAAATAGAGCCTAAGAGATTATGTGGTTCAATCTCACTTGGCTGTCCTTGTTGTTAGATCTCTGTGCTGATTGTTGAAAACTGTAGAGATTTTGGAATTGATTAGGGTTACTTCTCTCACAGAGAGACCCTCTCCTTTATATAACTGCACATTTACAACAATGCCCTTACAACATTAACTAATTACAATATAATAGCTCAACACTCCCCCTCAAGATGGGCGATAGATATCAATCATTCCCATCTTGTTACAAAAAATCTCATACTCTCTTGAAGCTAAACCTTTCGTTAAACAATCAGCTAACTGCTCTTGTGATTTCACATAGTTCAGAGTAAGAACTTCTCTATTTAGTTGCTCCTTGATAAAGAACCGATCGATCTCCACATGTTTGGTGCGATCATGTTGAACAGGATTATTGGCTATATTGATTGCCGATTTGTTGTCACACCAGAGTTGTAGCGGGTCTCCTCTAAACAAGCGCAGCTCAGATAACATGTTCCTCACCCACATCAATTCGCACAGACTAACTGCCATAGCCCTGTACTCGGCCTCAGCTGTAGACCTAGCCACCACATCTTGCTTTTGCTACGCCAAGATATGAGATTGCCTCCTACAAAAACACAGTAGCCTGTAGTAGACTTACGATCATCCATACAGCCCGCCCAATCAGCATCACAATAGCCTTCAATTTTCAGATGGCCAGAACTTCTAAACCATAATCCCTTTCCTGGGCTTCCTTTAATATACCTGAGAATTCTTTGAACTGCCTCCATATGCTGCTCTCTGGGATCATGCATATATCTACTCACCACACTCACTGCGTGAGTGATATCAGGTCTTGTATGACATAGATATATAAGTCGTCCAACTAATCTCTGATACTGCTCTTTGCATACCGGGTCACCACCCTCGGCACACATCTTATGATTCAGCTCGATAGGAGTAGATGCAACTCTGCACCCCAACATCCCTGTCTCTGAGAGAAGATCCAGAGCATACTTCCGCTGAGAAAGCACTATACCTTTTCGCGACCTTGCAATTTCAATTCCAAGGAAGTACTTCAATTGCCCCAGGTCCTTAACTTCAAATGCCTCTCCTAGCTGCCTCTTCAACCGTAGGATTTCCTCGGCATCATCTCCGGTGATTACGATATCATCAACATAAACAGCCAGGATAGTGATGCATGTTTTGGAGTGCTTGTAAAAAACTGTATGGTCTCCATTGCACTGCTTGTATCCCATACCACAAACTGTCAGTCTAAACCTATCGAACCATGCCCTTGGGGACTGTTTTAGTCCATACAAAGACTTCTTCAACTTGCACACCTTCCCAGCTGCTTGAGCATTAACAAAACCCGGTGGAATCTCCATATACACCTCCTCTTGGAGATCGCCATGCAAAAAAGCATTCTTGACATCTAGTTGGTGTAGTGGCCAATTAAAGTTAGCAGCACACGACACCAACATTCTAACAGTGCTCATTTTCGCTACTGGAGCAAATGTCTCATCATAGTCGATGCCGTACGTTTGACTATAACCTTTAGCAACCAGCCTGACCTTGTATCTGTCAATTTTTCCCTCTGGAGTTTGCTTAACAGTATACACCCATTTACATCCAACAACACGTTTTCCAGCCGGCAAAGGTACCAACTCCCAAATGTCATTCTTCTTCAAGGCCTGTAATTCCTCTTGCATGGCACTCAACCACCTAGGATCTTGTTTAGCTACCTGTCAGGTGTTAGGTACAGGCACAGAATGCAATGATGCAATGAATGACTTATATGCAGGTGGAAGGGATGCATATGATATGTAAGTCCCAATGTCAGTCTCCCAACTACCAAGCCTAGCTGGAGGTATTCCAACATTGACTCGAGATGTTCTGCGGGGAAAAGCATTATCATTAGAAGTATCAGGAAAGGAATTGTTACCTCTCAACTCAAGGGAAGATGACACGGGGGAGGAGGAACTTGGGACATCAGCATGCGTGGGGACTGGCACGATCACGGGAGCCTGCTCATGCTGTTGTTTCTGTCTTCTTGTGTATACTCTCAACTCCCCATGACCTTGCTTGCCAACTATTGAGTCACCACGGTTGTTCGGCGAGTCACCATCACCAATAGGACCTTGCTTGCCAACTATTGAGTCACCACGGTTGTGCGGCGAGTCACCATCACCAATAGGACATGGGAGCATTCCAACCACAATGTCATTCTTGTGCTCATTCTCCCCCTCTCTACTAGCATTAGTCGAGTCATTCTCATGCTCCCCCTCTCTACTAGCATTAGTCGAGTCATTCTCATGCTCCCCCTCGCTACTAGCATCAGTAGAGACATCCCCAAACAATGAGCTCAGCTCCGTCTTCTCCCCATAAAAAGGTTCAAATTCCCGAAAAAGCACATCCATACTGACAAATAATCTTCTTTCCGTGGGACACCAACACTTGTATCCTTTCTGACTTGATGAGTAGCCAACGAAGATACATTTAACTGCTTGCGGGTCCAACTTACTCGTCATTACTCTGTGATCCCTCACATAACATGTGCACCCAAACACTTTAGGTGGAACAACAAACACATTCGAGCCCAAGAGCATCTCACATGGGGTCTTCATCCCTAATACTCTTGATGGCATCCTGTTGATCAAATAAGATGCTGTCATGACCGCCTCACTCCACAAAAACTTTGGCACATTCATTGTCAACATCAAAGAGCGTGCCACTTCCAGTAGATGTCTATTTTTGCGTTCAGCCACTCCATTCTGAGCAGGAGTGTCTGGACAGGTGGTTTGATGTAGAATTCCCTGACTAG
Source organism: Platanthera guangdongensis (assembly GCA_039583875.1). Classification (NCBI taxonomy): domain Eukaryota; kingdom Viridiplantae; phylum Streptophyta; class Magnoliopsida; order Asparagales; family Orchidaceae; genus Platanthera; species Platanthera guangdongensis. The sequence goes on along the minus strand of CM077161.1, from coordinate 180,835,775 downwards.
AAATGAGAGCCGCAAACTCCTTGTTGACATACTCAGTCCCATTATCTGTTCGAAGAATCTTCACCTGCACTCCAAACTGAGTTCTCACATATGCCACGAAGTCTTGAAAATATTTATAAACGTCAGATTTTTGTTTCATCATATATATACAGGTCATACGTGAATAACAATCAATAAAGGTTACAAACCATCTAAAACCACTGACAGAAATAACAGGGCATGGTCCCCAAACATCAGAATGAACAAGAGCAAATGGCTCAAGACTTCGAAGACCAATCATTTTATAAGTAGAACGAGTATGTTTTCCAAGTTCACATGCATTACAAAATAAATCTTTTCTATTAACTGTCTTCATCATCTCAGGTTCAAGCCTATTCAAGCTGTCAAAAGATAAATGTCCTAATCGGCAGTGTTGAAGTATTGCTTCTCCTTCTGGTCCTCCACTAACAGCAGCAGCAATCATTGCAGTCTCTCTGTCCAAGTACCAAAGCCCATCACGCCTGATGCCAGTCCCAATCCTCCTCCCCGTTTTCTTCTCCTGAAAGACACACATATCCCGATCAAACAAAACAGTGCAATTCAACTGATCAATTAGTGAGCTAACAGAGAGTAAGTTAACAGGAAACGAAGGAACATGCAATACAGATGATAGGATAACAGATGAAGTGCAATGGACCGAGCCAGTACCCCTGATGGGTTGGGATGTCCCATCAGCAGTTTGAACTGTCTCAGGATGTATATGCTTACTTGGATAATATAATGCAAACTCACTCGATGCTCCTGTAACATGTCTAGATGCACCTGAGTCTATGATCCAATCAATATGAGTTTTAGTAGATGCAAGTGCCTGAACCTGAGTACCTGTAAATGATTGAGCATAACCAGCAAAGTTACCAAAACAGGTAGTGGTATCCAGATCCCTAGTGACTTGCACCTTGCCCTTGGAACTCTCAGCCTGTTCAATCACCGCCGCAGTAGTCTGGGACTCCTCTGCCACAGCTAGGTGAGCAATGCCTCGGCCGCCTCGGCCGCCACGTCCCCTACCTCCTCGACCTGAACGACCACCTCTTTGTCCTCTACCTCCTCGGCTACCACCAGTATTGCGGGGTTGAGGACAATTGTAGCTGAGGTGCCCTTTCTTTCCACAATTGTAGCACTCTCTATCATCTCTGAAGTAAGCATCAGGTACCACCAATGCCGAGCGAACAACAGGTGAGGTCTCGCATGTCATCATTTTCTGTCTTATCTCCTCTTGCTCCATCGATGCAATAGCCTCATCCAATGAGGGAAGAGATGGCAGGTGACACATTGCGGATCTCCTTCCCTCAAACTTTGGATTTAGGCCCTTGAGGAAACGAGCCACCCGCCTGCGCTCAAGATACTGCCTACCAAGGAGAACATCTGTTGGGCTGTGCAGGGATAAGGGATCATAGTGATCCAAATCAGCCCATAAATGACGTAGCTCCGCTGCATATTGATGAACCGTCCGCTCCCCCTGTGTGGTGGCATCAAGCTTCTCCTCCACTTCCATCATCATCATCACACTCCCGACCCCAGAGTACATCCCCTCCAATGTTTTCCAGACATCAACGGCACTTGAGATAGACTCCACCATCCCCGCTATAGTTGAAGACACAGAAGTCAGCAACCAAGAAATCACTAGAGAATTAGTGTTGCTCCACGTTCTCCACTCGGCACTTGCCTTCTCCACCGGCTCAGTGCATTCTCCTTTCACAAACCCTTCTAACCCGCTTATTCGAAGGTTCAACAAAGCCCTCCTGGACCAACTCAGATAATTTCTGGTCCCCTCAAGCTTAACATCATTAGGCAACAACTTTACCTTCTGCATCATCTGCACCGACTCGGGTGCAACACCAGTTGACCTACTAGAATTCTCCTCTAGTTTAGCCTGAAAAACTCTGGCCACTCCCTCCAGGATCTCTTTCAAATCTTGACTAGTCACTGGTGTTCCCATCGGTGAGGTGGACTGCCCTTAGCTCACGCCGCTGAAAAGCACGCAGACGCAGACGTCGGTCCTGCTGTCGACGAAGGAGAAGCCGCAGTCCCTTCAGCCACGTCCCTTCAGCTTAGGGTTTTCTACAGCGGCGGAAGTAAACCAGGAGGAAGACGAAGGCTGAAGGAGAAGCCGCTCACGATCGCCGCAGATACCGATCCAAACAGCCGCAGCCGCAGATGCCGATCCTGCCGCGCACGACCGCCGCAGAAGCCGCTCACGATCCGCTTCAGATGCCGATCCAACCGCTCACGACCGCCGCAGAAGCCGCTCCCGATCCGCTTCAGATGCCGATCCAAACAACCGCAGAGTCGACGAAGGAGAAGCCGCTCACGACCGGACGCGTACGCCCCCAACCTCTGATACCATGTAGAGATTTTGGAATTGATTAGGGTTACTTCTCTCACAGAGAGACCCTCTCCTTTATATAACTGCACATTTACAACAATGCCCTTACAACATTAACTAATTACAATATAATAGCTCAACAAAAACTAAGTGTTTGGCTCACTTCAAAGACAACAAGATAATCTACGATTGTTTACAATTTATAAGCTTTTGGTCATATCTTTGAAGGAAATGGCATTCGTTAGAGATAAGCTATGATCGTTTTACGGACATTGGGAACTTTCGCACCAGCATTTTTGGTACAAACTTTGCTTTTGGAGTCGAGGCATTCACAGTTTCTAATGCCCGACAACTAATTGTTGTAGTGTTTGGACTCAAAAAGATGTTTTTAGGCATTTTTAGGAAAATGGTGTTTGTGGATGCAAGTATGCAAGCATTACCTGCGTTTTTTACAAATGTGTTCACACTCATCACCACTCTCCTAAACAAAGCCTAAGTGATTGTGTGGTTCAATGCTATTTAGATGTCAGTGTTGCTAGATCTCCTTGTTATTTTTTGAAAACCAGGTGTTAGGCTCACTTCAAAGATCAACAACAACAAAACAACAACACTCAAGCTTTTATCCCACTATAGTGGGGTTGGCTATATGGATCCTTTGTTGCAATTGTGCCCTATCTTTAGTCATAATCTCACTAATGCCTAAGTACATCATGTCTTTCCATATAGATTCATTCCAAGTCTTTATTGGTCTGCCCCTCCCTCGTTTAACATGGCTAGTGACTAAACTCTCACAACGCCTAACATGTGTCTCTCATGGTCTCCTTTGTACGTGTACAAATCATCTTAGTCAAGCTTCTCGCATCTTCTCTGCAATTGGTGCCACTCCTATATTATCCCTGATATATTCAATCTTAATTTTATTCAGTCTTGTGTGTTCACACATCCACCTAAGCATTCTCATCTCTGCAAATCCCATTTTTTGTTCATGTACACAATTCACTGCCCAACACTCAGAAACATTGAACATCGTTAGTCTAATTGCAGTGTGGTAAAACTTGTCTTTAAGTTTTAATGGTACTTTACGATCACATAAGATCCCTAACGCGCCTCTCAACTTCAACCAACCCGCTTGGATTCTGTGTCATATCTTTATCAATACCTCCATCTTTTTGAACTATCAATCAAAGATATTTAAAACACTCATACGGGAAATATTTTGATCACCCAACTTAATAACGAAGTCATTCGTCCATCTTGCACTACTAAATTTAAGCTCCATATACTTCGTCTGTGCCCGGCTCAAGCTAAAACCCTCATTTTCTAAAATGTCTCGCTAAGATTCAAGTTTTGCATTTACAGCCTCGATCTTCTCATCGACCAAAACGATATCATCAACAAACAATAAACACCAAAGTATTGTTTGTTGGATGTCTGGTGAGAAGCTCACTTCAAAGATAATCAGACAATTTTCGAGTGCATACAATTTATAAGATGTGAGACATATCTTTAAGGAAATGACGATTGTTAGATAACCTACGATTGTAAGCAGGGCAAAGACAGTATTTTTGGCACAAACTATGTTATGGGGGCTGACGCCCAACCATGCATGGATGATTGCCGTGATAATTCAACTCAAAATGATGTTTTTTAGGGAAATGACATTAGTGAAACTACAGAAGCAGTACCTGCGCTGCTTTCACAACTGTCAAGGCTCTCCCATCAATCTCATAAACAAAACCCAAGGAATTGTGCGATTCAATCTCACTTAGATGTTAGCGTTGTTAGATCTCTATATTATTTGTCATGGGCAGACCCATGTAGAGACACGCCCGGGCACGTTCCCGGGGGTGTAAATCGCGAAATAGGGCTAGCGAGCACCAGCGAGGCTTCCGCCGTTCCGCGAATCGCGATTCGCAGTTTGGTGCCCGTGCTCCTTCGTCTTCCGGGAATGTAGTAGTGGAGGTGGATACACTGATGTTGCAGAAAAGGAGACGACGTCTCTCTACCAAAATTGTATCTTTACCAGCATTTGTTCAGGCGCGATATTTCCCAAGTGTTTTGAGCTTCTTTTGTAGGGTTTATCGCCACTTTACTTTGATTTTCATCCATGGTTTTTGTTTTGTTTTTTCAAATTTGAATTTCTGTGGTTTTTGGAGCAGTCGCCGAAAGGAGATATAACTTGTTTGCAAAAGTTCTTCCTGATGCATGTGGGAGGAAGATGTCCCTTACGCTTACAAGAAGATATCCGTGGTACCACCCATCTCAGGTAATAATTAATGAGATCCTTGTTGTACTAGTATCTTCTGATTTCGGGATAGTTGAGCCATTTTTAAAAAAAAAAATATTGGGCTGGAGCTGAGTTAGGAGTTTAGGGTTTATGAGAGTAGTTTGGAGTGAGTGAAAGGGTTTTAAGTCAGGGGTTTTTTTAATGAGTGGTTTTTTTATAATGGCTTCTCAACTTAGATTTTCTCTTCAAAGTTTTTGAGATTCCTGAAGTCAATAGTTTTCCAGCTTTTTGACGGCCTGGCCAGTCAAAATGTTTTTTATTTCTCCCAAGAACTGGATTGTTGAGATCTTTTACACCTAATTGATCTTTTACTTGAATTAGCTTAGATCTGCTGAAACTTTCTTGTTTGGTTTATTGCGGAAGGGTTATTTATATATTGCAAAGGGTGAGTTCAATAGACATAAAATACTGATTTTGCAACAACATATTGTGCTTTTTATATTCATTGTTCTTGCTAAGAATTTTCAATTCCAGCCAATTTTTCCACTTCTAGTTTCTGTTCCAACTCTCATCTAGTACAAAGGTATCAATCTCTAATTTTTTTTAATTGTTTTCATCTAGCTAGTTTGATTATCAATCTAAGATTAATTGCAGCTCATGTTATAAGCATCTAGTTTTTATACCAAAAGATCAAATTACTTGTTCTAATTTGTGTTTAAATTTATCTTGTATGATCATTCACACTCACATAGATATAAAAGTAAAATAATTTGTGGAATACTTCAACTATTATTTTTTTAATTTACATGTATTGTGCTCGGGCTGAGCGGGAATCCTAGTTCCGCCCCCCTGTTATTTGCAAAACATTAGGTGTTTGGTTTGCTTCAAAGAATAAGATAATCAACGATTTTATACGATTTGTAAGATGTTAGTCGAATTGATAGATTCGGTGGGACACAGGAGTCAACTAGATGTCACTGTGTTAGGACATCTACTAATAGACATGCTTTCATCTTTAAATAAGATGACATGAATACTACTTCATGTGAAGTAAACTGCCCCTGAATATGCAAGAGAAAAATATATGGAAATAGAATAAGTCACCTTGTGAAAATTGAAGATCAAATCCAGCTCACAAACCTAAGAAATAGAAAAATATTAGCCGAAAATATCAAATCGAGAGCACCCAATTACCAGAAGTCGACTTACACTGCCAAAGTAGCGGTCAAGTATCTCGACAAAATGATGAATGATTTCAAGAACCTCTAACTCGTTGTCATCCCCATCAATGCACATGCAAAAATAGAGGCTGGCATATCTGTGAGTAATTTTTGCGGACAGATTAGAGAACAGATAATGAACGAATTCAAATTGCATTTAGAATAAGAACTACAGCGTTCGGTACCTTCTATATACAACTTTAAATCCTCTCCATTCAACAAAATTGCAGAGCTTTGGTCCTCTTGTTAGAATTACTCCACTAAGCTCACGGATTACCTTCGCAACATAATGGAACTTGTATAAGCTGCAGAGCCATGATAATCATATAGCAACTGACAGAAAAAAGCTTGTTGAATGTTACTAGATTTAGTTAACATCATCATCATAACATAACCGAATAATATTTTAAATAAAATCCATCGTGGTAAAGGAATTGAAAAGAATTTAGTTTCCATCAGCGTATTTGTCCAGAAGAGTAAAGGAGTAATAAAATATTTAAACATTATTATTTTTCATTTGGTTGATAAAAGATCAAGCATTTTTGTGAGGGGGTGGGGGGGGGTGGGGGTGGGGGGGTGGTGGGGTGGGGTGACTAAAGAGGTATCTATAAGGCTGGACAATCACTGGGGTTGTGCTCGGAAACAGACAAATGTGATCATCATGTTGTCAGGAAAGGGGAGTTTTTGTTCCCTATAAACATTAAAGAAGTTTAGCATCAACTCCTCCACCAAGTCTGGAAGGAGATCTACTTTAAAAAGCTTAAACTATGGGAAGAGAGGACTGTGTTTCTCCATGTCATAGAACCTGCCTGTCGGACAGCTATAAGAACAAGGCGAGCACAGTATCTCACACAAATAGCCCCAATATGTTTAATCCACTATACACCTAAATATGGCATCAACTCAGTCCAAGGGAATGTATAAAGATCATTCGAAAAATAATCAGGTAAAAGATGTATCTGGACTCCCTCGCAAAGGCCCGGACTGCCTTTTCAAGATTGTCCACTATGACATGCATGCACCATTGAGATTGAATTGGTAAATCCAAGCTTTGAGCGTCACTCTCAAGATGAAGGGTGGGTGCTCCCTGAATCCACAAAAACAAGTACATGTTAACTGCAAATGAACGGCTTGATCTGCATGGTTTGGGAGTTTCTGTGATTTCTTGGGGTTCATTTGTTCCTCCTCATCTTCCTGCTCATTGAGTCCAAGTCAAGTCAACTCCACAAAACTTATTAATAAATGTTGGGGAGATGTTCTCTGATGTAAACCGGATTCGGGGTTTTCAAATTAAATATTTTTTTAAGCAAAATAATATATTTGTCATGAAATAAAAATTAGGGATTTGAAAATTTTATTTCTACTTTTAAAAGAGAGGCCGAGTGGCCAAAATCGAGGCTTCGCGCGCGAAACTACCCCCGTCGTAATGAACTTTAATAAAATTGTCGAACTTAGTTAGAGACGGTTCTCTCACGCATTTCCGAGTGAATGTTTTGCGCGACTTATACAACCACAAGCAGAACCACACAAACAACTTATGAAATAACGGTAAAATGAGTAGATCGAACGTTCAAGGCAAGCTTAACAATATTTAATTGAGACGCATAAAATTTGTAGAAAGTACCCAAAGCTTGTATGTATATTCAAGTATCTAAATACAAGGAGAGAATACAAATATATATGAGAGAAGAGAGAAGAATAAATCCTATACATGATGTGGGACTAAAAAAGGAGGAGGAAAAATGGGTCATCAAATGGGCCTTTTACATGGGCTTTTCTAATACTCCCCCGCAAGCTGGAGCGTACAAGTCGTATGCGCCAAGCTTGGATAGGCACTGATAGAAGAGGGTACTAGGTAGAGCTTTGGTGAGGATGTCAGCAACCTGTTCAGTACCAGGAACATGCTTGAGCTCGATCTTCTTCATGTGGACTTTCTCTCGGATGAAATAACAATCTACCTCAATATGCTTCGTTCTTTCATGGAAGACCGGGTTTTTAGCAATATGTATGGCAGCTTAACTGTCACATAGGAGGAGAGCTGGTGAAGGTAGTTTAACTCCAAGGTCGGTAAGGAGACTCTCAATCCATGTGAGTTCAGAGACCACAGCAGCCATTGCCCGATATTCTGCTTCTGCTGAGGATCGAGCAACCACTGCTTGTTTCTTGCTTCGCCAAGTAATCAGATGTCCTCCAAACTAGGTGCAAAACCCGCTAGTAGATCGTCGATCGTCGAGGGAGCCAGCGTAGTCGGCATCAGAGTATGCCACTAGTGTAGGAATGAAAGATGAGGTTTTGTATACAAGTCCTTGGCCAGGAGCTGTCTTAAGATATCTGAGAATGCGTTCCACAGCCTGGAAATGAGAGCTTCGAGGAGAGTGCATATAGCGACTCACAAGTCCCACAGCGAAAGATATATCAGGTCTTGTAACTGTTAGGTAGATAAGCTTCCCAACTAGACGACGGTAATATTCTGGATTTGGTAGAAGCGAATCAGAATCCGAGCCCTGAGCACATATTTTGTGATTTGCATCCATGGGAGTGTTAATAGGTTTGCAGCCAGAGTAGCCTGCATCATGAAGAAGATCCAGGCAATATTTGCGCTGAGAGAGAACCAACCCATCTGACCGTCTGGCCACTTCCAGATCGAGGAAGTACCGAAGATGTCCCAGATCTTTAGTTTGGAAGACGGAGCTCAGATGTAGCTTAACGGCCTGTATGCCGTCCAAGTCACTGCCAGTAATAATGATGTCGTCGACATATACCAATAGGAGAACCGTACCAGTGGCCTGGTGGCGAGTAAACAATGAGAAGTCAGCCGAGCTGCGAGTGAAGCCAATTTCCCGGAGAGCTTTGCTGAACTTGTCGAACCATGCCCGAGGGGATTGTTTGAGACCATATAGAGATTTGAGAAGATGACAAACCCGTGACTCCCCCGTGGTCTCAAACCCGGGAGGTTGTTGCATGTAAACCGTTTCCTGAAGGTCGTCATTCAGGAAAGCGTTCTTGACGTCGAGTTGAAATAAGGGCCATTGGCGATGGACAGCCACAGAAATGAGAATGCGGATCGTGTTGAGCTTAGCGACTGGAGAGAAAGTCTCGTCATAGTCCAGCCCCTGTTGCTGGGTGAAGCCACGAGCAACCAAACGAGCTTTGAGGCGATCAATGGTCCCATCAGGAGCATGTTTAATGACGAAGACTCATTTGCACCCAACAGGTTTCTGGCCGGGAGGAAGGGGCACCAAGGTCCAAGTCTGGTTGGCCCAAAGAGCAGTCATCTCGTCTTCCATGGCCGCACGCCACCCAGGATGTTGAAGAGCGTCCTGGACAGAAGTAGGAATAGAGACCGAGGAGAGCGAAGTAGCCAAGGTCTGAAGAGGTGGAGAGAGGCGATGGAGAGAAACATAGTCCGCCATTGGATGAGCGGTAGAGGCCGACACCGGAGCAGCAGAACACGGAGAAGCCGAGGTCGAAGCCGACTGCAGAGGATGTCAAGAGCAAAGAGATCAGTGAGGATGTCGTAGAGATGCTGGAGGCTGTCCCGTCCAGAATATAAGGAGTGTAGCTCAGTCCACATATCTTTGGCAGTCTCATGATACATAGTCATTTGATATGGTTCACCATCCAAAGAATTCAAGATCCAGGTCTGAACTCGGCCAACATTGCGGAGCCAGTCATCGGTAGGAGGGTGGGAGGAGACTGAGTAAGGTGAGGGAGAAGGCCCTTGGCCTAAAGAACTCGTCGAACTGAATGTACCCAAGGAATGAAGTTCTTCTTTCCGGAAAGAGAGATGGTAGTGATGCGCAGCTCGTCACGGAGTTCTGTAGGGTAAGTCGGGCGGTCAGTCGGACAAGCCGGGCAGTCAACAGGCGGGCTGGCCGTCGAGCCAAAAGAGTTACCGGAAGAGCCCATAAGGGCACACCGCGGCGAGTAGAGGATAAACCGCCGGCAAGAAAGAATAAGGAAGACCACGACCAGAATGCGGATAGGAAGCAGTCCGCACGGTTAAGCCGGACACCAGCGAGTAGTCAGGTCGCGACCAAAGGGCAGAAACAAGAGAGAGACCGCCCCGGTCTAGGTGAAGCCAGCAGCGGTCAGAGAGCAGCCCGCAGGAGAGAACCCGCAGCGGGTTGACAGAGAACGCGGAAAGAGGAGAGAGGCCGCGAGTAGGAACTCGGGCGGCTAGAGAAGAGAGGCCGCGAGGAGGAACTCGAGCGGCTAGGGGAGAGAGGCCGCAAGTAGGAACTCGATCGGCAAGGGAAGACTGTGGCCTGACAACGGACAGAAGGCAAAGCCGCAGCGGTCAGAAGGCGAAGCCGCAGCGGTCAGAAGGCGAAGCCGCAGCGGTCAGAAGGTGAAGCCACAGCGGTTAGAAGGCGAAGCCGCAGCAGTTAGAAGGCGAAGCCGCAGCAGAGCTGGCAGCGGACAGAAGAAGAGAGCCCGCAGCGGTCAGAAGAGGGGTAGGCCCCACGAAGCAGAGAGAGGGTGGCTATAAGAAGCCTGAAAAGGGTGGAACCACGGAGAGGGAGAGGAGAAGCGGATGCAGAGGTGCAAACCGCAGAGCCAGGGGCGGACAGGAGACCGGAGCGGATAGGCTACCAGCCGCAGGAGACAAAGCAGCGGGTAGGAGAAAAAGAAACCAGGCGGGCTTGGCGGTTAGAAAAAGGGCAAACCGCAGAGGGCAAACCTCTGATACCATGTTGAGAGAGCTCAAAACTTGTATGTATTGCTTGTGTATGTAAATACAAGGAGAGAATACAAATATATAGGAAGAGGAAGAGAGAAGAAAATCCTATACAAGATGTGGGACTAAAGAAGGAGAGAAGATAAAACAATAAATGGGCCCAATAATGGGCCCTTTACATGAGCTATTTTAACAGCCCTAACTACTCAAATTACCGGATCTTTTTATTAAGAGTCTCACCGGCCGATCACACCGATGAGCCGAGACTAATAACAAGTGCATGAAAATAGACATACATGAAATAAATAACTGCAAAGTAAACGATCAAAAATAAATAACTGCATGAAATAAGTAATGGCGCGTGATGGAGTCACGCGTCCTCGGATGCGACGACAGATGCATCAATTCTCTCGGGGTTGACAGAGCTCGACCCTGGCGAGAACTCGCAAAGACTGATAATGTAGAGATTTGGCGTCGTTGCTGGTGTTAAATCAGGTGGAATGTCTGGGGCCTCAATAAATAGCTCGATGTACGTCGGAATTTGGGATGGGCTAATCTTCCTGCAATAAACAAACACTCAACCTTCCTTTGAAAAGTACAACTCGTGGCGATAACGACCAACCGTGAGTTTGTAATGTTCAAAGGTTGCTTGCAAATTATCAGTAATAATCTTACGCAACTCTTTTAAATACTTAGCTTGAACTTGCAACTCGAATGAAATACGTTCATGTGAATAGAGGGGGTGGCGGTCGTGACGACGGCGTAATAAAAACAAACAGATAATCTCGAAAGGAGATTTATTATCGGTACGATTTTTAGAATTGTTATACGTGAGTTGTGCTTACGGATATATAAGATCACATTGCTTTTCATTCGCCTCAATTAGACGCTTAAGAAGTCCCCTCATACTACCCTCAACAACCTTAGTCTGCCCATTAGTTAGAGCGTGATAAACGCTACTATCCTCGAGTTTGGTTCTCAGTCGACCACATAATATGTTCCATAAATATGATAGAAAATATCTAATATATTGATTTAACCCCACAAATATGTTTATAACCAAATGATAGTGAGATGCAAATAAAATGTAGCCTCTAAATGTGAAATCGATCGAGTGGGGTGCGTGGAATGAGTGGTCTTCCGATACAGTATCAAAAAACTGAGAAATATCAGGTGGTACGACGAGAGTTGATAAATGTGAGGTGAGCGACACATCTGGGCTACGAATTAATTTTTCAGGTGGGGGTTCAAGCAGGAGTGCAGTAAGTAGTAGTGTAGTGGAGGTAACGACAAGTGAACTAGGAGTCGTAGAGGTCCTCTCGTGTTCCCTTGGAATAAGAAAGTTCTTCTGGGGTAAAAAAACAATCTTGTGTCTGTGGTGTTCAAAGAAATGAGAGTTCCTCGTGTCATCGTGCATGACATGCCGGTCATATTGTCAAGCTCTCCCTAGAAGGATGTTACAGATATCCATATCAACGACATGACATAATACTTTATCTGAGTACGTGTTCCCTATAGAAAACTCTACTAGACAATAATGAGTGACAGACATAGTTAAATGACTATTGACTCGAGATAAACTGTGGGGTTGTTCTAATGGGTGCACCTCAAACCCTAATATGTCGACCATGCACTGAGACACAATTTTTCATACCACCACTATCGATGATAATAGAGCAAAACTGCCCCTGGATGCTTGCAGTAGTGCAAAAAATATCATGCCTCTTATGGTCATCCTCGGTAGGCTCACTAGAGGTGCTCAGACTATATCGTAAAACGCAAACTAAGCGTTCAGCGTGTTTGCCTTCCACTTCTATAGCATCCTCAGACTCGTGCTCGTGCTCAGGCCCAGAGTGAGACTCGTTAACGTAGACTCCATATTCAGGCTCACGTTCATCAGATGATTTGTTCCCCGACTCCATACACTTGAAGCATCGGAATACCCCAGTGTTGGGCTTGGCCCCAATAATCTTTTTACCCTTGGAAGGGATAGTGGATGGAGTCGGAGTCCCGGTGGTGACGGGGGGGGGGGGGGGGGGGGATCTGAGATCCTGATCGTGGTGGTACCCGATGTAGACTTATCCGTAGATCTGACTCTGGATGTGCGCTTCTGTAGTGACTCCACTCTACGGGCTCTACTAGAGACTTCCCCTAAATCGCGATAGTCGTGCAACTCTAGTTGATCCCGTATGGAATAGCGTAACCCATTAAGATAACGGGATACAGTCATGTCATCATCCTCACGACGATCTAGCCTCGACTGTAGGACAAGGAACTCATCAGTATACTCATCTACCGTTGACTTCTTTTGTAGTAGATTATGGAATCTACGATATAAAGTCTGGAGATAATCATGGGGTACGTAGCGCTTCTTATGTTGGGCCTTAAATTCATTCCAGGTGGTGATGAGAGGTAACCCTAAATTGAATCTAGCGCACTCTAATTGTCCCCACGAGACTAAGGCAGACCCCTTTAGCCTAAGGACGGTGTACTCTACTTGTCTAGCTGGTGGAAATTGCTTCCAAACCAAGTAACGATCCATCCTATCACACCAATCTAGGCAACTCTCAGGCTCTATCTGTCCCTCAAAATCGCCGACATCTAATTTGATTCCTAAATCCCAACGAGGCGGTTCTCTTATATTGTGGACTACCGGCTCGAGATGTCGTGGATTTTCTTGTTCCAAATTCTTACGATTTGGATAGTGCCCGACTAGGGGTGGTGGATTTAGGCCTAAGTGTTGGTTAGCCTCTAATGCATTCACGCTCGCACGTAACCCAGTGATCGCTTGACCTACGCTCCTTTGGTTCTCGTTGACACTTACGGTTAGCGCTTCAATAGAGTTCATGAGGTTTTGAATTTGTGTACTCAGGGCGGTGACGTTATCTTCGATTTTTCCTACACGATTTTCCATATAAAATAATTTGGAATTAGAGAAATATAAATATATATATACATATATATATATATATTAAACTAAAAGACAAATAAAAATTTTGTTTTTTTTTAAAATAAAATTATAAGCATTTAAAATAGTTTTTTTTAAATGCGGATCGCGTGATTCGCGATAGAAGCGAATCACAATTCCTCTGATACCAAACTGATGTAAACCGGATTCGGGGTTTTCAAATTAAATATATTTTTAAGTAAAATAATATATTTGTTATGAAATAAAAATTAGGGATTTGAAAATGATTTAATTTTTACTTTTAAAAGAGAGGCCGAGTGGCCAAAATCGAGGCTTCACGCGCGAAACTACCCCCGTCATAATGAACTTTAATAAAATCGTCGAATTTAGTTAGAGACGGTTCTCTCATGCGTTTCTGAGTGAACATTTTGCGCGATTTATACAACCACAAGCAAAACCACACAAACAACTCATGAAATAATGGTAAAATGAGTAGATCGTACGTTCGAGGCAAGCTTAGCAATATTTAATTGAGACGCGTAAAATTAAACCAATATTTTGGAACAAGGTCGAGTAGAAGTTACCCAGGTTAGGAATGGCCTCCAAATCCGTCAGCAATAACTCGTTGCAGGGCCACTGAGACACTTGGACTGTCGGAAAACTCGCCGTTGTCGACGACAGTCGGTTGCTGGCGCGGAAACAGGTTCTTCGACCTGTACTAGAATCGGCAGATCTGGTCGTTGAAACAACGATCAAGCACGAATAGCGGTCCTTGGTTGTCGTCCTTGGTTGGAGCGTCGCCGGAAGGTCGGGGGATTTGGACGGGGCGGCCGGTGGTGATCAACAGACCGGTTATCAGAGTGAAACGAAATAGGTTGTTCCCTCTAATTCTCCGTTCTTCTTTTTTTCATCTCCTTGAAACAACGTTATATATAGCCGTGAAGAGCAAATTGAAATCCTTTGATTTATTTCCAAAAATCATACACTGATTAGTGAGATACTTAAAAATCCTTTATTATTATTTTCCAAACTTGAAAGAGCCGGGCAAACTTGATTTTTTTTTCCAATAACATTTTTTTTAAACAGAGCCGGGTTTTTTACCAAGAGTTGTTTCCAAAATATTGTGAATTGACTATTTGACTTTCCTTGGGATTAGTTTTATGCGCAACTAAATATATTAAGCTTACCCCTTAAGTCCTAACTACTCGAATTACCGGATCTTTTTATTAAGAGTCTCACCGGTCGATCACACCGATGAGCCGAGACTAATAACGAGTGCATGGAAAGAGACATAAATGAAATAAATAACTGCAAAGAAAACAATCAAAAATAAATAATTGCATGAAATAAGTAATGGCGCGAGATGGAGTCACGCGTCCTCGGATGCGACGACGGAAGCATCATTCTCTCTCTCCAACGAAGGTCCTAGATTAGCAGCTAAATCCATTGGCTTGGAGGATTCAGTGTATTCTGTGACAATCATCAACGGTCAATCTGAATGTGGCGGTCCAAATTCCAAGAAAAGCTCATAGCATTAGCAGGTCAGGAGGATTTTAAAACTACACATCAAGTAGGAATCATTCCTATAATTATATGGTGAATATTAATAACTATTGTTGGGCCAACAATTTTCCAAGTATTCTTCCACGGATTCCATTTGCTTCATAGAGTTCAGCTTTCCACATGGATTGTTGCGCGCGCGAGTGTGTAAGAACTTGAAATTTTCTCGGTTCATGTTGGGGTGTTCTTTATAAAGCTGCACGAACTAGAATTGCTAGACGCACCAGGTAGAAAGTGTCGACCCACGAGACCAAGGTATCGTTTAATTCATAAAAAATTGTTTGCAGTGAATGATCCAGTCAAGGCATCATTCTTGCATAAAAAGAGGAAAACTAATTTCACAAAACATGGTGCACTCCCCCCTCCTCCAAGTTGTGTCGTAACGAGGTCAATTTAAGTGACGGATTGTTGTCTCTCTTGAATAAATTGTGGTTTCGAGCGTGTACCCACCTAAACTGGGTTCAATTGAGGTGTTGAGCCAATAAACCTAAATTGGTGTGAACAAGTTGGCCTTTTGACAACCGAGGCTTGTGGCATTGCTGGGACAGTGCTTGGTAGAATATTGGGCATTGCAATGGGACTGATGGGGACCTGGTCAAGCAGTTCTATGTATTAGGCAAAGATGCAGTGAAGGCCATGCTCAGCAGGGCATGCACGATGGTGAGCGTTGCATGGCATCGTGCTTCACTGATCACAAACATGGCCGATATCTTGTTCATCATCTCCTAGAGTTCATCAAATTTGTCCCTCAAAGCTTCCATGATGATTGACTCCTACACCAAGTTGTTATGAGATATAGAAATGGATTTTGTCATGAAACGATGAAGGATCAAATCAAATGAAATAGCCCTCACCTTCTTCCATCCTTGATTATCATTGTGGTTTCCTATGATGAAAAATTTGAGGGTGGCAATAGGAAATAGAGATTTAAGAGAAGGGATAATAGAATAGAGAGAGAGAGAGAGAGGAGGGGAGGAAGAGGCCCACGGGATCAATAGTGTCATGAGAGAAGAAAATTAAAAGGGATAAATGGGGTATCTTGTCATCAATTCAATTTTCCAATGCTTAAAATACAAGAATATCGGATTTGCACAAATGTCCTCACATAAAACAAAGATTGCAAAAATAACTTCATGGAAATAAAAAACAACGATTGAAAAATAACTAGTTGAATTTAAAAAGAATGAGAACATAAAGGATTCAATTTGCGACTCCCTCTTATCTCTTAATTAATTTTCTCTTCGTAAAAGGTGTCCCAAGAAAGCACATATTAAAAAAACTGGCAGGATGGAAGAGCAAATTACTTTCTATCACATGCCGAATAACTCGTATTACAATCTGTTTTTCTCAGCAAATGCACATATACACTATGGCATGCCTTCGTATCCCTATTGGAGTTTTGAAGAATATATACTCTATCAAAGGCGGATCTAGGGGGCTGGGGCCCATCCCCCCCCCCCCCCCCCAATTGCAAAATGGATAGGGGATTTTGATTCCTCTCAAGGAGGCAATAAATTTTGACAGCTTAACATCAAAAACGGTGGCTTGATAAGGGAGAAAAGGCACGGGCAAGATGGAGACGTTCAAAAAGTAAATATGGCTGGAGGAAGATGATGCCTACCTCCACCCCCCCCCCCCCCCCCCCCCCCCCACCACCACCACCACCACACCCCCACACCCCCCCCCCCCCCGAACTTCCTGGATCCGCCAGTAACTACATAATAGCTCAATTTTAATGGGATGGCCCTCCATCATCAGGTAAGAACCATTGGGGTCTCTGAAGTCAGTAAACCTTATACAGATTAGGTTTTGGTCTTCCAAAAATAGAGGATCTAAACAAATGCTTCGGGTAAAAAGCTTTTCGTGAGTTACCACCAAAAATTATTTGTTTATCAAAACAAAATATTTCAAAAACAAATAGCTAGTATTAATTTTTTTCCCATGCTATGTATTGGAAAAGTTCATGTAAAAGGCCCATTTAATGACCCTCTTTGTGTGTTTTCTTTCTCCTCCTTCTTTAGTCCCACATCATGTATAGGATTTATTCTTCTCTCCTATATATTTGTATTCTCTCCTTGTAATTACATACTTGAGTAATACATACAAACTTTGGGCACTCTCAACATGGTATCAGAGCCAGGTTCCCTCTAGCTGCGGCCTTTCCTGTGGACTGCCTTTTCTGTCCGCTCCGCTCTCCTGCGGACTGCCCCTCTGCATCCTCTTCTCTGCGGACTGCCTTTTTGTCCGCCTTCCCTGCGGACTGCCTTTTTTTCTGTCCGCTCGGCTCTCCTGCGGACTGCCTTTCTGTCCGCTCCGGTCTCCTGCGGACTGCCCCTCTGCATCCGCCTCTCTTCTCTCTCTCTCCGTGGTTCCACCCTCCTCAGGCTTCTTATAGTCATCTTCTGCTCTGACTCGTGGGGCCCACCTCTTCTATCCGCTCCGGGCGTTCCTTCCTGTCCGCTGCACGCTCTGCTTGTGTCCGCTCGAGCCTCTTTGCTCGCGGACTGCTCCTCTCTAGCCCGCTGCTCTTAATCCTCGCGGTCTCTTCTTCAGTCCGCCACGGGTTTTTCAGCGGCCTGCCCCAGTCCGCTGCGATCTGCTCCAAACCGCTGCGACCTCTGCCGCGGACTGCTCCTGACAGTCGCGACCTCCTCCAGTTCGCCGCGACCTCATCCAGTTCGCCGCGACCTCCTCTAGCCCGCTGCTTGCCGCGCGGTTTGTACTCGCCGCGCCCTGCTGTCTGCCGTGCCTCAGTCCGCTGGTTCTGCCCGCCTCTTCTCCTCCAAGTCGCCATGTCCTCCAGCGACTCCACTACCGCTCACCCCCCGGCCGACCACGTGGCTCCTCCTCTCGAACTCCGCGATGAGCTTCGGATTACTACTATTTCCCTCTCTGGCAAGTCCAACTTCATCCCCTGGGTCCACACCGTCCGCCGGGTCTTACAAGCCAAGGGTCTTGCGCGTCACCTCACCCAGGGCTCACCGACTCCTCCTACTGATGATTGGCTCTGAAATGACGGTCGCGTCCAGACCTGGATCCTGAACTCGGTGGAGGGTGAGCCGTACCAGATGATCATGTATCATGAGACCGCCAAAGCCATGTGGGATGAACTTCATTCGTTGTACTCGGGCAAGGACAGCCTTCAGCACCTTTTTGACATCATCACTGAGGTGCTGAAGGTTGTCCTTGCCCGAGTACAACGAATGAAGTTCATCCCACATGGCTTTGGCGGTCTCATGATACATGATCATCTGGTACGGCTCACCCTCCACCGAGTTCAGGATCCAGGTCTGGACGCGACCGTCATTTCGGAGCCAATCATCAGTAGGAGGAGTCGGTGAGCCCTGGGTGAGGTGACGCGCAAGACCCTTGGCTTGTAAGACCCGGCGGACGGTGTGGACCCAGGGGATGAAGTTGGACTTGCCAGAGAGGGAAATAGTAGTAATCTGAAGCTCATCGCGGAGTTCGAGAGGAGGAGCCACGTGGTCGGTCGGGGGGTGAGCGGTAGTGGAGTCGCTGGAGGACATGGCGACTTGGAGGAGAAGAGGCGGGCAGAACCAGCGGACTGAGGCACAGCAGACAGCAGGGCGCGGCGAGTACAAACCGCGCGGCAAGTAGCGGGCTAGAGGAGGTCGCGGCGAACTGGATGAGGTCGCGGCGAACTGGATGAGGTCGCGGCGAACTGGAGGAGGTCGCGGCTGTCAGGAGCAGTCCGCGGCAGAGGTCGCAGCGGTTTGGAGCAGATCGCAGCGGACTGGGGCAGGCCGCTGAAAAACCCGTGGCGGACTGAAGAACAGACCGCGAGGATTAAGAGCAGCGGGCTAGAGAGGAGCAGTCCGCGAGCAAAGAGGCTCGAGCGGACACAAGCAGAGCGTGCAGCGGATAGGAAGGAACGCCCGGAGCGGATAGAAGAGGTGGGCCCCACGAGTCAGAGCAGAAGATGGCTATAAGAAGCCTGAGGAGGGTGGAACCACAGAGAGAGAGAGAAGAGAGGCAGATGCAGAGGGGCAGTCCGCAGGAGACCGGAGCGGACAGAAAGGCAGTCCGCAGGAGAGCCGAGCGGACAGAAAAAAAGGCAGTCCGCAGGGAAGACGGACAAAAAGGCAGTCCGCAGAGAAGCGGATGCAGAGGGGCAATCCGCAGGAGAGCGGAGCGGACAAAAAAGGCAGTCCGCAGGAAAGGCCGCAGCTAGAGGGAACCTGGCTCTGATACCTTTTGGGTGCAAATGGGTCTTCGTCATCAAACATGCCCCTGATGGGACCATTGATAGACTCAAAGCTCGTTTGGTTGCTCGTGGCTTCACCCAGCAGCAGGGGCTCGACTATGACGAGACTTTCTCTCCGGTCGCTAAACTCAACACAGTCCGCATTCTCATTTCTGTTGTTGTCCATCGTCAATGGCCCTTATTTCAACTCGACGTCAAGAACGCTTTCCTGAATGGCGACCTTCAAGAAACTGTTTACATGCAACAACCTCCCGGGTTTGAGACCGCGGGGGAGTCACGGGTTTGTCACCTTCTCAAATCACTATATGGTCTCAAACAATCCCCTCGGGCATGGTTCGACAAGTTCAGCAAAGCTCTCCGAGCAATTGAATTCACTCGAAGCTCGGCTGACTTCTCATTGTTTACTCGTCACCGGGCAACGGGTACGGTTCTCCTATTGGTATATGTCGACGACATCATTATTACTGAAAATGACTTGGACAGCATACAGGCCGTTAAGCTACATCTGAGCTCCGTTTTCCAAACTAAAGATCTGGGACATCTTCGGTACTTCCTCGGTTTGGAAGTGGCCAGACGGTCAGATGGTCTGGTTCTCTCTCAGCGAAAATACTGTCTGGATCTTCTTCATGATGCGGGCTACTCTGGCTGCAAACCTATTAACACTCCCATGGATGCAAATCACAAACTATGTGCTCAGGGCTCAGACTCTGATTCTCTTCTACAAAATCCAGAATATTACCGTCGTCTAGTTGGGAAACTTATCTACCTAACAGTTACAAGACCTGATATATCTTTCGCTGTGGGACTCGTTAGTCGCTATATGCACTCTCCTCGAAGCTCTCATCTCCAGGCTGTGGAACGTATTCTCAGATATCTTAAGACAGCTCCTGACCAAGGACTTGTATACAAAACCTCATCTTCCATTCCTACACTAGTGGCATACTCTGATGCCGACTACGCTGGCTCTCTCGACGATCGACGATCTACTAGCGGGTTTTGCACCTATTTTGGAGGACAGCTGATTACTTGGCAAAGCAAGAAACAAGCAGTGGTTGCTCGATCCTCAGCAGAAGCAGAATATCGGGCAATGACTGTTGTGGTCTCTGAACTCACATGGATTGAGAGTCTCCTTACCGACCTTGGAGTTAAACTATCTTCACCAGCTCTCCTCCTATGTGACAGTCAAGCTGTCATACATATTGCTAAGAACCCGGTCTTTCACGAAAGAAAGAAGTATATTGAGGTAGATTGTCATTTCATCCGAGAGAAAGTTCACATGAAGAAGATCGAGCTCAAGCATGTTCCGGGTACTGAACAGGTTGCTGACATCCTCACCAAAGCTCTACCTAGTACCCTCTTCTATCAGTGCCTATCCAAGCTTGGCGCATACGACTTGTACGCTCCAGCTTGCGGGGGAGTATTGGAAAAGCCCATGTAAAAGGCCCATTTAATGGCCCTCTTTGTGTGTTTTCTTTCTCCTCCTTCTTTAGTCCCACATCATGTATAGGATTTATTCTTCTCTCCTCTCTCCTATATATTTGTATTCTCTCCTTGTAATTACATACTTGAGTAATACATACAAACTTTGGGCACTCTCAACACTATGAAACTGGGAACTGGATATCAATTCAGTATTATAGAGAAATCTATATAGTAAATACAATGTCGCTAATTGGTAAAGGGGATGTGAGCTTTTCATATGAAAAATGGTTTGCGGAAGGTCCTTTGGTCTTCACATGCCCTCCTAAATCAGCAATGTATCCTAATATTTGTTGCTCAAACCTTTACAAATGATGGTAATGTTAATATGTTATGGGCTTTGTATGCGTTTATCTAGTTGATTATGATTATCTGTATTATGTAGGTGTCATCAATATATAGTTGTTATTATTATGTAGGGGCCTCGAGCACCCAGATTAGTAATAGATTATTATTATTGTTTGTCTTTTATTATGTTGTAAGCTTATATAAAGGCATATGTAAGGTTGTATGGGGTAAGTAAGAAGAAGTTTTATTTCTTGTCTATTGTGTGAGATCATTGGTGGCTCTCTCCTTTAACAAGCAACTCCGCTTAGGCAGTTGCGATCAGGGCTCCTTTGTATCCTCCACCACCATCATCTCCGCCTCCGACCACTACTCCAATCACCGCTTCGAGTAGGCCCATAACAACTTGGCATCAGAGCCTTCAATCCTCCCCACCACAACTTTCATCGGATCGGCCGGCATCCCGCCGTTCTTTTCCTTCATTCCATCCCCTCGACAAACAGTGGCCTGCTCCATTCCTTGGAACTAAACCCGCCAGCCTTCTTCTTTCCCCTGCCAGAAGACCATGTTGTCCTCTCTGCATCCTCGTCAGCGTACGACTTCAACCAACGACACTTAACATCGACTTCAGCGCACGCACCTTTTTTTGGTTGCACCTTCTTCTGAAGCTTTCTACAGAAGCCTCGTCACCTCCGGTACCAGTCGCAAGGGTTGGGTTTCTCTGCGTCTCACACAGCTGCACCGTACGGTGCCTGAAAATTTGACGCTACCAGCAGCCATTGATGCAATCGACATCTCCTTCCATCAAACAACCGATGTTCCTCTTCTATCGCGCAGCTTCTCTGTATCTTCGCAGCCGACGCCGCTCCCTCCATCACCTGCCGCTTTGCACGCCTAGCATGCGCCCTATCGTGCTATCTAACTGCCTGCCGCATGGTGTCCTTGCTTTGAGCCCCTCCCACAGCAGCAACTTTATGTTTTAATTTATTAAAACCTTAAGCATAGCAGCCCACACCTCCTCCCATTTAGCCCATACAACTCAGTTTTATTTTATATTTTTAAAAGCCTGATTTGGCAGCCTTAGCCCATTAATTATATGATTTAATTATTTAATTCTTAACTGAGTTAATTAATTAATTCATCAATTAACTATAATGGTCGTGAAGCTTAGTGTTATGGATGAGGTCGCCCTCTGTTCGAGGTTATGGGAAATAATGAGATCCATGGATGCACGCCTTCAGGGCGCCGAAGCACGTCGTCGGGATGCCCTGACCAATCTCCTCCGCAAGTTTGATAATTTGATAGCCGCTTTTCCGCCAAAGCTTCCACTTTCGCCGCCGCCGCCGCCGTCGTCCCTCGTGAAGTCACCATCTTCACCAGCCGATGAAGTGTCACCGCTCTTCCCGGCGTGTGCCCCTCTGCCATCACCTCCCATGGTGGTGTCTCTCAATCTTGGGCCACCTTTGTCAGTCACCGTCGATGTCGTTCCACCGCCTCTGCCAGCACTTGCTCCACCGGCCCCTGCTCCGTCGACCCCGACTGACCCGTTCCTGCCTCCGGCCACATCGTCACCTCTTTTGCTGGTCTTTCCTCTGGCCTCGCTCATGCCAGCCCCTGCTTTACCGGGCCCCCTGGATCGCTTTCTTCAGTCGGTCGATCCCAAGTCGGCATCGTCATTTCTACCTGATATTGCCCACTCTCCGCACAAGCTACCGTCGTTCCGCTGGTTCATCACCATCGTTTCTACCTCATTATCCATACAACAACACGATGCCGAGAATTATTTTGGCGTGAAATTAAAGAGCCAAACGATCATGCAGTACAAGTCTCGTTCAAGCTTGAGGACAATCTCGATTTAAAGGCCAGGAGAGATGTTATGGGTTGCGTACATGTTTATCTAGTTGATTATAATTATCTCTATTATGTGGGTGTCATCATTATATAAGTATTATCCAACAAGCAATACCTTAAAGTTATGTCTTCATATTTAAAGATAAATGGAAAGAACATACTTAGGGTATCAAAAGGTCGTGCGCCCTCAAATAAAGAATCTTGGTGGTGGAAAAAGCAAGTGCAAGACAAAGTGAGAGTAATGAGGGTCAGCTATAAATCACTCTACGCTTGTAGGAATGGTGAAAACTTAGTTAGGTATAAAGTCGTCAAAAAAGAAGCTAAACATGCAGTAAGTAAAGCAAGAAGTCAAGTTTATGAAGAATTTTATAAGAGACGAGATACCAAAGATGAAGAGCGTGACATATATAAAATTGCTCGAGCTAGAGAAAAGAAGACAAAAGATTTAAGTCATGTAAAATGCATAAAGGATGAGACAGATACAGTTTTGATAGATGATATGGATATTAAAAAACAATGAAAAAATACTTTTATTAACTATATAATGAAACAAAGGACAATGAATTGAACTTGAAAGAGTTAAATAAATCAGAAAAGTATAGGAACATAACATTTTATTGTAAAATTCAAGTATTAGAGGTAAAACATGATCTAAATAAGATGAAAAATGGAAAGCGGTTGGGCCAAACGATATACCCATCGAAGTATGGAAATGTCTAGGAAATGAAGGAATTTTGTGGCTTACATGTTTTTTCAAAAAGATATTGAAGTCAAAAATGATGTCAGATCAATGGAGAGAAAGTATCTTGGTACCTTTGTATAAGAATAAAGAAGAAATATAAAATTGTGTTAATTACAGTAGAATTAAATTGATGAGTCATATCATGAAACTATGGGAACGAGTAATAAAAGGAATAGTAAGATGAGAGACCAACATCTCGGAGAATCAATTTGGATTCATGTCAGGTCGGTCGACCAAGGAAGTTATACATCTTTTGAGGAGACTCATTGACAACTATCGAGAAAGAAAACAAGATTTGCATATGCTATTTATTGATCTTGAGAAGGCTTGTGATAGAGTTCCAAGAGAGATCTTATAGAGAGTCTTAAAAAAAGATGTAAATGTATCGTATATTGACACAATCAAAGATGTTAGAAAAGGCCATTTAGTCTAGGCTCATTATGTATTTTTATTATTTTTCTCTCTCCTCTTTAGTCCCACATCATGTATAGAACATTCCTCTCTCTTTCTCTCATCCATATATTTGTACTCATTCTTTGTATTTTACACAAGTGAACATATATACAAGGTTGGCTTTTTCCTTCTCTACATGGTATCATAGCCCGTCGTTTCTCCTTGAGCGGCTTCCGTCTTCTTAAACCGCACAACCCGCGTGGTCCTCTTCCCTGCCTGCGGCCTGCTCTTCTGTCTGCTGCCCGCTCGGTCTCCTGCGGCATGTCTCCCTGTCCGCTCTGCTTCTCTTCTTTCGCTTCCTCTTCTTCTCCGTGGTTCCACCCCTTCCCTCAGGCATCTTATAGCCTTCCCCCCCTCTCTCTCTCGTCGGGTCCACCTCTCTATGTCTCTCCTCCAGACCACACTCTCTTACTCGCGGCCTGCTCCAGCTCGCTGCGGCCTGCTTCTCTCGCGGCCTGTTCCATCTCGCTGCGGCCTGCTTCTCTCGCGGCCTGCTCCAGCTCGCTACAGCCTGCCCCTCTCGCGGCCTGCTCCAGCTCGTTACGGCCTGCTCCAGCTCGTTCCGTCCTATTTCTACTTGCCCCCCCCCCCTTTTTCTGCCTCGTCTTACTCGCGGACTCTTCCTGTCCGCTGAGTTCTGCTATCCGCTGCCTTGTCGTTGGAGTCCTACTCGTGACCTTTTACTCGCCGCGATCTGTTCCTGGTTGCTGCACTCTGTTCTCTCTTTCCGCTTGAGTCTTCTTTACTCGCGGTCCCTTCTCTCTGCTCGTTGTTGGCCTCCTGTTTCTCTGACCGCTGTTGTGCTCAGCCAGACCGTGCAGACTGTTGCCTTCCCGCATTTAGGTCGAGGTCTTCTCCTCTTTCCTATCCGCGCGGCTTGTCTCTATCCGCTGCGGCCTTCTCTCTCCCCCGGCCTCCGCCTTTGGTCGCGGCCTCCTCCTGCCGTTGGTGTATTCCCATCGTGACTGGGCGGTCTCAGCTCTAGTCGTGCGGTCTCCTTTGTTGACTGGTCTGTTCTCCTAGCCGTTACTCTTCTTCATGGCCTCTTCTGTTGATTCTGTCGGAACGGCGGTTCCTCCTACTGACCGCCCGACCTCTCTCCCGGAAGTGCGAGATGAGCTTCGTATTACTACTATCTCTCTGACCGGCAAGAAGAATTTTGTGGAATGAGCGCACTCTGTTCGTCGTGTCCTGCAATCCAATGGGTTTCTTCATCACTTGACTTAGGACGTGACCGGTACTCCCATTGATGATTGGTTACGCAATGATGGTTGTGTGCAGACATGGATCCTTAATTCTCTTGATGGCGAGTCTTATCCCCTGGCCATGTACCATGAGACGGCCAAGGGCATGTGGGACGAGCTCCATACCCTTTACTCTGGCAAGGATAGTCTCCACCATCTATATGACATTATCACTGCTCTCCAGGCCCTTGATAGCGGTGGCGCGATCGATCTGACTTCCTTTGTTGCTCAGGCTCGGTCTCTGGTCGAGGCTTGGATCCATCATCAGCCTCCTACTCTGGATCTTGCTGCCCAACGTGTCTAAAAGGAAGCTGTGGGTATAGCCATGATGATGGCTCGGGTACCCCATCACCTTCACAGTGTACGGGCTCACATCCTCTCCTCTACTGTTACCCCGTCCTTCTCAGATGTGTGCTTGATGCTTCTCAAAGTATCCCCGCCTCCGGATGTGTTTGGGCCTCCTTCTCCGGCCCTTGTTCAGCGGGCTCCTGCTCCTTTATTGCCTCTTCCATCTTCAGCTCGTGGAGGCCGCTCTGATTCTCGGGGACGTGGTCGGGGTGGACGGCCTCGGCCTAAGTGCTCGTTCTGCGGCAAAGACGGGCATCTTGAAGCCACGTGCTATCGCAAACATGGTCGCCCTCCTCGTCCGCAGGCCTCTGTTGCTGCCACCGACCCCTCTCCCACTTGTACTGACCTCGACGAGGTTCGTCTTCAGCTCCAGCATCTTCATGCACTGCTCAGCCGCCCGCCTGCCTCGGTTGCCTTCATCTCCAATGAAGGTATCGCATGCCTCTCCTCTGGCCCGCGATGGATCCTCGATTCTGGTGCCACTCATCACATCGCCTCTGTTCGGCCGCCTCAATACTTGTCTTCACCTCAGCCGAAGTACATTACTGTGGTCAATGGGGCATCTGTCCTTGTCTCTGGATGTGCTGATATTCCTCTTGCCTCTTCTCTCCTCCTACGCTCGGCTCTTCACGTTCCAGGCTCTACTTTCAATTTACTTTCTGTTGGTCGCCTTACTACTGATTCTAATTGCTCAGTGACCTTTACTTCCTCTTCTTTTCTGATACAGGATCAGCAGACGCGGACTATCATTGGTAGGGGGCGGCTGCAGAACGGGCTCTACCTTCTTGATGACTCTCCTACTCTCCTCGCATCTATCTCCTCTTCGGATTGGCATCGACGTCTTGGTCATGCTCCTCTTCCAGTCCTCCAGAAGGCTCTCCCGGATGTATCTCTTCCTGCGTTTCAGTGTGAAACATGTATTTTTGGCAAACAGCCACGTTCATCTTTTCCTTCCCATTGTACTCGGAGCTCCGTTCCTTTTGTTTTGGTACACTCCGATATATGGGGTGCGTACAAAATTACTAGTATTTCTGGCTACCATTACTTTCTTACTTTTTTTGATCATTACTCTCGCATGACATGGCTGTATCTCCTACGCGATCGTTCTGAGCTTCCCCGCGTCTTCATGGCCTTCATTCTTGAGACTCGCACTCAATTCTATGCGCCCATTCGTACTATTTGTACTGACAATGCGCGCGAGTACACTAGTCATGACTTCGCGACCCTCTGCTCTGACTTCGGCATTCTTCACCAAACATTGTGTGTGTGTACTCCACAACAGAATGGTGTCGCCGAGCGCAAGAATCGTCACCTTCTTGATGTAGCTCGTTCCCTTATGCTTCAAATGCAGGTTCTCAAACCGTACTGAAACTTTGCGCTCTCCGCGACCTAATTTCTTATCAACCGTCTACCATCTTCCATCCTCAAACATGCTACTCCTTTCGGCCTCCTATTTCCCTCCACTCCGTCTTTTCCTGTTACTCCCCAGATTTTTGGGTGTACTTGTTATGTTAATCACCTTGCTCCCTCTACAGACAAGTTGCATCCCCGTGCAGCCAAACATATCTTTGTAGGCTACTCGCGCACTCAAAAGGGTTATGTGTGTTATTCGCCTACTACCCGCAAGGTGACTATCTCTGCGGACGTCACTTTCCGAGAAGATCTTCCGTTCTTTTCTGCTCGGGATATCGCTCCTACTCCAGAGCCCGTCGTTCGTCCTGTCATCCCTGCTCCCCGTTCCTCATCATCTTCTCCTTCTGCACCGCCTCCGGTCCGTCCACATCCACCTGTTATCCGGGTCTATTCTCGTCGCTCTCCTCATCCCGTTGCCCCCCTGCAGTCGGCTTCGACCTCTGATGCTCCACTACCTGCAGCTCCGGCTCCTGCATCCACCGCACATCCGATGGCGAATTACGTTTATCTACATCGTCTTTCACCGCCACTTTTTCACTTTGCCACATCATTATCCTCTGTTTCTGTCCTTAACTCTGTGCAGGAGGCGCTTCAACATCCAGGCTGGCGGGCTGTCATGGACGAAGAAATGACGGCCCTTTGGGCCAACCAGACCCGGGTCCTTGTCGCTTTACCTCCCGGTCAGCACCATGTTGGGTGTAAATGGGTTTTCGTCATCAAACATGCTCCGGATGGCACTATTGCCCGACTGAAGGCCCGACTTGTGGCCCGTGGCTTCACTCAGCAGGAGGGCCTTGATTATGAGGAAACCTTCTCTCCGGTGGCTAAGCTCAACATCGTTCGGGTTCTTCTCTCTGTGGTTGTGCACCGCCACTGGCCCCTTCATCAGCTCGATATCAAGAGTTCTTTTTTGAATGGAGATCTTCAGGAAACCGTCTACATGCGCCAACCGCCCTGATTTGAGACCACGGGGGAGTCTCGTGTGTGTCTTCTCAAGAAATACATCTATGGTCTCAAACAGTCCCCTCGGGTGTGGTTTGACAAGTTCAGCAAGGTGGTTCGGGACATGGGTTTCACTCGGAGTTCTGCAGACTTCTCCCTATTCACCCGACACCGGGCCACTGAAACAGTCCTTCTGTTGATTTATGTTGATGACATCCTACTTACTGGGGATGACTCAAAGGGGATTCTAGAGGTCAAACAACATCTGAGCAGTGAGCACCGTGTTTCAGACCAAAGACCCGGGGCATCTTCGCTACTTTCTCGGTCTTGAGATCGCACGACGGCCGGACGGGCTTGTCTTCTCCCAACGGAAGTACTGTCTCGATCTTCTCAAAAACGCTGGTCAGTCTGGTTGCAAGCCAGCTAATACCCCGATGGAGGCAAATCACAAACTATGTGCTCATGCCTCTGATGATGATTTGCTTCTCCAGAACCCGGAATATTATCGACTCCTTGTAGGAAAGTTGATTTATCTAACGGTCACGATGCCTGATATATCGTTTGCAGTTGGGGTTGTCAGTCGGTTCATGCATGCCCCCCGGGTTTCTCATCTCCAGGCGGTTGAACGGATTCTCTGATACCTTAAGGCAGCTCCGGGTCAAGGGCTTGTTTACAAAACCTCCGACTCGGCTCCAGCATTGGTCGCTTATTCTGATGCCGATTATGCCGGTTCCCTGGACGATCGGAGGTCAACCAGTGAGTTTTGTACTTATTTTGGTGGTCATCTCATTACATGGAAAAGTAAGAAACAAGTTGTGGTCGATCGATCCTCCGGGGAAGCTGAATACCGATCGATGGCATCGGTTGTCTCAGAACTCACATGACTTGAAAGTCTCCTTACTGACCTGGGAGTAAAACTTCCTTCATTTGTTGTTCTATTTTGTGATAGTCAAGCCGCCATACACATAACAAAGAATCTGGTGTTTCACGAGCGCACAAAACATATCGAGGTCGACTGTCACTTTATTCGAGAGAAAGTTCAATTGAAGAAACTTGAATTAAAGGATGTTCCGGGCACTGATCAAGTTGCTGACATTCTCACAAAGGCTTTATCAAGTACCTTGTTTTACCAGTGTTTGTCCAAGCTGGGTGCATATGACCTATACGCTCCAGCTTGCGGGGGAGTGTTAGAAAAGCCCATTTAGTCTAGGCCCATTATGTATTTTTATTGTTTTTCTCTCTCCTCTTTAGTCTCACATCATGTATAGGACCTTCCTCTCTCTTTCTCTCATCTATATATTTGTACTCATTCTTTGCATTTTACACAAGTGAACATATATACAAGGTTGGTTTTTTCCTTCTCTATAAAAGATATGTATACAAATTCAGAGACAAGGGTGAGCACAACTGGAGGATTAACACGGGAATTCTCTATCACTGTTGGCTTGCATCAAGTTTCAGTTTTAAGCCCTTATCTCTTTACCCTTATCTTAGATGAGCTCACCAGACATATCCAACAAGCAATACCATGGTGTTTATTGTTTGCGGATGATATCGTTTTGGTTGATGAGACGCGCGAGAGTGTAAACGCAAAACATGAATCTTGGCGAGATACTTTAGAAAAGAAGGGTTTTAGGTTGAGCAGGGCAAAGACAGAGTCCATGGAGCTTAAATGTAGCAGTACAAGAAGGACGGATGACTTCGTTATTAAGTTGGGTGATCAGGATATTTCTCGCAGTGAGTGTTTTAAATATCTCGGATCGATAGTTCAAAATGACGGAGGTATTGATAAAGACGTGACACATAGAATCCAAGCAGGTTGGTTGAAATGGAGAGGCGTGGCAGGGATCTTATGTGATCAGAAAGTACCACTAAAACTTAAGGGCAAGTTTTACCATACTGCAATTAGACCCGCAATGCTCTATGGTTTTGAGTGTTGGGCAGTGAATTGTGTACATGAGCAAAAAATGAGAGTTGCGGAGATAAGAATGCTTAGGTGGATGTGTGGACACACGAGACTGGATAAAATTACGAATAAATGTATTAGGGATAAGACAGTAGTAGTACCAATTGCAGAGAAGATGCGAGAAGCTCGACTAAGATGGTTTCAACACGTATAAAGGAGACCATTAGAGACGCCTGTTACGCGTTGAGAGAGTTTAGTCACTAGGCATGTTAAACAAGGGAGGGGTAGACCAATTAAGACTTGGAATGAAACTATAAGGAAAGACATGATGTACTTAGGTATTAGTGAGATTATGACAAAAAATAAAGCACAATGACGACAAAGGATCCATATAGCCGAACCATTATAGTGGGATAAAGGCTTGAGTGTGGTTGTTTTATTATGTTGTAGGCCTATATAAAGGCATAAGTAAGGTTGTATGGGATAAGTAAGAAGAAGTTTTTTTCCTGTCTATTGTGTGAGATCACTGGTGGCTCTCTCCTCTAACGAGCAACTCCGCTTAGGCAGCCACGATTAGGGCTTCGTTGTATCCTCCATCACCATCATCTCTGCCTCCAACCACCGTTCCGAGTAGGTCCAAAACAGGTAATCTTAAAGAAACTATTCAAATAATCACCAATGAAGGAGTTCATCAGTGTGTTCATTCTGCTAAAATTCAGACTACTGACAAGGATGACCAACTGACTTGAACTCTCAATGAAAATGTTCAACTTCCAATACAATCTTGCTGGAGAAAATTCATGTTGACAACCTGGATTTGGTCGATTATTATGGAAGGCTATTAGAAACAGAATTCATGTTTGTAAAAAAATTCACAAACTTGGAATGCCAAGTGCTTTGTGATACAGAGCTTTAGAACACTACGAAAGGCTTTTGGTCTTGGCTTCAATCAGAATCTAAGCCCAACAGTTAGAACAAAAAGATGGAAGGCCTTTCCTAGCTATTTTAATTAAATAAAAAAATTAAAAGGGCAGCCCATTGCACAAGACATCCCCGGGTTTAGGGAAGGGTCTCACCACAAGGGTGAAATATAGGCAAACCTTACCATCCATTTTTTAATTAAAAATTAAAAATCTAGATGATGTACTTAAGCTAAAACGAATGGAATATAGATGTTTCAACATGGCATTACAGGACTAAACCCAAATATGGCATTATTGTCTAGGCCTATCATGACCCCAACAAAAACTATTGGTAAAAGGATAACTCCCTGAAACAACTAATTCTGGAAGAGACCATATCAGACCTCAATGCCCTATTGGGGAGCCGATAGCCTAGATTAAAGAACAGGGTCAGTTATATGGAAATAAATAGGTTATATGGCAAAGTCCAAATCAAAACGTTGATAGATAAGACACATAAAATGATACTAATTATTAGTTTAAGGCAAAAAAATGAGATTAGTAAACCCTAAATATATAGACACGAATAGAGTTTTTATGCAACAATATTTTATTTTTCCACGGTAAGAAAATCTTAAGGTTGTGAGAGATCCATAATTTAAAATCAAATTGAAAGTTCTCAATGTGTGCTTTGTCCTCACCCAAAGAACGAGTATCTTTGAACAGATTAATGTGAGTTTACCCATATGGTTACCCGCTCTTCAAATAAGCATCCATTTTTTGAAAGATCCCGGACTTCGTATTTTGGTAAGTCTACCAACTAGATTTTTTTCTGAACATGTGTCTCTATTTGGGGCTATATGGGTCAATTATTTCTCTTATTCATAGATCAACCCTATTCTCTATGTTTCCATATTTCACACTTGTGACAACTGGCAACATTGATCTGCTTCACAATGAGGCAAGCGGCAGTGTGTGTATGAGAGGGTGCCGCTTCAATGAACCAGCCAATAATGCATTGAATTAATGCATTCTCGCCGTGCATAAATTAATTACTAGCATGTTTTATTTTAACCTTCTAATCTTGATTGTGATTATATTGTAAGTACTCAATAATTTAATTATGGATATCAATTCGGTGTTGGATATCATATTTGTTTGTGTGTGCCTTTAAACTGGTCAACTTCATCCATCACCAAAACGTAGATTGTCATAGGACTCCGCCAAATTTGTCAGCATCCTAGTTTCAAAAACTCATGATTGTTCGTTTCAATCAAACAAATGCGCAATTTGACGAATGTTGTGATCAACTGGGAGTATTAATTGCCATAGTTGATAATTTTGACCTCCTAAGACTACAAGAAATACCACATCTTGACCCTGAAAAGCCGCTAAACCTTAGGTAGGCCATCAAGGAGGAGTTTGTGTTGTTGATGGACAACCTATACATCAATACATGAACCCTCTCGCCCAGGCTCTCCTCCGAACCTTTCGGAGAGAGCATGAGCTCGTATATGACCATCGTTGGGAACCCACTTTTGGCCAACACCTCCACCCTTCAAGAGGAGTGTTTTTATCCACATAATCCCTACTGTAGGGATCGTGCTATTCCTCGGGAACAATTTAACTATGGTAAGGACAACTACTATGACGATTATCAAGAACACAGTAGAGGTAACCCTATTGAGTATGACAGTAGGGTCGGATCGAAGATCGCTTTACAAAATCAGGATCGATTTGCAAAATCTGGATCGTAGGATCGTAAGATCTTATTATCTGGATCGTAAGATCTTATGATCTAGATCGCAATCCTAACAACCTTGCATGTAAGAGGCAGCTCTTGGCCCAACTTTATGCCTAACGACAAGGGACTCTTTCTGTAGAAGATTATATGACTCGTTTTAGTAAGCGCTTGCTAGGAGTGACAACAGACAGGGGGACTATCGCAACCGTTTCCGGGCAGGATTGCAGTAAGATATTAGGACAAAACCGATTTCCCACCACCTAGAATTGGTCGAGTAAATATCCAGCTCACCCTCAAGTATGAACATTATTTGCGGGCCACAAGTCCAAGGCAAGTTAGCTCCCAATTGGATAGTTCAACCTTTAGGAATCCCTCCCAGTTTGAGACCACAACATGTGTCAAGTCGTGCCTCATTGATACTAAAGGCAATGTGATCATTGTAAGAGATCCCAAATTTGGAAGACTAAAATGTTTTAAGTGTCATGGTCGAGCACATGTAACGGCCCAATGTCCCATGAGAAATCTACTCATAAATGAGGAGTCTAACCCCAACTCTAACCTCATTGAGTCTCCTAAAGAAGAAGAACAGTGAATGTTGAGGCAAATTAAGATAGTGAGGCAAATAAGACCTTAGAGTTAGGAGCTATCAGACGACTGAACGCCTCATGTGCATGAGGATTGGAGACACGCCACCATCTTCTACATGTATTTTCCTGGTGTAGGTAATGCCTACAAACTTGTCATCTATAGCGGTAATTGTGTTAATAATGTGGTCCATAAGGGTACGAACGCAGAAAGGTGAAGGCAGAGTCGTACCCACATCTCTATAGAGTTATCTGATATGATAAAATTGTGTTATAGGTCACCCAAAGGTGCCTAGAATTGATCGATCTTGTCTCCTTTGAGGTTCAAGTGTTGTGCAATGTCATTCCCATGGACGTCACACATGTGCTATTGAGTATACAGTGTTGTATGATCAAGATGTGTTATGGGAGGTCGAACAGGCAGGTATTCAAGTAAAGTAAGATTACTCTATCCCCAACCCAACCCAAGGAGCCATCAAGTGTAAGGTCAACTCATCCATGAGTGATAGCTCCTCGAAGCCTTTGCGCGTCCTTAGGAAGAGTGAGCTTTTGTGCGCGAATCTTGATTCTCGTGTTATCTTTGTTGTTGCTTCCACTCAGTCATCTAAGGACAATACAGACACCTGAGGTCCATTTGGATGTTCGTCATGTGCTTGACGGGATTTTCAATATTATGCTCGATGAGTTTCCTGATGAGTTGCCTCCTTTAAGAGAGATACATTGTGTCATTGATCTCGAATCGGGGGAATTTTTGCCCAATTTCCCTCATTATCGGATGAACATGGTCAAGCATGCTGAGCTTAAGTAGTAGGTGGATGATCATTCAGGAAGTTCATACAAGAAAATCTTAGTCTATCCGTTGTTCCATCCCTTCTTGTCCCTAAGAAGGAAAAAAGTTGGTTTATGTTTCTTGATAATCGAGCACGAAAAGAAATTACAGGATCGCTCAGTCATTCCCATGATGTCAAAGTTGTGGAACCTAGGTGTCAAAAGTCTGGGACCCTCCCCTCCACTTCATTTGACCTACCCCTCCCCTTCCTCACTAGCATCGAACCGCGCCCACCGACGAACGCTCCCATCAATAACTACATTAACAACCTCACTCTCTACTTCCTATAACCAACATATCTATCCTCACTACAAATAACCACTATAACTACCGACTTCCTCATTCATAACTACCTTCACTACCCTCGCAGCTACCTAAATTGCCCAACATACCATATTCCATAACTTTCTCAAACTACCTTCACTACCCTCGCAGCTACCTAAATTTCCCAACACACCATATTCCATAACTTCTCAAACTGCCTCTCACACTTCCTCCAAAGAAAGCCCCTAAGTCCTACTTGAAACCTACATCTAGCCCACTATAATTAACTATTGATCTCTCCACTTATGCAAATCCACGATAAATCCATGTTATGATACCAACCGAACCCCTTCTACCTGATGCCAATACTTACAAATCCTCAAACTTCCCCTAGTTGAGTCTCTCGAACTCTTCCAAGACGGATGGAAAACCTCCCGATGCCTCTCCACACTGTAGGAATCAATCTCCACCTCCTTCAACCCTCCATAAAGCATCTGCAACCACGTCTCCTTCCTCCCCGAGCATCCCTTTCAAGCAGACGCCAAAATTTCTCGGAGAATATCATCAGGTATTCAACATTATCTTCCTTCTTCAGGACCATATATATGCATGTATGATTGTGCTTGAAGTAGCAATTTTCGTCATTGTACGAATGCACTTATATTGTGGTGATACTCGTTCGGAAGTTATTTTTTCTAGAAATCTCATAACTTGCGGGACTTAGATATTGCACATTAAATTATTGCACTCTCGTTGTGCATAAAGTAGTTTCAAATCTTCATTATGGTTATATTGCAATTGTTCATTAATTTAATTGTTGTGTGCAATTTTGTGTCAGATTTCATAGTTGTTTGAGTGTGCATATTTATTTTGGTCTATCACCACAACTCCACCACATGCACATCATGTTACCATGCTCCACCACCTAATGTGTTGTAGATTGAATGGAACCAAACTGTAAAAGATAATTCCTTAGATACCTCGATAGAATGAGCATGCAATGAGAATGGATAACAGAAAGAATCCGGTGTATGATCTCTCATAGTAAGAAAATGAAACTAGGGTTGAAGGTAATCAGTTTAAGAAAAAATGCATAAATTCTTTTCCTCTACTATTTAGTCATTAAGAGGCATCTAAATGTACTCTATATTGACGTATTTTACGTCTTTTATTTTTGGTTTTTGTGTGTGTGGGTTTAGTCCCACATTGCGGGTTACCTTTATTTGTATTCGGATCTTCTATTTATATCCCCCATAGTGGAAGAATAAGATTATGTATTCTCTCATTTAATTTGGTATCAGAGGAAGCCGTCCCAAGCCCTAATCTACCGTTCCTCCGATCCGCCGACCCGCGCCTTCTCCCGCATCGGCATCGCCGAACCCGCGCAGCGCCTCCTCTCCCGTGACCGTCCTCCGTCGTGCCAATGTGAGGCCCCCTTCCTCTTTCGCTCGTCCTTCCGCTGGCGCTCTGCCCGCCCACCTCCCGCGCCGCTCTGCCCGCCCTCCTCCCGAGAGCTCTTCCATTCTTCGCCGATCCCGTCGTTTCTCCGAGGGCTCTTCTTCCTGCTTTGCTTGGTGTTTCCCCCTCGTTTCCCCCTTTCTTTCCTTCTCATGACCTAGATATGTGATCTACGGTCTTTCCTTTTTTTGAGATAGGATTCCCTTCTTGTGTTTAAGGATTTCTTGGCATTTCTCCCTTGGAGCTTTTTGTTTCTTTTGGGAGTTCTCTTGTTCTCATCACATGGATTCCTCACCTCTCGTTTCGAATGATGTCTTTGCTCGGCGCATCACAACCACCCTTCTCAATGAAAAGAACTTTATCTCTTGGTCCAACTCCGTGCGTGTCCATCTTACCGGACATGACAAGCTCGATTGGCTCGAACCGAATGGTGTTCCCCATCCTTCTGATGAAAAAGCTATCCGTCAATGGCGCACGGAAAATTTCAAGATTCTCGGGTGGCTTCAATGCTTCATGGAGCCCCGCATTTACGAGCAATTTATTCGTTTCTATTCTGTGTCGTCGCTTTGGGCTGACTTAACTCGTACCTACAGTCACACCCGCGTTGATACGCGGATTTACTCTGTCTTCCAGGAGATTTCTACTGCTCGTCAGGGGGATCGTTCGGTGCACGAGTACTTTACCTTTCTCTCTGTGCGATTCCAGGAGCTTTCTAACCTCGAGCCACTTAGTGCTTTTCCACATCCAGAGGATCGGCTTGTTGCCAAGCGGAGGCAGGAGAAGCGGGAGACCTACCAGTTCCTGATGGGGTTGCAGCCCGAGTTTGAGCATGAATCCTCTTCCCGATATATTGGATGCTTATTCCATGATGGAGGAGCATGGGCGTCGTACCCGCCTGACCGTTGTTTCGTCAATTCCAGCTTCTGTTCCTCTTCCAGACCAAATGACCCTTGCTTCCGATCGTACTTCTTCTGTGCGAGGGGGCGTACTTCTACCTCTAAAGGTCGCGGAGGTGGCCGCGGCAGCTCATTTGCCTCTGTTCAATGTCAGCACTGCATCCGGACTGGTCATGAGAAGGCCCGTTGCTGGCTGCTCTTTCCTTACCTACGCCAGCAGTCCACCACGCGTGCTACTGCCGCTACTTCTACTGAATTTGGGGGCTAGCCTGATTCTTGTGCCCCTTCTGGGGCCCCTTCTGGCGACTGGAGTCAGCTTATGGCTCAAGTGCAGTAGCTTCAGTCTCAGCTTCAGATGTAGTCCCCGTTTCAGACTACGCACCAGCCTCTTCCTGTTCAGCCGTTGTCTGCCTCCTCGTCATTCTCGTCGACTTCAGCGTCTGCGTCAGGACCCCGACGGCCTTTCATGTCACTCAAGAGGGGTCTTCCTCTCCCTAGGTGATTGACTCTGGGTCCACTAATCCTATGACTGGTGAGACACGCTTGTTCTCTTCTCTTGAATCTCCGAGCGTCCATCGGCAGGTTCGCCTTGTCGATGGCTCTGTGACCCCCATTCTTCGCCGAGGCACAGTTCCCCTGTCTCCCTCCTCCTTGAATTCAATTCTTCATGTTCTCAAGCTTGCTTTAAATCTTCTTTCTGTTAGTCAATTGACTCGTTTGATGCACTGCTCGGTGACATTTTTTCCTTCTGGCTGTGTTTTTCAGGACCTGACCTCGATGAGGATTTTTAACTATGGTCGTGAGCACGACGGGCTTTACCAGCTGGAGCTCCCACCTCTTTCGCCACGTCTCTCCCCACCGTCCATCGTCGTTGTTCCTACTTCACATGCTCTTTGGCATGCCCGACTGGGGCATGCGAGTCCTCAGATTGTGTCATCTCTTTTTCAGTGTTGTGTTTGAACATTTTTTTCAGTGTGATGTGTGTCAGCTTAGCAAACACACACGCACTTCCTATCATGTATCTCTTTCTCGTACTTCTGCACCGTTTGATATTATTAACTCAGATGTTTGGGGGCCTGCCCCGGTTGTTTCTTATGATGGATTTCTGTATTTTGTTACTTTTATAGATGATTTTACTCGTTGTTGTTGGGTTTATCTTATGCGTGCAAAATCTGACGTCTTTGCTTTATATACCCAGTTTACTCATATGGTTAGGACACAGTTTTTCTCTCGTATTCGGATCCTTCGCTCCAATAACAGGGGGGAGTATACCTCTTCCTCTTTTACCGCCTTCCTCGCTAGCCAGGGCACCCCTCACCAATTCTCCTGTCCCTATACACCGGAACAAAACGGAGTGGCGGAACGGAAGAATCGTCATCTCCTGAATGTGACCCGGTGTCTTCTTCGTGGCTCTCACGTCCCCAAGTCTTTTTGGAGTGTTGCCCTTCTTACAGGGACCTTCTTGGTCAACCACCTGCATTGTCGGCCTTTAGCAGGTCGAGTTCCCCTAAGCCTCCTATCTCCCCACCGCCCTCTATTTTCGTTCCTCTTCGGGTGTTCGGGTGTGTGTGCTTTGTTCAGGACCGTCGTCCAACTCGGACAAAACCATTCGCTGCTTATTTTTGGGTTATTCCTCCTCTTCCAAGGGCTATCGATGTTTTGACCCCTCTTCTCGCAAGACTTTTCACTCCCTGGATGTTACGTTCTTTGAGAATGTCCCCTTCTCTAGTGTCTCCCATGTCACTGTTGCTCCTTCTGCTCCACCACAGCCGACTCTGGTGGCCCTTGCTCGGCTGCACGACTCTCTTCCGTTGCAGACATACACTCGTGGCCCACGCGGGCCCTCACATGTCCACCCCATACTTCGGGATCCACTGGTTATGCCCAGCTCACAGGACCTTGTGCCACATCCTCTGGCAGGTGATGTTCTTCCCTCTTCTGACTTACCCATTGCAATTCGCAAGGATAAGCATTCTTATGTTACTGAACATCATGTGGCAAGCTATGTGTCCTACCAGCGTCTTTCCCAAGGTTATCGGGCTTTCCTGACTGCTACCGACCAGATCAGAGTTCTGAGTTCGATGACTGAGGCGTTCCAGCACCCTGAGTGGGTGGAGGCCATGGAGGATGAGATGTCTGCATTACAGAATGCGGGCACCTGGCGTTTGGTCCCTCTTCCTGCAGGTCGGAAAACTGTTGGTTGTTGTTGGGTCCACACCGTCAAGTATAATGTCGACGATTCTCTTGACCGCTACAAGGTTTGTCTTGTCGCGAAGGGCTTCACTCAAACTCCTGGGGATTACGGCTTGACCTTTGCCCCTGTGGCCAAGCTATCTTTTGTCCGTCTTTTTGTTTCTCTCGTTGTCTGCCACGGGTGGCCTCTTCATCAACTGGACGTGAAGAATGTCTTCCTCAATGGCGATCTTGCTGAGAAAGTTTATATGGATCTACCCCCCCCCCTCCCCTGGTTACAAGCTTCGGGGGGGAGTATTTGGGTCGTGTTTGCCTTTTGCAGAAGTCCTTGTATAGGCTGAAACAGTCTCTTTGTGCGTGGTTTGAGCGGTTCGGTACTGTTGTGCTTCAGAGTGGGTTCACCAGATGTCATGTTGACCACACATGCTTAGTTCGGACTGATGTGGATGGTCGTAGGGTCATTATTATTATCTATGTGGATGATATCATTCTTACCGGTGACGATAGCTCGGGGATACTTCAGATCAAGGGGGTGCTTCAGAAGGCATTTGAAGTGAAAGATTTGGGGCCTCTGAAATACTTTCTCGGAATTGAGGTTGTCAGATCTCAGCAGGGGATCTCTTTGTCTCAGCGCAAGTATACACTCGACCTCTTAAGTGATATCGGCCTTCTTGAGTGCTCTCATCTATGTTGCACCGACACTGACACGGAACACGCGATACGACACGACACGACACGCGACTCGTCAATTCTCAAAAAATACCATATTCCGACACGCTGGGACACGTATATTAAATATTCATTTTTTATAATTATGAAAATCCTAAAACGTTTAACAAAAAAAAATTAACAATTAACAAATATTTAAATAAATTAAGTCATGTTTAAATATTACTCATCAAATATTCAAATGCAAAACTTAACAAATGATCAAAAAAATGATAGAACATTAACACATTATCATTATATATCATCAGTAAAAATAATGAATTCACATGCAAACTTTTTTTCCCACTTTCAATCTTTCTTTTTCTAGAGAAAATATCTATGTCACTAGTAGATCCACTTTCACTTCTTGAAATGCTAGAAATGGGTAAAGGCACTTCCAAGACAAATTGACACCCGCCTCACCATGAGTATCTAACTTAGGGACATGCATGTCCGATTGAGCGGGACGCGCGTGTCCGATTGAGCGGGACGCGCGTGTCCGATTGAGCGGGACGCGCGTGTCCGATTGAGCGGGACGCGCGTGTCCGATTGAGCGGGACGCGCGTGTCCGATTGAGCGGGACGCGCGTGTCCGATTGAGCGGGACGCGCGTGTCCGATTGAGCGGGACGCGCGTGTCCGATTGAGCGGGACGCGCGTGTCCGATTGAGCGGGACACGCGAGTCCTGCGTGAGCCAACGTGTCGGATTTCCGACTCGAGTGTCGGAGAGTCGGACGAGTGTCGGACTCCGCAACACTGACACGCTGGGCATTTTGAAGTGTCGGTGCTTCATATGCTCTCATGTGTCTACACCCATGGATCTGAACCATCGCTTACACGCCGAGTCTGGCGATCCTCTCCCTGAGCCTGGCAGATACCAGCGTCTTGTTGGCAGACTTATCTACTTGACCAACACTCGCCCCGACATTAGCTTTGTTGTGAGTGTGGTCAGTCAGTTCATGCATGCTCCACGGACTTCTCACCTTGATGCAGCGTTTCGGATCCTCCACTATCTGAAGGGATCTCCTGGCCTCGGACTTTTCTACCGTTCATCTTCAT
Source organism: Platanthera guangdongensis (assembly GCA_039583875.1). Taxonomy (NCBI): domain Eukaryota; kingdom Viridiplantae; phylum Streptophyta; class Magnoliopsida; order Asparagales; family Orchidaceae; genus Platanthera; species Platanthera guangdongensis. The sequence goes on along the minus strand of CM077161.1, from coordinate 180,795,293 downwards.
CCCCCTGTCTCACCTGTTACACGGATTTTGACTATGCTGGTTCCCTTACTGATCGACGGTCTACTTCGGTGATGTGCACTTTCTATAGTGACAATCTTATTTCCTGGAAAAGCAAGAAGCAGAGTGTTGTCTCTCACTCGTCTGTTGAGACTGAGTATCGGGCTATGGCACATGGCGCTACTGAGCTCCTTTGGCTGCGTACTCTCTTGACCGAGTTTGGCTTTTCTCCTTTTGGTTCCTCGACACTTATTTGCGACAACCAGTCCGCTCTCATGCTAGCTTCTGACTATGTTCTGCACGAGCGGACTAAGCATATTGAGGTTGATATTCACTTTCTCAGGGAGCACATCCGTTCAGGAACTCTTGAAGCGTCTTATGTTCCCTCCACAGAGAAGATTGCAGATGCCTTCACCAAGGCGGTTGGGCCTTCCAGACTCCTCTCTACTTGTGACAAGTTGGGCTTGCTTGATCTATTCGTGCCAGCTTGAGGGGAAGTATTGACGTATTTTACGTCTTTTATTTTTGGTTTTTGTGTGTGAGTGGGTTTAGTCCCACATTGCGGGTTACCTTTATTTGTATTCGGATCTCCTATTTATATCCCCCAAAGTGGAAGAATAAGATTATGTATTCTCTCATTTAATTCTCTACCTATTCTATGATGTGAATCTTCAATTGACTCTCTCTGATAGTTGATTTAATTCAATATTTTTTGTGGTTTATTTCATGCTTCATGCATTCAACTTGTTTGAAGTAATTTTTAGTTGATCGGTAGCCCTGCCAGAAAGTTTTAGAATCCAAAATTCTTGCATACTGTGAGATCTTTGTCGAATTAATTTTGTGCTTCTTCACTAAAGAATCTTAACATAAAAATTGGATAATTTGTGGGCTCAATTTTATGATTTATTGTTTCTATATTGTGGTGCTACCAACATATAAAAGTAGGGGAAAATAAGTCATTCCAAGGAGCGTGTGAAGTGAAGTTACAGTGAGATAGTACATGTCGCAGATGATAAAATGTCACATTCTAGATGAGCCGCAAAAATTACTCTCAAGAAACAAACTTCAGACCAAAACTAAAAATTGACTGCACACAATTCGGCGTCATATAAATGAATGAAGTACATTTTGTACATGTAATATGAAATAACACTTAAACGAAGGCGCTCTAATTTTAGGGGTGCAAAAAAGACCCAGAAGGACCAGGCTGAGCTTGGGCCCCTTGGGCACGGGCTTTTTTGTTGTTAGGCCCGGGTCGGGCCCTGCTCAAACCGGGCACGGTCTTCAATAAAAGAAGGGGTCCTGATTGAGCCATTTAGACCGGGCCCAATCAGGCCCCAAATGCTGGCAGCCCAGCATTTCTGCTGGGCCGCCAGCATCGGCGGCCTAGTAGAAACTGCTGGGTGACCAGCATTTAGTGTTGGCCGCACTGCGGAAATGCTGGGAGGCCAGCATTTAGTGTTGGTCGCACATCAAAAATGTTGGGCGGCCAGCATTATGCTGGGCGGCCAGCATTAAATTGTTTGTCGCCCGGCGGGCTTTAATGCCCGGGCGAGCCTGTACCCGGCCCGGGCCAAGCACCAGGCCAGGCTCTAACCACATGTGGGGGCCTGGTGAGCTCTCTTGGGCCTGGCCCGGGCCTTACCGAGCCCATACCTAACCGGACTCAGACTGGGCTGGGCAACCGGTCATGGGCCAAATTTGCCCCTCTAGGCACTATCCATGAATTTAGTAATACTAAATAAAACATTAGATATTTACCGAGTCATCTAAATGGAATTAGGTCAAAGGGTCAGAAAAAACATAAGTTTATTCACATATATCAATAAAATATAGGTTTTTAAATAAAGGCATATCCTAATATGCCTGGCTCAAAAAGAGATTCTACCATGAAAGAAGTGTTGATTTAGCTGAACAATCAGCATTCATCAAAACTAATATAAACAAAAAACAACAACACTCAAGCCTTTATCCCACTAAAGGCAGATCCTTTGTCGCCAACTCGCCATTGTGCCCTATCTTTGTCATATTCTCACTAATGCCTAAGTACATCATGTATTTCCTTACAGTTTCATTCCAAGTCTTTATTGGTCTACCCCTCCCTCATTTAACATGCCTAGTGACTAGACTCTCACAACGCCTAACAGGTGCCTTTAATGGTCTCCTTTGTACGTGTCCAAACAATCTTAGACGAGCTTCTTGCATCTTCTCTGCAATTGGTGCTATCCCTGTCTTATCACTGATACTTTCATTCCTAATTTTATCCAATCTCGTGTGTCCACACATCCACCTAAGCATTCTCATCTCCGCAACTCCCTTTTTTGGCTCATGTACACAATTCACTGCCCAACACTCAAAACCATAGAGCATCGCGGGTCTAATTGCAGTACGATAAAACTTGTCCTTAAGTTTTAGTGGTACTTTATGATCACATAAGATTCCTGACGCGCCTCTCCACTTCAATCAACCCGCTTGGATTCTGTGTCACATCTTGATCAATACTTCCGTCTTCTTGAACTATTGATTCAAAATATTTATTTGCAACAAACAAAAATTCATAACATTATCAATTCCCTATCTTTATTTGCAGCATGAAAATGCAGATATTTTAAGCAGAAATTTAATCTCCCTTAAAAGCATCATCTCTGTATTCATACCAAAAACAAACACTTACGATGAAGTGCATGTAAAGTATCAATTTATTCACATATCAATAGCACGTATGTATTTCAGTAAATCAAGACAGATCCTAGCATTCATGGTTTAGAAATAACTAGCGACCATAAATGAGCTACAGGTTCTGCTGAATAATCAATATTCATCAAAACTATAAAATAAATAAAAACAGAAAATATCATAGCATTATGAAGACCCTTTTTTACTAGTAGCATGAAAATTCAGACATTTTAAGCATAAATTTCATCTCCCTTGGAAGTATCATCACATTCATGCAAAAGAGATGAGAATGGATAGAACAAGACACTGAAATAGGAAATATGAATCTTAAGATAAATGTACCTTGGATCTTTCCTTCTGTGAATATGGAGAGTACCACTTTGTAAGTCTAACCTTCCCTTGCCTGCTTATGAGAAGCACAAACTGGATCTGGATATGGGAAAAAATAACTAGCTTAGTTAATATTCAAATAGAAATTTAATATTTCCAGGCATTGATTGGACTTGTGGTTTGTCAAGCGATTTAATAACTTCCATTTTCCATTTAAAAGGTTTGAAAAAGAATATATTTAAATGCAGAACAGATTTGTTACAAAAAAAATTATTTATATTTATTATCTATAATAGTTATTTGTGAATTCATGCCCCCTCTTTTCGGTTAACTTCCAAGTTCCATGAAGGTCCTTCGGTGAATAACTTATACTGGTATTTCTGAATTGCCAGATAATGGATGAACTTACCTCAATAAAGGCCATGTAAATCAGTTTCAAGTAGGAAACAGTAGAATATGCTTGAAACCAACTGGACAACTATGAAAGATTGCTAAAGATTTATCCACAAATAGTTGGTAACCTATGTGTGCATACATGTTTAATCTTGCATCTCCTATCAGAGTTTAGCCATGCCCCAAGGCTTCTATATAAGTGTACATATACTTCCACAGTTTCAAAATGACAGTAGAAAACATTCTAAGTACATATGGTGGTAAAATCATATGTATATACCCAAACATACAAGCAAATGTTTAAATGTACTTAACTATTTTCCTAGATAACAAGAAAAAGAAGCGTACCAAAGAAACTGCATAGCAATTTGTCATACCAAACAACAAGTTACATACCAAATTTAATCCACAAACTAACCAATTGATGTTGGCTTGGAAAATCTTCCTTTAGCAATTGGAATAGAACACTTCATTTGATGACAATTTGAGCTCTCAGATTGCAACAATTTTCCAAGTTTATGTCCAATGACTTATTTTTTGCTAGTATTTTAGGGATTCAGATAAAATATATTATGTTCAAAATGATCTGCTGTACATTTTATATGGCAAAAATTAAATTCCTATCTTTCATCCTTGCTCAAAAAGTACCAAGTTCATGTTATTACCGGTACTTTCATTTGAAACTGTAGCACCTTATATGAATGAGCTATTGTTTGTTACGAAGTACAATTATCACAACGTGTGGGGTTCACTGATTGAAAAGGGGGAAAATAAACATAGAGATTAAAGTATCTTTTAAATGTATAATTCGTTCAATATTTCAGAGTAACAAAGTCATGGTGTTCCATACGTTTCAGCTTGTTTAGAAAGTTGGCCCTTAATGAATTTTCTATTTTTGCATTTTTGTTAAGACCTGGAATTAAGTCTATAGAGAGTTCTAGTAATATTTTTATGTACAGAATACTTGTAATTCCTTTTACTGTTCTTTAATCCAACATGGCTTAGGCCTGTAAGCATATGACATATACTGTGTGTGTGTATGTATAAAAAACATAACATTATCTAATAAGTTTGAGCTAGTTAGTTTATGTAGAGAAAAGCACGAACACTTAGGAAGAAACTGGAAAACTTTGCATATACTTCTTGTGTAGAGAAAAGTCCTTTTTTTCAAGATGTGGGACTATTTCATAAAAAGGAATAAGGCCTATGATGGGCCACTAAATGGGCTTTTACGTATTCTTTTTCTAACACTCTCCCACAAGCTAGAGCGTACAAGTCGTAGGCACCCAGCTTGGACAAGAACGGATAAAATAGAACACTCGGTAAGGTCTTAGTGAGAAGATCGGCAACTTGGTCAGCAGTTGGAACATGTTTTAATTCCAGCTTGTTCATTTGAACTTTTTCACGAATGAAGTGGCAGTCAACTTCAGTGTGTTTCATTCTTTCATGGAAGACAGGATTCTTAGTTGTGTATCGCAACTTGATTGTCACAAAATAAGGTGGCTGGTGAGAAAAATTTTACTCCCAAATCACCTAGGAGACTCTCAAGTCATGTGAGCTCAGATACAACAGACGTCATCGAAAGGTACTCAGCTTCGGCCGAAGATCGTGTAAGATTTGAACCTGAATAGAATAAATAAATGGTTATTAATTTTGTTATAAAGAAAAGAATTCCCCGATGATGAAAATTTTAGCGCCGATGCGACGTCGCATATTTATTTTTGATGTTTGAACTTTCCGATGGCTTTTGCGACGATCGTTTGATTTCAATTTCACCATTTTTAAATGGTGACCGGCTGGTTTTGTTTTGTGTTGGCTCCTAATTGGGTTGCTAGTTGATTTAAGCTGCTTATTGATTTGCGCTGCTTATTGGCTTGGGCGGCTAGTTGGCTTGGGCGGCTAGTTGGCTTGGGTTGCTTATTGCTTTGGGTTGCTTGTTGGCTAGAATCAGCTAGCTGGAAGATGAATATTATAATTCATCAAGTCCTTAAGCGGTGGACATTTTTCTTATTTAATTGTCATCCCTCTTATCTCATTCATTCCGATCTTTGCATCCTATTCCGCCGCCTGGAACTGCTTCTTCTTGCTGCTGCTGCTGCTACTCTCATCTCCCTAGCCGGCTCTGTTGCTTTTTGTTGTTGTTGCCTCTAATCTTTTGGACAGCCACTGCTGTAATTTTTAGCCGGCAGTTGTGGGACTGCACCTCCATAGTGAGCTTTCTTCTTCTTTTGTTGTTTCTGATGATTGTGAATTTATGCATACTTAGAAGGGTTATGTTTAAGGCTTTTTGAATTTGGGATTTGCTATACTATTTGGTTAGGGTTTTCTTTCTTTGGATTGAATGATATTGAAGTTAATTGGTGGGCTGGTTATGGATAATTTTGGATGAAGAAAATGAACCCTACAATTATTAGGGTGTTGTTGTCCGGCTGTGGAAATTGTTCTCCTGTTGTCCAGGACTTCTTGTTGTTGTCCTGCTGTTCAGGACCTGATGTTCCTCACTGTTTAACTGTTATTTTCTCCTTGCTGTCCTGATGTTTGACCTGCTGTTAATTACTGATTACTCTCGCGGTTTACCTGCTGATTTTCCGTTGATTTTGATGTTGATACTGTAAAGAGAGCAGGAAAAGAGAGACCTTCAACCTTGTATATACTTCTTGAATTAATAATTACAAGTATGAATACATTTATATAGGAAGAGAGGGAGAAGAGAAGATCTCAATCCAAGATGTGGGACAAATACAAGGAAAAAAATGGGCCTCTTAAATGGGCCTTTACAAGGGCTTTTCTAACACTCCCCCGCAAGCTGGAGCGTACAAGTCGTAGGCGCCAAGCTTGGATAAAAATTGGTAGTATAGCGGTCGGGAGAGAGCTTTGGTCAGGATATCAACAACTTGATTTGTAGCAGAGATAAGCTTCAGATCTACCTTCTTTGACTGTACTTTTTCCCGAATAAAGTGGCAGTCAACTTCAATATGCTTTGTGCGTTCGTGAAAGACCGGGTTCTTGGCAATATGTATTGTTGCTTGACTATCACAAAATAAGGTCGCCGGTGATGAGAGACAAACACCCAAGTCTCCCAGAAAGCTCTCAAGCCATGTTAACTCGGAAACTACAGCAGCCATGGCCCGGTACTCAGCTTCAGCAGAAGAGCAAGCAACCACATTCTGTTTCTTGCTACGCCAGGTTATGAGATGACCACCGAAGTAGGTACAGAAACCAGATGTAGAGCGTCTATCATCAATGGATCCTGCATAGTCAGCGTCTGAGTATGCAACAAGAGATAGAGATGTGGATGGCTTGTACACAAGCCCTTGTCCTGGGGCGTTCTTGAGATACCGAAGAATGCGCTCGACAGCTCGAAGATGAGATGTCCGAGTAGCATGCATAAATCGACTCACGACTCCTACGACAAAGGAGATGTCTGGTCGAGTAACTGTAAGGTAGATCAGTTTCCCAACCAAGCGTCTGTAGTATTCCGGATTCGTAAGCAGCTTATCGGAGTCAGAGCTATGGGCCGAGAGCCTGTGATTAGCGTCCATTGGAGTATCCGTAGGTTTGCATCCCGAATAACCAGCATCATGAAGGAGGTTCATACAATACTTCCTTTGGGATAATACAAGACCATCAGGTCGTCGTGCAACCTCAAGCCCGAGAAAATACCGTAGGTTACCAAGATCTTTGGTCTGAAAGGCGAAGTTCAACTGTTGCTTGGTATGTTGTATCGCTGTAGAATCGTCACCAGTAATGAGGATATCGTCAACATAGACAAGTAGGATCACAGTTCCGGTTGGCCGGTGTTGAGTGAAGAGAGAGAAGTCAGCCGAGCTCCGAGTGAAGCCAATATCGCGGACTACCTTGCTGAATTTGTCAAACCAAGCGCGCGGGGACTGTTTGAGACCATAAATAGATTTCCGAAGATGACAAACCCAAGACTCCCCCATGGTCTCAAACCCGGGAGGTTGATGCATATAAACAGTGTCCTGCAGATCACCATTAAGGAAGACGTTCTTAACATCCAGCTGATAAAGAGGCCAATGACGGTGAACAACCAAGGAGAGAAGAACTCGGACCGTGTTCAATTTGGCCACCGGAGAGAAAGTTTCCTCATAATCAAGGCCTTGTTGCTGAGTAAAACCCCGGGCCACGAGGCGGGTCTTCAGACGCTCAACGGTACCATCCGCGGCATGTTTAACAACAAAGACCCACTTGCAGCTGACACAGTGTTCGCATGCGGGAAGGGGAACCAGATCCCAAATCTGGTTAGCCCAAAGAGCCCTCATTTCATCCTCCATGGTCGTCCGCCACCCCGGGTGTTGAAGCGCCTCCTGCACAGTGTTAGGAATAGAAATAGAGGAAAGTGAAGTGGCAAAGGCGTAGAGAGGTGGAGTGAGCCGATGGAGAGAGAAACGTAGTTGGCCAGGGGATGGGCCGTAGAAGCAGGAGCCGGATCCGCCGGTGTCGGAGTGTCACTGGGAGCAGGAAGCTGAGGCAGGGAACCATCCTTAGAGCCGCGACGAGTATAGACACGGATAACGGGCGGAGGGGCTTTGGGAGCAGGAATAGAGGTGGAGTGAGATGGCAGAAAGGAGGGCGTTATAGGAACGACAGGTCGGGGAAGAGCAGGAGAGGAAATCGAGGAGGACGAAGGTAAGTGAAAGGGCTGATCTTCGCAGAAGGTGACATCCGCGGAGACAGCCATCTTGTCATCTGAAGGACAGTAGCAAACATACCCCTTTTGAGTGCGGGAGTAGCCAACAAACATATATTTGGCCGCCTGAGGAGCAAGTTTGTCGGAGGGAGGTCCAAGAAGATGAACATAACAAATACACCCAAAGACACGTGGGGGGAGAGAAGTTGGGTTGGCAGTAGGATGGAGGAGTTGGATAGGAATGGCAAAATCAAGAACATAAGAAGGGAGGCGGTTAATGAGATGACAGGATGTGGAGACTGCGAAATTCCAATATTCGATTGGAACCTGCATTTGAAAAATGAGGGAGCGAGCAACAACGAGTAAATGACGATTCTTCCGTTCGGCCACCCCGTTTTGCTGAGGGGTATAGGCACACGAAGTTTGATGGATGATACCAAATTCGGTGCAGATAGTGGAGAAGGTGCGCTCTGTATATTCGCGAGTATTATCAGTGCGGAGGATTTTGATTGGGGTGGCGAACTGCGTACGGATCTCAGTTACGAAGGCACGAAATACATATATAAGTTCAATACGATCATGAATTAAACATAGTCATGTAGTGCGCGAGTAGTTATCAATAAAGGTTACAAAATAGCGAAAGTTATAGATACTAGGGACCTTATAAGGGCCCTATACATCATAATGAACTAAGGATAACGGAGTACTACTCCGGGTACATGCAGGGGGAAAGACAGAACGATGGTGTTTGTCGTAGATACAAGATTCACAAGAGAACTCTCGTAAAGGAACATCAGGAAGAGCCCGCTTGAGAATCGGAAGAGGAGCATGCCCAAGGCGTCGATGTCAATCAATAGTATAGACAGCGGATAGAAGAGTGAGTTGGGTATCCAAGATGTAAAGCTCATTCAACAGCTGCCCCCTACCAATGATACTCCGGGTGCAACGATCATGCATAAGAAAGGAAGAGGGAAAGAAGGTTATTGAACAATCAAGGTCGTTTGTCAGGCGACTAACAGAAAGTAAATTGAAAGCAGATCCCGGAATGTGAAGAACCGAGGAAAGAGAAAGGGTCGGGGTAAGCTGGAGAGCAGCGGCGCCAGAGACCGGTAGAGTGTCACCATTGGCCACAGTGATACACGGGGGATGAGCCATCTGGAGATATTGGGAGGGCTTCTGGGAAGTAATATGGTGAGTAGCACCGGAATCAACGATCCAGTGAGGGCTATGAGAGAGACAGGTTATACCTTCCGCAGAAAAGGACGCAACCGAGCCGGAGGAGCGGCTGAGGGCACCCTGTAGCTGATGGAGTTGGGTGCGGAGCTCATCGATATCGTGTCGGGTAGTGGAGGCCGGATCCTCGGCGGAAGCCCCAGTGGGAGCAGGAGCGGTAGAGGAAGTGGCAGCGAGGTGGGGAGGGAACCCATGCTTGCTGTAACAGGTGGCCTCAAGATGGTCACCCCGGCCATAATATGTGCATTTGAGAGACAAACGTCCACCACGTTCGTGTCCCCGAGACGGAGGTCGCCCCCCCCCCCCTCCCGAGTGGAAGAGCCACGAGCAGGAGGGGGGTTGGAAGGAGAGGCTGTTGAAGAAGAGCAGGTGCGAAGCTGGGAGGGGCCTCCGTAGGAGGCGTAACCCGAAGTAGCATGGAGCAGACGTCAGACAGTGATGGAGTCGTCGTGGAAGAGAGGATCTGGGCCCGAACACTATGCAGGTGGGGCGGAATGTGGGACATCATCATCGATATGGTAACCGCCTCTTTCTGGGCCCGTTGATTAGCAAGATCTGTAATAGGAGGCTGATGTTGAATCCAAGCCTCGGCTAGTGTCTTGGTCTGGGCAACAAAAGAAATCATGTCGTCGGGAGCCCCAGGAGCAAGATTCTGAAGGTCGGAGATAATATCATAGAGGTGTTGAAGACTGTTTTGCACGGAGTAAAAAGAGTGAAGCTCCTCCCACATTGCCTTGGCCGTATCATGATACATGGTCATCCGGTAGGGTTCGGTGTCCATAGAGTTGAGAAGCCAAGACTGGACCCGACCGTCATCGCGAAGCCAATCATCAGAGGGAGCAACAGGAGTAGCACGAGTCAGGTGGTGGAGAAGACCCTTCGTCTGCAGAACACGACGAACAGAGTGAACTCATTCGACAAAATTGCGTTTGCCAGTCAGAGAGATGGTAGTAATCCGCAGTTCATCACGGAGTTCAGAAGTCGTAGTAGCCTCACGGGCTGGCGGAGCAGAAGTAGCAGCAGATGCGTCGGAAGCCATGCGGCTAATAGACGAGGCCGGTTGGCAAGAAGATAAGTCGTGCGGCTAGCAGGATGATGGGTCGGGCGGCTTGGCAAGGAAGGTCGGGCGGCTGGGTAGAGAAGGCGACACTGGGGGAGTTGCACGGTCACGGCGAATACACCAGTGACCAAGCAAGTCGCGACCAGGATGCAACGTAGAGGAGAGGAGAAACTGCTAGCGACAAGACAGGTCGCATCGAGTAGCAGTTGGCGAGAGAGAAGAAGGCCGCACGGTCAAGGTAGAACGACCAGCGACAAAGAAAGTCGCGACCACGATGCAGCTAAGGGAGAATGAAAGAGGCCGCGAGCAAGAAGACGCAGCGACTAGCAGGGTGCGGGTGGGGAGGGAAGGCCGCACGGTCAAGGTAATTCTACCAGCGACCAGGAAGGTCGCGACCAAGATGCGGCTAAGGGAGGAGAGGCCGCAAGCGACTGGACAGGTCGTTGTGATTAGAGGGGAGAAGGATAAAAGGGAAGTTCGCACGGTCAAGTGGAGTTCACCAGCGGCAGGGAGAGAGACCGCGACCTAAATGCGGACAGAAACAAGAACTGAAGGAGAGGAGGAACCCGCAGCGTCTTGAGAGAAGCCGCGAGAAGCGGGAAGGGAGAGGCCGCAAGGAAAGCAGAGGCTAGAGGCCGCGCGGTCAGAAAAGAAGGTCGGGCAAGAAAAGAAAGCAGAGAAGGTGGACCCAATGTGTGAGAGAAGGTTATAAAAGAGGGAGATTGGAAGAGGGGGAGCAGGTCACAACAGAAGTGGAGGTACAGGAACAGCGGGTAGAGAAAGACTAGTCGCCCGATACTGCGGCTAAGCAGGAGAAGAACAGGCCGCGCGGTCAGCCGGGTGACCAGGCGGTTTGCACACAGACAAGCCGGCTAGAAAGACACCGGTGGCTCTGATACCATGTAAAAAGAGCAGGAAAAGAGAGACCTCTAACCTTGTATATACTTCTTGAATTAATAATTACAAGTATGAATACATTAATATAGGAAGAGAGGGAGAAGAGAAGATCTCAATCCAAGATGTGAGATAAATACAAGGAAAAAAATGGGCCTCTTAAATGGGCCTTTACAAGGGCTTTTCTAACAGATACCAACAGTTTTTCCTGCTGATTTTGATGCTGATTCCAGCAGTTTTTCCTGTTGTTCTCCCTGCTGTTTTCCTGCTGTCCTCCTGCTGATTTTGATGCTAACCAGTTTGTGTTGGAAGAGAATTGTTAGCAAAAATATAGATATGTGTCACCAAAGTTAGTCTTAGACAGCTCCTAGAAGTCGTAGTTGTGGTCATCTTAGTAGTCCGTGCAAGCTTATTTTCGGCGCAACCCTAAAGTAAATGATCTTTTGATACTGCAGAGAATGGCGTCCAGCGATAGACGCGATGAGAATCCTACGAGGGACAAGGGCAAGGCAAAACTTGGGGTGAGCCCTTACTACTTTGATTTTCAAGATTTGATTTTTACACTATTCTTCGCCGAATTATTTTATTTGCATAATGTTGCCTCAGATACGAACTGAATATGAAAAAGATGAAATCGCTAGATGATATTAGCGAGCCATAGAAATTCTGGGGGGAAAAATAAAATAAATAACTCATATATTGTGAAAATGTATATGATGAATATGAAAAGAACATGAAACTATATGCATTGATATATCGAAATGCAAAAGGTCAGCCTAGTAGGGGGTAGAGCCTCAGACCCCTGCACCTCGTGAAGGGGGTAGAACTCTCACACCTCGTAGGAGGGGTCGAACTTCTACCGATTTTGAGATATGATTTGTCCGATTTAGGAGACGTGGAAGTCTATTGCGTGTACGATCGCCCTAAAGCGGACATTGATGCAATGAGACGATGGGTCCAGATCTGAAGAAAATAAAATAGACCTCGACATTTCGAATTGACGATTGATATGAACTCTGAACTGAATTAATTCCCAGAATGAAAAGCATTGGAACAGATATTTCTGCTTCACTTTACCGTTCATGTATAGATATATATATTGTTTTGATACAGATTTGAAATAACTGATTATAACTGCTGACAGTCTTATATGATTGCATGGCGATTAAAAAAGGTAAGCAACTCACTTAGTTTCTTTAACTAATTGATTTTCCTTTTAGGAACAGGATGCCAGCATACCCGTCCCCGCTAGGAGGACACCAGCGGAGGCAGATCAAAGTTAGAGAGAAGACGTGGCTCGTCCACGGGTTAGCTTAGCTAGTGTTTTCTTTTCTTTTTTTTTGAGATATCATCTGTAAAATAAATGTACCTGTATAGTAGATGTGTGATGTACATTACCTGAAGAAAATCAAAATGTTATTTATGTTTCTCCTAAAAGTTATTACGTGTTTTACTCTTATCCTGCTGCGTTTAATTTAATTGGGAAAAACCCGCTCAGAAGTAGAATTAAATTGTGGCGGTGTACGGGCCGTTACAGATCGAGCAACTACAGACTGTTTCTTACTGCGCCAGGTAACTAGGTTGCCTCCGAAATAAGTACAAAATCCGTTGGTGGAACGTCGATCATCTAGGGAACCAGCATAATCAGCATCTGAATACGCAACCAACGTTGGAGTAGACGAGGAAGAAGTTCTGTATACCAGTCTTTGACCAGGAGCATTTTTCAGGTATCGTAGAACATGTTCGACGGCCTGTGGATGAGACACCCGAGGAGAATGCATAAACTGGTTGACCACCCCAACAACAAAGGATATGTCTGGTCTTTTGACTGTTAGATAAATCAGTTTTGCAACCAATCGTCGATAGTATTCTGGATTTGGAAGAAGAAGATCTATATCAGAGGCATGAGCACACAGCTTGTGATTGGCATCCATAAGAGTATTAATCGGCTTACATCTAGAATATCCAGCAACCTGAAGAAGATCGAGACAGTAATTCTGTTGAGATAGGACAAGGCTATCAAGACGTCTTGAGATCTCAAAGCCAGGGAAGTATCGAAGTCTCCCTAGATCTTTTATTTGAAAAATAAAACTGAGGTGTTGTTTGACCACTTGTATTCCTTGTGAATCATCTCCTGTGATTAGGATGTCGTCGACATACACCAAAAGAAGAACCGTTCATGTGATTCTATGTCGAGTAAACAGAGAGAAATCTTCTGAGCTTCGAGTAAAGTCAACCTCTCGAACAACCCTGTTGAATTTATCAAACCATGCCCGAGGAGATTGTTTGAGACTATAAATCGACTTTTTAAGATGGCAAACTCGGGACTCCCTCGTGGTCTCAAACCCGGAAGGTTGTTGCATGCAGACAGTTTCTTGGAGATCACCATTGAGAAAAGCATTCTCGAGTTGATGTAGGGGACATTGATGATGCACAACTACAAAGACTACATGAACTATGTTTAGCTTGGTCATTGGAGAGAATGTTTCCTCATAGTCGAGACCATGTTGTTGAGTAAATCCACGTGCCACCACACAAGCCTTAAGACGATCAATCGTCTCATCAGGAGCATGCTTGATGACAAAGATTCATTTACATCCAACAATAGTCTGTCCCAGAGGAAGAGAGACCAGATCTCATGTCTGATTAGCCCAGAGTGCCGTCATTTTTTCGTCTGTGGCCGCCCGCTAACTCGGATATTGGAGAGTCTCCTGCACAGAGTTAGGGATAGAAATAGAGGATAATGAGAAAGCAAAGGTTTGAAGCACCAGGGTCGCGATGTGAGGACGGAGGAGGGCAGACGTTTAATGAATGACAGGCCATCGAAACCGCAAAGTGCCAATAAATCTTGGGAACGTGCATTTGAATCATGAGAGAGCGAGCAACATCAAGAAGATGTCTGTTTTTGCGCTCAGTCACACCGTTTTGTTAGGGAGTATATGCACATGAAGTATGATGAATAATCCCAAACTCAGAGCAGAGGTTATCAAACTCATGACTACTGTATTCTCGAGCATTATCTGTATGGAGTGTTTTGATTTTATCGGAGAATTGTGTACGAGTCTCAAGAATAAAAGCCAGAAATACACGAGTAAGCTCAGAGCGATCACGAAGTAAGTGCAACCATGTCATTCGAGAATAATCATCAATAAATTTGATAAAATAACAATAACCAGATACACTTGTTATTTTGTACGGGCCCCAAACATCAGAGTGTACTAACATAAAAGGAGTAGAGCTCCAGGTACAATGAGAAGGAAAAGAGGAACAATGTTATTTTCTCAAAATACAGGAATCACGTGTAAAAGTAGGAAGATGAACATCAGGAAGAGCCTTCTTGAGAACCAGAAGAGGAGCATGCCTAAGACGTTGATGTCAGTCAACAGAGTAGACAGAGGAGAGAATAGTAGGGGAGACATTGTGCAATTGTCCTTTACCAATGATATTCTGCGTTTGTCGGTCCTGCATCAGAAACGAAGAGTTGAATGTGATAGAGCAATCCAAATCGGTAGTAAGGCAACTAACAGAAAGTAAATTAAACGGAGAGTCCGAGACATGGAGAGTCGAGCAAAGAGAAATAAAGGGATTGAGAGGTATATCAGCAGAGCCGGAGACATGAACGGTGTGGTCATTGGCTACAGTGATAAACTTTGGATGCGAAGAATCCAAGTATTAAGGTGGCTTCAAGGAGGTGATATGAAAAGTGGCACCGGAGTCAACTATTCAACGCGGACTAGTAAAGAGACGAGTGATACCTTCATGAGAGACGGGGGCAACAGAGGCAGGTGAGTTGTGGAGCAACCCCTGAAGTTATTGGAGCTGGAGGCGGACTTCATCAAGATCAGCACGAGTGGCAGAAGGGCTGAGGGCAGCAACAGAAGCATTGGGACGAGGAGGCTGACCATGTTTGTGATAGCAGGTCGCCTCAAAGTGTCCATCCTTACCACAGAAAGAGCACTTAGGCCACGGCCGGCCACTTCGACCCCTCCCCCGAGAGCCTGTATGGCCCCCACAAGTAGGGGAGGGAGAGGGAGTAATGGTGCAGAAGACTGCTGGAGAAGAGCCGCAGAAAGAGGGGCAATAGCATCAGGAGGTGGTGAAATCTTTAACAGCATGGAGCACACATCAGAGAATTATAGAATAGTAGCAGAGAAGATGATCTGAGCCCGAACACTATGAAGATGAGGCGGAACACGAGTCATCATCATGGTCATACCAACAACTTCCTTTTGAGTGCGTTGGGCAGCTAGAACCTTAGTCGAAGGCTGATGCTGAATCCAGACCTCAACCATCGACTTGGACCGAGCAACAAAGGAGATTAAGTCAGCAGCACTGCCTGAGTCAAGGGACTAAAGATCGATGATGATGTCGTACAAGTGTTGGAGACTATCCTTTCCAGAGTACGGGGAATGAAGCTCATCTCACATCGCCTTGGCCGTCTCATGATACATGGTCATGTGGTAAGGTTTGCCATCAAGGGAGTTGAGAAGTCATGTCTGAACACGACAATCATCACGCAGACAGTCATTAGCAGGTGCAGAAGGAGTATCCTTAGTTAGATGATGCAGAAGTCCCTTGGACTGAAGTACCTGGCGGACAGAATGAACTCATTCAACAAAGTTCTTATTCCCAGTAAGGGAGATGGTGGTGATTCTCAACTCGTCACACAGTTCAGGAGCGGGGACCAAGCGGGTTGAAAGAGAAGAATCAGTAGAGGAATCTATGGCGACACGAACTAGCGGCTAGGTGAAGCGGTTAACCGTCACGGTGGATAAGAGGCTAAGCAGGCACAACGGACAGACCACCGCGGGCAGTGACAGGAAGCAGCAGCAAATCCGGCAGACTGGCAATACACAGGTCGGCAAGAGCAACCGCGGCTAGGCAAGATCGCAGCGAGCAGGAGACACAACCCCAGCGAGCAGCAGACAAGAAGCAGCGAGCAATAGATAAGACTGTAGCGAGCTGATAACACATCAGCGCAGTTTGAAGCAGGCTAACCGGCAAGGCCACAGTGGACTGAGCAGCGAACTGAGAAGAGACCGCGGCAAGAACATATGGTTACGATAAGACGCAGAGGTCGGCAAGCAAGGCAGAGGGAACTTCGGGCGAACACAGAGAGAAGACCACAGGTCCCGGGGAGGACAATCCAGTGGCAAGAACCGCGGTTAACAGCAGTACGGACCAAATCACGCGGCAAGGACGAGCAGACTGCAGCGGTTAAAGGGCAGACTGCGGCGACAAGAAAGGGCAGACCGCAGTGGTAAGGCAGGCCGCAGCGGGAAGGAAGAGCAGGCCGCAGCGGGAAGGAAGAGCAGGCCGCAGCGGGAAGGAAGAGCAGGCCGCAGCGGCAAGGAAGAGCAGGCCGCAGCGGCAAGGAAGAGCAGGCCGCAGCGGCAAGGAAGAGCAGGCCGCAGCGGCAAGGAAGAGCAGACTGTAGTGGCAAGGAAGAGCAGACCACGCGGCAAGGAAGAGCAGACCGGGCAGACCATGACGGACACAGAACAAACCGCATGGTGGGACCCAACAGAGAAGTCTATAAAAGAACTAGAGGAGATCCAAAACCAGAAGGGGGGGACAGCACAATGAGTACCCTGTGGTCAAAAACTGTCTGTCCGCCAGAGTCCGGAAGTAAAGAGGCCGCAGAGGGAAACCACAGGGAGGTTGCGGTTAGGAAACAGCAGAGAGGGTTGCGGTTAGAAAATCAGAGATCGCCCAGAGGGCTCTGATACCATGTAGAGAAAAGCACAAACACTTAGGAAGAAACTGGGAAACTTTGCATACACTTCTTGTGTATGTAAATACAAGTATGAATACATATATATAGGGAGAGGAGAGAGAGAAAAGTCCCTTTTTTCAAGATGTGTAACTATTACATAAAGAGGAAGAATGCCTATGATGGGCCACTATATGGGCCTTTACAAATTCTTTTTCTAACAGTTTCCTACATGATGTCAGAGCTAGTCAAGATTTGTAGCGCTTGTAGTGTAGAGAGTCTCCCATAGAAATTACCATCTCCCATTCATTGTTTCTGCCTCGATGGGATATGACCTCGCATAACTTCAAATATCTTAGAGCGCGGAATATGATTCTGCAAGACACAAACATATTAGCTCGGTGGGTAATTTGCAGTTGAATTAACGTTTAATCGATGGAACTGATTTTGTCTGGTCTATAACATTGCTTATGTCGCATGTCAATAGATGTGATATGTGTGATGCCCCAGCAGACAAACAACACTGTCAAACTTCCTCAATGAATCACTCAACCCGTCAGGCTACAACTCCCACTAAGCTTATGTTGCAGTTGAATTAACATTTATCGACTCATCCTTCACTAGCATCCATGTATTCTTCGTATTACTGATTTGCTTTGATACTAAATTTTCCAGTCGAGCTCTTTCATGCTTGCGCAATCATAGTCATTGCTATTTGCTTTATGCATGTGGCTTGAGTGTTGACACGATATTGCATTACTATTACTTGAACTTGGCTAGGGTATTCTCGTGGGGATTCTCACCTAGCCTGAGCACCTCTTACTAGTAAGTTTGTTGATGTGGTTCGGGACTCTCAGAGCTCATCCTCCGCCCTTTTAGTTGAGAAGCTTCTTCGAGGCATTCAAGACTTACTTAGCATCCTTCTCCAAGCTCAACTTCCTCCATTCAGTTGAGGACCACTTACTAGTTAGTTTGTTGATGTGGTTAGGGACTCTCAGAGCTCATCCTCCACCCTTTTAGTTGAGAAGCTTCTTCGAGGCATTCAAGACTTACTTAGCATCCTTCTCCAAGCTCAACTTCCTCCATTCAGTTGAGGAGCTTCTTCAAGGCATTCAGGAATTATTCACACAAGAGCTGAGAAATGATTATGAGGATACTTTCTCTTATTGCCAAGTTTATTCCATTCAGTTTTGATCTATCTTTTTGTAGTCATTGGAAGTTGTCTTAGCTGGACATCAAAAATATCTTCCATAACTGAGAATGTATACATGCAACAGCAACCGGGGTATAAGACTATGGAGAAGCCTCTTGTAAGTGATTAAAGAAAAAACTTTGTATGACCTTAAGCAGTGTTCCATAGCTTGATTCGAGAATTTAATCAAGAGGTTAAGGATATTGTTTTATATGTGGTTCATGAGTTCATCAAATTGCTTTTTACCCATCGTTGTAAGGAATGTACTACGATTTAGCTAGTCTATGTTGATGATATTACTATCATCAAGTGATGATGCGGCTAGGAATCTCCCAGATCAAAAAGCATTTGCCATGTGCTTTCATACAAAAGATTTAATTCCCCTTAATTATTTCTTGAGGATTGAGGTCATTTGCTGGAGTGACTCCCTTGTCCTATGTCAAAGCCCCAGAGGTATTCCATAGACTATTATATTCTGTTAATTGCTTGAGATGTAAACCAACTTACATGCCCATGGATGTGAATATAAAAGTTTCCTTATAGCCACTATTTCAGAACCATTTTTGCCAAATTCAGAGTACTACTAATGTTTGGTTGGGACTTGGGAAGCTCATATACTTGACAGGCATATGTCCAGAAATTTCATTTGCAGTGAGAGTTTGTTATGGCCCCGGACGATCTGCGGTTCCGAGGATTCAAGAACGCCAGAAGACCTAAAGGAGCGCCGGACCAAGACCGGGCTGAACCATCCGGTTCAGCCCGCAATTAATCATTAAGAGGAGGGAGGGCTGAACCACACCAGTTCAGCCCTCAACTGGGGCCGGCCGGCCCTGGGAAAAGGGGGCTCCATAAATACCCCCTTTCCCCCCTCTATGAAGGATGATTGATCTATTTTCAGGTATTCTCTTCTTCTTCCACTAAAACCCTAGCCGTCTTTTGTTCTAGTTTACTCCTTGCTTAGATCTCTAGCGGTAGCATAACATTTGGTATCAGAGCATCCTTCCTGCGACCATGGTGACGCGTACGGAGGCAGAGACGGCGCGTTTGGCCGCCATCGAGGAGAACTACGCGGCGTTGACGGATTCCGTGGCGGCAATCGAAGCAAGCATGAAGGACTCGCAACAACACTTGGAGGAACGACTCGATGAGAAGATGGAGGAGTTGAAATCCCTGCTCTTGCAAAATCTGAAAGGAAAAGCCGTAAACGGCACGGGATCCGACACGGAGGCGACCAATCTCCCTAACGGAGGAAGCACGGGGTGCGGGAGTCACGGAGGCGGGACGACGGGCGCGTCGGGCTCCGGATTCGGCGCGGGAATCGCGCCAGAGACCGCACGCGGGCCTCCGATTCCTTCCCGCTCCAGCGGAATGACAGGCGGATACCCCGATCATGGCGGATGGGGCAGCGGGGGGTTCGGCGGAGGTGCGGCTTCCTCCTGGATGCCGGAACCGCCCCGGAATGGGCCCAGTCGAGCGGCGGAGGCTGCGGGAGGGCCCTGGGGGCCCGGCGGAGGTGCGGCTTCTATGTGGGGGTTCGAACAGCCCCTGCCGGCTCACGGCGGACTGCTGCGACAAGGAGAGGGTCCCGGACAGCACCCAGGACAAGCATGGAGGCCACAACATCAAGGATTTGGGGTGTTTCGCCCCACCGGAGCAAATGCGGTTCCTCTCGGGGGCACAACGGGGAATTTCCCGCCCCCACCAGCAACTATTCCTAACGGGGGATACGGTCCGGCCACTATGGGACCAGGAAGGAATCCGGGGTGGAATCAGGGAGGAATCCAAGGAGATTTTGGGCAACCCGGAGGGATGGGACCAGACGGTGGCGGTTTGGGAGGGGCTTATCAGAGACCATACATGCAACCCAAGCGGACACGGATGAATTTTCCTAAGTTCCGGGGAGGGGACGCCCTGTAATGGATACAAAAGACAGAGCTGTTTTTCAAATATCAGGAGATTCCTGAGGCTCAGTGGGTACAACTGGCAGCCTTCCATCTGGAGGAGGACGTGTATCAGTGGACGCAATGGTTTTTGCGGGGACGCACTTTTGCCCCGTGGCCGGAGTTCATCGAGGCCTTCTCGGCTCGTTTTGGGCCTCTGGAGTACGAGGATGTGGAAGCCACCCTTCAAAAACTGCGGCAGAGGGGGACCGTCACGGAGTATCGGACGGAGTTCGAGAGATTAGCAAACCGGGTCGCATGGGGGGAGCAGACCTTGTTGAGTTGCTTCATCTCAGGGTTGAGGGACCACTTACGGGACGAGGTCCACGCATACTTACCACGCAGTCTGAGTCATGCCATTAGCATCGCCCGAATACAGGAGGAGCGTTACAACAGGCAGCGGAGCCGGATGACGACCAAGCCACCCGCGGCTTCCGCGGGGGTACGACGCGAGCAGCCACCGGCCATACGGCCGACAGTGACCAGGTTGACGTGGCCAGAGATGCAGGCCAGGAGGGAGAAAGGGATGTGCTTTAACTGCGATGAGAAGTACACCAAGGGACACGCCTGCCAGAAGGTCCAGGTGTTTATGCTGCAGGAGGAGGATGACGAGGAGGACCATCCAGAGGAAGCCGACGTGGAGGATCTGGATTTGGCAGAGTTCGGGGTTTCCTTGCAGGTCATGGAGGGTTGCACCGCCCCGGTGACGCTTCGTTTCACAGGCGTGGTGGGCAAGGAGCGAGTGACCATCCTGGTGGATAGTGGGAGCACCCACAATTTCATCAACCCGGCAGTTGCTTCAAAGGTGGGACAGACGATTGACAGGGAGGCGGCCTTCCAGGTTATGGTGGCAGATGGGAGCAAGCTGAGATGCGAGGGGGTGATGAAGGGGGTGGAGATCCGCGTGCAGGGCTATTTGTGCCACACGGATATGTACTTACTTCCGATTCGGGGTTCGGACATGGTGTTGGGGGTCCAATGGTTACGACAGTTACAGAGGGTGACTACCGACTGGGTCCGTTTGACGATAGAATTCACCCAGCAGGGGAAGGATTTTTGCCTACAGGGCATTCGGTCTTCACCACTGAAGGAGATTTCTGTGAGGAGCTTGCAGCGGTTAGAGGAGCAGGGATCCCCGATAGCCATGGTAGTGGGGGTAGAGGCCTTGGCCCACGACCCACCAGACATTCCAGAGGAGATACAGGTACTTTTGTCCCAGTTCAGAGATGTGTTCCAGGAGCCCCGGGGCCTTCCTCCGCCCAGGTTCAGGGATCACGGCATACAGATGAAGGAAGGGGCTGCGCCCCCAAACGTCAGAGCCTATCGATACCCGTACATTCAGAAGGCCGAGATCGAGAAGAGTGTGAAAGAGATGCTGGCGACCGGCATCATACGGTCGAGCACCAGCGCCTTTTCCTCACCCATCATCCTGGTGAAAAAGAAAGACGGGTCTTGGCGTTTCTGCGTGGATTACCGCAACCTGAATGAGTCCACGATCAAAGACAAGTTTCTGATACCGATGATAGAAGAGCTCTTGGACGAGCTGCATGGGGCGAGTTTGTTTACCAAGCTGGACCTCCGTTCCGGCTACCACCAGATTCGGATGAAGACGGAAGACATCCACAAGACCGCGTTTCGCACACATGACGGGCATTACGAGTTCTTGGTGATGCCCTTTGGGCTTTCCAATGCCCCATCGACCTTCCAGGCCGTGATGAATGAGACCTTCCGTCCACTCCTACGGCGATCAGTACTTATATTCTTCGACGATATCTTGATATAAAGTCGGTCGTGGGAGGAGCATGTCGAGCACGTGGCACAGGTTCTTACAATTCTGCGACAGCATCAGTTCTATGTCAAGCTGTCGAAATGCTCGTTTGGGCAGTCAGAGGTGGAATATTTGGGGCATCTGGTTTCGGCACAAGGGGTCAGGGCAGACCCAAAGAAGATTGAGAGCATGGTGGAGTGGCCGCGGCCGGCTACCGTACGCGCACTTCGAGGCTTCCTGGGCCTTACTGGGTACTATAGGAGGTTCGTGAAGGATTATGGGAAGCTGGCACGACCACTCACACAGCTCCTCCACAAAGAGTCCTTTACGTGGCATGACGAGGCGGAGCGGGCCTTTTCCGCTCTCAAGGAGGCTATGACGACCACATCGGTGCTCGCACTACCGGATTTCACCAAGGAGTTTGTAGTGGAGACGGACGCTTCAGGAGTGGGAATTGGGGCGGTTCTGATGCAGGAGGGGCGGCCGTTGGCCTACTTCAGCAAGGCTTTGGCACCACGAACCTTGGGCCTCTCCACGTACGAGAAGGAGATGCTAGCAATTCTTCACGCAGTGACGTTGTGGCGTCCATACCTGCTAGGCCATCATTTTAAAGTTCGCACCGATCACCAGAGTCTGAAACATTTCTTGGATCAGCGGTTAGCATCTCCTCTCCAGCAGAAGTGGTTGACCAAGCTGCTCGGGTATGACTATGAGATCGTGTACAAGCAGGGCAAGGAGAATTTAGCGGTCGATGCCCTATCCCGCCTACCGGAAGGCACCCTCTTTCGCCTGTCGGTACCTTTGATTGAGTCCTTGGATGACATTCAGCGCGAGATAGCCGCGGATCCAGAGCTCCAGCCTATTGTAGAGGCCTTGTCTCAGGGCCAGCCCACCCCTCCAGGGTACCAGCTGATTGGAGGACATTTGTACTACCACGGGAGGGTGGTCATTCCCGCTTCGTCCTCTTGGAAGGAGGTCATGTTACAGGAGTTCCACTCATCCCCGACCGGAGGTCATGTCGGGGTGCTTCGCACGTTACAGCGGGTGCGGGCCAATGTCTTTTGGCGGGGGTTACGCAGGGAAGCGCAGCGTTTTGTGCAGCAGTGCGACATGTGCCAACGGCAGAAGTACGAGACGTCATCACCGGCAGGGTTGCTCAAACCCTTGGAGATTCCTCGGCAGATATGGGAGACGGTCTCGATGGATTTTATTGAGGGCCTGCCCCGGTCTCAGGGCAAGTCCACGATCTTGGTCATAGTGGACAAGCTGTCCAAATACGACCATTTTCTCGCTCTCAGCCACCCTTACACCGCGGAAGCCGTTGCGGATCTCTTTGCCCGGGAGGTAGTGCGCCTCCATGGTCTCCCAAGCTCCATCATATCGGATCGCGATCCGACCTTCCTCAGCAAATTCTGGCAAGAGCTTTTCCGGTTGCAGGGCACCAGGTTGCGCATGAGCACCGCACACCACCCGCATACAGATGGCCAGACAGAGGTACTGAACCGGGGAGTCGAGACGTATCTTCGTTGCTTCGTCATGGATGAGCCCCGGACGTGGACTCGATGGTTACACTGGGCGGAGTACTGCTACAACACTTCGTATCACACGGCCGGGCGGATTACTCCGTTCGAGGTTGTCTACGGGCGCGCACCACCCACCCTGCGGTCGTATGAGTCGGGCAGCACCGCTCTGCCGGCCGTGGATCGTGCGTTACGTGACCGGGATCAGACATTGGTTCTCTTGCGGGACAATCTCCGGGTTGCTCAGGACCGGATGAAGTTGCAGGCCGATAAGCACCGCACGGAGCGGACCTTCCAGGTTGGCGACGAGGTCTTCCTCCGTCTCCAGCCGTACCGACAGCTTTCAGTTGCTCGCCGCTCCAATCAGAAGCTCTCCCCACGGTTCTATGGGCCATTTCGCATCACTCGCCGGGTGGGGCCGGTCGCATACACGCTTGCCCTTCCTGAGGGTTCTCGCATCCACCCCACCTTCCATGTCTCACTGCTGAAGAAGAAGCTGGGAGCAGCCGCCACAGTGCTTCCCTCTCTACCCGAGGCCACTACGACGGGGGAGCTGCGCCCCAGTCCCGAAGATGTCTTGCTGTCCCGATGGAAGAAACATGGCACGGAGTACCGTTCAGAGATTCTGGTCAAGTGGCAGGATCTCTCCGAGGCTCACAACACGTGGGTGGATTTCTTGGAGTTCCGGGAGTTATTTCCCGACTTCCAGCTTGGGGACAAGCTGCCTCTTGATGGGGAGGGGAATGTTATGGCCCCGGACGATCTGCGGTTCCGAGGATTCAAGTACGCCAGAAGACCTAAAGGAGCGCCGGACCAAGACCGGGCTGAACCATCCGGTTCAGCCCGCAATTAATCATTAAGAGGAGGGAGGGCTGAACCACACCGGTTCAGCCCTCAACTGGGGCCGGCCGGCCCTGGGAAAAGGGGGCTCCATAAATACCCCCTTTTCCCCCTCTATGAAGGATGATTGATCTATTTTCAGGTATTCTCTTCTTCTTCCACTAAAACCCTAGCCGTCTTTTGTTCTAATTTACTCCTTGCTTAGATCTCTAGCGGTAGCATAACAGAGTTGTCGTTTAGTTCATTTTCTTTGAGCTCATTCGTTGATATTTATAAGCATGCCTGGACAGGGTCTTATTTAACAACATTCTTCTACACTTTCTTGAGCCATCTATTTTGAATCTTTGATGTCAATAATACCAATTCTACTGATGATAGCCACTTAACCAGCAGCTTCTATACTGCAGTTTCTATACTTATTTTGAGGGGAATCTAGTCATGTAGAAGAGTAAGATTATGAAGCACAAATACTTAAAAATGTCTTGCATATCAGCTCGAATGCGTATTGGATACGGGAAACGCCCGGAAATGTGTCTTGGAAAAGGGAAACGACCGGAAATACGTCTTGGAAACGGGAAACGACCGGAAATGTGTATTTGACACGGGAAAATGCCTCAATTGATACGTGGTGAAATCTGCATTATGGATCTCCGAGATCTCCACCTGAAATCTGCATTATGGATTTGTCGTCCCCTTTCTGATGTTGAAGAGGGCTTAACTCTTAAGGCCCGCTCCTTTTCCTCGACGTCACAAACCACAAAAGTAATTTGCATCTCTGGTCGGCAAAATAGTAGATGAATTTTAGCAGAAGCGCCGATAGAACCAATCTTGTGTCTTGCCTCAAGGCAAGTCGAACAATCAACAATGCAATAAGTCAATCGGTTTACGGAAAGAAACCAATGTCTCAAACCATTACAGATGATGAACGGGATGTCCTCTCCCCAAGAAGTGCCATGGTTGGGCCTCTCTAAACCTGGTTGGGACGAATACTTAAAAATGTCTCGCGTATCGGCTCGAATGCGTATTGGATACGGGAAACGCTCGTAAATGCGTATTGGATACGGGAAAATGCCCCAGTTGATACATGGTGAAATCTGCATTACGGATCTTCGGGATATCCTCCTGGAAACGGTTAACAAAGTGATTGAGGGATTCATCATCCCCTTTCTGATGTTGAAGAGGGCTTAAGGCCCGCTCTTCCTTTTCCTCGTCGTCGCAAACCTCAAAAGTAATTTGCGGCGTTGGTCGGCAAAATAGTGGATGAATTTTGGCAGAAGCCGATAGAACCAATTTTGTGGTTTGCCCCAAGGCATGTCGAACAATCAACAACGCAATGGGTCAATCGGTTTACGGAAAAAAACCAATGTCGCAAACAATTACAGATGATGAACTAAATGTCCTCTCCTCAAGAAGTGGCATAGTTGGGGCAATCTAAACCTGGGTGGGACGGACTCCGATTTGATTTTGTCGCTAAAGGTGGTCGTTTCCCCCTTTCATCAGACACATATGTTAACGCTAGTTGTCGTGCAGGAGCAAAAACACCCCAAACACACCCACGGTGCTCACGGACGACTACCTCCTCCAGGGCGAGGTGGTTATCAGGGAGGATTGAGCGGGAGTGGAAGTACCAGAACCCACTAAAGTGGTGACGACATGCGAGCCCACCACAGTTTGCTTGAGGACAATGTTGCATACTATGAGAGTTCTCGGCCATGCACATTTCCCGACAAGTTTTCACCATCATCTAATCCTTTCATTCCAACCTTTCCACATCTAACCAGGGTGCACGCTCACCGCATCAAGATGTTGAAATTGACATTCAATTTTCAATTTGTTTGAGCAGGGATAACTAAAAACTACTCAACTGAATGACAAGATAGGACATGGAAATGGGAGCAAGTGAAAGAGTAAGAAAGGAGCATGAAAGCATTATTGAGTTGGAAAATACAAAGTTAGAGGTTTCGCCGCTAACCCTGGGAGTACAAATAACTCCCCCTCCAAGAACCAAGATTCAATTTTTGTGAGAGGGTAAGAGACACAAAACATGGCACCAATCGGTCCAATTTCCTTAATATAATTGTTCTATTTATAAGCCTCTTGAAGATTATGCCCATCGGACAGCTCTGGTTTTACATAGTCAACCTAAAAAATAAGAGATATGCCCTTGGGGTTCTGCAGGTACGCCTTTTTTCAAACCGGTTGACTTCGGTACCCAACATGCCAATGTCATATCTCAATACGAAACTTTCACATATACGAGGCCCGAGTGAATTTCTAGAGATCGGGCGACTACCTGGTGGGGTTCGCGAGTCTCCCTGGGCGCATGCTCTAAATGTATATCCAAATGTACCTCGCCTTACTTGAGGCATACACAAAGAATCGTAACTATCTTAGGAAGTAGAATGAAGGGCCAATAAATGAAGGAATAAGGAAGGATAATTATCACCCCAAATAGCATAAAGATTGGAACTAAGAAGTAATTAAGCGCATTTAATATCACTGGAATCTTATTAAGTAAAATAATAATTACTATTGAAAGTATTAGTGACATACTTGAGGAATGATTGCTAATTAATATAAAGAGGGAAAATGATATCCACAAGAGGGATGATGTAAGTGTAGAAGATACCCAGAAATTGTATCATGTATAAGATCTTAGTGCTGGACGAGAAAACTGTCCCTCAAATTGTATTTGTCGTCGGTTTGGCAAGAAATTTTCTCTTATTTTATTTGAAGTGTTTTCCTTCCTCTCTTATCTTCCAAGCTCTCTCCCTCCTATGAAATATCATTGCCTAACAATAGTTTGTCCCGTCAAAAGCCACCCTCATCGACAGTTCCCGCAACCCATCATAATCAGCAAAAATTGTTGATATCCACATTTAGACAAAAAAATTTGTGAGATCATGCTTCATGTCATCCCTACTCTCGAACCTCATGACCTTCGGCAGTGTGGCGCCTCCAACTCACGCCTTTCTACACAACGTCCACCCACATGATACGTACAACTGATCATTTCTAGTCCTTGATCCAATTCCTTCTCTGGGTACGGTCATAATCACTTGCGATACAACACAAAGCTCCCAAATTGAAATGTTAAGCATCGCAAACCCCATCGATGACGGAACCATCAACCTCACTTCACGGCTCTTCACCCCATGTGCGACATCCTCACACATATGAAATTCACTACGACATTGTCTATATTTATCACCGACGCTGCAACTATGAAACAAACAACAAACTATAGTTATAGTCAGACAACACGTACCCATAGAGTTAGAAATTCTCCCCATCTATAAGTGCAACCAACTCTCGATTACGCAATCAACAACCCAACCCTAGCCAAATTCAATACCAACTCTTCTTTATCACATCATTTCGACATAATGCCACCCTCAACCAGATTGATGTCACATCTTTTCTGGCTCATCTCCTTGACAAACTACTTTAAACGGTCCAAAATAACTAGATTACCCAACAAAATGACTTGGTGTCCTCTACTTCATGGCAACCAAACAATATTTAAGAGGGAAATAATCACTCTGCTAAAATTCCTCACATACACGTAGGACTAAGCATAATAATCAATACTCAATAGTTGCTCGAGTTTCTCATCAAATCAAAATCAAAATAAAACAAATCGAATCAAAATGGGTCGAAACCGATTTCGAGTCTCACATGAGTCGCTCAATTTTGATTCAAATAGACTTGATTTAGTTATATTATTTAGGAGCTCTTATTTGCTAGTTTTTTTTTCATTTTCTGGCTTCGAAAAATAGTAAAGTTGTGATAACATGCTTACATCAAATCTTTATTTAGAAAATAATATATTTACATATTTCCAAGACCAAGTTTTGCTTTTCTTCTTTCCCAAAATCCCGATTTCCAAGTTCTGCTAAGCAAACTGTCTCTTTTCCCTGCGGCCTAGCCTACTTCTCTAATTCCAAGTCCCTCTAAAATGAAAATAGAGTTTATTGCCTCTCTTCACTCCTCAGTTCAGACGGCGCGCAAGACGACAAGACTAAAGAGGCTGCATCTTCGCTCTCATTTCCAGTTTCCTCTCTGCTCTCACATTTTGCCAGTTTTTGGCAAATCTGCAGAATGTCGGAAGAACTCCACCTCGTTTCCTCAGGGTCGCGACCATCCTCACATCTCCACCACAACGATTGCATTTCTTGGTTGTCCTCAAATATGTGTCAAGTGTTTATCGTATATGTTTTTGGGTTGATCATATGTATTAGTTTTAGATAATAGAACTTATTAATAGATCCACCAAGTGCACATTTGACAGCTAAGAAGTTATGACTTTGTTGATCATATATATCTGCTAAGAAGTTAATTCATTTATTTCCAAAACTAATACAGAACCAAATGTTGAAACACTCTTAATTTTGAGACGTCTCGGAATAGAGTTGATTTTGAGACTCGGGGTTGAAATTTTCGATTTCGAGCTGAGCCTTACTCGATATCACCCCTACATAGAAGTCACACCATCGCCAACTAAACTCAATGCCCCAGATGATGAACCGTTCCTACGACATCACCATTACCAAACTCGGCGACCTCTTTGGTGGAAGATTTGTGTCCATACACGGCAAGACCAATTTGGGTAATCCACGCTTGTTTCAATCCCCTAACGATGAGGTTCCAATCACTTACTAGTCTAATAGTGGCCGCCCATTCTATGCGCCTACAAATATGACTGACTATCAGACGATCAATTTTCCTCAAAGGTGTACTGAATTTAAAACATGGTACTATCACAATCTCAAAATCACTTGACCATAGCTCATGAATACAAAACAACAGATGAGCTTGCTTGGCCAAACTATTTTTGTAACGCCCTGGTTTACTGTGGATGCGCTACAAGTCTGCATACCAGTGAGCCCAACCCATCTCCACGGATCTGAATGGCTGCAGACGTTGATTCCAATGGCGGGTTGTTAAGGATGGGGCTTGAACCCCAGACCTCCTAGATAAGGGAGCTCTAAGTTGATCCTCATCGCCAATTAAGCTGCACTTTTTATGTAACGTCTTGGTCTACAGTGGGTGCACTACAGGTCTACAGACTAGTGACCCTAACCCATCTCCAATAATTTGACTGGCCGCGACCTCTAATTCAAAAGGAGGGTTGTTGAGGCTAGGGCTTGAACCCCATAATTCCTAGAAAGAGGAGCTCTAAACTGGCCTTCATCACCAATTAAGCTGCAACTTGGACGAACTATCACGATAATACAATAGTTCTCTTCATATTATCTTCGTGGAAAGACATTTTCATAAAGCAAGCATTGTTACCAGATAAACAAGGTGGATCTTAACTCTCAAGTTATCGAGATGATAGTCGACAACATTTTAAATAAGGTGTCATCATTACGGATCCACTCAAGCAAATAAATACTACATCCACCAGATTGAACTATCGAGACAATTGTGGGATTACCCCAGGTGGACTCAACCAAATATTATATACTAACATATGGTGTAGCACTGTATCTTAACACAAATTGCATTTGATTGCATATCCTCCGAACATATTTAAAAGGCACTATAAGGGGCATTAAAAAGACGTGTTCAAAAGTATTCATTGATTTGATATATTGGGCAGGTAAATTAAACATAAAATATGAAACAAAAGGTAATCTAACCAAATAGACTTAGTTTTATGCATCCCAAGCATGCAAGCACCAAAAAATATTGGTATCAATGAATGGCTAGATTGCTAAATTGAATAAATGCAAGGACCAACGTGTTACCCACTTACCCTTCATAAAGCACATAATTTCTCCATCAGAATATATTATATTTCAGCTTGTTTCTTGCAATAACTCCCTACTCAAAGGACACTTCTACAATAATACTTTGGATCATATCACAGTGGTATGTCAATCTTCAACACACTTCTTAAGACATGCACTCTTGTTATTTTTCACATTCTCTCAACATTCAGCCACCATATTATTGTCGTATTTCAGTAAATATACGTCTATACTAGATTTTAACAAACTCATCACTCGTTTTTTTCCCACAAAAAATAAACTTAGTATGAGGCAATCTCAGGCAAGGCTGACCAAAGTGAGATAAATAAGTTGCATTTGGGTGTCAATCTAAGATAGCTCCCTCGAGGAGATTTAACAATGAAAAGCAAAGGAGGGAACTATAATGTGAACATCCAATGTTTCACATTAAAGTAAAATTGGTATAATCGTTTATTGAAATGCATTAAAACACAAAATAAGAACTAGACCCAAAAGAATGAATCGCAAAACACCCATTTTCAGGTTTCATATTAAATTGAGCCTAAAATGGTCAATTATAATAAAATATATAATCCATCTCATTCTACCTCAAACCCTAGTTCTTCTCTCTTCTTCCCCAAAATTGGTTATGATTTGCATCCACTGGAGTAGTAGTGGGCTTGCATCCAGAGTAGCCAACATCTTGTAGGAGATCCAGACAGTACTTCCGTTGGGAGAAGACAAGTCCATCCAGACGTCTCGCGATATCAAGACCAAGGAAGTATCGAAGATGACCCAGTTCTTTTGTTTGAAAGACGGAGCTAAGGTGATGTTTGACCGCTTGAATTCCCTTTGAGTCGTCTCCAGTGATTAAGATGTCGTCAACATAAACTAACAGAAGAACCGTTCCTGTTTTCTGATGACGAGTGAACAGAGAGAAGTCTGCTGAGCTCAGAGTAAAGCCGCCTTCCCGAACCGCCTTACTAAACTTGTCGAACCATGCCCGAGAGGATTGTTTGAGCCCATAGATGGACTTCTTCAGATGACACACTCTGGACTCCCACGTGGTCTCAAACCTAGGAGGTTGCTGCATGTAAATTGTTTCCTGGAGATCGCCGTTCAGAAACGCATTTCTAATGTACAGTTGATGTAAGGGTCATTGGCGATGCACAGCCACGGAGAGGAGGACACGAACGGTGTTGAGTTTGGCTACGGGAGAGAATGTCTCCTCATAATCGAGACCGTATTGTTGGGTGAATCCACGAGTCACCAGGCGGGCCTTCAGACAATCAATTGTCCCATCAGGAGCATGTTTATGACAAAGACACATTTACACCCAACAGGTGTCTGCCCGGGAGGTAAAGGGACGAGGTGTCAGGTCTGATTAGCCCAGAGAGCAGTCATTTCTTCTTCCATGGCCGCCCTCAGCTAGGATGTTGAAGAGCCTCCTGCACAGAGTTAGATACAAAAATAGAGGATAATGAAGTGACAAAAGTTTGAAGTCGTGGGGATAGGCGATGTAAGGATACATAATTCGTCATGGGATGAGCGGTTGATTCTGGTGCCAGATCAGCAAGACGTGAAGCGTCAGAGGTCGAAGCCGACTGCATTGGGGCAACGGAGCCAGGTTGGCGATGAGTGTAAACACGTAAAAAAGGTGTCTTGGAAATAGTGGGAGGCTGGACAGGAATGTATGG
Organism: Platanthera guangdongensis; assembly: GCA_039583875.1. NCBI lineage: Eukaryota > Viridiplantae > Streptophyta > Magnoliopsida > Asparagales > Orchidaceae > Platanthera > Platanthera guangdongensis. The sequence continues at coordinate 180,763,654 of CM077161.1, read as the reverse complement.
TGGGGGAAGAGTGGTAACGGGAATGAGAGGACGTAGGATGGGTGGTGGTAGAGGTGTAGGGTCTTAAGCAGAGAAGAAGGGAAGATCCTCCCGAAAGGTAACATCAGCAGAAACAGTTACCTTACGGGTAGTAGGAGAATAGCAGACGTAGCCTTTCTGAGTTCGTGAGTAGCCAACAAAGATTTGTTTGGCCGCTCGGGGATCCAACTTGTCCACGGATTGACCAAGAATGTGAACATAGCAGGTGCACCCAAAGATGCGGGGTATGAGAGAGAATGTCGGAGTAGAGGGGAACATGAGGCTAAACGGAGTGGCATCGTGAAGTACGGAGGACGAAAGACAGTTAATCAGATAGCATGTTGTTGAGAAGGTAAAGTTCCAATAAGCTTTGGGAACCTGCATTTGAAGCATGAGAGAGCGAGCGACATCGAGAAGATGACGGTTCTCAAGAAGGAAAGCCCGAAAGACATGTGGAAGCTAAGAGCAATCCCGAATTAAAGATAGTCATGTCATCCGAGAATAATCATCAATAAAAGTTAGAAAATATCGATAACCAAAAATACAATTGATTTTGTACAGTCCCCAGATATCAGAGTGTACTAAAATAAAAAGAGCGGAGCTACGAGTACAATGAGATACAAAAGATGAACAAGGTTGCTTGGCAAAAATACAAGATTCGCACTGAAAAGAAGGAAGAGATACATCTGATAGAGCCTTCTGGAGGACTGGCAAAAGGGCATGCCCAAGACGCCGATGCCAATCGACAGAGGAGACGGAAGAGAGGATAGTAGGGGAGTCATCAAGAAGGTAGAGCTTGTTCTGCAGCCGTCCTTTACCAATGATATTCCGCGTCTATCGATCATGTATCAGAAAAGAAGAAGATGTAAAGGTTATAGAGCAATTTAAATCAGCAGTGAGGCGACCAACAGAAAGATAATTAAATGGGGAGCCAGGAACATGTAAAGCGGAGTGTAGAGATAGAGAAGAAGTGAGAGGGATATCTGCATAGTCGGAGACCGGAACAGTGTCCCCACTGGCCACTGTGATACACTCAGGATGAGGAGAATCCAGGTACTGATGTGGCCGCATAGAGGTGATGTGTGGCATCTGAATCCACTATCCACCGCAAACTAGTGGAGAGACAAGTGATACCTTCATGTGAGACGGAGGCAGCCAAGGTAATGGAGGCAGGTGGGCGACTGAACAGACCATGAAGTTGTTGGAGCTGAAGGCGAACCTTGTCAATGTCAGTATGAATGATCGATGAGTCGTGGGCAGCAATGGCGGCCTGTGGATGAGGAGGAAGCCCATGCTTGCGATAGCACGTGGCCTCAAGGTGGCGATCCTTACCGCAGAAGGTACACTTTGGTCGTGGTCGGCCTCCCCGACCTCGGCCGCGAGAGCTGGTACGCCACCCCTCCCCCCCCCCCCCCCCCCCCGAGCTTCAAGGAAGGGGCAGTAAGGGCGCAGAAGTTTGCTGAAGGAGAGCAGGTGATGGAGGTCCAGAAGGACCAGAACTATCAGGAGGTGGCGAGACCTTGAACAACATGGAACATACATCTGATAATGGTGGAGTAGCAACAGAGGAGAAGATCTGAGCCTGAATGCTCTGAAGATGCGGTGGCACACGAGCCATCATCATGACGACGTCAACGGCTTCTTTTTGAGCATGTTGTGCAGCAAGATCCGTCATAGGAGGTTGATGTTGAATCCATGCTTCAACCAGAGTTTGGGCCCGAGCAACAAAGTGGGTGAGATCGGTGGCCCCGCCAACATCAAGAGTCTGAAGATCAGTGATGATGTCATACAAGTGTTGTAGACTATCCTTCCCGGAATAGAGGGAATGAAGTTCATCCCACATCGCTTTGGCCGTTTCATGATACATAGTCATACGATGCAGTTCTCCATCAAGGGAGTTGATAAGCCAGGTATGAACACGACCGTCATTGCGCAACCAGTCGTCAGTAGAAGGAGCGGGAGCAGCTTGAGTCAAGTGATGTAGGAAGCCCTTGGACTGAAGGACACGGCGAACCGAGTGCACCCACTCCACAAAGCTCTTCTTCTCGGCTAACGAGATAGTCGTAATCCGCAGTTCATCATGAAGTTCAAGAGCAAGAGTCACGCGGTCAGCAGAGGAGGAAGTCGTCTGTCCGGTAGAGTCAAGAGAAGACCCCATGTCCACGCGGTTAGGAGGCTAGACTGGCGGCAAGAGGATCAGCGGCTAGAAAAGAAACAGCGCGGGTAGTCCAGGAGTAGGTCGGGCGGTTAGCAGTGAAACCGCGTGGAATGGGTGGCAATGGTCCGGCGGCAAGCACAGAAGAGGCCGCGACCAAGGAAACGGAGCGGGTAGACGGGGGAAGCCGCCTTGATTAGAGAGCTGGGAAAGCCGCACAGTCTCGGTGGCAAAACACCAGCGGCAAGAGAAGATGTCGCGACCAAAATGCAGAGCCCGCGGCGGGTATAGAAGCCGAAGTGGCTAACCAACGAAGAGGCCGCGCGAGAAGTCCGCACGGTCAGGGTGAGTACACCAACAGCAAGGGAAGATGTCGCGACCTAGATGTGGAGCTCGCAGCGGTTAAAGAGGCCGCAGACTGGTAGAAGGCCGCACTGTTCCGCGCGAGTAGAACAGGAGAGAAACCGCGCGGGTAAGGCACAGAGAGAAGCAATGCAACGGTTAGAGAGCTCGTTGCGGCTAGAGAGCTTGCGAGAACCACACGAGAAACCGCGCGAGAAAGGCAGTGTGGCGGGTTAGAGAAGCAAACGAGAGGTCGTGCGAGAAAGGCAGCAGGGAGAGAAACCGTGCGGGTAGAAAGAAAACCGCATGGATAGAGGGAGGAGGGAGAAGGCCCCACCTGTCAGAGAGTCCCATAAAAATAGGGGGGCCAAGAGGAGAAGAAGAAGTGGAATCCACGAGAGAGAGAGAGGGAGGAGAGGCTAGAAAAAACTTAACTGCGCGGGAAGCCGCGGTTAAAAAGAGAGTTAACCGCACGGGAAGCCGCAAGCGGGTAGAAACCAAGCCGCGCCCTACGCGAGAAGGGAAGGCCGGACGGTTAGACACAACCAGATAGCGCCCTGCACGGAAGATAAGGCCGGACGGTTAGCAGAATGCTAACCGCAAGGAGAGACCAATTCCATCTGATACCACGTGGAGAAAATCTCAAACTTGTATATACTTTCTCAATAATCAAATACAAGGTATGAATACATATTTATAGGAGGGAGAAAGTGAGAAGAGAACCCTATACATGATGTGGGACTAAAGAGAAGAAAACAAGAAAACTAAATAAACGGGCTCCAATATGGGCCTCTTTACATGGGCTTTTCCAACATGAATCAAAATAGATGTAGTACTAATACATCACAAAGACTCATTGCCTATTGAAGTCGCATGTTTTCAAAATACATGCAAGACAAAACAATTTATATATGATAAATATGTGTTGTTACAGCTGCAGTAGCCAAATGACATCAATATCTACACGGCAGTATCTTTATCATCAGAACATACTACAAAAGCATTCACATCACTCTAACTCAAGTAATACTCCCAGAGTAGCAACAATTTCTCTCTAAATTATTGGGGTATAGTTACACGACAAACCAAGGTCTCAAAACTTAACCATATATGTCCTTTATAAGTTTTACTCAAATGAAGATAACATATCCCCTGGTCAATTATTGCATATCTCATATCCATAACTCATTGCAAGTTTATGAAATGTGTAGAAAAGAGAAGGGAAATGGAAAGTGCAAGTTTTATTCATCCACATAGGGGCAATATATAGGAACTACAACATGACACCCAACACCGATAGGCGGTGTGAGACTAAACTCAACATATAAAAAATATTAACTCTAACACTCCCCCTCAAGCTGAAGGGGAAGCCTACAGCTTGAACACAACATTAAATAGAAGGTAAAAGAAGGAAGGCAGCGTGGGACAAAACAACAGTCACCGAGGCCCAACCGCGTGTCACCGGGGATACTTCAACCGGGCAAGAGCCACACGACGTTGGTCCGCAAACCGACCATGACAACGCTGGATACACTTGGAGCGGAAACAAGGTCAACCACGCAAGACCAAACCAACCCTACCAAATTCAGAGAAACCGACGAGGAGACACAAACAACATATGAAATCAACCTAGGGGCCATGTGTGACTAAGGCAGGAGTCGGGAAAGAAGCATCCGAGTCGCCATGATCACAAACACTCCCCCTCACGTGGAATACGTGCAAGAAGACATAGGATATACCTAGGGGCCATGTGTGACTAAGGCAGGAGTCGGGAAAGAAGCATCCGAGTCGCCGATATCACAAACACTCCCCCTCACGTGGAATACGTGCATGAAGGTATAAACTACGCCTAGAGGCCGTGACGTACACTCCCCCTCACGTAAATCACGTGCACGAAGGCAGAAATCGTAAAGAGACCACACTAACACACCACAACAACAAGCAAACTAAAAAAAAACAGCAACATTAAAGCCTAAACGGGGCCGGAGACGAAGTAGCACAGAGCAGAGCAACAACGGTCATAGGCCAGCCGTGCCGGAGAAGAAGAGAGCAGTGCGGCGGAGGGCATCCAGGCCGGAGAAGTAGAGAGCAGCAGCAAGAAGAGGGTGGCTGGGGCCGGGAAGCAGCAGCAGCAAAAAAAGCGCAGCCGGCAAGAAGAAGGCTGGGCCTGAGAAGCAACGGCAAAGCAGCATCCATGCCGGAGAAGAAGAGAGCGGCAGCAGCAGGCCGGAGAAGAAGCAGCCGGCAAGGAGTCACCTGGGCCGGAGAAGAAGCAGCCTGAGAACGGAGCAGCAACAGTAGCCGTGAGGAGAGGAAAGATGAGCCAAGAGCCGTCGACGAAGGCAAGGAGAACTGTCGGAGCAGGCGGGAACGTCGACGACGCCAGCGGAAGCTGCGCACGAAAGCATCAGCGGCGGTAGCAATCGGCGAAGTCAGCGGAAGCTGCGCACGAAAGCAGCGGCGGCGGTAGCAATCGGCGAAGTCGCACACAGGAGAGGAAGCAGTTGCTGTAACAGGAGATCTGAGGCGCTCCTGTCGACGGGATCAGAGATCGACTCCGTCGACAGGAGCGGGAGCGGCGGGCATAAGCCCTAGCAGCGCGCGGGAGGAATCGCGGGCCGGGTGGATCTAGTCGGGACGGGAGCGGGGGGGTTTTTTTTTTTGGTTCGGGACGGGAGCCGGGGGGGGGGGGGAAATGGAACTGCGAATAAAATTTTAGGTCTCAGAATATTTTGGCTCTGATACCATGTAGAAATTAGAAAGGAAATGAAAGGTGCAATCTTATGCTTCCACATAGGGGCAATATATAGGAACTACAACATGACACCCAACACCGATAGGCGGTGTGAGACTAAACTCAACATATAAAAAATATTAACTCTAACAAAATGAATATATGCATGACGCCACTATGACAAGGATTTTACAACAACTGAGAGCAACACATGCAAACTGTCTTTATTGAAAGCTTCAAAATTAACTGTTATTGTATAAAAATTGACTCTACATTCCTCAGTGGTCGGGATTGAAGCAATTACTAACACTAGTGGTTATGCATATGGTAGCAGGACGTTACAAAGGTAATAAGTCTATTTTAACTATTGGAATATGCCGTGAAAGGTGATACATGCCAAAATTATAAACCCATGATAATGGCTTCTTACACCTGCAACCATTGAGAGCAGCTACAGTGATATGGTCAGACATAATTATGAGCTTCATTACTAATCTACCAACATCTAATTGGAAAAATTACTAGCATAAACGAACAGAAACTAGAAATCTCACTGGTATAACAAAAACAAGAAATCATCAAAACAAATTATCACACAAGAGAAGAAATAAAACTTTTCAAATTTTAGCCAAGAGAAGAAGTTACAGAGGTGTCGGCACGGGAAGGCGAGAGCAGTCGAGTGGGAAGTAAAAGCCCAAAAAACCACAGCGAGGTAGAATGAACAAGCCTTCTATGAGTAGACTTCACATTTAATCAAAGATGCAAGCACCATTTTGATGGTGGCAACATTGTCAAGGCAACCCTGGACAATCCAACGCAAGCAAGCATAACTGAGTTTAAGTGAGATGTATTTGGAGATCAATCCAATACAGCACACCAGAGAAGATCCAATAGTAAAGTGCAACGATAGGAATATCTACAAGACATTTCAGAGCATCGCAACCAACTCCATTCGGTCATTTACAGAAAAGGAAAAATGGATCTAACTATTGGTTCAAATGCGAAAAAAGAAAACATTTCAACCAGACTAAGAAAGATAAATTGTGAGCTTACCCATTTTCAGAATTTTATATTAAATTGAACCTAATTAGGTTAGGTCTATAGTTGAACCCAGAAAAGGTTAGTTGTAATAAAACTACTATAAATAAGATGGCAATGCATCCTTAAGGGATGGAAATTAACCATAATTCTTCTAGAGTGATATTATAAGTAGTCCAATTATCATTATTTATAGTTCATCGCTATTTGCAACACAAAATAATTTATTTGCAATCCAATCTTTTATCAGCACCCTAATATATTAAAAAGATAGTAATGCAAAAGAGATGACTTTTTATCAGAGGAGGATTTTGGAGAGGAAGAACATGATTCAGGAAATATAGAAACATCATTGATTTCTATCAATAAGCTGGAACAAGGCCGACGCATAACTTCTTTGTTGAAAATAAATGATGATGGTGACACTAATGATAAGAATCATCTGAATGATGAGGACGACATTGAGAAAACAAAAAGTAGAGAAACTTCCTTCTCCCATTGAGATTGAAACCGACATGGAAAGAAATTCTGAAGAAACCTCTGCGGAAAAAGAATTAACTTGAAGCCAGATCCTGGGTTGGGATTGTTAATAGAATACACTGAAGATTCTAGTGATGATGAGCTTTCTTCTGTAAAAAAAATGGCTGTGCGAAGAAAAATAGCTTTGGAGATGTTCATTTTGGGAAAGATTTAGAAAAAAGCTGATGTGTACGATGATTCCCTAAAAGAATTAGTAGTGAGAAAAAAAACAGAAGAATCAGAAGCTCCAGATTTGAAAGAATAATTGGATGAGCTATGGGAGCACCAAGAGCTCATAAAGGTCGATCTTTTCCCTGCTGTATTTCGGCAGGCTAGCTTTCAGCAATCGAAAAGATGCGGTGGAAGAACGGATGATCTCGAGTGGAGGTTGACTCAAATGGTTAGCGCAATCGAAATGATGAGGTGGACGACTTCATCATGACAATGAGGTCAAGGGACAAGGGCTTGAGGATAGTAGGAGTCTATGGATGAACAGAAGATTCGAGAACAAGAGGCCGCGCGCGAGAACATGCAGAGATCGATGCTGGGGCTCGTTTTTTTTTGGTGTTGCCGAAGCATGGACTGAGGCTAAGAAATGAAGAGTTTAAGTGAAACTTTTATAATTTGGGGTATGAATATCCATAATTTGACTGCTTATAACATCACTCTTCTTCTATCTCTCTCTCACTTCAAAGCCTAATTCTTCTCTCTCTCTCTTCAAACCCTAATTCTTCAATCTCTCTCTCCTTACCCTCCCTCAGTTCACTCAAATCTATTAGAAACTACCATAAGGGCCCGTTCGTTTGCACGGTTTTCATATTTGGTTTTCGTTTTGCTTCAAAACGAAAAAATCAAGTGTTTTCGTTTTGGAGTAAAACGAAAACCTTTGTTTGTTTGTAGAATGTTTTTGAAGTCGGTTTTGAGGCAAAAATATAACACCGGGAAGAAGTTTTCCCCAGGGAACTAAAAGCTCTGCAGCGAAGAAGAAGAAGAAGTAGCAATAGCGTCGGGAGGGTGTTTTGTCGGTAGAAGCTCAGCTCCAGTTGCACGGGTTCCATTGCGTTGTCGTCGAGGGCCGACTGCAGATAACCGGGACAGTCGGCATCGTCCTTGTCCGTACCCACTGCAGGAGCAAGAGATGTCGTGAAGGTAAGCGAGAAAGAGATGCGTCAAATCTCTGTCGCCCGCACGCCGCCGCTAACAGAGCAAGAAATGTGTCAGCCATGGCGGAGGGGGACGAAGAGATGATGTCGGAGAAAGAAGAGATGATGGCGGAGGGGGACGAAGAAGTTGCAGCAGCTTCTGAGCAGCCATGGCGGAGGGGGACGAAGAAGTTTCTGCAACTGTTTTCTATTTTCAAAACCGAGCAAAACAGACCTCGGTAGGTCTGTTTTGGAGCTGGTGAAAGTTAGAAGGAATGAAAACCAGGCGTTTTCAATTCAAAACCAAAACCGTGCAAAACATGGCGAAACGAACACCTGTTTTTGAACCGCGAAAACTGAAAACCAAAACCAGTTGTGAAAACGGTGCAAACGAACGAACCCTAAGATCAAGGATAATTTAATCATGTCAAACATCCATTCTTTGCCACTTCGCAAACAGCTGAACACGACACAAAAGCTGGAGACATCTCGAGGAACTACCCCAAGGGAGGAATGGCCAAAGATCTGACCAAGATGGTCAAAAATCACAAAAGATATGTTTCTATGAAAAACAAATTCTAGAAAATTTTCAACTAAAGTCCCACAACGTTCACAAACACCAATCTAGTTCATAGGCAGTGCAGATAAAAGTACCCAAACCGAAATGCAACCCAATGATACATGAGAAACGAAAATTTTCCAGTAGCAAATTTCAGAACCATGGAGCTCTGATCACGGGGGAATTATAATTACCCTAAAAAACGTATTTGTAGATCTGCCATGCAAATTGCTTCAAATTAAACGAACAAGACGCACCATTTTCAGTCGGCTTGGCCTTCCCCGGGAGATAGATTTGATATAGTAGACGGAGCCGGAGAGAAAAGAGCGCACTCCAGCGATGCTACTTTCTTCGTCTTAAAATCGCTTTCCCGATCTGAACGAACCACGACGAATCAATAGAACGTCTACTAAGCACACACAATCCACCGGGACGTTTCAGTCGCCGTTCGCAACACCGCCTTCGTCGCCGCGCTTCCCCGTTACACGCTCGGCGCCTCCATACGCGCGCAGCCAGACCGTTATCGCGACCTCCCCTTTCAATAGACGCCGTTTGTCGCTGCAGCACTTTCACGATGGAGAACGAGGAACAAGATTGAAAAAAAGGGAACACTGACCTTCGACGCGGATGAGGAAGGAAGACTCTGGTTGTAGCGGGGAAGGGTACCGCTCTATTTGGGTAGCCGGTGCATCGGGTGGGGTGCAAACGTCCCTTTGGAATAGGATGGGGAGAGGTGGGGGTCCAAACGAAGAGGATCAGGGCCGTTCTCTCCTTGCTGTTGGTACAAACAGAACAAACGTTGCCGCCGACTGATTGTTTGCCCGCTGTCCGGCGGCATTTGCTCCAAACAGAGGCGGCGAAACGCCGAACCAAACGAAGCGGCAGACCCATCCGGCGTTTCCTCCGACGGTGATCGAACTGGGGGCGGGGAGTTGGGATCGAAACTGAGTGGTTTGCGGCGTTTTTCAGGGGGAGGCAGGGGGAAACGAAGCAAACACCACCGGAGGACATTTGCTTACCCCCGTCCGGCGGCGTATGCCCCAAACGGCCGGCGAAAATGTCGCGCCAAACGAATCCTTATTGGGATTATCATCTGATAAATTCAATATATTCATCTAAAATGCACTTTACATATGGCGTCTCATGACTGATTCTAGGTTTCCTCTCTCTTTCGGACACAAGGATTTTGCCTCAACATAACAACAACAAAACTCGGGTCTTTTATCATAATCTCACTATAGTGGGGTCAACTATATGGATCCTTTGTCGACATTGTGTTTTGTCTTTTGTCATAATCTCACTAATGTCTAAATACATCGTGTCTTTCCTTATAGTTTCATTGCAGATCTTTATTCGTCTACCTCTCCCTCGTTTAACATGTCTAGTGACTAGACTCTCACAATGCCTAACAGGAGCATCTAATGGTCTCCTTTGAACGTGGCTAAACCATCTTAGTCGAGCTTCTTGCAACTTCTCTGCAATTGGTGTTGCTCCTATCTTATTCCTGTAACCGGAGAAGAGGAGTGTTGTTCGCTTTTATCAGGATTATCATCTGATAAATCCAATACATTCATCTAAAATAGATCTGTCACGGTTATGGTTCTACTAAAACTGTGAACTGAACCGCTAAGATAACTGTACTTTAAATTAAAACCAAAACTTTATTTGGTTTGACAGGTTCCGGTTCTGATTTTGGTTCCAGAATAACTTTTAGAACAGTCTTATCAGCGGTTACAGTTCAACATGAACCAAAACCAAACATGTCACTAACGGTTCAGACCGGTTTTATGTGGTTCGGTCCGTTCCAATCGGTTCCAAGTAAAACAAAAACTTAATATGTCGAAATAAATGGAGGTAAAAAAAACGGAAGGGAAATGTACATCCGTTCAATTTTTTTTTCAAGATTTTCGAAGTCCAGGGCCCGGACGTAAGAATATTGCATTACGTCAATTTGAAACCGCACTGAATGGTTTGGTTGTCGAGCGACTTCATTGGTTGCAAAACAACATAGTTAGCAGTGTTGTTTTTGCAAACAGGTTTTGGCGGTGCAAGATCGACAAAACTATGTCGCACTGTTTTCTTCGAGAGCGCCTGATAATCCAATTATCATCAATGAGTGCAAATTACTTTGATTGTTTTCTGAAAAATGTATGAGTAAAATTTAAAATACATTATATAATAATATAAAAACCGAAACTGCACTGCAAAAACCGACTCAAAAACGCACCAATGTCAAACCACATCGCACGGTTTGAGTGTGGTGCGATTTTGTTCGAACCAAAATCGGCATATTTTAGTGTGATTGCGGTTTGGATCAAACCGCGCTAGTTCCACTCATAATAGTAAGCATGTAGATATTATAGGTAGATATAAAAAAATAATAATATTATTATTAATAATAAACGGGTTTCGGTTCGATTCTGCTTCGTTTCGGTTCTGATCGGTCTAAAAATCTTAGAAGCGCTGAGACTTGTATGTTGCGGCTGCGGTTCCGATCCGGATAAAAAAAATGAAAGAACCATATCCGAACCAATGTTGTTTACGGTTTCAAAATTCAAACCGGAAGCCGAATAATTCGTGAACGGTTTAGTTCAGTTTTTTGTGGTTCCGGTTCGGTTTACGATTTTTGATTTTAAGTGACAACTCTGTCTAAAATGCACTTTACATATGACACCTCATGACTGGGTCCAGGTTTCCTCTCTCTTCTGGACGCTAGAATTTTGCCTCAACGTAGCAACAAAAACACAAGTTTTTATCTCATTATAGTGGGGTAGGCTATATGGATCCTTTATCGCCATTGTGTCTTGTCCTTGTCATATTCTCACTAATGCCTAAGTACATCATGTTTTCCTTATAGTTTCATTTCAAGTCTTTATTGATCTACCCATCCCTCGTTTAACATGCCCTGTGACTAGACTCTCACAATGCCTAACAGGAGCATCTAACGGTCTCCTTTGTACATGTCCAAACCATCCTAGTCGAGCTTCTCACATCTTCTGTGAAATTGGTGTTATTCATGTCTTATCCCTGTAACCGGGGAAGAGGAGCACCGTTCACTTTTGTTGGGACTTTCATCTGATAAATCTAATACGTTCATCTAAAATGCACTTTACACACGACGTCTCACAACTAGTTCCAGGTTTCCCCTCTCTTTTGGACACAATAATTTCGCCTGAACATGTGGGACAATAATTATTCATATGACCTTTACTTTCAGAACTAGTGATTGCAAAAAAAATAAAGTAAAAAAAAAAAGAAGAAATGCACGATATGGGGTTTTGGTATTTTGCACCTTCGAATTATCCTACTTCGACACTTTGCATCCCAAATTTTTAAAATTGACATTTTGCACTCATGAATTATAGATGTTTGACACTTTGCACACAAGGCTAAAATTTTAGAATTATTTAGCTCCGGGTACTACCCAAAATGCTCATTTTGGCACTTTGAAAATAGCCAAAATAAGATGGTATGGAGTGCAGAGTGCAAAAGTGAGAATTTTGGGTTGTGCTCGGATCTAAATAACCTGAAAATTGCAGCTTGGGATGCAAAATGTGACAAATCTGTAATTCGGGTGGGGGGGGGTGCATAGTGACAATTTTACAAATTCAGTATGAAAGTGTCATTCTCCCGCATGCATATGGGTACCAACATGCGAGTCTACCACCTTTAGAATGTAGGCCTCATTTGACGCGACGGGAGGAGACGACCATCGTTCGGAGTTGGAGGGGGAGGCGGGGGGTTCAAAATGAAGTGTTTTGCTCCATCTCCTTCTGGTTCGACGTCTCTAGGTTTCGCTCTCGCCAATCTCTGCCTGCGCCCCTCCAGTCGACCTCGAAGTCCCTTGTCTGTGGTCGACCTTTCTGGCGCCCGTCAACCTGGAAGCGTGCCGTCTCCATCCCATCTTCTGTCTAAGCTTTTGTCTTCTATCTTCAGGTATTGTTCAATTACATGTTATTAGTTAATTAATTATTTACCAATTAATGGATGAAAGTTCACCATGGATAGGACTTGCAACACGCATATTGATGATATTCAGCAATCAGATCAAATCCAGGTCCCAGTAGCAATACGAGAAGGGGATAAAGTCAAACATAAACATAATTGTTTGTCCAAACATCTTTGTGTCTAGCAATGGAAGACATACGTTTAACAGTCAAATTAATCATGTTTGATCCAAACACAGAGTTCAGCAAATGAACAAATAAAAAAGATAAATAAATTTTTCAATAAAAATTTGACACAGTTAGGGGTGCAAAAAGAATTTGACATATTTCGACATGCAAATAGCCAAAATAAGTTAGTTCACGATGCAAAGTGTCAAAATTGAAATCTTGGACGGCGAAGGACCTGAATACTCTTGAAATTTCAGATCTCGAATGCAAAGTGTCAAAAATTAAAATATTTGGGATGCAAACTGCATATTTTAAACTTTAAACTTTGCACCCCCAAATATCCCCTAATTTGGAGAAAAATTAGGTGGGTACTCTCACCTAAAAATAGGTGCTCAGTTAAATAATGACTGCTGATCTGATATCCTACAGCTCATATGATATTAAATATTGACCGTTGATCAGTATTTCGATCAATCATATTATTTTTGTAGGAAATCAACAGTCAATATTTAATATTTCACATATTTTTAGGTGAGAATAACCACCTAAATTTTTTTCCTAATTTTTGGGTGCAAAGTGCCAATACCACGTAATTTGGGGACTCGGGGGGAGTAAAGTGCCCTCGCTGCACTTTACAGTAAAGTGCACTCGCTGCACTTTATGGTAAAGTGCGAGCATCCAATGGCTAGCATTAAATGTCCGCACACATCTCAAAGCAAGCTGAGATATATTTGTTTTGTTATGTGTGTGGGCATCAACGCAAGCAGTTGGATGCCCGTACTTTACTGTAAAATGCAGTGGTGCACTTTACCTCCCCGGATCCGTAATTTGGCGTGCAAGTGCCAATACCCTGGATACTTCGCTCCAGGATCCTCTCCATTTCTGATGAAATGGAGGGGATCCATTTCACGGACAAGATCCTTTTCTTTTTGATCCAACAGGTTCTCTTTTACCTATCCTTTTATATTTTTTTTTATTCAGAAAATTTTTGTCCACTAGATCTTTTTTGGACAGATTTTGTCCATTAGATATGAAATGGATCCCCTCCATTTCATTTGAAATGGAGAGGATCCGGATCCGGATACTTCACCCTTTTTCTGCCGAAATTGTCGGAACTCTCTCGCTTCGTTCTCGTCTTTTGTCGCATTTTCTTCGCACAACCGAGCGCGCTGTTGCTAGGGTTCAACTTTCTACTGCCAAAGATTCTTACTCCGACGAAATACGGATGTCTACTCTACTGTTCGCCACTCTATTCTCCATCATCATTTTCTTACCGGCTCTCAGATTTTCATATAGTAGGCTTACATGTACCAATTTGATGTATGTTACTCTCTTTTGCACCAATTTGATATAGTAGGCTTCAACTGATTTCATATTTTTTTATTTTTACTTTAGTCCTTACATGTACCAATTTGATGTATGTTACTCTCTTTTGCATCAATTACTTAGTGCATCAGAATTGTTAATAGATAGGGAAGTAGTACTTAGTAGCATGGATCATCTATGTACTTGCTATATTTTTGGGATTAAATAGTACATACTTAAATGTATTTGCATGGATCATCTATGTAATTGGTAGTGATCACTCAAATGTAATTGCATAAAATTAAATTAACAGAAAGGAAGCGGAGATTATACTGCTGTAATTTTTGAAGGTGGAGCGGATCAAGGGGTAGAGAAGGATTTTGGGGGTTAGATTGATTTGGGTTGACTGGAAGGGGAGTAGAAAACATGTTGTGGTTTGGACGAGAGTGACACAAATTGGAGGAACAGAAAGGGTACGGCAGGGGCTATACAGCTCGGGAAAGGTGGTCTGGAGGGTCTTGCAGAGGAGACAAAGGCTAAACCAGACAAAAAACGGCAGTAAAAAAGATGGCTTCCCACTATCCAAACAGACAACAACAACACAACACTCAAGCCTTTATCCCACTATAGTGGGGTCGGCTATATGGATCCTTTGTCGCCATTGTGCTCTATCTTTTGTCATAATCTCATTGATGCCTAAGTAATTTTTGAATAAGTTTACATTCAAAGATTTATTTAATTTCATGTGTAGTTTTATGCAATTGTTTGAGTGTTTTTTCTCGAAGGAGAGTCTTGGTGCACCGGTTAAGGTGTCGTCGGGTGACCTTGAGGTCACGGGTGTGGATGCAGGCAAAGGGGAATGTGGTGTGTCAGTAGGAGTGAGAGAGGGTGGACTAGTTGTAACGACCCGATTGTCCGCCACAATTAACAATATCATAAACATCTGCATTTCGAAATCTTGTACAACGGAAGATGTACATATGCATTTCATAACGAGTAAGGATCATAAACATCAGTTACATAAGATTCTATATACCAGTACAGAAAGAAAATAAAGCAGTAAATGCTACCTGAGCTCTAATGACGACCGGTCGCTTTCTTTCCGGTAAAGCATACATTAAAAAAAGAAATTCTCACCGTGACTCGTTCCTTTTCTTTGCCCCGTCTCGAATAGACGTCGCGTCGACTCGGAGATGCCATCCTTCACAATATCTGTACATATATAAGGCAACAATATTTATGTCATGAGGTTGCATCCCACACAGCGACCCAACGCATTCAAGCTCACACAAACAGTCCAAAACCAGCCCACAAATACAGTCCAAACAGCCCACATATACAATCCAAAACCAGCCCACAGATACAGTCCAAAATCAGCCCACATATACAGTCCAAAACCAGCCCACATATACAGTCCAAAACCCATAAAAACAGCCCACGAACACAGTCCAAACAGCCCCTAACATAGTCCAAGCAGCCCACACAAACAGTCCACAAACAGCCGGCTAACAAGTGCAAAACAAACTAGGGTACAACCGGCCTATAGTCCAGCCCAGCTGCCATCCCAAAAACAGCAGCCATCACAACACAGCCACATAAACATAGAAAATAAACTACCCAGCCGACCAACAGTTCAGAACAAAAATACCTAGGGCACAACTCCAAAAACAGCAGCCCTCAAGAGGACAACCGGCCACAAAATACTGAAATCCAGCCTTAAGTAAAAGAAAAGCATGAAAGGAAGCAAGTACCTAGTCCAAAGAAACTTGAAAGGTCTCCCACCAAATTCAAGAAAGCTCCAACCGTCCCAAAGTAAGCTAAAGAAGAAGCGTTTAGAGCTCATACACATAGAAGAGAAGGAAGAAGCAGAAGATTTCACCATACCAGGCGACGGGAAGGAGAAACCACCCAAACCCTAGCTATCGGGTTTCGCCGGCTGCGGAGACAATGCGCGAATGCCGCATAGGAGCAAGGATCGAAATGGCATAAGAAATAGCATAAGATTCTATATACCCAGCCAACAAATAGCACCAACCAGCCAACCCAGCCAACAAATAGCACCAAATATAACATTACCACATAAAATTAAACCCGCAGCACTAGCAAATCAAGCCCACCTTTAAATTTACTGTAGGAAATCCGGGGTGCCGAGAAGCAGAAATCCGAATATCGAATAACAAACACAGAACAAAAACAGAGCAGTCACAAACACAAGATGTTACAGAGGTTCACCCAAAACCGGGCTACGTCCTCTCTCCCCTTCTTCTTCCTTCTTGTATTCACCAAAAAGAAACAGATTACAAAAGGTTGCAAGGATCAAATCCGATCCTACCTCTTCTCCTCTCTTCTGGACAAGAAACACCAAAGAAGAATACCTTCTGGATCGATCTCAACGAGATACCTCGTATCGCCTCCAAAAGAATCCGCCGCCACAGACTGCAATGAATCCGTATCCCTAAATCGGGAAAATAACAACGTATATAAACGTCTGCCGGCAACCACGATCGTCGACCAAGCAAGACCGGTCGACGATCGTCGATCGTCGACCCAAAAGGCCGGTCGACGATCGCGACCCCGATCGTCGACCCAAAAGGCCGGTCGACGATCGTCGATCAACGAGATAGCCCCCGGACCCCCGCTGTCGTGGGTCCCAGAGATGTCGAGGGGGGATCACACTTCGATTCCTCTAAGCTCACGTGGGCGAACCCGGTGTGAGAAACAAGAGGACCGGAAGTGTTCCACAACCCCAACATTTACAACATATATATATACAGCTAAATAAGTCCTGCGACAATATTCTGTGCCGTCCACATTCTCAAAGCAACAAAACAAAATGTTACAACGATAATAAGTAACGCTCAATACATAGCATAGCAGATTCAAAAGAAGAACTCGCACGACGCCGAATCATAGCTCAGGGCGACGCCGATTCAATATTGCTTACCTCTCTTTTCCTCATCGGGGACGTTACCTGTAATGAATTAATTTTCGTTACACATGATCATATAAGTGATTATTTGTTGCAACATAACATAATAGGACATACAAAAAAGATGTGCGTCACAATTCTCCCCTCCTTAAAATATTTTCGTCCCCGAAAATCATTTTTCCATATTATCAAACAGTACAGGAAAAAGATTTCGCATAGCATCTTCACGTTCCCACGTCGCTTCGTGCCTAGGGTGACCCTTCCACCAAACTGGCACAAACGTCACGTCTCGATTTCTTAACTGTTTGCTCTGCCGATCTATAATCTGATATGGTTCCGTCGGGCTAGTGAGGTCGGGTTCAATTTGTATATCTGCGGTTGCAACAATCGTTTCAGGGTCACGAACATACTTCCGTAATGCTGACACATGAAATACATGATGCAACCTTTGCAACTCTGTTGGTAGCTCCAAGCGGTAGGTCACATCACCGACCCGCTCAACGACTGAAAAAGGTCCGACATAACGCGGACTTAATTTCCCAAGTCGTCAGAAACGTGTAACTCCTTTGAACGGTCTGATTTTCAAACATACCTGGTCACCGACTTGAAATTGCACAAGACGATGACGGGCATTATAATATTTTTGTTGCCGATCTTGCGCTACCTTCATTCATTGTTGGATCAACTTTACTTTTTCATGCCATTTATCAATTTTCTCCCGGTTATACAGTGTTCGCTCCCCCTCGTCAGCCCAACTTAATGGTGTTCGACAACGTCGGCCATACAATGCTTCAAAGGGTGCCATCTGGATAGACGATTGGTAGCTGTTATTATAAGCAAACTCTACCAAGGTCAGATACTTTTTCCAGGAGCCTTTTAAATCCAAGACCACCATACGCAGTAAATCTTCTAAGAATTGTATTGTTCGCTCTGACTGTCCATCTGTTTGGGGATGTAATGTTGTGCTGAATAATAACTTTGTTCCCAAACGTTTGTGAATATATCTCCAGTTTCCCGACGTGAATCGACCGTCGCGGTCAGAAACAATGGAGCGTGGAATCCCATGCAATTTTACAATAACATCTATGTACAGATCATTTAACTTTTCAGGTGGTCCTTCCTGTCGCACGGGAATAAAATATGCGCTCTTTGTTAAGCGATCAATAATGACCCAAATACCATCATGTCCCAATTTGCTGTGAGGAAGACCGAAAACAAAATCCATCGCAATGTCTTCCCACTTCCATTCTGGTATGGGTAAAGAATGCAAATATCCTCCAGGTTTCTGGTGTTCTGCTTTCACCAGCTGACACGTGTGGTAAGACGCAATATACGCTATTATGTCCTTTTTCATACCAGGCCACCAGAAATCCTCCTTCAGGTCATGATGCATCTTTGTTCGTCCAGGGTGAATTGAATACGGTGTGTTATGTCCCTCATATAGAATATCTTTTCGTATGTTGTTCACATTCGGGACACACAATCGCCCGTTCATAAGTAATAGTCCATTCTGTTCTGTAAACTCACCAGTTTCTCATTTCTTTACTTTCTTTTGCAATTCAGCGAGAAACGGATCCTTTGGCAAAGCTGCTTTAATCCTATCTTTCAATGTATATCTGATTTGTAATTGAGACAACTGGGCTCGCTTGCTTTCCGATGTAACGAGCGGAGTGATTTGCATCTTTTCCAACTCATACACCAATTGTGCTTCATAACCAGACAAAACAGATAATCCAACTGTGTTCTTGCGGCTTAAGGCATCAGCAACTACATTTGCTTTGCCAGGGTGGTACTGCATATCGACATCGTAGTCTTTGATAAATTCTAACCAACGACGCTGTCGAAGGTTCAAATCCTTCTGAGAATATATATATTTTAGATTTTTGTGATCCGTAAATACTTCGCAGCGTACGCCATATAAATAATGTCGCCAAATCTTTAGGGCAAAAATCACGGCAGCCAGTTCGAAATCATGAACTGGGTAATTTTTCTCAGCATCTTTCAACTGTCGGGAAGCATATGCAATTACTTTTCCGTGCTGCATCAATACACAACCCAAGCCCTTGTACGAAGCATCACTATTCTGAAACCCTTCCGTACCTGACGGCATAGTTAAAATCGGCGCTGTAGTCAGTTTTTCTTTTAAAATGTCAAATGCAATCTGACAGTCCTTTGACCAAGAAAATGACATATTCTTCCTGGTTAGCTGGGTCAACGGTAAAGAGATTCTTGAAAAGTTCTTTACAAACCGTCGATAGTATCCTGCCAAACCCAGGAAACTCCGTACTTCCGTCACTGTTGTTGGTTGCGGCCAACTGAGGATAGATTCAATCTTTGCGGGGTCTAATGACAAACCCTGTTCCGTTATCACGTGTCCGAGAAAGGACACTTCTCTCAACCAAAATTCACATTTCGAAAATTTGGCATACAGTTGATGTTCTTTCAATGTTTGCAAGGCCAATCGCAAATGCCAAACATGTGCTTTGTCTGACGGGGAATAAATCAGGATATCGTCAATGAACACAATCACGAATTGGTCCAGATAATCTTTAAAGACCCGGTTCATCAGATCCATAAATGCTGCTGGTGCATTGGTTAGCCCAAACGGCATAACCATAAACTCATAATGACCATATCTGGTACTGAAAGCAGTTTTGAAAATATCTTTTTCTTTTATCCTTAGTTGGTGATAAACAGATCGCAAATCCAACTTAGAGAACACTCTAGCATTAACAAGTTGGTCGAATAAATCCTCGATACGAGGAAGAGGATATTTATTCTTCACAGTCAACTTATTGAGTTCACGATAATCAACGCACAGGCGTAACGTTTCTTCTTTCTTCTTTACAAACAATACGGGGGCACCCCATGGAGAGGAACTTGGGCGAATGAAATTTTTATCAATCAAATTTTGTAGCTGCACTTTCAATTCTGCCAATTCCTTTGGCGTCATACGATATGGTGACTTTGCCACCGGTCTAGCCCCTTGCTCGAGGTTAATTTCAAATTCAATTTCTCTCTTTGGCGGGAGTTCAACCAACTCTTCCAGAAATAACTCTTGAAATTCACTTACGACTGGAATTGTCGTAATGTCCTTCTCTTCTGGAGGTACTTTCACCATTGCCAGAATAGCTTGACCGTCTTTCCGGAGTTGTGAAAGCGCTTTCATTGCAGAAATTAACATTTTTGACACTTCACCTAATCCTCGATACGTAATTCTGCTTTGATCTGCACACTTGACCGATACTTCTTTAGTCTTACAGTCAATCACTGCCTCCTGTTGGGTTAACCAGTCCATGCCCAGAATAATATCGAACTCGGTCAAGGGAAGAACCACTAAGTCCGTTGTAAATGACTTATCATTTAGGGAAAACGTAATGATTACTCGTTGTTGTGCAGTAAGTATCTGATTATTTGGTAACGTAACGTGCAAAACCTCTTGGACCCGATAGGGTTTTGCCGCAAGTGCATTCAATATTGTGGTAGAAATAAAGGAATGGCTTGCTCCCGTATCAAATAACACTTTAACTAAATAGTTACCGATAGGGATAATACCTGTCACAACGGTGTCATCCGCCTTTGCCTCTTGCTGATTCAGATTGAATACCCGCGGCTGCACTCGGCGTTCTTGTCCTTGATGTTCTTCTATATATGCTCTTGCTGGCACTGAAGTAGAAGCTGAGGCTGCGTACTCACCTCCCGTAGTACGACCCATCAGATACAATCTCTGGCCCTGTGGCACTGGAAACTGCTGTGCTGCTCTTTGTCCTTCTCGGTTCCGAGGGCACTCCCTCTGTCGATGCCCAGGCTGACGGCACAAATAGCAGACATTGCTTCCCACTAAACACTGCCCCTTGTGGCTTTTGCCACACTTGCCACATCGTTGCTCAACTGTCGGTGCACTGCTACTGCTTTCAATGGGACGAGACCGCTTTCCTGAATCACTTGACTTCCCTGATGTGCTCATCTTGCTCGAGGACTCCTTACTCGAAGACGACCACGTCAATCTTTTCTTTGCAAAGTCTCTTCGCTTTTGGGTTTTCTCCGCATCGATTTCCATCAAACGGGCTTTCTTCACCAAAGCCCCATAGTCTATGATCTCCATCGGTATCAGAATCGAACGAATACTATCTCGCAGCCCTTCCTGGAAGCGTCGGCATCTTTCTTTCTCATTAGGCACAAAGGCCTCTGCATAAAATGCTAAATTGGCGAACTCTGTTTCGTAGTCCAAGACTGATCGAGGACCCTGCACCAAACGCAAAAACTTATCATGTAACAACTTCTTTTCTGATTCCGGGACGAACCAGTTAGTAAACGCTTGAATAAAAGTGGCCCACGGAATACTTGCTTGTGTGCGGCCCGCCAACCTGCCACGCACACTCTGCCACCACCGCTTCGCTTCTCCTTCTAATAAAAACGTAACCAAACCCACTTTTCGTTCGTCTGGGCAAAGCATGACTTCCAGTATCGTCTCAATGCGTGAGATCCAATCCTTTGTTTCGAAGGGCGATAACCCTCCCCGAAACACTGGTGGCTTCAATTCCAGGAATTGTTTTAAATCGACATCCAACTGCCTCTGCTGTGATGGTCCTGCCACTTCCGGTGCTGGTGGAGGGGGCACATCTCTAACCATTTTAATAGCCTCTGCCAGCATCCGCGTCAGATCCATTAATTGTGGTGGTGTCTGTGAGGGTATCATTTATGGTAGCTCTTGCTGGGCCTGCCCCGATGCACTGCCCTCAGACATTACCTCTTGGTCTTCCTGCGCATCCATCGAAATCACACTTAGATGGATTTACCGACAAGCATACATACTCGTTATGGCCAGGGTGTAATTGAAAACCTGGCTCTGATACCATTAAATTGTAACGGCCCGATTGTCCGCCACAATTAACAATATCATAAACATCTGCATTTCGAAATCTTGTACAGCGGAAGATGTACATATGCATTTCATAACGAGTAAAGATCATAAACATCAGTTACATAATATTCTATATACCAGTACAGAAAGAAAATAAAGCAGTAAATGCTACCTGAGCTCTAATGACGATCGGTCGCTGTCTTTCCGGTTCCTAAAAATTTAGAGAATACAACCGTTAGTCTTGGATAAGACTAAGTGAAAATTTACCTTTTTAATCTACTGTACAGTAAAAGTTTTATAATACGAAGTAAGTACTGTTGTAATTCAATAAGATAATATAGAACAGTTCATTTTAGTCGTGAATTTGTCTTGCAGTCAAATCAATAGGAATAACTAACAATAGTGTTTCAGTAAGGCTAAAACAAATCATCAACAATTGCATTTCTTAACAAGTAAGGATCATAAACATCAGTTACATAATATTCTATATACCAGTACAGAAAGAAAATAAAGCAGTAAATGCTACCTGAGCTCTAATGACGACCGGTTGCTGTCTTTTCGGTTCCTAAAAATTTAGAGAATACAACCGTTAGTCTTGGATAAGACTAAGTGAAAATTTACCTTTTTAATCTGCTGTACAGTAAAAGTTTATAATACGAAGTAAGTACTGTTGTAATTCAATAAGCTAATATAGAACAGTTCATTTTAGTCGTGAATTTGTCTTGCAGACAAATCAATAGAAATAACTACCAATAGTGTTTCAGTAAGGCTAAAACAAATCATCAACAATAAACAATAAACATCTGTTACAGTTAAGCTATACGACAATATTCATTAAGTTTGTATTTCTTTTTATAAAAGCACTATTAAAGGTAATTCAATAAATTTTATATCCGTCTCAGTCTTCCGTATTTCAGTCTTTGGGCCCGACCCCTTTGGGGTCATCAGTCTTCAGACCAGTACGTACAACACGCGTTTATGCCTTTCGGCTCGACTGGCCTGGTACTTCAGTACACAACATCAGTATTTTTCATTTTATATTACCCTCAATAGTTCCATGTGTCGACACATTATATGTAGGATGAGTTCTTTATGTTAATTAGTCCCCTCAGAATATTTTCTTGCTTGATTGCCTCTAAATGAGGCCATTCATAGCATTCGCAACATATAGAGTGATGGTATAAAGCAGTTTCATGATAGCAGTTAAATATTTTGGTAAAGCATACATTAAAAAAAGAAATTCTCACCGTGACTCGTTCCTTTTCTTTGCCCCGTCTCGAATAGACGTCGCGTCGACTCGGAGATGTCATCCTTCACAATATCTGTACATATATAAGGCAACAATATTTATGTCATGAGGTTGCATCCCACACAGCGACCCAACGCATTCAAATCCACACAAACAGTCCAAAACCAGCCCACAAATACAGTCCAAACAGCCCACATATACAATCCAAAACCAACCCACAGATACAGTCCAAAATCAGCCCACATATACAGTCCAAAATCAGCCCACATATACAGTCCAAAACCCATAAAAACAGCCCACAAACACAGTCCAAACAGCCCCTAACACAGTCCAAGCAGCCCACACAAACAGTCCACAAACAGTCGGCTAACAAGTGCAAAACAAACTAGGGTACAACCGGCCTATAGTCCAGCCCAGCTGCCATCCCAAAACCAGCAGCCATCACAACACAGCCATATAAACATAGAAAATAAACTACCCAGCCGACCAACAGTTCAGAACAAAAATACCTAGGGCACAACTCCAAAAACAGCAGCCCTCAAGAGGACAACCAGCCACAAAATACTGAAATCCAGCCTTAAGTAAAAGAAAAGCATGAAAGGAAGCAAGTACCTAGTCCAAAGAAACTTGAAAGGTCTCCCACCAAAGCCAAGAAAGCTCCAACCGTCCCAAAGTAAGCTAAAGAAGAGGCGTTTAGAGCTCATACACATAGAAGAGAAGGAAGAAGCAGAAGTGTTGAAGTATTAGACCGGGCGGCTTAGCGGTCTGATCCAGCGGTTTGTTGACCGAGCGGCTTAGCGGTCTGATCCAGCGGTTTGTAAACCGGGCGGTCTATCGGTCTACCTCTGCGGCCTCAACCTATCCTGCTGGAGTTGCCGAGCGGTTAACCCATCTGTCTAACCGCGCGGCCTGTGCGGTCTCCATTATTCTAGCCGCTCAATACTGTAAATGTTTAGTCTCACATTGTTTGTATACTCTCTTCTTATCTCCTCCATTCTATATAAGGGAGGTCATACCTTTGTAAATGATATCTTTTTTGGATAATAAAATTCAATTATTCAAAAGTTTATTCGCTTGTTCTCTACTTTTTGCTTCTTTCCGCTACTTTCTAACATGGTATCAGAGCACACAGTCATTTCCTCCTGATTCTGTGCGCTCTCTGTTGTTCGCGGCTTGTCTTCCGCGTTCTGCGACTTGTTTCGCGGCTTGCCTTCTCTTCTGTCCGCGCGGCTTGTTTCTATCCGCGCGGCTTGTGTCTGTTCGCTGCCCTGTTCGCGCGGCTTGCTTCTTCTTGGTTCTTGGTTCTCTTCTCCTACTGCTCTTTGTCGCAGCGACCTGTTTCTTGTCGCCGCACTCCGTGTTCTTTCCTGCCGCTCCGACTTCCTAGTCGTTGCGATTTGTCCGCGTGTGTTGTCTCTTTACTCGCGGTTTGCTACTGTGATCTGCCTGACCGTGCGGGTTGTTCCTTTCTCACCCGCATCTTGGTCGCGGTCACCTGCTCTTCTCCTATCTTCTGTTCGCTCGGCCTTCTCAGTCCGCGCGACCTCTTCCCCGCTGTGCCTTTTGCCCGCTCTCTAGCAGCTGCTGTGATCTGCCTGACCGTGCGGGTTGTACCTTTCTTACCCGCATCTTGGTCGCGGTCACCTGCTCTTCTCCTCTCTTCTGTTCGCTCGGCCTTTTCAGTCCGCGCGACCTCTTCCCCGCTGTGCCTTTGACCTCTTTCTAGCTGCTGCTGTTCGCGCGGCTTCTTTTTGTTTCCTAACCGCTCCTATTCGCGCGGCTTCTTCTGCTTGCCGGGTTCCATGACTACCTCCGGTCTCACCACTACTCCTGCAGCTCCTTCTCCTCCTCCTCCTTCGGGCAACCTTGGCACCCTTTCCAAGCTTGTTGGCTCCAACTATCCCGATTGGAGCGTTTCTTTCACCTTTCTCCTTCGTTCTCAACGCAAGCGTCATCACCTCACCGATGACCCTCCTCCTCGCACCTCTCCTGAGTTTGATGACTGGGATGCGAGTGATGCTCTTGTTCGTACCTGGCTGGCCAACAGCCTCTCTGATGAGTGCCTTCCCGTCATTCGCCATGATGAGACGGTCAAGGCCGCCTGGCTTCACCTCGCTGCTCTCTATTCTAAGGGGGGCCAGATGTCCCGCATTTATACTCTCTATGCGGACCTCTTCGCCCGCCCTTCCATGTCACCGGCTGCGGCTTATCAGCAGGTTCAGGCTCTTGGTGCTGAAATCCTCCAGAATCGCCCCTTCTCCGCGGACTTGGCCGAACAGCACAAACACTTCCAGGAACTCCTGGTTGTTTGTTATCTTCTTCGTCTTCCTGACTCTTATGATATGATCCGCCAGCAGATCTTGGGTGAGGCGGAATCTCCTACTTTGGATGCCACTGCGGCTCGCATTGCCGCTGTTACTTCGCTCCTCCAGCGGCCTCTGTTGGCCTCCCCCCCTTCCCCGGACTCCTTTGCTCACCAAGCTCAGAGGGGGGCCCTATTGGCCGTGGCTCCTCTGGCGGACGGGGTTCCTCCCGGTTTCTCTGCTCTCACTGTGGTCGTACTGGCCATACTGTTGACCGCTGCTGGCAGAAACATCCTCGTCTTCGCCCTTCCGGTGATGCTCCTTCTTCGGCCTCCGCCTCTTCTAGGCCGTCTGCCTCTGTGGCCACGACGTCAGGTAGTGCCCACGTCGTTACCCAAGGTAAATGACTGATTGACTCCGGTGCCACCAATCATATGACGGGCAACCCTCATTGCTTCTCCCGTCTTGAGACCCATGACCGCTTACCCCCAGTTCGTGTGGCGGATGGTTCCCCGTCCCCGGTTCATGGGACGGGCATGGTTCAACTCACTCCATCGCTTTGCTTGGAGGATACCCTCTATGTCCCGAAGTTCCCGTGCAATTTGTTATCCGTTACTACTTTATGCCGGCAACTTCAGTGCTCCGTCTTATTCACTCCTACTACTTGTTCTTTTCAGGACCCGAGGACCCAGCGGACGATTGCTACTGGGACTGAGAGCGGCGGCCTCTACTTCCTCGACGATGTTTCCGCTCTCTCTGCCTATTCCTCCTCCACCGATCTCCTTCAGTGGCATCTTCGTCTTGGACATCCTCCTCCTCGGCTTATTCATCAGCTTCTGCCCCACTTACCTCCTACCAGTTCTCCGCTCAACTGTGATGCGTGTCAGCTTGGCAAACATCATCGCTCCTCCTTCCCTCTGAAGCAAGGCCGTGGCTCCTCTCGCATTTTTGATCTTATTCATTCTGATGTATGGGGTCCTGCTCCTACCCTCACAGTTGGTCGGGGCAGTTCCTATTTTGTCACTTTTATCGATGATTTTACTCGATGTACCTGGGTGTATCTATTAAAAGATCGTTCTGAACTATTTTTTGTTTGACAATCATTTTACTTTGTGATTAAGACTCAATTTGATATTTCTATTAAAGTCTTACGTTCTGATAATGCCAAGGAGTATCTCACTCATGAGTTCTCCGCGTTCTTTCACAAACATGGTCTCCTTCATCAAACGACTTGTGTTTACACCTCCCAGCAGAATGGGGTGGCGGAGCGTAAAAACCGTCACCTGCTTGATGTTGCGCGTACTCTCATGACGCAGATGCACGTCCCTCGCTCCTACTGGGGCTACGCTGTGCTCCTCGCCTGCCATCTCATCAATCGCCTTCCCTCCACGGTTCTCCACGGCCAGACTCCCTTCTCCCTTCTCTACCCCCACCAGGAACCTTTTCCTCTTCCTCTCCGTGTCTTTGGCTGTACGGCCTTTGTTCACGCTCCCTCCGCTACCCGCGACAAGCTTTCCCCCCGTTCCACCAAGTGTGTCTTTTTGGGGTACTCTACCACTCAAAAAGGCTATTGCTGCTTTGACCCCCTCCTCCGCAAGCAGTTTGTCTCCGCCGATGTGACTTTTTTCGAAAATGCTTCCTATTTCTCTCCTCCCGCTTCTCTTCCTTCTCTTCCTTCGGATATCTCCGTTCCTTCCACACCTCTCCACGTTTTCCCACCTTCGTCTCCTCCTCCACCCACTCCTTCCCAGTCCGTCTCTCCACCCACCCCTCCACCATCCTCTTCGCTGCCGTCTCTCTCTAGTCCCGGGCCAGCCTTCTCCGCCACGGACGCTCCGGTCGCTGACGCTCCCGTCGCCGACGCTCCCGTCGCCGACGCTCCCGTTGACCTGGATGTTCCCATTGCCCTTCGCAAAGGGGTGCGGGCGTGTACTCAACACCCGCTCACGGCTGTTGTTTCCTATGATCAACTTTCTCCTTCTCGCAGGTGTTTTGCCTTGGCTATCTCTGCTACTTCTACTCCCCATACCTACCAGGAGGCTCTCGCTCTCCCTCATTGGAAGTCTGCCATGGATGAGGAGATGGCTACTCTTACTGAACGGGGTACCTGGACCCTGGTTCCTCCTCCCGTGGGCACTGATGTGGTTGGCTGTCGCTGGGTCTTCGTTGTGAAGTTTCGCCCCGACGGCACTGTGGATCGCTACAAAGCCCGGCTGGTGGCCAAAGGCTTTACTCAGACTTATGGCGTTGATTATTTTGATACCTTCTCTCCAGTTGCTCGCCTCAGCACCATCCGGGTTCTCTTTTCTGTGGTTGTTAACCGGGCTTGGGCTATTTCCCAGCTTGATGTGAAGAATGCCTTTCTCTATGACGATCTTCAGGAGGACGTCTATATGGAGCAACCTCCTGGGTATGTTGCTCAGGGGGAGACACGTGTCTGTCATTTGAAGAAGGCCATTTATGGCCTAAAGCAGAGCCCTCGGGCATGGTTCGACAAATTCAGTGGTATTGTGGCTACCATCGGCTTTCAAAGGAGTTCGGCCGATCACTCCTTATTCATTCGTAAAACGGCCTCGGGACTGGTGGTTTTGGCTGTATATGTGGATGATATTCTCCTTACTGGCGATGACCGAGATGGGGTGGACTTGACGAAGAAGCACCTCCGTCAGCACTTGGTCACGAAGGATATGGGCTCCCCAAAATACTTTTTGGGGATAGAAATCTCTCGGAAACTTGACTCCTTGGTTCTCTCTCAACGGAAGTATGCACTTGATCTTCTACGAGAAGCAGGATTGACAGGTGCCAAACCAGCTCGTTTTCCCATGGCTGTTGGAGAAGACAAAACGTGGACGGATGATTCGCCTCTTCTATCTGATGTCACACGGTACAAACGTTTGGTAGGCAAACTCATCTATCTCACGGTGACTAGACCCGACATCGCCTACGCTGTAGGAAAGGTCAGTCAGTTTATGCAAGCTCCCAGGGAGTGCCATCTTCAGTCCGCCCTGAAGATTTTAGAGTATATCAAAGCAGCACCGGGCAGAGGGTTACTCTTTCAGAGGAATGGTCATCTGAGGGTTGAGGCCTACTCAGATTCAAGTTATGCGGATGACAAAGGCGATCGTAAATCCACATCAGGTTTTTGTACCTTTGTTGGAGGTAATCTCGTGAGTTGGAAGAGCAAGAAACAGTCCGTTGTTTCCAGATCCAGTGCCGAAGCAGAATACCGGAGTATGGCGTCAACCACGTGTGAGTTAAAGTGGTTGCGGGCTCTCATGCTTGACCTGGGCGAGGTATATGATTGTCCTCTCCCTATGTTCTGTGACAACAAGGCCGCTATACACATATCCAGAAATCCGGTCTTCCATGAGAGAACAAATCATATAGAGGTTGACTGTCACTTCATTCGGGAAGAGATTTTGAAGAAACAGATTTGTACTCCTTTTGTCACCTCTGACAAAGAGTTGGCAGATATCTTCACCAAGCCGGTTTCTACTTCCTTCTTCCGCATTTGTGACAAGCTGGGCATGATTGATATCTATGCTCCAGCTTGAGGGAGAGTGTTGAAGTATTAGACCGGGCGGCTTAGCGGTCTGATCCAGCGGTTTGTTGACCGAGCGGCTTAGCGGTCTGATCCAGCGGTTTGTAAACCGGGCGGTCTATCGGTCTACCTCTGCGGCCTCAACCTATCCTGCTGGAGTTGCCGAGCGGTTAACCCATCTGTCTAACCGCGCGGCCTGTGCGGTCTCCATTATTCTAGCCGCTCAGTACTGTAAATGTTTAGTCCCACATTGTTTGTATACTCTCTTCTTATCTCCCCCATTCTATATAAGGGAGGTCATACCTTTGTAAATGATATCTTTTTTGGATAATAAAATTCAATTATTCAAAAGTTTATTCGCTTGTTCTCTACTTTTTGCTTCTTTCCGCTACTTTCTAATAAGAAGATTTCACCATACCAGGCGACGGGAAGGAGAAACCACCCAAACCCTAGCTATCGGGTTTCGCCGGCTGCGGAGACAATGCGCGAATGCCGCATAGGAGCAAGGATCGAAATGGCATAAGAAAAAGCCACCGCTGCAGCCTTATATGCAAAGTCCGAACCGGATGCAAAATCCGAACCGGTTAACCCAGCCACACAGCCAACCCAGCCAACCAACAACGCCAACCAGCCAACCTAGCCAACAAATAGCACCAACCAGCCAACCCAGCCAACAAATAGCACCAACCAGCCAACCCAGCCAACAAATAGCACCAAATATAACATTACCGCATAAAATTAAACCCGCAGCACTAGCAAATCAAGCCCACCTTTAAATTTACAACATATATATACAACTAAATAAGTCCTGCAACAATATTCTGTGTCGTCCACATTCTCAAAGCAACAAAACAAAATGTTACAACGATAATAAGTAACGCTCAATACATAGCATAGCAGATTCAAAAGAAGAACTCGCACGACGCCGAATCATAGCTCAGGGCGACGCCGATTCAATATTGCTTACCTCTCTTTTCCTCATCGGGGACGTTACCTGTAATGAATTAATTTTCGTTACACATGATCATATAAGTGATTATTTGCTGCAACATAACTTAATAGGACATACCAAAAAGATGTGCGTCACACTAGTGGTAGCAGTTGGGGGATCACCAAAGAAAGACACGAGGTCAACAAAATTAAAAATAGGCTAGGTGTCAAATTTGGTTGGTAGGTCAAAGAGATATGCATTAGTGCCTAGTCTCTTTTTTAACCTGAAAAGGGCCAAAATCGCCACTGCTGCAGTTTATGATAAGTACCCACAAGAAATCTCTCGCTCCTTAAAAAGATAAGAACTCAATCTCCTTTTGAGAAATATAAGTCTCGGCGATGTTCGTCAACCATATCTTTATATTTCTCAGAAGATACTTGCAAACTGTTAGAGATAGATTTATGCAAAGATTTTAAGTGATCAATATAAGTGAGAGCATTAAAAAAGGTTCTTTCAAAAGAATGAAGAGAATGACGATCAAGTAAGAGGGGCATCAACTAGCCATAGATGTTTTCCGTGGAGATTTGGTGGTAGAGCGGATTTTTGAGCTATTATATGCAAATTCTGTAAATGTTATAGCCAAATCTCAATGTTTTGTGTATTCTCTTGGGTCTTCCGATTTACTACCTCAGCTTTGACCGTCGGTATGAGGATGATAGACACTGCTAAATTCTAGTCTGGTTTCTAATTTTCCCCATAACATTTTCCAAAAGTAACTTATAAAATGAGTGTCTCTATCATATATAAAAGTGTGGGGAATCCCGTGCAAGCGCACAACCTCGCGAAAGAAAAGATCAGTGGCGTGAGTAGTATTCAATGTTTTTTCACATGGTATAAAATGTGTCATTTGGGAAAATCTGCCTACTATCACAAAAATTGAATATACTCTTCTTTTAGTATGAGGTAAACCGACAATGAAATCCATGGATACTTCATCCGACGGTTTCTTAGGAATGGATAAAGGAATATGTAATCCGGTGTTGTGAGCATGACCTTTAAACAACTGACACATGAAACATGTTCTAACTAGGTTGGCGACGTCCTCTTTCTTTTTGGGCCAAAAGAAACGGGTACTAGCAAGGTCTAAAAGCTTGGACTATCCAACATGTCCACTAGCCCTAAGGAATGAAGCTTACTAAGCAAGGTCTCTCGAAGAGACCTTCACAAATACAGAGGCGAGTTTCCCTAAATAAAAGAACCTTTGCTTGGACTATCCAGCATGTCCCATAGCTTGACATTCAACAAAAATCTCACCAAAATATGGGTCAGAGGAGTACAAATCCTACGGACCCTTTTTGTGAGCTAAAATGCCTAAGTGCATCATGATCAGTATTTAAGATGAACTCATGATGAATCAAAATAATGTCGCCAATGACAGAGAGCTTGTACGATACCGCAAAACTCAAGATTGGTGTGGAATAACGAGTTTTCACTTTTCACATTGTTCAATTTCTCACTAAATAAGGCAGTTTGGCGACCTTCCCGTCTAAGTATGGCTCCTATACCAATGACGGAAGCATCACAGTCGATCTTAAAATCTTATCGGGGAACACTAGTACTGGGGCACTAGTAAGTTTATATTTCATGAAAGTGAAAGCACGCTCCACCTCGTTGGTTCAAACAAAGTCACCATTTTTAAGACAACCAGTCACAAGAGATATGAGGGTGCTAAAGTTCCTAATGAATCGACGATAAAAAGAAGCTAACCCATGAAAGCTTCAGGCTTTGGTGAGAGTCGATCTTTGGACTAGACCACGATTTGATTGCTTGGACCGAGAATTTCTTCCGAGGATAAAATATGCCCCAGAAAAGTTAAGTTATCGGTCAAAAATACACATTTTTAAGGCTTATATAGAGTTTATTTTCTAGTAAAATTTGTAAATTCTGACGTAAATGCTCTAAATGTTGGTCGAGATCAGTACTATAAATCAGTATATCATCAAAATAAATGACCACACAAACTCTGATCAAAGGTCGCAGGACTTGGTGCATCAGCCACATAAAGGTACCAGGGCCATTAGAAAGCCTGAAATACATAACGAGCCACTCATATAATCCTTACCAAATCTTGAATGCGGTCTTCCATTTATCCCTGTTGAAAGACTTTATTTTCAAGGTCAGCTAACACCTAGGGGGAATAGGTCTTAGGTCTCTTTTTAATTATATAGACCTACACCTTATTTGTTGTGTCTGGTGATTTGTTAAGTTAAGCTTTCGAGAACATCATCCAGACGACACATATATTTTTCAGTGGTTCCCCAGAGTTTGGGTACATCCACTGTCCCTTTGCGCCCTTCTAATAGTGTGTTAGATAAAGCTCTTCCCCCAAAACTCGGCTCCAAAAAGCTTACAACACGATCCCGCAGGACAACTCAGTATTCTTCAAGACCTACCACTCGGGCACTAAGCCCTACCTCAGATCCAAAGGATCCTACAACTCAGTCCTAAGCCCTACACTCAGATCCAAAATGGATCCTACACTCAGATCAAAAATGACCGTACCTCATCCTTTATAACACAGACCTACAACTCAGATTCACACAAGAATCCTACACTCTCAGCCTTTATAGATCAGGCCTACACTCAAATCCAGAAGGATCCTACAGAATAAACAATACAAGTGTTGATTTTGACACCAGAGGATTTCGCTGTGTCTGCCTTTCCTGGACAGAGATTATCTAAGCCCTATCTTCTTCTCAGCAACAAGGAAAACAGATCTTCAGTACTAGATGGCTTGTGCTAGAAGTTACTTGCAGAAGTCTCTGTCTCTTCTCTTTTAGGAATCAGTCTTGACCTTGTTGTCGCAGATGAATATCACAACAGCTATCACTTTTCACATTCGGGTTGACTGAATTGAACATGATCTTCAGGCTCGGCAACAATGACAATGAAGAAGACGATGTTCAGCCGCAATTGCAAATTCAGAAAACCCTAATTGCTTGTTGTCGACTCAGTCAATCCTTCCCTTTTATTGCTCGTCGATCAACAGCCCTTTGCGCTGTGGGGCCCAACCCTAATTGCCTATTTGCCATCTTCCATTTGCAGAATACGACAAAAGTTGGCCGCCGGCGCCATCAATGGCTTACTCCATCTTTCCCGCAATAAATTTGAATTGTGTTGACTTGTTGACTTTTGCTGACTCATGTTGACGTCAGCCATCTATGTACTTAGCCAAAATCAAACAACGTTAGTATAGGCGTTAAGTGAGTACACTTCACTCAACGCCAAAACACTTAGACAGATTTTCTGTCATTAGGCGTTGAGTGAGTCCACTTCACTTAACGCCAAAACATTTATACAGATTTTCTGTCACTAGGCATTGAGTGAGCAACCTTCACTCAACGTCAAAACACTTAGAATAATTTCTCTGTCATTAGACGTTGAGTGAGTGAGCTTCACTCAATGCCAAAACACTTAGACAAATTTTCTGTCATTAGGCATTGAGTGAGTAAGCTTCACTCAACGCTAAAACACTTAGAAAGTTTTTCTGACTCTAGGCGTTGAGTCCACTTAACACTTTTTTCCTGGCGTTGAGAGCGTTGAGTGTGTCTTCATCACTTAACGCTTTCTGCGTTAGCCAAACTTTCTGTTACCATATATTGAGAGCGTTTAGTGTGTCTTCATCACTCAATGTTTTTTGTCTTAGCCAAACTTTTTTTTATTAGGCGCTGACAGCGTTGAGTGTGTCTTCATCACTCAACATTTTTTGCCTTAGCCAAACTTTCTGTTACTAGGCGTTGAGTGAACCTTCATTACTCAACGTCATATTACTTAGACGGATTTTGTCACTTGGCGTTGAGTGAGTGAGCTTCACTCAACGTCAAATTACTTAACAAATATTCTTCTGTTATCTGGCGTTGAGTGAGTAAGCTACACTTAATGCATTTGGACTTAGCCAAATTTCTTCTAACTGACTAAGGTTCTGTAATGCTTTTTATCACATGGCGTTGAGTGAGTAAGCTTCACTCAACGTCTGTGGACTTAGTTAAAAGTTTACACAGATTTTCTATAGCGTTGACTCTCTGAGCAATACTTAATGATTTTGATGTTATGACGTTGAGTGAGTGGACTTCACTCAATGCCTATGGACATGACCACTTCTCAGCCAGTTTCTCCTTAGGCTTTGACTGCCTCAGCCTGTCTCACAGTTTCTTGTTGTATGACGTTGAGTGAGTAAACTACACTCAACGTCTGTGACCTTAGCCACTTTTCTGTCTAGCCAACAGTTAGACTTAGACTAACCTAGTTATACTCAATGATTTTACATACATGGCGTTGAGTGAATAGACTTCACTCAACGCATGTGGACTTAGGTGATTTCCAGCCTATCCTGCATCTTCCATTGCATCTGGCATTGAGTGAGCTTGCTTCACTCAACGCCTGTGGACTTAACTAAATTTCTTGACATCAAGCGTTGAGTGAGCTTGTTTCACTCAATGCCTGTGTACTTAGAGTAACTTTCTATCCAGCTTTCTTCCTTAAGGCATCTTGCGTTGAGTGAGCTTGCTTCACTCAACGCCTACGAACTTACGCAAATTCTTGCTTATCCACCAGTCTACTTGGTGTCCACTTGCATGCATAATCTCAAACACACATCAAATACAACCAGTGTGTGTGTCATTGACTTGTTTGAATTCTTACAAATCTGGACCATGTGGATCAATGGACCCAACACCTGTGTCAAATCCGGATTTAATGGTGACTACTCTTGATATCTATCTTGGAGAAGACCTTAGACCCACTGAGCATATCAATCATATCATCCAATCGGGGGTTTGAGAAGCCATATTTAATTGTAATTTTATTTATGGCTCGACTGTCAACATGCATGCGTCATGTCCCGTCCTTCTTTAGAACTAAAAGTGTGAGAACAACGCAGCGACTCATGCTCTCTCCAATGTGTCCTTTTTGAATGGGCTTATTGACACGTCGGTGAAGCTCTTCATGCTCTTTAGGACTTTTGTGATAGTGGGGAAGGTGTGGGAGGCTAACACCTTTTACGAGATCAATACATTGTTGAATGTCTCACATGCGGGGTAGTTGATTGTGTTGCTCATCAGGCATAATTTCCAAAAAAAAATTTCAATTCAAGGTCTAACTCTGCTAGGTGTGTCCATAGGGTCCGAACAAGTGTCCAAACCTTCTAGTACATAGACAACCTCACTATCCTTCCATTATTTCTGAAATTGGGATCCAGAAAGAAGCATGGTGGCGGGAATGAAAGATGTGGCAAAAATAGGAGGGGGAACACTACTATTTGAGGAAATTAAGGATCTCTCAGGTGATTTGGGCACAAGACTATTCTTCAGAGGGAGAAGAATAACTTTACTCTCATTCTTTTCAAAGGTGTGAGTGTTCATCGCGCCATCATGAATTACACGCCTATAATACTGCAATGGTCGGCCTAACAAAATATGACAAACTTTTATGGCGGCAATATATATGTCACAAAATTGAATTTTGATATTTTTCTCTTATCGAGAATTCAACAAGGCATTGTTGTGTGATTGTCATCGTCATGACGCTGGTGACCCAAGAGAGGTTATACAGTTTCCCTAATGATTGTGTTTTCAACTTAAGTAAGTTCTCCATTTGTTGGGACCCAAAATTCTTCATACTATCACTATCAATAATGATGGAGCAAAATTACCCCTGAATGTGTGCGGTAGTGCAAAAGATGTTGTGTCTTAACTACTTATCCTCAATAGGAATCCTAGGGGTGAGCAAACTATGTTGGAGAACACATACCAATTGATTGGCTTGTTCTCCCTCAACCCCAACCTCTCTCTCGCTTATCTCATCGCCTTGTTAGTCTACAATTCATTAAGGAATATTTCATATTCAAGCTCTCGTCCATCCTCGACTCGAGTTGTCCTATTTCCATACACTTGAAATAATGAAAAGTCCCAGAGTTGGGTTGAGGGCCAACAATCTATTTGCTTTTGGATGAGGAAGGTGGAATCGTAAAAGCACTAGTGGAGCCTAAAGAACGACTCATATCCGAGGGTTTGGGTGCAGTAATTCGAGGGGTTGCATTAAATGGTCTATTTATAAGTCTAGGTCCTGAAGCTTTCTTTTCAAATGAAGATTCTACACGTCGGGCCCTACTAGAAATCTCTCTTAAGTATCGGATGTCATGAAGCTCTACCTGCTCTCGGATGGCATATCTGAGTACATTTAAGTAATGTGACATTGTCGTAACATCGTCCTCTCGTATGTCTAACCTAGACTGAAGAATATGAAACTCATTGGTGTATTCATCCAACGTGAGTTTATCTTAACGAAGATCATGGAATTTGTGATATATGTACAATCCCGTATCCGGCGAGTGGTGTTAGCGAGAGTCGGGCCAGCCATTTTAGCGCAGTCCAAGTTCCTGACGAGTCAGGAGGGGGCCAAGTACTTTTGGGGCTGCCCGACTCGCCTAGGAAGGGGGTAGTGTAGAAGGGGCGAGTGGAGCAAGCGGGCTCGCACTCGCCCCTGGCATCCCGGCAGGTAGCCGGCGAGTGGGGCATGCCGGACCTGCACTTGTCCTGGCCGTCGAGGAGGTGGCGAGTGCCAGCCTCATCAGGCACTCGCCACTCCAGGCGAGTGGAATTTTGTGGACCACTCGTCCAGTGATGTATTCTTGTCATTTTACTCTCATTGGCCTACCCGTAGCTGTTTGGAATAGCGAGGGTACGCTATTTGCATATCGTTTTCAGAAAACTATAAATAGACTCAAGGGGGTATCTCAGAAGGCATGCTTACTTGTGCTTTGGTCTTCTTGCGCTTTCTGAGGTATCTTTAGCTTAACACTTGAATAAGAAGGGGAAGCGCTTTAAGATCTTCTGGGTGTGTGGTGGGACCTCCGTGCTGGAGCCTTGAGTCTGTTCCTAGTGCTATGTCTTTGGTTGTTTAGCTTGTGAGAGAAAAGTAAGTGTGCGATCACCCCTTCCCCAAGGGTCGAACTCTACAGAGACCGATTCTTCGATTTCAACAATATAGATTTTGAAGGTAGTCAGTGGGGACACATCGATTTCATATGTCTAAATATGGTGACATGAGTGCTTCTTCCCTAGGATTTGGTGGAGGTGCTTGATTCCCTCCCAAATAAATGGTAGCATCAATATTATTAACGACAGTCCTTAACTCATTCATGACTTGTCAAACATCACTCATGTTGATGTTGATCGTCTTAACCAATTACATGAGGTTCCTCATGCACTGGTTTAAGTCATCGACACTTGCTTTTAAGCGATCCACTCGATTATCCATTTTGTTAATAGAAAATTATGTTTGAAAACACTTGAGAGTGTTTTTTTTCCTAATTAGGAAACCGTTTACAAAAAATTTAATCTTTTTTTAATACTTGGAAAAGCTTTTATGAGAAAAATACTCGAATTAAATGATGCGAAAATTTTTTTATCATATATTTAATATTTTCTTTATTTTTTTAAAAATTATTTTTTTTGTTTTAACTCGTGGGCAAATTATTTTTTTTAAAGATCAAATTTTTATTTAAAACATTTAAAACTCAAAGAAAAGTAACAAATTTTATTTTAATCATTTTTTTCAATTATCTCAGATCATTTGACTCGCGATAGGAATGTTACAATGTATCTTTGATATCAAATTGATATAGGCTAACTTGAAAAATATGTTGAAATTTAGAAATTCAACTAATTAATTTATCCGTGCTGTGCTACGACTCTTAGAGAGTGGGTTCCAATTTAGCGAATTTCAAGCTTAATTATTTTCATAAATATTTGAAGAGAAAACATGAACCGCTGGCATTTCACAAATGAATAACCGTAATTATTGCAAAGAGTGAGAAATAACATCAATGGATGGGAGTGGTGCAAGTAATTGGTAGTGATCAATTAAATTTAATTGCATAGAATTGAATTAACATGCAGGAGTATTTTTGGGGTTTGATTGGTTCGGGTCAATTGGAAGGGGTGTATAAGACGAGCTGTGGTTTGGACGAGGGTGGAACGACTCGGAGAAAATGGAAGGGGGTACGACGGAAACAGGGGGTGGATAAAGTACAACACGGTGCAGTGCATCCATCGTGTTGTGGAAGGGAACTCCGCTCAAAGTATTCTACAATACCGCATCTATGTATGGAATGAGTATTTATAGTACTTCCAGCGTAGAGCAAGACCCTAGTATGACACGAACCCGTTAACCTATTTCGAGTCGGTCTCGACACGTGCGGACATATAATAAAATAACCTAACAATCTCCTCCTATGTCCGCCGTGAACCCAGACTTCAGATAGAGGGTGGTTTGTGCAAAGTTCAACCAACTGTGAATCATACACAACCATGTCCAGCACCTGTTTCAAACAAAATTAGACTTGAGCACAGAATAGTAAGCACGCATAAGTAAAATGATACTCAGCTGCAACACAGAATAGTCTCAGGTACAACAAGACACAGACCCAAAACGTCTGGTGTCCCAAACAAACAGAGAGCTAATAGTCCAATCAAACAGTGCATAAAAGAAGAGCTAAACAATGTTCTGAACAGAAGTAGCAAAAGATAAACTATAAATACTCTAAAACTCATCATCCAAAAGATCATCCTGATCTGGATTCCAGTCAACCAGTGCTCCTCCTATCCCAGCAACCCCTGCAATTTCAACAGAGAATTTCATTTCAGAATGAATTCTATCCTTTGCAAATTTACAAATATCTAGTTCTTACAAAAGAGAACTTAATATTAAATATTTTAATTTGGCTGGGGGGACACGTTCACAAAGTATTATAGTTTTACCTCAGAACCTGATATCTGTTTCAACTGAAACGATTTCAGACTTTTGGACACCGCAGCTATATCTGTGATCCTATATGGAATGTCACGGTTACTGCCCTTCTAAAGTTAATTGAAACTCATCAAGTTTGGAATGGAACCAATCTCCAAAAGAAGAGACAAGACCAAGTCAGATTGTGTTATCTAGTTTGCAATAACACTCTCCTCCAAGGCAAAAGCCGAATCCCGGTGAAGTTGTTAGCATCAAGTTTGGAATGAAACAACTTACCAGATCCGAGCTCAGCAACCAAGAGCATCAACGGAACACAGCATGCTTGCTTGACAAAGGAAATCGGAATAATCAAAACTTCTGGACAAAGGCTGAACTGAATCACCTATCGCTGAACTAAGGCCGAACTAAATCGCCTTTAGTCTCATTTCCCCCACAGTTTTGATTAGACGGTCTTTTGGCATTCCTTTCGTCAATGGATCAGCCAGGTTATCCTTTGAACGTACATCGATCAAAGTGATTATTCCTTGTTCTTTCAGATAATTCAACAAGGCATGTCTCAGTCGTACATGTCTCATCTTAGTATTATAGAGGGTATTCTTAACGACTTGAACTGCTGCTTGATTATCACACTATAAGCTCAACGAGTTGACTTGTAACTTAGACAAGGAAATGTCTAGAATTAAGTTCCTGATCCAATCTACCTCTTCACCGGCCAAGGTTAAGGCAAACAACTCGGCTTCCATAGACGACAATGTTATACAAGTCTGTCTTTTGGATTTCCAAGTAATAGCACCTCCACCCAAAGTGAATATATATCCACTGGTGGACTTGCTGTTCCCGACTTCTGAACACCATGACGCATCAGAATGTCCCTCCACAGAAGGTAGGTAACCAGTGTAGCACAGATCATGATTTTTAGTACCTTTCAGGTACCTCAACAGTCTATCTAGGGCTTCCCAATGCTCTTTGCCTGGATTACTGGTAAAACGACTCAGCATGCTAACCGAAAAAGCAATGTCTGGTAGGGGTGCAAGCGGTTCGGTTTGGACCCAAACCGAAACCGAACCGATGTTTATCGGTTCGGTTCGGTTTTTTGGTCGGTTTACTCGGTTCGGTTTTCGGTTTTTCAGTTATACTATTTTAAATAATTCTGTAATTAAATATCTCAAGAAAATTTTAAAAATGGTATGATAAGTAAAAAATAAATATCATCAAGTTTTATTTACATATGATATATTACAGCTAATAGCTCATGTTACATTAAAAAAATTATGATTAAATATTTTTATTGGAAAATCGAGTAATAAATATAAAAAGTTATAAATAAAATCACTTAAACAAAATGTTTAATTCTTCTTGATGCATAAAATATGCATTACAAAAATTTATTTTTGTTCAAATGATATAAAAATTATTAAGTTGATATAATTTGTGTACATTATTTAGTTAATAAAAATAGTTCAAACATCATTATTGGTAATATTTTTACATGTATTATTAGTCGGCGCGGTTCGGTTTTTCAAAGAGGAAAACCAAAACCGAACCGAGTCGTTCGGTTCGGTGTAAAATCGGTTCGGTTTGGCCGGTTCGGGGCGGTTTGGTCGGTTTTCGGTTTTTCATGCACACCCCTAATGTCTGGTCTAGTACAACTTGTGGCATACATGAGACTACCAATTATTTTGGAATATTTGACTTGATCAATGTTGGTCTCTACGTTAGGACTCAACTTCACATTATGATCAAATGACGTCTCAATCGGCCTACAGTTATCATATCCTCAGGTAGAAAGAAGTTGCTCAATATAATGAGCCTGACTAAGAGTAACTCGACCCTTGTCAACTCTAACCTTCATACCTAACAGGGTATACACAGGACCAAGGTCTTTCATGTCAAAAACTTCTGCCAGAGTGGATTTAATATCCCTAACTGCAGCAAGATTAGACCCCAAAATCAACATGTCATCTACATATAAGCATATGGTGACTGTCTGATTCGACAATGAGCGGTGATAAAGACATTTATCTGAGAGACTGGACTGAAATCCGAGGCTCTTTATCACCTGGTCAAACTTCATGTGCCGCATCTTAGGCGCTTGTTTAAGCCCGTAGATTGATTTATGCAATTTGCACACTTTATCTTTTTGATCTTTCTGCACATAACCTTCAGGTTGTGTCATGTAGATCTCTTCATCAAGCTCTCCGTTTAAGAAGGTTGTTTTTACATCCATCTGATGAACTATAAAGTTCTCGATAGACGCTAAGGCCAGAAGAATCCTGATAGTCGACATGTGACACACAGGTGAATAAACATCAATGTAGTCTATTCTCCCCTGTTGTTTATAACATTTAGCTACGAGACGCGCTTTATACCTGAATATAGACCCATCACTATGTAGTTTCTTTTTCAACACCCACTTGCATCCTAGGACTTTAGCGCCTTTCGGTAAGTCGACTAGATGTCAAGTATTGTTATGTAACAGCGAGTCCATCTCATCATCAATGGCTTCTGCCCACATCAACGAATCTCTAGATCTCATTACCTCCTGATAGGAGAATAGATCATCCTCTAAGTGGTAGGTGACGAAATTCTCACCAAAGTTCTTAGGGATTCTCTCTCTTGTAGATGCTCTAAGTGGAACAGATTCCACCTCTCGAGGTTGGGGAGCAGTGTTAGAAGGGTCAGCTACAGGTTCTACGATAGATTCTGAAATCATATCATTAGACCCGGAAACAGACAACCCATGATCCTTGACAAACTTATCTTCAAAGAATATGACATCTCTAAACTCTATCACGATATTCGTGGATAGATCGAGAAATCTGTCGGCTGCACAATCTTCTGCACTACCTAAATAGATGCATGTGGTCGTCCTAGGTCCCACCTTAGGCCTCTTAGGTTTTGTAATCGCACATATGCGATACAGCCCCAAGTCTTTAGAGTATCATATCTACAAGGATGACCGTGCCACAACTCATACGGGGTAGCAGTGAGCTGAGAATGAGGTACTCTATTCAGAATGTGATTTGCAGTACGAACTGCTTCTCCCCAAAAGGAATTAGGCATGCCAGCTGTTAGGAGCATAGAGTTCAACATTTCTGTTAAAGTTCTATTCTTACGCTCGGCAACACCATTTGACTGGGGTGAGTAAGGAGTTGTGGTTTCAAGAATTATTCCCTCAGAGGCACAGAATTCCTTGAACCCAGAAACAGTATATTCTCCTCCTCGATCACTTCTAAATCTCTTAATTTTCAGGTTCAACTGATTTTCTACACGAGACTTAAAGGTCTTAAACGTCTCAAAGGCTTCGTCTTTCGATTTTAACAGATACACATGACAATATCTTGAAAAATCGTCTATGAATGTAATCAGATACTTCCTTCCCCCTCTAGTGACGTGGCTACGAAAATCACAGAGGTCTGAATGTATCAACTCAAGAAGTTTCGTGCTCCTAGAAACCGATTTGAATGGCTTTCTAGTTATTTTGGTTTGAGCACACACCTCACACTTGTCAAATTGAATCGACAGATCTAAGGGAATATTATGACTCTTCGCTAGATCTAGCATTTTCCTATAGTTCACATATCCAAGTCTGTTATGTAACAACTTATGATCAATAAGGTTCGAACTTATTTGGTTAATGCTATCGTTGTTTAAGCTAAGTCTATACATTCCGTTGATCAGGTACGCACACCCAAAATAATATGAATTTACCGTTAAGGTCATTCTACCGTTTTGAGTTGTGAGGACATCCCAGCCTTATCTAACAGACTCATAGAAATCAAATTTTTAGTTAAAGATGACACTACTTTAACATTATGCAGAAAAAGAGTTTTACCTGATGAGAGGACCAGCTCGGCTGTCCCAGCATGGGTCACCTCGGTCTCTCCTCAATTGCAGTTCTCCACCTTCTCCTGGACCGCCTTGACCTCAGCAAGTAACCCTCTGTCATTCGTCACATGACAGGTAACACCGCTATCAAGCCACCACTCAGAGGACGAACTGCGATGACTGCTCCTGATCATAGCCACGAAGGACTTGGGATCTGAGACATCAGCCAGCATGTTCGCCACATTTTGCGGGGCATCCTCCTTTTTCTTTTTAGGAGCCTTGCACTCAGCCGCCCAGTGTCCCCACTTGCCGCAGTTGTGGCACTTGCCCCTCTTCTTTTTGAAAGAAGGCTTTTTAGGCGCCAACTGTGCAGAGGTTTCACCTTTGGGTGTTGGTGGCTTCCTTTGAGGCTTGCTGGGTCGAGAAACGAAATTGACAGCCTGTGAGGACTGACCAACTTGTTCCAAGCTCTTACCAGCGATGTTTTGATCCTCGATATGAATGAACCTTTTGAGTTCATCCAATGCGATCTTTTCCTTCAGTCTGTGCATTTCAGTCTTGAAGGTCAACCACTCAGGAGGTAGCTTGCTAAGAATCAGACATACAAAGAGATTATCAGAGATGTCGGACTTATCGTCCGCCAACTTGAGACGCAGACTCTCCAGTTCAATTATTTGAGAGGTGATTGACGAGTTTAAATTTAATTTTGAAGTAAAGAGTCTCTCGCCAAGGAGAGTCGTCGACAACCCCTCTTCCTTCTGGAAGTGCGCATTCAAGCGATCTCAAATCTCCTTTGCAGTCTTATGACTGCTGTAGGTCAGGGCGAGTCTAGGGTTCAGTGAATTTAAGAGATAGTCCCTGCAGAAGTCTTCATCTTTTCTCCACTGAAGTTCGTTCACGTCATCTTCGGTAGTGGCAAAATCACTCAGGAACGTGTAGAAAATCTCATGTTCCTTCATACCAAGTTGGACGTGCTGCTTCCAAGTGTGGAAGTCAGAGAGATCGAACGACTGAAGCTTGACGATGTCGTAGGAGGTAATCTTTGACATCTCGCTAAATCTAGAATAGTAAAAACCAGAAAGAAGTCACCTGATCGGCACGGAGACGAGACGCGGGTCTTCGGATCCAATCCAGATGTAGGTTTGCTCCTTTCCAATGATCTGAATCTATGCTCTCAACAGCAGGATGGAGTCAACTAGATCTTGATCAATTAGGTCTTTCTTCCTTTGCTTGATAAGACTACATCAACGACAAATAGCTACTACAACAGATCTGTAGGCGGTGAAATTCAGACTGAGATGAGAATTTCAACAGATCTGGATTGGCAGCTCTTTCTACTTTCCAGCTAAGCACGGTTGCCACAAATAGATCCTCCAACTAATAGGGGCCAAAAAAACAGAGATCAACTCTGTGTATCTCAACCAGAGACCAACACAACTGCAGAAGAACCTACAACAAATCAATGGCCAATTCCCTTTCTTGCTGGATCTAACCGGCAGAAATGG
Source organism: Platanthera guangdongensis (assembly GCA_039583875.1). Classification (NCBI taxonomy): domain Eukaryota; kingdom Viridiplantae; phylum Streptophyta; class Magnoliopsida; order Asparagales; family Orchidaceae; genus Platanthera; species Platanthera guangdongensis. Next base: position 180,719,769 of record CM077161.1, on the reverse strand, counting down.
TGTGATTGAACACAGCCTACTTCTTGATCTAGAGGAAGAAATTTGGCAATAATTCTTCAAGATCTGTCTGCAACGAAAGAGGACAGTGACAATACCACAACCGAGATCAACAAATTCCAGATCTGCGAGCACAGGATCTGCAACAACTAGATCGTCAGCGTCCTTTGATTCGGCGTAGACCTGCGACAATCTTCCTTCTTCCCGATCGTGAGTAGCGGCGGAATGAGATTCGCGAAATCGCAGAATACGGCGTGCGGCGGAATCGCGAGATCGCAGAGCACCGTGAGCGACGGATTCGCGAACGGGAGACACGGCAGAATCTCGATCTGGAGACGGACGGAGAGGCGGATTCACGAACGAACGACGGGATCGGAGAATCGAGGAGCAGCGGAGCGGCGGATTCGCAAAGTCGCACCGAGCGGAAAACCCTAGCAGCGGGATACTTTGAGAATGTGGAAGGGAACTCCGCTCAAAGTATTCTGCAATACCGCATCTATGTATGGAATGAGTATTTATAGTACTTCCAGCGTAGAGCAAGACCCTAGCATGACACGAACCCGTTAACCTTTTCCGAGTCGGTCTCGACACGTGCGGACATATAATAAAATAACCTAACACGTGTGGCTGCGAGTGCATCACATATCATGCGTACACATCTTAAAGACACGCACGCATCTCCACGCGAGATGTGATGCACTCGCAGCTACACGATGGCTGCACTACATCGTAAAGTGCAGTGCCCCGATTCCGGGTACGACAGGGGCTATGCAGGTTGGGAAAGGTGATTTGGTGGGTCTTGTGGAGGAGGCAAATGCTCAGACAGGAGGTTATTGATGGTATTAGGGCTGCAGGGAGGTGGTTCAGTGCTGGGGGTGTTGACGTACAGAGCAGACGTCGAGCTGGTTGGGGACTCATGAGTTTCACCTAGATGCCGACATTATCGTAGAGGAGCGGGATGGGGTTGATGGAGGTCGATCGGCCCTTAGAAGGTGTTGTCCGAGGTGGGAGAGATCGTAGCAACCGGTGCGAGGTGGGAAGAAACAAAACACCAGACAACAACTTTGTTGGAGACGCTGATGTCGTTGTGGAAAGATCAGGTTTTCGGAGATCCTCCGCCCCTCGGGTGGAGAGGTTAGAGACCAGCAAAACTTCAGTCGGAGGCGAAAAAGGGAGGAAGGCAAGGAGTGGGAGGTTTACACTGGTATTATTGAGGAATATAAATGTCTATTCCTCGATTTAGGGTTCGTTTGGCGCGGCGTTTCGGTCGGCCGTTTGGGGTAAACGCCGCCGGACGACGGGTAAACAAACGCCCTCCGGTGGCATTTGCTTCGGATTGACCCGCCGCGCTGTGAAAAACATGGAAGAAAGCCCCGTTTCGATCCGGTCCTCCACCCCTCCAGTTCGAATATGACGTTTGGACCCGCCGCTTCGACCAGCCACCTGAGCGCCAAACAAAGCCTTAACCTAGTCCGCCTCTTTTGGGAGAGATATGGGGATTAACTAGAGGACTCAAATGGTACTATGGAGAGACATGTCAGATTTTAACAAGGAGACGTTTCAGATTCGTGAAATAAACTTGTCAAAAAAAAACAGTATCTGCTGGAAATAAATCGGTAAAAAAAGACAGTTAAAAAAGATGGCTCTCCAATATCCAAATAGCTTCCTTGGAATTATTTTTTGAATAAAATTTTATTTAGAATTTAATTTAATTTTGTGTAATTTTATGCAATTGTTTGTTTGTTTTTCTTGCATACCACCCTACTTAGCATTGACAGAACAATTTATTTAAGGTCTTATTGGGTGGTCAATCCAATAAGCCAAAAATTCAACATGTGACGATAAATGACAAGCATTCCGATAAATGCAGCACGATGATGGATAATCATGCAATATGCAGGCAAACAAACATACAATATGACGTCAAATAAACACAAGTTTAAAACTCAAAAAGTGAAAAATAATCGGAGATTTTATTCGGATGTGTCACATGATGCATCACATCTCTAGGGTTCTCTTCACCAACTATGTAGAGTCATGACAAAAGAATTGCCCCCAACGGGCTTATTCACATTGAATGCTCGTCCCAACGAAAGGTAAAAGGTCATCTTTATGCCAACTACTCATTCTAGCATGAGGTGTTGGTATCTCCACACCAAATGCTTGCTCTGGCAGAGGTGTGGGGTCTTATCCACACTGAATTCACGTCATGACGGGATGCACATGGTCATCTCGCCGTCGAATCATTGTAACGCGCATTAAACCCAACCAGCTTTTAATTCATTCAATTAATTCAATCATCGCATAAAATATCCTCACAGACGACGAATGATAATTACACTTTAATTAACCTCATGTCGTGGAACCCACAATTCGCCAATATAATGGCCACCAACATAGAGCTTTTCTAGGAATATGTAAATTCTCCCAAAATACCAAACTCCTCACATACAATACCACATTTATCTCGGAGTATTCTCCAGCACGTAAACAAGGATAGCCCTAAATGCAAACGTCACAACATCATCACCGATCCAGGACGCAACCACAAAAAGGTTTTACACACCATGCCTAATTTAGAACGAACATTAGATTTCTTATGCAAAATCACGCTGAGGTCGTAATCTCTTTCCTCAGGGTTCTAACGAAGTTTATACCCCCACTAATTAGTGAAAGGAGATTCTCCTAATGCAAGAGGAAAAGAACATGACAAGCAAACTGCCCTAGGACCGGATGAAGAAACCGTTGCCCTTGAAATCTTCCATGGCGCCATGAAAATTTCCAATAATTGGATGGAAGATGACCGGAAAGAGAAGCTCTCTGCGGATCTGTCATCGGTTCTTCAAACAGAGCTCTGGGTCCCTTCTACTATGGATACCTCTATTTATGAGGCTCCTGCCCTAGCTTCTGCACCTACTCCCCCAACCATATTGACCAATAAGAAAAGGTCAAGACATGGGGGAGTCTAGTTCTCTCCCAGCTCCAACTGTACCTATTCATGAGGCTGCTGCCCCAGCCTTTTCCCCTACTCCCCCAACCATATTGACCTATCAAAAATGGTCAAGACATGGAGGAGTCTAGTTCTCTCCCAGCTCCCACTGAACCTATTGAAATAATGCCTGAGGAGCCAAGCTGCTCCCTCTGAAGGAGCTCCTCCTACAAAGCCAGATATGCCCGATCCTGTGGATGCTGCCACCCCAGAAAGCTCTTTTGTCTCTTCTCCTTTTGTTGAGCAACCTACTGAAGAGTCTGCTAAGGAATTAGCTGAGAAGCCTGCCTCCTCTCCTGCCGAGGAATCCAGTTCTCTCCCTGCCAAAGACTCAATCCCTGTCTCTGAGGAACCATCTTCCTCTCTGTCTGCTATCTCTTCTCCCCAACATCCATCCTCTATGCGCCTTCCTGAGGGTAGAGTGACCATATTCCAAAGGAAGTAAAGATCCTCTCCCTCTAGTGGATTCCTCCGCTGCTCTAGATGCCATAAAGGACCTAGTATCTACTCTTATTTCTCCTCCCAAATTGAGGCACCCTCCTCCTCCTCAGAGACCCAAGAGGAAAGCCTATAAATTACAAAAGAAATTTAGAGAGTATGACAAGGAAGAGGTTATGCTAAAAGTTGAATATGAAAGGTTAAAGCCCATAGGCCTGGAAGCAGTGGATGACATGTATGCTCACACTAATAATAGAATGTTCCATAGGCTTGTATTGATTTCTTATCATCTTTAATTTTGTTTCCTTTAGTTCTTACATGTATACTTGAATTGGTTTCTTATTATCTCTAGTCTTTACTTTAGTTCTTACATGCATGGATAAGTGACATGTTACATTATTCTGCTTAGTTTAATAGCTTTGGCTACAAACTGACGGCGCGCCGCGACCAACACACATGTATTCCCGCAGGAGTCGGTGATCCGCTGCCCAGATGAACGATCGGAGTCTGTGGTTGCGTCTAGATAATTATTCCGAGTCAAATACATATTTTAATTTTATTTTTTAGTTGAATTTAGGGTCCGATCGGCCAGAACCGTATATGCAGTCCGATTTAGGGTTTTGATGTGCAATTATTAGGCGGTTTTATCTTAGGGTGCGTTCATTTCACAAGAATTGAGATGCAAAAATTGGTTTTGATCGAAAACCTACGACGCAGAGGAATTGGTTATCTTAGGGGGCATTCAAATACCAATTCCTCTGTTCGTTTACAGGAAGGTTTTTAGTCACATGAATTAAATATTTCATTATTTTTGTTCATTTGGAGGATGGAATTCAGAGACAGACATTGGCCAGAATGTAACACTCAGACATTACAAACAGATAATTGAGCATATTCGAGTTATTCAACGCATGAACCTAATGAAACTATGAAGCAACATAGCTGTAGAGGAGCGTAATCTGACTATTGATGAACATTGCAAAAATGTTATTGGGCAGATTATACAACTTATTATAATGAATCCACCCAAACAGCCACTACATTAGATTTTATAAAAACATATAAGCTTCAAACATTGCAAACAAATTAATGATACCACTCAAAACATTTCAAACGGATTTTATAAAAAACACAGCTAAATTAGAAACCTCCAGAGTCTGAAAATAGAAATGCATAAAAATACAACCTCCCAAAATAAGGTCCAAAAACATATAGGTCTAAACATATAAGGATTCAAAAACTACATCCTTCTAGCTTCCATTACAAAAACATATAAGGTCCAAACTACTCGAATATATGAATGCACAACCATCTCCTCCTAGCAATCTCCATCAAAACCAAGAAGACCACGTATTTTGTCGCATCAACGCTGAGCAAATCTATGGCTTTTTATAAGATCATCCTCTGAAAGATCAGTCATAACAGATAATTCTTTATACACCGCTTCAATCCTCGACCTCGAAGGTGCTCCGATCGGGGCGATTTCAACTGGATTATCCATATTCTTTGCAATATGAGTGACAACATCTGCAATTATATTAATAGCTGATGTGGTTTTGGATTTCTTCTTCATTCAACCATTTTGCTTTGCAGCAACATCCTCTTCAGGAATTTCTTCCACGCCAAAATCATATGATGAATGATGATTCCACTCCCGTTGACGTATTACCACCATTTGCTCGATCAGTCTCACAGAGAGTTCCTAAATCGCCCAAATTTACGATTACTTTGTCTTTGTAGTGCTTAAAAGATGGATGTGCTTGCATTTAATGAAAAAAATTCAGTACCTTATTATAAATACATAAGAAACTTTGTACAACATCAAATGATAGTTATAAAACCCCAAGAAAAACAGGTACCTTAATATAATCGGTCCATACTTGCTCGCTATCAACTTGCACTACATGTCGTTCTCAATCCCAGCCAAATCCACTTATATCTAGCATTGCTGATATTTCCTGATAGTATTTATTCCACGTTTTCAATCTTACCGCTATGTTTTCCTTGCTAATACGGACGCGACACTCATCCCACAGAGTTATTGTAACAGTGAATGCTACTCCTTTCCATTCACTTGAACCCTTGTTACCAATATGTAGTTGCTCTAAAAGAGAAGTAGATAGAGCATAATCCATTTCATTAGTCCAATGAATGTACAACTTCTCCTTCTCTCTTGATACCCGAGTCTTATTCTTGTCCATTTGACATCGTAAAATTTAATAGCATGAAACTTTTATATATTCAAAATGAGAGTGATACACAATGATATCGCTACAAAATTTTATAGATACACAATAATAGAGATACAAAAAACATATGATAGAGATACACAATGCTTCACAAAATTGACAGATACCCAAGTTGATAACTACAATACTAAGGTGTAGGCATATTTGTAATTCGATCTTGATACTCATTAAACATTGTTAGAGCTAAGTCATCCCTGAATGCAGTCCATTCATTTGTTGCCTGAATATGTTCTGTTAATATCTCCACATCAACTTCCTCTAACAATCTGACATCAGTCAATAGCCTCTTGTCTACCAAGAAATTGTGGAGAATGCAACAAACATTAGTAATTTGAACCTGTGTAACAAACAAACACAATTAAAATATTTGATAATGCATAATATAACAACCACATATCGTTTCCTTGAATATCATACATGTTGCTTGATATTAAAGAAAGATGCTTGACGTAAGATATCTCATCTTTTTTTATTAACCCAAATGTTCTTTTGATAACGTTTTTTTTTCTTTGAATGCTGGAGATTAAATAACTCCTTATAGGTGGTAGAATTTTTTCCTTGAGTTGTTCATTCCTGAAGATGATAACGAGTCGAACGATAAAGAGCTAGATATCCTGCTCCATTTGTGTAACCCGCATCGACAAGATAGTGTTTACTTGCAACGTCAAATTGTATGTTACATGTTGGGAAATACTCTTGTCGTCCAGATAGTGGACAATTAGAAACATTCTTACATATGAGAACTTCAAAGCAATCCTCCCTCTCCAGTGCATTACGAAGCACCATTGAATCTAATGCAAAACCCTCCCAACCAGGTAAAATATATATGAATTTCATGTCCACGTCGCACACTTCGAGAACATTTGTGGAAATAGCTTGTTTTCTATTGCGATATCTTTCTCGGTCACTTTGCGGTACAGTGACGTCAATGTGCGTGCCATCAATAGCATCAACACAATCTTTAAAGTACCCCCACCTATGTGCTTGTGATGTTTCAGGACGTTTGATATACATCGAACTCATCTTCAAGATTGCTCTCAACACATGGTTGAAATGACGGCTTGTGGTATCGATGGAACGTATGTACGTACCACCTAAAATCCGAAATTTGGTGTTATGTGCAGGACATGTAGGAACAACCCTACTGATTCATTCACCGATACATTTTGTGTCTCACTCAAAAAACCCCCATCCACTAATACCTTACACAAGCTACGGAATGCGCTCTTGTTCATACGCAATTGGTTATAACAGTTGATATCCGTGTCATTATATAACATATTTAAACGCGTCAATCTGAGAGTATCGTGTTGTTCTCTATTACTTGACAAACTGAATCTGCTATTTTTCACGAAAAGAACAGCGGCAACAACAGATAAAGCGGCTACCATTGCTCCTTTTCTCATGTCTATTCTTTTTTTTTTCTTATGAAACTCGATAAAAGTATCCATCTAGTACACATGATAAATAAACACATAATTATAACGATACACATTACAGAGTAGAGTTCTAACCATACACATTTACACACACAAATACATGCAACAACACGTACATTTACACACACAAACACATACATTTACACACACAAACACATACATTTACAACACATATATTTACAACACATACATTTACACACACATCCACAACAACACAACCACATACATTTACACACACACACAAACACATACATTTACAACAACACGTACATAGCCACATACATTTACAACAACACATACATAGCCACATACATTTATACACACACATACACACAAAACACATACATTTACACACACGCATCCACAACAACAACACAACCACATACATTTACACATACACAACCACATACATTTACACACATTAGTGATAGATACCATAAAAACCAGGAGAAAGCCCTGACAATCAAATACACACACACATACATTTAAAAATTCAGTCCTAACCTTGCCATCAAATACACACAATTTTTTTGATAAAGATGACTTGTACCGTTTTTCATTCAGTCCGGAGAGGAGAAAGACCCACAGAAAAAAATTTAGTCATAACCTTGCTTGTAGAGGAGGAAGACGCACAAAAAGAAGGAAGTTGGCCTGAGTGAGGAGTTTGCCACTGGAGAAGCAAGCTTGCCTGGGTCGCTAGCGCCCGGGTGAAAAATTTCCGCACGGAAATATTCGCGCCCGGGCAAAAAATTCGCTCCCGGACGAAAAATTCGCGCCCGGGCGAAAATTGCGCGCCCCGGCAAAATTGAGCGCCCAAGCGAAAATGCGTGCTCGGACAAAAATTGCCCGCCCGAGCGAAAAATCCGCGACCGAGCTTAAAATGGGCGCTCAAGAGGAAAAATACGCTCCCAGGCGAAAAACGTGCGCCCGAGTGAAAAATGGGAGTCCGGGCGAAAAAATTGCGGCCGACGAAAAATTTGCGCCCGGGAGAAAAATTCGCAGTCGGGCAAAATATTCGTGCCCGGGCGAAAAGTACCAACACGTGCCGAAAAATGTGCGCCTGGCCGAAAAATGCGCGCCCAGTCGGAAAATGCGCGCCCGGGCTGAAAATGCTCGCTCGGACGAAAAATGCTCGCCCGGGCGAAAAATCCGCGCCCGAGAGAAATAATCGCGTTCGGACGAAAAATTCGCTCCTAGGCGAAAAAATCGCCCCAGAAGAAAAATGCGCGCCCGGGCGAAAAATGCGCGATAGGGCGAAAAATGGTCGCCCGGGAGGAAAAATGTGCGCCCAGCTGAAAAATGCGGGCTCGGGCGAAAAACGGGCGTCCGGGCAAAAAATGCGATCCCGAGCAAAAAAATGTGCGCCCCGTCGAAAAATTCGCTCTTCGGCGAAAAATGTGGTCCTAGGTGAACAACAAAATTTGCGTTGATGTTTTTTTTGAGGGAGTCGGCGACGCGCTGATCGGGGTGAGAATCACGAATGAAGAACTCGTGAGGTAAGAATTAAGGGAGTCGTGTTTCTTCTATAATCAATTCTCATGGGAATTGAAATGAATTCCAATTATAATTAATTCTCATGGGATTGATTCCCATGGGAATTGAAATGAATTCCAATTACAAGATAATTTTATGACCGCCGAATAGTCACAATTGGAATTGACAATTGAATGTCAATTCCAAAGCCCCAATTCCATAAAAACGAACGGACTTAGGCCCCGTTCGTTTGCACCGTTTTCATGGTTGATTTTCGTTTTGAGTTTTCGCTGTCTCAATACATGTGTTCGTTTGCCCCTGTTTTGGTTTTGACCCAAAACTACATCGTTTTCACTCCTTCATTAAACCCCCCTCCTCAATACAGATCCATCAGGCTCCGTTTTTTGAGGTTTTGGAAAAGAAATTTCTCTTCCATCTTGGCTGATCACGCAAAAACTTTTGACGCTGCTTCTGGACCCGACATCGACGTCTTCCAACGGTGGCAAACCTTCCGGCGAACCACGCTCTGAGATTCTACTGGCACTGCTTCCGATAAGCTTTGTCGCCGGCAAGCTTCAGTCGCGTTTCGCCACCGGTAAGCTTCAGTCGCGAACCGTGGTCTGAGATTCTTCCACGCTCTGAGATTTTCAGTCGCGTTTCGCCGTCGGTAAGCTTCTGGCGCTGCTTTTGGACCGAGCATCGACGTCTTTCGCCGACGTCTTCTGGACCTGGCATCGGCTTCTATTTCTCTATTCGCTTTTTTAGTCACAAAACTTCCCGACGCTGTTTCTTTTCCAGTTAACCCTACCTGAACTCTCTCTTTTCAATGCTCTTTTCAGTGCTCTTTGCGTCACCTCTTCATGCCTTATGATGTGCTTGCCCTATGTCATGAATCATCTGTTAGGTTATTTTATTATATGTCCGCACGTGTCGACGCCGACTCGAATAGGTTTTCGGGTTTCGTGTCACTCTAGGGTTTGGCCCTAAGCTGGAAGTACTATATATACCCTATTACATACTTAGATAGGGCATTGTAGAATACTTTGAGCGCCAATAATCCCTATCATTCTCAAAGCATTGTAGAATCCACAGCCGCACGCCGCTCTGCAATTTTCGCGTTTTCCGTCGTCTGGTGCAGCGATCCGCCGCTCTCCATCTGCGTTCTTCGCGATTCCGGGGAGGAAGGACGCCGATCTCGCGATTCCGCCGAAGTCCGCTCCCGCTCTTCGTTGGCGAGTTCCGCCCGTCTCCAGATCGGAAATTAGCGCCGCTGGTGGAGGCGATTTCGCGAATCCGCCGTTCCGCTGCTCCTGTGTTCAGCGATTTCCCGATCGCAAGGCTCGTCTCGGCGATTGCTGATTCCGCCGTGGATCTAGCCTTTCTTCCTTACTGTGATCCAGTCAGCGTTCGTTCTTCTAAGTGCCCTTGGATCACCGAAAAGAAGGAATCGCGGATCTGCTCCAGTAGATCTTCTTCGTTTCTAGCTGTCTGCAAGGATTCCTATTTGTTATTCTATTGCTGATATATAAAAGGAGCAGCAGATTTGTTGAAGTTCCTAGATCCTTGTGCTGCTCTTAGTGATCTGAGAGTGGAAGAAGGATTTTTCTGTGCTTAATTTCCACACCAGTCTTGAAGCCAAATTTCAGATCAAGAAACTTCTTTCTGTGGAGATCTACCATCAATTTGTGCAGTGGAGTACATTTCTAATTGAGAAAAAAAAAACTCCAGTGGAATCAAGATCTACTATTGATCGGATTGATCTACAGTGTGAAGAAGTTTTCAGTCGGAGTGGAGGAGCAAATCTTATTTCTGGATTGGATCCGAAGACTGGCGCCTTATCTCCGCGCGGCTCAGGTGACTTCTTTCTGGTTTTTACTATTATAGCTTTAGCGAGATGTCGAAGATTACCTCCTACGACATCGTCAAGCTTCAGTCGTTCGATCTGTCCGACTTCCACGCTTGGAAGCTGCACGTCCAACTTGGTATGAAGGAACGTGAGATCTTCTACACGGTCCTGAGTGATTTTGCCACTACCGAAGAGGACGTGAGCGAACTTCAGTGGAGAAAAGACGAAGACTTCTGCAGGGACTACCTCCTAAATTCACTGAACCCTAGACTCGCCCTGACCTACAGCAGTCATAAGACTGCAAAGGAGATTTGGGACCGCTTGAATGCGCACTTCCAGAAGGAAGAGGGGTTGTCGAGGACGCTCCTTGGCGAGAGACTCTTCACTTCTAAGTTTAATTTAAACTCGTCAATCACCTCTCAAATAATTGAACTGGAGAGTCTGCGTCTCAAGCTGGCGGACGATAAGTCTGATATCTCGGATAATCTCTTTGTTTGTCTGATACTTAGCAAGCTACCTCCTGAGTGGTTGACCTTCAAGACTGAAATGCACAGACTGAAGGAAAAGATCGCATTGGATGAACTCAAAAGGTTCATTCATATCGAGGATCAAAACATAGCTGGTAAGAGCCTGGAACAAGTTAGCCAGTCCTCGCAGGCTGTTAACTTCGTTTCTCGACCCAGCAAGCCTCGAAGGAAGCCACCAGCACCTAAAGGTGAACCCTCTACACAGTTGGCGCCTAAAAAGCCCTCTTTCAAAAGGAAGAGGGGCAAGTGCCACAACTGCGGCAAGTGGGGACACTGGGCGGCTGAGTGCAAGGCTCCTAAGAAGAAAAAGGAGGATGCCCCGCAAAATGTGGCGAACATGCTGGCTGATGCTTCAGATCCCAAGTCCTTTGTGGCTATGATCGGGAGCAGTCACCGCAGTTCGTCCTCTGAGTGGTGGCTTGATAGCGGTGCTACCTGTCATGTGACGAATGACAGAGGTTTACTTGCTGAGGTCAAGGCGGTCCAGGAGAAGGTGGAGAACTGCAATGGAGGAGAGACCGAGGTGACCCATGCTGGGACAGCCGAGCTGGTCCTCTCATCAGGTAAAACTCTTTTTCTGCTTAATGTTAAAGTAGTTCCTTCTTTAACGAAAAACTTGATTTCTATGAGTCTATTAGATAAGGCTGGGATGTCCTTCACAACTCAAAACGGTAGAATGACTTTAACGGTAAATTCACATTATTTTGGGTGTGCGTACCTGATCAACGGAATGTATAGACTTAGCTTAAATAACGATAGCATTAACCAAATAAGTTCAAACCTTATTGATCCTAAGTTGTTACATAACAGACTTGGACACGTGAACTATAGGAAAATGCTAGATCTAGCGAAGAGTCATAATATTCCCTTAGATCTGTCGATTCGATTTGACAAGTGCGAGGTGTGTGCTCAAACCAAGATCACTAGAAAACCATTTAAATCGGTTTCTAGGAGCACGAAACTTCTTGAGTTGATACATTCAGACCTCTGTGATTTTCGTAGCCACGTCACTAGAGGGGGAAGGAAGTATCTGCTTACATTCATAGACGATTTTTCAAGATATTGTCATGTGTATCTGTTAAAATCGAAAGACGAAGCCTTTGAGACGTTTAAGACCTTTAAGTCTCGTGTAGAAAATCAGTTGAACCTGAAAATTAAGAGATTTAGAAGTGATCGAGGAGGAGAATATACTGTTTCTGGGTTCAAGGAATTTTGTGCCTCTGAGGGAATAATTCTTGAAACCACAGCTCCTTACTCACCCCAGTCAAATGGTGTTGCCGAGCGCAAGAATAGAACTTTGACAGAAATGTTGAACTCTATGCTCCTAACAGCTGGCATGCCTAATTCCTTTTGGGGAGAAGCAGTTCGTGCTGCAAATCACATTCTGAATAGAGTGCCTCATTCTCAGCTCTCTGCTACCCCGTATGAGCTATGGCACGGTCATCCTTGTAGATACGATACTCTAAAGACTTGGGGCTGTATCGCATATGTGCGATTACAAGACCTTAAGAGGCCTAAGGTGGGACCTAGGACGACCACATGCGTCTATTTAGGCAGTGCAGAAGATAGTGCAGCCGACAGATTTTTCGATCTATCCACAAATATCGTGATAGAGTCTCGAGATGCCATATTCTTTGAAGATAAATTTGTCAAGGATCATGGTTTGTCTGTTTCCGGGTCTAATGATATGATTTCAGAATCTATCGTAGAACCTATAGCTGGCCCTTCTGGCACTGCTCCCCAACCTATAGAGGTGGAAACTGTTCCACTTAGAGCATCTACAAGAGAGAGAATCCCTAAGAACTTTGGTGAGAATTTCGTCACCTACCACTTAGAGGATGATCCATTCTCCTACCAGGAGGCAATGAGATCTAGAGATTCGTTGATGTGGGCAGAAGCCATTGATGATGAGATGGACTCGCTGTTACATAACAATACTTGGCATCTAGTTGACTTGCCGAAAGGCGCTAAAGTCCTAGGATGCAAGTGAGTGTTGAAGAAGAAACTACATAGTGATGGGTCTATAGCCAGGTATAAAGCGCGTCTCGTAGCTAAAGGTTATAAACAACAGGGGGGAATAGACTACTTTGATGTTTATTCACCTGTGTGTCACCTGTCGACTATCAGGATTCTTCTGGCCTTAGCGTCTATCGAGAACTTTATAGTTCATCAGATGGATGTGAAAACAGCCTTCTTAAATGGAGAGCTTGATGAAGAGATCTACATGACACAACCTGAAGGTTATGTGCAGAAAGATCTAAAAGATAAAGTGTGCAAATTGGATAAATCAATCTATGGGCTTAAACAAGCTCCTAAGATGTGGCACATGAAGTTTGACCAGGTGGTAAAGAGCCTCGGATTTCAGTCCAGTCTCTCAGATAAATGCCTTTATCACCGCTCATTGTCGAATCTGACAGTCATCATATGCTTATATGTAGATGACATGTTGATTTTGGGGTCTAATCTTGCTGCAGTTAGGGATATTAAATCCACTCTGGCAGAAGTTTTTGACATGAAGGACCTTGGTCCTGTGGATACCCTATTAGGTATGAAGGTTAGAGTTGACAAGGGTCGGGTTACTCTTAGTCAGGCTCATTATATTGAGCAACTTCTTTCTACTTGGGGATATGATAACTGTAGGCCGATCGAGACGCCATTTGATCATAATGTGAAGTTGAGTCCTAACGTAGAGACCAGCATTGATCAAGTCAAATATTCCAAAATAATTGGTAGTCTCATGTATGCCACAAGTTGTACTAGACCAGACATTGCTTTTTCGGTTAGCATGCTGAGTCGTTTCACCAGTAACCCAGGCAAAGAGCATTGGGAAGCCCTAGATAGGCTGCTGAGGTACCTGAAAGGTACTAAAGATCATGCTCTGTGCTACACTGGTTACCCACCTTCTGTGGAAGGACATTCTGATGCGTCATGGTGTTCAGAAGTCGGGAACAGCAAGTCCACCAGTGGATACATATTCACTTTGGGTGGAGCTGCTATTACTTGGAAATCCAAAAGACAGACCTGTATAGCATTGTCGTCTATGGAAGCTGAGTTGTTTGCCTTAGCCTTGGCCGGTGAAGAGGCAGATTGGATCAGGAACTTGATTCTAGACATTCCCTTGTCTAAGTTACAAGTCAACTCATTGAGTTTGTATTGCGATAATCAAGCAGCAGTTCAAGTCGTTAAGAATACCCTCTATAATACTAAGAGGAGACATGTACGACTGAGACATGCCTTGTTGAATTATCTGAAAGAACAAGGAATCATCACTCTGATCGATGTACGTTCAAAGGATAACCTGGCTGATCCATTGACGAAAGGAATGCCAAAAGACCGTCTAATCAAAACTGTGGGGGAAATGAGACTAAAGGCGATTTAGTTCGGCCTTAGTTCAGCGATAGGTGATTCAGTTCAGCCTTTGTCCAGAAGTTTTGATTATTCCGATTTCCTTTGTCAAGCAAGCATGTTGTGTTCCGTTGATGCTCTTGGTTGCTGAGCTCGGATCTGGTAAGTTGTTTCATTCCAAACTTGATGCTAACAACTTCACCTGGATTCGGCTATTGCCTTGGAGGAGAGTGTTATTCCAAACTTGATAACACGATCTGACTTGGTCTTGTCTCTTCTTCTGGAGATTGGTTCCATTCCAAACTTGATGAGTTCCAATTAACTTTAGAATGGCAGTAACCGTGACATTCCATATAGGGTCACAGATATAGCTGCGGTGTCCAGAAGTCTGAAATCGTTTCAGTTGAAACAGATATCAGGTTCTGAGGTAAAACTATAATACTCTGTGAACGTGTCCTCCCAGCCAAATTAAAATATTGAAATACTAAGTTCTCTTTTTGTAAGAACTAGATATTTGCAAATTTGCAAAGGATAGAATTCATTCTGAAATGAAATTCTCTGTTGAAATTGCAGGGGTTGCTGGGATAGGAGGAGCACTGGTTGATTGGGATCCAGATCAGGATGATCTTCTGGATGATGAGTTTTAGAGTATTTGTAGTTTGTCTTTTGCTACTTCTGTTCAGAGCATTGTTTAGCTCTTATCTTATGCACTGTTTGATTGAACTTTAGCTCTCTGTTTGTTTGATACACCAGGCGTTTTGGGTCTGTGTCTTGTTGTACCTGAGACTATTCTGTGTTGCAGCTGAGTTTTCTGTTTTACTTATGCGTGCATACTATTCTGTGCTTAAGTCTAATTTGTTTGAAACAGGTGCTGAACACGGTTGTGTATGATTCACAGTTGGTTGAACGTTGCACAAACCACCCTCTATTCGAAGTCTGGATTCACGGCGGACATAGGAGGAGATTGTTAGGTTATTTTATTATATGTCCGCACGTGTCGACGCCGACTCGAATAGGTTTTCGGGTTTCGTGTCACTCTAGGGTTTGGCCCTAAGCTGGAAGTACTATATATACCCTATTCCATACTTAGATAGGGCATTGTAGAATACTTTGAGCGCCAATAATCCCTATCATCATCATGTCTGAAGAAAAAATGGTTTGTACAATGTTATCAACCATGGTGCAAACAAACACAAGTTTCATTTTGTCTTAAAACGGGCTTGAAAACTATGTTGCAAACGAACATAATTTTTTATTTTGCCCCCAAATAAAAACACTCCATTTTTTTGTTCTAAAGCAAAACTAAAACAGTAAATAAAAACGCTGGAGACGAATAGTGACTTAGGCTTCATTTATTTTAGCGGTGACGAGTCGATTCGGCGGATGGAAACAGAGAGTTCGAACCGGAGGGGGGAGGTGGCTGCTCCAAACGGAGTTTTTTGGGGCGTTTCTCAAGACGGGCGGGTGGAAACGGAGCAAATGCCGCCGGAGGTTCATTTATTTACCCTCCTTCCGGCGGATCCGGATCCCCTGGAGTTCCTGCGGGAACTCTAGGGGGAGGAGTTTCTTTTTTGCGAGTAAATGGAACAGAATCATAAAAAATGGTTATCATGAAAGTTGTAGATATCCCCGAGACGAATAACTTTCATGTTGAACATTTTTTTGATTTGAAATCTTTTAGACCCCCGATTTGGGCTCCGAAAAAACACTGTCCGAAAAACATTAAATGTTTTTCGGACAGTGTTTTTTCGGACAGTGTTTTTTCGGAGCCCAAATCGGGGGTCTAAACGATTTCAAATCAAAAAAATGTTCAATATGAAAGTTATTCGCCTCGGGGATACCTACAACTTTCATGATAATCATTTTTTATGATTCCGTTCCATTTACTCAAAAAAGGAACTCATCCCCCTAAAGTTCCTGCAGAAACTTCGGGGGATCCGGATCCCCCTCCGACAACGTTTGCCCAAAAACAGAGTCGCAAAAAGCCCAAACAAAAACAAAGAGAGCTTTAGGTTATTTATACACATGCGACAAGCCGCTCTGGGGTTATCGAAGTTTGGCGCAAAGTCTACAGCAGCTCGGTCTTCTCGTTCCCGCCGATGAGACGCCGACGGAACTCTCCTGGTGCGACTCCAGGCAAGATACCTCCACCTTCTTCTTCCCAGTCCAGCCCGACTCACCCTAAGCCGTAGTTTCCTGTTCCCCTCCCGCATTCCCTGTCTTCGTTCTCCCCCATTCAAGTCGTACACTACCAAACCCCCCTTCCGCCCGACGCCTACAACCGCGTATCTCCCGTCGACTTCCACAGTACCCAAACCCGCCATCTTCCCCGACCTTCTCTCTTATCCCGTCGGCCTCACATTCTCAATTCCTTCTCTTTCGAAGCTTCCTCCTGAACCAGCCGTTTCTCCACCCTAACCACGCCGCCTAACTTCCCCACCGCCTGTTACTTCCTCCCCCGTCTACTTCAGTCACCACTATTTCCCAACTTTATAACTTTTAATTAACCCCACCTCCTCCTAGCCGGCTGACCACTTCCACCCCACATTCCTTCAGCAACTTATATTGTGGTGGATATTTATTCGCTGTACTACTTGCAGAGCCTATTATGTGTGTGCTTAATTAATTGTGCCTCCCTTAGTTTGTGAGCAATACTTGTTTTAATATATCAAAGTTTGGCAAAGCTCGCGCCCTGCTATTTTTTTATATAATAATTAATTACTTGTTGTAATTTTAGCGGCATTATGTCATTGCATATAGGTGTGTATTTAGAGTGTCCACCCCCGGTCGGCCTTACCACTGCATCACAAACTTAGTAGAGCATTCATCATACATTTTCTTCTTTATTTTTGAAGGAATATACACTTGTTATTGAATGTTATGATCTTATATACTATCATTATATGTTGTTGATTATTCAATTGATGAACTGTTAATTTGATGTGATTCTTACTGTACCCAAATGAATTGATGTAGTATAGATGCATTGTTGTATGTTTTTTTACCAATTGTTGCGATTCTACTTGCAAAAAATGTAACTTAAACATTACTTTATAATACATTAAGAACCAATATCAATTGGAGAAAATATTACGAACAACAATCACAAAATCTATGTCAGTTTAACATGAAGATCATCTCATACTATGAATTAATAGCAGATAACAAAAAAATTTCGCAATAAAATGTCATATGCACAAAAGAAACAGAAAGTACAAAGGAAAATTAGCATAATGGATGTAAGTGTCACTCGAAGATCAAAACAGAGGCAACCAATACTTAAGTTTGAAAGGATTTCACCAAGCACAAAGGTTGAGAAAGTGGACACAACCATATACCCCCCCCCAAAAATAATAAGCTCCTCAACCATATGAATCAGAGCATTCATGATACACAATTAAATAACATTAGGCAAGTAAAATAATGATACAATGAAGAAAAAATCATGGAAATAAAAGAGGATCCATAAGACCAGATGAAATCAATTAGAGAGGAAGAGAAGGAATCTTCAGGTTCATTGGGAAGCAACATTGGCGCGCTAGGGTTTTTTAAAGACCAAGACAAATTTAGATAAATACACAACCGATAATTATGGAAGTGATCAAGGCTGAACCAAAAATAACCCAATGCTTTCAAGACTCAGAAGGATGGAATATAAGGATGGTACCCAACTTCGACCCAATTGATATATAAGCAAGGGGTTGTATGTGCCGAAAGTTCTTTTTTTTTTGTTTTGTTTTGTTTTGGCAAAACTCATTTTTTTACCTTAGTGTTTAATGGATTAAGTTTTTGTTTTATTCCTATGGTAAGGGTGTTGATTATTTAATAGAATATTATAAAATTGGAAGTTGGTGCGGATTGCATTCTGATCAAGATTGACTTACATTATTTTTTGAATCACAGATTTGTGGGATGTAACCTGAAATGATTATAACTGGGATACAGTTGTGTGCTTCTTCAATAAAAGTTTCATCGAAAAAAAGCGCTACTAGTAAGATCTTTAATGTTTTGCTAATCTCCAGGGTCTATCTCAGAGTTCGGTGAAGTCCTCAACATAGACATTTTCCCTTCAATAATCTGATATTTGAATTTTCTGGTCAACCAGTTGTTTATCCTTAAGTTTGGAATATTTCCACTTGTAGTTGTTTCACGAGATTGAAGGAGTCACTTTAGAGTGTAGACAGCCAAAAATGCCACCTCTTCGGTCAGACGTCTACACTATTTCGCAAGGTTTGATTATTGATTTTCCACATTGATGTTTTAATAATATTGTATAACTTGCTTATGTACTTTATGGACTAATATTACTTTTTTTCTTACGTTGGAAGAATATCTACATTTTTTTGCGTGCACCAGAAGTCTAGAATTTTTGGAGGAAACTATATCTACACCTTTGAGGTGTAGACTTGTGGCATCCCAACCCCTTCCATTATTAATATCTTGTAGAGGGAAAGGATATGAACGAGCTCCAATCCACTAATAGAAGCTTCTCTAGACTTTGTTACCCATATAATTCATAACTGAGCTAGGATTGTCTTGAGTAGTTCCTCCTCTCATTCCATGGATTGTCTTGGTATATAACTATGCGATATGATTCACTCTCATGGAATTTAGAATCCATTACTAAACCCAGCCATCATCCCGAAGCCATTGCTTGGTATTCTCAATAGGCGGGCCTCGAGTCAGATGGAGAAACCCCTTGGTTTGAAGATCCTGACCCATAGAGTGAACCCATTCTGAAAAAATCTTCTTCCCAATGAGGGAGATGGTGGAAATGCGCAATTCATCGTGAATATGAGATGTTGGTCCAAGGGTTCCCAGAATAGTGGACGAGGTTGACACATCATTTGTTCTCATGGGATTAGACATTCCTGGCTGCAGGGTTGTCGAGCTTTGAAGGAGCCGACGAGGGGGGTCGGTGAGTACCTTGCACGACGAGTTTGGCAGTTGAGCTGCAACGAACTTAGCGGAAGCAGGAAGCTGCGATTTCTGGAAGAAATGGAGATCCGACAGTAGAGGCGGATGCACATCGACTTTGGAAGCAGTGGATGATGCGATTTTGAGCCCTACACTCATGCCGACAAGGCGGTGAGTACAAGGAGGTTGAGCTGCGAGAAATACGATGGGAGCGACGAGTCCCGAGGCTGCGAGCTCTTGCAGGGTCCGACGACACAACTCCAGAAGTTGACTTGCAGAGAAGTTACGAGTCCGAAAACTGAGAAGCTGCAAGCTCTGGTAGGAGAGAGTTAGCGTGTTGATGCCAGGAACCCGATCTCAATGTTCGTACTTGGGTATGAGCGGAGGTTACTGCCCTATAGATTTACAAGTCACGAACAAAGAAGGTTGAGCGAGAAGTTGAGTAACGACAACTTGGAGGTCCTGCCTCACATCCTAGAGTGTATAAGAACTCCCCCTCCCAAGCCAAGTGTTGCGTTAAGTGTGAGGTGAGAGGCATGGTTGCGAAGTGCGCGGTGGAGCTCGTTGGTCCTGGGCGAGGTTCTCAGGAGCTCGATCACGCTATCCGACTCTGTTTGGAATTGCCTATACCCTGTGATGGTGGGTCGTATTTATTGACGATGACAGGGGGTATCCCCCGACCTGGAGGTGGGTCTTTCCTCAATGTGAGGTTGACTTTATAGCTGGCGAGCCGGCTAGCAGCGAGGTTGTGCGAGTTTCCATCGTGACGTCTGCTGTCCGAGGGTAAGGTGGCTGTTCTGTGACTGCGAGCTTAGAGCGAGCCCGTGTTGAGCCTATAACGAACTTATTAAGGGTTTACGACGAGCCGATAGCGAGACTATAATGAGCTTGTGGAGTTCTGGTAGCGAGCTTATTAAGAGCTTATGGTGAGCTGATAGTGGGACTATAACGAGCCTGCTCTTTAGAGGGTATTTTGGTACTCGTCTCGTTGGACTTTCCCGGGATGGCCTCGATGAGTACGGGTCGTACGTAGCGATTGCTAAAACAAGATCCCGACACAAGCTTAGGCGGTAAAGGAGGCTGTGATTCTGATGGCTTAGGGGAACTATGAAACCTGTTGAAAAATATGACCACCTGAGCAAAAAGGGTGTGGTCCGCGTATACTGAAGAAAGACATCAAGTTCACGGGCTTCCGATTGGCCTATAAAAGCAGGCTGGGCTGGCTTATTTGTGAAGACGTCTAGACGCAGAAATGGAGTGAGTATCCAGATGTAGGCCGCGAATACAACAACACTCAATCCTTTCTCATTATAGTGAGGCTGGCTATATGGATCTTTGTCTTCATTGTGCCCTATCTTTAGTCATAATCTCACTAATGCTTGAGTACATCATGTTTTTCCTTATAGTTTCTTTCCAAGTCTTTGTTGGTCTATCCCTCCCCTGTTTAACATGGCTAGTGACTAAACTATCACAACATCTAACAGATGTCTCTAATGGTCTCCTTTGTACATGTCCAAACCATCTTAGTCGTGCTTCTCGCACCTTCTCTGTAATTTTTGTCACTCCCGTCTTATCCCTGATACATTCATTCCTAATTTTATTCAGTCTCGTGTCCACACATCCACCTAAGCATTCTCATTTCCACAACTCTCATTTTTTGCTCATGTCCATAATTCACTGCTCAACACCCAGAACTATTTAACATCGTTGGTCTAATTGCAGTACGATAAAACTTGCCTTTAAGTTTTAATGTACTTTACGATCACATATGATCACCGACGCGCCTCTCCACTTCAACCAACTAGCTTGGATTCCATGTATCACATCTTTATCAACACTTCCGTCAATTTGAACTATCGATCCAAGATATTTAAAGCACTCACTGTGTGAAATATCTTGATCACCCAACATAATAACGAAGTCATTTGCCCTTCTTGGAATGCTAAATTTAAGCTCTATATACTCCGTCTTTGCCCTACTCAACCTAAAATTCTTCTTTTCTAAAGTTTGCAAGTGAGAGGAGGTTCTCTACTTGCCTTAAAGTGACGTCAAAAAATGCTCGTGACAGCTAAGTGGCACAAGCGAGGTTAATCCTCTAGATATCATTCGCAAATAATAAACATCAAGATATTATTTGTTGGTATGTCTGGTGAGCTCATCTAAGATAAGGGTAAAAAGATAAGGGCTTAAAGCTGAACCTTAATGTAGCCAACAGTGATAAAGAATTCCCGTGTTAATCCTCTAGATATCCTCACCCTCGTCACTGAATTTGTATACATATCTTTGATTTTGTTAATGTATGATACATTTACATATTTCTTTTCTAAGACTCTCGATAAGATCTCTCTTGAAGCCCTATCATAAATCTTCTCAAGATCAATAAACAACATATGCAAATCTTGTTTTCTTTCTTGATAATTATCAACGAGTCTCCTCAAAAGATGTATCACTTCCACGGTCGACCGTGCTGGCATGAATCCAAATTGATTCTCTTACATGCTAGTCTCTCGTCTTACTCTTCTATTATTCTGATGTAAACCAGGGAGGGGTTTTGAAATTAAATAATTTTCTTAATCAAAATAATTTAATTTATGATAAAATAGAATGTTAGATTTGGAAATAAATAATTATTTTAAATTTTAAAGAGGCCGAGCGGCCAAAATTGAAGCGTTGCGCGCCAAATGCTCTCAATTAATAGAACCTCGCAAAGCCGTTAATCGTTATTTGAAAGAAATTTCCTTGAGTGTTTAACGATTTGAATCGTCGCGGGATTTGTAGCTCCACAAACAAAACCACAAGTAAAATTTATGAAATAAACGACAACTTTAAATAGCACGAACGTTTGAGGCAAGCTTAACATTAATTAATTAGGACACATAAAATTAAGCTAAGAAAATGAGCTTTGGTGCGGCGGTGTTACCCAGCAGCAAGATCCCAACAAGTTCAAATAACGCACTGTTAAAATGGTAACAGGCGCCAGTTGACGAAAGAAATTGCTCGAGTTCGACGTCAATTGACAGGGGCGAGCAGGACACCGGCCGGAGGTGGAGTCGTAGTCGACGGCTCAACGTTCAAGTCCAGTCGTCAGAATTAGGTTGTCGATGTCGACGGCGACCGGGCGGCGTGCTTCTAGATGGCGCGACAATGGGAGTAGGCGGGAACGGGGGCTCCTCCGTCGCTGGAAGGAGATAGGCGGCTTCTTCTCTAAGGGCAGGTGACGACATGAATAGCAAAGGTAGCGGGTTGCTTTGACCGGCAATACAGGGAGAAGAACGCTTCGTTCTCCTGTATTCTCTCCGGGCTGCCTCCTCTTTAACCAATAACTCCTTTAAATAATAGACAGTCAAATCTCTTTCTGCAGGAATTGATATTATTCCTATTACATTTCTTTCAAAACTATCAAACTATCTGCTGAATTGGTAGGATTTTGATTAGTTTTTTCTAGAAGAATTTCCTATAATGAAAGAGCTCGTTTTGGGCAAGGTCATCATCCGATTGTTTTAAATTTCCAAACATTGCCTTTGCATTTAAATGTTCAAATCAATTTCCTACTTTCCAAATAATATTTTGTTTAAATATTCTTACTTAAATCTCTCTCCAAAAGATTGTTAAATCTCTTTCAATTAATTTTATGCGAACCATTAAATAAATTAAGCTTGCTTTTTCCGTTCCTACTACCGATGTTACTGGATCTTTTTATTTAGGGTCTTATCAGACGATCAAACGGATGAGTCAAATCAAGTACATGAGCAGAGAACGAGTACATGGAATGAAAAATGGGTACATGGAATGAAATACAATAAAATAAATATACGATGCGACACATGGTGCATCAATTCTCCCGGGATTGAAAGAGCTCGACCCCGACGAGACTTTGCAAAAACCGGCAATGGGGATATCTTTCATCATTGTTGGAGATAGATGAGGTGAAATATCTGGAGCTTCGACGAGTGGTTCAACTGGGGGCCCAATGTGCTGTTGTTCATGAACTAGGCCAAACCTCCTGAAGTAAACAATCACATGACCTCCATTTGAAAAGAACAATTCATGGCGATAACGACCGACCGTGAGTTTGTAATGTTCAAAGGTTGCCCGCAAAATATTAGCAGTAATTTTATGCAGTTTTTTTAAATAATTAGTATGAGCTTGTGCATCAAAAGAAATACGTTCGTGGAATGAAATGTGGTGGTGATCGGGTGGGCGGGGCAATGCATGGAAAGTCTCGAAAGGAGACATAGTAAGAGAGCGGTGCTTAGAATTATTACATGTAAATTTAGCTTGTGGCGGTACAAAATCTCATTGCTTTAAATTCACCTCGATTAAACGCCTAAGAAAATTCTCCAAACTCTTATTAATGATTTCAGTCAGTTCTTCGATTAGAGAGTGATAAGTGCTACTAAACTCGAATGTAGTGCCCTCTCGACCCCATAATATATTCAAAAAATTTATTATAAAATGTTTAATACATTGTGACAATTCCACAAATCCGCTCACTTGTAACTTACTGTCACAAATTTTGAAGTTGATTCCAATTTTATCTTTTAAAATTTTTCAAAGAAATCCTTTAAAACGTGTATCCTTATTAGGGGTGAATTTTTTTGGATTTCTCGCTATCCTTATTACACGAGTGTTCTCAAATATATTTATACTTTGAAAATAAATTTTCTCAGACTCATTTATAGGATGATGCGATGTTCTGAAATGACGTTCTCCAAATACGAAATCAATATTTGGCGATGATTCTAATTTTAAGCCCAGGTGATAATTGGACATTGTGTTTGTGTCCTCCAGTGTTGGTGATTGCAGTGGACTAGGAGAATCATGGTATATGTAGCCCGAATCTGTCACCTAAGACGAGAGGTTCATCACTGGTTAACTCCTCCCGGAGCACAGGCTCGCGAAGGAAATCAGTGAACACGGTTAATGATTCAGTGCGTGCAAGTGAAGTTGCTACTACAATCGGTATATCATAAATAGGGGGAAGAATCTCTTCTTTCTGGAGCTGGGGCTCAGAAAGAGTCTTCTTGACCAGAGGGATTTCTTTAGTGAAGATTAGTGGGGACAAGGTGCTCGTGGGGGAAACGACGAGTTTAGAAAGAGGACTATTATTTTTTTCCAGTGCGAGTTCCACCAATTGGGATGTACATGAGAAGTGATTAGAAAACACATCGCCCGTGCATTTTATTTCAAGGTTGCGTACATCGGCGCACAACCCATTCAAACTCTGCTTGAGGTCTGCAGTGACAAACTCAACGCTTCTCATTAACATTTTAAGTCGCTCGTCCATATCTCAACCTCCTTCTGATACCAAACTGATGTAAACCAGGGAGGGGTTTTAAAATTAAATAATTTTCTTAATCAAAATAATTTAATTTATGATAAAATAGAATGTTAGATTTGAAAATAAATAATTATTTTAAATTTTAAAAGAGGTCGAGCGGCCAAAATTGAAGCGTTGCGCGCCAAAGGCTCTCAATCAATAGAACCTCGCAAAGCCGTTAATCGTTATTTAAAAGAAATTTCCTCGAGTGTTTAATGATTTGAATCGTCGCGGGATTTGCAACTCCACAAACAAAACCACAAGTAAAATTTATGAAATAAACGACAACTTTAAATAGCACGAACGTCTGAGGCAAGCTTAACATTAATTAATTAGGACACATAAAATTAAGCTAAGAAAATGAGCTTTGGTGCGGTGGTGTTACCCAGCAGCAAGATCCCGACAAGTTCAAATAACTCATTGTTAAAATGGTAACAGACGCCAGTTGACGAAATAAATTGCTCGAGTTCGACGTCAATTGACAGGGCGAGCAGGACACCGGTCGGAGGTGGAGTCGTAGTTGACGGCTCAACGTTCAAGTCCAGTCGTCGGAATTAGGTTGCCGATGTCGACGGCGACCGGGCGGCGTGCTTCTAGACGGCGCGACAATGGGAGTAGGCGCGCGCGGGAACAGGGGCTTCTCCGTCGCTGGAAGGAGATAGGCAGCTTCTTCTCTGAGGGCAGGCGACGACGTGAATAACAAAGGTAACGGGTGGCTTTGACTGACAATACAGGGAGAAGAACGTTTCGTTCTCCTGTATTCTCTCCGGGCTGCCTCCTCTTTAGCCAATGACTCCTTTAAATAATAGACAGTCTGAAAGAAGGGGTTGGACCTGATTTACTCTAGAGGGGGGGGGGGGGAATAAAGTAATTAAAAATCTTTTTGCTGTTTTAAATATTATCAGAGTAATGAAAATAAGAGATACCAAGATTAACAGAAAGCAAGAATAATCTAAGTCAATCTAATCTAACACAGCACAGCTAGCCTAATCTATCACAGGCACAACAAAAAACAACAAGAAAAAGGGCAACCAGACAACACAAGAAATTTTATAGTGGTTCCCCAACCCGGGTACATCCACTCTTCTACCACCCTGGTAGGAATCCAATAGCAGGTTTTGATCAGGTGACTGCCACCAATGAACTTTTGATCAGGTGCTCAAAAACTAAAATAAACTTTTGAAGGGAGTTAATAAACCCTTTATACAGGGGGGATAGAGATTGATGATGTCTTCTCTTTCTCCATTCAACAGAGAAGACTAGTGGATTTGTTGTTGTCAAAAACTCCTTTCAGTATCACTTGGAGTCTTGCACAAGGTGTAGTAGGTCTTCTTTCTTGACTTGTGAAAATCCAGAAACTCGTGACTGATTTGAATATGTTGTCCTTGAGAGCTTCTGGAGTTGAAGATTGAAGAAGTCTCTTGATTTGTATTTGTTGTTGTTCTTCTTCTTCTTCAGGGAGGTCAAAGAGAAAACAGAATCTTTTCTGTACAGAGAAGCAGATGATCTTGAGTGTTTATGTGAATCTTCTCTGTGTACTGAGAGCTCTGTATTCTCTGTATATTCTCTATATCCTCATTGTCGACTGAAAAGAAAATCCCTTTTATATATCTCTGTCGAATTCTCCTTTGAATTTTGAATTGTCTGCATTAATTGCTGACGGCCTGGAGAATGAAAATCGGCTGAAGTGAATATTTTGCATTAATGAATTTCCCCAACTGTCCCAATTAATTAAGCAAGTATTTAACCTGATGAAGACCATAATCAATGCTGCCACTAACGGCTATATTCAGAGAATATATGCATTAATTACTCAGGAAAATATTTGCTAGATAATATGAAATAGGGACAAAAATTGAGGGAAATACTAAGTCTGGAACTTCACAGAAATCGTCGACCAGAGAACAGATTTCGTCGACCAGAGATTAAAGTTCGTCGAGCTGAGAAATTATGTTCGCCGACCTGAGTTCAACTAACTGTTTTCTGTGAAAAGCTTCCCAATTCTGTGGGCCAAGATCGTCGAGCTGACAATCTATCTTCGTCGACCTGAGTTCAGAGAAGGTATTCTGGACATAATGTGTTGAGGTTGAACTTCCAGAGTTCGTCGACCTGAGCTCAAATATCGTCGAGCTCAACTCAGAGTATTGACTCTGAGTTCGTCGAGCGGAGCACGACTATCGTCAAGCTGAGTTCGACGAACGTCAAACTCATTTTCTGAACTTGATTTTCTTCTAAGTCTTGAGTCTTCTGCTGTCTTCAGTTGGCTGGTCCATGTAAGATTGAATCTAAGGACTTAGCCTAAACTCTAGGACACAGACATGACCCTGACTATACATGGTGGGTCAATCATCCTAGTTAGTGAACCTTGCCCAAATCCAACTAGGGATCCAACACAGTCAAATCACTTTCTGCAGATATTGATATTATTCCTATTACATTTCTTTCAAAACTATCAAACTATCTGCTGAATTGGTAGGATTTTGAGTAGTTTTTTCTAAAAGAATTTCCTATAATGAACCATTTTGGGCAAGGTCATCATCCGATTGTTTTAAATTTCCAAACATTGCCTTTGCATTTAAATACTAAAATCAATTTCTTACTTTCCAAATAATTTTTTGTTCAAATATTCTTACTTAAATCTCTCTCCAAAAGATTGTTAAATCTCTTTCAATTAATTTTATGCGAACCATTAAATAAATTAAGCTTGCCTTTTCCGTTCCTACTACCGAAGTTACCAGATCTTTTTATTCAGGGTCTTATCGGACGATCAAACCGACGAGCCAAATCAAGTACACGAGCAAAGAACGAGTACATGGAATGAAAAATGGGTACATGAATACAATAAAATAAATATACGATGCGACGCAGGATGCATCATATTCGTTCTCATAGTTTATGGTATGACTCGTTACTTTAATTCATGTATAATTAACACAATTTTGTATATCTCATTTGCAATGTTGTAAATATCGGATGTCAGCGATATATCAGATTGAATTTTTAAATGTCGGATGTCAAAAGTCGGAAACATGTCAGAGATGTTTTAAAATATCGGATTTTCATATCCTATAAATAATTTATTTATTTATATATATACTAACTATAATTCTATGTTAGAAAAGCAAAAAAATAAAAAAAGAGAAAAAATTAGTCATTTACATTAAAAATAAAATTGAATAATATCTAAGATAAAATATTATTAACAAATATAAATTGATACATTGGAAAATATATTTAATATTATACAATAATTATATAAAATTAGTTGTCAGAATAAAATGTTAAAAAATAATGACAATAAGTTTAATCGATTTAAATATACGTAATATAATATTTATAGGTGATTTAAACATATGTTGTTAGTCTGCTAATATAACATAAAATAAAATAGCAGACGTTATGATCTCAAAAATGATATATCGGAAGACATTTAAAACAATGCTCTTTTGTTCTTATAAAAAGATACTAAGATATTTTCTCTCCATTGGCCTGACATACTCTTCGACTTAAGTCTGTTATTGAAGAAACATGCAAGTCATAAAATTCCCTCTTTCCCTTGATATTTTCATACTTCGATGGGTATATAGTCTGACCCAACCGCCTTTCCATTTTTCATCTTTTTTAAAACATCATTTACCTCCGATACTTGATTTTTACGATAAAATATTATGTTTTTATACTTCTCCGATTTTATTAACTCTTCCAAGTTCAGTTTATTGTTTTTTGTTTCATTATAGAATTGATAAAAATATCTTTTCCATCGCTCTTTAATAATCACATCATCCGTCAAAATTGTATATGTTTTATCTTTATGCATTTAACTTGACTTAAATATCATGTCTTCATTTCTCTAGTTCGAGCAATTTTATATGTCACGCTCTTCATCTTTGTTATCTAGTCACTTATAAAATTATTCATAAGTTTGACTTCTTGTTTTACTTACTGCATGTTTAATTTCCTTTTTGATGACTTTATACCTTGTCAAATTTTCATCATTCCTGCAAATCTAGAGTATTTTATAGTTGATCTTCTTTGCCCTCACTTTATCCTGCACTTCGTCTTTCCACCACCAAGATTTTTTATTTGAGGGGCACGACCCTTTGATTCTCCAAGTACGTTTTTTTCACTTATCCTTAAATGTAAAGACATAACTTCCCATGAGATACTAGAAATAACATAATATGTAGGCCGTGTGTACAAAAAATAAAACCAAGAGTGGATGAAAAAATAGCTCAATCGGCGAGAGCGGGAGTTCAATCGTCGTGAGGCCAAATCGAGGTATCGAGTGACTCTGATGTCATGTAGAAAAAGAGAATGTTCAGATATTTTATTAATTCACATGAAAAGCCTAAAATATAGGTATTTGTACAAAAATTTATAGGGAGAAAAAGTGAAAATTCGATTCTAAATCAAGATGTGGGACTAATCTATACACGAGAGAAATGAGCCTTTGCATTGGCCTTTTTATATGGTTTTTCTACAATAGTCAATTTAAATTTCAGCTATGAAAATCCATATAGAGGCTGATTTCATGCTTAAATAATTAATTTACAAATATTAAGGGTAAAACAATTGTAAGAACTAATTGTTGTGCATCAAGAGAGAATATAGGCTCCACTTGTGCTAGTTATGGTGTATGAAGATGAAAGACAAAAACAAATCTAGTAAGCAAGATGATGGGGATCATGGCGCACGACCCTTAAGGGTCTACACATGCTAACCAAGGAACCATCAATGATGATCGCGACTCCTCATCTCGAGTGGATCATCGACCGTGGAATTTTTTGTATTGTATTTTTATTTTTATTTTATTTGTTTTGTTTTGGTAGGTTGTTATGATCAAAAAATCATGACCGTAATCCCAGTTTATAAATCGGGCTATAAGACTCATTTGAGGGCTATTGAAAGATAGAGATAAAAATCCTTCTTTTGATCACCGGTGCTGAAGCCAGAAATCCAATGCGATGCTTGGAATACCTCCTCTCACCCCTTGCCGTCCGCCTCTCTCTCTCCCCTCCCCAAATCTGGCCACCACCTTACCTCCAAATCCATAGCCGACCACCACTGACCACCCTTGACCGGCCACCTCCACACAACCCCTTTCCATCCCTTTCAGTTTTCCGGCGACCACCACCACCAACACCGGCCACCCCTCCACACCCCACTACTCCATAACCTCCAAGCCACCTCCTTACTACCCCACCTGCCCACTACCCCCTTAATTCCCTCCCCCGTCTCACACATTATCCCATCCTGCCCTCAATTCCCTCCACCAAGCCGACTCTTACCTACTACACTAAGCCGAGCCCCACCAAAGCCTCAATAGCCAGCCACAACCCCACTTCTCCCTCTCAGCCACCTTAATTCCCCTCACATTCGCCTCTCACAGTCAACCCACCCCTCCCAATTACTATACCAAGCATCTCCCAATCACAATACCAGCAGCCAAATCTCTCACTACCCCCCAGTCCCTGTCCAGAATCCGGATCTGCAGCCCGTCCAGTCCTCTAAAACTCAATTCAGGCCGCTGGGAAATGAACGACCCACCTCCCTTCCCCTGAATTCTGCCCAGGAAAATCCACGGCTGCTGTCAACCACTGAAATACCCCTTGCAGCAACCTGTTACCCCTCCCAACAGTCCCCCATCCCTCCAGAACTTCAATTCCGACCTCTAACACCCTCCAGCAAGTTCCCAGCTCCTAAAGTAGCCCCGTCCAACCCTTTCCAGCAGCTTTACCACCAATCCAGCCCTATGACAGTCCAATCCAGCTCCCCTAATCCCTTCCAACGGTTCAAATTCAGTCATTTGCTTCATCTTTGGCCACCGGCTACTCATCGGACACTCGCCAAACCTTCTACTTCGAATTCTTTGTTAGTTTATAATTTGGTTATATTGATTTTGTGTTGAATCTTGTGCTGATTTATTTACTTGTGTCATTGACTCATTGTTCTCCCGGGCTCTCACATATATACGACATTATGTGTTTCTATATTTTGGAGTCTAGTTTAAGTGTGGCTAATCTTTAATATTGTTTATAAGTTCCTTTATTGCAAGTGCAGTTACCGGTTTATATGTTTCATTCATATAGTCGACCTCTACATACTATACTTTGATACAACTGTCTTGCGCCACAAGATCTCTGCTTAGGTAAATAAAAAGTTTAAACATTGGAGAAAATATTTATAAGAAAGTCTGTTTTGGGTTGGAGAAGAAAGTTCAAATATATGATACAAAATATTAGAGGTCTAAAATAGTATTTAATACTAGTTAGCATTTTTAGAACTACAATAGAAACCTTAGTATGATATTTAGGTAGCTTGTATATATTTTTAAAAAAAATGGGTTACCGCCGTATATAATCAAAATGGAGAATTGCCACGCTTCTACTGTGGAACAAGGGAGTATTTTGAAAACCTAAGGTAGATTACTATAGTTAAACCAATTATGTTAAGATCTTTTATGGCGATAAATAAGCACTGACAGCCACAATGAGTTTATAGTGAAATGATAAAACTTAGAGAACTTGTGCAAAGATAGGATGGTGGATTGGGAAGACACCATATGAGAGGGATCTTAGGAGTAGATCCATTGAAGATAGTTGAAATAGATTTATGTGGCTTGAGCATTTGCGATGATGAAATATGCATGCACCAATGATACATATATTAATGAGTATGGCGGAATAGAAGGAAAGGGTAGACAAGGCAGCAATTGTGAAAGTCTTGCAACATATTTGCACAAAGATAGAATTTTAAGTATATATTTTTATCGCACCAAGAGGCATTTACAGCAAGCAACACTCAATAATGGGATCAGACAAATTATGTTGAGACTTCCTACTATCTGTCTACCCTTTTCTTTCCTAATCCTTCCAAAGCTTACATTATTTTGGGTGTATATGGACTGCAAATAAAATAGTATGTTTCAAGTAAGTCTAAAATATACTATTGCTTCTTCCTTATTGATTATATTTGTTGCTTTTGTTCTGTGTAAGGAATGTAGGAGGAAGGTAGCTGGTATATCAGTTCCTAAAAATGGAAGGCTGTGATTGCATTGAGCCACAATGGCCTGCTGATGAGCTTTTAGTAAAGTATCAGTATATCTCAGATTTCTTCATTGCCCTTGCCTACTTCTCCATTCCCCTGGAGCTCATTTATTTTGTGAAAAAGTCTTCATTCTTCCCTTATCGATGGGTACTAATACAGTTTGGTGCTTTCATTGTACTTTGTGGAGCAACCCACTTGATCAATTTGTGGACATTCACAGTGCACTCAAGGACTCTTGCCATAGTAATGTCCGTAGCAAAAGTTGCAACTGCAGTTGTATCATGTGCAACAGCCTTGATGCTTGTGCACATAATTCCGGATTTGTTAAGCGTGAAAACAAGGGAGCTTTTTCTAAGGAATAAAGCTGAGGAACTTGATAGGGAGATGGGTCTAATCCGCACACAGGAGGAAACAGGGAGACATGTGAGGATGCTTACTCATGAAATCAGAAGTACTCTTGACAGACACACTATATTAAAGACCACCCTTGTTGAACTTGGGAGGACACTAGATTTGGCAGAATGCGCTTTATGGATGCCTTCACGAACTGGGGTCAATCTTCAAATTTCTCATACTTTAAACAACCAAATTCCAGTTGGATCTGCTGTTTCTATTAACCTTCCTATAGTCAATCAAGTTTTCAATAGCAATCGTGCAGTGAGAATTCCACATACATGTCCGCTTGCGAGGATTCGGCCTTATACAGGAAGATATGTACCCCCAGAAGTTGTTGCTGTCCGAGTGCCACTCTTACATCTATCAAATTTCCAAACAAATGATTGGCCCGAGCTGTCTTCTAAAAGCTATGCAGTGATGGTGTTGATGCTTCCATCAGATAGTGCAAGGAAATGGCATGTTTATGAACTTGAGCTTGTTGAGGTGGTTGCAGATCAGGTAGCATTTTATATATGGAGTATTTTAAACTACTTGATGCTCCATATGACATACTAATTCTACTCAGTATATATAGTATTGCAAGTTTGACTAGTAAAATTCTTCCAAAATTTTAATTATCTTGGATGCAATATTAATCCTTGTGCTGTACATTAACATCTTGGACTAGGAAAAAATTTCTTGTTCACGTTGATTTTCTATTTACTTGAGCTTTTGATCCTAGGCCAATTTTCTGTCTTCAATTTTCTATTTTAGCTACTAAGCTTACTATGGATGCAGGATGTTACTCAATATCACATAAACATACTAATATTAGTAAAAGAGCTATGGCCTCCTGACATCATGGAGAAAGGATTATTTGATATGTAGATGTAAGATGTGTGAATATACTTGCACGCTAGACAAAATGAATGTGCCTGGTGTATGATTGTATTTAAATATGAAAACATGTGAAGATATTTGTTGATTATTTATATAAGCATAACTCAAAAAATTTTAACATGTATTTTAGTATGAGAAGAAATCACATGATTTGGATCTGTAAATAAAATGTTATGTTTTTTGTTGTTATATAATACAATTTATTGGGTTTACCTCCTTACTATTATTGCATTAAAAATTAATAAATAAAACATAATTTTAAAATCCCACCTAACCTAACTTTTTGATCAGTGGTTGAATCGATCATCATCAGAAGAATTAGGCCAAAAATAAGGAAACATTCTGTGATTTTTGAAATTCCATTGAAGAGATGCAAATGAAATGCTTTCATAAAAATTATTGTATAATCGAGAATGAAGTTTTCATTTTGTACATGCTAGATCAGAATTAGTAACCACATCCAAACAAAAAGGGAATGCTTTTGACGTTCATTTCATTACCCATCATTAGGCTATCCACCACCTCTTGGGTTGACATCAAATCTCTTTCTTATTCCTGTTGATTATTAATTTTATTTTGAGCTGGCATTTTTTAGAGTTTCTTGCTATATTCTCCTTTATTTAATCCTTTTCCTTCCTAACCCTTGCTATAAATGTAAGCATTTATTAGTCTGTAACATCCCAAATCCAAATAGGGCTGGTGAGGCGACCTGCGCCCCATCAAGATGTAAGAACCCGTGTGACTGTGTTTTTATATTTTGAATCGTTTATTATTTTATATTGTTTTATTTTTATTTTGCAGTTATTTTATTCTCCGCAATTAATCTGTGTGCACGTCATTGTACCTTGAATCAACCTATTGGCCGGGTAATATGACCCGAAATGAAAATGTAAGGTAATTATAGTTAATTAAGAATTTTAAAGAGAAGTGATAAATTAAAATCACCAAATCCAGCAAATAAAAGATAAAATTGAAGACAAATATTTAGACCTTAAATTACTTACAAAGTTTAAAATTCAGATAGGAAACCCCGTGTAGTTATAGAAAGGAATATGATAGTATCATTTATTAACATCTATTATAAAAGAAATGGTTACTAAAAAATCAGAAAACCAATCAACTGAGATTAACTAGTCTACCTCTCCTCATTCTGGCTCACTCAATTCCTTGTCCTGATTTGTGATCGACGACAACCCACTTTCATCTCAGCGACGAGCCCCTCCTCGACACTGGGGATGCCGCCTTTACCCTTCTGCCTCCTACACCGCCTGAAACCCGACGTTGCGTCTGTTGTTCCTTGAAGGTTTTGACTGCGAATCCGGACTTTTACCCTTTAGATATTGGCATCAACCCATTAGGGTCCCCTGCTTAATTTTCCTTTGGAATGCCCCGAGTATACCTTGCATCACAACATCTTCAACCCCACAATCCTGTTTGCTTGATTGTAGCCTTAGTTGATGCATGCCATCTCCTCCAACATTTAAGTCCTGGGAAAATCTTGCTCTATTTCTCTTATGATCACATTTGATGGTATAAATTTTATGCATCGAAATGGAAATCAACTTTTCTGAGTTCCCCCCCCCCCCAATTCTTGATTTTTTATACTGTTATCGTTATTTTGACATGAGTTGTGTGTGCAATTTTTCCTTGTGGAATTATTGGAACATCACTAGGATTATCGTTGCATGTGCGGAAGAATAATCCTCTTGGATTTCGTAATTTGATCTCCTTTTAATTTTTCTAAAATTGAGCACCGCCAATAAATCTCGAGTTAATCACAGGTCACTGTGATTAGGTTTTGATTCAAGTTTACATTAGTTTGGTATCAACTCGATTAAGGCTCTGTTTGGGAGAGCGTTCCGCCTCCGTTGAGTTTGGTATGAACTGAACGCTCCATGTTTTGTTGTTTGTTTTTCTGCTTTCGTTCGGAGCCGCCAGTAAAAGTTGCGATGCGAGAAATGGCTCCGTTCACGAACCTTCCCTGAGCCCTCCAGTCCGCCGCGTTCAGCCCTTGCATGCTCTTCACTCTAGCGCTCCCGATCTACTCAATACATTGACGGCTTTTTAGCAAATATGGGAGCTGTGAGAGAGGTGGTGATCGACGAATCTGTCCTCTTAGCTGAGGACGCCTGCGGAAATACTTGCCTCCGTCCGATCGCGACTTCAATTTCCGCATCGATTATTTGTCCCGAGAAAGATGATTTATTAAAGGTTCAGATGCATGTAGAAATTTGTGATGGAACTTCGGTCTACCCTGAATAACCTTTGTGATGTCTTGATTGGAATGTAAAGAGGAGCATTGACATTTTTAGGTGATTAACGGGAGAAATTCTCCTTTTAAGTAATCTCGTGTCTCTTCCAATTACTCTGTCGATGGGACTTTGATGACATCTTTGTTTGCTTAAAAAAGAATACGTCTGCTGCGAAGGATAAACTCTAAGCGGCGTTTGTTTGAGGAAAATGACTGAGAAGTTAGATACCCTAACAACTTCGGAGAGCATAAAAATAATTTGCAGATCGGACTTCTCAAGGAGCATCAGATCAATGAAAAATATTTCATAATATTTTTAATACAACTCGACAAACAATGATCATTAAAATAGATTTCCATTTGCAACAACCAAATTCCGACAGCTCTATTTGCGATCCTCCTTTTACCACCACTCTTTTCAGAATCGCCTCTGCTCTCTCGAACAAATCCTACCTCAGTTCTATCATGAGTTAGTTGAGTTTTCTCCCCACCTGAGTTAAAATTTTATTTTTGCGATTTTTTATATATCCCATACACTCACTCATGGAGAGTCGTGCAAGTTAGAGGGTAGTATGGATGGGATGACGCAACAAATAGGTAATCTAATGCAACTCGTAGAAAACCTTGCAAAGAATATGAGAGACGTGCATCAGGTCATGAATGAGTTGTGCACCAACATAAACATGATTGAAGCCAACATTCACTTAGTCCGAGATTGAAACTCCCAATCAAACATAACCCTTACCCTTGGAAAATAGAAGAAATTCCTTACCCTAGGTAGTTCGAGCAAGGAATCCATGGCCCAAGAAATTAATCCTGTTGGGAACTTGGGATGTAGGAGTTAGACATGAAAGATTTTGAGGGTAGAACCATGGTTATCAGGATCGCGATCCGGATCTTAGGATCTTACGATCCTACGATCCAGATTTTGTAAATCGATCTGGATCTTACTTAGGATCTAAATTGGCACATCTGCGACTGGGATCGCGATCCAGATCTTAGGATTTTTAGGATTGCGATCCCGACCAGATTCTATCGGTCTGACCAAAGATAACTAGAAACATGTCCAACCCTATCCCAACCCCATTTAATCGGTCCAACGCTCATAGCCCATAACTTATTCTTATCCCAATCCCGCCCCCATACCTCATTACAAAATCATACTATGTTGTTCTATCGTATCCAAAGTGTCGATTGTCGACTGCAAATGGAGGCCAAGAGCGACGTCTTTGGTCGCTTCAAACCAAGAAAATGTCTTCCTTTTCCTTCATTACCAGGTTCCTTTTCAAGTGATGTTAGTGTCTTATCTTATATTTATGCGTATGAGCAATCCAATGGTTGGTAATCCAGTGGCTTCTTGCTTCTTACTTTCAGGTTGATGTCTTCTGTTCCTTTCTAGCGTACGAGCAATCTAGCGGTTAAAAATCCAGTATACGAGCAATTTAAGCTTCCTACTTCCAGCGTACGAGCAATCCGGGAGTCTGGGTTCGTTTTCTTGTTTCTAGGCTTCCACCAATCCATCAGTCCTTATTTGTTTTTATTGTTAATAGACATTGAGCGTTCTACTTGAAACTGAAAGTGAACTTAATATGATATTATTTTTTTGATTTAGTTATTCAAAATTTTCTAATATAATTTTTCACATACTATTCAATTTATTGATTTTTTTGTTAATTGAGCATGTAATTGAATGATAAAAAATTCAATTTTATATTTTTAGTTTTAATTTATAAATGTTGTAGGATCTTACGATACTCGATCCGATCCGATTCTATGATCTGATCCGATCCTACGATCCGATCCGATCCTACGATCCGATCCGATCCTACGATCCGATCCGATCCTACGATCCGATCCGATCCTACGATCCTATCCGATGCAACCTCAAAAAACGATCCCACCGAATCTCGATCCTGACAACCTTGGTTAGAACCCAAACATTGTCTAGATTGGTGTAATAGGATTGAGCGCCTCATGTCCGGGAAACAAATATATCTAAATAGACAAGTGGAGAACGCCATCTGAGGCTGAAGAGCCCCTCCTTAGTTTGGTGGAGACAATTAGAGCTCTCTAGATTTAATATAAGCATGACCCCTATCATGACCTGAGTATATGTTAGGGTTCTAAAAATAGGGGGAGGAAGGGGGAAGAGATTAGAGAGAAAAAGAGGGAGGGAAAAACAAAAATTTCAAATTCATTCAAGCATGCATGAAAAATAATAGTCCCTGGTTTATATAGTTGTCGGTCATAACATAAAGTAACGAACCAAAAATTAAGTCAACAATAATGTAAATGATAGAATAATGCTCCACGTCCTTATCGACTATTACAACAAGTTGTGCCCGCCGCGCTCGCGACGTTGATACATCTGCCACACTGGTGGTCGCCCTTCGTCCTCGTTCGCTCCATCCGGATCCGTAACAATATCGCCCTCTGGGAAATTTGCGTTGTCCTCAAGGCAGAAGTCTGGAAACTGGTGATACATATCCGCTCGGTCCACCCATGTCACCTCCGAGAGTGGGCGATCCTACCAAGCCACCAAGACCTGATCCACTGGCTGCTCCACGCGGATAATCGTGCGCGTGTCCGTAATGCTCTGAGGAAGGAACATCTCTGGGGTGGTGCCGGGGACCATCTGAGGAAGTGCCGCCTCGACTGGGTGATCACCAATCACTCACTTGAGCTGTGAGACATGGAACACCATATGGATACGACTATCTGGAGGTAGGAGAAGGCGATATGCCTGAGTGCCCACCTGAGATAGGATCTCGAAGGGCTCGTAAAACTTGGCAGCTGGCTTGGAGTGTGTCCGCGGGGTCGCCGTGACCTGTCGGTGCGGCCGGATCTTGAGACAAACTGAATCACCCTTGGTGAACTGTTCGTCGCGCCGGTGGTGGTTGGCTGAAACCACCGTCCTATCCGGGGCACGCTGGAGGTGTTGGCGCAGCTGACGGAGCATGACATTGCTGTCGCGGAGGAGGACGTCCACGTCGGCTACCGCGCATTCACCTGGTACGGCCTGTGTGAGGGCGGGCGAAGGCCTCCCATAATTTGCCTCAAACGGTGTGGTGCCGGTGCTGGAGTGGAGGGACATGTTGAAGGAGTACTCTGCCCAGGAGAGCCACTCGATCCAAACCCGCGTATGATCACACACAAAACAACGCATATAGGTCTCCAAGCATCGATTCATGACTTCAGATTGTCCGTCCGTCTGCGGGTGGTAGGTCGTGCTCATTCGAAGTTGCGTACCCTGCATCTTGAACAACGCCTGCCAAACGGAACTCAGGAAGAAGGGTCACAGTCGCTCACAATGGAGCGAGGGAACCCATGGAGGCGGACCACCCCGTCAACGAAGGTAGCGGCCAATCCAGGAGCCGTGATCGGGTGTCGAAACGGGTTGAAATCAGAGGCGGTCCATGATCACCAATATGCAGTCCCATGTCTTGGAGCGGGGTAGCCGGGTTATGAAGTCCATAAAAATGTCTTTCCAGACTTGTGTCGGAACGACAAGTGGTTGGAGGAGGCCCCCAGGGAAGGTAGCCTCGTACTTGGCGTGCTCTCACGTCAGGCAAGCCGCGACGAAGGTCTTTACCTGCTGGAACATTCCCGACCAATAGAGGGAGGCGACGATACGTCCTGAAGGCACCTGCGTGACCCCCTTCTGGGTCGCATGGAACTCGACGAGTAGATAGGGAATCAGCTGAGAGGAGGCGAAAAGGACCAGTCGATCCTGATAGTAGAGGCAGTCGCCCACAAGGGGAAATGGGGGCCGGGCGGTGGCGTTTCACCACAAAGTCTCCACAATTGACTGGAGCTCGGGGTCGGCTGCAACTTCGCGCTGAAGAATGGAGGCGTCATCCCAGACCGGTTGGGAAATGGCTGTCAAATTCGCCATTTGCGATTGACGGGAGAGGGCATCGACCTCCCTGTTGGACGATCCCGATCAAAACTCGATGTCAAAGTCATACCCCAAGAGTTGGCCACCCAAACCTGCTGCTGCGGGATGGCGGGATCGCAATCTTCTAGTGGAGGAGGTAGCACAGGCTTTGATGATCTGTCCAAACGGTGAAGTGGCGGCCAAGCAGGTAGGAACGCCAATGCTGGACGGCTTGGACAAACACCATCAACTCGGATTCATATGCGGAGCGGGGATGCCTGGTGACTGCAAACTATCGACTGAAATAGGCGACGAGTTGTCCCTCCTGCATCAAAACTGCACTGACGCCCGCAGGCGTCGTACTCCACCACAAAGGGTTGTGAAAATTCTGGCATCGCTAGCACGGGGACGGTGCTGAAGGCCTGGAATGCCGCTGCCGCCGCCGGTGGCCACTGAAACCTGTCGGTCTCTGACTTCTTCAGCAGGGTGGAGAGTGGTTTGACAATCTTGTCGTAGTCCCGGATGAACCACCGGTAGTATCCAGTGGGACCCAAGAATCCCCGAACGTTGTAGAGTGATTAGGGTGCGGGCCACTGAAGGACGGTCCGAACCTTGTCCGGATCCATAGCTACGCCGTTTGCGGATATGGTGTGCCCCAAGTAACTGATCTCTGACCGGCCGAAGACGCATTTCTTGGGGTTCACACAGAAAGAGTGCTCCAGGAGACTGGTGGGAGTGACCCGAACATGGTCCAAATGGTCCTGCCAAGATGAACTGTAAAACAAAATATCATCGAAGAAAACCATTATGTACATGCGCAAGACTGGACAAAACAGATCATTCATGATGGCTTGAAAGGTGGCTGGAGCATTGGTCAGGCCTAAAGGCATGACCAGGAACTCGTAATGGTCATTATGCGTGCAAAACGCCGTCTTGGGAACATCCTCCTCTCGGACCCGTATTTGATGGTAGCCAACGCGTAGGTTCAACTTAGAGAAATAGACCGCTCCTCGTAGCTCGTCCAGGAGCTCCTGAATGACTGGAATAGGGTACTTATCCAGGATGGTGGCTTTGTTGAGTTCACGGTAGTCCACGCAAAAGCGCCTGCTAACATCTTTTTTGCGGATTAGGTGGGCCGGCTTGAAAAGGAGCTAGAGAGTTGGGGCGAATAATGCCTGCCGCGAGCATGTCGCCCACCAGTGTCTCGATCTCTCCCTTCTGAGCATGGCCATAGCGGTAGGGTCGAACCGAGATGGAAGACACCCTCTTGCATGGGGATGCGGTTGTCCATCGGCCTGGCCGGGGGGAAACGGGTCTTGTCGGCGAAGACGTCCGGAAAGAGGTCCAAAATAGCCTGCAGCGTCGCAGCGGTTGAAGAGTATTGGGCGGACTGCCCCTCCACGTGTCACAAGGAGGCCGCCCAATCCACGTCAGTGGATTTCTGGAGCGACAGTAAGGAGACAGCCTGTCAAAGTAAAGCCGAGTCGCCCTCCAGCAAGCAGGGCTTGCCCCCGTGGAGGGA
Source organism: Platanthera guangdongensis (assembly GCA_039583875.1). Taxonomy (NCBI): domain Eukaryota; kingdom Viridiplantae; phylum Streptophyta; class Magnoliopsida; order Asparagales; family Orchidaceae; genus Platanthera; species Platanthera guangdongensis. The sequence goes on along the minus strand of CM077161.1, from coordinate 180,679,257 downwards.
GCGCATGGTCATGCGGTCCCAGTTAATGTTGACGTCCTCCAGGGTACGAAGCCAAGCCACCCCGAGAATAACATCCACCCTGCCCAAGGAGAAGGTTTAGAAGTCTGCCTGAAATGGGCTGCTGCCGATGGTGTGAGTGAGGGCCGAACACATGCCACCCGTAGCCTGCCGTCCTCCATCTCCGAAGCAGACTGAGAAACGCTCGACGACCTGCACTGGCAGCATCAGACGGTCCAACAGGTGCTGAGAGATGATATTGTGGCTCGCCTCTGTTGAGGCCGGGAAAATCCACTCCAAAAAATTCGGATCAAGGCAGTCTGAGGTTACCTGTTCAACGGTCGGGCTCGACGACTAATGGGGTAGGACGCAGAAACAGACAAACAACAAAAAGGACCTCAGGCGCTGCGGCAGGGAGGTCCTACCACGTACCCGGATGCTTAGAAGAAGCTTCCCCTCCACAATCAAAGATGGTCGAGCAGGATTCGAGGTAGATTCTAGCCGACGACTAAGTTAAGACGGCGACTAAGATGGATAGTCCTAGCTCGCGTCCTGTCTCTCTGAAGAAAGGATCCAAAGACACAGCTCGAAGTCTAGGAAATGAGGCGATCAAGAACTTTTGCGAGATTCCGTAGCCCTTCTCCTCGTACCCCTGGGGTCCTATTTATAGGCAAATCAAAGAGGAGGGGGAGTCTTATTTATAGCCCCACCCCCGACGACTTCTTGGGGGAGCTCGCTCAGGCTGGACGAGTAACTGGCCTAGTTGCCTACCTGACGAGTATGAGAAGGGAGCTCGTCATACTCGCCCATGCCTTCTACTATCTTGCGCATTGACTCTGACTTCTGTCTTGACTTGTTGACTTTGACTCTTGCTGACCTGGATCTGGAGGGTCCACCCTCGACGAATATGGGTTGTACAACCCTGCTATCGATCATCATCACAACGGAGGCCCCATGAAGTGTCCCCCAAAGCTTCATCGTCTGTGGGCCCGAGAATTCGCCCACGATAAATAGTGGAAGGCCCAATTGGTGGAAGGTGGCCGCTGGGGGTCCTCGGTCGCCGTATCCAACTCGAGGGACTCGAAATCCGCAAGTGTCACCTCGGGTTCCTCCTCGCCAATTGGGTATTCAGAGGTCTTTCTGTGGACACTCGTGCGCAGGAGAGTACGGTTGCTTGTAGCAGAAACACAACCCCTTGGTGCACATGTCATGGTATTCCTGATTGGAGAGCCGAGGGTGGGCCATAGGCTGGGGCGAGCGGGGCTATGGCACGGCCGGGGGCCGGGGGTATCTCCTGCTGTGGTGGATGGTATGTTGCTACTGACAGGCTGATCAGGCGCGCCAAAGGTGGGGGGTGGGGGGCGGTTTGCCTGGGTCTAGATGTCGAATCTGAAATTCTGCTTCCACCAAGCGAGCGAGATCCATGGCTTCTGCAATCGACGACGGATGGTGGGTGCAGATTCAGGCATGGATGTGGGGAAGGAGCTCATGCACGAAGAAGCTGAGGTAGTGATCCGACGGAAGTCCTCGTGCATGCGTCGCGAGGGCGATAAACTCAATGATGTACTCGTCGAGGGAGCCCGTCTAGAGGACGCCGCAGAGGCACTCCACCGCGGAGCCTGAGTAGCGGGTGTCGTAACTGCGAATGAGCTCCTGTTGAAGGCCCAACCAGGATATAGTCGATTTGGATTGTCGCAACCAGCGCACCCAGTGGAGGGTGGAGCCCTCCATGCCAATAAAGGCAGTGCTGACCTTCTGTGGCTTCGAGATCTCTGTATCTCTAAGAACTGCTCGGCTCGGGCAATCCATCCCTTGTGATTGGTGTCGTTGAACGAGGGAATATCAAAGGAACGAGGGCCCGATGAGAGAGCCCCAGGTAGGGGGCTGGTGCCTGGAACGGTTTCGGGGGAGCTCCGAGGAGGGACGGTGAGTCCGCCGCAGACGTTGTGGATGGGGATGGGCGGCCGACTAAGAGGAAGTCCATCTTTGCATCTATGCGGAGTATGAGGACCTGCAGCGATGCAATGGATCCGTCGTGGTCGTCCAAACGATGAAGGATGGTGGGACCCGTGGTTGGGTCTGCCAGTGTTGGTCATCAATCGCAACCGAGGGAGCATGCACTCGATCAGTGGAGGAAGCCAACTCAGAAACTGGCGTCAACCCTAGGGCAGATGTGCGAACTCAGTCGGTGCGGTGGCTAGGGTAGGCGGCGGTGCAAGACGCGGCCACAACTCCCGGCGGCGAAGCGAACCCGTCGGCCGGCTGGGCTGAGGAGCGGGTGAAGCCAGATGGGCGCGAGGTTGTCGTGCGGTTGATTTCCAGCCGACATCGAAGGCGCAAAGCTGTGCGGAGTCGCACATGTTGAAGCCGTGCGGTTGATTTCAGGCCGATGTCGATCACGCTGGGCGCGAGGGCCAACGAACGCGCTAGACGATGGCCGGCGAAAGCGGACGAGCGGGGCTCTGCTACGGTCTGGTCGACGCGGATTTTCTTCGGGCAGCGGAGAACGCGGCCGGAAGGCGGCATGTCAGACCAAATGTTAGGGTTCCAAAAAGAGGGGGAGGAAGGGGGAAGAGACTAGAGAGAAAGAGATGGAGGGAAAACCAGAAATTCCAAATTCTTTCAAGCACGCATGGAAAACAATAAACCCCGACTTATATAGCTGACGGTCATAACATAAAGTAACGGTACCAAAAATTAAGATAACAATAATGTAAATGATAGAATAACGCTCCACGCCCCTGTCGGCTATTACGGCAAGTTGCGCGCGTCGCGCTCGCGGTCATAACATAAAGTAATGGTACCAAAAATTAAGACAACAATAATGTAAATGATAGAATAACGCTCCACGCCCCTGTCGACTATTACAACAAGTTGCGCGTGCCGCGCTCGCGGCCTTGATACACCCGTCACACTTGTGGTTGCCCTTCGCCCTTGTCCACTCCATCAGGATCTGTAATAGTATACCATAAGACAACTTCATAAGTGTTCTGCATTGCTAGATTATCTACAAACACTCTATCATAGATTCCACAATCTATGACACGAGAAACTATTTGTGGACTAGTACACAAATAAGTTCCTCATTGTCCACTCCCAAATGAGAGTCCATAATCTGCAATCTACAACAATAATGCAACAGATATCAAACTTTTGCAATTGCCTATTAAATAAAAAAACTATTTCTTATCTTTGTTGAATGCAAAATAAAAAGATGACATAATCTAGTTCAACCAAAAAATCTATAGCCTCTAATGTAATTTATGATCATAAAATCAAGCATCATAAAAGCTACAAACATGGTTGAAATATCGCGCAAATAAATTCATATTGTAGCAAATGTAACGATACACATTCTGCTTTTAACTAATAATGAGAATTATAAGAGGGGAAAGGGAAAAGGGGAAGAATTCACCTTCAAATCTGATGCATGATTAAGAAGTCGAATATCAAAAGGATTCAAGGAACATCCTCCATTGAGGTCATGTAAAGAGGATACTTAATAGAAACACATCCAGGAGCTGCAAAAATTCCTGCAAAGCTTCTAACAAAAAACTTAAACTATCTAATGCTGCAATCCCAATGGGAAACATAATCTTCCTCTAGCTGCATTAGTTGGAAGATTCGGAAAAAATTATGAGTACTTGCATAGAAAAATATCATATGAAAATATGATATTATGATACAGTACCGCTTGCCAAAATGCTGCACAACTTCAAAATCTTTGGAAGACTCACAAAGAAGCCGTAAGCATGGATCCACAGGATTTGCCACACATGTTACACTTTACAAATTTAGAGTCATGAGTATTGTGCATTAGAAAATATCATACTTATTTAAAATATCAAATTTGCAAATCATTAATAGGTGGCTTGGGCACGTGTACCGTGGGAAGCAAGATTCACTGCTAAGACTGAGATAAAAATAATTTGGAAGAATTATGAAAGAAAATTATATAAAAAGTAACATAATAAAAATTCTGCATGTGACTACTATAATGAAATCAGCTCCTTTGTTACACTCAATGTGTTAAATGGTTTAAAGAGAATTTAGTAAGTTGACTTCAAAGAGTTTGATGATGGATGATGATTACATTGATGATAAGGTAGGCATGTATGTATCTGGGGTATTGTTGAGTTTCATTCTTCAGTTTTTATATTTCATTATGTATCTTTATCTTTGTTCGTTTTGACGGAGTTGAAATTAGATTTAGAAATTGAGATCAAATTCCAATTACTGCATGAACTGGAATTGACCTGAATTTCAATTATGTTACTCGCCATACAATGAAGTTGAGCATGCAAAATTGGAATCAGTCAATTTTACCATTCTGATGTTAATTGCTAGAGTTTCGGTGATCAGATCGATGAACCATCATCACGACCAACTTAGAGGGTGATGAAAAGATATTTTCCCAAAAAATTGAGTACAACTCGACAATTTTCATTCTTTCGGGAAACGACGGTCCAACGAAGATATAACTTGGGATCCGATGCTCTAATTGATGATTGGTCACGGCCAACGGTCTTAGAATGATGAGAAAAAGCTTCTCCTAAATTTTGAAGATTCGACAACTTTCATATTTTTTTCTTCGACAATTCAGCGACGATTACTAGAAATTTAGAGATCGCACCACGAACTGTCTCCATCAACTTCCTCGGGGCAATGCGAAGAAGCTTCTCTGAAATTTAAGAATGATTTGGCTTCAATTTTTCGGCGAGACAACCACCACTGGTTGTCTCCAGTGACAAATGAATCGAGAAACTTATATAATCTTTAAATATAGAAATATTATATTTATTAATGTGAAAAAATGGACCATGAGCTAAATTCTCCAATTATTATATAGATTAGAAAGAATTGGATTTAGTTCAAAATGAATTCCATGGAATTCATTTTGAATTTCAATTCCACCCTTCAGGAGTCTCCAACTGAACAACAAAATTGAATTGGACCTTCTATTCCAATCCCAAAGCACCAATTCCGTCCAAACTAATGGATCTCAATGAAGTTTTCAATTCTAAGCTTCTGATTTCATTTGCAAGTTTTAATTATAATTCCATCTGCTCTCCCTGCATAATTTTGTTTTCTTGCATATTTTCCCTTGGTGCACAATCTATGGAAGAGTTAGAAAGGAAAAAATATTAGGTTGAACTGTTGAAGATAAGATGATTGAAAGTAGTTCAACAAAATGAACACGGATAAAAAATGAATGGAGGAGGGTGCATTGGGCCCATACTATTTAAGGCTAATGGAAAAGTTTGGTCATAATATTATAGGACAGGTCTTGAGAAATAGTTATGTTGCCTCGAGTTTGATCTGGAGGTCACATTTTTCAATGAAAGCGCTCTAAACAAATTACTCCCCTTTTATTAGTTCTTAATGTGCTTTATATGTTGATTTAGGTTGCAGTTGCACTTTCACACGCTGCCATTCTGGAGGAATCTATGCGTGCTCGTGATCTACTCATGGAGCAGAATGTCGCTCTAGATTTAGCACGGCGTGAAGCAGAGATGGCGATCCGTGCTCGCAATGATTTTTTAGCTGTCATGAACCATGAGATGCGGACTCCTATGCATGCAATCATTGCCCTATCCTCCCTTCTTCTTGAAACTGAACTGACTCCTGAGCAGCGTTTAATGGTGGAAACAGTGTTGAAGAGCAGTAACTTACTGGCAACACTTATCAACGATGTCTTAGATCTTTCTAAACTTGAGGATGGTAGCTTTGAGTTAGAGTCTAAAACATTTGATCTTCATGCTGTTTTCAGAGAGGTAATTATGTTTATAATTTCTTACATTTGAGAGACATGTAATAGTCTATAAGTTATACTAATTAGCTGTTTTTCATGCTATAATTTAGGTCATTAATCTGATAAAGCCAATAGCTGCTGTAAAAAGATTGTCAATAGCTGCATCTCTTGCTCAGGACTTGCCATTGTGCGCTGTTGGGGATGAGAAGCGGCTTATGCAAACTATGATTAATGTTGTTGGCAATGCTGTCAAGTTTACAAAGGAGGGTGGTATATCTGTTACCGCAACTGTTGCAAAACCAGATTCCTCGATTGATCCTCCAGCTCCTGGGTTCTACCCATTCTCTAGTGATGGACATTTCTATTTACGAGTACAGGTTGACCCTTAACCCATAATTGTGCCTAGTAGTTCTCATAATTATGTTACACACACACACACACATTATTTTTTTGCTAATATTATTTATTAAACAAATCACACGTTCTGCTAAATCATAAGGTTGAAATTGAAAGACTTAGATTCATTTGATGGCCCTGTATAACCTGTAATTCGTCGAGATCAGAAGTGCCTAAGGAGACGCCTATTTGCAAACCTAGCCACAAGCATAGGAGAGCTTGGGCGAGCAGAGACGAGCTTGGGCGAGCAGAGGCGAGCTTGGGCGAGCAGAGACGTGCTTGAGCGTGCAGAGGACGAGCTTGAGCAAGCAGAGGGAGAGTATCTCGCTAGTATGTCGCGAGTATGAGCGAGTAGCCCTTGTAACTCGTTAGCAGAAGCTGGATACTCGCCAACATACCCCCCCAGGATTTGTCTATAAATAGACCCTCATGGGTACGAGGAATGACACTTTTGGAAGGTGTTGAGATCCCCCAAGTTGGCGAGAAAAGGTCGACACCTCACAAGAACTCATCATGAATCGCCCTGTTTGTTAGTCATACAAAAGCACTTGCGGGGTTTACCAAAGCACTCAGTAAGTATGAACGTGTATGCAAAACACTACTATTGAAGAATGAGAAAACTAGGCGGGGGTTAGTGTCCCTTTTGACATTAGAACCCCCTACAAAAGCGGACGGGGGTCTAGGGGATAGCGCCCCAGGAAATGTTTTTATTTTCCACTCCAACTCGCCCAGGTTTTGAGCTCTCCCAGCCCTGTGAGTGGGTCACCTGCATGAACTCACCTATGAGAGAGTAACAATGAATCTCGCCTCTTTGAAGTCACCAATCCCGCCTATACTCGCCTTAAGGCGAGTAACAAGGAAGATCGTCTCTTTGAAGTCGCCAACTGGAAATCGCCAACTGAACTCGCCAACTGGAACTCGCCAACTGGAACTTGCCTGCATGAACTCGCCTGCATATACTTGCCTGCATGAACTCACCTGCATATACTCGCCTATGGGCGAGTAACAAGAAAGCTCGCCTCTTTGAAGTCACCAAGCATGAAGAAATCGCCAACATGAAGTTGCGTACTGGCGAGAAAGAAGCTCGCCCAACTTGCAGAGTAGTCGCGAGTTGCCGCCTTTGGTCTCTTGCTCGCCGTCTCGCGTTATGAAGTCTTCTCTCAAAAATTTCTTCCCCGGTTACGATCCACGCTCACCGCACCAAAGTGTTGAAACCGGAAAATTTTGACTCCAAATATTCGGTTCAATGCAGCATGAGGTTACTGATTTTGCGGTCGAACGCCACATCTAGGATAGCACAAGAGCAGAAGAGAGAAATGTCTACAATCACACCCCAGGTGCCTCACCAGGGAGGTCCCACCACGTACCCGGAAGTTTGGGAGAAACTTCCCCTCCGCTACCAAAAGGCCAGGCGAGGTACGAGGAAGGCAGCCCTGTTGAGGCACCTGTTGTGTGATTGTAGACATTTCTCTCTCCTGCTCTTGTGCTATCCGAGCTGTGGCGTTCGACCGCAGAATCAGTAACCTCAAGCTGCATTGATCCAAATATTTGGAGTCGGAATTTTCCGGCTTCAACAGGCCTTATTACACACACACAAGCAGCTGTGCACAGGGTTCCCCAGTGGCCACACTGCACTTGATACGAGCACGAGTGATCCCGTCCATGGCCAACGACACACACGGGTTTATACATGACGCGCACATGCCTCAAGCACGGCGGTGGAATGATTTACCCTACTTAGGCATTCTTTGTATTTGTCTTTTAATTGAGACCCTCCTATGTATAAAAGAGTCTAGTCTTTATCATTATGCATGTTCGTATCTCTTTTGATTAAATCAAAAGGAGGGAGGATGATCCAACTTTCTGCCCAAATTTATCATGAACACTATCAACACTTCACATGTCGTTCGCCATCCCCATAAATTTGTCTCGCCAAATACAAGACTTGATAAAAATTGAAGGGATAAAAACATATTTTTTTAAAATAAAAGTAAATGAACAAACAAATTATAAAAAGTTGCAATAAAGAAGGGGTAAAATTGGAAAGGTGGATGTTTCATCAAACGGTGAAAAGGACAACGGACAAAGATTGTTAAGGTCATAATATCATCCTTACACTTCCTTGGAAGCCCTGGCACCTGGGGGCAAAGAGAAGTTTTTCAAAATCTATTTAGAAATTTGCGGTTTATTTCAAATCTTAGTCGACATATGACAAATCATCTCTCAAACATTGGTCTACATGCCCAGGTCAATAGCTCTTATTTGTACGGCATCCAAAAGTTTAGGGACCTGATTAAACCCTAAAAATCTTTCCTTTTTTATTTGTAATGTTGAACCTTGGTATTTTTTGTTTAAAACACCCCATAGTTTTTTCATTTACTTTTTTCAATTTTATGCAAGCAGTTAAATTTTTTTTTTCAATTTTATGTAGGCTTTTTTCAGAAATGGTTCTATGATGAATTACTAATTCAGCCTAAAAGCAGGCCATCTCAATTCCTTAAAAAGTCTACATATATTTAACCTAGAACACAATTGTTTGAACATTTTATAGAGTAATTATACATCTTTTTTCTGTTGTAGGTTAAGGACACTGGTTGTGGGATTAGTCCACAGGATTTACCTCATCTCTTCACTAAATTTGCCCATTCCCAAAATGGAGCTATCAAAAATTATAATGGCACTGGGCTCGGTCTAGCTATCTGCAAGAGGTAAGGCTTCTCATATCAAGCATGGTAACTGTTTTTTTTTTAAATTTTGCAAACCTGCAAGCTATATGAATTGCTAAAATATTCCCCTTTTATTTTCCATCCTGGAGTATACATTGATCTATGAAAAAAATTAAAACAGACAAAATCCATAAATCATGCCTATTACAGTCTTTGGAAACTTAAAAATGAGTTCCCTAGTAACAACTACCCATAAAGTCCTCATATTTAGAGCCTGTTTTAGAGATGGTGGTAATTATAAACACAATTATGAAAAACACATGTAATGTTTGGGTAGGCGCAGCCAGAATTGCTACTTTTGTAAATCGTAAAACAATGATTTAGGTCAAAACACCATAGTCATTCAAGTGTGATCAAGCTTCAACGGCCGTGAATGCATAATCCCTAGAAAGTAAAATTTGGGCTAAAAAGCCTATCATGAATTCATGATAATTTCGAACGCAGTCACACTGCAACCACCACTGCATTTACTATCTTAATTTCACACCACTGACCCAAACAGAGGCTTAGCTGTGAGAATGGTTTCGTTTGATTTCAAGCTAATTTTGAACCAATCTGAACTGAATTATAAAATTAATAAAAAAATTAAACCAAACTAGGACGATGAACCATCAACTGATTGTGATTTTGATTTTTTGATTCTGTTTAAATCAATTTATTGGTTTGGTTTAATATGTATTTGTTAGCATTAATTATTATTTTGTATTGTTTATTTTTGCTCTTACTTCACTTGTATTCCACCCCTACTATTTATATAGGAGAGGTTACTATTGATAATCAACTTAGTTATTTTTTCCAACATGATATCAGAGCCAGTGCAGAACCCGTGATCTGCCTCCCACTTTCGTACACGCCGTACGCTTTTGCCTCACCATTTTTGACTGTCGATCGTCCCTATTCCACCACTGATTATCCTCCACACCCTTCTCTCACTGAATCCTTAACTCCTTTGACAACCTACGCCATGTATGACCTCTTTCGGTACCTCTTGCACGGAACTTTGCCTATGGACGTAGATGGGCGTCAAATTCTTTGGGATGATCACCATTTCAGTGCCCAATTTTCACCATGTTTTGAGAAGATGGTTCTTCCTCTCCTCTATCATATATCTTGATTTATTTTTGAATTTGGTTGTTGTACCATGACCTTTGTCGGATCCAGGGTTTCCCTATTTGTATGAGAAAACCTAATTTATTGTTTTCCTTTTTTGTCATCTATCATGTCGGTAAATTTCGACTCTCCTGTTACTACGTTGGGTCCATTTCTCCGCCCTTAGCTCCCATGGGATCTATCTGGGATATTCATGATCATAGCACCCCTTAAATTTTTACCATATGATTGGATGACTCCAACTATCTTCCACGGTCCCGCTTTATCACCCTTGCTCTGAAAAACCAACTAATATTTGGATATGTTAGCGGACTCGCGACTGCTTCGCCGGATTGGATACAATGAGAGTCAGAAAATTCCTTAGTAATGTCATGACTCATGTATTCTATGTAGGAAGTTATTTCCTACAACTACCCGTTATCTGGAAAAAAGCTGGGGCCACTCGATGTGGAAATGCAACTCAAATATTCCTGTTGAGATGGAAGATATCTCCTCTGCGACAGGGAGACCGCCCTTCTATTTACTATCTAGAGTTTACTCAACTATACTAGGAATACGATCACTTTGATTCGCTTATCCTTGTGTCTCCCGATGATGAAGTTTTGGTTAGAGCTCGGGAAGAATGCAACCGGGTCTTTGAGAACTATGGACTCTATCATGATTTTGATTAGATCAGTGTTCAGATCTTTGGGCGCACACCTATACCATCTTTTCCGAAAGTTCACAGCTTTGCGCAACATGAGTTTTATCGACGTCCAAACTCTCTGCTAGAAGGATCTGCTCTTTACTACTGCTCAGTACAGTTTTATAAGTTGATCAGGCTGTGACTCCAAATTGAAATCTATGGTAAAGGACTACTTGGTTTGCGATTATTATGGGAAGACATGCCACACCTGAGACACGTGTTTCAGGCTTCAGGCTTCCCGCCACATCGAAGGGATCCACACCAATGACACCATAGAGTGGCCGTGGATATGTTCAATCTTAGGGACAACCACCCTCATCCCATTATGCCCATCCATCTGAGGCCTCAAAGGATACATCACCCAACATTGTGGGCCTTGATCATTGTGGCTTTCCGGATTCACTCCAATGAAGAGATACATGTTTTCGATATCCGGTGCATGGTCACCCTACCGAGTTAGCCGCTTCATCTACACCTTCTTATGCCACACTAGAATATTAGGTGCTCCGTTTACGTCTTCACTCTTCCACTCACCGAACACATGAATGGCTCTGCCTTAAGTTTTGTGTCATACCTACCCATGTTTGGTAGAGACAAAGTGAACATTGTAGATGAATCTTTTTTCTTCACACATTATGTTATTGTTTTACATGTCCCTGACTTTACTCGTAACCTCCTTTTCTTTGTTCGCTTAACCAATTATATGAACTGTTATGTAATCTTTTCCCCCTCATCTTGTGTGTTTTAGGACCTGAAGACGAGGAAGATAATTGACTATGGTAGATCGTGCAATGCCCTCTATGAGACTATGAGTTTGATCCTTCCAGCCCTGCTTCATCTCCGCAAGCTTTACATATGACTCAATCTTCTATCTTGGATTCCCGGTACCGTCGCCTAAGATATCTCTCTCTCTGCTATGAAACATTTATGTCTTACTATGTCTACCCTTCCTTTTGAAACCTTTAACTGGTGATATATGCGAACTTAGTAAATATTACCGTATTTTGTTTGTCATGTTTTTTTGCCTAGCATTATTCCTTTTGCTATTATTCATACTTATGTATGGGGAGCTTGACCCGTGGCTTCTATGTTTGGATGCTTTTAGTTTGCTATTTCATGGAATTTTTTTCCTGTATTATTTCGGTTTATTTAATGTAAAGCATGACATGTTTTCTCCTTTTAAATGATTTTTGAAGGTGGTTGTCACTCAGTTTAATGCCAATATTAAAATCATATGCAGTGACCATGGTCATGAGTATATTGGCCGCCAAACCTCCCGTGTCTATTCTCCGACACAAGATGAGGTTGCTGAGCAAAGAAATCATCACTTTCTTGAAGTGGCTCGATGTCTCCTGCTCAATACACAACTTCCTAAATAGTACTATGGATGTTGTTCTTACTGCAACTTATCTCATTAACCGTATACGTACTCGCGTCCTTGGTAACAAAACACATCAGGTGACTCTTACACAACATCCTTGAGTCTTTGGGTGTGTGTACTTTGTTCATGTACATCACAAAACTAAACTTGATTTCAGAACTCTGAAATGTATCTTCATTGGGTATTCTCCCGCTCAAAAAGGTTGCAATTACTTTCATCCTGTGTCCAAAAAGATTTTTGTCACCATGGACGTCACTTTTCGTGAATCTGAGACCTACTATGGACCCTCACTTCAAGGGAAGTCCTTATTTATGTTGGAAGTGAATTCCTCATCTATTCCTCCACCATATCATCGTCATGCTACTTATGCAGTTATACCGAATGCAATGATCAGGAGAAAACTACTTAACACCCTTTGCAGGTTTATCTTGTAGAAACGAGGGGTTAGACACACATGTACATCCCATGATACTCGCCTGACATCGGATCCATCTTCATCACTTATTGATCTCCCTTTTGTTCTCAAGAAAGGCATTCGATCTTCTACTCAACACCCCTTTTTTCATTGCGTCCTATGATTCTTTTACTGATTCATATAAAGCCTTTGTGTCCTCATTGACTTCTATTTCTATTCCCTCATCATGGCATGACATGAAGCACTTAGTAACCTAAGTGGCAAGAAGCGATACTCAAGGAAATGCAAGCTCTTGAAAAATCTGCACATAAGATTTTGTCCTCAAAGCAAGATGATTGTTGGGTGTAAGTGGGTCTTCTCAGTGAAGCAAAACTCCTAAGGAATTGTTGAAAGATACAAGGTTAGATTGGCGGGTAGGAGATATGCATTCTTGTGATTGACTATCAGGAAACTTTTGCTCATGTGACAAAGATGCATGCTATTAGGGTCATACTCTCTTGTGTTGCTTGTAAAGGATGACACTTCAGCCAACTAGAATGTGAAGAATGCATTTTTTCATGGCGACATAGAAGAGGAGGTATATACCACACGGTCTTGCTCCCAAGGGATTAGAAGTAGGGGCGGACCCATGCCCAGACACACCCGGGCACGTGCCCGGGTGTGTTTTCGCGGAATTAATAGGCGCGCTTTGGTCCTCTCCCCTGTTTCCACCGCTGAAAGTGAGGAGCCTGCCATCGTCAATCAAGAGCGGCTGCAAGTTTCCGGCTGAAAGTGAGCTTCCGTCTTCCGCTTCCGCCTGCCGTCACACCGTCGCCGAATGCCGAACTTCTGCTATTTTGATTTCCCACTGCCGACTGAGTCTTTGATCGTTCTGAACTCTTCCTATTCCAATCTGCCCTAGCTTCCTCTTCTCCTTCCACCTGAGAAGCTCCTTATTGCAGGCTTCTCTATTGTTCTTCTCACTTTCTCATTTGTTCTTCTCGAGTTACAGAGACAGATCCCCGATGGTTGTGACCGTCGGTCTATCCCTACCAGACACAGGTTATGCTTTGTTTAGCTGCAGGAGATAAAAATGTGCCTATACAGTTGAAATGCTTAAGGGCATCCAGAAAGATGATGACAATAATAATTCTGTGAGTATCTAGCTTTGCACAGCGGAAAGGATCATCTTTAGAATTTAATTTACTCGATTTTAAAAATTTATAAGGTTTCATGCCCGTCAAGTGTTTGATGAAATGCCTCAATGAACTTATGCATTTGGTGACGACAATCTGCAATTGGCCATGAGGTATGATTCTTCGTTCTCTTAAATTCCAGATCTTTGAAGTCTTCTATAGGTTCTATCATACAATTTTTTGGTAATGATAGTTATGTAAGAACTTATGCAGAAAGGATATATGTTGATGCTTGAAAATAAGCACTGCACTATTTTGGACATGGATAATACTCGAATCCTAACACCAATAGAGACAGATAACATGAAATTTGGCCACTTAGCTTTAAGTGACTTAAAGGAACAATAAAAAATGAGTTGGTGATAGGCCATATTCCTTTGATATAGTGAAGTATCAAAAGGATACAAAGTCTATAATCCTGCAAATGGAAAGTTAATTGTAACAAAAGATGTTATTGTAGATGAGCATAATTACTATAACTGGGAAGAATTCCTAGATTAGAATCACATTATTAAGGAGTCTGCGGAAGAAACTAATTGTCAAACCATTAATAGCATCTATAACTGTTATCAATGAAATCATTGAAGATAATCAGCCTTCCTTTCCTTTTGATGATAATCATGAAAGCAGCTCGTCTATCTCAAGTTATTCATCATCTCCTAAAAAATATTCTATTAATAATGAAAGCAACTCATCTATCTCAAGTGATTCACCACTTTTTTAGTAAGCTAATGAGTAACGATAGTTAAGTAAGAACATCCCCGCTACATGTTTTTTTTATTTTGAATTAAAAAAATTATATAATTTGCTATTTTTTGTATGATGCTCCGGTCCAACTGAAATTCTAGTTCCGCCACTGATTAGAAGGGAGGGTTTACAGGTTGATGAAAGTACTATACAACCTTAATCAATCTCTTAAAGCTTGGTTTGCAAAATTTCATAGGGCTATGACATCCTTTGGTTACAGTCAGAGCAATACCGATCATTCGTTGTTCATCAAGCAAAAGATATGTATATTGATAGTTCTTATTGTATATGAATGACATTGTTATAATAGAGGATGATGTAGATGAAATCCAAACCCTGAAGAGAAGGTTAGCAAAAGAAAGTATAGACATCAAGGATGAGCGTAGACCTTCTGACACCCCTATTGAAGCCAACCACATATTCAAAAAAGGGATAATGGAGAATTCATTGAAGACATTGGATTTTATAGACTCTTTGGGAGATTTATCTAGCTGCCTCATATGCACCCATCCAAAGACCCGTGATTTGGATGCTTCCCACGAAATTCTAAGATATTTCAAGACTTTTACAAGAAGTGGCATTCTATTCTCCCGCAATGATGAATTGAAAATTGAAGTTTATATATATGCATATTGAGTTGGCTTGGCTGAGGACAAAAGATCCACATCAAGATATTTCTTTGGTTGGAGGGAATCTTGTGATGCTAAATCAGAGTTTAAAGCCATGACTCGTGGAATATGTGAAGACTTATGGCTTCGCTCTATGATGTGTGATCTTGAAGTCGCTAAGTAAGAATCTATCAGACTATATTATGCCAACAAGAGTGCCATCGACATCGCACACGATCCTGCCCAATATGACCGCACAAAATACAGTGAAGCGGAAAACACGTTTTTTAAGAATACATTGAGAGAGAAATTGTTTGCATGCCGTTTGTCCCATCCGACAGAGAGCTTGTTAATGTTTCACTAAGGGGTTGAGCGTGAGTGCCTTTGGGAAGATTATTGTCAAGTTGGGCATCATGAATATTACACGCTCAACTCGAGGGAGAGTGTTATTATTAGTTATTATTTTGTAATGTCTTTTTCTACTTTTCCACTTGAATTCCACCCCTCTTATTTATACCGGAGAGGTTACTATTGATAGTCAACTTAGTTCTTTTTTGCAACAGCATTATTAGTAGAAAAATGTTTATTTGTTATATTTTCCCTTTATTGCTTGAGTGCATGGTTATCGACTTGTTATGTATTAACACAACTTTGTTCAATTATTGTTATTGGCTCGGTTCAATTTTTTGGTGCAAAACAGTGTAAAATCTGCAAAATTGTGACATCTTAGCTTGTTGCAAAATATCAATGCAGTTGCTCACTTCCATTATTTTTTTTCCTACCAGGTTTGTGAATCTCATGAAAGGACAGATTTGGCTCGAAAGTGAAGGCATTGGTAAAGGCTGCACCGCTACTTTCACCGTCAGGTTCGGCATCTCCGAAGACCTCGGTTTTCCGTATCGACAAAAGCTGCTTTTGCCCGCAATCTCAGCGGACAAAGACGATGCGGATCCTTCTGGTTTAAGACGGATGCCGAAGGATCCTATCGTCACGCCCTTAAAGATGTGGCATCCAAGTAGTGTATAAATGGAAAATCGCGGACAATTCGTCAAATCGGTTGGACACGTGCGCCTGTACGCTCGAATCCACGGTCGAGGCGAACTGCTGGGAGTAAAAGATGAAACCCTGCAGCATGTAGCCTTTCAGATATCAAAGATGGAACTGAAGGCTGTTTAATAAGTAGAGTACATATTGGCTTGTGAGTTTGAGAAAACTGTGTTGTCTTAAAGAGGGGTGTAGTTGTATCAATGCGGAACTGATATCTGTATTAGCTTTACATGTAGTTAAAAAATGTGTTCACTGCTGCCGTTTATTTTATGTAATAATATATTACAGTAAATGAGATGGATTCTGCAGATTTTTAATAAATATAATAATAACGAGTTAAACGACTCATTTATTTATTTGCTTGCAGATAGAAAATATTTTTTTAGATATTTATTTTCTTTTAATTTTTGAATTATATTGTTATATTCGAAAGAGTTTATATTACATAAGAGTTGAATTTATTTTTGGGTGATAATATTTCTCTAATGTTCAATGCGACATAATTAATTATGTATTTATCCTAGAGGTTAAGTAAAAAACAACAGAAGTACAGAACTGTCAAATCGAGCCGTGCTCGTTGTGGTGGTTTGATTAAAGTTTAAAATTTTGAAAAATTATACTTTGCGTGTCAGTTTAGATGTTATGATATAGATTTTTCTAATGTAAATTTTTATATATTTTAAATATAATAATGATAGGACAGGATAGAATTATTTATATAAATGTTTTTTATTTTAAATATTAAAAAAATATACTTATGTTTTAATGTGAAATAATTAATTATATATATATACTTCCTGAATAACAAGCTTCAAATTATGATATCAATATTGATGGTTGCAGTGCTATCGATCGTGATGGAGCTCCTACGCATATGATAACAAAAAAAGGCCGATTTGATCACCCTTCAATTCAAAGTAGCAAAAGCAATGTCTCCTTGAATGCATAATATGGATTACACAAATTTATGAACTGTACGTGAATGGGTTGAATTACTTATCCCTTGTTCTATGTATATTACAGAACCATCTCTCCAGCAATTGTGAATTATACAGCACAACTGATAAAAAGCTGATATTTGATTTCTAATTAATCCTTCACCAACATACAAAACTTTAGCTGTAAAATCAAAACAGAAATAAACCCAGAGAAATGGGAGGAGATGAACTGCACATGCCCAGAAAAGGCAGTAAATGACACTCAGAGGCAGCGACAAGTGGAGGACCTTGCGTCTAACTTCACCATTTGTAGTTGAAATTTACTTGGATGAGATATCGCATTCTAATCTGCTCGACATTGTATACTATGTACTCGTTGTACAACAAGCCCGCCTGCATATTCCGTAAACATCGAGAAGTTTCATCTTAGCATCTAAAATAGGAAGAGTGAGCTAAATATGAACATGGTTTTTAGCCTAAACGAATCAAGCGAAACCCTTTTGTGCTGGTTCAATTTTAATTAGTTGGGTTGGGAGTTGAAGATAAACTCTTAAACAGTACAATTTGAAAGCAGTTACCTTTAAGTCCCCATTCTTTATAGGTTTACCGAGGGGCACAACTATGCCGTCTTCTAGTTTCTCGGCCTGCGACATATCTGGTTCGGTGATTCCGACTCCTTTTGTACTGAAAAGATATATTTTTTTAAGACTAGTAAATGGAAACAAAATAATGGATGGCTTAAGAAAACGTCGCTTCTATGCTTGATTAAGATTATGGATAATATGACACTAGTGGTACTAGCAATGCAGGAATAATTACAAAAAACACTTTGTTGACTTTGGTGAGGCCTCCACTATACTTCTAAAAATTACCAAAACAACCCCTCTAAATTTACATTGTTAACATATATGTATGAATGTTAACAATGTATATATAGACACGCACACATAATAGTAGAAAGACAAACCTCAACTTTCCATTTGGCAAAAGATCTGCATGATAGTTTGAAGAATGTAGCTCAGCCATATCCCCTAATGCAACCTGAATAATAAATCAATAAGAAGAATCAAATGAAAAATAGTTGGGGGATAAATTTAAAGGAAACTGTAAAATCTACAAAAGCCACCTCACACAGAAGCAACACCCCAGCAGTAGAATCGCGATTTGTACAGCAGTAATTTGCACTTTTTGAGAACATATCGGCAAAATAAACTCCTTTACCAAACATGTAACCAGTGACCGGTGCTTCTGGGGGAGCAATCCGCAATCCTGACCGTATTAGAACATTAACAAAATATATCATGAAATCTTTATGAATACAGCAAAAATAGAAGATGAATTTGGAATTCTAGGAATTTATAAGAGCACAATATGAAAAATAATACAAGGTTAAGATCCTTTCTGATAGCACCTATGATACTATGTTTTGTTTCACAGGCCTCCGGATGCTATAAATTTATATTATATAAAAAACAAAGTGTTACACCATTAAACTTATGACAATCATCCCATTGATGTAAAAGACAGCTCAGTTTTAATGTCATATTTTAGAATTTCCATTTTGTCCACACTGATATCACATGCACCTGAGAGTCTGAGACCCATACATTTTCCTCTAGTAACATAAAAAAGGCAGAGAATTCCATCAATCATATGTATGAAACTGAAATACCTGCATGAGTGAATCAACAAGTGCTGTTTTTTAAGGCTGCAGAAAAATGATAGTTGCAACCTATCAAGAACTAATATTGTAAAATCGAACACAAAACCGGGACACAAATGTCAAAATAAGCTTGAACCGAACTCTTGAGGGCTGGTTCCCCCTAAGAGTCTCTCTCACCTAGGAGAGCCTAACACTCACAATATCTCCAAGATAAAAAATAAGAGACACTTATATAGGGGAGTGAGGCATACAAATTATGATAATGCCCTTGGGACAACATGAGAGAGACATGCGTCCCAGAAGTTGTATCCGTATCAAAAAACTTATAGTAGTAATAATATTAGTCTTCTTCATACATGAACAAGATCATACATTTATTATTAGGGTTTAGTTTGATTAATTTGGTTATTGAAATTTATGATCACCTCCATGAAATATATTAATGCAGCGTTGTTCACGCTTTCTAGACGATTCACTATTTTTATAAATTTTTCTTGTATTTTATTTCAATTCTAAACAAGCCTATGCCGGTCCCAAGCCCGGACGAAAAATGGCGAGGGTTATATTAGGTAGATGACCAGGGCAAAATTTAGTCACCCTTATGAATATGGATAATTTAAGAAATTGTGCAAAAGCTAGGTTGTTTCCCCTAAGGAATGCATCGCGGTCCGAATGCGGCGTCTTGGCAAGGACCGTTGCATCACCAAGACTTGAGTGTAGTGTTAAATATGCAAGAGTCCTCGCCGTATGGTCCGAATGTGGCGTCTTAGCAAGGATCGTTGCACCTCCAAGAAGACTTGAGTGTAATGTTAAATAGGCAAAAGTCCTCTCATATTAGACGTCCAGACGTCCTCGAGAAGTATGTCGTAGGAATTGTGACCGACTTAAGTTTGGAAGTTGAAATATAGATACGCTAACGGGAAAAGCCATGAAAGTAGTGGATACGATGATTAGGAAAAGGATAAATATTTTATGTCTGCAAGAGACTAGATGAGTGTGTAGAAAGCTAAATTTTTAGATAATTTAGATTTTAAATTATGATACACATGAAAAAATAAAACAAGCAGTGAAGTCGGTATTATTGTGAATACTACTTGAAGGAATGATATTGTTGTGGTAAGTAAAAAAAGTGATAGAATCATAGCTCATAAATTGGTCATAGGAAAAAAAACTATTAATGTGATCAGTGCTTATACGCCATAAGTAGGATTAAGTAAACTATTAAAGTATAATTTTGGGAAGACTTAGATGATTTAGTAAGGGAAATCGCACAAAGAGAAAAGATTTTCATAGGAGGAGACTTAAATGGATATATAGGAAAGGAAAGTAGATTATACAGCCGTTCATGAAAGATTTGGATATGTAGAAAGAAATGAAGAAGGCCAAACCATTTTAGATTTTGTCGTAGCATACGAGCTAATTGTCACAAATACATTTTTCATAAGGAGGGAAGAACATTTAATTAGTTCAAAAGCGGACAAAATAAGTCACAAATTGATTATTTTATGACTCGCAAAATGGATAAAATGATTTGTAAGAATTGCAAATTCATAGCAGGAGAAAGTTTGATAACACAACATAGGTTAGTAGTGTTAGACGTAAAAAAATAAATATAATAAATTTAAGACAAGAACACAAATATTATCAAAAATTTGGTGGTGGAATTTGAAGATGGAAAAACAAGTTGCTTTCAAGACAACAATTATGAAACAACTAGTTGATGACCCTTATGGTGATCTTAGTGTCTCATGGGAAGTTATATCTTCACATTTAAGAACAACCGGAAAGAACGTACTTGGAGCATCAAAAAGTCGTGCGCTCCAAAATAAAGAATCTTGGTGGTGGAAAGAGAAAGTGCAAAATAAAGTGAAGGCAAAGAGGATCAATTATAAATCACTCTACGCTTGTAAGAATGATGAAAACTTAGTCAGGTATAAAGTCACAAAAAAGCTAAACATGCAGTAAGTAAAACAAGAAATCAAGCTTATGAAGAATTTTATAAGCGACTAAATACCAAAGATGAAGAACGTGACATATATAAAATTGCTCGAGCTAGAGAAAAGAAGACAAGAGATTTAAGTAAAGTAAAATGCACAAAGGATGAAAAAAATACAGTTTTAACGGATGTAGATATCAAAAAACGATGAAAAAGATACTTTTATCAACTCTATAATGAAACAAGGACAATGAATTGGACTTGAAAAATTTAAGTAAATTGAGAAGTATAGAAACATAACGTTTTATCGTAAAATTCAATTATCAGAGGTAAATAATGCTCTAAAGAAAATGAAAAATAGAAAGGCGATTGGACCAGACGATATACCCATCAAAGTATGAAAATGTTTAAGAAATGAAGGAATTTTGTGGTTTACATGTTTTTTCAATAAGACACTAAAGCCAAAGAGGATGCCAGATTACTGGAGAGAAAGTATCTTGATACCTTTGTATAAGAACAAAAAAGATAGACAAAATTATATTAATTACAGAGAAATTAAATTGATGAGTCATAACATGAAATTATGGGAACGAGTAATAAAAAAAAGAATAAGACGGGAGACTAACATCTCGGAGAATCAATTTGAATTCATGCAAGGGCGGTCGACAATGAAAGCTAAACATCTCTTGATGAGACTCATCGACAACTACCGAAAAAGAAAACAAGATTTGTATATACTGGTTATCGACCTTGAGAAAGCTTATGATAGAGTTCCAAGAGAGATCTTATGAAGAGTCTTAGAAAAGAAATGTGTAAATGTATTATACATTGACGTAATCAAAGATATGTATACAAATTCAGTGACAAGGGTGAGGACATCTGGAGGATTCACATAGGAATTCCCTATCAATGTTGGCTTACATCAAAGTTCAGCTTTAAGCCCTTATCACTTTACCCTTATCTTAGATGAGCTCACCAGACATATCCAACAAGCAATACCTTGGTGTTTATTATTTGCGGATGATATCATTTAGGTCGATGAGACGTGCGAGGGTGTAAACGCAAAACTTGAATCTTGGCGAGACACTTCAGAAAAGAAGGGTTTTAGGTTGAGCAGGACAAAAACAGGGTATATGAAGCTTAAATTTAGCAGTGCAACAAGGACGGATGACTTCGTTATTAAGTTGGGTGATCAAGCTATTTCTCGTAGTGAATATTTTAAATATCTTGAACCGATAGTTCAAAAAGATGAAGGTATTGATAAGGATGCGACACATAAATCCAAGCGGGTTGGTTGAAGTGGAGAGGCGCATCAGGGATCTTGTGTGATCGTAAAGTACCATTAAAACTTAAGGGCAAGTTCTACCGTACTGCTATTAGACCAGTGATGCTCCATGGTTCTGAGTGTTGGGCAGTGAATTGTGTACATGAGCAAAAAATGGGAGTTGCGGAGATGAGAATTCTTAGGTGGGTGTGTGGACACACGAGACTGGATAAAATTAGGAATGAATGTATCAGTGATAAGACATGAGTAGCACCAATTGCAGAGATGATGTGAGAAGCTCGAATAAGATGGTTTGGACACGTACAAAGGAGACCATTAGAGGCACCTGTTAGGCGTTGTGAGAGTCTAGTCACTAGGCATGTTAAACGAGGGGAGGGGTGGGGGGGGGGGGTAGACCAATAAAGATTTGGAGCGAAACTATAAGGAAAGACATGATGTACTTAGGAATTAGTGAGATTATGACACAAGATAGGGCACAATGGCGACAAAGGATCCATATAGCCGACCGATAAAGGTTTTGAGTGTTGTTGTCATTCTATTTCAAATCTCCGACCATTCAACAATTTTGTATGTGTTCCCGCATCAAGTTGCAAAAATCAAATATGAAGGAGAGTGAGAGTAACCTTGTGATAGGATGCCAGTCCAATTTGTCAACCGAGAACCATGCCATAGAAGCATTCTATTTTTTACATTAGAAAACTGCAAATAAGAAAGAAACAACAGTTCCATTAAGAAAAGAACTGTAAGCCACAGTTCATAAATAATCTCAAATGCATAAATATTAGAAGGGTAAAGTAACTGAAGTTCAAATTTAAGATTTATACCTGTTTGAAGCGCTCAGCTTCACCTTTTCTTGAAACCCTAAATAAATGTACTATGTCAACGGTGTAACTTGAGTGTGTTTCAGCATGAGTATTAGTTATGTACTTCTGTGCCTGTTCATAACAAGGCAATTTGAGAAGTGTTAGAATACGGATTTATTTAATGACAATTACTTCAGCAGAACACAATTGGATTTACATAATTTCTCAACTTCCCTGTAAGAAATCTAGAGCTGTATGCACACACAGACACACAACGCATAAGGGACACTGAAAGGGGAAACTTCCATTTTAACTTCATATTTTGAATAATGAATATTTTAAAAAAGAATGTTTATATTTCTATAGCCTAATGTTAAAAAAGAATGCTCATTCTATTCTTTCTTAGGATGCGAGATTAAATCAACTTATCATTTAAAAATTATTCCCATGTTAAATAACATGTATTTCTCTTAAAACTATTAATATAAAATAACTAATCTGTAAAATAATAACAAAAATAAATTTTCTCTCTCAAGAGTTACATGGGCATAATACATAATCATAGAACAAGAACTACCAGTTTTGTAATGTTTGGTTTGCAAACATAGTGAAACAAAGCAAGACCTCCAAGTAACAGATTTTATTCTGTTATGTCAATGGAAGACCAGAACAGATTATATAATAACATTTCGACAAAAAAACATAATATATGCACGGAATTGATAAGTTATTAGCAGAAAATAATTACCATAGAAAATTCCTTTGAGTCAATTTCAACAGGAGTCAATTCACAGCATAAGTGTTGATAATGCGAATACAAAGGGTCTTCCTACAACAAAAGAGTAGAACAGTGTAACTTTAACAAGTAAGGAACTCCTAACGAGGAATAGTATAAAACTTGCAACTTAAAATAGAAGTGATCAATTATCATGTAGTAAGTTTATGGAAACTCTAAAGGTACATTTGGTTGGATGTAATTAGGACATGAGAATTGAAATTGGAGGTCAATTCCAATAAGGACCTCCAATTCAAAGGCTTTAATTCAGTCCAAACAAATAGACAGTAAGAGTTCATTTGGTTGGATGGAATTTGACCTTTGGAATTGGAATTGGCGGTCCATTTTCAATGAAAATGGACCTCCAATTCTAATTTAAGAAAAGACCAAATTTGTCCAGATGAGCGGGACCCTAAGCAGAAATCAACTTAATTTAGCAACAAATATGAATGACCCTGTCTATTGGTTCCTCTATGTAGGAATAGCAAAAATGAGCGCATGGAGGCAACCAAACTTCACATGCAAGATGAATAATCACTCAAATGCATATGGTCAAAAATGTTCAGAGGTAATGTATGCATCATTGTAATTTTAGAATGAGAACTATTTTGAAAGTGATTAAAATAGGGAACTAATGAACATTATTTTCTGTGCAGTTACAAATATCAAACCATGCATAAAGAATGCGTCTGTAGTTATAATGAAGAACAAGAAAACATTGGGGCTAAAGCCAGCAACTTCAAGAGCATTAATGACGGCGCGCCACGACCGACGCGCGTATATTCCCGCAGGAGCCGGTGATCCGCTGTCCGGACGGGCGATCAGATCCCGTGGTCGCGTCCGGATTTTTGTTTCTAGTCATTTTCATATTTCATGTTTTTTACTAAGAGTTGTATTTAACCCCCGATCGGCCCCAAACAATCCTAGCCATCCGGGCATACAATAGCTCGGTCAACAGGACTACGGGCTTGAGTCCATTTCATATCATATTAGGATACGAGCCTAGGAAACCAGTTGATTTGATTGATATTCCCTTAGAGTCCAGACCTAGTGAGTCAGCCGAGTCTTTCATTCAGCATATACATACACTGCACGAATTGGTCCGTAAGAAGATTGCAGCTAGTAATGATTATTATAAAGATCAAGCAGACCAGCACAGGCGTGAACAAATCTTTGAGACAGGAGAACATGTATTAATTCGCATTTGGTCTGAGAGGGTCCCACAGGGACCAGCAAAAAAATTAAGCGCACGCAGAATGAGCCCCTATACAGTCGTGCGGCGAATTGGTACAAACGCATATGAAATAGACATCCCACATGGTATGGGGATTAGCCGAATATTCAACGTAGAAGATTTGACTCCTTACTACGAGGAGCATGTGTACGTGGATCCCCTCACCACACCTCTACCCGAGCCTTCATCTATCACAGCCCCATCACCCGTGCCTTCTCCTCCTATTGCCCCCACCAGTTCATCTTTGTTGCCACCAGCGGCGTCGCGACATGAAGGTCGAGTTACCCCACCGACGGTTCCACCGACAGCATTGCTAGACGGAGATACTTTGGTACCACCTGCTTCTACAGACGACGTGCTTCAGATCACCGGTCACGACTTCTACGCCACGGGCGGGCGAGATATCCTGCGTTATCTTGTCCGTTGGAGCGGACCCCTGCACGATGCTACGTGGATTTCCTCGGAGGAGCTACAGAGACTCGCCCCACGGCTGCTCAGCGAGTACACTCACCTACACTCATCAGAGTTGAGTGCCTTTAAGCTGAGGGGAGTTGATGGCGCGCCACGACTGATGCGCGTATATTCACGCAGGAGGCGGTGATCCGCTGCCCGGACGGGCGATCAGAGCCCGTGGTCGCGTCCGGATTTTCGTTTCTAGTCATTTTCGTATTTCATGTTTTTTACTCAGAGTTGTATTTAACCCCCGATCGGCCCCAAACAATCCTAGCCATCCGATCGAGGTGGTTTTATTTGAGTTATATTAGCACCGGTTCATTACAGACGGCGGTTATCCTTTAGGGTATTAAAACCCGGCAGTTTAGAGAAAGAGGCATCAATGGTTTTGGAAGAAAGTTCCTGGAACCGCTCGGTCCTTGAAGGTGAGATTCCTTCCGCCGTTCCCGGTGCGACGCCGACAAACCTCCTCCATCTTACACTCTGGTAAGCCTGCACACCTCCGCCCGTCCTCTCCCCGGCCAGCCACAACAAGCCCACACACCTCCGCCCTTCCTCTCCCCGGCCAGCCACAACAAGCTCACACACCTCCGCCTCTATTCCCACCGCCGGCCTCTGAAGCCCCGCTTGCCCCCTCCTAATAGCCTTCCGGAAACATTCCCGCACCACTCTGGCCTCATCCCCCTTTCCCAACAGCAACCTACTACCCCACTGCCTCCTAAATTACAACTTACCTTGCTAGGACTCTTTAACCCATCCGCTTGAACCCCAACAGCCTTCCCCATCTCCATTTTCCCATCCCCTGTCGTGAACTCACTTCAACCAACCATAACAGCCCAGATTTGGAACACCCTTACCTCTTCCGCGTGCTAAGACCTTAGATGCCCACCAACAACCACCACCGCCGCCGCCTACGTATGCAATCCGTGGTATAAAGTTCTTGTCTTTCACTGTTGGGTATTTTGGCACCTATATTGTGTAGTGGATGTTCTCTTTTAATGTTATTAGTATTATTTGTCATGTGGCTTGCTGGGTTTCTTTTGCGCTTGCTTGAAAGTAATTGCGCCTCTTTCGTTTGCAAAAATTACTATTTTGTCCTCTGTTAATTAATTGTTTGCAACTGTATGTGCACCTGATGTTAATTCATAATAATTAATTACTTGTTTGCAATTGTAGCGGACCACTTGTGCACTTTTATTTCATATCATCGCATATAGGTCTGCATTTGGAAATCCCTTTTGAGTCGACCTGCCACTGCATCAATTAATGTTCTAAAAGGAAACACTTGTATGTGTGTGCGTACAACTGTATCACAAAAAACGTTTCCTAGCTTTATATGAATTGTGCAAGGAAATCTGACACCTTAAAATGTACAAGCATCATCCATTATTCTGTTTCGAGGAAAATAATTATTTGTCAAGGAATACATGGAAAATGCCAATGTCACCCCATTTATTCTAGAGTTTATTATGGGTTCATTCCCAATCACAATGAGAATATGGAAAATTAGTATAAAGGCTTCCTTATTAAGGAGCTATTTGATTGGCAATAGAACATTTGCTACAAACTGAACCTCAGAAAAGTAAGTGTAATTATCTGAACATTTCAAATTATTAAAAATGCATATATTCAAGGAAATATCATTTATAATGGTTTGACATAATAATTGAAGTATTTTCACACAATTAAAAGCCAAAAAAATATTATATTTGTTTCTTTAATGACGTGTTCTTTTGAAAACAAACTTTGATTTACATAAAAAATCAAAGCAATTTCACCTAATCAAAGAGCTAAAAAATGTTATATTACTTCTTTTATGTTAAAGTTGCAAACAAATAGTCACTATAATACGAGGTATTAGATATGCAATTTAAAGAAAATGTACTAAAATATAAATTAAATTCATGTCACCAACTACACCACAAAAATCGTTTTTACATGCCAATACTTGGAGGTGCATAATTACAATGAAATTTAAGGTAAATCTAATAAAATGAAGATTAAACTCCTATTACAAACAACAACACAAAAACCATTTTTTAGTTGCCAATACTTACAGAGGCGCATAATCAACCAAAACTGCATTCAGAAAGATGATACTTCTTTCTCAAAATTTTTATCTTGAATTCAATTCCCTAGTTGAGCTGGGTATCATATCCATAAATAGAGAGAATATAATTATAGAACAGTAACAAGTGGAGGGTAAAGTATACACAGTATAGAAGTGCCACTAGAAACCTGATTCTTCAACAATTTATCAAAATGAGTACATGATATATAACAATGGTAAGAGTCGTGCCATGGTGGTTGGCAATGGCTTCATATACATCTCAAATCTTCAAGCTAATTAAAGTTACTACGAAGGGCTTATAACAACATTTAATTTCATTAAAGATAACAAACAACTTGAAGGCTTGAAAAAATAAAAATTACGCATGAAATAAGTTGAAAAGTTCAAATTGAAAATGAACAAAATGGAAATCATACAAGCGTACCAGAGAGTCAGGATCATCATTAAGAATCCTAGTAGCAATTTCAATCTCCCCCAATGCTGAAACCTTGACAAAAGAAGAGGAAACACAAATCATGGAAATTTCGCATCCATACAATTAATTGTGTGCAAATGTCGTAGTGAACAAATTCTAAAGTTAACTTGCCCTATGACCTTCCAAAAATGACTTTCGAGTCATTTTCCCAATCAAATAATGTCCACAGGAGTAATGCCCTTCTTCATATAAAGTACGTAACAAGTTTATCTTAATCACCAGACACATTTAATACTTATATTTACAAGAGGTCACAATCCATGTCATAAATCAAAAGCATGTAAAAACACATAATATTTCAGATCCAAAATTTTATTGCATGAAACAAATTTTATGGTAGAGAAAAAACATGCAAACTTGCCCACATCAACTTTCTTATTTTGCCTAACGGAATTTTTGTTGTTGTAAAACCAAACCTCAACCTTTTTTCAAAAAGGCGGGGACAGAGATCAAAAACATCCTTGACAACTGTCTCCAAGTTCCAATTTATATGGTCATGGCTGTGAAATAAGGCCATCAAATGAAAATGAGTTCTTCAATTTTAATCTCATGATCTAACGGAATGTGTGGTTTTTTGATCTACAGGTGTGTTTTTGCATCAGCACTAAGAAACCCTCCCCCGCGCCTATTTTAAAAAAGACGTAAAACATAATTCTAAATTATATTGATAAAGAGAATATTGATTTCACTTTTCTATTATCTTTGAAGATATCAACTTCTGGGTGTTTCTAAAGTTACAAAAAAGAAATTCAGAATCTCATTTAGATAAACTAGGAAGGAGGATGTTATGTGTTTCCTTGGCGGTCTGTCAACTAGTAGCAGAGGTGCAGATGACATCAAAAATACAAGGGGTGTAAACCCTAGAAATGGTGCAGGAGATGAGAGAAGATGAAATCCTAGAAGGGAGGGGTGAGGAGAGAAGAATCTTAAGGAGGAAGAGAAGAAGCCCTGGAAGAGAGATTGAAAAAAGTTTCTCATTCTTTGATAAAATTCAAATAAATGATAAGACCTCCTTAAATAAGGCCCAAATGGCACGGGCATAAATACCCGCTATAAGAACAATATGTGAAATATTAAAATACCTAAAACACTCTAACTTGACTAATTATAATAAAAACTCTAACATAATAAAAGGTCAATACAACATAATACTATTATAATAAGATCACTGACGACAGACCCGTACATTCCATCTGCCATGTACATCGAGATTGCCCTCAAACTCAAATCCACGTGGAGGGTCGAAGCATCTGGCATCTTGATCTCGCACCAGAACAATGTCTGATATTGCGTAGCGGCGGCGGCTGCAGCGAGTAGCGGCGGTGTCGTTGGAAAGACAGGTGGCGGAAGTAAGGACGTCAGCGGGGTTGGTGGAGTGGTGGTGAGCAGTAGAGACAAGGAGGTCAGAGGAACAATGGCCGGCGACATGAACGGATCCGTCGGGGTTGGCGGCACAAAGCTCGACATAGCAGGGGCCGACATAGCACGGGACGGTAGAAGGTGCAACAATGTGGCCGGTGGAAGCGACAAGGTAGAGGCCGACGGAGAAAGAACCGGTAGAGGAGGCAGCGAGATGGCTGGAGGTGACAGATCGGGGGACCGGAGGGGAGGCGGAAGCGGGACGACCACCGTGGAGAGAGGTGGTACATAAGCGGCTGGCGGCGACTGCACGAGGCGAGTCGGTGACAGGACAGACGAAAGCGGCGGAGTGATGGAATAGCCGCCCGCGGGGTGCGGCGAGACACGACACTCGACAAGTTGAGTTTAGAGCACGCGGTCGATTCACGCTTCAAAAATGTCAAGCCGAGCGAGTATTTGTGCGATAAGATCCTTGTCGGCGTTAGAGAATGGAGCGGACTTAGTAACTTCAAAATAAGAATTAATAAGCAATCAATTAAGAAATGTTGCGGGATGGATCAAAGGAGGGAAGGCGTGCGCTGGTAGATGAACTGCACGGGGCGCGAGCAGGTAGGGAAGGGGCTCGATTGTAACCAAGCGGCTCGAGACAACAGGAGAAGGCGGACTGCGCGAGAAATCCTGCGTCGAGGAAGCTATTACGTGTGTTACAACGTGAGAAGGTAGGCAGAGTGGCTGGATGCGATACTTGTACTGGAAGAGGAGAGCGTTCGACCACGTGGAGCTGGCGCTGGGGAAGAAGCAACAGGCGTCGATCGATGAAGCCACATGCACTAGAGATGTCAACGGAGGTGCTTCGATCGTTTGGTAAAGAGACGATCGCGTAGAGGTCGATTGGATGAGACGATCCTGCTGCAATGGCGCGAGATATTCCAGCTCTGGAATCAGTGGTTGGACGAGGGCGTGGCTCTAGAAGGGAAGTCGATGGCGTTGATTCAATCGGAGGTGAGCTGGTGGGGCAAAGGCGACGAGTGTTGGGGAAATGCGAAGACGTTGTTGTGGTGTCTCGATAGTGTCGACGAAATAGCGAGAGAGCCTCGTTGGGCCGGACGAAGCAGCGAAAATAGGGGCGTGAAGCTATGGCTCTTCAGCTTGGAAGTCGACGGTTGCGGTGGAGGGATTGGCTCTGAATCTATGCACGTTAAAGCTCTGAATTGGTGTTTACTTGGGGACAGGGGCGGAAGATGGCAGCGGAGTGTCCAACCGAGAAAAGAGAGCTCTGATACCAAGTTTGTTACATGCTTCTTTGGTGGTTTGTCAGATGGCAGCAGAGGTGTAAATGGCGTCGGAGATACAAGGGGTGCTAACCCAAGAAATGGTGGAGGAGATGAGAGGAGATGGAACCCTAAAAGGGAGGGGAGAGGAGAGAAGAATCTCGAGGTCGAAGAGAGGAGCCCTAGAAGGGAGAAAGTTTCTCATTCTTTGATTGATTTTAAATACATGACGAGGCCTCCTTATATAAGGCCCAAATGGAACGAGCATAAATACCCGCTACAAGGGCAATATGCGAAATATTAAAATACCTAAAATACTTTAACTTATCATAATACATACTAAACATAATAAAGACTCACCACAACATAATACTATTAAATAAGATAACTGATGGTGGACCTGTAAAAGAGGATTTGAGGCTTCCCAGAGCATACTTGTTATTCATAGAAATCTATGATGAGGCATAATTCAGGAGCTATAGGGATTAAGAGAACTATGAAAAGGTCTGCAGAATAAACTAAGAGAATGCATTCCCACGAATTAAAGAAAAGTTAAAATGAAATTACCATTTCTATCTTGGATTTTACTTTAAAAGGAGTGTCAATGACAAAGTCACCTGCAACCATAATCAATGGTGCAAGTTAGATAATGATCTGAGAGCTAAAATTCATAGTATAAATTTAGAAACAAAACAAGTAATTAGAACATACGCATCTTTTTAAAACCGAAGTCATGGGGGATCACAGTATAGAACTCTCTGCAAATTAAATTTAATGTCTATTAAGAGAGCATGGACCAGAGATGAATGCAAATGAGTTATTATTCACAATATATCTATATGAATGAGACTGCAACTAAATTATAGTGACTAAATTATAGAGTACTAAATTTAAAGCCCTTCAACAATGATTTGCCAATCTGAATCTTCATATATATATATATTATATTAAAAAGGACAATTTGGAGTGGTCATGGTTGTGAAATAGGGCCAATCAAATGAACATGAGCTCTTCAATTTTAATCTCATGATCTAACGGAACGTGTAGTTTTTAATACACGGTGAGCATACAAAAATGTATACATTGTTTATAGATAACAACAGCTGTGCACGAGGTCCCTTGTCCCAATATGTGATGACAATAATACTTGGCCATCCCTCAGACAACAGTAGAATGTTATCATCATCGCACACAGTGCATTAGAAGACCATGCATGACTGCTGGTCACAACCAAAACTACTTGTAGTTAAATCAACAATTACCAGAAGTATCTAACGACTATCATTCTTCTCAGAATTGCAACCCACATCAACTAGTCAGTTTTATTCTTGAATGAAAAAGATTAAGGGTCATCTTGCAAAAAAAAGATAAACAAATAGGATACCAGTCTTGTTCATTTATGCTACTAATTACTCTGCTCAAATTAATATAAAATACTTTTCATAAATTAATTAGCAAGTATTTCATAAATATTTAAACCTCCTTTAAACGTCAAAGCAACCCATGAGCCTCACTCAACCTATGGTTCCTTAAATTTAGATATCTTGAGTTTTAATTTAGCCAGATCAACAATTCTATGCATACAAACTCAAAAGATTAATAAAAAGAAACAAACACAAGTCCAGTCATTCAAGTCAAAGATGCGTTCATGAAACTTCGGATATATCAATTTTGAATGTCAAATCCAATTGAGGCCAATGTAACGGAGGCTTAGATGACGGCGATGGAGATATTAAGGAGCCTTACTGCAGTTACCTAGGTGTATAGCTCAAGGAATATCTATCAAATCCCTAACCCAAAGGGGAGAACTCTAGGAGGAAGAAAAAAAGATGGCTTGTGTGCTTCTTTCATGGCCTTAAGGCACCTTTAAATAGATTTACAATTAACACTTTTGCAATAAGCTCCTAACAATTGGGCTAATTCAAGTATATAAAATCTTCAAATTGAAGAACCCAAATATATGACTCATCATAACAAATCGAAACATCATAACAAATCGACTCATAATTAAAACACATAAAAACAACATAACAAATATGACTCATAATTAGAAGACATAATGACACTAACCCATAACATTCTACTATTCCTTCAATTTGAACTTGTTCTCAAGCTCATAAGGGAACTCTAATTGTTGAATCATCAGGCTCATTAATTTTTCGCTAGAAAAGCTTCTTAAGGAGAATGCGAAGCTGAGACGTAATCACTGAGTGTCTCTCTTGATCACAGATGAAGCGAAAGATGATAATGTGGGGTGATTATTGCTTGCGCAGCGATGTGATCGAAGACACCTGTGATTGGTAGCAGCTAGTCTGACTGCTAAGTGACCGAAGTCATGAAGGGATCCGTTGGGCGAGGAATGCTTAGGTGGCCTGATGTGAGCCTACTGGAGAGTAGGAGTCTGACTGTTCGAAAGAGGCGCGTGCTGAGGAGGGGAGGTTGGGAGTGGTGAATGTTGAATGTCTTGCCAAGTCGAAATCATCAAAATTTGTGATTGTAAAAGGAATAGTTGTCTGTGGGTAGTAAGGATTGGTGGCGATGTAATGGTTGAAGGAAGACTAAGTGACATGTTGAGGCGGTGGAGTGGTCTGACAATTGTCGATGGGCATTAGCGTCTCGGTTGGCAGTTGGTGTATCTTAACTTCAGGTCAACGTGCCTTGCCCGATGCTTCTGTATAGCTCAATGGAATTGACCCCAATTCTTAAAGGCTTTGGTGACAATGGAGCGGGATTCCATGATGGTTATTGCCGAGGAACGTATTGCATGTATTTGCACTATTGGACTGGTAATGATGATCGAGCTGGGTGCACATAATGTTGGTTGGGAACGTGATCATGTGGGTAGTTCAAAAAAAAAGGTATGCATCAATATGGAGGTGGATGTGAGTTTGGGGGCGGATAAAGTGTCGCTGAAATGAATGGAGTTGTTGTGTATGGCCCATCAATTCAATTCTATTGTGATTTTTGACAAAGTATAAGGCTTTGTTTGGCGCGGCATTTTGGGAGTGGGGGACCGCTAGTTTTTAAAAAGCCGCGCCGAACCTATTTTTTGAGGCAGGCATCAACCACCATGATAAACAACGACATCACGTTGTTTTCCTGCCGCGGGTCCACCCGTGGCCTGGAATCGCAGCAGCGCTGCAACCCTGAAAAAGCTGCAACGCAGCTTTATATACTATTAAAGTTTTTTTTAAACATCTTTATTAAAGTTTTTTTAAAATATATTATTAATAATAAGTTATAACATAAATACGTTATATTATATATTATATAAGTTATATTAAGTTAACATATGTTATATATAATATATTATATATAAGTTATATTATATATGTTATATAATAACATATGTTAAAATAATATGAAATATAATATATTATATATCATATTATTATCATATTACATAACTTTTTAGAATTTTTTGGTTTATATGATTGTGCCTTTCAAGTTGAAACAACACTTCAAACGTTTTTCTTGCAAACAGTTTTACAGATTCTGCCACCACTTTACAAAACAACTGATTATTCTGTCACT
Organism: Platanthera guangdongensis; assembly: GCA_039583875.1. Taxonomy (NCBI): domain Eukaryota; kingdom Viridiplantae; phylum Streptophyta; class Magnoliopsida; order Asparagales; family Orchidaceae; genus Platanthera; species Platanthera guangdongensis. Next base: position 180,645,421 of record CM077161.1, on the reverse strand, counting down.
GCTTCTCCAGTCTCCCCCACCACGACCACGCCAAACAAAGCCTAAGTAAAGAGGTGTCATGTGGAGAGTGTAGGCGGTACGAATGAAAGGATAACAAAACAAAGGATTGTTTGTTGTGGTTGGTATGGAGTGGTTGATAAGTTGCATAGGTCATGATAAAGAATGGATGTACGAACAAGAATGTCGAAGGCTCCATGATATATTAATTAGATAAATATTTTTTTACGTTTTCATTATATTTAAAAATTAATTAATTATTGAAATGATCCCTTATCACTTTACTCTCGTCTTAGATGAGCTCACCGGAGATATCCAACATGCAATACCTTGGAGTTTATTGTTTGCAACTAATATTGTTTGGTCGATGAGACATGAGAGGGCTTAAACGTGAAACTTGAATCATGGCGAGACAATTTAGAAAAGAGGAGTTTTAGGTTGAGTAAAACAAAAATGGAGTATATGGAGCTTAAATTTAGTAGTGCAAGAAAGATGGATGACTCCGTCATTAAGTTGGCTGACCAAGATATTTCACGCAGTGAGTGCTTTAAATATTTGTGATTGATAGTTCAAAAAGATGGAGGCGCAAATAAGATGTGATACATATAATCCATACAGATTGGTTGAAGTGGAGAACCACGTTTGGGATCTTATGTGATCGTAAAGTATCATTAAAACTTAAAGGCAAGTTTTACCATACTGCAATCAGACCAGTGATTCTCTACGGTTCTGAGTGTTGGGTAGTGAATAGTGTACATGAGCAAAACATGAGTGTTATGTAGATGAGAATGCTTAGGTGTATGTGTGGATACACGAGACTGGATAAAATAAGGAATGATTATATCAGGGATAAGACAAGAGTAACACCAATTGTAGAGAAGACACAAGAAGCTCGACTAAGATGATTTGGACACGTACAAAAGTGACCATTAGAGGCACTTGTTAGGCGTTGTGAGAGTTTAGCCACTAGGCACGTTAAACAAGGGAGTAGATCAAAAAAGACATGAAATGATACTATATGGAAAGACATGGCGTACTTAGGCATTAGTGAGATTATGACTAAAGATAGGGCACAATGATGACAAAGGATCCATAGAGCCGACTCCACTATGACGGGATAAAAGCTTGAGTGTTGTTGTAATTAATTAATGTAATTCTGCCCCTCCTTTTTTTTAATATTTATGAATTAATTACATCAAATTGATTCATTAATTTCGTCTGCTATAAACAGAAGTTGGCGTCGATAATAGGAGAAGTGGAGGTAGGCTTATAAGACAAAAAGTAGCAGGCGGCTCGATATAATATTGTGTTGCTGTTCGGCTCAAGGAGTAAGGAATTGGTTGTTGAGCATGCAAACCGAATATATCGCTATCGAAGAAGACAACAAGTCGATGGCAGATGAACACAACGACTCTAAGCAAGTCAAGCGTGTGTTGAAAAGTCAAGTGCGGGTGTTGGCAAAATGGCAAGTCAAGAGCGGGTGTTGGCAAGTCAAGCGCGGGTGTTGGCAAGTCAAGCGCGGGTGTTGGCAAGTCAAGCGCGGGTGTTGGCAAGTCAAGCGCGGGTGTTGGCAAGTGAAGCGCAGGCGTTGGTCGTGCAGTGTGCTGGAATGGTCGTCAATGCCTCTGCGGTGATGAAAAGATAATGAGTGATGTTTTAGTTGGAGAATATGAGATCTATGATGGTTTGGTGACGGAATTAGATGTGCAGTTATTGGAGAGAACTGTCGTATGAAGCTGTATAGACGAAGGGATCGACGAAAACCCATTGGTCGATCATGCGATACGAGCCGGCTATCATTACAATAGGTTCCAATGCAATGATGTATGCAACTAAGGCATCCGAACAAATCGATAGATTTGAACCTTGTTCTTAGACGACGTGCTCAACATGAAACACCGAAAGGCTTCTGCCCCCTCTCTCTATTGGATGGAAGGGCAGAGGCCTTTGGCATCACTTCTAGTCAAGAATCGGGTAAGTCATTGACCAAGAAGTGCATTGAAAGATGATGAGGATGGGAATGATTACAGTTTGGTTGGTGGAAGATGTGCACAACAGAAGGTCGTTTAAGGTTCAACACATAGTTGCAAGCAGTGAGTAGTCAGGTGGAACCATTGATCGAGTGTAGGAAGGGTGACGAACTGAAAAAGGTCAAGGAGTGCATTGCTTAACTGTTTTGAAGGATTGCATGTTTGCTTTGATGGTTGAGGCATCTAACAGTGAAGTGCTTTAAAGGGTAGCTCGCCTTGGTTGAAGGCACAAGGCAAAGCGAACCAATAATGTAACACAATCAATCTATTTTGATCAATGTCGATTGGAGAGGAACCTTTCAGAACATCGAAGAGAATGAGTGCATACATTGAGAAGTAGAACCGCTAGGCATGCACTATGGTGTTAGGGTTGTACGAGCACCAAAAATTGTCATTGTTAGCGGGGCAATTGAGGGAAAGACTTTGATACCAAATGTTGTGAACCTTGATGGAATTCATCATCAAAGGTGCAAAGCCTATGAGATTGGGGGATCCCGACCCTAGAAGAGAACATCACTTGACTTTGTTGGAGCCGGAGATGATGACAAAGATACTTTAGAACCTTATCATGGCTGCCTATGCGGGGAGCTCAGGCGAGAGCTATCAAATTCCTAACCCTGTGAGAGGAGAACACACAAGAGGGAAGAAACAAGATAACTTGCTTGCCTCTTTCATGGCACAAGGTCACTTTGAATAGATATTTACAATTGGCGGTTTAGCACCTTTAACATGCATAATTACTACAAATTTAAAAATTCCTAGGATACAACTCCATAACAAACCGAGTCATAATTAAAAGACATAAGGGCACTTACACATAACAATCAACCAAACACACACAAGTAGAAAAAACCTGAAAAGCACAACTACCAAGTAATAGACATAACTCTCAAGAAGTTTCCAGCAAAAATGTGCAACATATTGCTACAAATGAAAATAATCATAATTTACAGAAAGGGTAACACACATTATAAATTATCACTGGATTGAGCCTTACCCACTTAATTGTTCAAGTTTTTTCCTGTCCCCTTGCTGAACCATATCAGAGATCCTCGTCAAAACATCATAGCCCTGCACAATCAGTATATCCATTGAAAGTTACATTTTATATGCTTGCTTTAAGAAACTATCTAGTTTATTAGTGAAAACCTTGATGATGTGAATATCAAAAGATAATGCAAAATTAACTATTTACTATGATACTTAATTGTTCAATGTGTCTAAACCTCCTTTAAAGCGTCTAGCCTATGAAATTTACTGAAGGGAAAAATTAACTGCTTATCATTAAACGTACTTTGTATTAAATTTCAGCCGAACAAAATAAAAGGGGAAGTACTTTTCTAAGGAAAAAAAATCAAATTCCAATAGGAAGTTACTTAAATCTAACATTCTCTGGCAATTGGAAGGGCTAGCATTCTCTTGCAGTTGGAAGGGCTAAAATAGTGATTATGATAGCATTGAACAAATTACTCTTTCATAATTAAGCCACAAGCACCTTTGGATGGTTGGTTTCCTCTAACAGCGCGGAAAAAATCTTTAAGCAAGAAAAAATTATTGGATAAATAATTAATTTTTTTTTATTTGTTTGGATTATATCATAAGCCAGGAAGGCAAGAAATCTAGTCAAAGTTTGCGATGTTTCATAAAGAGCAGTAAATTTCTATGAAGCGAGAAATGAAAGAAATTGCAGCATTCCATATATGGGTATATACAATGACAAATTGTATGCCTTACCTTCAGAATTGTCGATTGGCTAAGCTTACCAAGAGGCAATTTTTCAGCATTGTAACCTGGATAAGAAGGAGATGGAGTAGGTAACAAACAAAACTAACAAATTAAATGTATGTCCAATATAATAAAGCCTGAGTTTCCAATATACAAGCAACAAATTAGTATTTGGGCATAGTAGTTTTATCACAATTACTGTGCACAAAGAAAACAATGCCAAGTTCCCGGGGAACATGAAGTTGTGAAATGTTATATGTACAAGTCGTGTTTTTATTTTTTTCTATGTTCACCCCGTGTCGGGGTAGTTATGTCTTTTCCTTGTGTTTAGGTTTTCTCTTACTCAAGTATATATATGAGTAAGAGACTTGTATTATGATTACCATTGCAATAGACTTTTTTCCCTTCTCCACTTGGTATCAGAGCAAGAAAAAAACCCGTGCCCTAGCCGCAGATCGGATCGATCTCATCATCTCCAGTCGCGCTTCTTCCCGCAAGTCGGCGTCGTCGCCCGTCTCCCGCGCTTCATCCCGTCGCGTCTCCCTCTTCGTGATGCCAGGCAGCCTTGTCGGCTGCTGAGAGGAACGACGCCGCCGTTCCTCCATGAAGCAGTCTGCCTCTCCTTCATGAAAAAAAAACTCTCTGGTTAGTGCCGTTGTGCTTCTTTCGTGCCGACTGTGCCGCTGTGCTTCTCCCGTGCTGCTGCCCTGGCCTGCTACCACTCCGATCCAAGGTTGTTGTTGGCCTGCTACCGCTACCTGTGCTTCTCCCGTGCCGTGCTTCTCCTGTGCCGATCCAAGGTTGTTGCTGCTCGTGCTGCTGTCCTGCTACCGTGTTGATATGTTGATCTGCATGACAGAATAAGGTGTTGTTGATCTGTGCTTCTTGTGACGGTATGGGTGAACCAGATTCATCAGTTTCTTCTCCGGGCGTGATCCAGCCTCCGATGGTTGAGCCTCAGCGGTCCCATGACCACTCTAGCTCCTTGAAGATTACCACGGTTCCACTGGATGACACAAATTACCTGGAATGGTCTCGTGCTGCTCAACATTGCATCTGTAGTCAACAAATGTTTGGTTATATCGACGGGTCGATTACGGAGCCTCCAGTGACTGATCCCTTCTGGAAGCGCTGGGATTCTGACAACTCTCTGGTTGTGTCTTGGCTCCTGCATTCGATGTCGCCCGAGGTTTATCGGAGCTATATGCTGATGGACTCTGCGTTCGAGATTTGTACTCGTGCTCGTGAAACATACTCTCAGATTGGTAGTTCCACCCAGGTTTATGAGCTCACTCGCCGTATTTTGGAGTTGCGTCATGGGTCTATGACTGTCTCATCTTTCTTCTCGGAGTTTGAGCGCTTGTATCAAGAAATGGACTACTTTGCACATTTCACACAAGCATGTACAGCGGATGTCGTCCTGTTAAAGCAACAAGAGGACCGCTTCCGCCTTCATGTCTTCTTAATGGGATTGAATATGGAATTTGACGTGGTCCGGACACATGTTCTCCACCGCTCCCCTCTACCCTCTCTTCGGGAGGCATTCAACATGATTCTGGGTGATGAAGACCGCCGCAAGTCTCTCAGTGTTATGACTCCTCTGGATCGTTCTGCCATGACGAGTGTTGGTCGTGGCCTCATCCCTACTCCTACATCTTCTATGCCTATCCGTGACTACTGTGGTCGACGGGGACACTCTCGGGAGGCATGCTTCAAACTTCATTTGCATTTGTCTCCTCCTGGTCGCAATCGTGGTCGGGGCCGTGGACCTGGCCGTGGGGGCCATAGGCACAGTGGCTACAGTTCTCATGACGCTGCTTACACCACTGATGTCTATGATGAGTCCCAGTCTTCGGGTTCCTCCGCTCTTACTGCACACGAGTTGGATGCCTTTCGCTGCTTGCTCCACTCTCAGTCTGATTCGGTCACTGGAAGCTCTATCTCTCTTGCCACTGTTGCGGCCACCTCCTCACCCTTTGAGTGGGTGCTCGACTCCGGTGCCACCCACCACATGATAGGGTCCTCCTCAGGTTTTCTCTCTTATACTCCTTTGTCTGGTAAGGAGAAAGTTATTTCTGCTAACGGATCGTTGTCCTCCATTGCCGGAAAGGGCAATATTTCTTGTTCTCCGTCCATATCTCTTACCACTGTTCTTCACGTCCCCGCCTTTCCACGCAATTTACTTTCCATCAGCAATCTTATGAAATCTCTTAACTACTTCGTAACATTTTTTCCTGATTCTTGTGTTTTTCAGGAACTGGGTACGAAGCGGAACATTGACAGTGGTAGGTGCAGTGGCGGCTTGTACTACCTGGACACTCCTCGTTCTCAGGCTCTTTCCACCTCTACGGTTACTGCAGAGGATGTTCACCGTTGGCATCTGCGATTGGGACACCATCCTCCGTCTACCTGCAAAAATTATTTCCTGTTTTTGTACCTTTTCATCAGAAATTTTCATGTGATTTTTGTGACCGATCTAAACCTGTGCGACAGACTTCTTCGCATCTTTCTTTTACTAATAACACTCCTTTTGATGTTATACATTCTGATGTTTGGGGGTCGTCCCCCGTTGTATCGTTGACTGATTTTCGCTGGTTCGTCACCTTTATTGATTGTTTCTCGCGTACTACATGAGTTTATCTATTAAAAAAGAAAAGTGACGTTTTTTTTGTGTTTTCAAGTTTTTCATAACATAGTGAAAAATCAATTTAATGCCACTATGACACTATCCGTGTTCTTCGAAGTGATAATGGAGGGGAGTATGACATAGTGATCACTGGAAATGATACGGAGGAGATTGTCAATCTCAAGACCCTCCTATCAGCTGAATTTGAAGTGAAGGACTTGGGAAGATTACGGTACTTCCTGGGCATCAAAGTGGTTAGATCTGAGCGGGATATCTTTATATCCCAACGGAAGTACATATTGAATCTCCTAAATGAAACTGGTATGCTTGGTTGTGTTCATGCGAACACCCCTATGGAGGAAAATCACAGAATTGATGAAGATGGTGATGGTGATCATGCGGATGTATCACGTTACCAAAGATTGGTCGGAAAACTTATATATCTATCTCATACTCGTCCCGACATTACGTATGCAGTTGATATTCTTAGCAGATATATGCATTCTCCTAGAAACAGACATCAAGAAGCGGTGTATCGTCTACTGCGGTATTTAAACAAAGCTCCTGGTCGCGGCCTCCTATTCTCTAGGAACAACAACTTGGAGAGAGGTTTTTACTGACGCTGATTGGGCTGGATGACAGAAAGTCCACAACGGGATACTGCTCCTTTGTTGGTCATAACCTCGTAACGCGGTGGAGCAAGAAGCAGAATGTGGTGGCCAGGTCAAGTGGAGAGGCAGAATATCGTGTCATGACCCAAGGCTTATGTGGGGGATTATGGTTGCGTATTGTGTTACAAGATTTAGGCTTCCCTGTGACAGCCCCTTTTTCCTTATTCTGTGACAATAAGATTGCAATTAGTATTGCTCATAACCCGGTCCAACATGACATGACAAAACATGTCGAAGTGGATCGGCACTTTATGAAGGATCACCTGGATAAGAAAACAGTTGTTACTCCGTTTGTTCACTCCAGGGATCAGCTTACCGATGTGTTCACTAAAAGCTTGGGGTATGATGTGTTTACCGACGATATCCGAAAAATTGGGATAACTGATATCTTTCGTCCGACTTGAGAGAGATAATTGTGAAATGTTATATGTACAAGTCGTGTTTTTATCTTTTTCTATGATCACCCCGTGTCGGGGTAGTTATGTTTTTTCCTTGTGTTTAGGTTTTCTCTTACTCAAGTATATATAAGGGACTTGTATTATGATTACCATTGCAATAGACTTTTTTCCCTTCTCCACTCATGAAATTCTAGAACTGTAAATCCTAACCTCTTGGGACCTTCATGGCAGAAACCTGATGAATTGTTGAGCAAACAAACAAGTTTACATAGAAGTAAATGACAGTCTTAATTAAAGAAATGAATTGAGTGTTGTTCTCTATTTCAAAATAACAACATCCAATTTAATGCTAGATGTCCTTTTGTTTTGTAGAAATGTGCTTCTATCCCAAGACAAATTTGAATTTGTATTAGGATTTCTCGATATAATTTTTTACCACAATATCAATCACTTGTCCTCTAAACAAAATGTTCTACCATTGACAAACCATTAAGTAAAAAAAACATGAAAAGTATAAAAATGTCTTGCCTATCTCAAGCATTTGCTGCTTCATCATGGCGATATTGCAAACAAGAGATACGAACTTTGCAACGCGACCCTCAAGTTTTGTCTCTTGAAGTTGGGTTTCAATAGACTTTATGGCCTTAGGTGGCATCTAACAAGAACGAGCAGAATTTAGAAAAAATTGATAATATAATATAAAATTTAAAGCTTGTGAATAAAAACGACAATGGCTTACCTGCTCTGTACCAGCTTCGCTATAGTCCATCTCCAACCAAGTATAGCATTTAGGATGACTAACAAATTTTTTTCTGTCCAGCCACAGGTTCTTCGTCTTTTCGTAGAACTTAGTATGAAATTCATGTATCGCACTTTCTTGTGAGCTGAATGGACCATGCAGTTTAGATTGACCTTTCACTCCAACTCTGCCCCATCTACAGTAAACCATAAAGCTGCCGCCATTATCCGATTCTGCAATTTCATATTACATACATATTTAATATCTATCCGGAGAATCAATGATGCTGGGCGAAGATGCGAAGACGCGAACCAGCAGCGGGAGGACAAGTTTTGGATCCATTCGGGGCCAATTGGCTACTTATCATATATGACATACCCGGATCAATGATCCGACTCCACGGATGCGTCCGGCTCGTCGTCCCGAAACAATTTTATATATTACATTGTCATTTGTGCTTTATTTTTAATGTAATCAGGCTACCCTATCTCCGGCCAATCATGACTGTCGATGGTTGGATGCCCTAATATCTCTTTATTATAAATAAGTGTATGAGGGCTGCTATAGGCATTGCAGATTTTGGAGAAGAAAAATCCCGAAATCCGGCGATCGCTCGGTGCCGACTCCGTGGAATCTTAGGTGACGACTCCTGGGTGGTTATCTCCCTCCCTCAGGCACCTCCTAACCCTAACCTTAATTTTCCCCTCTCTAAACCCTAGCCGCCACCCACACCTTGTTGTTTTTTCGCCCAGTAAACCCAGATCCGCCCCACCTGCTTGTTGTCCAGCAGCCGCCCCACTTCCAGACCACTACAACACCCGGTGCCCCTACCACTCCCTGTCCAACCACCTCCACTCCTTCCAACCCCTTCCCCTTTCGTCGGCCCACCAAGAAGCCCCCCACCAAAATCCACCGCAGCCCCCTCTCTCACTCCTCTCCAATCCGACACCCCACCACTCAGATCTGCCCTTCGAAGCCCGAACAAGACCCCACACAGCCACCCCCATCTCTTCCACAACCCAATTCCGCTCCCAAACCACCAGATCTACATTCTCGCAGCCCGATCCAACTTCCGTAAGCCAAATCCAGTCAACCTCCACGCCATACCGCCACTGGTTTCTCTCCGGATCGTTCTTATTGCGTCGAACATCTTCAGATCTGCTCTCCTATGACAACCCCCGTGTTTTGTGAGTTGTTGTTTGTTGTATGAATATTGTTTTTCAATATTAAACTATGGTGATGCGATTTTATATTTATTTGGATAAATAGCATTATACAATTTGGTCTATATTATTTTGTGATTTGCAGGAACTATTTGCCGCGCACTCTCGCTTTGGCCCTCCACGCGAAGCCTGCTTGCCTAAAAAATTATTTTGCTTTTGCTAGAATTATCTGCGTGTAGTTTTATTATTTCTTAACTTAATTTGAATTCGTCGTCGAATTTACATTTCATGTAGGGTTAGGGCATCGTTAACTCGACGCCTACAGATTCGTCCTGCGTCAATTGCTATCAGGGCTAGGTTGCGAGCACTCTTTTGATGCGCAGTTGTGAGTCTATAAGTTTCTTCATGGCTAGGCATCACCAATATTCTTTTCCACTTATTTGAGGATCCCGAGTCCACTTACACACGCTCTCATAGATCTCCTTTAGGGAGATCCTCACATTACTATGATGATTATTCTCAATCGCAACACACCACTTCTAGAGATCGTGTTGATTCACTGACACAATCCCACCATGCTACAGACGATTAGTATGATAATTGTCGTCGTTCATATCCATGCACGCGAGCAGATCATGTTGATCATTCAACACGACTTGATTACCTTAAGGATGATTATTATGAGAGAGATCTCGAGTGGAATTTTCGTACTGATGCCCCTTCTTTTGACGGCTCATTGAGTCCCGAGTTTTTCAGTTATTGGCTTGTGGATATGGAGTATTATCTTGGTCATTTTGAGTTATACGGTGAGCGGCGCATCAAGTTTAAGAAGACGTATTGGTCTATATTGAGAGGACCCGCGGGCAAGATCGTCTTCATCGCATCACTAGTTGGATGAATATGAAGCGTATGTTGTGTCAGAGGTATTTGTCTCCATTGTATCAGAGTTGCTTGCTCGAGCAATTATTTTCCCTTCAACAAGGATCCATGTCTGTTGTTGAGTACAATGATCGTTTTGATGAGTTAGTTGTGAGGAGTGATATCCCAGAGGAGCCAGCTATGACCACTTCCCGATTTTGGTCTGGACTTCAATTTGACATGCATATTGATTTGGCTTATCGCAACTCGAACTCCCTTTAGCAAGACATATCAGCTCGCCCTTCATCATGAACAGCCCTTGAGATCCGCAAGAGCTGGTCGATTGGACTCACACCTTAACCTTCGCAGTACAAGTCTCTCCCATACTGAGGTCATCATGATGCCTACCATTGTCCAATCAGACACGACAAAAATGATACTTGATGCGGATTTCTCTCACACCAGTGAGGTACTTAGTCCGATGAGTAGTCTGTCTTTTGTTTCTTACTCCTCTTTGATGACCCCGACTTAGAGTGAGTCTAAGCGACCTATTGATACTACAGTGATGTGTCCCGTACCTATCCCCCTCTTCTGCCATGTCCTGAATTAGTAAACACCCATACCATAGATTCATTTCTTGATACGACACCTACAAACCCATTCTTGAGAGTAGGTATATGTTCCTCTCCCCTTGTCATTGCTCCGAGTCACATCACGACCGAGAGCCCAGAGCTTGATGTTGATCTCGTAGTGGTTATCTCATCCATTTATGAGGATCTTGGCCCAGAGAATGGATCTTGAGTGGAGCATCAAGTATTTAACGTTTTCCTCAAGTACACTTGAGCATACTCCTGATGTTTTAAGGACCTACCTTATGACACATCACACTCTTGATGAGTTTTGGGACACACCATCTGCTGACCGACTAGATGAGTTCTTTCTTTTCAAGGGCACACACCACACTATTGAGTCACGTCCTATCGTCAGTGTCTCTGGAATCCACGCAGGCGATTATCATATCCGGGATGAATTTTCATGCATACCTCCCACCGAGCCCCCGGATGCATCACAATCCCCAAAAACATTTGACATCTTATGAGCTCCTATTTGAGTGTTAATGTCTCACACGGTCACCTGGACACTCGTTGCACACTGGATGAGTTTTTATACACTCCGCCGAGAGAGCCTCCTATAGGCCACCCTCATTTTTAGATTTTCAGGTCATTGTTTGACTGCTCCCTAAAGAGTGTGTCATGCTCGTTGTGTTTCATTTGCATCACTTGCATGAGTCTGTTAAATCATTTGTTCATCATTTACATGTTGTTGAGTCGTTTGCTCATCGTTTGCATGTGTTTCATGAGTTGGCCCGACGGAAGATCAATATTAGTGATAAATCTTATAAATCGCATGCAGATGTTCACTGACAAGAGCAGGTATTTCATGAAGGTGAGCAGGTGATGGTGAGAATCTACGTTGTGAGGCTTTGTGGGAGGCCTGCTAAAAGTTTGAGCGTTAGACAAATGAATCTCTACAAAATCATGAGACGGATCAGAGCAAATATCTATGATCATGATATTCCGACAAACACGTGTATCTGTTTCATATTTAATGTTGAGGACTTAACGCAATACTACAAGCTTTACCAGGGACGACGACACAGAGATGGCGTAGAGGAGTGCATCTGGAGAGTCGTGGCGGGAGAGAGCGTCGGCCGCGCGATTCAGGCCCGCCATGAACTTCACCCAGAAATCATAGCCCAAAAGGCGGCTCACCCACCGTTGTTGTAGTACTGTCGTCAAATGCTGCTCCAGTAAGTACTTGAGACTGAAATGGTCTGTATGGATCACGAAAGAACACCTCCACAAGGCCGCCAATGATGGATGGCCTTAGCCAGTCTGATAAGCTCCTAATCGTAAGAGGGAAGCTTCCAATGATGGAGGGTCGTCGTGCGGCTGAAATAGGCAATCAGATGTCCCTACTGATGAAGTACCGCACCGCACCCGTGTTCGAAGGCGTCACATTCCACCTGGAACTACTTCACGAAATCAGGAAGCTCGAGGACGGGAGTTGATATTAAGGTCTGCTGCAAAGCACGAAAGGCCCACGTGGTGGAGTCGTCCCAAGTGAAGCATTGACGACGTAAGAGAGACAACAAGGGGGCGGCGATCACAGTGTAGTCCCGGATAAATCGACGGTAGTAGTCGGTCAAGCCGAGAAATCCGCGAAGTTCCCGCTGAGTCTGGGGAACAGGCCAAGTCGAGAACCCACTGAATCTTGGTAGGATTGGCAGAGACGCTGAAGTGGTCGACGATGTGCCCTAAGTAGGCGACCCTATCAGTGTCGAAAGAACACTTGGCCCACTTCAGGAAGAGCTGGTGAGAGCGTGCTAGCTGGAGAACCTGTCTGAGGTGGTTGAGGCACGCCTCTCAAGTCTTGATGTACGTCAAAATATCATCGAAGAAAACAAGAACGCAACGATGAAGGAGAGTATGAAATACCTCGTTCATGAGTGCCTGAAAAGTAGACGGGGCATTCGTGAGCCCAAAAGGCATTCACGAAGAACTCGAAGTGACCCTGATGTGTACAGAAAGCTATCTTCTCCACGCCAGCTAGAAACATACGGACTTGGTGGTACCCCGAGCAAAGATCCAACTTGGAAAAGTAGCGTGCCAAGTGCATCTCATCCAATAACTCCTCGACAACCGAAATGTGGAACTTATCCTTCATTGTTTGCACATTCAAGGCGTGGTAGTCCACGCAGAAGCGCGAAGAGCCATCCTTTTTGTGGACTAAAAGGACCGAGGAGGAGAAGGGCGAGACGTTGTGGCAGATGATGCACTGGCGAAACATCTCGGTGCACAACCGCTCGATCTCATCCTTCTGTAGAAATAGATAGCGGTAGGGGCAGACTACTATCGGGGTCATGTTCGAAAAGAGGCAGATGTGGGGATCTTGCCGGTGTGAGGGGGTAAGCCGTGCAGGTGCGACCATGGTATCACTGTACTCGTGAAAAAAGGCTGAGAGATCCAGCGGCACGGAAGAAACAGTCTGAAGAGAGAAAACGTGGCCAATGTCCTCCTTCGGATGGTCGTGTCACATTGTTAAGTAGGGCCCTTGTCTATAGGACATCGTCAGGCCCTCTGAATCCCACAAAATTGTGTCGAGGGTAAGCAACCAATGTGTACCTAAGATGGCCTCGAATCCCCGTAGGGCGATGACAAAGAAGTTCACCTGAGAATAATAGTCCTCCACAGTAATCGGAACATCCCGGCAAACCCCGACGCAAGCCATGATAGCGTCATTTGGCACGACTACGTGCAAACGACTGCGGCTGGTAATGGGAAGCTGAAGCTGTTGGGCAGTGAGGTTGATGATGATGTTTGTATTGCCCGTGTCTATGAGGGGAAGTAGTCGGTGGCCCACCACGGTGATGAGCATCTGCACTGTGTCCCCGGAGTGTAGGCCCGACATAACATGCAAAGAGATCGTGGGGTCCCCTGGCTCGTTGTCCCCAGCTTCTCCATCCGAGGGATCGTCGACCTCAAGCCAAAATAGACGCTTACACCGGTGCCCACGAGTGTATGTCTCATCACAATTGAAGCAAAGGCCCTTCGCACGGCGTTCGACCATATCCTGGTATGGCAGGCATCAGATGTGGGCGGGACGCTCCCCGTCCTTGGGCCTGGCCGTGCCCCCCCCCCCCCCCCCCCCGAGGCGGCTGGGGCTGACTGTAGTGTAAGAAAGATCTATCACTACTACAACGCCCCACGTGCGGGCGGTCCAATAAAATGGGCTTCTCGCAGATTCGTGCTAAACTCACGGCGATAGTAAGATCCGGAGAGTTTTGGAACTCAACGTCCATGCGGAGGCGCTCATGTAATCTCGCCGTGAAAAAGGCTACCTGGTAAGACGTCGGAACTGGCAAAGCGCGGGCAAGGAGTACCTAGAACTGCTCTAAGTAGTCATCGATAGAGTGAGATTGCTTCAAGGAGATTAAGTCGTTGATAGGGTTTTTGCGAAGCGGTGGCCCAAAACGGAGGTTGCACTGGATCTTGAAATCGTCCCATGTGAGGTGAGGCTTCTCCCGTTGAAGCTGGGAGGCTTCTCCCATTGAAGCTGGGAGAACCAGAGTTGTGCCAAACCCATGAGGAGGAAGGAGGCGACACCGAGACAATCCTCCCACGGGGAGCGTTGTGCAGCAAAGAATTGCTCACAATGAGTCAACCATGTCAGGGGATCATTGTGGCCCTCAAAGATCGCGAAATCCAACTTCACAAAGCGCGGAACTGTGGAATAATCAGAGTGAGCCGAGAGATCGGCAATCAGGATGTGGTGTGGCGGCTTGAGAATGGATGGGGAGGAGGCGGAGGCGGTGCGTGGAGGTGGTGGAGTGCCATCCGACCGGAGCGCGGCGAGGAGAGTTTGGTGGTTGTCCACCATCACGGTTTTAAATGATCCCAAAATCTGGGCCAAGGTCGGGCCTCCTGGAGGAACATCAGCCATCAGGCGAGAAGCTCGGAGGGGAGGAAAATCCTGCGGAGGAAGCAATCCGATGGAGGCGGCTAACAAGGAGCCCCCGACGAGAGAAGATCTAAAAATAACGACATGTGAGTGGCACAGAGAAGAGGGCGCCTGGAGCGAGCGCGGTCTGAGCGGAACTGGTTCCTCCTGGAGCGGGCAAACTGGGCGAATCGGCGCAACGAAGGCTGCAGCAGACTGGATCAGCGTGGTTGTAGGTGTCGGAAGGGGGAGGCGGTGCAAAAGCGGCTGGTTGGCGGATGGAAGGACCAGTGACTCTGATACCAAGTTGTTACGTGCCCTAGATTGCAAGTGCATGCACGGAGGATGGGGACGGAAATCCTGGAGGGGGGAGGAGAATCCCTTCTTGGAACCTTTGGGCACAATGGTGAGGAGGAGGGAGAAGATGAACGGTTGGCGGCGGCAGGGTTGTCGAGCGGCGGGGTGTGTGGAATTGGGATAAGGGAGCTTCAACTAGGGCGTATCAGGGAGAGAAAGGTAGAGAGAGTGAGGGAAAAAGAGAGAGCTTTGATTAATTTCTTCCCTTCATTTCATTTCCAAGCCTCCATCATAAAGTCCCACATAAACCAAAAGACATAATTGCCCCCTCACAAGGCTTAACAAGGGTGAGGTTAGAAATAATAAAAGCATGCATAAAATATTAATAGGAGATAAAAGGTTTAGGCGCGCGCCACTCGTGACTCGCGGCGTTTGTAGGTGATCCCCCAACAAGGATCAGTAACACCTACACCCCCACATCCTCAGCCCTGCACCCGGTCCACTTCTGAGCCTCACCGGGCTTTGGGCTAGTCGCCTATGGCTTCACCGTCTGCACCGGTGATCGCACCGGGACTTTCAACACATCAATGGATTATTGGGAGCATTATAGATATCGTGGCTCATGCATGCATAGTCGCGCCAGTCAGTCAGACGCAGGAGTACCATTGGCGAAAATACTTTCTCATCGACAACACTTGAACGACCTCTGGTGGACTTCATTGAGTCTTACCTGACATACATTGAGAGAATTTTGATCTCTATTCATCAAGAGATGACTCTTTCAAGCCAGGGAGAATGATGAGTGGAAACGCGGACCCACAGCGGAGGACGAGTATGGGCCCGTTCGGGGCCGATTGGCTATTTAACATATATGGTGTACCCAGATCTATGATCCGACCCACGGATGCGTCCAACCCGTCATTACGACACAATTTCATATATTAAATTGTCATTTTTGCTTTATTTTTGATGTAATCGGGTTACCCCATCTCCGACCAATCATAGACGACGATGGTGGAATACCTTAATATCTCCTTATTATAAATAAGAGTGTATGGGGGCTGCTATATGCATTGCAAATTTTGGAGAAGAGAAAAACCAAAATCCGGGGATCACTCCATGGTGCCGACTTCACGGAACCCTAAGTGACGACTCTTAGGTGGTTATCTCCCTCCCCAAGGTATCTCTTAACCCTAAACTTCATTTTCTCCTACGATGTGATTTTATATTTGTTTGAATAAATAACACCGTAGAATTTTGTTTTAGATTATTTTGTGATTTACAAGAACTATTTGTCGCGCGCTCTCGCTTTGGCCCTCTACACAGAGGAAAGCCTAAGGCTGCTTGCCTAAAATTTTTTTTTGCTTTTACTAGAATTATTTGCGTGCAGTTTGATTATTTATTGCTTAATTTGAATTCGCCGTCGGATTTGCATTGCATGTAGGGTTAGGTCATCGTTCATCTGTCGCGTATAGATTCGTCCTGCATCAATCAAGCAATGCAACATCAAAAATTACACTATTAAACCCACCGTGAGAAGATAGATCACCTCATTAAACAACAAAGTCACAAAAGAATTTTTAGAATATGTTCCTGATTGATTTTAGATAGGAGAATCTAGGAAAAAACTTGAACCGTAGAATCCTTTTTTCCGTAAAGCTAACATTTTTGTTGCATGCTAAAGTCTCGATAGTATAAATAATTGTCATTGTTAGAAATCCAAAAACAAGCACCCGTCTAAGAAGAGTTGGACTATAGTAATGGCAGGAAAATTGACGGAGCTCCACAACCCACTTGCGTGTATTCCCGTAGAAGGCGGTGATCTGCTGCCCAGACGGACAATCGGTGTCCGTGATTGCGTTCGGATGTTCGATTTGAGTCATTTTCATATTTTTTTTTATTTTGAGATGTATTTAGCTTCTGATCGGCACAGACAGTTTGATCCGTCCGATTCGGGTGGTTTGATTTCAGTTTTGTTGTATTGCAGTTATTGAGTGGTTTTATTTTAGGGTTATAAAATAGGTGGCAGGCGGCTCCAAGGGGGTATCGTGGGTTTTGGAAAATTCTGAAACCGTGTGATCTTCTTCCTCCTCCTGGTGCGATGCCGGAGAGAGATCTACCTGGTGCGACTCCAGGAACTGCAACCCCCCTCTCCCGTAAGCCCCCTTGTCTCCTTCCCCGTGTTCACCCAACCCAGTCGGCCTTCGCCGTTTTCCCCGTACGATTCCTCCTTCGCCCCTATTCCTCACCACCGGTCCACGGTAATTCTTCCCAAACACCTTCAGCAGCCTCCTCTACCCCCCCCCCCCGACACAACCCACTGTGGTTTCCCATCGCAACCGCCTATTCCCTGCCACTGCCCGAAGCCCTCCACCGCCTGTAGCATCCTCTTCCCTCAACCACATTAATTTCCATCCCGTCAACCTCCTTCCAGGTTTAAATCCCTCCACTTGTAGCATCCTCTCCCCCCACCACATCTTTCCGCCGCCCCTGCCATTTCACGAGCTCTCCCCCCCCGGCCCGGGGTTCATTCCTGCCCCATCCACGTCGCCACCACCTTGGATGCCCGCCAACAACCGCCTTCGTCGTTGCCTTCATGTGTGAAATGTGGTAAAATCTTATCCTTTATTGTTGTTTCTTTTCGGCAACACATATTGTGGTAGATAGCTATTTTATTTTGCTATTAGTTCATTTGTTGTATGATTTGCGGAGTTTATTCTGTGTACACTTAACAATAATTGTGCCTTTGTCGAATTAAAGTTGATAGTTGTTTCCCCTTAATTAATTATTTGAAACTGTACGTGCCTCTGTTAATTTTTATAATAATTTATTACTTGTAATTTTAGCGGGCCACTCTTGCACTACATTACACTTCATCGCATTTAGGGCTGCATTTTAGTGAGTTAAAATAGAAAAAGAACCAACCAGGATATTATTGTTAATTATAGTATTCATCATTGATGACATTTCAAAGACGTAACAAATTCATGTAATCATGATCTTCTTCTAAAAAATAATGATATTATTGTATAATTTCATGTTACAATAAATGAAGTCCTTTTAATATACTATAAATATAACTTGGAGATATATTGGTGTGTGTGTTATTAAAACATTTCATGCTTCTTCTAGTGTCATACTGTCATGTTATTATGGGCCTACTCGAAGTGGTGGCCGGAGTAGTGATCGTAGGCGGGGAAGATGACGGAGATACTAAGGAGACACGACAATGGTTGCCTAAGTAGGGCTTGCTCAAGGAGAGAGAGCTTTCATAATCTTTTAGGGTTTAGGAAAATAGACCTTCATCCATTCATACTTTATACAAGACTCTAAGGGTCTATTTATAGAACCCTCGGGTGGCAAACCCGTACTTACATGAGGATGCATAAAATATTAAAATACATAAATATTAACATAATAAGACTTGACTCCTAATACAAACTCCATACAACATAAAATATGATAAATGGTGAAGGATCTGAAAACCGATCTGTAACATCTCATACGCCCTAGAAATCGAGCTTGTCCTCGGGCTCGAACTCCACGTGGAGGGTCAGAGCATCTGCCATCTTGATCTCCCGTCAGAACAATGCATGATATTGCGTAGCGACGGCGGTGTTGTCGGTGAGTAGCGGCGGCACCGTCGGAAAGACAAGCGACGGAAGTAATGGTTTTGGATAGGTCGATGGAGCGGTGGTGAGCAGCAGCAGTAAGGAGGTCGGAGGAGCGGCGACCGACAGAAGGAACAGATCTGAAGGCGGTGGGGTGGCCGGAGGGATCGGTAGAGCAAGTGCCGCCGGAGCAAGAGCTGGTAGAAGAGGCAACGATGCGGCCAGAGGCGGAAAGGCGGCCCATGAAAGTGAAGTCAGTGGCTGACGGAGCAATGACTAGCGGAGGAGTGGCAACCACATGGACTGGTGGCGACGGTGGAATGATGAGGAATTGTTTACTTTTAGTGATTATCTCTTCAAGTAGGGCGAGGATGGTGGCGCCGAGACGATGTGTTTCATGAGCGAGACGAGTAGCCTCCGAATCATAAGGTGGGTTGGACGTCGATGTCACTGTAAGGATAAAATAAAATTAATTAATTACCAAAACAGTAATTAATTAAGTATATATATATATATCAATGGCTGGCAGTTTAGTGGACTTGATGTGAATAGGCAGCAGGAATGGGAAGGATAATAATAAAAATAAAAGAGAAGATGTGAAATGGCGTGAGAGGAGCTTGGGCTCAATAAAAAAAGGGGCGCGGGTTGAATAGGGTCGTGGGCGGCTCGAGGCAAGCAACGGACGCGTGTGTGCAAAAAAGAAAGAGGCCCGCAGGAGAGGGGACGTCCGTCGATTGAAACGAAGAGGCCCCCAGGAGTTGGACTAGACGTGATGCGGATTCCCGGAGGCGCCGTGGGAAGCACCAGAATGGACGCAGAGAGGTGTAAGAACTGAAAGAGCGTCGTTAGTGCGGTGGGTGTCAAATCAGGTAGGCAACGGCTAGTTGGCAAGGATCCCACACAAGAAGTGAGGGTGGCTCTGCTGTCGGCAGGATGGGCGTAGGCTCTGAACGGAAGGGACGATAGAAGTTGTGACGGGCTTGGTCTAGGCGGAATAGACATTGAATCGTCGATGAAGACGGTGTGACTGATGGTTGTCGGTCTGCTCCACGTGAAGGAAATATAGAGCGGACGGATTTGAAGGATGAGGGTGTACGGACAACGACTTCAGTTTAAGAAGGGAAGGTGTTGGCGTGCACATCGGCAGAAGAGGACCGATAGCCTTGATACCAAAGTTGTTATGAGCCTACTCGGACTCTCGGAGTGGTAGCCGGAGTAGTGGTCATAGACGAGGAAGATGGAGGAGGCACTATGAAGTCATGACCGCGGCTTGCTCAACGAGAGAGAGCTTCCATAATCTCTTTACGATTTAGGAAAATAGAACTTCATTCATTCATACTTGATATAAGACTAAGGGTCTATTTATAGAACCCATGAGTGACAAACCAGTAATTACATGAGCATGCATAAAATATTAAAATACATAAATACTAATATAAACTCCATACAACATATAATATGATAAATGGAGAAGGATCTCAAACCGATCTGTAACACATACATCCTTATTTCCAAAATCCCATCCAATTCACCAACACTAAGCTTTTCCCACATGCGATTCATAAAGTTGAGACAACAAAAAATTTGTGATCAAATGTTTTTATATATGTAGAACAAAAAATTAACTACATAAAGTGAACGATATTTGAAAACAATATAATTAACAACTGAGAGCTAATAAAAAAATATTTAGTCCATTCAAGTATAAATTAGAATACAAGTACAAGAAGAACAAAAAAAAAGATAGAACAAACCTAGAGCCTGAATCACATAGAACTTATTATTATTGTCTCCAACATTTGTCTGATTCAGTGTAGCATCATAGGAATCCACTCCCTGCACCAAAGAATCAATTTTTTTAAAAAAAATTGCATTAGAGAAGTACTAAATAAACCAGATGTATTCATCATGTTGCCATAACAACAACACTCAGGTCTTTATCCCACCAAAGTGGGGTTGGCTATCTGCATCTTTTGTCGCCATTGCGCCCTAACTTTAGTCATAATCACACTAATGCCTATAGTTTCAGTCCGAGTCTTTTTTGGTCTACCCCTCTCCCATTTAACATACACTGTAGCAAAACTCCCACAATGCCTAACATATGCCTCTAATGGTCTCCTTTGTACGTGTCTAAACAATCTTAATCAAGCTTCTTGCATATTCTCTACCATTCATTCCTAATTTTATACAATCTTATACAATCTCGTGTCCACACATCCACCTAAGCATTCATCATGTTGCCATAATTGTAAAATAATAATAAGATTACTAGAATAACAATTAACAATCTAAAAAGTAGTTCTCATCATTTAATTGAAAAAAAAGTTCATGATGCCCATCATTATCATCACTATCATCATCTATAGACTTATCCCAATTATTTGGGACCGGATTATGAAACCTCATTTTGCATAATAAGTGTTGCGAAGGATACTAACCTAAACAATTTTTATTTATGTTATTTTGGTTTTACCCCTTCTCCTCCATAATATTTCAACACTAACTCAATCCACTCTCAAATCTGTGCATTCTCTAGCATTTATTCTATATGCCTTAGCCGCCTAGTAAGAAGAGCAAAGAAAATACGTGCATATAAATTTTATTTGTATTGAAAACATATAGTATCACTAGATTTGATTCGGTGTACAATGTGTTAAAGGTTATTAAAGTTATGAAAGATATGTACGATAGGATACTAAATAGAATTCAAAGTATTTGTAGAGTAATGAAAATTTTTCTAATCACAGTATATTTACATAAAGGACCAAATTTACTATATATATATATCAATAGAGTAATAATTCCAAGAGAAATATATAACCAAACATATTTGAAGTGTATAAGATTTTGTCCAAAGAAATGAGTAAAAATGGCATGGAAACATAAGGAGGTAAAATTTGACTTACACTTGATACCATAAACATTATCAAATTGAGTTAAAATTTGCACACAATTACAGGTATTTGGTATTGATTATGACATTAATAAGTGACGAGGATCAATGAGACTTTTGGAAAATGAGTTTTTGGATCTGTTCGGGGCAAACTTGTCACTTCTCATAATTGACATCAGCCGATGAAGAATTCAAGTGTCGAATTCAAGGCCTTTCGGTCATCCACAGTGGTGACTCTACAAATACTAGGTGCCGACTCCTGGGTATTATCTTCATCTTTATTTCCCTTGATTGTTCTTTCTATTGTCTCCATCCCTTACCATTAATCACAGTCGTATTCAAACCACCCAGAACAACTTCCAAACTCCACATCAAATGCAGCCGCCCATTCAATTCCCCAACATCAAACTCCAAACTCTACACCAATTGTAGTCTCCCTTTCCCTGAAACCCTACATGCACAATTTTCCTCACCCGAGCCTCTCCCAAGCAAGCCGACCAACCCAACCTTTATAATGCATGGCCAACAATCCCAGAAAGTTATTTCATGTTGTTGTCAGTCATCTCCCACCCTTCCTCATTGCGGCTGTTTTTATTTAATTTGTGGCCCATGAAAAGTTTACAACCAAAAAATTTGCTTCCAAATTAAAGCACCCTCATAACTGCCAACATGAGTTACAACTCTATCAGTTGCTCCGAAAAAGCGTCTCTCAACCATCACAATATCAAAAATATTGTTCACTTTAGTTCATCCCATATTGAGGTGAACTACACAGCTTTGTCATTTTCCATAGGTTGCATATGAGCACTTCTCAAGAGGTCATCCACCCTAGACCTACCAGAGCACACTTAACTATGAAGTTTCCAATATAACTAAATTTTTATTTATGTTATCTAGATTTTACTCCTCCATAATACTTCAACACTAACTCTATTCACTCTCACATCTGTGCATTTTCTAACCTTTATTATACATGCCTTAACCACCTAATATTGAGAGTATAGAAAATATGTGCATATAAGTTTTACTTATTTTGAAAACATATAGTACCACTAGAATAGATTTGGTGTGCCTTAGGGAAAAATGTGTCAAAGGTTATTGAAGTTATCAAAGAAATGTATGATAGGACTCGATGAAGAATTCAAGTCTGCAGTCGCGTTCAAAGCGATGTTTTCATATTTTTATGTATTTTATTTATTTTAGCAATTTTATTTAGTGAGATGGGTAACCATCTTGATCGTGGATCTGTGTCGTTCATGATGGTTGCCCTATATCATCTAGACTATTTAACAAGCATGGGGAGTTGGTTCTTCTTCATCACGGATTTTGGAGTCTTCTTCCCAAGGCCTTCCGGTCATCCACGGTGGTGACTCTAGAATACTAGGTGCTGACTCCTAGATATTATGTTCATCTTTATTTCCCTTGATTGCTTCTCCTTGTTTCCTCCAATTGTCTCCCTCCTATACTATTAACCATAGTCGTATTCAATCCCCCCTAAACAACTTCCAAACTCCACATAAAATGTAGCCGTCCATTCAATTCCCCAACAATAGCCTTCAAACTCCACATCAACTGTAGCCAACAATAGCTTGACTCTTGACAAGGATCTTGTCAAGAGTCAAGCTAAAGAGATTTCTTCTTTGCAGTAGGCTGCATCTGTGCAATCTAAATCAGCTTTCTAGCTAGTTCAGATGAGTAGAGAAATTAGCCAGCTGAAAGCAATCACTATCATCCAAGTTAGCTCCATAAGCCAAAAGAGCAAAATGATAAAGGATCTAGAAGTGAAGCTCCTCAAGGAGAGGATGATTTTGGCTAAATTCTCCCAGCCAAAATCTGTGTTGCTTATCATAGACTATTTCACTTCCCAAATAAATAGGAAACGATTGGGATTCAAAGGTACTATAGTAGGTCATCAGAACAGAAGAAACGACAAGGCTCCAGTCAATCCTCAGATCATCTTTCAAAAGGTCTTGTTTCCTTCTAACAGGTATGACCAGGACTGCATGTATGGTCACTAAAGGAATGAAAGTTCCTATCATGAGGGAAAAATGCTCCTAACTATAGTGGAAGAAAGGGGATGGGGTTAAGTACTTTAAAATCTCCCCATGAGGAAATACAGATGCCTCAATATGAGTCATTTGTGTTTGGTCACTTGATGCTCCAGTCCCTACACTCAAGGGTAAGGAAGCAGCATCTTTAAAACTTATTCCAGCAAAGAAGCATGTTGTTGGCAAGACAATAGCTAACACTCACAAGGTAATATCAGGTGAAAGTCTTTGTTTCAAGAGTAGCTATACACCTAGGGGGTGAATAGGTTTTCAAGTCTTTCTGAACAACTTTTTGATTTTATGTGTTGTGAGTTAGATTATTGAGTTTGCTTTCAAGAACACAGATCAGCACCCCAGTATTTATAGTGGTTGCACAAGGTATGTGCATATCCACTTTCCCTCTCACCTTTCTAACAGTGTGTTAGACAAGCCAATCTTCTCCAAATCTCACGGTTTTCCCCACTTGAGCCTCTCAAGCCAGCTGACATAAAACTTTTATAATCCATTACCAACAGTCCTAGAAATTCACTTCATGTTGTTGTCAGCAATTTCCCACCCTTCCTCATTGCAATTGTTTTTATTTAATTTGTCTTATGAATAGTTTACGACCAAAAAATTGCTTTGAGCATAAAGCACACTCATAATTGCCAACATGATTTACAACTCCACCAATTGCTCCAAAAAAGTGGCTCTTAACATCACAACATAAAAAATATCGCCCACTTTGGTTCATCCCATCCCATTCCATATTGAGGTAAACTACACAGTTTTGCCATTTTTCATAGGTGGCCTACGAGCACTTTTCATGAAATCACTCATCCCAGAATTACTCCTACCGGAGCACACTTAACTATGAAGTTTCCAATACAACTCCACCGGTCACTCTGAAAAGACACCTTTTTGGAGCAACTTGTGGAAATTTGAGATATTTATAACACAAACTTCATTTGTTTTGATGCCTTGAAAATTGTAGGCAACTAAATTGTGTTTTTATATGGAAATAAAATCAGTAGTTCTTAAGGAAATAAGTAGCTAGTTTACATATGTAGGTTCTCTTCTGATCAATACAAAACAAAAAGGAAAACTTAAAACTATAGATCTAAGGCGCCAAACAAACACAAATAACAAATAGGTACTTTGAAATTTTAACTAACTAGTTGTCTAGCATAATTATTTTATGAATATCACCTTCGAAGTGCACATGGAAGCTAAAAACAACAAATACATGTAACGGTCTTAGATATTGTATATGGAAAGTTTCAAAAATAAAAAACTATTGAATGTTTTCTGAAAAGACGTCCCTGAGATGCTTGAAAATTTTTTATTTTAATTTTCAATTAAAAATGTCCTTGATACTTCAGAATACTGTCTGATACTCTTGGAATAAGTTCGAGTATGCTTGAAAGACATTCAAAACCAGTGTATATTATAATGACGATATGAAAGAAGGCATGTCAAAGAGAAAGTGTTGGATGATAACTGGAGGTAGTCAATTGATTATATACATTCATTCAATGATTTTATGACAGTTAAAACTTTCCCTGCATTTTAATATATGACATTTGAGATAATAATTGAAAAAAATGTGAATGTCACGCATGCATTCATATTAATCTTAATTATATTTAAATAATTAAAATTTAAAATTATATCATGCATCCTAAGTTGATTAAAAATCATAAATCCAGTACTTGTATTGTATCATATCATATATCAAATCCCCCGCCCCAATCCCCGTGCAACATAGCATGGAGGTGCATTCTACAACTTTAGTAATATGATTGGTAAGAAAGGAATTATAGTATATCCTACAAAATACCGCCCTTTAAATTCATATTGCACAAATACACATCGAATGCATGAAAAAAATAGAATCAAATTAAAAACAAATACAACAACCCAATCATTTTGACAAGTTAGGATTAGAGAAAAGGTAGATTGGAAGAAATGAGATTCACGTACTTTTTGCAAGACATGGTATCTCGTCTTTATGTCATCGGGAAGCCACTGGTCAAGAACAGCACCACCCTTCTTGGTAGCAGTGACTAATTTCTCTTCCTCAATCACCACAGCTTCCTCTTCTGACAATTACAATAAAAAAATCAAACTTAAACCATTGTTTATTCATTTACCTTCAAAGGTTTAAGCAAAAAAATTAATCTGATATTTATTTATTTATAGTCACTTATTTTACTCTTAATAATACTTTTGACACATAATTTCTTCAATCCCTCATCTCCTCTATCTCTTCCTCACACAATCACTGAAGAAAGTATCAGGCTATCATTAGAAATCTGCTAAATTCTCTCAATTTGATAAAACTATATTTGATAATTTTCGGATATCAGAAAGTTAATCTTATGAAAAACAGTAATTAGATGTTCTCAGATAATAACCAAATTAAGGAAATAGGAGCTCAACATCTAGGGCTGACGGGATGGGCGCTGGGAAGGAAACAAGTGGTACGAAATTAAACAGGATTAAGAGTTAATCAACGACTAAAATTATTGAAGTCCATGATAAATTCCAGTGATTATATAAAGTATAACAATAAATCACCTTGCACAGTGTCTTTCGGATTCTCAACACCGGAGAGCCTCTTGACGAGCTCCCCCTTCGTCCCACTAACTGAAACTCCGCGTCGGCCGGCCAAGTCCTTCAACTCACGGACAGTACACTTGTTCAGCTTCTCTCCGTCGAGCTCTTCCTCCTTCTGATCATCATCAGGATCGACGGATCCCCTCTTCCTCTTCCCGTGGCTGTTCAAGCCGCCATCAGCGGGACCGGCTTCGACAGGATCGGATTTCTTCTCATTCTCCTCTTCGATCTGCATTGCGGACTCAAGCCTCTTGACCTGGAATCGAAACAAATGAGTTCAAGGGTTTGTATGATGAGAGTGAGGAGGGGAGGGAGAAGGACGCTTACGAGCATGGCCTTGGTGCCTCTGGAGTCGAGGCCACGGAGTGTGAGCTGAGAGCGGATCTCCTCTACTTTGAGCTTGGAAGACATTTTCCCTCCCTCCCTCTCTCTCTCTCTCTCTCTCTCTCTCTCTCTCTCTCTCTCTCTCTCTCGTTCGCTCTGTCTGCGCGCGCGCTCTAGCGATTTGAAAGAGAAGCGGAGGGATTTTGTCAAGTTCGGCCGAGAAAGAGGAAGACGAAGAAGCTTGCGAGGGAAGAAGAGGAAAAGTGTGAGAGATACATTTTGACTCTTGCAGCCGGCACGTGCGAAGATTGCCGCATCAATCCGAAAATTTTCCGTGTGTTAATAAATGAGAATTGATATTAGCACATCATAAATAGCTATTCGCAGTCCACTTCTATTCGCAGTACATATATTATAATCGTAGTGCAAAATAAAACTCGCAGTCTAAACAAATTTCTTATGTAGAATAAAAAAATAATAAAAGTCCAATTATACAAAAATAAAATCTCAAACAACAAAATTTTTAAAACGAACAAAGTGTTGATTTAGAGCACTCGTTGCAATCATCTGCAAGAAGAAACAAACACAAAAATAGATAAATACTCGCATTTATATTTCAGAGTAACAAGTACTTTGCAATAAAATAGTAAATAACAGAGTA
Source organism: Platanthera guangdongensis (assembly GCA_039583875.1). Taxonomy (NCBI): domain Eukaryota; kingdom Viridiplantae; phylum Streptophyta; class Magnoliopsida; order Asparagales; family Orchidaceae; genus Platanthera; species Platanthera guangdongensis. The sequence continues at coordinate 180,618,282 of CM077161.1, read as the reverse complement.
ACTCCACCAACATACCAGCACAAACTGCATATTACGGTTGCTTTTTGTCTAAGCACCACCAAAAATTGTAAATAGTAGAGTAATCGCATACAAAACTGAAAAGACATGTTACAAGTTTTGTTAATTTTTGCAAACAATTTTTATCAATACTATAATTGATGAAATATTTTGAATGTGTCAAAAACTAAATGTGACATACCTTGAGTTTATGGATCACCCAAATTAACGATCTCATGCTTCTGCTATTGAATCTTTCGAACATCTGGAGATGCTGAATATAGAGGGAGAAATGTGAAGGACTGAAAACGTGAATAATGAACCAAAGCTACATTGTAGCAGGATACAATGATCAACCACATATCTGGCATGGTCATCCACTTATCAAATGGTGCCGGCGTTTCATTGCAATCAAGAGATAGTTGTAACTTGTAACTCTTGCTTCCTTACACTTCCATATATGCTTGTGTACAAGTTGTCATGATTGAGGAGTTCCAAAGAAAGTTCTTCGCGAACTTGTAACCAATTATCCCCTTTATCCAATGCTAGGCCTAGAACCCGATAACCACAAGAGCAATCTCCGAGCACATTTATGGCATCCACTATATATTTTGTGATGTATGGTGGCATTTCTTCACGTACGCTATTCAAAAAGGTCTTGCTACCAGGACATTTCCGTGTACTCCTTTTTGTAGGTTTCTCCTTCTTTAGAGGTTGTTGATCTTTCAAAAGGACATGCTCAAATAAAAAGAGTTCTCTTTTTGTTGATTTATAATCCGCATCATAATTCTTTGAGCTTCCCTTTGGCCTACCCTTAAGCTTTTTTGGCACTAAAGGTTCATAAGTTTGTGATGTAGTTGGATCCATTAACTCACGAAGTTTTTTCTTTAACTCGTTCTTTTGAATATCCAAAATGTTGTTATATTTCTCAAGTATAGCTTCCAAAAGAATCTTTATATCATTAATTGACTCTTCCTCTTTCTTGACATTCAGTAAGTCTTGTGTTGTTGATTGAATTTGTAGTTGTTTCCAATGCTTGTGTATCATCCACAATGGGAAGACACTTGAATTTTTAATATAATTTACCAACTCGTGTGCGCATGACAAACCCAATATAAACCTTGTTTTGTGTAAGCATTGTACCACGTCGGGACAACCACGCTTAACCAACTCCTCCTCTTTTCTTATAGCTTCCAAAGCAAAACGTAATATAGATCCAAGTAGTTCAGTGTATAACGGTCCTCTAAAACTACTAACTACTTGAATTGAACTTTATCCAAAAGTCTTCTTTATTTCTGTGTGACTGCATTGACCTTGTTGTAACTCACATATCTGTCTAGGTTGATACACTTATAAAGAAATTGTATCGGGGTGCCACCCGCCAACTCCTTCCGATAGAGCTTAGACTTCTCATTATAAATAGTACGCATGGTAGTGGAGATAGAAGCATCTCTAGTTTGTAGTGCAGCTAATATTTTTTTAGGCTTCACTCCTGCCGCGTACATATTTTTAACAATTTGTTGTTCATCAATATCTAACTTACCTATAAAGGAGTGCGCCTCCAAATAGACAAAGACGTGGTTATGAAGTCCACACTTAACTTCTAATGTCCACTCATCTATGCCAACAGATTTTTGACCTTGCAAATGAGATGGACAACCACATCGCTTAGACGAATTTTTTCTCAAATTTTTCTTCACCCAACCCCTCTTGTTCTGGCTTGCACGAGTAAATCCCCCTCTATCACACCCAAGTTTGACCCAAGGCTTCGCTCTATCATTTAGTGGATCAGCTCTCTGAATAATTATTACAAATCCAAGTTGTTTACCAATATTACGAACTCATTCAATTAACTCATCTCTACTGCAAAATACTGCGCTACTAACAAAATGACTCCCAACATCTATTTGCGCAGACTTTACCTGATTCTCATTCTTAATGTCCATTTCAGTAAGAGAACTGGAAGAGGAGGATCATAACAAATCTCATTTTGTAATATATGAAGCATAGCAACGAAAATATTAAGACAAAAAAAGACACTGAGGTTAGAAATACCAGTTGGCTAGCGTTTCTATCATGCCATGTACTTGTTCTGGTCTCAGATCCCTGCCAACAGCAAATTGAACCTATTCCAAGAGAAGAAATAAAAGAATAAAACTTGATCCCAAATGATATGTTCTTTCACGAAATAAGCAACAATGATCAATCTATATTCCAGACTTCAAATTAAAACTTACATAAGTAAGAAGAGTCAGGATTGGTAAGGCGTGGATTGATTTAGGGACAAGACAGTAACTGGTTTGGGTGCTGGGAGGATTCAGGCAGCTGGATGGAAGAGGACGTCGTTCGGGGAAGAAGAGGACGCCACCACTTTTGGGGAAGAAGAGGACGTCGTCGGCTTTTTTGAAGCAGAGGCGATGATGTCCGACAATGCGAAGAGTCGTCGTTTTGCAGCAGGGGCGACGACGTCCAAGTGGAAAGACGAGAAGCCGCTGTTCGGGGAGGGCGAAGTCGATTGAGGAGGAGGCGGCGTCCGGCGCAAACAGGGGCCGACGAGGTTGGGATCGGGAAGGAGACGACGTTCGGGGGTGGGAAACAGTAAACCCTACGGTGAAATATGGGGTGTGAGCTAAATAACAAGGGGTTTATAAAGGAGGATTTTCCATTTCATTTTGGACTGCGAATATCCATTTAAGGATTGCTAATGTTGAAGCCAAAAATGACCTCTGTGGAGTTTGGGGTCTCTAGAAAGGGGTGACCTCGCACCTACTACACCCGGAGGAATGTCACGGACCAAAGATCAAGAAGCTAGAAACAGACCCTTGGCTCTAGCGCGGAGGTCCCACCTCACACCCGGAAGACCTTTGAGGTCTCCCCCTCTCTAGCCAATGCTTGAGCTAGGTGCCTTGAAGGAAGAGAGCAAGGGGGTTTTTGTGGCTCTGAATGCAATCCTCTCCAAGGCACCCTCAAGGGTCTATTTATAGTTTTCCCAACCCCATGGACCAAAATGTCAACAATACCCCTAGGCCAAAAAGGCCTTGGGCCAATAGAAAACAGCCACATCGGGGGGGGGGGGGGGGGTAAAGAGGTAATTCCATCCCGAGGGTAAAACGGTAAAAACACGGCCAAGAGAGGTCCGAGGGAAAAAGGAGGTTGAACCATCCCCCTTACCTTTCCCGGACGCCTGAAGGGAGTGGGGGTTAAACCACCCCACCCCTCCTCCACCTAGGGGCCGAGCACAAGGGCGAAATCCGAAGAAACTGAGGAGCAGGGAGCAGGGGCGAGACCCCAACCTTGACCGGTCTCGCCCCACCAGGCTGCGAGCAGGGGTGAGACCCCCGACCACTGGCCGGTCTCGCCCCGCCAGGCCGCGGGCAGGAACTCGAACTGCTCAAAAGCTTATAAAACTCATCTGGTCCTGCGCATGCCGGGAGGACCCCCACTCTGCGAATACGGGGTTGTACACAATCCCCGCTCTTTACGAGGTTGGCATAAGCTCGGAAAGAAACATCCAACCCAACGTATTCGCTGAGTGTCCGTCTTAGAGCCGGAAATACTCGGCCTCCCCGAGGGGTCAACCTGTCAAGCCAGTTAATGGGAGCCTGGGTGACGAGACGACCTCGGGGTAAAAAAGAATCGGCCTCCCCGAGGGGTCAACCTGTCAAGCCAGCTAATGGGAGCCTGAGTGATGAGACGACCTCGGGGTAAAAAAGACTCGGCCTCCCCGAGGGATCAACCTGTCAAGCCAGCTAATGGGAGCTTGGGTGATGAGACGACCTCGGGGTAAAAAAGACTTAGGGTCCTTGAGAGGTACCACCGGCCCTGCCAGCTAGTGAGAGCCTGACAGCGGGACCATCATCGGAGCGGAGGGACTTGGGCTTCTACGAGAGGTACGCCTGCCCTGCCAGCTAGGAGAGCCTGTGTAACGCCCCAAAATCTGTACCAATTAATTTCGGGTTCGTCGAGAAGGAAAATTGGTTTCTGGAAGGGGGCACACGACCTGGGATACGGGCGTGTCCCAGGGCGTGTCAGGCTCCAGTCGACGATTTGGTCGAGAGGTCGACATTTTTTGGAGTCGACGATCGTCGAGTAGAGAACACGACCTGAGACACGGGCGTGTCTCAGGGCATATCGAGCCCGTGTCGACGATCGGTCCGGGGAGTCGACGATTTTCGCTCGACGATGTATCGAGACAAGGCACACGGCCTAGGACACGGGCGTATCCAAGGTCGTGTCAGTCAGTCGACGAACTTTGCTCGACGAAGTGTCAAGACAGTGAACACGTCCTGGAGCCCAGGCGTGTTGAGTTAGACACGGGCAAGGACACGGGCGTGTCCAGAACCCGTGTGACTCTCGGGTTGTTTTCAGGGCTGTGTCGATGGAGGCACACGGCCGACCACAAGGTCATGTCAGTTGGAACACGGGCGTGTCAAGTCGAACTCGGGCGTGTCAGATGCCCGTGTGCTGTTCCAGGCGCGTCGGTATTGACGGAGAATGGGGGACACGGCCCTGGACACGGGCGTGTCGCAGGCCGTGTTCGGCCCAGTTTTAGCATTTCAGGCCCGAATCAAGGCCGTTCATTTCTTTATTTTGGGATCCAACAGCTGGGGGTTGTTCCTGATGGGATATACACGGGATTGGACCCTTAGAAACCCTCATTTCTTTTGAGTGGTTCTCTTTCTAAGTTCTAGAGACAAGGGAGAGCAAGGAAGAAGGTGAAGTAGAGATCCGGCTGTTGGAGAGGCTTCGGTGCTCCAAATCGCGAGCCGAGTCCAGATCCGTGGAGGCTAGATCGTTGCGAAGGTTTTCATCCGGCTATTTTTCCATGGTTAGGAAGAGGAGTCTGAAGGTAACGACACTTCTCCTCTCGGTTTTAGGATGCATGTTTTAGCATCTTTTCTTTTCTAGTTTTTGGGCACCAAACACTCAAATGAGAGGGGTTTGGGTCGCCAAGGTTCAAGAGGAACCTCTGGGTCGATTGAGTCCGTCTCCGGCATGTTTTGCATTAGAGATCCGCTCCGTTAGTGGATTAGGCATGGTGGGTGAAGCCGTAGTCGTGACCGTTAGTCCGACTCGGTGATGTTGCATACGAGCTTTAAGGATTCGTAGAGATCCGTTGCGGCAAGATGTCGTTTGTGATGTGGTAATATTTTTCCCTTCTTCTCGAGTGAGTACGTGTAGTCGGAACCGGACAAGGTTAGCTCCTCAATGACGGTAGATGGTTTTCTTGTTGGACAATGTTAGCTCCGCATTGATGGTAGATGGTTTCCTTAGTGCGCGGGAACGCTGCAGTACAAATGAGGGACTAGGGTGGAATTGTCTTGGTTTGTGATGTGCCAAGGCATGGCTGTGTCTCCGTGGTCGGCTGGCTATCCCGTGACGTACACGTCATGTGTGGAGAGTGTCCCGGCGAGACTAGTCCCCTTCTGTGAGACTGACGAGAATGCCAAGCAAGGGGCAAGCTCGGGCAATGAGGCCATGAGCGGGTGGGGTGCAACAAGGCTTCTTAAAATCAGTCAGTTTGTGTTTGTTGGAATCCTGACATGAGACATCAGAGCTTGCAGGCAAGCCTGGGTCTAAGACCTTGAGCGGGTGGGGCCTTAGCAAGAGTTCCATGTGGCGGCTTGTGCGCCGTTGGGGGAATTGTGTTACCCCTTTGTTTGTGGCTTTATGCCAATGGGGAAGCGATGAGTACCCAATTGATGTGATGAAGTGCTAGATGCATACGCTATAGGGTGTCATGGGTGAAACTCGGGTGTTGCATTCATGTTGCATAGTAGGCCCTAATATTATATGCTCAACAGTAGAGAACATGTATGATGTTTGAAACATCCAAGCCTGTTTATTTAGTTGCTTTTCTTGCTTATGAATATTGCATACGAAGTGATAACTTGCAGGTTGGAGGAGTACCCCGGTGTCCGTTAGGGGCGGCCGGGAGGAGATGTGTTGGTTACACAGTTTGAGGTCAGCCTTTGCTGACCCACGTTACTAATAATTTTTACAGGGCAAGGATCGCAAGCAGGAGCTAGCTCGCCGGCTAGAAAGGCCTAAGCCTCATGTTGAAGTTGGTGACCGGGCGGTCTGGCGGTTTGTCTTGGCGGGTTGAAGACCGCGCGGTCTGGCGGTCTGGAGACCGGGCGGTCTGGAGACCGGGCGGTCTGGAGACCGGGTGGTCTGGCGGTCTACCCTGGCAGTCTCTCTTCCTTTCTGGTGGTAGCCGTGCGGTTAGCCCTGTTGTCTAACCGCGCGGCTTGTGCGGTTTGTTTTGTATAGTCCGCTTAGTCCTGTAAATTATAGTCTCACATCTCTTATTTGTATTCTCTCATCTCTCCTCCATTCTATATAAAGGAGGGCATACCTTTGTAATAGATACTTTTTTTGGATAATAAAATTTCAATTATTCAAAAGTCTATCTGTTTGTTCTTTTTTATTCGCTACTTTTAACATGGTATCAGAGGACACGGTCATTTCCTCCTGATTCTGTGCGCTCTCTGCTTCTAGCGGCTTGTTTTCTGCTATCCGCGACCTCTCTCGCGGCTTGCCTTCTCTTCTGTCCGCTGCCCTGTTCGAGCGGCTTGTTTCTGTCCGCTGCCCTGTTCGCGCGGCTTGCTTCTTGGTTCTCTTCTCCTACTGCTATTCGTCGCAGCGACCTGTGTCCTTGTCGCCGCGCTCCTTGCTCTTTCTTGCCTCTACGACTTCCTTGTCTTTGCGGCTTGTGTCTACCCGCTGCGGACTTCTTCTCCCTATCCGCTTCTGCTTTCCCCATATCCGCTTGTCCCTATACTCGCGGTTTGCTGCTGTGATCTGCCTGACCGTGCGGGTTGTTCCTTTCTCACCCGCATCTTGGTCGCGGTCACCTGCTCTTCTCCTCCCTTCTGTTCGCTCGGCCTTTTCAGTCCGCGCGACCTCTTCCCCGCTGTGCCTTTGACCTCTTGCTAGCCGCTACTATTCGCGCTCTACTTGTTGTTGCCTTCTACCCGCTCCTGCTTGCTAGTCGCGCCGGCCTAATCTTTTGCCGTGCGACCTGTTCTCCTCTGTTCGCCCGACTTTTTCAAGCCGTGTGACTTCTTTCCCTCTGCTTTGCTCTGCTTCTTGGTAGCGGCCTTCCTAGCCGCCCGACCTGTTTTCTGTTCACCCGGCTTGGTGCTCTTTTCTCTTCTCGCGGCTTGTTCTTATCGTCGCGGCTTGCTGCTCTCTTGCTTCCATGGCTTTCCCCTCCTCCAGCCTGTCCGCCTTCGTGGTCACCTCTTCTGGTAGTGCTCATGTTGTTACTCGCGGAAGATGGCTCATCGACTCTGGTGCAACCAATCATATGACAGACAATCCTCAATGTTTCTCTCTTCTTGACACACATGCTTAGTTGCCCCCGGTCATTGTTGCTGATGGATCTCCCTCCCCGGTCCATGGGACGGGCATGGTTCAAGTCACTCCATCTCTCTGCCTGGCTGATACCCTCTATGTGCCCAAGTTTCCGTGCAATTTATTATCGGTTACTTATTTATGCAAGCAACTACGGTGTTCTGTCATATTCACCCCTAGCTCTTGTGTTTTTCAGGATCCGGACTCCCAACGGACGATTGCTACCGGGACTGAGAGTGGTGGCCTCTACTTCCTCGACAACGTTTCTGCTCTATCCGCCTTCTCCTCCTCCTCTACAGATCTTCTCCAATGACATCTTCGCCTTGGACATGCTCCTCCCCGAATTCTCCGCCAGCTCCTGCCGCACCTCCCTCCTCATCATCCTCCTCTAAACTGTGATGCATGTCAACTTGGCAAACATCACCGCTCATCCTTCCCACCAACGCAAAGTCGGGGCTCTTCCCGTCCGTTCGACCTCGTTCACTCTGACATATGGGGTCCCGCTCCTAACCTCACCATCGGTCGGGGTAGTTTCTATTTTGTCACCTTCATTGATGATTTCTCTCGATGTACGTGGGTATATCTTCTCAAAGATCGCTCCGAGCTGTTCTCTATTTGGACCTCCTTTTATTATATGGTTAACACTCAATTTGATACATCTATTAAACTCCTTCGTTCTGACAATGCTAAGGAGTATCTTAGCCACGACTTCTCCTCCTTTTGTATTCACCATGGTGTTATTCGTCAAACAAGTTGTGTCTACACCTCCCAACAAAATGGGGTGGCGGAACGCAAAAACCGTCACCTCCTTGATGTCGCTCGCACTATGATGACTCAAATGCATGTTCCTCGCTCCTATTGGGGATATGCTATCCTCCTCTCCTGCTATCTCATCAATCGCCTTCCCTCCACAGTTCTCCACGGTGCTACCCCCTTCTCCATTCTTTATCCAGACAAGGATCCCTTTCCTCTTCCTCTACACATCTTTGGGTGCACCGCTTTTGTGCACTCTCCCGCTGCCACCCGTGATAAACTCTCACCACGTGCCACCAAATGTGTCTTTCTGGGCTACTCTCCCACTCAGAAAGGATATTGCTGCTTTGACCCTGTTACCCGCAAGCAATTTGTCTCTGCGGATGTCACCTTCTTTGCCAATGCCTCTTACTTCTCTCCCTCTTCCTCTTCTACTCCTCCTGATCCTACTTCTCATACCAACCCATCCATTCCCTCTGCTCCCACTGATGTTCCGCCCTCTCCACCCACTCCACCGTCTTCCCCATCCTCATCATCTCCACCCTCAACTCCGCTTTCTCCCTCCACTCCGCTGTCATCTCTCTCTACTCCCGGGCCAGCTCTCTCCACCACGGATACTCCGGATACTGAGGCACCTGCTGACCTGGATCTCCCAATTGCTCTTCGCAAAGGGGCTCGGGCCTGTACCCAACACCCGCTTGCTGCAGTTGTTTCCTATGATCGTCTTACCCCTGCTCGCAGAGCTTTTGCACTGGCTATCTCAGCCACTGGCACCCCCCGTTCCTACCAGGAGGCCCTTACTATTCCTCATTGGCAAGTTGCCATGGATGAGGAGATTGCTACTCTCACTGAACGGGGTACCTGGACCCTTGTTCCTCCTCCTTTCGGCACAGATGTTGTTGGCTGTCGCTGGGTCTTCGTGGTGAAGTTTCTCCCAGATGGCAGTGTGGATCGTTATAAGGCTCGCCTGGTTGCCAAGGGTTTTACCCAAACTTATGGGATTGATTACTTTGACACTTTCTCTCCCGTGGCTCGTCTCAGCACTATTCGGGTTCTTCTCTCTGTGGCTGTCAACAGGGATTGGCCCATCTCGCAGCTAGATGTTAAGAATGTCTTCCTCTATGATGATCTGCAGGAGGATGTTTACATGGAGCAACCTCCTGGGTATGTTGCTCAGGGGGAGACACGGGTATGCCGGCTAAAGAAGGCTATCTATGGCCTCAAGCAGAGTCCTCGTGCCTGGTTTGACAAGTTCAGTGGCATTGTTGCGGCCATTGGTTTTACAAGAAGCTCAGCAGATCACTCCTTGTTTGTTTGGAAAACCACCTCTGGTCTTGTTGTTCTTGCGGTTTATGTTGGTGACATTCTTCTTACTGGCGATGACCAGGATGGGGTATTGATGACCAAGAAACACCTTCGTCAACATCTGGTCACAAAGTATATGAGCTCCCCGAAATACTTTCTGGGGATTGAAATCTCTAGAAAGCCCAACTCTATGGTCCTTTCACAACGGAAGTATGCTCTTGATCTTTTAAAGGAGGCAGGACTGACTGGTGCTAAACCTGCACGTTGTCCTATGGCTGTTGGAGAAGACAAAACTTGGACAGATGACTCACCTCTTCTCTCCGATCTTACGAGATACCGGCATCTGGTGGGCAAGCTCATATATCTCACGGTAACCAGACCCGACATCTCTTACGCTGTTGGCAAGGTGAGCCAGTTCATGCAAGCTCCGAGGGAGTGTCATCTACAATCTGCTCTGAGGATATTAGAGTATATTAAAGCTGCTCCAGGGAAAGGACTCCTATTTCAGAAAAATGGTCACCTTAGGGTTGAAGCGTACTCTGATTCAAGCTATGCGGATGCCAAAGGGGACCGCAAATCGACTTCAGGTTTCTGCACATTTGTTGGAGGCAATCTTGTGAGTTGGAAGAGCAAGAAACAGTCTGTCGTTTCCAGGTCTAGTGCAGAGGCGGAATATCGCAGCATGACATCGACTACATGTGAGTTGAAGTGGTTGCGGGCTCTCATGCTTGACTTAGGAGAGGTTTACAACTATCCTCTTCCTATGTTCTGTGACAATAAGGCCGCGATACACATTTTCAAAAATCCGGTCTTTCATGAGAGAACAAAACACATATAAGTCGACTGTCATTTTATTCGGGAAGAAATATTGAAGAAACAGATTTGCACTCCATTTGTCACTTCCGACAACGAGTTGACAGATGTCTTCACCAAGCCGGTGTCCGCTTCCTTTTTCCACATCTGCGACAAGCTGGGCATGATCGATATATATGCTCCAGCTTGAGGGGGAGTGTTGAAGTTGGTGACCGGGCGGTCTGGCGGTTTGTCTTGGCGGGTTGAAGACCGCGCGGTCTGGCGGTCTGGAGACCGGGCGGTCTGGCGGTCTACCCTGGCAGTCTCTCTTCCTCTCTGGTGGTAGCCGTGCGGTTAGCCCTGCTGTCTAACCGCGCGGCTTGTGCGGTTTGTTTTGTATAGTCCGCTTAGTCCTGTAAATTATAGTCCCACATCTCTTATTTGTATTCTCTCATCTCTCCTCCATTCTATATAAAGGAGGGCATACCTTTGTAATAGATACCTTTTTTGGATAATAAAATTTCAATTATTCAAAAGTCTATCCGTTTGTTCTTTTTTATTCACTACTTTTAACACCTCATGAAGTGTTAACTTTTGTAGTAGCTCTACTCTTTATGACATTGTATGTTTTGATGCCCTTGGTGACCGGCGTGCATGCCGAGGTAGACTAGGTGTGCTTATGCACTTTCAGGACTGTTGTATTATTTGAGTTTGGATTCACTCTTTTTGTAAGGCCTTAAGGCCATTTTGTTACTCTTGTAGGCGTGGATAACTTCTAGTCTCTTTTGTTATTTCCGCTGTGATGTGTTTTGAGTTTTGAGTTTGGGTAGCTATATCATTTTATAATACTGAAGCTATGGCATCTGTATGTTGTGGTGCCCCGGCCGGACCCGTATTATACGGTCATTACAGGGGAGGTGTTACAATTTGGTATCAGAGCGAGGTTAGATTTAAGGTTAGTGCGTAGAGAAGTTATCCACATAAGAGTAACGCAGGACCATGAGTGTCCTTATGTTTAAGTCTTGAGATTAGAGACTGATTCATTGTTTCTTGTTTTCTTGAAGAGTGCAAGCAACGAGGCGGGTACGTCGAGAGCAAAAGAAGAACTTTCGGCGAGCAGTGCCACTACTCCAGGTCTTTTGAGCACGGGTGTTAACCCGTCCGACTTCTGCCGCATGCTTGCAGAAGCGATGGTGGCAGCACAAGCTGTAGCGGCAGCTCAGGTAGCAACCCCTGTTATACCGGACACGATGACGGTCGTGCTAGGCGGAGAAGCCAGGCGAGTGGAGCCTTTGGCGGAAAGGGTGGTTGTCGGACATGGAGACCGGCACATGAAGTATTTCCTGAGCTTCCATCCCCTGTTGTTCAAGGGAGTTGGTACGCCAACAGATGCAGAGGATTGGTGAGTTCGAATTCAAGAGCTTTTGAGGGCGGCAGAGATGCTAGAAGAAAAGAAATCTGAGTATGCGACGTTCATGTTGGAAGGAGACGCCAAGTTGTGGTGGGTGAGCCATAGCGGCCGCTAGTTCCCTTGACGCACCCCGTTAATGGAGGAATTTGGGGATGCTTTTATAAAGAGGTACATTCCTGTTTCTACACGGTTGGCCCTTCAGAGGCAGTTTCTGCACTTGATGCAGCGAGACAAGACGGTGGACGAGTATGTGCAGGAGTTCACCCGTTTGGGTCATTATGCGGGAACGACGATGACAGATGATGTAGAGAGGGATAACCTCTTCTACCAGGGGCTGAGGGAGAATCTGAGGCAACCCCTCATTTCCATGAAGAGAGCTGGTTTTAATGAACTAGTTGAGGCTGCCAGGATATTGGAAAGTGATCTGGAGCGAACCCAACATCGTAAGGGTTTCACTCCCAAGCAAGGGGAAGGGAAGCCTCCCCAATCCCAGGGAAAGTCTGAAGGGAGTAGGTGGAGGAAAAAGCCTCACACTTCCAGGTCTGGTGAGAAGAGCAAGTGGACGTCTGGAGGTTCTCATTCTAGGGGACCGCCAACGTGCTACAACTGCGGTAAGGTGGGGCACATAGCTCGTGTTTGTCCTCAAGGAGGAGCGGAGCAATAGGCAAGGCAAGAGAAGACTGTGCGCTCCGGCCCCAATGCCGCAGAGAAAGGGAAGATGACGGAGTCAAGCGCTTCTCGGTTCCAACCGGTGCAACCAAGGGCCTACAACCTTGGACAGCAGGAAGCGATCCGCCAAACCGATGTGGTGACAGGTATGAGGAAATTTAAGTTTAAATTTTGTGTTTCATACTTTTAGACTTTTATGTGTGATGTCTATGTTGTAAGCTTCGTATTAGTTTCTGGATACCCCGCTAGGGTATTATTCAAAACAGGAGCATCACACTCCTTTCTTGCGGAGAGCTTCGTCCGGAGAATAGGAGTTGAGTCTTTCTTGGCGGACGCGGAGCTGAAAGTGCGCATGCCCAATGGGTCATCCATGAACACCGGTGCCAAAGGGCGCATCTGTTGGGAGCTGGACGGAGTTGACTTCGTTTTGGTAGTAGCGATTTTACCATTGGTTGAGTTCGATGTCATTTTGGGCATGGACTGGCTTGCAGAGCAGCGCGCCAGTATTGATTGCCTATCTAAGGTAGTTACCCTAAGGAGCAAAGGGAAGGCAGAAGTCAAATTTGAGGGCCTTTGCGGAGTGGCCTATTCCCTGATTTCGGCCATGCAGTTGATGCGGGCGGTTAACCAGGGTGGTGTAGCGCTTGTAGCGTTATTGGAGGTTCGTCTCTCCCAGTTGTCTATTGAGGAAGTGCCCGTAGTGGCAGAGTTCAAGGATGTGTTTCCGGATGAACTTCCTGGAGCGCCTCCTCGGCGGGAGATCGACTTCTCGATCGAGCTAGTGTCGGAGGCTAGGCCGGTGTCACGTCCTCCGTTTAGGATGACACCAAAGGAGTTGGCTGAACTCAAAGTACAGTTACAGGAACTGTTGGAGCAAGGGAATATCAGACCCAGTTCTTCGCCGTGGAGCGCGCCGGTGTTGTTTGTAAAGAAGAAAGACGGTAGTATGCGGCTGTGCATAGACTACCGAGAGCTGAATAAACTGACTGTTAAGAATAAGTATCTAATTCCTCGGATAGACGACTTGTTCGACCAGTTGGTGGGGTCGGTGGTGTACTCAAAATTGGACTTGAAGTCAGGCTATTATCACCTGCGAATTCGGGACGAGGACATACCCAAGACTGCATTTGGTACAAGGTATGGACACTTTGAGTTTTCGGTGATGTCGTTTGGGCTGACGAACACACCATCTGTGTTCATGGATCTTATGAATCGAGTATTCCGGGAATACTTGGATTCTTTTGTGGTTGTCTTCATTGATGACATCTTGGTGTATTCGAAATCGGAAGTGGAGCATGAGACCCACTTGAGAGTGGTCTTGCAAGTGTTGAGGGAGAATCAGTTGTATGCAAAGTTCTCAAAGTGCGAGTTCTGGTTAGCAAAGGTGGCATTTTTGGGCCACGTGATTAGTGGGGATGGGGTGGCAGTGGATCCAACAAAAGTGGAAGCCATCAGAGATTGTCCAGTTTTGAGGACCGTGGCGGAAGTCCGAAGTTTTCTTGGACTAGTCGGGTATTATAGGAGATTCGTGGAGAATTTTTCGCGGATAGCTCTACCCCTCACCTCACTCACTCGTAAAGATCATAAGTTTGTGTGGACTCAAGAGTGCAGTCAAGCATTTGAGGCACTGAAGGAGAGACTGATGATGGCTCCAATCCTAAGTCTACCGCAAGGGACCGAGGGATTTCAGATCTTCAGCGACGCATCGGGATGCGGTTTGGGTTACGTTTTGGTGCAACATGGTAAGGTGATAGCTTTTGGGACTAGACAGCTAAAGCCGCATGAGAGGAATTACCCCGTCCATGACTTGGAGTTGGCGGCGGTAAATTTTTGCGTTGAAAATATGGCGACATTATGTGTATGGTGCAAAGGTGGAGATCTTCACGGATCATAAAAGCCTGAAGTATCTCTTGGATCAAAAGGACTTGAACATGCGGCAACGCAGGTGGGTTGAGTTTCTTGGAGACTATGAGGTGGTGATTCAGTATACGCCAGGTAAAGCCAATGTGGTGGCGGATGCCTTGAGTAGAAAGTACTCGGGGCAAGAGAATTGAATCGAAGCTCATGATGAGCGGTTGGTACGGGAATGAGAGTCCCTTGGTTTGGAATGTGTGGCGAGAGGCGAGTCCAGCGTGGCTCGGTTGAACTGGATTGAAATACAGAATGACTTGTCCGATCGCATTCGGGAAGCGACTCGGTTGGATGTGGAGTTTCAACCATATGTGATGGAGGCTCAAAAGGGCGAGAGCAGCGCCTGGGAGATGATTGATGAGATTCTGAGGAAGGACGGAAGGGTTTGTATACCGCAGTTCGGCAAACTCCGTGAGGAGTTGATGTTTGAGGCTCACTTCACAAAGTACTCCATTCACTCAGGCAGTACAAAGATGTACTTGAATATGAAGAAATCCTTTTGGTGGCCGGGGCTGAAGCGGGACGTAGCTTTGTATGTGAATCGTTGCCAAACTTGCGCCTTGGTGAAGGACGAATGTCAGAAGCCGGGCGGGTTCCTGAAGCCCCTTCCAATCCCTGAGTGGAAATTTGATGACATCTCCATGGATTTTGTACATGGTTTGCCTACATCGCAGCAGGGTAATGATGATATTTGGGTGATCGTGGATCGCTTAACCAAGGTGGCCCACTTCATCCCAAATCGGAAGGAGGACAGCGTGGAGAAGCTAGTGGAGTTGTATGTTCGCAACATTGTGTGACTGCATGAGATTCCTAAGAGCATAGTCAGCGATCGAGATGGACGGTTTACGTCCAAGTACTGGAGATTGGTTCAGAAGAGTTTGGGCACGAAGCTAAAGTTCAGTACGACATTCCATCCTCAAACTGACGGGCAAACCGAAAGAACGAACCATACTATGGAGGATATGCTGAGAATGTGCATTCTTGACTTCGGCAAGAAGTGGGAGGATCACCTCTTCATGGTGGAATTCGCGTACAATAACAGTTATCAAGCAAGTATAAAAATGGCGCCATACGAAGCTTTGTATGGGAGACGGTGTCGAACACCGATGTCTTGGACAGAGGCGGGAGACACCAAAATTTTGAGAAAGGAGGTGGTAGTTGACGCTTGTGAGTTGGTACAAACCATTCAAGAGCGTATGAAGGTGCCGCAAGACCGGCAAACAAAATACTTTAATGCTCGTCATAGGAAGTTGGAGTTTGCGGTAGGTGATTGGGTCTATTTGAAGATCAAGCCATTCAAAGACGTCTCACGGATTCGCCGACTCAAGAAGTTGAGTCCAAGGTTTTTGGGGCCTTTTGAAGTTGTTGAACGGGTGGGAGAAGCAGCCTATCGGTTGGCGTTGTTCGCGGAGCTGAGTGGATTGCATGACGTCTTCCATGTATCCATCTTGAGGAAAGCCTTGGTGGATGCTAGTGTGGTGATCGAGCCGACATCGGTGCCGATAGAGGAAGACTTGAGGACGCGAGTCCGTCCAATTGCTATAGAGGATTCGGAGACTCGGCAGTTGCGGAATAAAGAGGTTAAACTCGTGAAAGTCCGATGAGACAACTGCGGTCGTGAGGAGCACTCTTGGGAGCGAGAACAAGCCATGCTAGAAGAGTATCAAGAGCTCTTCAAATCAGGTACCATTTAAGTTGTGTTCCCTTTTGATTTGTAATTTCGGGATGAAATTCTTTTAAGGGGGAGAGAGTTGTAACGCCCCAAAATTTGTACCATTTAATTTCGAGTTCGTCGAAAAGGAAAATTGGTTTCTGGAAGGGGACACACGGCCTGGGACACGGGCGTGTCCCCGGGCGTGTCAGGCTCCAGTCGACGATTTGGTCGAGAGGTCGACGTTTTTTGGAGTCGACGATCATCGAGCAGAGAACACGGCCTGAGACACGGGCGTGTCTCAAGGCATGTCGAGCCCGTGTCGACGATCGGTCTGGGGAGTCGACGATTTTCGCTCGACGATGTGTCGAGACAAGGCACACGGCCTAGGACACGGGCGTGTCCAAGACCGTGTCAGTCAGTCGACGAACTTCGCTCGACGAAGTGTCGAGATAGTGAACACGGCCTGGAGCCCAGGCGTGTTGAGTTAGACACGGGCAAGGACACGGGCGTGTCCAGAACCCGTGTGACTCTCGGGTTGTTTTCGGGGCTGTGTCGATGGAGGCACACGACCGACCACAAGGTCGTGTCAGTTGGAACACGGACGTGTCAGGTCAAACACGAGCGTGTCAGATGCCCGTGTGCTGTTCCAGGCGCGTCGTTTTTGACGGCGAATGGGGGACACGGCCCAGGACACGAGCGTGTCACAGGCCGTGTTCGGCCCAATTTTAGCATTTCAGGCCCGAATCAAGGCCGTTCGTTTCTTTATTTTGGGATCCAACGACTGAGGGTTGTTCCTGATGGGATATACACGGGATTGGACCCTTAGAAACCCTCATTTCTTTTGAGTGGTTCTCTTTCTAAGTTCTAGAGAGAAGGGAGAGCAAGGAAGAAGGTGAAGTAGAGATCCGGCTGTTGGAGAGGCTTCGGTGCTCCAAATCGCGAGCCGAGTCCAGATCCGTGGAGGATAGATCGTTGCGAAGGTTTTCATCCGGCTATTTTTCCATGGTTAGGAAGAGGAGTCGGAAGGTAACAACACTTCTCCTCTCGGTTTTAGGATGCATGTTTTAGCATCTTTTCTTTTCTAGTTTTTGGGCACCAAACACTCAAATGAGAGGGGTTTGGGTCGCCAAGGTTCAAGAGGAACCTCCAGGTCGATTGAGTCCGTCCCCGACATGTTTTGCATTAGAGATCCGCTCCGTTAGTGGATTAGGCATGGTGGGTGAAGTCGTAGTCGTGACCGTTAGTCCGACTCGGTGATGTTGCATACGAGCTTTAAGGATTCGTAGAGATCCGTTGCGACAAGATGCCGTTTGTGATGTGGTGATGTTTTCCCCTTTTTCTCGAGTGAGTACGTGTAATCGGAACCGGACAAGGTTAGCTCCTCAATGGCGGTAGATGGTTTCCTTAGTGGACAAGGTTAGCTCCGTATTGATGGTAGATGGTTTCCTTGGTGCGCGAGAATGCTGTAGTACAAATGAGGGACTAGGGTGGAATTGTCTTGTTTTGTGATGTGCCAAGGCGTGGCTGTGTCTCCGTGGTCGGCTGGCTATCCCGTGACGTACACGTCATGTGTGGAGAGTGTCCCGACGAGACTAGTCCCCTTCTGTGAGACTGACGAGAATGCCAAGCAAGGGGCAAGCCCGGGCAATGAGGCCATGAGCGGGTGGGGTCCAGCAAGGCTTCTTAGAATCAGTCAGTTTGTGTTTGTTGGAATCCTGACATGAGACGTCAGAGCTTGCAAGCAAGCCCGGGTCTAAGACCTTGAGCGGGTGGGGCCTTAGCAAGAGTTCCATGTGGCGTCTTGTGCGCCGTTGGGGGGAATTGTGTTACCCCTTTGTTTGTGGCTTTATGCCAATGGGGAAGCGATGAGTACCCAATTGATGTGATGATGTGCTAGATGCATACGCTATAGGGTGCCATGGGTGAAACCCGGGTGTTGCATAGTAGGCCCTAATATTATATGCTCAACAGTAGAGAACATGTATGATGTTTGAGACATCCAAGCCTGTTTCTTTAGTTGCTTTTCTTGCTTATGAATATTGCATACGAAGTGCTAACTTGCAGGTTGGAGGAGTACCCCGGGGTCCGTTAGGGTCGGCCGGGAGGAGATGTATTAGTTACACAGTTTGAGGTCAGCCTTTGATGACCCACGTTACTAATAATTTTTACAGAGCAAGGATCGCAAGCAGGAGTTAGCTCGCCGGCCAGAAAGGCCTAAGCCTCATGAAGTGTTAACTTTTGTAGTAACTCTACTCTTTATGACATTGTATGTTTTGATGCCCTTGGTGACCGGCTTGCATGCCGAGGTAGACTAGGTGTGCTTATGCACTTTCAGGACTGTTATATTATTTGAGTTTGGATTCACTTTTTTGTAAGGCCTTAAGGCCATTTTGTTACTCTTGTAGTCGTGGATAACTTCAAGTCTCTTTTGTTGTTTCCGTTGTGATGTGTTTTGAGTTTTGAGTTTGGGTAGCTATATCATTTTATAATACTGAAGCTGTGGCGTCTGTATGTTGTGGGGCCCCGGCCGGACCCATATTATATGGTCATTACAGTGGAGGTGTTACAGCCTGACAGCGGGACCATCATCAGAGTGAAGGGACTTGGGCTTCCACGAGAGGTACAAAAAAACCATCATTTAAAGGCCACGCCCAACCCCCTTTCCTTGCGGTCGCAAGGCACTGCCCGGACGGCCGACCACACCCGCTCTCCACTCTCCTCGCGGCCTCCCCCCTCGGCTGGAAGGCACTGCTCGGGTGGCCGACCGCACCCGGCTACTCTGTCTCTCGCGACCGTCTCTTGTAGCCGCAAGCCCTCCTGATGCAGGACGACGCGTAGGGTTTACGCGCCTGTCGGCTATTTACTAGGAAACCCTGAGTGCATGCGACGAATAATTAATTTTGTCAATTTTAGAGCGGGCGCAGTACTAAAAAAATTACGCAACTTGAATTTAAAAGCACAAAAAAACTTCTTTAAAAAAATGAATTTTCTTAATTAAGGTTCGATTTTAAATCCGGGAACGGAAGTTTGCAACTTTCGTCTCGCTCCCCTAGTCGTAGCAAAACGGAAATCGTGAACTCCAAATACGTTTCCGTTTGGAGTTTTTGACGTAGCGTTTGCTGACAAAATTTGGACGAAAACCCAGTAGTGAGTCTATTAACCTATGAGAAATTATAGAGGCACACACAAAGGAAGGGATAGAAACAATTACCCACGGAAAGATGCGTCTTTCCGTATCCGAAGTCGATGGCGATCATGCGAGGAACTCCTCGTCACCTTCGATCTCCGCTCCGAGGTCGGCCGCTATCGCATACGGGCACCAAGGAACTTAAGCACTCGCTCACACGAGGTGGTTCCACGAAATCACTCAACAAAGCAAGGAGGGCACAAACTAAACAACCTAAAATTCACTCGCTCCTCACACTAGAGGTGGTTCCACGAATTCTCAAACACTTAAGGTGGCTCCATGAAATCTCACACACTCTAAGGGTAACTTAACTTCTCTCAACGAAGCAATCTACCATCTATTGTTCACGGAGGCAAACAATTTTGTTCGTCACTGTTCTCAGCAACTGTAATAATTATCAACTACTCTACACCTCTTAAACGGGAAATTAAAATGTAAGCAGCAAACGTTACCAACTGAATTGAAAGCAAACACGAATCTGCAATCTCATCCGCAACTCTTCACCTAACTGGAAGCACACAGACATTCACGCCTAATTCTATCGGGAAGCACACAACAATCCCTTCATTAACCAACTACAAAATCCTAATCACAGGAAGCACACACCTAAACTTCCTCAAAATAAATTCCTACAGCACATTAACACAATTAATCCCACACGGGAATCACTACAGGAACAACAGCAACTCTCAGAAAATCTTCATACAATCATCATCTTCAACAACTCCTAATACACACTGAAACAGGAAAATCAAATCCGGCAAATCCCTCAATGGACGACATGCATACAACAAATCACTTTCAATCTCTTCAACATTCATCACCCCCTCACCTGATTCTCGTTCTTCTTCTTTTATAGGGCAGCAACAGCGATGTGAATGTGCGGCCATGGCGAGCCGATCGTGGACGTGGATCGGTGGTTGGAGTTGTGGTCGTGGCCAGCAGAAGAAATCGTGGTCGTCGTTGGCGGGTGATGGCGTGCGATCACGGGTCGGCAACCGTCGGGAAGTGTTCGTGGCTGGCGGTTGGAGCTTCCGAAGACGCGGCGGAGCCTCGTGGGGCTGGATCGTGCTTCGCGAAAGAGGTCGTGCTCTGGATCGTGGACGGTGTGGCTGGAGCTTACCCTAACCTTGCGGCTCTGCTTTTCTCGGGCCGATTGAGAAGAGGAACAGTGCAGATATCGGGCGACCTCCTGTTTAACCTAACTTTTACATATTATCTTATATATATATACATATATAACTGTATATATATATATATATATATATATATATATATATATATATATATATATATATATATATTTACCTCTATAAAGAAAGTATAAACTCATGAGTTCGAAATTACAATAGCCATCTGATTATGGTTTGATAATTCTGCTGCCGTCCGATCAAGCTCAATCATACTCCATCATCTCTACATATTTTAATAGGTCTCCTAAACCTACTAAGTAGGTTATGTAAAATTACATTTTTGCCCCTATATACTTCTAAAAATAATGAAAGACTGACTGTAAAGCAGGACGGACGGACATTGGACCGACATCACGCTCAAAAAGGCCCACTCTGGCCAGCCCAACTCAGCACAAGAGAAACCCAATTTGGTCACGGAAAACAATTCAGAGGTGGTATACTGCATATTTCTTATAAACACACGGTTCAACATTAGAACGGGCGGTGTGGGACTATAATAACTAAGGTACGGGCGTACGGGCAAGGGAATTTGAGGGTCAAGATGTTCTCAAAACGAAAAGCGATCAACATGAAAGTTGTAGATCTCGGCGAGACGAACAACTTTCTTGTTGATCATTTTTTGATTTGGAGCATATTTAGACCTGGATTTGTGCCCCGAAATCGGAGGCGGCGGAACTGCTACAGTAAACCGTTCCGCCGCCCCCCGATTTCGGGGCCCAAATCGAAATCCAAGACGGGTTAAAATCAAAACGTTGTCAACATGAAAGTTGTTCGTCTCGCCGAGATCTACAACTTTTATGTTGATCAATTTTCGTCTTGAGACCATCTTGACCCTCAAATTCCCTTGCCCGTACGGAGCAGACCGCCCTTTTTTAAAAACAAAATTACAAAAATCAAATAAAAAACCAAAAAACCTGGCGGGGGGCGGGCGAAGCCCGCCGTCGGTGGCCAGATACTGTGGCGCGTAGCCATTGGGCCGGAGGCCCGTGCCTGCGACTCGTGTATATATATATATATATATATATATATATATATATATATATATATATATATATATATATATATATATATATATATATATATATATATATATATATATATATATATATATATATATATAATGAAAATAACTCCAAGGCTACGCGCGCAGGCGTGCGACGAACTAAAATTGACAACATAAAACTTGCAAAATTAAAATGCAATAAAACATAAACTGAAAATACGACGACGGACATTTTTTCCGACGTGATCGGATTGGTCTCCATAAACTCTCCCCCTCTCGAAATCACTCATCTCTAGTGAGTGCTCCGAGCGGTTATACGAGGGAAGATCAACATCTATGCAAACGAACCAAAGTATCTCTGAAAACCATCATCAATAGTGGTCACTGTCCAATATGTGCTCGGGAACTGGAATAGAATAATCTCCTGGTGTCCATGCTCAACCTGAAACTGGCAGTGAAAATAGAAGGAACTACGATGGAAGTATCAGTAGCGGAATGAACGTCGTATGTCCTGAATGTGGCTCCTCACTCTCACTCACCAACCCAGAAGAATCAAATGAAGAACAAGACAATGAAGATTCTAAAGACTCATGCGGGTAATCATCGAATTAAGTCAGATGGGCTACGTTAAAACATGATTTGCTCCCCAAACGGAAGGCATCTCAAGTTCATACGCATTTGCCCAATCCGATCTACTACTCGAAGGGGTCCAGGTCTACGGTAACTAGCTTCTTTACGGTACCAGGAGGAACCCGTTCCGAATCTAGCCGAACCATAACCAAGTCATCCATTTTAAAACTAGTAGCTCTTCTATGCTTTAATATGAGTTGCATAAAAAATCGTAAGTGTTATGCAATTTTCCACTCAAAATTTATTTTTATACAATCATGCAAATGCAAAGATGACTACCAACACAACGAATGCCACAAACCGATAGTTTCAGATATCTAAAGCAACTCCTGAGAGAGGTACATGATCAGGAGGCTCGAAGGGTGGATCATAAAAGAATTCATCGCGGGAGCGATGAACACTCAAGTGTAAACCCGAGACATCAGTGATCAGATACAATATCAACGTATCAGCGAGTGCACCCTCAAACTCGACTGTGTCACTAAAGATGGAAACATCCCAAATGTGCGGTGAACCTATATGCGGATCATCTGGTGGTTCACCAGGAGGGGTATAATAAAATTCGTCGCAAATGCGACGCGTGCAAACGTAGGCTCCAACAACATATGGAGTGTTCTCAGATAAATGTGCACGAAGTGTGACAACCGTAATAAATGTGCTAAGGGAAAGTGAGGCATCAGGAGGCTCACAAGGTGGGATATAGAAAAACTCATCGCAAATACGATGGTCAACAGGAGGTACGTCCCATAACTCATCTAGAGTGCGAGTCACCAGATGACTATGCCCAAGCACTATCAACGTCAAGTGAGATAATGGAGCAGATATCCATGTCTTAAAACTCGCAAGTGTACTATTCAGATAAAGCTCATTCACATAAGAACGAGGTGACTCATCTAGAGGCTCCAAAGGTGGGTCGTCAAATGACTCATCAGTCGATTGATGGTCCTCCAGAAATGAACCATCAGAAGGGGTCATACTCCCAGATAGGGTAGGAGTGACTACCTCGATATCACTACTAAGCTCTCGGCTCCCAGGCGTAATGTCACTCGGTGCGTCATCAGGTGTGGTGATGTGACTCGGTGCGCCACTAGGTGAAGTGTGCAAGAAATCTACACTAAAAGGAGAGCTAGTAGATATAGCATCACAGACGGGGTCATTTAGTGGAGCAGACTCATATGGGGTTTGACTCCACACATCCTGTACTAGGACATCATATAGAGTGGGTGACTTCTCCCTGCTTCGGGCAGTGGAAGGCTCTTGCTGCCCCTCAAGATCTATCATCATGTTCACCTTTGGAACACTCGGAGGATCGCTAGGTGTGACGTACTCATGACGATAGTGACCTCTATAGGTAGTTCGAGGGTAATCATGATGAGTGTGCATGTCATAATCATGTCGTGCTTGTGGATGATCATAAGTACTACGAACGTGTGGTGGTGGTCGCAGATATGCAGTCTCAGATTCCTCATATAAAGATGATGTATAGTATCAATAACTAGAGGAATACTAAATCCTATCCTCATAATAAGGTGTCGAGGGACCAATAGGATCCACTCGGGTACGAGTATAATAACGACGATGGTCATCATACGGATCGTCTCTATAATGAGAACGTGTTGGTGGGGCAACACGGTCTCTGGTAGTGGTATACGGTGATCTAGTATAATCATCGAAGTGTCGTATCGATCTCCGTGACGGATCTTTATAGGAGGGAGTGTAAGGGTAGTCGTTGTTGGGTCCGGCGTTCCTTCACTTGACCCGTGGCGCTCTTCTACTTATTTAAGAAATTAAGTAGCACCCTTTCCAACAGTCCGGGCTTTTGGTGCAGTTGGGTATGCGCTTGATCCTTCAATTGGTATCAGAGCAGGTCACGGGTTCAAGACCGGGGGAGCGCTATTAAATCCTGATTTTTCCCTTCTACCTGTGTGGGTCCGGCGGGTCAGGCAACCGTGGACATGTGGTAACCCCACCTCTGAGCCGTGTAACCGTGGACATGTGGTAACCCCACCTCTGAGCTGTGTGGGCCATGTGGTAACCCCACCTCTGAGCCATGTGGGCCATGTGGTAACTCCACCTCTGAGCCGACGGGTTGTGCTGGACGCCGGGGGGGGGGGGGATTGTTGGGTCCGGCGTTCCTTCACTTGACCCGTGGCGCTCTTCTACTTATTTAAGAAATTAAGTAGCACCCTTTCCAACAGTCCGGGCTTTTGGTGTAGTTGGGTATGCGCTTGATCCTTCAGTCGTGATCCTCAAATAAAGGATTCCTCCTAAAGGTAGACCTTTCCACATAGTGATATGAAACATCATAATGTGCGCGGACCGAATGCTCATCTCGAATTTGAGGCGGCATTGACGCTCGAGGGGGTATTTCTAATCTACTCACCCTACCTCTAAGGTGTGCTAACCTTTCACGCATCTAGCGTGTACTCTCAGTTAAGGTCGTTAGTTGGTGGGCGAAAGGTATAAACCACTGGGCGGTTCATTCCCTTCGTGTCCACGACTCGGGTGACCACATTCGATTTGACGCATTCTATCACTACGCCGATACATGCTAACAAAAATTAAATGCAATGATGATAAAAATAATCTCTTTTTTTTGAAATTTTTTTTAAAAGCTATGCGGGTTCCTATTCTTCACACGGCGGATCCCAAAACTTAGAAAAATTTTTGGAACCTCCCTCTGATACCAATTTGATGCAGGACGACGCGCATGGTTTACGCGCCTGTCGGCTTTTTACTAGGAAACCCTAAGTGCATGCGACGAATAATTAATTTTGTCAATTTTAGAGCGGGCGCAGTACTAAAAAAATTACGCAACTTGAATTTAAAAGCACAAAATAACTTCTTTTAAAAAATGAATTTTCTTAATTAAGGTTCGATTTTAAATTCGGAAACGGAAGTTTGCAACTTTCGTCTCGCTCCCCTAGTCGTAGCAAAACGGAAATCGTGAACTCCAAATACGTTTTTGTTTGAAGTTTTTGACGTAACGTTTGCTGACAAAATTTGGACGAAAACCCAGCAGTGAGTCTATTAACCTATGAGAAATTATAGAGGCACACACAAAGGAAAGGATAGAAACAATTACCCACGAAAAGATGCGTCTTTCCGTATCTGAAGTCGATGGCGATCACGCGAGGAACTCCTCGTCACCTTCGATCTCCGCTCCGAGGTCGGCCGCTATCGCATACGGGCACCAAGGAACTTAAGCACTCGCTCACACGAGGTGGTTCCACGGAATCACTCAACAAAGCAAGGAGGCCACAAAATAAACAACCTAAAATTCACTCGCTCCTCACACTAGAGGTGGTTCTACGAATTCTCAAACACTTAAGGTGGCTCCACGAAATCTCACACACTCTAAGGGTAACTTAACTTCTCTCAACGAAGCAATCTACCATCTATTGTTCACGGAGAGAAACAATTTTGTTCGTCACTGTTCTCAGTAACAGTAATAATTATCAACTACTATGCACCTCTTAAACGGGAAATTAAAATGTAAGCAGCAAACGTTACCAACTGACTTGAAAGCAAACACGAATCTGCAATCTCATCCGCAACTCTTCACCTAACCGGAAGCACACAGACATTCACGTCTAATTCTATCGGGAAGCACACATCAATCCCTCAATGGACGGCATGCATACAACAAATCACTTTCAATCACTTCAACATTCATCACCCCCTCACCTGATTCCCGTTCTTCTTCTTTTATAGGGCAGCAGCGGCGATGTGAATGTGCGGCCATGGCGAGCCGATCGTGGACGTGGATCAGTGGTTGGAGTTGTGGTCGTGGCCAACAGAAGAAATCGTGGTCGTCGTTGGCGGGTGATGGCGTGCGGCCATGGCGTGCGATCACGGGTCGGCAACCGTCGGGAAGTGTTCGTGGCTGGCGGTTGGAGCTTCCGAAGACGCGTCGGAGCCTCGTGGGGCTGGATCATGCTTCGCGAAAGAGGTCGTGCCTCCGGATCGTGGACGGTGTGGCTGGAGCTTACCCTAACCTTGCGGCTCTGCTTTTCTCGGGCCGATTGAGAAGAGGAACAGTGCAGATATCGGGCGGCCTCCTGTTTAACCTAACTTTTACATATTATCTTATATATATACGAGCATCTTCGCACGGGCTACGCCCGTGCTCGATGCTCTCGAGCGGCCTTCGACCGCATCCAAGCGGGCTTCGCCCGCCTCCGAACGGGCTTCTCCCATGCTCGATCCGTGGTTGCGGGCTGCGCCCGCATCAAAGCGGGTTGCACCCACATCAAGACGGACAGTGTCCGCAATATATACATATGAGTACTCAAAATGACCGTAAAAAAATATAAATTAATATTACAATTTTTATTATATAAAAAAAATTATGTTTTGTCATAAAAACACTAATTTCATGCAATCTTTCTCTTCCGCCATCTCTCTCCCTTTCTCTCTTCCTCTCTCTCCTCCCCTCTCTCTCCCACCTCTCTCTTCCCAACTCTCTCCCTCCATCTCATGCTCTCTCTCATGATCCAATGGCTCTTAGTTGATCTATGGTGTGCCTCCAAATACCTATATTGCTTTATATAATAAGATATACATATATAACTATATATATATATATAAAATAAACTTTAAAACTTTACATATATCTATATATATATATAATGAAAATAACTCCAAGGCTACGCGCGCAGGCGTGCGACGAATTAAAATTGACAACATAAAACTTGCAAAATTAAAGTACAATAAAACATTGGTCATCCTTCGCCGCTCCCTTCGCCGGCGAAGTTGCCGGAGATATGGCCATCCTTCCGTGGCGGCCCTTCCTCGCCGTCCGATCCCTCCGGTGTGATCATCACCCCCCATTTTGCACGTAGCCACCTACTAACCATCATGGTTAGTGGGGGAATATTTTGATTAAAATATTGGTCTATATATAGCAGATTTAGGTGGCGTTTGACGCGGCTTATGTCCTGCGGTGCAGTGGAAACGCAACGCCATTTTGCAAATAAGAACCGTTTGACGCGACTTATTATAGAAACATCGTTTAATTAAAACCGCCGTTTTCTCATATAACTCATCCGCGATATTTATGTTGGTTCAGTCGCAGTTCTTCCTCCCTCCCGATAACCTGCGCGCTTCCTTCTCCCGATCCAAACAACGACACCGGCCACCAACGACCGACGACCGATAAAATCCTTCTTCTCCAGCCGCTGGCGAGCTCTTGCTTTGTTTCACGTCTCCTTCGTTGCTGGGGCTCGTTAGTTTATCCCTTTTTTTCACTTTTTTCGCTTTTTTGTTGGCTTTTTTTTATCGACGCATTGAGGATAATTATGAAGAGAAATTAGGGGTGAGTGCAGCAAAAGTTTTTGCAGACCAAAGGTGAAATTTTTATCGCATGCTGCCCTGCAAAATGCGGAAAGCTGGCCTTTTTTGGTGATCTGTATCGGGGAGTGGGATTTTTTAAAGTTCTTTGTCAAGGAAAAATGGCGTCTAGGGATTTATGATCCCGATGGCTCTGTGAAAAGGAAAAGGTTGCTGAGAAGATTCCATTTTTTTCTCACCAATTTTGTGGTTGAGAGATGCTGGTGAACGATGATGCAGATTTTGATGTGTTATTTGTGTTGGCTTGAATTCTAACGGTCACTCAGCATTTCTCTAACTGGAACAGTCGGCATTGAGCTTATCGGGAGTGATTCTATCGGTAATAAGTGATCAGATTGATCTTAATGTTAGTTTTATGTATTTGCTAGGATCAATTCATGGAATGAGTTTGCTATAGAGTGTAGAGATTCTTCATGACTTGATGACTGAAAACTCTCTTATTAGGAAAAAAATCTGATATATCTGACTGATGGATAAAACCTTTAAGATTTGGAAATTAGATAGAGTTCTTTCTTCTCATGCCTTTAAATTTGTAGTGCTACTGGCTTTTCTACTTCTCAATGCATCCCGAGGGGTTAACATGGAAGGGAAGTACCTCTTAGACATTAAAAGTTTACTTAAGGATGATTGGGGGCGGCTTGACATTGGAAAAGAGATGGAGAGGTGACACCTTGTTGTTGGACTGGCATGAACTGCTCGAGCGACTATGATCCTGTCATCGTTTCCCTTGATCTCAACTCCTTGAATTTGTCGGGTCATTTCTCTCCCAGCATTGGTTCTTTGGTGCATCTAACTTACCTCGACCTTTCCTTCAATGGATTCTCAAAATTATGCTATTTGGAAAAAAATGTATGAATGAAATTTTATTTTGTGTTGTATTTGAAAAAAAAAATTGATTCAAAACTCCGTTTTGTATCCAAACAACTTTTTGAAAACTCCGTTTTGTAAACTCTGTTTCACCCAAACATTTTTTTAACAAAACTCTGTTTTCCAGAATCAGCATTTTTTCTATCAGCAACAGTTCATCAGCAGCTTTCCATCAGCAACAATCCAACCAAACAGACCCTTAATGACAAAATACGTATCCTTAACTATATTAAAAAATGATTATGTTAGTGGTTATGGTGTGCGGATAGCCACATAACAACCGTAACCACCCCCTGAAGGCTATAAAAAAGCCCCATACCTCCTCATTTTTGACCTTTTTCGCTCCGCAAATTTCTTCCACCTCAGGCCAGAGCTCTGTCGGATGCCTCCTACGAAGCCATATTCAAGCCATGTTCAAGTCAATCAAGCCATCTTCAAGCCAATCAAGCCATCTTCAAGCCATCCAAGTCATCTTCAAGTTGCATTAGAGCCACTTTCGAGCCATCTTCGAGCCACCGTTGTCTCGACAAAACCCGTCTAGGTCCGCAACAAGCGTCGAGAAGGAAGCTCCCGCGACATCCAGCATTCCGCCCGTCCATGTCCCCCTGCAAACAAGGCTCGTGCGGAGCAGCCTGTTGCCCGCCTCGAGCCAACAATTCTCTCACCTCCAAAGTGTAACGAGAAGCGGTTTGTCGCTCTCGATTCTCCGTGAAAGTTGTAACCGCCAACAAATAGTAAAGTTCGATCGACACAGACCCGGTCGCGTGATTTTTTACCAGTTGAGGGGTTTTTCTCCGCTAAAATCACCATGTGTACTTACTCTTTCACTTTTTGACTGATTGCGCGCTCGACCGCTCCAGGGCTAAGACAAACGAATTTGGACCGGTTTAGGAGCTCCAAATTAGACTGCAACAACAACGGTATTTTTGTGGAGCGGCTGTCAAAGGAGGGGTGCAAGTTTAGGGGAAATAAAAAAAATATACGGGAGGAGAAATTAAAAATAAACATCCTAATCAGCAATTAAAGATCCCGATAAGCAATTAAACATCCGACTCAGCAATTTCCGTTACTTTTGTGGATGGAAAAGTTAAATGAGACCTATTTAGAACATTTATGAAATGTTAGAGACCAATTTCAAACTTTTTAAACTCCAGGTACTGATTTCAACTGGCCCCCAATCGTTGTGGACTGATTTGGGTATTTTGCCGCTATCATTAAACCAATCAATTCTATTAAAATTGATTTGACATGCATAATGATATATGTATGCATCTAGACAGTGGTGAATCCTGAAATTTTTAATGGGGGTGCACAAATAAAAATTTCTAAATGACATTATATAGAAATTGAAAAAAACTTGACATTAAATAGTCATACAAAATAACGTATGAATGGTTTATTTTTTTTTGAAGCTTGCATTTGCAATAGAACGAAAAGAGGAAAAGAGACCGCAAAAACGGGTCAAAAAACAAGGATGTTCTCCCGGTCACTCTGAACAACCACAGAGAGAACCAGCGGGAAATCCTCAAAACAGGTCCAAAGAAAAGTACAGGAAATAACATTGCGAGAACAAAAATTCGCAGCCCGATTGGCCTCCCGTGGAGCATATCGGAACAGGACACGAGGAAGCTTAAAAAGGAAGCTCAACACATCAGCGTCCGGGATGTGGGCATCCCAAAGACGCGAGTCAAAACAGCGTTGACAATACTTGATCAAGTTGAGGCAGTCCCCCTCAATGATCACCACTGAAGCATCAAAACAGTCAACCGTAAGGTAGTCCCGAATGGCCTCCGGGGCCGCCATCTTCGTTTGACCCAGATCCCATTGCATAAGCGACCGACCGGCCACAAAGAGGACCGTACCAGAGAAGTCACGAGCCACAATCCCCACCCCGGCTTGGCGAGAAGGTAGGAGAGCGCCGTCGATGTTGAACTTGAGCCAGCCCGGGGGTGGGGGACACCACAAGGTAGAAGACTGCCGGGAGGGCCGGGTGGTGTCCCAGTTAGCCTTGGTGGGGAAGTTCGCCAATCGAGAAGTGGACTCCAACACCCGCATCACAATAATGGTGGGAGTGACATACTCTTGGAGGTGGATCCTGGCGTTGCGCGCATGCCAACACTGATAAACTGCAAAACCAAGTAGAGTAAACATGCTGGAGCAGTTGGCCAAGTTGGAGAGGTGAATGGCTTAATTGCAAAATTAGAAATATATGCAAAAATTATAATTGGCCACGACGAGTCTTCATTTCATGAAAACGATTGATCCCATCATCATCGCTAACTTTCAGAAATGCGTCTCTTTTAATGAAGGTAACCAAACAGTCATTCAATATTTCATCTCTCATAATATTGCACAATCTATTCTTTACATAATTCATGCCTGAGAATACCATTTCGACACTTGTAGTAGCCATAAGAAGAATCAACACGAACTTCAATATATTTGTTGCGGTCTAACTCGACGTCCCGGTCGGACCAGAATAACCTATACCGCATTAGCTCTCGGAACGGTCGAGCGCGCACATAATCAATGAGGTAGATCGATCGTATACACGAAGTTTTAACGTTGAAACCCCTCAACCGAGTAAAAAATCACGTGACCGAATCTGTTACAAGTTGCACTTTGCGTTGATGGGCTTCGCTGAGCGTCTTGCTGATTCTGGACGTGGGAGTGGAGTGCCTGAACTTGCAGTTGCAGAGACCACTTGTAAATGTAGAGATTGGGCTTCGTCGGGCGGCTTCAATTTGGCTTGTACGTGGCTCAAGTGCGGCTCGGGTGCGGCTTGAGTGCGGCTCGGGTGCCGCTCGTAGGAGAAATCCGGCTCGACTTGAGGAAGAAAAAGACTCGGAAGAAAAAAAAAGTGAGAAATGAAGAGGCATGAAACTCCTTTTATAGGCTCCAGAGGATGGTTACGGTGGTTATGCGACTATCCGCACACCGTAACCGCCCAAAATTAAAATTTTCCCATAGTTTAAGGGTGCACATTTATGATGATTAATCCCGTCATTCGCACCCTAAATAAATAATTAAATTATTAATCAAATCCCCTCACTAACCTGGTGGTTAGTGGTGGGTTACATGTGAATCGGATGGCGGAAAACGACCCCAAACGATCGGACGGCGGGGGTGGAACTCCACGGGTGGCCGACGAACTTGCCGCTGAATTCGCTGGCGAGGGGAGGACCGCCGACGAATTCGCTGGCGGGGGTGGAACTCACGGTTGATCACCTCTTGCCTGAAATCTTCGAACATCCCCACCGTGGCCAGAGGGGGTGGGGGTGGCGACTCGGACCTGTCCGAGCCCTGTCCTTCTCCTCTTGCCATCTAGCCTGCTGAAGGTTGTTTGTACTGACAACTCTCCACGCTCACAACACCAAAATATTGAAACCAAAATTTCGGTCACTAGTGGAGTTCACCCTTGAGAACGGGTGATCGCACACCTACTTCTCTCCTGCAAGCCAAATAATGAAAAGAAAAGGGAACTGACCCAAGGGCTCGGCGTGGAGGTCCCACCACACACCCAGAAGATCTTAGAGTGTTTCCCCTCCTTAGCCAAAGGCCGAGCTAAGACTACCTCAAAAAGTGCAAGAAGATCAGAATACTGTTAAGCTTGCCTTTTGAGGTGCCCATTGCGTCTTATTTATAGTTTTCTGAAAACGGCCTGCAAATAGCCAACCTCCGCTGTTTTGAACAGCTATGTGCAGCCCAACTAGGTCTGCCAACACACAACTCCGTTGTTCTAACAAGATATTCGCACCCCTGGCAAGGGAACCCAGGTAATTTTACCTCTGGGGCCCACTGAGTAGGTTCAAAGGATCTGGAGGTCGGCTCGCCACAACTCTCCACCTCGCTAAGGCGGATGCGACCTGGCTCCCGCAGCTCGCCCTCCCTCCTTGGGCGAGCGCGAGCTAGGCCGCCGCAGCCCGCCGATCCTTGCTTCGAGGCGGGCTGGCGGCCAGGTCGCCCATGGGAGAGCGGGCTGGCCGGTCTGAGATAGTCACTACAGAAGTTCCAGAGGAGCTCGCCGATCTTGGTTTGACGAATTCAGATTCTCAACTCCTGAGGTTAGCTCAAAGAATGTCGAGCTCCGTTCGACGAACGTCTAGCGTGACCCAAGCTCAGTTTGACGAAAGCTAGGCCTAGTTCGACGAACTCAAGGGGGTGCGGGATGGGTGGGCCAGCTCGCGCAGCTCTCCCGCTTAGCTTAGGCGAGAGCGAGCTGGCCGCTCCGAGTTTGCCCACATGCTGCTCTGGCGCGGTCAGGTCGCCTTGGCCCACTCGCCTCACCTGGTGGACCCACTCGGCAAACACGGGGTTGTACGCCTGGCTGCGACGGCGGGCTTAGCCCGCCCCCCGGCGGGCTGGATCGGCTCCGCGCGACAGTACATACCCCGACGTCGCCCCCTACGACCCCGCGTGACACTACCCGGCCTGCGACGGAGGGCTTCGCCCGCCCCCGGCGCGCTACGCCAGCCATTTACTTTACATAATTGTGGTTATGTAACTTTTTTTTAAAAAATAGAGAATATTTTTAATAATTAAGGAATAATATATTTAGAGCGTTGATATCCGCACCGCAGTTTTGGCTAGTTGCACCACACTTTTTACTAATTTTTCGTGTATTTTGGAAATACGTCTTGTACATACATTTTTAGAAAAAGTGTTCAACACAAAAATTGTAGATCTCGACGAGATCAACAACTTTTGTGTTGAACACTTTTCCTAAAAGTTCATGTACAAGGCGTATTTTGGAAATATGTTCAGGTTTTGCGGCTTTTGAAAATACGTATTGTACATGCATTTTTAGGAAAAGTGTTCAACACGAAAGTTGTAGATCTCGTCGAGAACTACAACTTTCGTGTTGAACACTTTTCCTAAAAATATATGTAAAAGACGTATTTTTAAAAGGGGTGAAGAATTAGAAAAAAGTGCGGTGTGACTAGCCAAAATTGCGGTGCGAATATTAGCACCCTATATTTAATTTATGTAATGTCACCAATGTTTTAATTCCTTTAAGGCTCCGTTCGTTTCGATGGAATTGGGGCTTAGGAATTGACATTCAATTGCCAATTCCAATTGTGGCTGTTCGGTATGCCAAAAAAAGCGTTGGAATCGGAAATCAAAATCAATTTTGGAGGAATTCAATATAAGCTGTTTCCCGTGATATCATCTCCGACCTCACTAGGTCTGCATTCACGATTCCGATCCCGCTCCCCGCTGTCGCCCCTTCTCCCGATCCCGCTGTCGCTCCTTCTCCCGATGCTGCTATCGCTTCTTCTCTCGATCCCGCCGGCTCCTGTCGCCGCTCCCTGCTCCGGCTCATGATCCCGCTCCCCGCTGTCGCTCCTCTCGATCCGGCAGGTAGTTCTTCTTCTTAGCAGTATGATTTCTGGGCTCTTCTTCTTAGGGGGCCATACTGGCCAGAAATCATCCAATTTCAAACTGGATGATTTCTGCCCAGAAATCATCCAGTTTGCTGGATGATTTCTGGGCCCCTGCTGGATGATTTTTGGGCCAAAAAATCATCCAGTTTGCTTGATGATTTCTGCCCAGAAATCATCCAGTAATCTGGATGATCCAGATTTCTTTGTTTGCTGGATGATTTCTTTGTATAGTTCATGAAAAAGTGGTCAACATTTGAATGTATTGTATTGCTAGATTATTGATGATTTAAAATAGTCTGTAACAAAAGTTCTTCTTCTTCATCTGCATAGTTCTTCTTCTTCTTGGTCATACATGCTATCGATATGCTGAGTGTCGACGACATTAAGAGTGACGTGTTCATAGCTTTGCCGTTGTCAATCAGGAGGATTTGACTACGCTTACATTTACGGGGTTGATTTTCTGTGATCCAAATATATTGCAATGTTATGTTATGTCATAAACTATGTTTTAATTTTGTAAACTTCGGTGATGTGAGACATTATTTGTTGATGTTGATTTTTATTTTTTTAAAAAATATTTTGTCGATTTCAATGTTATACAATTAAAATTTCAATTCCAACCGTTAAAATAAGACATACAGCCGAACATCAGAATTATCAATTCCAATTCCTACATCCCAATTCCATCGAAACGACGAAACCTAACGGTATTAATTAGAAAAATAATAAAAAAACAAATAAAAAATAAAAAATGAAACAGAACCGATAATATTGCTTGTCCGCTTAGTTTTGGTTTTTTTAATTATTTATTAAAATATTTTTTTGGTTCTACCGTTGCCCATCCTTAGTCCCACACCGTGTGAATCCGATTAATTTTAAAAGATATATAAAAATGTTTTTTTGGTTGTACCGTTGCCCGCTTAGTCCCACACAGTGTGAATGCGATTAATATATATTTTTTAAAATGTTTTTTGGTTGTACCGTTGTCTGCCTTAGTCCCACACCGTGTGAATGAGATTAATTTTAAAAGATATATTAAAATGCTTTTTTGGTTGTACCGTTGTCAGCCTTAGTCCCACACTGTGTGAAAGCGATTAATATATATCTTTTAAAATTAATCGCATTCACACGTGTGGGACAAAGGCGGGCAACCGTACAATCGAAAAAAATATTTTAATAAATAATTAAAAAAACCTAAACTAAGCGGAGTAACAATGTTACAGTTTTAATAAACAATTAAAAAACAAAACCTAAACTTCTGCGGTTCTGTTTTAACTAAAGGAATTAAAACATTGATGACATTACATATTAAATATATTATTCTCTAATTATTAAAAATATTCTCTAATTTTTTTAAAAAGTTACATAACCACTATTATGTAAAATAAATGGTAGGCGTATCGCGCCGGGGGCGGGCGAAGCCCTCCGTCACAGGTCGGGTACTGTCATGCGGCGTCGTAGGGGGCGACGCTTGGGGTACGTGCTATCGAGCGGAGCTGAGCCAGCCCTCCGGGGGGCGGGCGAAGCCCTCTGTAGCCGGCCGGGTACTGTGGCGCGTGGCCATAGGGGCGAAGCCCCGTGTCGGGCACTGGTGTGTATGTATATATATATATATATAAATAAAATGATTAAAATCTCAAATTTGATTCCATGGGGCGCTGATATTTGCAGGCTCATAATCGATATTTGCAGCCCTTAATTATTTGCAACCCCCAAATCGATATTTGCAGGCCCAACGGATATTTGCAGCCCTTTTTTAAAAAATTAAAATTGATTTTTTTTAACCTTTTTAGCTGTAAAAGTAGCGAACACACGACTAACAAACGAACAAAAATTTGAATAATTGAAATTTTATTATCCAAAAAAGGTATCATTTACAAAGGCATGACCTCCCTTTTATAAAATGGAGGAGATATGAGAGAGTACAAACAAACAATGTGAGACTAAACATGTACAGGGCTGAGCGGCTAGAAACTAAAGAGACCGCACAGGCCGCGCGGTTAGACAGATGAGTTAACCGCTCGGCAACTCCAGCAGGATAAGAACATGCCGCAATAGGAGACCGATAGACCGCCCGGTCTCCAGGCTTCTGAGAGAGACCGCCAGACCGCACGGTCAACAACCCGCCAGACAAGACCGCAAGGCCGCCCGGTCTAATACTTCAACACTCCCCCTTAAGCTGAAGCATAGATATCAATCATGCCCAGCTTGTCACAAACGTGGAAGAAGGAAGTAGAGACCGGTTTTGTGAAGATATCCGCCAATTCTTTGTCAGAGATGACAAATGGAGTACAAATCTGTTTCTTCAAAATCTCCTCCCGAATGAAGTGGCAGTCAACCTCTATATGCTTTGTTCTCTCATGTAAGACCGAATTTTTGGATATGTATATAGCGGCCTTGTTGTCACAGAACATAGGAAGATGATAGTCATAGACCTCTCCTAGGTCAAGCATGAGAGTCCGCAACCACTTTAACTCACACGTGGTTGACGCCATACTCCAGTATTCGGCTTTTGCACTGGATCTGGAGACAACAAACTGTTTCTTGCTCTTCCAACTCACAAAATTTCCTCCAACAAAAGTTCAAAAACCTGACGTGGATTTACGATCGCCTTTATCATCCGCATAGCTTGAATCTGAGTAGGCTTCAACTCTCAGATGACCATTCCTCTAAAAGATTAGCCCTTTGCCTGGTGCTACTTTGACATACTCTAAAATCTTCAAGACAGACTGAAGATGGCACTCCCTGGGAGCTTGCATAAACTGACTGACCTTGCCTACAACATATGAGATGTCGGGTCTGGTCACCGTGAGATAGATGAGTTTGCCCACCAAACGTCTGTACCTTGTGACATCAGATAGAAGAGGCGAGTCATCCGTCCATGTTTTGTCTTCTCCAATATCCATGGGAAACCGGGCCAGTTTGGCACCTGTCAATCCTGCCTCTTGTAGAAGATCAAGGGCATACTTTCGTTGGGAGAGAACCAACGAGTCAAGCTTCCGATAGATTTCTATCGCCAAAAAGTATTTCGGGGAGCCCATATCCATCGTGACCAGGTGTTGACGGAGGTGTTTCTTCGTCAAGTCCACCCCAGCTTGGTCATTGCCAGTAAGAAGAATATCATCCACATACACTGCCAAAACCACCAGTCCCGAGTCCGTTTTGCGAATGAATAAAGAGTGGTCGGCCGAACTCCTTGCAAAGCCGATGGTAGCCACAATACCACTGAACTTGTCGAACCACGCCCGAGGGCTCTGCTTTAGGCCATAAATGGCCTTCTTCAAACGGCATACGCGTGTCTCCCCCTGAGCAACATACCCAGAAGTTTGCTCCATGTAGACGTCCTCCTGAAGATCGCCATAGAGAAAGGCATTCTTGACATCAAGCTGGGAAATAGCCCAATCCCGATTAACAGTGTACAACCCCGTATTCGCGAATAGTGAGCCCCAAACAAGGTAAGCACGTTTTTAAGCTTTTTGGAGATTTTGCACTCTCGGTGGCCAATTTTGGCTCTGGCTCGGAAACATACTAGTAGGGGGAGAAAATATTTCTCCCCCTAAGGCACTCTGGAGAAGCCGGCCCCAGGCCGCCTAAGCCGCCTCAGCCCGGCCCCAAGCCTCCTCAGCCCGGCCCCAGGCCGCCTAGGCCGCCTCAGCCCGGCCCCAGGACGCTTAAGCCGTCTTGCCAGACCGCAGGTCGCCCAAGCCGTCTTGCCAGACTACAGGTCGCCCAAGCCGTCTTGCCAGACCGCAGGCCGCCCAAGCCGTTTTGCCAGACCGCAACCGCTAGCTCGCCAAGTAGGCCAGCTCGCCAGGCCGCAGCTCGCCTTGCCCCGTCTCGCCAGACCGCCGCCTCGCCCAGGCTGCCGTCTCGCCGAGGAGGCCAGCTCGCCAAGTAGGACAGCTCGCCAGGCCGCAGCTCGCCTTGCCCCGTCTTGCCAGACCGCCGCCTCGCCCAGGCTGTCGTCTCGCCGAGGAGGCCAGCTCGCCAAGTAGGCCAGCTCGCCAGGCCGCAGGTCGCCCAAGCCAGCTCGCCAGGCCGCAGGTCGCCCAAGCCGTCTTGCCAGACCGTAGGCCGCCCAAGCCGTTTTGTCAGACCGCAGCCGCCAGCTCGCCAAGTAGGCCAGCTCGCCTTGCCCCGTCTCGCTAGACCGCCGCCTCGCCCAGGCCGCCCAGCTCGCCTGGCCTAGTGCTCGCCCAGCCTAGCCCGCCCGGTTTGAGGGACTACCCCTGGTGGACTGCAATTAGCCGCTTAGAACAGCGGGATTTGGCTGTTGGCAGGCCATTTTGGGGGCATTTCAGTAATTTCAGAGCAGTGAAGGTTGGTTATTTGCAGACCATTCCCAAAAAACTATAAATAGACCCCCTTGGGTGCCTTTGGAGGGGGACTTTTCCTTACTTCCTCCTCCCTTAGCTTCTTCTTGGTAGAGTAGAGAGAGCTCCTCCAAGGCACCCTAGCTCGAGCATTGGCTAGGGAGGGGAAGTGCTCAGGCAGCCTTCCGGGTGTGAGGTGGGACCTCCGCGCTAGTGCCGAGGGTCTGTTTCTAGCTTCTTGATCTTTGGTCTGTGACGTTCCTCCGGGTGCAGTAGGTGTGAGGTCACCCCTTTCTAGGGACCCCGAACTCCACAGAGACCGAATTTCTGGTTTCAACATTTTGGTGCGGTGAGCGTGGAGAGTGACCATCACAGAAAATCTCGAGAGAGTGTCATGACTGGAGGTCAGGGAGGTAGTGATGATCTCGGCGAGCTCCTGATGACTAGTTTTAGTCATCCTTTTTGGGGGTAATTTAGTATTCAAAATGCCTAATTTTATTTATATTTTATGATTGTTATTTCATGTTTTAATGTCTCTTTACAATATTTTAATTCCTAGTATTATTAGAGTTTTGATATAAAAATCTATATAGTCTTATTATATGTATTATGTT
The DNA here is from genome assembly GCA_039583875.1 of Platanthera guangdongensis. NCBI lineage: Eukaryota > Viridiplantae > Streptophyta > Magnoliopsida > Asparagales > Orchidaceae > Platanthera > Platanthera guangdongensis. The sequence goes on along the minus strand of CM077161.1, from coordinate 180,579,888 downwards.
ATTATATGTTATGTCATGTTATGTATAATAATTATAGTTAATGATATGTCTTAATGTTTTAATTTTAATGTTGTAATGTTTTTATTATTATTGTGTTTTAAAATCTTGTTTTAACTTTGTTATTTTATGTAGACTAATCCATGATTGTATTGTCTCTTTTTTGTAGGTTCAAGCCCGAGTTTTCAATTTGGTGCAGCCCTCAAGCTCAAGTCCAACCCATTTCATGTTTGCCGAGCCTCCTTCAAGTGAAACCCAAGCAGCCCGTCAACAACCATGCAGCCTACATGATGCAGCCCAACCACTTCAACATCCATGCAGCCCTCTTCATTGGAGCAGCCCACAAATTGCATGGCCGGCCTCTTCCCAACTACAAGATGCAACCCACATTGGAGCAGCCCGTCCCCTTCAAGTGCAGCCCACTCTCTCCATTGTTTGGTCCATTTAAGGCCCATGCATGGCCGGCCACCTCATGCTCTCTCTCTCTCCCCCCTCCTCATTAATTTCCAAATGCATGAATCCCTCTACATGGCCGGCCACACTCTTTCCTCCTCTTTTATTTCTTGTTTTTATTATTCTACATTCAACCCCTCTCTCTCTCTCTTTCTTTATTTCTTATTCATTCCCCTTTTCTATTTTATATTTTCCAAATCATTCCCTTAAAATCCATGCATTGAACCCACCTCTTTCTCTCCACCTAATTAAATATCATGCATGAATTCTCTCCACCTCATTTATTGCCATGCATGCACTTCTCTCCTTACATGGCCGGCCACCCCCCTTGGCCTCCTCCTTTTCATTTCATTCTAGATCCTTCTCCATCTCCTATAAAAGCCACCCCATCCCTCAAGCCAAAGGGAAAAAATTTTGAGAAGTGGCAAAGCTTCTCAAGGCTGGCTTCGTGTCCGAGATTCAGTACCCCGGCTGGGTCTCCAACGTTGTGATGGTTAAAAAAGGAGACGGCCGCTGGCGATTGTGTATCGATTTTTCCTTACTTAATAAAGCTTGTCCTAAGGACTGTTATCCTTTGCCTCGGATCGACGCGCTGGTTGACTCAGCCGTCGGCTTTTCTGTAATGAGTTTTTTAGATGCCTTTTCAGGTTATCATCAGATCAGGATGCACCCCCCGGACATCAAGGATGTCTCGTTCATCACAGGGGATGGCTGCTACTGCTACAAGATGATGCCATTCGGGCTGAAGAATGCTGGGGCCACTTACCAAAAATTGATGGATAAGGTCTTCAAGGAGCAGAGGGGGAGGAATTTGGAGGTATACATGGACGACCTCATGATCAAAAGTCGGGATGTAGACTCCCACCTCCGGGACCTAGAGGAGACCTTCGCCACCCTGCGCAGATACAAGATGCGGTTGAATCCCCTTAAGTGTGTCTTTGGGGCCAGTCGGGGAAAGTTCTTGGGGCATCTCCTCACCCCCGCGGTGGTCGAGCCGAATCCAGACAAGGTCAAGGCTATCCTGGAGCTGGGGTCCCCGCGGAATGCAAAGAAGGTCCAACGGTTGACGGGGAAGCTAGCAGGGCTGAGTCGCTTCCTTTCTCGGGCAGGGGAGAAGTGCTCCCCCTTCTTCAAAATGTTGAGGGGTGGTCAGAAGTTTGAATGGACCAAGGAATGCGAGGAGGCATTCCAGGCCCTCAAGGCGCAGTTGACACAGGCTCCGCTGCTCCAAGGACCGAAGGAGGGGGAGGATTTGTTCTTATATCTCGGGGTCGGGGCGGAGGCTCTGAGCTCCGTCTTAGTTCGAGAAGAGGGAAAGAGATAGTCCTCTATCTATTACGTCAGCCGGGTCCTGAGGAAGGCCGAGCTCCGGTATCCGATCTTGAAGAAGCTTGCATTCGCCTTAATCATCTCGGCTCGGCGGCTGCGACCTTACTTCCAGGCACACTCAATCCGGGTGGTGACCGACCATCCCCTCTGCAACATCTTCGAGGGGGTGGAGCATTCAGGCCGGCTGGCTAAATGGTCGGTGGAGCTGAGCGAGTTCGATGTCTCCTTCGTTCTGCGGCTCTCGATCAAAGCTCAGGCGATGGCCGACTTCCTGGCCGACTACGTGGTGGAAGTAGCAGAGGAAGAGCTCACCCGCCCGACTCCCTGGACAGTGAGGGTGGATGGAGCCTCAGGGAGGCATTCCCTTGGAGTGGGGGTGGTCCTAGAAAGCCCTCAAGGGACTCGGATTGAGCAGACGGTGGTGGTGCACTTTCCCATTACCAACAACTAGGCCGAGTACGAGGCTGTGATAGCAGGGCTGCGCCTGGCCAGGGAGCTGGGGGTGCTGTATGTGGAGGTCCTCACTGACTTCATGGTGGTGACTTCACAGATCAACGGGGAGTTCGAAGCAAGGGAACCCACCCTGAAGTCATACTTGGCCAAAGTGAAGGGGGTCATAGGCACCTTCCAGACCTTCTCCATCCGACACGTGCCAAGGGGAGAGAATGAACAAGCCGACCAGCTAGCAAAGCATGGCCCCCGGGTGGGGGGGCACCATCACCGACCTATTCCGCCCCTCCATCGAAGAAGGGGAGCTCATGGAGATCGACCAGCAAGCTTCGTGGATAGATCCAGTAGTAGTTTTCCTCTCCACTGGAGAATATCCGGAGGGGGTAGACAGGAAGAAGCTGAGGCACAAGTCAGCTTACTACCTCCTTAAGGACGGGCAGCTATACAGGAAGACCCTCTCCGGGATGCTGGCTCGCTGCGTGGCCGAGGGTGAGGCGCATAGGATCTTGGAGGAAGTCCACTCCGGGGAGTGCGGGAGTCATTCCAGGAGCCGGACCCTGGAGGGAAGGATAGTCAGGCAAGGGTATTTCTGGCCCACCCTGGGCCGAGACGCCGCGGAGTTCGCAAGGAGATGTCATAAGTGCCAGCTGTTTGCCCCCCTCCAGCTACAGCCGGCCCAACAACTCAAGAGTATCACGGCCCCCTGGCCTTTTGCAATCTGGGGAATGGATTTGGTTGGACCGTTTCCCCAGGCCAGCGGTCAGAGAAGGTTCCTCCTAGTGATGATCGACTACTTCTCGAAGTGGATGGAGGTGAAGGCGTTGGCCAAGATGACCTCCCAAGTGATCAGGAACTTTGTTTGGGGGGAGATCATCTGTCGCCATGGGCTGCCCCAGGCCATCGTCACAGACAACGGACCCCAGTTCGCTAGTGCCGAGTTCACCAGCTTCTGCGAGCAGCTTGGAATCGACCTCAGGTTTGCCTCGGTCCACCACCCCAGGAGTAACGAGGTAGGTGGAGGCCGCGAACAAGATCATCGTCAATCTCCTCAAGAAGAAGGTGGAAAATTTGAGGGGGAGCTGGGTAGAGCAGCTCCCCGCAGTTCTTTGGGCCCTAAGAACCACCCCTAACACGGCTACGGGGGAGACCCCCTTCAAGCTCTCCCATGGGTGCGAGGCGGTGCTCCCCATAGAATTTGAAGTCCAAACGCCGCGAGTCGGGGCAGCCAGAGAGGGACGAGAGGAATGGCGAGCTGAGAACGAGGGGGAGCTGAGACTCTCCCTTGACATGGTGGAAGAAATGAGGGACCTTTCGGCCATCCGACAGGAGGAGGTAAAAAGAAGGATAGCCAAATACTTTGACAAGCATGTCAGGGTCAAGCAGTTCGCGGAAGGAGACCTGGTGCTGAAGAAGGTAGACGTGGCAGGGAGGTCAGCGTCCGTAGGGAAGCTCAACCCCAGCTGGGAGGGGCCGTTTATTGTGAAGGAAGCTTTGAAGTCAGGGGGCTATCGACTCCAAAATGTAGAGGGCGAGACCCTGAGTCTCACCTGGAGTGGAGACGACCTGAAAAGGTTTTTTCCCTAAGCGCCTGTAAGCAACATGTTGGTTATAATGAATTCCTCCCCCCCCAGCATTGTCATAGCCAGCTAGCATAGAGAATTGGAATGTGTTTGGACCCCGAGAAGATCCCGCTGCCAGGCTCTCACCTAGCTGGCAGGGCCGGAAGTCACTCGGTGTCATCCCTAGCCTCGAGAAGATCCCGCTGCCAGGCTCTCACCTAGCTGGCAGGGCCGGAAGTCACTCGATGGAATGTGTTTGGACCCCGAGAAGATCCCGCTGGCAGGCTCTCACCTAGCTGGCAGGGCCGGAAGTCACTCGGTGTCATTTTTAGCCTCGAGAAGATCCCGCTGCCAGGCTCTCACCTAGCTGGCAGGGCCGGAAGTCACTCGATGGAATGTGTTTGGACCCCGAGAAGATCCCGCTGTCAGGCTCTCACCTAGCTGGCAGGGCCGGAAGTCACTCGGTGTCATCCCTAGCCTCGAGAAGATCCCGCTGCCAGGCTCTCACCTAGCTGGCAGGGCCGGAAGTCACTCGATGGAATGTGTTTGGACCCCGAGAAGATCCCGCTGCCAGGCTCTCACCTAGCTGGCAGGGCCGGAAGTCACTCGGTGTCATCCCTAGCCTCGAGAAGATCCCGCTGCCAGGCTCTCACCTAGCTGGCAGGGCCGGAAGTCACTCGATGGAATGTGTTTGGACCCCGAGAAGATCCCGCTGCCAGGCTCTCACCTAGCTGGCAGGGCTGGAAGTCACTCGGTGTCATCCCTAGCCTCGAGAAGATCCCGCTGCCAGGCTCTCACCTAGCTGGCAGGGCCGGAAGTCACTCGATGGAATGTGTTTGGACCCCGAGAAGATCCCGCTGCCAGGCTCCCACCTAGCTGGCAGGGCCGGAAGTCACTCGGTGTCACCCCCTAGCCTCGAGAAGATCCCGCTGTCAGGCTCTCACCTAGCTGGCAGGGCCGGAAGTCACTCGATGGAATGTGTTTGGACCCCGAGAAGATCCCGCTGCCAGGCTCTCACCTAGCTGGCAGGGCCGGAAGTCACTCGGTGTCATCCCTAGCCTGGAGAAGATCCCGCTGCCAGGCTCTCACCTAGCTGGCAGGGCCGGAAGTCACTCGATGGAATGTGTTTGGACCCCGAGAAGATCCCGCTTCCAGGCTCTCACCTAGCTGGCAGGGCCGGAAGTCACTCGGTGTCATCCTTGGCCTCGAGAAGATCCCGCTGCCAGGCTCTCACCTAGCTGGCAGGGCCGGAAGTCACTCGATGGAATGTGTTTGGACCCCGAGAAGATCCCGCTGTCAGGCTCCCACCTAGCTGGCAGGGCCGGAAGTCAATCGGTGTCACCCCCTAGCCTCGAGAAGATCCCGCTGTCAGGCTCTCACCTACCTGGCAGGGCCGGAAGTCACTCAATGGAATGTGTTTGGACCCCGAGAAGATCCCGCTGCCAGACTCCCACCTAGCTGGCAGGGCCGGAAGTCACTCGGTGTCATCCCTAGCCTCGAGAAGATCCCGCTGCCAGGCTCTCACTTAGCTGGCGGGGGCGGAAGTCACTCGATGGCAATAATTTGCGACCCAGAACGAATCACGCTGCCGGGCTCCCACCTAGCCGGCAAGGCCGGGAACTACTCGAATAGTATTAATAGCAGGTCGGAATCACAAAAGTTAATCAAAAAGGGATGGGTCTAACATAGCCCCCCCCCAGCCCCAAGAAAGGCGGCCGAACGGAGGCAAAAACTTAGGCGAGGGTCCGCAAGAAGTTTGATAACTCAGACAAAGGACGAGCCAGCTCGCCTCGCTTGAAGGGTGAAGCAGCCGCATCATCAGGGCTGGGTCGCAGAGACAGGCCACCCTGCGCGGTAATAGCAAATATACAGAGGCAGGCGAGAAAGCATTTATAAAAGCAATAGTAGATAAAAATCACAAAGTCTAGGCACAGCTCGCGCGTACGTCTCAAAACAGCTAAACGTGCACGATATATACATCTAATAAACAAATGTCAAAAGAGCGGGGGTGACGCGAGATTTGGGGCGAGAAGTCCTAAATGCGCTGGAAGGACTGGTCTCGAGGGTCCGGTACGGGGAGGAACAGCGCCGGAACCACGTCGCCCGCCGAGAGCTCCGCCGCCTCGCTCTTGAGAAGATCCGCGTGTCGCAGCATCTACATCGTGTACTTCGCGGCGCTGGCAGCGTTCTTTTGCATCAGCACCTCCAACTCGTGGTCGGAGTGGTGCGCGAGCGGGCAGCCCCTGTTATCAGGCGGAGGGACAGCGGCGGTGGCCTCCAGCTCGCGTACCCGTGCCTCCAGCACTGACTTGTCCTGAGCAAGGGTGGCGATCTCAGCACCCATCCGACTGGCCGTCGCGGCATCCTGCAAAGAGGAAAAGAAAGTTATAAGGTGGATTCGCGAGAAAGGGCGGTTGTTGAGGGCGAGCACATACCACCCCGCCCAGGTACTGCGCGAGGGACTCCTCTGGCGCGTCGGCCCGCCTCCTTTGAAGGTTCGCGTCTTCCTGAGCAAGCTTTTGGGCCTCCTCCCTCTCGTCCGCCAGCTTCTTCAGGGAGGTGGCGTTCCGCTCCAGCTGGGTGCAGCGCCTCCCTACCATATGAGCTAGCTCCAGGCCGCGAAGCTGGGCCCGCGCGCTCTCGTGAACCAATACTCGCGTCGCCTCTTTGTCGTAGATGGCGGCGTCTTCTCGCGAGTACATGCCGAACGAGAAATTATACGCCTCCCCGCCGATGGTGTCCTGCTCCAGCCAGCTCGGTAGCAGAGTCAAGACCACCGCGCGGTTAGACTCCTTGTCCCATGACAGGAGCGGGACGCCGAGCTCGTCCAGGTATTTCTCGCCATAGCCGAAGTTGCGATGCCCTCTCGGCACCGGCTTCGCGGCGGTTTGCGACCCGTCTGGCGGCCCCAAAGTACCCGCCGCTCCGGCAGGAATGTCGCTGGTCGAAGCGATCACGGGAGGGGAGCCCTCGGTCGGCAGATCTGCCGGGCCCTTGCCTTTCCCTTGGCTCACAGCGGGTTGCCGACCCGAAGTCTTCGCCACTTTCGGCGTGGGAGTGGGCTGTCCGCCGCCCGGCCGCTTCTTGGCCGGGACCGACGGGGGGTCGCGCTGAGCGGCGTCTGCGGCCTGCGCTCGGGCGAGAACCCCAGGGGCAATCCGAGCGCTCTCGTAGGGGGGATGAAGAGGGATGTCCCGTTCGCTAGCCAAGAAGAGGGGATGAAACAGAGAAGAAAAGGGTAAGGCAGAGCAGTGACAAGTGACAAACCTCCCCCTGGTGGGATGGCGGCAAGGTCATCAAGATGGCGGCGCAGATACGCGACCTCGAAGTTCTTCCCGGCGAATAACCCGCACAAGTCGGCCTCGTGGTCCCCTAGGCTGGGCGGACGGTAGCTCGCCTCGCTGAGCTGCACCGGCGAGAAGGGGACGTTGCCGAAGTACCCTTTGACGAACAGGAACTTTTTGATCCAGTTATGACTCTTATTTACTGTCTCCCGCACCTTGAGGTGGGCGCTAGAGAAGTAGGCGGTACCATCCCGGTTCGCCCGGAAGGAGAATAGTTTCCGGAAAACAGCGATACTAAACATGACTCGCTCCTCTCGCAGAAAGCAGGCGAACCCCACCATAACGGCTATGGAGTTCGGGGTCATCTGACCTAGGACGACCCCGAAGTACTTCAGCACTTGGCGTACCTCGGGCCACAGGGGAAGTCGCAGGCCCACCTCAAAGTGAGCCAGGGGTATGGCGAGCTCGTCCCTGGATAAATCATTGATCTTCTCTGTTTCCCCGGGCCGTCTCGCCGAAAAACCAGGCGGGACGTGGTCGCCGAGAGCATCCAGGTACTCGCGTTCCGAAATGACGGCGTGAGGGAAATCGTGCTCTGAGAAGGTCCAGGCGCACTTGCTTCAACCGTCTGCATCGCCGCCGCCACCGCCCATTTCCACCGAATCGCCACCAATCGTGCGAGATAGATCCAGAAGGCGAGCACGAGCCGAGCTTCGCGGAGAGCAGGAAGCGGGAGAGTGTTTTGAACCGGTGAAAGAATAAGAACCGGCAAGGCCTATTTATAGGGAGAGAGAAAGGGCGGGAGAGTTCCCGCCGAATGAAGGGGTGCGTGTAGCCAAAAATCAGCCCGACGGTTCGACTTCCCAGCGCGCAACCGCACCGCAAAGGCCGGTCAGGCGCGGTTCTCGTCCGGCCGCATCCGCGCAAGACTTGAGCGGGCGAGTCTCGACCCGCACCCGCCCGAGATTCCGCGCGAGTCGGGAAACTCCCGGCTGGCGAGCCCCATCGGCTCGCCCCTGCCCCGATCGGCAGGACGGGTAGAGCGAATCCTTTCCCTGACCCGCCCCACAGAGAACGAAAGCAATAACATGGTAATTTCAATACACATCAGCAGCAAAAATTAGGCCCGCACGCGGGCAAAAAGAGTTGCGAATCGCTACAGGTACAAGATAACTTTGAAATAATAGCAACTCCGCGATATCCCGCGAGCGGGGGGAAAAAGGCTGGATCAGTACTCGATCCACTTCCACCTGCCCCGCCGCTTCATTCCCGATCGCGGCGGCACGCGAGGATAGTGGTAATCGCGAACCGCCACCAGCTCCCGCTCAGCCAGGCCGACTTGCTCTGAGACATTCCTAAGACGCTCCTCGGCTCGCGTAATGTGCACGCCCGGTGAAGTGACGTCGTCGCCTTCCGCTGCGCGCGGGGCTCCCTCCAAGGCCTCGAGCCGGGCCTCGGTGTCGGCCTTGTCTTGATCGACCCTCTTCACGATCTCCTGAAGCAGCAACGTGTGTTTCTGGAACAGCCGCGTCACCTGCCTCTTCATCCCCACCGCATCGGTCGGGTCGCCCAGGTAATCAGAAACACTGTCCACGTCGGGCGGAGGCGAATACCCTTCGCTCATCTCAGTTTCGGAGGAGACCATGTTGTAGCCTACAAAAGGGCGATTCAGAAGGAGCGAGCGAGGACAAAGCCGACGATGAGTACTAGCTTACCGGGAGTTGGCACGTCGTCCGCGCCGATGGATGGGCGAGAGGAGCCAGGCCGACCCTGAAAGGCTTCTCCCTCGAGGGCCTCAAGAGATTTTCCCAGTCCGTGGGGAGCCGGCGAGCGAGGGGTTTTCGGAGTTGGGCGATCCAGGCCTGGGGGACTAGCAACCCTCTCAGACGACAAGGGAGGGGGCGATCCTCTCCCCCGTTCCCCACCTCTTCACAAGGAATTGCCTGCAAGACAAAAGATCAGAGGTGCAGCGATAAACCGAAGAAGGTCACGTACCCCAAGAACGACCTCGACACCCGCCGCCGAGCTGGAGCCCGGACGGTCGCCCGCCGGAGACCGCCTAACAATCTTTCCCTTCGCCGGCCTAAAGAGAGGGTCGGGAGACCCACGCGCTAGCCAAGGGGAGGCCTCGAGGGCCTCCTCCCGAGTCTTCTGGCCCGCTGCCGCCAGGCGAGCTCGCACCTCTTCGCTGACCGGCATCGAGAAACTGAGGTCTGTTCAAGGAAAATGAGGGGATCTGGGGAGCCCCCCCTGTGCTCAGTGTTATATTTATAGCCGGACAGTGGGGGCCCCACCAGAAGATTCCCTGCCAGCTCAGCACAGTGCTCGCCGAACACGCGGGTTGGATGATTCTTTCCGAGCTTGCATCAAGCTCAAAAAGAGCGGGGATTGTGTACAACCCCGTGTCCGGCGAGCGGGTCCCGCCAGGGAAGTCGAGCAGACCTAGCCCCGCGACCCGCACCCAAGCGGCGAACAGATATACGGCAGGAGGGCTGGCCCGCTCCCGCCCATTTCAGGCGAGCGAGCCGGGCGAGGCGAGCGAGCGGGTCGCGCAGAGAATCGCTGACCAAAGCGGACGGGTTCGGCGACCCGCGGCTAGCGAGCCGATCGGGGGGTCGCGATGGCCGCCTGCCAGCCCCTACACGCGACCTGGTTGCCTACCCGCCCCGGCAGAAGACAGGCAGGTCGCGGCGGTCCGGCTCGCACTCGCCCAGGAAGAATAGGCGGACCGCTGGAGCCAGGTCGTGGCTGCTGAAGCCAGGTCGTGACCGCCTCCCGTGGAGGGGGATTGGAGGTGAGCTGACTCCCTAGGGGTGAGAATAGCCCCTCAGAACGGCGGAGCCACGCTGTTGGCAGACCAGGCTGGACTGCGCATAGCTACTTAGGACAGCGGAGTTTGGCTGTTGGCAGACCCAACTAGGGGATTTTTGGTATTTTCAGGTCAGTTCTTTTGGTTATTGGCAGTTCAGACTCCAAAAAACTATAAATAAGACCCAATGGGTACCTCAGAGGGGACGCTTTCAGTGCCTCCTTACTCTCGTTTTCAAGTGCTCTCTGAGGGTACCTTAGCTCGGCTTCTGGCTAAGGAGGGGAAGCGCTCAGAGATCTTCTGGGTTTGTGGTGTGACCTCCCCGCCGAGCCCTTGGGTCTGTTTCTTCTTGTCTTCTTCGTTGTTTTTCTTGCAGGAGCAAAGTAGGCGCGAGACCACCCCTTCCCCAAGGGTCGAATTCCACAAGAGGTCGGGTTCCGGTTTCAACAATATATATATATCTTTATACTATAAGCAAACTCCAAATGAGTCATGGTGTAACATTCGTCTCCCCAAAATACCCCCAACCATGGTGTAACATTTTGTTGGGTATTGTATCCACAACGTACCTGATTTGAAGAAGCCCCTGAACAAGCTAAGGTAAATAGACAATGTTTTTGACAAAATATTTCAAGTTGTGCTTGCAGTTATTCCACGCTAAGTGCACACCAATGTCAGGGTGCAGTAGGTCAATATACACGGGTCTGCACGACGTAATCCCTCGTTGAGCAGATCAGTATGTTGGCCTACGTGTACTCTCTCTATTGGAGTGCACTTACTTTCAAGTACAGGGCTGTGTTTATGCAAGAGCAGACAAGGAGCAAGGATGAGTCAAAGAGCAGCTCAAAGGTGTAAGACGAAAAATCGTCTAAGTATAAATCGACGAGAATCACCAAGTGATTCTCGCCGATTCGGCGAGAATCACTAGTGATTCTCGCCGAATCGTCGAGAATCATTAGTTATTCTCGCCAACTCTATCCGGCTACCTCAAAGCGGTGCCAAGTAAGATTCGGCGAGAATCACTAGTGATTCTCGCCGAACCCATCGTTGAGCAGATCATGGCCAAGTAATATTCGTCGAGAATCAACAAGTGATTCGGCGAGAATCATCAAGTGATTCGGCGAGAATCACTAGTGATTCTCGACGAATCGTCGAGAATCACTAACTGATTCTCGCCGATTCGTCGAGATTCACCTTCGATTCTCGCCGATTTTGACTTGGGCAATTTCCTGGAAACCGCTGGACCGGATTCTGCCGCTGACACTGTTCTGAACCGGGGTTAGGGTTTCTTCAGGTGGGACCCATAACGGTTATAATGGGGTATTTCCACCGTATAAATATACGAGTATTTTTGAACAGTGAAGACACAAAAAGAAGCTGAGCGACGATCTTGACCTAAAATCACGAATCTGCTCCGCCGCCGCCGTCGCCGCGCAAGCAAGTCGTTCGCCGACCTTGATTGAGATTTCTTCTTGATCTTCCGGCGACAGAAGCTTAGCCAAGCTTAGAGTCTCACGTGTCTATCCAGAGATCCCTTGTCTCTCGATTTGTTGATCGGGAAAAACTTCCCCGTCCGAATCGATCGAGACGATCGATCCTAGAGTGACCGTTGGAAGACCTAGCTAGCTTCGCTACGAAGTTTGGATCTCCAAAGTACAGCAGCCACACATCGTTGTCGCCACCGATCCCGTGAACCTAGCCGTCGCCCATCTTGCCGCCGCCGGTTCCGGGGAGATTCTCTCCAAGAGAGATCTAGGGTTGTGGACTCCTCGTGGACTTCAAGAACACGTCGTCAACGAAGAGGGACACCTTAGTCTCCAAACGTAGTTTGTATCTCTTGTACATTCTAGTTTTACTTTTGTTGTAAAGGAACTTTGGTTCCTAGTTGTAAGGGTTGGGTGCAACCCGTATTGTGGGAGTGTTGACTCCTACGTGTGGAAGGGTTCCTTCCGATAGTGCAAGGATTGGATTTCAATCCTGTTGGAGAAGTGACCGAGTCGTCCCTTGTTGGGAGATAGGTCGAAGGGGGAAAGTGGATGTACCCAAATCGGGGAACCACTATAAATAACTTGTGTACTCTTTTGTGCTGTGTTGTTTTATTTTCGTGTGCAGGTACAATTTAAATTCCGTAAAAACGCCATACGTCACCTATTCCCCCCCCCATAGGTGAAGATAGTTGACACTAGGTGGACTTTCAAGTAGTATCATAGGGAGGTTACTCATCAAAAAGGTTAACACCTTGAGTTGAATCCTGCCGCTAGTGTCAAGAAGGAGGCAAACATCTACTATGGACGGGCTCAAGTTCACAGGCAAGATCCCAGTGTGCACCAGGCTCAACTTTCCTATCTGGAAGGAAAGGATCAGGTTCTATATGGAAGCAGTTGATCCTCGACTCTTCATGATCGTGGAGGAGGGACCTTATGTCCCCACTAAGGCCTCCACCATTGATCCTACCCAGAAAGTGCCAAAGAAACTTTCTGAAATGGACAAGGACGAGATGGTGCTAGTAGGACTTGACAAGAAGGCGCAGAACATTCTGATCAGCGTGGTTGATGACTCAATGATGCAGAACTTCTGTAACTGCAGGACAGCACAGGAGATCTGGCATTGCCTGATCATCCTAATGGAGGGCACTGATGAAGTGAGGGATGATCGGAGATCCCTCCTGAACCAGAAATATGAGGCCTTCAGAAAAGGGCCTAAGGAAGGGATCAGAGTCACCTACGAGAACTTCCTCAAGATTGTCAACGCCCTCAAAGGATACGGAAGAGTGTTCACTAATGGTGAACTCAATGATAAATTCCTTAGGTCCCTTACTAAGGAATGTGACACAAAGATCTGCGCCATCCGAGAGTTTGGCAGACTAGCTGAAACTGACCCGCAAATTCTGTTTGGGAAGCTGATGTCCTATGAGCTTCAGCTGAACACCAGGAAAGCAGAAGAAGAAGCAGAGAAGGCTGCAGCCAAAGAAAAGACTGTGGCTCTAAAAGTCAGTCACTCCAGAAAAGGCAAGGGTGCGGTTTCATACCGTGCCAGGAAAAAGGATGAGGAGGAGGACTCCGAGCCATGCTCCTCCAGCTCAGAACTGTCGGAGGAGGATTTCTCCCTCATCACCCAAGAGTTCAAGAAGTTCCTCAAGATGAGGAATCAAAGAAAGAGAGATGACTCCTCCTCCAGGCATCAAAAGAAAAATTACTCTTCTGACAGGTATGCTTCTAAACCGAACAAACATCGCTCCGCTGACATTATTTGCTTTGGATGCAATAAGCCAGGACACGTCGTGGCCGACTGCTATCAAGGCAAGAGAGAAAAAGAGAAAGGTGAGGAGCACAAATCCTCTAGAGATAAGAAGAAAGAGCGGAGCTACATCGCCAAAAGGCCAAAGACACTGAGTGAGTCTGATTCCTCAAACTCCAGTGATGATGAAGAAGCCTACTTCGGGCTGGTGGGTCGCTCCGACTCAGAAGGAGAATGCCCCCCATTTACTGGTAAGGTAAAAGCTCACACCCCTCTCTCCGACTCTGAATCTGATCCTGAGTCTCAGGATGATGAACCTGAAGATAGCCTTTCAGCCCGTGAAGTGGAGCTCCTCGAGAAGTATGAGCTTCTGCTCAACACTTTCGAGGAGTGCCGTAAGAGATTGAAGGCTGAGAAAAAGGAAGTTAAATTCCTTAAGGGTGAGTGTGTCTCCCTAAGGGAAGAGGTCACCAGTTTGATTTCTCTCTGACAGGAGCACCTTGACCTGACTTCAAAGCACTCAGAGTCTCTTTAACTCCTTGATCTTAAGCAGGAGGAAGTCGACAAGTTGGAAGAACAACTTGCGGTAGAAAGGAAGATCGTCAAGAGCTTCTCTATGCCAAAAACTGTTCTTCCAGTAGTTGATACCTTCTCTGCTCAGGCCAAAGGAGCTGGCTTGGGGCATGTAGGGGTATCTAGTTCCTCATCCAGGAGAAATAGGAACCAGAGGAAGAATAAGGCCGCCAAGAAGGCCTCTGCTGATGAAAAGGGAAAGGCTCCGCTCAGTCCTGTTGCGTTCAGAAAGCCTAGCTTTCCTTGCAACCAACATGACTTTGAATCAACCGTTGGTCATCATTTCCGGCCCTTGGTTGCAAAGCCAAAGAGCCGATATGATGGTTGGACCTTTCCCCGGAATTTCGGTGAGAGTGCCTTCAAGGCACCTTATGAGGAAATCCACATGGGAAATTATGGTCAATTCTCTAGCGGCCATAATGGAAAGCAGGCACCAAGAGTCAAGCCTGTTATACTGACGAAACAGACGGTGAAGAAGTCATGTGACTGCAATCACTATGAGGCCTCCACCTCCAGATCCAAGGCCCCGGCTGTACCCACCATTCCCAGGGTAAGGCAGGAGCCTAGGAAGAGATACAACAGATTCGACTGTTGGTGTTGTGGCAAAGTCGGTCACTTTGCCGTGGATTGTTGGTTTAATCCAAGGTATCTCTAGACTCCCCATGTTAGCAATGCGAGGCTGACCACTCGCAGGGTTAACCAACCGAGGGGGAGTATGCTAACCAGGAATCTAGGACCCAAGTTCGATTGGGTTCCTAAGGGAAATTAATTTTGTTTTGCAGGAATGTCCAAAGGCCACCAAAACGCCGATCTGGTATTTGGACAGTGGATGCTCCCGGCATATGACTGGGACAAGAAGTCTGTTGCGTGATTACACTCCAGTCGAGAATGGACCCAAAGTCATCTTTGGAGGGTCAGATCGAGGAGTCACCAGAGGTTACGGTATGATTTCCAACGGTATAATCTCTATCACCGACGTGGCTTATGTTGAAGGGTTAAACCATAACCTGATCAGTGTAAGTCAGTTATGTGACAAAGGTTATGACGTTAAGTTCTGCAATGATAAATGTTTGATAATTTCACGCACCTCTTCTGAGACGGTATTATCAGGCATTAGGAGCAGAAATATCTTCTGCTTAGATTTTCTCAGTTTAGATTCATCTACCCCCGTATGCCTTGTGGCAACAGGCAGTGCATCTCTTTGTGAACAATGACACAAGAGATTGGCACATGTTAATTTCAAAACAATTATTATGTTGTTTTCTAAAAACTTAGTAAGGGATGCTCCCAGTATCAAGTGCATCAAAGATAGCCCCTGTCCTGCATGCCAGATGGGCAAACAAACTCGGGCTACCTTTAAGAGCATTGCAGACAAAGACTCTTCCCGGTGTCTTTATCTTCTACATATGGACTTGTTTGGTCCAATGCAAGTTCATAGCTTGGGAGGCAAGTCCTATACGCTAGTGATAGTTGATGATCATTCTCGGTTTACATGGGTGTTCTTCTTAAAACGAAAGTCAGATACGTTTGACATCTTCACTAGCTTTGTCAAGCAGGTTCAGAACGAATTTAACTGCTCAGTGGTCAAAATCAGAAGTGACCATGGAACAGAATTCGAATCTGGTGCTATGACAGAGTTTTGTGAAGAATAAGGTATCTTTCATGAGTTTTCCTCCCCGCGCACTCCTCAGCAAAATGGAGTTGCGGAGAGGAGAAATAGAACTCTCATTAAAGCTTGCACGACAATGTTGACAGACGCTTCTCTCCCAGAATACTTCTGGGCAGAGGCGGTCAATACAGCTTGTCATGTACAAAACCGAGCATTGATCAACAAGCATCATCGTAAGACGCCCTATGAGCTACTGAAAGGCAGGAAACCAACCATGTCCTACTTGAGGATCTTTGGTTGCAGATGCTATGTACTGAATAATGGGAAGTACCCGCGTACTAAATTTGGTGAAAAATGCTTCGAAGGCATATTCATGGGCTATAGTTCCCACAGTCGGGCATATAGGGTCTTCAATAAGAAAACTCTAATGGTAGAAGAATCAATAAATGTTGTATTTGATGAAGGAAGTTTGCTTAACAGCAATTCTTCCAGTAGTATTCTTGAAGATGCAGGTGCACGACTTGAATAGCTGGATCTCGATGAGACCGCTAAAGATGAAACTCCTAAGTACGTCAAAGT
Organism: Platanthera guangdongensis; assembly: GCA_039583875.1. Taxonomy (NCBI): domain Eukaryota; kingdom Viridiplantae; phylum Streptophyta; class Magnoliopsida; order Asparagales; family Orchidaceae; genus Platanthera; species Platanthera guangdongensis. Next base: position 180,564,009 of record CM077161.1, on the reverse strand, counting down.
TTCCACCTCCACGTCATCTGGGAATGTTGAAGATCAAAATGGAACAAATCTCTTAGAAGAAGGAGAAGCCCAAGAAGTAGTCGAAGCTCCAGACGCCAGACTTCTAGAGCTCCGACACGTGAGGGATCATCCTAGAGATCAGATCATCAGAGATCCTCGTGTCGGTGTCAGAACTCGAAGAGGTACTATTAACGAAGTTTTGCATCTTAGCTTCATGTCACAGGTTGAGCCAAAGAAGTTCGACGAGGCGAACAAAGACACGGTATGGATTTTGTCCATGCAAGATGAACTACATCAATTCGAACGATGCAACGTGTGGACGCTGGTTCCCAGACCACACAAGCAGAATGTGATTGACACCAAATGGATCTTCAGAAACAAACTGGATGAACATGGTGTCATCGTAAAGAACAAGGCCAGGCTGGTGGCTCAAGGTTACAGACAGGAGGAGGGGATTGACTTCGACCAGACCTCCGCACCAGTGGCAAGGCTCGAGGTAATCAGACTGTTCCTGGCGTATGCTTCGCACAAAGGATTCACAGTCTATCAAATGGATGTGAAATCAGCTTTCTTGAACGGAGACCTGAAGGAGGAAGTATACGTCGCTCAACCCCCAGATTTTGCCAATCCTACTTATCCCAATCATGTATATTTTCTTAATAAAGCTTTATATGGGTTAAAACAAGCTCCACGAGCTTGGTATGAGACTTTATCTAGTTTTCTTCTTGAGAACAAGTTCTCTAGAGGTAAAATAGATAAGACATTGTTTCTCAGGGAAGTCAAAGGCAAGATTTTGCTGGTGCAAATCTATGTCGATGACATAATATTCGGCTCAACGGACAATAATCTTTGCAAAAAGTTTTCCAAACTTATGCAAGGAAAGTTTGAAATGAGCAGTATGGGAGAGCTAAAGTATTTCTTGGGACTTCAAGTGAAACAATCTGAGGATGGAATCTTCATCTCTCAGGCGAAGTTCACAAATGAAATCCTCAAGAAATTCGGCATGGAGAGTGCAACCTCTATGAGGACTCCAATGAGATCCACTATGTCTCTGGATAAGGATGAGAAAGGTAAACCTTTCGATGAAACCAAATACAGAAGCATCATTGGATCCCTGCTCTACCTTACTGCCAGTAGACCGGATATTATGTTCTCCACATGTGTCTGTGCCAGATATCAGGTGAACACTAAGGAATCTCACTATGTCGTTGCAAAGCGAATTCTAAGATACCTTAAAGGTACTCCCAATCTTGGATTGTGGTACCCGAGCAACAATGATGTCGAGCTAATAGGTTTTTCAGATGCTGATTTTGCAGGGAGTAGGGATGACAGGAAAAGAACCTCCGGGACGTGTCAATTCCTCGGACGAAGGCTTATTTCATGGAATAACAAGAAACAGAATTGTGTTGCAACCTCCACAGCAGAGTCTGAGTACATCTCGGCAGGGAGCTGTTGCGCACAACTCCTATGGATCAGAAACCAGTTAGCCGACTACGACCTTCAGTTCAAGGAAGTTCCAATGTACTGCGACTCCTCCAGTGCAATTGCAATTGCCAACAATCTGGTATCGTACAGTAGAACGAAGCATATTGAAGTGCGATACCACTTCATTCGGGAGCATGTGGAGAACAAGGACATCTCTCTCTGTTATGTCCCCACGGACAAGCAGATTGCAGACATATTCACAAAGCCCTTAGACGAGGCCAAGTTCAGTCTTTTCAAAACTGAATTGGGGATGCTAAATTATGAGGAATGAAGACTACAGAAGCTCCAGGATCATGCATCTAGGGGGAGCCTCTGACAGGAACTCCATTGTGAGCACATGTGCAAGAACTGAGGGGGAACAAGGGGTCAAATGCTACAGACCCAGATTTGCAGAAGCCGAAAAGGGGGAGATTACCCTCTCGGCTAAGGCTAAGGTGGCTCCAAGTTTGCTCTCAAGAAATTGGTATTGGTAATGAATATCTCTCTCAGCTAAATTTCAAGGTTATGATTTTCATTCCCATACGCTTTATTCACCTTAGCTTGTAGGGTTTAGGCTTCTTCAAATAGGGGGAGATTGTTGGGTATTGTATCCACAACGTACCTGATTTGAAGAAGCCCCTGAACAAGCTAAGGTAAATAGACAATGTTTTTGACAAAATATTTCAAGTTGTGCTTGCAGTTATTCCACGCTAAGTGCACACCAATGTCAGGGTGCAGTAGGTCAATATACACGGGTCTGCACGACGTAATCCCTCGTTGAGCAGATCAGTGTGTTGGCCTACGTGTACTCTCTCTATTGGAGTGCACTTACTTTCAAGTACAGGGCTGTGTTTATGCAAGAGCAGACAAGGAACAAGGATGAGTCAAAGAGCAGCTCAGAGGCGTAAGATGAAAAATCGTCTAAGTATAAATCGACGAGAATCACCAAGTGATTCTCGCCGAATCGTCGAGAATCATTAGTGATTCTCGCCGACTCTATCCAGCTACCTCAAAGCGGTGCCAAGTAAGATTCGGCGAGAATCACTAGTGATTCTCGCCGAACCCATCGTTGAGCAGATCATGGCCAAGTAATATTCGTCGAGAATCAACAAGTGATTCAGCGAGAATCATCAAGTGATTCGGCGAGAATCACTAGTGATTCTCGACGAATCTTCGAGAATCACTAACTGATTCTCGCTGATTCGTCGAGATTCACCTTCGATTCTCGCCGATTTTGACTTGGGCAATTTCCTGGAAACCGCTGGACCGGATTCTGCCGATGACACTGTTCTGAACCGGGGTTAGGGTTTCTTCAGGTGGGACCCATAACGGTTATAATGTGGTATTTCCACCGTATAAATATACGAGTATTTTTGAACAGTGAAGACACAGAAAGAAGCCGAGCGACGATCTTGACCTAAAATCGCGAATCTGCTCCGCCGCCGCCGTCGCCGCGCAAGCAAGTCGTTCGCCGACCTTGATCGAGATTTCTTCCTGATCTTCCGGCGACAGAAGCTTAGCCAAGCTTAGAGTCTCACGTGTCTATCCAGAGATCCCTTGTCTCTCGATTTGTTGATCGGGAAAAACTTCCCCGTCCGAATCGATCGAGACGATCGATCCTAGAGTGACCGTTGGAAGACCTAGCTAGCTTCGCTATGAAGTTTGGATCTCCAAAGTACAGCAGCCGCACATCATTGTCGCCGCCGATCCCGTGAACCTAGCCGCCGCCCATCTTGCCGCCGCCGGTTCCGGGGAGATTCTCTCCAAGAGAGATCTAGGGTTGTGGACTCCTCGTGGACTTCAAGAACACGTCGTCAACGAAGAGGGACACCTTAGTCTCCAAACGTAGTTTGTATCTCTTGTACATTCTAGTTTTACTTTTGTTGTAAAGGAACTTTGGTTCCTAGTTGTAAGGGTTGGGTGCAACCCGTGTTGTGGGAGTGTTGACTCCTACGTGTGGAAGGGTTCCTTCCGATAGTGCAAGGATTGGATTTCAATCCTGTTGGAGAAGTGACCGAGTCGTCCCTTGTTGGGAGATAGGTCGAAGGGGGAAAGTGGATGTACCCAAATCGAGGAACCACTATAAATAGCTTGTGTACTCTTTTGTGCTGCGTTGTTTTATTTTCGTGTGCAGGTATAATTTAAATTCCGCAAAAACGGCACACGTCACCTATTCCCCCCCCCATAGGTGAAGATAGTTGACACTAGGTGGACTTTCACATTTTAATGTCAAAATACCCCTCATTTTTCTTATTCATCTACTCATTTGTATGATTTTTTTTCATTTGATCATAAATTTTCTTATTCTCCTATTCATTTGCATTGTTTTTTTTTCTTATTCCCCTACTCGCCACCCCACCAATGTTGTCGTCCTCGCCAATGTCACCGCCTCCGCCCTCGCTCAATGTCGCCGCCCCCGCCCAATGTCGCCGCTCCCGACCAATGTCGCCGCCCCCGACCAATGTCGCCGCCCCCGACAAATGCCGCTGCCCCCGACAAATGCCGCTGCCCCCGACAAATATCTCTGCCCCAAACCAATGTTGCCACCCCGCACGGGATCTCCCGTGCCCGACTGCTTGTATATTATAAGGAAAAACCACCCTTTGGTGTAAAATTGACATTTCCCAAAATACCCCTGCATCAAAGAGTGTTTTACCATTATGTATAAGATATATATTTATAAATTACATATAATATAAATATTTATATATTTATAAATATATATTATATTTTTTTATGAGCCCAGGGAGCGGGCGAAGCCAGCCGCCACGTTCGGATATTGTTGCGCGAGACACGAGGGTCGGCGGCCCGTTGCTGTCACTATATACATATATATATACTATTATACGAAAACTAATCTTTGGTGAAACATTGCAAATATCCCCATATTGTCATTATAGTTGTATTCATAATTACATAATTATACAGAACTTTATATTAGTATATTATAAATACACTATCCTTTTAGGTAATTACACAACTTTACAATATTAAAATAAAAATAAAATAAAAACACTAGATATCTTAAAGCTATTGTCTCTAGTTAGGAATGATAAGAGAATGGTTAATGTTTGAACGTTAAAATATAATTTGTTTTACAGAATAAAAATTGTATTCTTGATTTATTTTTTTTTACGATCATTTTGAGTACTCATATGTATATGTTGCGGGTTGGGTGGAGCCAACTGCGGACGGGCGAAGCCCGACGGGAGCGGGCAAAGCCCGTCGTCACCGGTTGGGTACTGTCGCGCGAGGCCATAGTGGCGGAGCCTCGTGTCGGTCACTCGTATATATATATATATATATATATATATAGACACACACACACACACACACACACACACACACACACACACACACACACACACACACGAGTGCCCGACACGGGACTCCGCCCCTATGGCTATGGGCAACAGTACCCGACCTGCGACGATGGGTTTCGCCCGCCCCATCAAGGCGGGTTTCGCCCGCAATATATACATATGAGTGCTCAAAATGACCGTAAAAAAATACATAAATATTATAATTTTTATTTTGTAAAACAATATACGTTTTGACCAAAAAAAAATATTAATTTTGACTTTAATAAAGTTGATTGATTTAATGTCATTATCTCGAAAATACCACTCATATGCCTAATGACAACCTTTCTTGAATAGACCGCTGGCATGCCCAATGTCAACCTACCATAGTAGGTGTAGGAGATTTACTAAAAAAACTTTTTGAATTTAAATGGATTTTCATCATTACTTCTAATTTTTTAATAGTGTAATTACTTGAATAGACATTGTATTTTAATTTCTTTGAAATAAATTATAATATATGTCAAGTAATTAAAATATAAAAGTGAGGGCATAATTGGTATTTTTGAATTTTCACCAAAAACAACTTTTCTCTTATAATAGTGATATATATATATATATACTATTATAAAAAGAAATATGAATGATTTTTTAAATTTATGATTTTAAAATCCATAAAACAAATCTCGGCTCTAGATTTACAAACCCTAAAAAATCTTATGGCAACTATTTTAAAATCCCTCCCTCACGGCATTTTAATTCCAGCCGTATCTCGCCAACACTGTCCCGCTCCTCCTCGATCTACCGCGAACGACGTCGTACAAACCTCTCCACTCGATCTCTCGGTGGCTTCCCCTCTCCTCTACACGCACCCTGACTTCAAGGGATTAGAAAAGGCGTTTGTTTGATACTTCTGTCGGTCAAATATAGCGCTCCTTCATCTCATTTGAAGCCGCTTCTCTATTTCTGCAATTGGGGCTTCGCTCTACTGTCGACCGCCGACGATACTCCAGTTCCCACGCGCCGTCATCTTCCTCCACATCCTCCTGCGTCTCCATACGTCGACACATGCAGATTTCTAACAGGCCCTCATCCATCTGCTTCCCTCGGACAAACTCAACCACATTTCAAACTCGGGCTTCAACCAGCCTCGCCAAGGTATGAGCATTGTTGCACCATTTCAATCGTTTTAACTACTTTTTACTACTCTAACTCAACCTCTGTCATTCCCTCCGCAACCCTCTCGGGTTGCATCCTGAAGTTCGTTCAACCGACAACATCCCTTCAAACCCCAGTGCATATCACTACGTCGTTATGAGTTTATAAGATTTGGAGCTATGACATCCAAAAGAAGTTTTCCATTTACAGATGCACGCCCCCAACTCTGCTTCCAATTTCTACGCTTACTACCTCAGCTCTACTGCTATTTTCAATTTCCAGGTTTTAAAACTATTTCGAATTGAAATACTGATCTTCTATAAACATTCTCTATCAATTTTTGAGCAAGTACTTATATAACTTTCATAGATAATTACCCAAATTTTATATATCTTTGCACACATCATAATATATTAGGTGTCTTCAAGAAAATTTTGATTGAAATATAGAAACAGTGCCAAAAGCAAATAAAGATTGTCAATCTAATATAGGTGGTGAACATTATGGAATACCTTGAGAATGATCAAGCACTTGGTCCTCCTCCCCATCAAAATAGTATAGTAGAACGAAAAAAACATAACATTATTATGGAGTGCGTTCAGCAAATGTTTATACAAGTTTAAAGACGAATTAGTTGAAATTTTTTCTTATTTTTTTATTACTATGGGCGGTAAGGTTTGCCTACATTGCAACCTTGTGCAGGGATGCCTTTGTGCACCGAGATACCCTTTTTTACTATGATTTGATTTCAGAAATTGCCTTTTCTAAATTTATTAATATATGATCATGATTTTTTTCATATAATTTATAATTTGATTATAATTACATGAGATTTTACAATATTTCAATGAGTATATATATATATATATATATATATATATATATATATATATATATATATATATATATATATATATATATATATATATATATATATATATATATATATATATATATATATATATATATATATATATCTTTCACTATTATAAGAGAAAAATTGTCTTTTGTGAAACATTCAAAAATACCAATTATGCCCTCAATTTTATATTTTAATGATTTGACATGTATTATAATTTATTTCAAAGAAATTAAAATACAATGTCCATTTAAGTAATTACACTATCAAAAAACTAGAAATAACGATGAAAATTCATTTAAATTTTAAAACTTTTTTACTAGAGCTCTTACACCTACCATTGTAGGTTGTCATTAGGCATGTCAGCGGTCTATTCAAGTAAGGTTGACATTAGGCATATCAGTGGTATTTTCGAGGTGATGACATTAAATCAATAACCTTTATTAAAGTCAAAATTAATATTTTTAGCTCAAAACGTATATTGTTTTACAAAATAAAAATTATAATATTTATATATATATTTTTACGGTCATTTTGAGTACTCATATGTATATGTTGCGGCGAAACCCGCCTTGATGCGGCAGGCCAAACCCGTCGTCGCCGGTTGGGTACTGTCGACCATGGCCATAAGCGCGAGGCCCGCCGGGGGGGGGCGAAGCCTGCGGTGATTGGGTACTGTCACGCAGGGCACAAGAGCCGGAGGCCCGTGCCTGTCACTCGTATATATATATATATATATATATATATATATATATATATATATATATATATATTACTTATAAAGAAATATCAAATTGTTTTTAAAACCATGATTTTAAAAACCACTGAAACAATCTGAACTGTCGGATCTTGCTTTTTATTTATCACCGTTAAAAAAAATCTAGGTGTCTTAAATCTATAAAGGCCTATGGTTCCAAGAGAGAAAGAAAGGAAGAGAGAGAGAAAAGGAGAGAGGAGAGAGAGGGAGAGGGGCGGCTGGAGAGAGAGGGGGGCTAGTGCCATTTATGAGAGAGAGAAAGAAAGAGAGAGGGAGAGAGGGCGGCGGGAGAGAGAGGAGGGCTGACGTCATTTATGAGAGAGAGAGAAGGGAGTGAGAGAGAAAGAGAGAAAGAGTGAGAGGGAGAGAAGGCGGCGTGCGAGAGAGGGAGAGAGTGTGGCTGCCTCCATTTATGACAGAGAGAGAAAGAGAGAGAGAGGGAGAGAGGGCGGCGGGATATAGTGAGAGAGAGATAAATTAATTTTTATGCGTCAAAACTTATATATAATTTAAAAATGATAATATTGATGTTATTTTGTTATGGCCATTTTGAGTACTCATATGTATATGTTGCGGGCACAGGCCGCCTTGATGCAGGCGCAACCTGCAACGACGCATGAAGCACGGGCAAAGCCCGCCGTCGCGACTGGGTACTGTCGCGCGGGGCACGAGGGCCGGAGGCCCGTGCCTGTCACTTGTATATATATATATATATATATATATATATATATATATATATATATATATATATATATATATATATATATATATATATATATATATATATAAGCTCACAAAAAATATTATATTTTTTTCGGTGTTTAATTTTTTTTGGAAGAGCTAGATCGATGTTTCGGTGAGGAGTGGCGCTCTTCTAATTCAAGTTCTTGCACGAAAAAAATTAACATCAATCAACCTTGACATGCTTAGATATAAACAAAACACCGTGGATTCATTGGTGATTGACAACAAGTTTATTTAACAGTAAATAGTAAACATACAAGCAATCGCTGAAGAAACAAATAGCAAGCATAGGTTAAGAAAAACACGACGTGCGGGCGCACACACACACACTTGTCGTCATCCTTTCAAATCCTTTCGCCGCAACATGGGTTAGTAAGTGGGATGCAGCAAGAAGGAATAACTAGCTTTCGGGATTTAGGCACCTCCCGGCCAGCCACCATGTAGGAATTCATCAGCAAGAGAGCCGCTACGATGAGCGCGATGAGAAGATGTGTTATTGTCAGCTTACCCATCTTTTTGCTACTACAATCTTCTTCTTCTTCCCCTTCTTTCTTATTTTTATAAAATCTTTTGAGCTCTCCTCATAAATTTATAGAACATTTAGTTGACTCTTTCAACTATATTATATATCAAATATAAGATTCCAAATACTATTTTATGATAGAATTTGTCAGATGGCCGACCCTCAATCAATAGTCTTCTGCTCTGTTTGACGCAACATTTTTGCTTTGGTGAGTTTGCACAAAAACTCCACCTCATAGAACGTATGTTGGCATGTTAAAGGCTATATATGCCTGCAACCAAAAAACAGAAAACTAGTTTCCAACCAAAAATTCCTTAGGTGATGTCGGGCGTTCATGAACGATAGCTCATAATTGCTATCACGACTGCCGCTGCCATGATAAACGGCGCCTTCGTAGAGTGAGTTTAAGCATATGCTGATTAATAATAATCCGTAGAGAGAGGACAAATATTTTCACCAATTACTATATAAGGCCGCCCTTTAATCGTAATTTATCATTTTTTCCCAAGAAATTTAATTATTGTTGTTATTATGATTTTGTTGGAATATTTTTCATAAATTCCTATATATATATATAGTTTTTGTAAATATGCAGAAACATTGATAATAAAACTAGATCTTCAATAACAAGATTATAAAAAAATTTGTCCTTTTATAAACATCAATACTACAAATATCGAAGAGACACAACCCAATTAAAAGTGCGTACTATATCAGTATTTTTTGAGGCCAAGAAATCAGAAGATGTCGTCTCGAGATAGACATGGTGATGAAGCAGAAAAGGATAAATGGAAAGGAAAAAGCTACGGTGAGTTTCTTATTTTTGAATTATGCTCTATTAAAGTATTTTGAATATTTCCTCTTTTGTTTTTTTTAAGATAACGCTACCTGTGTATATGATTTTAAATAACTGATATGAAATATCGCTATGAAATACATGTGAATGATAAATTAAAGCGATATAATTTCTGAGCAAAAATTATTATTTCAAAACACTTGTTCTCATGGAAAATAAGGCAAAAAAAAAATATGTTAAAACTCTACATAGGAGAATGTTAAGGATTAGATTTAATCATATGATGTAGGGGTTCCCTACTGATAGATTTCTCAAGTATGGGGTTTGCCTACATTTTGCCCTAAAAGGGCGGGGTCATTTTTGATTCATGCCTTGACATTTCCTACTTTATTTAACTAAATACTAAGGGAATAATTGAATATATTTTTGAGATCTAAAGAGGATCAAAAACACATTCTATGGAACTTGAGAAAATGATAATATGAATATTGTTTGTTGTTGTGTATGTTTAATACTATTATTGATTGTATGTATAACAGTTCACGAGATACTTTACTCACATAGTCATATTTTATGTCTAACTCATTATTGACCCATTTTTAGGATGCAGGAGAATAACCCAGTGTGCCAAAGTGGGCTCCCCTAACGACGGAAGAAAAACAAAACGTCCTGAAAAAGTCGCGAAGGTATGATTTAATATATTTATTGGAATCGAAGAAGCGTAGAGACGACATATGACAACCTGTGAGGATTGGCAGTGTGACTTTTGTAATCAAGTTGATTAACTGTTTGTATTTTGTAACATCTATAACAAACTGGAGTAAAATTTGGCGTTGTGTTTTTTTACTTTGTACATATGAATCATTTTTGATGCAAAGCTGCGACGAATAAATTGGAAACTACGCTCGATTCTTGAATCCACTATGGAGACTGGAAAAAGGGTCTTCACAGTCACTATCGAAGATTGATTACCCTATCTGTTGAAACCTGAATACCGGTTCAGTTGAGTTCGGACTGGGAGGGAACAGTTCTGGTTACTTGGCCTATCGTCAGGAGCACATGGATGGCCTATTCAAGACCGGATTCGACCCTAACTGGTTCAAGTGTTTGCCCTCGAATAGACTCGACGAGATGCAGCGTGGAGGTTCTACCGCTCACCCAAAAGTGCTCGTCGCGTCTTCCCCTCCCAAAACCAGAAGTTGTGCTCGACACCTTGAATGGTATGGAGCAAGAGTTCACCAAAAATCAAGAGCTCTAGGAGGCTGGGTTAGCCCTCAGAAGTGCTCGTCGCGCCTTTTGGTTTTTGCTATTGGCACCCCTGGTTGGTCTGCAGATAGTGAAATCCCGCTATTAGGAATGGTTATTTGCAGATCAAATTAATCGGCGAATGGGCAAAACGTCATGCTGAAAGTTCCTTCATCCGAGGTGAGGTGGAGATGGGCTCGCCTCGCTAACCAGGGTTGCCCGTTTCGCGAGGGCTAATCTGAGGCGAGCAGGAGATGGGCTCTCCTCGCTAACCGAGGTTCCCCATTTCAGGAGGGCCTGTTGTTCGGAGTGTAACACCTCCCTATAAAGACCGTATAATACGGGTCCGGCCGGGGCCCCACAACATATAGATGTCACAGCTTAAGCATTATAAGATGATATAAACTACCCAACTCAAAACTCATATCAAACATAGTGAAAGCAAAAGAACAAGAGTAGAAGTTATCCACTAATATATGAGTATCAACACGACCTTAAGGCCTTACAATAATTAAGAGTCCAAGACTCGAACAAAAACATCAACTGTCACATCCTAGGCTACCTCGGCATGCAGGCCGGATACATAGAGTATTAAGCACAAAATTCCACATAATAGAGCTATTAGACAACATGAAACACTTCATGAAGCTTAGGCCTTTTTGGTTGGCGAGCTAGCTCCTGCTTGCGATCCTTGCCCTGAAAAAATTGGTTGTAGCGTGGTTCAACAAAGGCTGACCTCAACTGTGTAACCAACACATCTCCTCCAGGCCATCTCTAGCGGACCTTGGGGCACTCAATCGCCCCGCGGGTCAGCAATTCGTATGCAAAATTACAAGTACCCGTAAAGTAGTAAAATAGGTTTGGATGTCTCATACAATAAACATATTTTTATGTCGAGAAAATAATAAGACGGGCCTACAATACAGCATGTATGTTATAACACCTCCCCTGTAACGACCGTATAATATGAGTCCGGTCGGGGCCCCACAACATACAGACGTCACAGCTTTAGCATTAAAAGATGATATAACTACTCAATCTCAAAACTCGGAAGCAAACAACATCGGAAACATCAACCAATACTAAAAGGAAACGAACTTCATAGTTAAGTGTGCTTGGGCGAGAGTAGTACTGGGATGGGTGACCCCCTGTGAAGTCCCAGTACGACCCAACTTAACTGTCGAGTTTGCTCATCAAAGGGAGGCTGTGGCCACCAACAACCCACAAGTAGTCTAGAGAGGGGTTGGGGTGATTGGGATGCAGCCCGGTAGCGTCGCCTAGAGCACAGCCGTGACGTCGTCACGTTATATCGACTAGGGACGTTACATATGCACACCCGGGCTTCACCCAAGGCACCCTAAAGTGTATGCCTCTAACACATCATCAATCAGGTACTTCAAATTTCCCCATCGACGTTCAAGCCACAAACACAAGGGTACTTCCATTTTCCCCCAAATGACATACAAGTCGCCACACGGAAACACTTGCCTAGGCCCCACCAGCTAGTGGTCTCAAAACCCGGGCTTGCTTGCAAGCTCTGACTTCTCACATCAGGATTCCGCCACACACAAATCAACTGATACTAACAACCCTTGCTAGACCCCACTAGTTCGTGATGACCCATGCCCGACTCCAATATTGGGACCAAGTCCACCAAAGGAGATCAGGCGGGACCTAGCTGGTATCGTCTAGGATTGTCTAAAGCTTGACATCCTTGTCAGTTTCACAGAAGGGGGGGCTTGTCTCATCGGGACACTCTCCACATATGACTTGCACGTCACGGGCTAGCCAGCCGACCAGAGAGACAACTACGCCTTAGCACATCACAATCCAAAGCCTTTTCCTACCCTAATCCACCAATCGTACCGTACTCTAATTTCCACCAGATCCGGTTCTGATTACACGTACTCACATGAAGGAGGGGGAAAACAACATTACAAATGACGTCTTGCCGCTAACGGATTTCTAACAAAATCCTTAAAGCTCGCTATGCAACATCACCGAGTCGGACTAATGGTCGCGACTACGACTTCACCTATAATGCCTAATCCACTAACAGAGCAGATTTCTAGTGAAATATTATGTCGGTGACGGGCACAATCGACCTGGTGCCTCCTCTTGAACCATGACAACCCGATTCCCTCTCATTCGAGAGATCTGGTGCCTAAATGCTTGAAAGAAAGCAACAACAACATGAATTCCATGCATGCATTCTAAATACTGAGAGGAGAAGTGTCATTACCTTATGATTCCTCTTCCTAGTCGTGGAATCCTTTCCTTGCACAGATGAACACGAGCGCCTTGAAGTCCTATCCACGGATCTGGCCTCAGAACGACGATCTTAGCTCTAAAGCTCCGTCAATGGCGGGAAAAGAGCCCCTTCTTCCTCCTCCAACTCTAACCTCAAACCCTAACTCAACTCTCCAAAAGGGGAAGAAATGAGGGTGAAATCCCGCTCAGCCCTATAAAAGCACTCTGGAGGGAGAGTCTTGGGCCCTAGGATCAAATCCTAAGTGAAATCGGGCGGCTAGAAAGCCACACGACGGAACTGCTTCTATCCGCTACCGCTAGCGATAACGCTAACACCGAGCGATAGCTTCCCGAGCCGTAGGACAGAAAAATAATGTCGCATTAATGCCGACAGTTTCGCTCGAAACGAGACGTTGAATTAAGGTACCGCGCGGCGGTAGCTACTTACCGCACGACGGTAGCTTGGTATATATGCCTAATGTGGTTGTTTCCACTTCATTTTCTTCTGGTTTTTGGAGTTGGGCTGAGTTCCTGGTGGTGGTGCAGCGACGTCGGAGGATAAATCTCGCCGTCGTTGAGGTTTTGAAGCTCCGATTCGCAAGCCGAGTCCAGATCTGTGGAGGCAAGGTCGTTGCGGTCGCATTCATCCGTCTAGATCTTTGACATGACACCAAAGATAGTGCAAAGGGTAACGATTCTCAACTTGGACATGTGAAGTCATCTTCATTTTGCATAGGAAACTCTCTCCCGCAAGTGTGCGGTGAGTGTGAGGTTTTCCTTCGGGTAGATATGGTATATCCCCGTAGTTTTGCATATAGAGCTCGAAATCTGTTATCTTCACAAAAATTAATTAAACCAGTTACTTCTCATGTCAACTTTCTCGTCTGCCAATAAAAAAATGTCTTCAACTTTAATTTCCGGGCTCTTTTCTCCCTTATTCGGACACCGTTTTTGACGTATAAGTAGTCAAAATTCATTGGCTCGACGAGAAAAACACAAATTCATCATATATTTGTGCAGCCCCCCTTAGATCTGCCCCTGACCGCATTCACGAGCATTGCCCCGGTGACAAATGGTGCCTTCGTCGATTGAGTTCAAGCATATGCTAATTAATAAAAATCCTTAGAGAGAGAAGTGAGAACAAATATTTTAGCAGATAACTATATATAACTGCACTTTTTGTTTATCCATTTTTCCCTTAAATTTAATTATTCTTATTACTATGGTTTTATTTCAGATATTAAAATCACATGTATTATTAGATATTTGATATATTTATACTATATATATCAAAAGGGGAAACATTTATCTTTTTTATTTTAACCATCTATAGTACAATATTTTCAATCATATTGCTGGTCACCCGATTTTTCCTTCGGTCCGGAGAAACCGACTGTCTTAACTTGGTGTCGGATCGGGTACGCAGACAGTCAATGAAAATCAAACAACAATGACCTTGAAGAATAACCGATTTTTCGCTTTGAGTATAGAATAAGCGAAAAATAAACGAAGTTCAAGAACCTTATATGAGAGAGTCAATGAGAGCATTTCTCCGACCTCCTTCCTTGAAGAGGGTCGTAAATTGACAAATTATAAATTTATTGAGAAGATTAGTCTCATCTAAATGAATTACTCAGCACCATTCATTTTTTAAATATAAAAAAAATAAAAATCTATAGATATCATGAATGATGGCCTATGGCATAGGAAGGATGGAGAGAGAAAGGAAGAGATAGAGGAGACGGAGGAGAGAGAGGGCTGCGGGCGGCAATGTAATAAATATGAATATTGTAGAGAGAGAAAGAGGAAGGGAGAGAAAATTGGGATTTGAGTGTTATATAATATATATTATATAGAGAGTGGTGGTGAGAGAGAAAGAGATGGAGAGAGAGCGGAGAGATGCAGGAGAGAGAGAGTGCGGTAGAAAGATATAATGGTGGAGAATTAGAAAGAGAGAAAAATTATTTTTTTATTTTTTGTACGTTAAAATGTATATTTTTTATAAAATAAAAAAGATAATATTGATGTATATTTTTTAACAATTATTTTGAGTACTGATATGTATATGTTACGGGCGAAGCCTACAAACGTCTCGAGCATGGGCGAAGCCCGTGCGGAGAGGCAGACGCCTGTATGCGGCCGAAGGCCGCCCGAGAGCATCGAGCACGGGCGTAGCACGTGCGAAAATGCTCGTGTGTGTGTTGTTGAGGTATATTTATCTAAGTGTTAATGGGCTCCTTAACGGGTCGGTTAGGATCTGATAAACATCCAAACCCGTAGTCGGGGATTTAGGGTTTCACCTATAAATACCCCTGCTGGGGGCAACGGGGAGGCCATTCCAAACTTGATGGTCACGCGGATGCTTCGAGCGCTCTAACATTCTCGAAGATTTTCCTTCGTATTGCCCTAGCCGACATCTCGAGTTCGCGATTTTCCTCCATCGCCATCGCTGATCTTGCGGGTTTTTCATCCATCGGGAAGGAGATCAAGGATCACAGCCATCGCTCCCGTCCGCGGCGATCTCGTTCTCTTCAAAATCACGCGGCGTGAAAGGTTTCCGCCGACGCTCCCGATCGCGGAAATCGTCGCTCTTTTCTTCGGCAAGGAATCCTGCCGCCGGAGTGGTGTTCACGACGCCGTCCCCGTTCGCGTTTTGTTTCCGGATCGCCGCAGCCGCTGTTCCCGTTGAGGAGATCTGCGCCTTCAGTCAACCTGTCGCCGATCGCGAAGATCGCGCTTCTATGTTGGAGCCGATCGAAAAAGTCGTCGTCTTCACTCCGCCAGATTTAATTTTTCACCGAAAACTGCTACTGCTCAGTTCTTATGATCAAGAGATAGATACAAATCTCCGAAGGACAGAACCTTCTGCTGATTGGTGTTAAGTCCTGATCTTCCCCTTTCTTGGAGAAACCAAGAAGCAAATCAAAACTACGAGGACATAGATCTCTCTGGAAAATTCCCTATCAAATATTATCTCCGGCGATTGTGTTCAGTCAGAGAGGAGCAAAATTTTATTTCCTGGATTGGATCCGAAGAATTCGTCGTCTTCGCGGCTCAGGTGACTTCTTTCCTGTTCTACTGCTCTTGTTTTAGATTGCTAGTGGCGCTCCAAGTTTATTGTTAGGAACCCACAATGTCGAAAGCAAACAATTTGTTGTCTCCAGTGCCGATGATAAAGCTGGAGAAATTCTCCAACACTGAGTACAGTGCCTGGAAGAGGAACACGCAGTTTGACATGAAATACCTGAACATCTTCTACACAGTGCAGACTGTTTTTGAAGAATTCAAAGGAAGCGAAGATGAAGATCAATGGGTCAACGACGAAGACTTCTGCAGAGACTACATCCTGAATTGCCTCTCCAACAGGCTTGCAGAGACGTACGACAAGATGCAAAGGGCCAAGGTGATCTGAGAAGCCTTAGAGGAGCAATTCAAGGAGGAGGAGAATATGTCCAAGACGCACCTGGTGGACAAGTTTATGACATTCACCTTCACTGAGAAAAGGAAAATCCTGAAACAGGTTGCTGAGTTCGAAAATTTGGTGGACAAGCTCAATAGTGAGAACATCCCTCTGCCATATGGATTTGTTGCAGGGGCGATCATTTTCAAATTGCCCACGGCCTGGTATTCCTTCAAGACTGAGATGTACCGGAAGAAGATGCAGGTGAGTCTTAAAGACCTCAAGCGCTTCATCTGCATTGAGGATGACAACCGGACTAGGCACGCTATAGAGACGATCATCAAGCAGTCCTCTACTGGTAACATGATCACGCATCCTAAGCGAAAGTGTAAGCCTGGAAAGACTCGCCCACCGACTAGTGCACTCGTAGTTGCAGCCACCGGCAAACAGATAAAGAAGAAATTCAAAGGCAAGTGCTTCAACTGCAATAAGTAGGGTCACTGCACTTCCGAGTGCCGGCAGCCCAAACGGGGCGAATCCAGCACACTAAGGACTGATAATCAAGCCAACATAGTTTATCAGACTGCGTCTACCGACTTTGTTGTCATGGTCGGTAACTGGACGGCCAGTTCAGAGTGGTGGCTCAACTCAGGTGCTACCTGTCACGTTTGCCACAATCCAAAGCTTCTGGAGGATGCAAAAGAGGTGGAAGAGACTGTCATTGTTACGGATGGAGCTATAGCTGAAGTGTTGAATGTCGGCAATGCTACCCTGACTCTCTCCTCAGGTAAGACTCTAACTTTGAAAAATGTTAAATTCATACCGACATTAGCTGCTAATTTAATTTTGATTAGTCTGTTGTACGATGCGGGTATGTCTTTTAACATTAGTGGTGGTCGGGTAACCCTAATGGTTCACTCACATTACTTTGGCTGCGCAAATGTCGTTAACGGGATGTATATGCTGAGTCTAGCACACGAAGTAATAAATCAGGTTAGCTCAAATCTGATAGATCCTAAGACTTTACATGCAAGACTAGGACACGTCAATTATAGAAAACTTCTCCTGCTAGCTAGAACTCACAACATACCCCTCGACACAAAAACTAAATTTGAAAAATGTGAAATTTGTGCTCAAACTAAGATAACTAGAACACATTTTAGTCAGGTTTCTAGGAGCACACAATTGTTAGAGTTAATATATTTCGATATTTATGACTACAAAAGCTTTGTCACAAGAGGAGGTCGGAAGTATCTGATAACATTTATCGATGATTACTCTAGATTTAGCCATATTTACCTTATTAAATCCTAAGATGAAGCTTTTGAAAAATTCTGTATTTTCAAAAATAGGGTTGAAAATCAACTTGACATGAAAATAAAAAGGCTAAGAAGTGATAGATGAGGAGAATACGTCTCGGGGGAGTTCAGAGACTTCCTTGCCAGCAATGTCATAATTCCTGAAACCACCGCTCTATATTCCCCACAATCCAACAGTATTGCTGAGCGGAAAAATAGGACTTTAATAGAAATGTTGAACTCCATGTTGTTGACTGCCGGCATGTCTGTGGCCTATTGGGGTGAAGTCGTCCTCATGTCAAATCACATTCTTAATAAAGTTCCCCATACAAAGTTGACTAAGACACCCTACGAGCTTTGGTTTAAGAGACCTCCTAGATTTGACGATCTTAAGACCTGATGATGTATCGCTTATGTTAGGATACCAGACTCTAGAAGAGCTAAGATTGGACCCAGGACTTATACCTGCGTCTACCTAGGATGTGTAGATGATAGTACTGCAGACAGGTTTTTGTATCTCTCCACTAATACTGTAATAGAATCAAGAGATGCTGTCTTTTTTGAGGATAAGTTCCTTAAGGACAAGAACCTGACACTGCCAGGTCTGCCAGCCACTAGTACTGAGCCTTTAGTTGAGCCAGGACAACGTAACTCTGACACTAAGCCTGTAGACACGAGTGGTTTAGATACCAGAGGGCTATCTAGTAGAGAGAAAATGTCTAAAAGCTTCGGTACAGACTTTGTGAATTACCAAGTTGAAGCTGATCCATCCACTTATAAGGAAGCGATGTGATCTAAAGACTCTCTATTATGGAAAGAAGCCATAAACGAAGAGATGAACTCTCTTATGCAGAACAACACATGGACTTTGGTCGATTTGCCCAAAGGGGCTAAAACCATTGGCAATAAGTGGGTTCTGAGGAAGAAGCTAAATCCTGATGGGAGTATCGTAAAATACAAAACACGTCTAGTTGCCAAGGGCTTCACTCAAGTGAGTCGTGTAGACTACTTTGATATATACTCACCTGTATGTCACTATGCGACAATTAGGATTCTTCTCGCACTAGCATCTATTGAACACTACATTGTTCATCAGATGGATGTCAAGACTGCATTTCTGAATAGAGATCTGACTGAGGAGATCTACATGCACCAGCCTGAAGGGTTCGTCATAAAAGGTCTAGAAAATAAGGTATGTAAGTTGATTAAGTCACTATACAGATTGAAACAAGCACCTAAAATGTGGCATGAAAAATTTGACACATGTGTAAAAGGCTTGGGTTTCAAATCCAGTCTATCAGATAAATGTCTGTATGTAAGAACAAGTGCAAATAAAGTAGCCATCATATTTTTGTACGTTGATGACATGTTAATTTTGGGCACTGATCAGTCTGAGGTGAAAGACGTGAAAGTTGCCTTGACGGCACAATTTAGCATGAAAGACCTAGGTGAGGTGAAAATTATCCTAGGAATGGAAGTGAACTTCACAAAAAAGGATATTACCCTGAGTCAGAGTCACTACATTAGGAATCTACTGGAAAAGTGTGGTTACGATAAGAGCAAAAAGGCTGAGACTCCATACGATTATAACAGTAGACTGAATCCAAATGAAGGTTCAGCTATTAGACAGTTGGATTATTCCAAACTCATAGGAAGTCTCATGTACACTACTACCTGCACTAGACCTGACATAGCTTTTACGGTCAGCATGTTGAGTATATTAACCAGTAACCCTGGGAAGGACCACTGGGACGCCTTAGACAGGCTAATGAGATACTTAAAGTATACTGAGAAATATGCTTTATGTTACAGTGGGCATCCTCCAGTGCTTGAAGGGTATTCCGACGCATCTTGGTGCTCGAAAATAGCTGATTGTCGATCCACTAATGGTTTTGTGTTTACACTAGGAGGAGCTGTAGTAGCTTTGAAGTCTAAGAGGCAAACGTGTATTGCACTATCCTCTATGGAATCAGAACTCTATGCTCTTGCTTCAGCTGGAGAAGAAGCAGAGTGGATAAGAGATCTGATATAGGACATTCCAATGACGAGTCTAAAAATGAACCCTATTTCGATTTATTGTGATAATCAAGCCACAAAGACCATTGCTACAAATACGTTGTTCAATGGAAAGCGAAGGCAACTAAGGATGAAACAGGCCTGGTTGACCTATCTCACCAGTCAGAGATAATCTCCCTATTGGACGTGAGATCAAAAGATAATGTAGCAGATGTCCTCTCTAAGGGCTTATGTAAGGTCCTCACATCTAAAACATCGGGGGAGATGAGATTAACGTCCATTTAGGAGGACTTAATACCTAGCTTATGTTTTAAATTTAAGAACCGTCGTCTGCTTACATTCAAGCATCTACGTTGAGCACACTAAAGTATTTCAGATGTTATCTGATGAAAGCTAGAGGTGAGATAGTTGTCAGTCATTCCAAATTTGATGACTTACATAATTATTCTTTGTCAAAGGCTGAATTGGGTATCATTCCAAAAAGGAATACTGAGGTTGCTGATATGTGCCCTGATATTATGATTATTAGTTATATCATTCCAAACTTAATGATATAATAGTCACAGCTTGTTGTATCATTCCAAACTTGATGATATAACACAATTATGGAATGTTAATATTAATCTTAATAATCGAAGGAACATGGTTTGATTCTATGAAATCAATTAATCTAATTTTGTGTAAATTAGATAGAGATGCTGTTTTGGGATTCTTTCCTCCCAGTTAGAGTATTAAGTTCACCTGCTGTTAGAACTAATCACTTTATTTCTGCAAATGTTTGAATTCATAAAGATTTGTCTCATGACATTCTTGTTGTAATTGTTTGCAGGCAAAATGGAGATTGAAGGAGAGACAGTTGATTTTGACCCAGATGATGAAGATCTGCTATTCGCCTAGATCAATTATCAGTTTGAGTTTTCCAGTTTTTTGCTCTATTTCATGTTTGGAACGTTTGGTTTGAGTTTAGCATTTTGTTATCTAAAACTCATATTTATATTTCTGAAAAAATTCTTTTGTTTGGTCATTATTAACTAGTGGATAAGTAGTCTTTTTTCTTATGCTAACACTTATATACAATATAAGAGGAGATTGTTGAGGTATATTTATTTAAGTGTTAATGGGATCCTTAACGGGTCGGTTAGGATCCGATATGCATACAAACCCGTAGTCGGGGATTTAGGGTTTCGCCTATAAATACCCATGCTGGGGGCAACGGGTAGTCCATTCCAAACTTGATGGTTACGTGTATGCTTCGAGCGCTCTAACATGTGTGTGTGTATATATATATATACTATTATAAAAAGAAATATGAATGTTTTTTAAAGTCATGATTTTTAAATCCCTCCCTCACGGCATTTTAATTCCAGCCGTATCTCGCCAACGCAGTTCCGCTCATCCTCGATCTACCGCGAACGACATCGTACGAACCTCTCCTCCCGATCTCTCGGCGGCTTCCCCCCTCCTCTGCACGCACCCTGACTTCAAGGGATTAGAAAAGGCGTTCGTCTGATACTTCTGCCGCTCAAATATAGCGCTCTTTCATCTCATTTGAAGTCGCTTCTCTATTTCCGCAATTAGGGCCTCGCTCTACTATCGACAGTCGACGATACTCAAGTTCTCACGTGTCGTCATCTTCATCCACGTCCTCCTGCGTCTCCAGACGTCGACACATGCAGATTTCTAACATGCCCTCATCCATCTGCTTCCCTCAGGCAAACTTCTTAACCACATTTAAAAATCGGGCTTCAACCAGCCTCGCCAAGGTATGAGCACTGTTGCACCATTTCAATCGTTTTAAATACCTTTTACTACTCTAAATTAACCTCTATCATTCCCCTTCGAAACCCTCTCGGGTTGCATCCTGAAGTTCGTTCAACCGACAACATCCCTTCAAACCCTGGTGCATATCACTATGTCATTAAGGGTTTAGAAGATTTGGAGCTATGCCATCCAAAAGATGTTTTCCTTTTACAGGTGCACGCCCCCAACTTCTACGCTTACTACCTCAACTTTACATCTATTTTCAATTTCCGGGTTTAAAAATATTTCGAATTGAAATACTGATCTTATATAAACATTCTCTATCAATTTCTGAGCAAGTACTTATATCAGCTTACGTCCACGGATAAAAAAATTTGATTTCAAATTATGATCTGCTAAGATCATTTTTTATTATGTCCCCAAAATCTCTGTCATTTAATGGGCAAATGATTATTTGTTGTTCTGCGATTTTTTATTTAATATAATGCTCATAAGATGTTTGGCTAAATGCTCAAAAGACACATAAGCTGATACATGCTAATTGTGTTTTTATATATGTATCTGTTTTGATTCGTATTGTAACAAATATTAGGGAAAATTATCCCTACTATAGGAAGTATTATTTTTGTTAAAATTGAATCAATTGCTTCAATCATTGATAACCTCCTCCTGATGTGGAACCTTAAAATATTTTGTTGCATAATGTCGATATTTACAGTCGGATAACATCAAAGTATGAAAAGTTCTAAGCTTCGTCCGCTGAACAAGAATGTTTCTAAAAATGGTTTAGGGTTTATACCATAAACCCTAAAAATGTCGGGGGCAGGCGAAGCCCGCTAGGGGCAGGCGAAGGCCCGTGCCTGTCGCTCGTGTGTGTGTGTGTGTCTATATATATATATATATCTTATTATATAAAGTAATATATGTATTTGGAGGCACACCATAGATCAAATAAGAGCCATTGGATCATGAGAGAGAGCATGAGATGGGGGGAGAGAGTTGGAAAGAGAGAGGAGGGAGAGAGAGAAAGAGAGAGGGGAGGGGAGAGAGAGAGATGGAGAGAGAAAGGGAGAGAGAAAGGGAGAGAGATGACGGAATAGAAAGATTGCGTGAAATTAATATTTTTACAATAAAACGTAATTTTTTATGTAAAATAAAAATTGTAATATTGATTTATATATTTTTACGGTCATTTTGCGTACTCATATGTATATATTGCGGGCACTGTCCGTCATGATGTGAGTGCAACTCGCTTTGATGTGGGCGCATCCCGCTTTGATGCGGGCGCAGCCCGCAACGACGGATCGAGCACGAGAGAAGCCCGTTTGGAGGCGCGCGAAGCCCGCCTGGATGCGGCTGAAGGCCGCTCGAGAGCATCGAGCAAGGGCGTAGCCCGTGCAAAAATGCTCGTATATATATAAATCAATATGCTTATGTTGAGGCACACCAAAAATTTGATACCAACCGTTGGATATAGTCAACCATTAATAGTAGCCGTTGGATCATGAGATAGTGTGTGAGGGGGGAGAGAGTGTGGTAGAGAGAGAGAGAGAGGGAGGGAGATATTTAACGAAGAAAGTGAGAGGGAGAGAGAGAAATTAATCTTTTTTCCATCAAAACGTATATTTTTTACAAAAAAAAAAACTATAATATTGATTTATATTTTTTTACGATCATTTTGAGTACTCATATGTATATGTTGTGGGCACAACCCGCCTTAATGCAGGCGCAACCCACAGCGACCACGGGCAAAGCCCGTGCGGAGGCGGGCGAAGCTCGCCTGGATGCGGCCGAAGGCTGCTCGAGAGCATCGAGCACGAGCGTAGTCCACAACATATACGTTTTGATGTAAAAATGTGTCAGATGGCCATCCCTCAATCAATAGTCTTGTGTTCTGTTTGACGCGACAATCCCAAGCTTTTTCCCACCCTAATCCACCAATCGTACCATACCATCCCCGCGCCCCCGCGTGTACTCTAATTTCCACCCGATCTGATTCTGGTTACACGTACTCACATGAAGGAGAGGGAAAACAACATTACAAACGACGTCTTGCCGCTAACGGATTTCTAACAAAATCCTTAAAGCTCGTTATGCAACATCACCGAGTCGGACTAGCGGTCACGACTACGGCTTCACCCACAATGCATAATCCGCTAACGGAGCGGATTTCTAGTGCAATATCATGTCGGTGACGGGCACAATCGACCCGGTGGCTCCTCTTGAACCATGGCAACCCGATTCCCTCTCATTCGAGAGATCTGGTGCCTAAATGCTTGAAAGAAAGCAAGAACAGCATGGATTCCATGTACGCATCCTAAAGACCGAGAGGAGAAGTGTCATTACCTTTTGATTCCTCTTCCTTGCCATGGAATCCTTGCCTTGCACAGATGAAAACGAGCGCCTCCAAGTCCTATCCACGGATCTGGCGTCAGAACGACGATCGGAGCTCTAAAGCTCCGTCAATAGCGGGGAAAGAGCTCCTTCTTCCTCCTCCAACTCTAACCTCAAACCCTAACTCAACTCTCCAAAAGGGGAAGAAATGATGGAGAAATCCCGCTCAGCCCTATAAAAGCACTATGTAGGGAGAGTCTTGGGCCCTAGGATCAAATCCTAAGTGAAATCGGACGGCTACAAAGCCACACGATGGAACTGCTTCTATCCGCTACCGCTTGGCGATAACGCTAACACCGAACGATAGCTTCTCGAGCCGTATGACAGAAAAATAATGTCGAGATAATGCCAGCATTTTCGCTCGAAACGAGGCGTTGAATTAAGGTACTGCGCTGCGGTAGCTACTAACCGCACGACGGTAGCTTGATATATATGCCTAATGTGGCCGTTTCCACTTCATTTTCTTCTGGTTTTTGGAGTTGGGCTCTTTTCTCCCTTATTTGTACACCGTTTTTGACGTATAAGTTGTTGCAGTATGGAGGTCAGGCGATCTGTTGCTGTTCGGAGACCGAGCGGTCTGGCGGTTTGTCCTAGCCGGCCAGTTACTGTTTGGTATCCCAGCGGTCTGGCGGCTTGTATCAGACGACTTGGAGACCGGGCGGTCTAGCGGTCTCCTATGGCGGATTGTTCTTTGTGGTGCTTGTTCTCTCCTCTTGTTGGTGGTCGGGCGGTTAGCCGGCTTGTCTAACCGCACGACCTGTCCGGTTTGCCCTTTTGTAAAGGCGCATATACTTGTAATTTTTTAGTCCCACATTGCTTAATTGTAATCTCTCTCATCTCCTCCATTCTATAAATGAGAGGCTATACCATTGTAATTGATACCTTTTTGGATAATAAAGTTTGAATTACTCCAATTATTCAGTCTATTTTTTTCTGTTCGCACATGGTATCAGAGCCCTCGGTCCTTTCCTCCTGATTGTGAGAGCGCTCTCTGTCCGTGCGGCTTGTTTCTTCTTTCCGTGACCTGTTTTCACGGCTTGATTCCTCTTCTAACTGTTGCCCTATTCACGCGGCTTGATTCTCCCTGTTACTGCCCTTTGAGTTTGCGGCCTCTTGCTTCCTCTTTCTGGCCACTCTCTTTTCTTAGTAGACGGGTCCTCTTTTCTAGCCGCTCCTCTTCTTTGTCTCCGCGACCTGTCCTTAAGTCACTGTGACCTGTTGTAGCCGCTCTTTTCTTCTTTGTCGTCGCAACTTGTCTTTCAGTAGTCGCGACCTGTTCTAGCCGCTCTTCTCTTCTTCATCACTGCGACCTGTCCTTAAGTCGTCGCGACCTGTTATTGACGCTCTCCTTCTAGCGACTTCTTCTGCTCGCCGCGGCTTGTTTCTCTCGCTGCTTTCTTTTATGTCCAACTCCGATGTCTCCACCACCACTACTCCAGTTGCCGCTCATCCTCCTACACCTCCCACTCCTTCTGGTAATCTTGGCACCACATACAACCTTATTGGTCCCAACTATCTAGATTGGAGTGTCTCATTCACCTTCCTCCTCCGCTCTCAACACAAATGTCATCATCTCACCGATGACCCTCCTCCGCATGATTCCCCTCTCTTTGACGACTGGGATGCCAGTGATGCTCTTGTCCGCACATGGCTGGCTAACAGTCTCTCTGATGAATGCCTCCTTGTCATTCATCATGATGAAACCATCAAGGCCGCTTGGCTACATCTTGCCGCTCTCTACTCCAAGAGGGCTCAGACGTCTCGCATTTATACCTTATATGCGGACCTCTTTGCACGTCCCTCCATGTCTCCAGCAGCTGCTTACCAGCAAGTTCAGGCTCTCGGAGCCGAAATTCTACAAAATCGCCCCTTCTCTGCTGATCTCGCTGAACAACACAAACACTTCTAGGAGCTTCTGGTTGTGTGTTATCTTCTACGTCTTCCGGAGTCATATGACATGATCCGTCAACAGATCCTTGGTGAGGCGGAGTCTCCCACCTTGGATGCCACCACTGCCCGCATCGCCGCTGTTACTTCTTTGCTCCAACGTCCGCTCTTATCCTCGCCTCCATCGGACAACTCTGCTCACCTTACTCGGCGCAGTGGCTCTGGTGGTCGCCACCCCTCCACCGACCGTGGTGCTTCCCGCTTTCTTTGCTCTCACCGTGGCCGCACCGGCCACACAGTTGATCGTTGTTGGAAGAAGCATCATCATCTTCGACTGTTTGGTGACGCCTCCTCTTCCTCTTTGAAGTCGTCCGCCTCTGTGGTCACCTCTTCAGGTAGTGCCCACGTCGCTACTCAAGGTAAATGAGTGATCGACTCTGGGGCTACCAATCATATGATCGGCAATCCGCACTATTTTTCTCTCCTACAAACACATGATCGGTTACCCCCGGTCCTTGTTGCGGACGGCTCTCCCTCACCGGTCAATGGAACGGGGGTTGTTCAAGTAACTTCGTCTCTTCGCTTGGCGGACACCCTCTGTAACAGCCCAATTTCTCAGCAGGCAATTTTTGGGTGATACGGCCGGGGACACGCCCGTGTCCCAGGGCGTGTCAAGCTGGGGTCGACGAGTTGGCAGCGAAGTCGACGAAATTTGGAGTCGACGGTCGTTGAACAACGGACATGGCCTGCGACACGGGCGTGTCGTAGGGCGTGTCGAGGCCGTGTCGACGATCGGCCTTGGTGTCGATGATTTTTCGCTTGATGATGTGTCAAGAGGGGGCACATAGCCCAGGACACGGGCGTGTCCCAGACCGTGTCGTCGAGTGTCGAGATCGTCGAGTGTCGAGATGTAGGCGTCGAGTGTCGAGAAGTTATACACGGCCTGTGACACGGGCGTGTCACAGGGCGTGTTAATTTGGGTCGAAGAACGCAGCCCGACGAAGGATTTCGACAGGGCGTGTCTTTGTGCCGTGTCTGGGCACACGGCCTGGGACACGGGCGTGTCACAGGCCGTGTGAAGTCTCGGGATGTTTTGGGATTATTTTCGCCAATGCACACGGCCACAGACACGGGCGTGTCTGAAGGCGTGTTGGGTAACACGGCCCATGACACGGGCGTGTTCCATGGGCGTGTCACTGGTCTGGATAGGTCGGTTGACCACCGCTTGAGGCACACGGCCTGGGACACGGGCGTGTTACAGGCCGTGTCAGGTCAAAATCAGTGTTTTTGGCAAAATCGGGCCGTCCATTCCTTCAGCCTGGATCCAAAGGCTGAAAGGCCTCCAGCTTTCCTTAAGGCCGTGAATGAGAAAGGATTTATCATAGTGTATTTTGGCCTTCATCTTTCTACAAGCTTAGAGAGAGAAAGAGAGAGGAAGAAGGAGGAGGAGGAAAGGGGGCTGGTCACCGGTGGTGCTGTAGTTTTCCGACGAGAAAGCCGAAGTCGGCGTTGCGGAGGAAAAGCTCTTACGAGTCTTTCGAGCTAGCTTTGAGTTCATGGCACCGAAGCGGTCGTCAAGGGTAACGACTTTTCTTCCTAGCCATGTGAAGGCTTCCTTTTGGCATATAGTTGTGATTCCCCCGCCAAGAGGTGGCTGATTTTAGGAGTCTTTTGGGTGATTCATGAAATCCCCTTTGTTGGCATATAGATCCAGAAATGGAGTACGGAATAGGCATGCTGTGTGAAGCCCATCTGGACAGGTTGG
The DNA here is from genome assembly GCA_039583875.1 of Platanthera guangdongensis. Taxonomy (NCBI): domain Eukaryota; kingdom Viridiplantae; phylum Streptophyta; class Magnoliopsida; order Asparagales; family Orchidaceae; genus Platanthera; species Platanthera guangdongensis. The sequence continues at coordinate 180,536,390 of CM077161.1, read as the reverse complement.
TCTGGATTGGTGATGTTGCATACGAACCGGAGAAGACTCCGTGATAAACGTGTAGTTTAAGGAGTCAACGGTTATGCCTGTGAAAAGGAGTAGCAGAAGTACTGGAGTGGTAGCCCAGGAAAAATAGCCATGTTATGTTTTTGGGCCCAACCTGTGAATGAGGCACATGAAGTACTAGTGTGACCAGGAAAGGCCTTTTGTGATGCTTGATATCGTAGGGTGTCCACCTGTGAAGCGAGTAACAGGAAGTAGTGGCATGGTAGCTATGAAAGACCCCTAACATTTGTGATTTTGCGGTGTCCACCTGTGAAATGAGTCACATGAAGTACTGGGAGGCCCAGGAAAGACTCGCTGTTGTGATAAGGAAATGGGTATCGAGAAATACCCAGGCTTGAATGCCAAGAACAGGATTGGTGAGACCGACCCGCGCCTTTGATATAGCCATGAGTACGCTGTACTCGGAGAAGGCAAGACGATTTGAGCAACTGGGGGGGGGGGGGGGGGGGGTGGAGGATCCGACCTGCGCTATGTCCGTCCGACGTGTGACCAAAAGGTGCGGTCTGTTGGAGCTCATAGCAAGAGTCTTCGGCATGCGCGCCATGACACAATGGGGGGCTACGAGCCATCCCGGTGTAGGAAGACTATAAAACTCCGGCTGCATGCCATGGAGTAAATGCTCAACAGATTTACCGTTGGGTTGTGACCCTGATACGGTGGTGGGCAAGAGCTTTGCCAGAACACCAAGAATGTGCCCTGAGTGCACGGACCGTTGGGCCGGTTGGCGAACGGTTGTGATGGCTTGTGTGCGTGAAAGCACATTTTGATGATTTATATTGCCATACTGTGATATGATATGCCTGCAGGGAAGAATACCGCTGCCCCGAGAAAAGGGGTAGGGTCGTTATAATTTGGTCAGCTGAACGCTGACCGTTGCTTTTGTTTACCACCGTTGGGTGGATTGTCCCTGTACAGGTGCTGGAGAGCCAAGCGGGACGCGTAAAGGCTGATGTTCATGCTGCTGTTGCTGCTACTGCTGCTAGCCCTCGAAGGCTATATGTGTTGCTTGTTCTATTTTCTCTTCTTGTGGCCGGCCTGCGCGCCAATCTGTTTAGGCCACTGTTTGCAAGCCTTGTAAGGCCATAAGGCCAACTCTTTTTACTTGTTGTAAGACATTCCTATATCGTATAAATGTGGAGTTTTATATTTGGGCATTCATGAGGAGTTCAAGTTGTAGTCTAGGCTTCCGCTAGAATGCTTTGTGATAGGTACGATTGCGCTACTCTGGTATCATCCTGTACCTTCACCGCCTGTTTTGTGATATATACTGTGGGGCCCCGGCCGGACCTTCTAGAATATACCATATGAACGGATTGGGTTGTTACATTTTTGGTATCAGTTGTTTGGGTCTTTCCCTCTCGAAGTCGTGGTCGACTTCTTTTGTGGGGTGGCGAGCACGTGTTTGTGCAAACCAAAGTCTACGAATGAACTCATGAATGTCCATGATAGGAATGCAAAATTGATGTGTTTGAGGAACCTGCGTGTTCTTATTTTATGTTGTTTGCTTGGGTACGACCGCTAATGTGTGTGTCTTGTCCACCTTTAGGTGACACGAAGTGGAGCTGGGCCGTCTGAGCCCCAGCGTTCTAATGAAAGTACGGCACCAGCCGCGGTGCCGATACCTCCACCGTCTGCGGAACATGTGCGTTTAGTTACGGAGGCTTTATTTACCATGATCCAAGGCCAGCCACTTAGGCAGGAACAAGCGGCTGTGAGGCCAGAACAGGTGGCGGCAAGGCCTGAACCTGTAGTGGATGTGGCTCCTCGAGCAGCTGAGAAGCAGCTAACGCGGCTTATGAGTTTCCATCCGCCTACGTTCTCGAGAGTGGGAACTCCGACGCAGGCTGAGGATTGGCTATCGCGCGTCAAGCAAATGATGACGGCGATTGGAACGGCGGAGCATAAGAAAGTGAAAGTCCACCTAGTGTCAACTACCTTCACCTATGGGGGGGAATAGGTGACGTGCATCGTTTTTGCGGAATTAAAATTGTACCTGCACAAATAAACAAACCAGCACAGTAAAGAAGGTACACAAGCTATTTATAGTGGTTCCCCGAGTTGGGTACATCCACTTTCCCTCTTCGACCTATCTCCCAACAAGGGACGACTCGGTCACTTCACCAACAGGATTGAAATCCAATCCTTGCACTATCGGAAGGAACCCTTCCACACGTAGGAGACAACACTCCCACAATACGGGTTGCACCCAACCCTTACAACTAGGAACCAACGTTCCTTTATAACAAAAATAAACTAGAATGTACAAGAAATACAAACTACTTTTGGAGACTAAGGTGTCCCTCTTCGTTGACGACGTGTTCTTGAAGTCCACGAAGAGTCCACAACCCTAGATCTCTCTTGGAGAGAATCTCCCCGGAACCGGCGGCGGCAAGATGGGCGGCGGCTTGGTTCACGGGATCGGCGGCGACAACGGTGTGCGGCTGCTGTACTTTGGAGATCCAGTCTTCGTAGCAAAGCTAGCAAGGTCTTCCAACGGTCACACTAGGATCAATCGTCTCGATCGATTCGGATGGGGAAGATTTTCCCGATCAACAAATCAAGAGACAAGAGATCTCTGGATAGACGCGTGAGACACTATGCTTGGCTAAGCTTCTGTCGCCGGGAGATCTGGAAGAATCTCGATCAAAAGCGGCGACCAACTAGCACGAGCGGCGACGGCGGCGGCGGAGCAGTTTCGCGATTTTAGGTCAAGATCGTCGCTCGGCTTCTTTCTGTGTGTTTTCACTGTTCAAAAATACGCGTGTATTTATACACAAGTATACTCCTAAATGACTGTTGTGGGTCCCACCAGAAGAAACCCAAAAACCGGTTCAAAACAGTGCCAGCGGCAGAATCCGGTCCAGCTGTTTCCAGAAAATTGCCCAAGTCAAAATCGGCGAGAATCGAAGGTGATTCTCGTCGAATCGGCGAGAATCAAAGGTGATTCTCGTCGATTCGGCAAGAATCAAAGATGATTCTCGTCGATGTTGACTTGATTGCACGCTCTGTTTTAGCCGGGTCGAGACGGCGAGAATCAGCCAGTGATTCTCGACGATTCGGCGAGAATCACTAGTGATTCTCGCCGAATCGGCGAGAATCACTTGGTAATTCTCGTCGATTATTACTTAGCATCAGAGTTGCTCGCTTTGAAGTAGCTGGATCGAGTCGGCGAGAATCAACCAATGATTCTCGACGATTCGGCGAGAATCACTACTGATTCTCGCCGAATCGGCGAGAATCACTTGGTGATTCTCGTCGATTTACACTTAGACGATTTTTCGTCTTTCCACCCATGAGGTGCTCCTTGACCCATCCTTACTTCTTGTCTGCTCTTGCATAATCACAGCCCTGTACTTGAAAGTAAGTACACTCCAATAGAGAGAGTACACGTAGGCCAACACACTGATCTGCTCAACGAGGGATTACGTCGTGCAGACCCGTGTATATTGACCTACTGCACCCTGACATTGGTGCGCACTTAGCGTGGAAAAACTGCAAGCACAACTTGAAATATTTTGTCAAATACATTGTCTATTTACCTTAGCTTGTCCAGGGGCTTCTTCAAATCAGGCACATTGTGGATACAATACCCAACAATCTCCCCCTATTTGAAGAAGCCTAAACCCCACAAGCTAAGGTGAATAAAGCATATGGAATGAAAATCATAAACTTGAAATTGAGTTGAGTGAGTTATTCATTACCAATACCAATTTCTTGGGAGCCTTAGCCTTAGCCGAGAGGGTAATCTCCCCCTTTTCGGCTTCTGCAAATCTGGGTCTGTTGCATTTGACCCCTTGCTCCCCCTCAGTTCTTGCACCTGTGCTCTCACTTGAGTTCCTGGCAGAGGCTCCCCCTAGATGCACGAGCCTGGAGCTTCTGTAGTCTTCATTCCTCATAGTTTAGCATCCCCAATTCAGTTTTGAAAAGACTGAACTTGGTCTCGTCTAAGGGCTTTGTGAATATATCTGCAATCTGCTTGTCCGTGGGGACATAATAGAGAGAGATGTCCTTGTTCTTCACGTGCTCCCGAATGAAGTGGTATCGCACTTCAATATGCTTCGTTCTGCTGTGCGATACCGGATTGTTGGCAATTGCAATTGCACTGGAGGAGTCGCAGTACATTGGAACTTCCTTGAACTGAAGGTCGTAGTCGGCTAACTGGTTTTTGATCCATAGGAGTTGTGCGCAACAGCTTACTGCCGAGATGTACTCAGACTCTGCTGTGGAGGTTGCAACACAATTCTGTTTCTTGCTATTCCATGAAATAAGCCTTCGTCCGAGGAATTGACACGTCCCGGAGGTGCTTTTCCTGTCATCCCTACTCCCTGCAAAATCAGCATCTGAAAAACCTATTAGCTCGACATCATTGTTTATCGGGTACCACAAGCCAAGATTGGGAGTACCTTTAAGGTATCTTAGAATTCGCTTTGCAGCGACATAGTGAGATTCCTTAGTGTTCACCTGATATCTGGCACAGACACATGTGGAGAACATGATATCCGGTCTACTGGCAGTAAGGTAGAGCAGGGATCCAATGATGCTTCTGTATTTGGTTTCATCGAAAGGTTTACCTTTCTCATCCTTATCCAGAGACATAATGGATCCCATTGGAGTCCTCATAGAGGTTGCATTCTCCATACCGAATTTCTTAAGGAGTTCATTTGTGAACTTCGTCTGAGAGATGAAGATTCCATCCTCAGACTGTTTCACTTGAAGGCCCAAGAAATACTTGAGCTCTCCCATACTGCTCATTTCAAACTTTCCTTGCATAAGTTTAGAAAACTTTTTGCAAAGATTGTTGTCCGTTGAGCCGAATATAATGTCATCGACATAGATTTGCACCAGCAAAATCTTGCCTTTGACTTCCCTGAGAAACAATGTTTTATCTATTTTACCTCTAGAGAACTTGTTCTCAAGAAGAAAACTAGATAAAGTCTCATACCAAGCTCGTGTAGCTTGTTTTAAACCATATAGAGCTTTATTAAGGAAGTATACATGATTGGGATAAGTAAGATTGACAAAACCTGGGGGTTGAGCGACGTATACTTCCTCCTTCAGGTCTTCGTTCAAGAATGCTGATTTCACATCCATTTGATAGACTGTGAATCCTTTGTGCGAAGCATACGCGAGGAACAATCTGATTGCTTCGAGCCTTGCCACTGGTGCAAAGGTCTGGTCGAAGTCAATCCCCTCTTCCTGTCTGTAACCTTGAGCCACCAGCATGGCCTTGTTCTTTATGATGACACCATGTTCATCTAGTTTGTTTCTGAAGATCCACTTGGTGTCAATCACATTCTGCTTGGGTGGTCTGGGAACCAGCGTCCAAACGTTGCAACGTTCGAATTGATGTAGTTAACCTTGCATGGCCAAAATCCATGCCGCATCTTTGTTCGCCTCGTCGAACTTCTTTGGCTCAACCTGTGATAGGAAGTTAAGATGCAAAATCTCGCTAATAGCACCTCTTCGAGTTCTGACACCGACACGAGGATCTCCGATGATCTGATCTCTAGGATGATCCCTCACATGTCGGAGCTCTAGAAGTCTGGCGTCTGGAGCTTCGACTACTTCTTGGGCTTCTCCTTCTTCTAAGAGATTTGTTCCATTTAGATCTTCAACATTCCCAGATGACGTTGAGGTGGAAACTTTGACATACTTAGGAGTATCATCTTTAGCGGTCTCATCGAGACACAGCTGTTCAAGTCGTGTGCCTGCATCTTCAAGAATACCACTGGAAGAATTGCTCTTAAGCAAACTTCCTTCATCAAATACAACATTGATTGATTCTTCTACCACTAGGGTTTTCTTATTGAAGACCCTATATGCCCGACTGTGGGAACTATAGCCCATGAATATGCCTTCGAAGCATTTTTCACCAAATTTAGTATGCGGGTACTTCCCATTATTCAGTACATAGCATCTGCAACCAAAGATCCTCAAGTAGGACATGGTTGGTTTCCTGCCTCTCAGTAGTTCATAAGGCGTCTTACGATGATGCTTGTTGATCAATGCTCGGTTTTGTACATGACAAGCTGTATTGACAGCCTCTACCCAGAAGTATTCTGGGAGAGAAGCGTCTTTCAACATTGTCGTGCAGGCTTCAATGAGAGTTCTATTTCTCCTCTCCGCAACTCCATTTTGCTGAGGAGTGCGCGGGGAGGAAAACTCATGAAAGATACCTTGTTCTTCACAAAACTCTATCATAGCACCAGATTCGAATTCTGTTCCATGGTCACTTCTGATTTTGACCACTGGGCAGTTAAATTCGTTCTGAACCTGCTTGACAAAACTAGTGAAGATGTCAAACGTATCCGACTTTCGTTTTAAGAAGAACACCCATGTAAACCGAGAATGATCATCAACTATCACTAGCGTATGGGACTTGCCTCCCAAGCTATGAACTTGCATTGGACCAAACAAGTCCATATGTAGAAGGTAAAGACATCGGGAAGAGTCTTTGTCTGCAATGCTCTTAAAGGTAGCCCGTGTCTGTTTGCCCACCTAGCATGCAGGACAGGGGCTATCTTTGATGCACTTGATAACGGGAGCATCCCTTACTAAGTTTTTAGAAAACAGCATACTAATTGTTTTGAAATTAATATGTGTCAATCTCTTGTGACGTTGTTCACAAAGAAATGCACTGCATGTTGCCACAAGGCATACGAGGGTAGATGAATCTAAACTGAGAAAATCTAAGCAGAAGATATTTCTGCTCCTAATGCCTGATAATACCGTCTCAGAAGAGGTACGTGAAATTATCAGACATTTATCCTTGCAGAACTTAACGTCATAATCTTTGTCACATAACTGACTTACACTGATCAGGTTATGGTTTAACCCTTCAACATAAGCCACGTCGGTGATAGAGATTATACCGTTGGAAATCATATTGTAACCTCTGGTGACTCGTCGATCTGACCCTCCAAAGATGACTTTGGGTCCATTCTCGACTGGAGTGTAATCACGCAGCAGGCTTCTTGTCCCAGTCATGTGCCGGAGCATCCACTGTCCAAGTACCAGATTGGAGTTTTGGTGGCCTTTGGACATTCCTGCAAAACAAAATTAATTTCCCTTAGGAACCCAATCGAACTTGGGTCCTAAATTCCTGGTTCGCATACTCCCCCTCGGTTGGTTAACCTTACGAGTGGTCGGCCTCGCAGTGCTAACATAGGGAGTCTCGTTATACCTCGGGTTAAACCAACAATCCACGACAAAGTGACCGACTTTGCCACAACACCAACAGTCAAATCTGTTGTACCTCTTCCTAGGCTCCTGCCTTACCCTGGGAATGGTGGGTACAGCCGGGGCCTTGGATCTGGAGGTGGAGGCCTCATAGTGATTGCAGTCACATGACTTCTTCACCTTCTGTTTCGTCAGTATAACAGGCTTGACTCTTGGTGTCTGCTTTCCATTATGGCCGCTAGAGAATTGACCATAATTTCCCATGTGGATTTCCTCATAAGGTGCCTTGAAGGCACTCTCACCGAAGTTTCGGGGAAAAGACCAACCATCATATCGACTCTTTGGCTTTGCAACCGAGGGCCGGAAATGATGACCAAAGGTTGATTCAAAGTCATGTTGGTTGCAAGGAAAGCTAGGCTTTCTGAACGCAACAGGACTGAGCGGAGCCTTTCCCTTTTCATCAGTAGAGGCCTTCTTGGCGGCCTTATTCTTCCTCTGGTTCCTGTTTCTCCTAGATGAGGAACCAGATACCCCTACATGCCCCAAGCCAGCTCCTTTGGCCTGAGCAGAGAAGGTATCAACTACTGGAAGAACTGTTTTTGGCATAGAGAAGCTCTTGACGATCTTCCTTTCTGCCGCAAGTTGTTCTTCCAACTTGTCGACTTCCTCCTGCTTAAGATCAAGGAGCTTAAGAAACTCTGAATGCTTTGAAGTCAGGTCAAGGTGCTCCTGTCGGAGAGAAATCAAACTGGTGACCTCTTCCCTTAGGGAGACACACTCACCCTTAAGAAATTTCACTTCCTTTTTCTCAGCCTTCAATCTCTTATGGCACTCCTCGAAAGTGTTGAGCAGAAGCTCATACTTCTCGAGGAGCTCCGCTTCATGGGCCGAAAGGCTATCCTCAGGGTCATCATCCTGAGACTCAGGATCAGAGTCGGAGTCGGAGAGAGGGTTGTGAGCTTTTACCTTCCCAGTAAATGGGGGTCATTCTCCTTCTGAGTCGGAGCGACCCACCAGCCCGAAGTAGGCTTCCTCATCATCACTGGAGTCTGAGGAATCAGACTCACTCAGTGTCTTTGGCCTTTTGGCGATGTAGCTCCTCTCTTTCTTCTTATCTCTCGAGGATTTGTGCTCCTCTTCTTTCCCTTTTTCTCTCTTGCCTTGGTAGCAGTCGGCCACGACGTGTCCTGGCTTATTGCATCCAAAACAAATAATGTCAGAGGAGCGATGTTTGTTCGGTTTAGAAGCATACCTGTCAGAAGAATAATTTTTCTTCTGATGTCTGGAGGAGGCGCCTTCTTTCTTTCTTTGATTCCTCATCTTGAGGAACTTCTTGAATTCTCGGGTGATGAGGGAGAAATCCTCCTTAGACAGCTCTGAGCTGGAGGAGCATGGCTCGGAGTCCTCCTCCTCATCCTTTTTCCTGGCACGGTATGAAACCGCACCCTTGCCTTTTCTGGAGTGAATGGCTTTTAGAGCCACAGTCTTTTCTTTGGCTGCAGCCTTCTCTGCTTCTTCTTCAGCTTTCCTGGTGTTCAGTTGAAGCTCATAGGACATCAGCTTCCCAAACAGAATTTGCGGGTCTGTTTCAGCAAGTCTGCCAAACTATCAGATGGCGCAGATCTTTGTGTCCCATTCCTTAGTAAGGGACCTAAGGAATTTATCATTAAGTTCACCATCAGTGAACACTCTTCCATATCCTTTGAGGGCATTGACAATCTTGATGAAGTTCTCGAAGGTGACTCCGATCTCTTCCTTAGGCCCTTGTCTGAAGGCCTCATATTTCTGGTTCAGAAGGGATCTCCGATCATCCCTCACTTCATCAGTGCCCTCCATTAGGATAATCAAGCAGTGTCAGATCTCCTTTGCTGTCCTGCAGTTGCAGAAGTTCTGCATCATGGAGTCATCGACCGCACTGACCAGAATGTTCTGCGCCTTCTTGTCAAGTCCCACCAGCACCATCTCGTCCTTGTCCATTTCAGAAATTTTCTTTGGCACTTTCTGGGTAGGATCAATGGTGGAGGCCTTAGTGGGGACATAAGGTCCCTCCTCCACGATCATGAAGAGTCGAGGATCAACTGCTTCCATGTAGAACCTGATCCTTTCCTTCCAGATAGGAAAGTTGAGCCTGGTGCACACTGGGATCTTGCCTGTGTACTTGAGCCCGTCCATAGTAGATGTTTGTCTTCTTCTTGACACTAGTGGCAGGATTCTACTCAAGGTGTGAACCTTTTTGATGAGTAACCTCGCTCTGATACCACTTGAAAGTCCACCTAGTGTCAACTACCTTCACCTATGGGGGGGGGGGGGGAATAGGTGACGTGCAGCGTTTTTGCGGAATTAAAATTGTACCTGCACAAATAAACAAACCAGCACAACAAAGAAGGTACACAAGCTATTTATAGTGGTTCCCCGAGTTGGGTACATCCACTTTCCCTCTTCGACCTATCTCCCAATAAGGGACGACTCGGTCACTTCACCAACAGGATTGAAATCCAATCCTTGCACTATCGGAAGGAATCCTTCCACACGTAGGAGACAACACTCCCACAACACGGGTTGCACCCAACCCTTACAACTAGGAACCAACGTTCCTTTACAACAAAAATAAACTAGAATGTACAAGAAATACAAACTACTTTTGGAGACTAAGGTGTCCCTCTTCGTTGACGACGTGTTCTTGAAGTCCACGAAGAGTCCACAACCCTAGATCTCTCTTGGAGAGAATCTCCCCGGAACCGGCGGCGGCAAGATGGGCGGCGGCTTGGTTCACGGGATCGGCGGCGACAACGGTGTGCGGCTGCTGTACTTTGGAGATCCAGTCTTCGTAGCAAAGCTAGCAAGGTCTTCCAACGGTCACACTAGGATCAATCGTCTCGATCGATTCGGATGGGGAAGATTTTCCCGATCAATAAATCAAGAGACAAGAGATCTCTGGATAGACGCGTGAGACACTATGCTTGGCTAAGCTTCTGTCGCCGGGAGATCAGGAAGAATCTCGATCAAAAGCGGCGACCAACTAGCACGAGCGGCGACGGCGGCGGCGGAGCAGTTTCGCGATTTTAGGTCAAGATCGTCGCTCGGCTTCTTTCTGTGTGTTTTTACTGTTCAAAAATACGTGTGTATTTATACACAAGTATACTCCTAAATGACCGTTGTGGGTCCCACCAGAAGAAACCCAAAAACCGGTTCAAAACAGTGTCAGCGGCAGAATCCGGTCCAGCTGTTTCCAGAAAATTGCCCAAGTCAAAATCGGCGAGAATCGAAGGTGATTCTCGTCGAATCGGCGAGAATCAAAGGTGATTCTCGTCGATTCGGCGAGAATCAAAGATGATTCTCGTCGATGTTGACTTGATTGCACGCTCTGTTTTAGCCGGGTCGAGACAGCGAGAATCAACCAGTGATTCTCGACGATTCGGCGAGAATCACTAGTGAATCGGCGAGAATCACTTGGTAATTCTCGTCGATTATTACTTAGCATCAAAGTTGCTCGCTTTGAAGTAGCTGGATCGAGTTGGCGAGAATCAGCCAATGATTCTCGACGATTCGGCGAGAATCACTACTGATTCTCGCCGAATCGGCGAGAATCACTTGGTGATTATCGTCGATTTACACTTAGACGATTTTTCGTCTTTCCACCCATGAGGTGCTCCTTGACCCATCCTTGCTTCTTGTCTGCTCTTGCATAATCACAGCCCTGTACTTGAAAGTAAGTACACTCCAATAGAGAGAGTACACGTAGGCCAATACACTGATCTGCTCAACGAGGGATTACGTCGTGCAGACCCGTGTATATTGACCTACTGCACCCTGACATTGGTGCGCACTTAGCGTGGAAAAACTGCAAGCACATCTTGAAATATTTTGTCAAATACATTGTCTATTTACCTTAGCTTGTCCAGGGGCTTCTTCAAATCAGGTACGTTGTGGATACAATACCCAACAGAAAGTTACCTTAGTTACCTTCTTGCTTGAAGGAGAAGCTCGATTGTGGTGGGATGAGATGAAGTTGCATCACTTGGCGGGTTGTCCTTTAACTCAAGTATCCATGGAAGAATTTTCCCGACTTTTCCTAGCGAAGCACCTTCCTGCGACTCAACAGATAGCCATGGAAAATGAATTCCAAAGGTTAACACAAGGCGATGGCAGTGTTGACGCATACCTGCATGAATTTACTCGCTTGGGGGGGTATGCGGGTTCTATATTTGCTGATGAGCAGAGGAAGACTAATCGGTTCTATGAAGGACTGAGGGACGAGCTGAGGTTCCTTGTGTCAAGTTCAGTGAACCAAGGTTTCCAAGCGTTGGTAGACACTGCGAGCGCGTTGGAAAAGGATATGAAAAGGGTGCAAGGGAAGAGAGCTTTGGTTGTGTCGCAACCGGAGTGGAAGGCGCCCCGATCGGGGAAACCATTTTATAAAAGAGATGGGGCAAGAAGTCCAAGCCTAGTGGACAAGTTCCTTCATCAGTTGCAACGGGAGCAACGTCAGGGGCTACCTCCAAGCCAGATACTCGTATCTGCTTCAATTGTGGCCGGATGGGGCATATTGCGCGAGATTGTCTGATGCCACCAAAGAGTGAAAAGAAGGCGGGAGCATCTTATGCGGAAAAAGAAAAGGCGGTGGTTGATTCCTCTGCCTCGCAGGCGCAACCCGGGGTCTACATTCCTGGCCTGCAGGAGGCCATCAAGCAGAGTGACGTGGTCACAAGTATGAGTTTAGTTTTGCATATGCTATTGTTTGTATGCTTTGCTTAGTACCCTTATGTTTGCGGTTTGTGTATGTGACATGTTTGTCACAGGCTTTGTGCTGATTCGGGACACACTGGTGCGAGCACTATTTGATATGGGTGCATCGCATTCTTTTCTGTCTAGTGAGTTTATAACGCGGCTTGGGATACCCAGTCGTGTAAAGACAGATAGCGTCAGAGTGGTGTTGTCGAATGGCTGTTGGATGCTTGCGGATCAAGCTTGCGATGTGGCGGTTCAGTTTGGAAGTTGGGATTTCAGTTTAACTGCATTTGTTTTGCCAATATCAGAATTCGACGTGATTTTTGGGATGGATTGGATTGCGGAGCAGCATGCCATGATTGATTGTCAGTCCAAAGAAATCACCTTGGGCCAGAATACCGAACATGAGACAAAGTTCGCGGGTATGCGAGGAGTGGGCGGGACATTGATGTCTGCACTCCAGGTAGTAAAAGCTGTTCGGCAGGGTGCGGAGTGTTACTTTGCACTGATTCAGGCTGTTGAGCCTAAGGCCCATGTGAGTGAGGTTCCGATTATGGCGGAATTTACAGATGTGTTTCCCACGGATCTCCCTGGACTACCACCCAGCGGAAGATTGACTTCACGATCGAGTTGGTGCCAGGTGCAAAACCTGTGGCCCGCTCGCCATATCGCGTTGCGCCGAAAGAGATGGCTGAATTGAAGGTTCAACTGCACGAAATGCTGGAGCAAGGGTATATACGCCCAAGTATGTCACCTTGGAGCGCGTCTGTGCTTTTTGTAAAGAAGAAAGATGGTGGGTTGCGGTTGTGTATCGATTACCGTGAACTGAATAAGCTGACCGAGAAGAATAAGTATCTGATACCCGGATTGATGAGTTGTTCGATCAGCTAGTGGGCTCAACTGTCTATTCGAAGTTGGACCTGAAGTCTGGTTATTACCAGTTGAGAATTCAGGAAGGTGACATTCCCAAACCCGCATTTGGAACACGTTACGGGCACTATGAGTTCACCGTCATGCCATTTGGACTGTGCAATGCGCCCTCGGTGTTTATGGATCTGATGCACCGTATTTTTCGCGAGTACCTGGATCTGTTTATGATTGTGTTCATTGATGACATCCTGGTGTACTCGAAGTCGAAAGCTGAGCATGAGATTCACTTGCGGTTGGTGTTGAATACGTTGAGGCAAAATCAGCTCTATGCCAAGTTCTCAAAGTGCGAGTTTTGGCTATCGTCGGTGGCATTTCTGGGCCATGTGGTGAGTGGAGCGGGCATTGCAGTGGATCCAGCGAAGATAAGAGCCATACAGGAGTGGCCAATGTTGTCTTCCGTAGCCGAGGTCAGGAGTTTCCTTGGACTTGCGGGCTACTATAGACGATTTGTGGAAAACTTCTCGCGGATCGCTTTGCCGCTAACCACATTGACGCGAAAAGATCAGAAGTTCGTTTGGACGCCAGAGTGCGCACGAGCTTTTGACGAGCTGAAGATTCGGTTGACCACGGCGTCGGTGTTGTCTTCGCCACGTGGAACCGATGGATTTGTGATTTATAGTGATGCCTCAGGGAGCGGCTTAGGCTGCGTTCTTCTGCAGAATGGAAAGGTTATTGCTTATGGCTCACGCCAGCTGAAGGTGCACGAGCGAAATTATCCTGTCCATGATTTGGAACTAGCGGCGGTGATTTTTGCACTCAAGTTGTGGCGACACTACCTTTATGGAGTGAAGGTGGAGATCTATACAGATCACAAGAGCCTAAAGTACCTATTGGAGCAGAAAGACTTGAATATGCGACAACGAAGGTGGTTGGAGTTCCTTGGGGACTACACTTTCGAGATTCACTATACGCCCGGGAAGGGGAATGTTGTCGCAGATGCCTTGAGTCGGCGAGTTCCGGCTAGAGTAAATTGGTTACAATGGCATGATGAACATCTTATCCAGGAGCTGGAGGCGTTGGAGATTTATTGTGTTGACAAGAATTCCACTGCCACTGCATGTTTGAACTGGACTGAGGTGCAATGTGACCTTGCAGACCGAGTTCGACGGGCAACGTAGTTGGATGAAGATCTCTTACACTATGTGAAGGAAGGGCCAGAGGGCACATTCACCTGGAATGACGGTCTTTTGCGAAAGGAGGGTCGTTTGTGTGTCCCGAATGTGGGGAAATTGAGGGAAGAACTGATGTATGAAGCGCATTATACAAAGTATTCCATTCACCCCGGGAGCACGAAGATGTTCAATGATATGAAGAAGCTATTCTGGTGGCCAGGGCTCATGAAAGATGTTGCCCTTTATGTCTCTAAATGTCAAACATGTGCGATGGTGAAGGCGGAATGCCAAAAGCCGGGTGATTATTTGAAGTCACTGTCAATCCCAAAGTGGAAATTTGACGATATTTCCATGGATTTTGTGCACGGGTTGCCGAGATCGCAGCGAGGAAATGATTCCATTTGGGTGATTGTTGACCGGCTAACGAAAGTGGCACATTTTCTCCCGAACAGGCGGGATGATTCAGTTGAAAGTTTGGCAAAGTTATATGTTGAACAGATTGTGCGGCTTCACGGTGTTCCTCGGAGCATTGCAAGTGATCGAGATGGGCGATTCACGTCAAGTGATTGCAGGCTTGTTCACCGACTGTTGGGCACGAAATTGACTTTCAGTACGGCCTTTCATCCCCAAACGGATGGCCAAACTGAACGTACCAACAGAACAATGGAGGACATGATCTGAATGTGCGCCCTTGACTTCAGAAAGAGATGGGAAGATCATCTCTATATGGTAGAGTTTGCATATAATAACAGCTAACATACGAGCATTGGGATGACACCATATGAAGCTCTATATGGAAGGAAGTGTCGTACTCCCTTGGCTTGGGTAGAAGCGGGCGAAGCTCGGATTTTTAAACCAAATGAGGTTGATGAAGCAAACGCAACCATACGGACGATTCGAGAGAAGCTACTTATTGCTCAAGATCGACAAGCGAAGTACTATAACGCCAAGCACCGGAACGTGGAATTTGCGGTTGGCGATTGGGTCTACTTGAAGATCAAGCCATTCAAAAGTGTCTCCAGGATTCGACGATTGAAAAAGTTGAGTCCAAGATATTTGGGTCCTTTTGAAGTGGTTGAGCGAGTTGGCGAAGCGGCTTATCGGCTAGCTCTGTCGGCAGACTTGGGTGGATTACATGATGTATTTCACATCTCGGTGCTTCGGAAGGCCGTGAAAGATCCAGCTCAAGTGATCGCGGATGATCGTGTGCCGGTGGAGTATGGGCTAACAACAAAAGTTAGACCCATTCAGATCGAAGATCGAGCCGAGAAACAGTTGCGGAACAAGACGGTCGACATGGTGAAAGTCCGATGGGATAACTGCGGCCGTAAAGAATTGACATGGGAGCGAGAGCAAACCATGCAAGAAGAATTCCCCGAGCTGTTTTTGTAATCTGTAGAGAGAATGTTGTAACATCAAAGTTTGCATTTTGTAACATTGTTCTTGCTGGCTACTGATTGCCTTCCTGTGTCTGAATTTCGAGGACGAAATTTCTTGTAGGAACGGAGGATTGTAACAGCAAAATTTCTCAGCAGGCAATTTTTGGGTGACACGGCATGGGACACGCCCGTGTCCCAGGGCGTGTCAAGCTGGGGTCGACGAGTTGGCCGCGAAGTCGACAAAATTTGGAGTCGACGGTCGTTGAACAACGGACACGGCCTGCGACACGGGCGTGTCGCAGGGCGTGTCGAGGCCGTGTCGACGATCGGCCTTGGTGTCGACGATTTTTCGCTCGACGATGTGTCGAGAGGGGGCACACGGCCCAGGACACGGGCGTGTCCCAGGCTATGTCGTCGAGCGTCGAGATGTCGAGATCGTCGAGATGTAGGCATCGAGTGTCGAGAAGTTATACACGGCCTGTGACCCGGGCGTGTCACAGGGCGTGTCAATTTGGGTCGACGAATGCAGCCCGACGAAGGATTTCGACAGGGCGTGTCTTCGTGCCGTGTCTGGGCACACGGCCTGGGACACGGGCGTGTCACAGGCCGTGTGAAGTCTCGGGATGTTTTGGGATTATTTTCGCCAATGCACACGGCCACAGACACGGGCGTGTCTGAAGGCGTGTTGGGTGACACGGCCCATGACACGGGCGTGTTCCATGGGCGTGTCACTGGTCTGGATAGGTCGGTTGACCACCGCTTGAGGCACACGGCCTGGGACACGGGCGTGTCACAGGCCGTGTCAGGTCAAAATCAGTGTTTTTGGCAAAATTGTGGTCGTTCATTCCTTCAGCCTGGATCCAAAGGCTGAAAGACCTCCAGCTTTCCTTAAGGCCGTGAATGAGAAAGGATTTCTCATAGTGTATTTTGGCCTTCATCTTTCTACAAGCTTAGAGAGAGAAAGAGAGAGGAAGAAGGAGGAGGAGGAAAGGGGGCTGGTCACCGGTGGTGCTGTAGTTTTCCGACGAGAAAGCCGAAGTCGGCGTTGCGGAGGAAAAGCTCTTACGAGTCTTTCGAGCTAGCTTTGAGTTCATGGCACCGAAGCGGTCGTCAAGGGTAACGACTTTTCTTCCTAGCCATGTGAAGGCTTCCTTTTGTCATATAGTTGTGATTCCCTCACCAAGAGGTGGCTGATTTTGGGAGTCTTTTGGGTGATTCATGAAATCCCCTTTATTGGCATATAGATCCGAAAATGGAGTACGGAATAGGCATACTGTGTGAAACCCATCTGGACAGGTTGGTCTGGATTGGTGATGTTGCATACGAACCGGAGAAGACTCCGTGATAAACGTGTAGTTTAAGGAGTCAATGGGTTATGCCTGGGAAAAGGAGTAGCAGGAAGTACTGGAGTGGTAGCCCAGGAAAAAATAGTCATGTTATGTTTTTGGGCCCAACCTGTGAATGAGGCATAGGAAGTACTGGTGTGACCAGAAAGGCCTTTTGGGATGCTTGATGTCGTAGGGTGTCCACCTGTGAAGCGAGTAACAGGAAGTACTGGCATGGTAGCTAGGAAAGACCCCTAACATTTGTGATTTTGCGGTGTCCACCTGTGAAATGAGTCACAGGAAGTAC
This sequence comes from Platanthera guangdongensis, assembly GCA_039583875.1. Classification (NCBI taxonomy): domain Eukaryota; kingdom Viridiplantae; phylum Streptophyta; class Magnoliopsida; order Asparagales; family Orchidaceae; genus Platanthera; species Platanthera guangdongensis. The sequence goes on along the minus strand of CM077161.1, from coordinate 180,519,373 downwards.
TGGGAGGCCCAGGAAAGACCCGCTGTTGTGATAAGGAAATGGGTATCGAGAAATACCCAGGCTTGAATGCCAAGAACAGGATTGGTGAGACCGACCCGCGCCTTTGATATAGCCATGAGTACGATGTACTCGGAGAAGGCAAGGCGATTTGAGCAACGGGGGGGGGGGGGGGGGTGGAGGATCCGACCTGCACTATGTCCGTCCGACGTGTGACCAAAAGGTGCGGTCTGTTGGAGCGCATAGCAAGAGTCTTCGGCCTGCGCGCCATGACACAATGGGGGGCTACGGGCCATCCCGGTGTAGGAAGACTATAAAACTCCGGCTGCACGCCATGGAGTAAATGCTCAAGAGATTTACCGTTGGGTTGTGACCCTGATACGGTGGTGGGCAAGAGCTTTGCCAGAACACCAAGAATGTGCCCTGAGTGCACGGACCATTGAGCCGGGTGGCGAACGGTTGTGATGGCTTGTGTGCGTGAAAGCACATTTTGATGAGATATATTGCCATACTGTGATATGATATGCCTGCAGGGAAGAATACCGCTGCCCCGAGAAAAGGGGTAGGGTCGTTATAATTTGGTCAGCTGAACGCTGACCGTTGCTTTTGTTTACCACCGTTGGGTGGATTGTCCCTGTACAGGTGCTGGAGAGCCAAGCGGGACGCGTAAAGGCTGATGTTCATGCTGCTGTTGCTGCTACTGCTGCTAGCCCTCGAAGGCTATATGTGTTGCTTGTTCTATTTTCTCTTCTTGTGGCCGGCCTGCGCGCCAATCTGTTTAGTCCACTGTTTGCAAGCCTTGTAAGGCCATAAGGCCAACTCTTTTTACTTGTTGTAAGACATTCCTTTATCGTATAAATGTGGAGTTTTATATTTGGGCATTCATGAGGAGTTCAAGTTGTAGTCTAGGCTTCCGCTAGAATTTTTTGTGATAGGTACGATTGCGCTACTCTGGTATCATCATGTACCTTCACCGCCTGTTTTGTGATATATACTGTGGGGCCCCGGCCGGACCTTCTAGAATATACCATATGAACGGATGGGGTTGTTACACCCTCTACGTGTCCAAGTTTCCTTGCAACTTGTTATCTGTTACTTCCCTTTGCAAACAACTTCATTGCTCTGTCACATTCACGTCTACTACTTGTTCTTTTCAGGATCTGGGCACCAAGCGGACGATTGCTATTGAGACTGAGAGTGGCGGCCTCTACTTCCTCGACAACATTTCTGCACTCTCCGCCTTCTCCGCATCTTATACTGATCTTCTCCAGTGGCACCTTCATCTTGGTCATGCTCCTCCCCGTCTTCTTCGTCAGGTTCTACCACATCTTCCTCCGCAAGGCCCACCGCTCAACTGTGAAACTTGTCAACTTGGCAAGCATCACCGCTCCTCCTTCCATCCAAAGCAAGGTCGTGAATCTTCCCGGCCATTTGAACTTGTTCACTCTGATATCTGGGGTCCTGCTCCTACCCTCACCATCAGTCGGGGTAGTTCATATTTTGTAACGTTTATTGATGATTTCTCTAGATATACATGGGTGTATCTTTTAAAGGATCGCTCAGAACTTTTCTCTGTATGGACATCTTTTTATTATATGGTTAAAAATCAGTTTGATATGTCTATTAAAGTTTTTCGTTCTGACATCGCTAAGAAATATCTTAGCAATGCTTTCACTTCTTTTTTTGTGCAACATGGTATTCTTCATCAAACTACTTGTGTCTATACCTCGCAACAAAACGGGGTGGCGGAACGCAAGAACCGCCACCATCTTGATGTCGTGTAACACCTCCCCTGTAATGACCGTATAATATGGGTCCGGCCGGGGCCCCACAACATACAGACGCCACAGCTTCAGTCTCTAATCTCAAGCCTTCACCCAAGGCACCCTATAGCGTATGCATCTAGCACAACATCACATCATTTGGGTACTCATCATTTCCCCATTGGCATAAAGCCACAAATAAAGGGGAACCACAATCCCCCAACGTCATAGAAGCCGCCACACGGAACTCTTGTCAAGGCCCCACCTGCTCACGGTCGTAGACCCGGGCTTGCCGGCAAACTCTGACTTCTCATGTCAGGATTCCGTCCAACACACTGACTGATTCTAAGAACCCTTGCTGGACCCCACCCGCTCATGGCCTCATTTCCTGGGCTTGCCCATGCTCGACGTTCTCATCAGTCTCACAAAAGGGGACTAGTCTCGCCGGGACATATTCCACACATGACTTGCACGTCACGGGATAGCCAGCCGACCACGGAGACACAGCCACGCCTTGGCACATCATAATCCAAGACAATTCCACCATAATCCCTCATTCGTACTACAGCGTTTCCGTGCACCAAGGAAACCATCTACCAGCCATGTGGAGCTAACCTTGTCCACCGAGGAAACCATCTACCGCCAATGAAGAGATAACCTTATCCGGTACCGGCCACACGTACTCACGCAAGATAAAGGGAAGAACACCACAAACATCACACATCACAAACGGCCTCTTGCCGCAACGGATCTCTACGAATCCTTAAACCTCGTATGCAACATCACCGAGTCGGACTAACGGTCGCGACTACGGCTTCACCCACCATGCCTAATCCACTAACGAAGCGGATCTCTAATGCAAAAACATGTCGGGGACGGTCTCAATCGACCTGGAGGTTCCTCTTGAACCTTGGCGACCCAAACCCCTCTCATTTGAGAGTTTGGTGCCCAAAAACTAGAAAATAAAAGATGCTAAAACATGCATACTAAAACCAAGAAGAGAAGTGTCGTTACCCTCCGACTCCTCTTCCTAGCCATGGAAAATAGCCGAATGAAAACCTTTGCAACAATCTAGCCTCCACAGATCTGGACTCGGCTCGCAATTTGGAGCACTGAAACCTCTCTAATAGTCGGATCTCCTTCACCATCTTCCGCGCTCTCCCTTCTCTCTAGATCTTAGATGGAGAACAACGACTGAAACCATCCAGATTTTGAAACCCTACTCTCGGGAATATCCCAAGCAGAAAACCCCCAGCCTTCGGATCCCACACCAAGGAATGCACGGCTGCAATCCGAGTCCAGCCTGGAAATGGGCCGAACACCGCATTCTCGTCAAGGACACCCCGTGACAACCAGTCATGAACTCCGCTCGACGATCGTCGAACCAAAATCGTCGACTGCTGCCGAATCGTCGAACGGAGAATCACTGACAACTCGTCAAACAAGCCAAATCGTCAAACGCAGATCCATGGAAGTCGTCGAACACAGAATGCTGGGTGTTGGGTACATTGGTTTAAATGTACCTGATTTGAAGAAGCCTCACCCAACTCAATGATATACATCAAAATGTATTTGATGTGTTTTTGAGTTACTTGTGCAGGTTAAGTATTTGCAGGACTGAAGCAAAAATTTCTAAGTCCATGTGTCGACACCCAGAGGGAAAGTGTCGACACTTAAGAAGACTTGTGCCGACACCCAGACAAGTAGTGTCGACACTTGGAGTCATTGTGTCGACACCTGGGATGCAGAGTCGACACCAGACACAAAGTGTCGACACAAGGAGCTATGTCGACACTCAATGAAGAAAGTACAGTAAATCAGTGTCGACACTTAACAGCAGTGTCGACACCCAGTGAAGCTGTGTCTACATCAGAAAGTGTTGACACTTGGAGCTGTGTCGACACTCAGCAAAAGTCTGCAGAGACTAAGTACAAGTGTCGATACCCAGCACAATGTGTCGACACTTAGCAGAAGAGTCAGCACTTGAAGTAAGTGTCGACACCAAGAACAATGTGTCGACACTCAACAGAAGACTCAACACTTGAAGAAAGTGTCGACACAAGGAGCTGTGTCGACACTTAGCAAAGAACAGCAAGATCATCAAATTATTCTAAGTACAAGTGTCGACACTAAGGGAATGTGTCGACACTCAGCTGAAGTCTCAACAGAAGAATCAAGTGTCGACACAAGGAGCTGTGTCGACACTCAGCAAGTATCAACATTGAAGACCATGTGTCGACACCAAGAAGTAGTGTCGACACTTAACAGATTCAACACAAGAAGATGTGTCGACACAAAGGAGATGTGTCGACACTTAGAAGAATTCAGCAAAAGATAGAAGATCAAGTACTTGTGTCGACACTCAATTTCAGTGTCGACACATGCAGAAGAAACTGTGTCGAGACATAGTATCTACAACACAAGGAATTGTGTCGACACCTTGTAGACTTGTGTCGACACTTACACAACTTGTGTCGACACTTGGTCTATAAGTGTCAACACTTAAAGACAGAAAGTCTCGACACTATCAGACAGTTAGAGATTTTCAAGAACTGACTGGATGACTTGACAGCTGCCGTTCCAGCCGGTCTACAGCACCTGTCAGAGATGTCAGAATTCAGTTATGGACCAGACCAGCCGGTTACTATGGAGAAGGCCTATAAATAGGCTCATACAGTTTACAGAAACGGGGTTATGAAGGTGGATCAGATTGTTGTTGAACAAGTTATTAAAGTGGTTCACAGAGTTATTGATCAAGTATCAAATCAAGAAGATCTAGCTGTGCAGATCTAAGAAGTTAGAGAGAGAGGGCTCCATCCAAGAAATCAGCCTTTGGAACTAGGCTGAGAAGAAGGGTTCAGATATATTCTGGATCTTAAGAATTAGAGATCAAGGATCAACTGCAGGAGGATTCATTCTTATTCAGTTCTACTCAAGAAGCTTTGAAGAAAGCTAAGTCAGATTGAATCCAGCTGAGTTCTTCCAAGAACTCATCAAGAAACTCTCAACTCCCCTCTCTTGTTTCTGAGTTGTTGAGTTAACATTTGTAATTCATTTTTAACTTGTAGGATCCTTTGGATCTGAGTGAATTGTAAGCCTGTAATTATAAAGGCTGAGGGTAGGGCTTGAGAGCCTGAGTGTAGGAGATTGAAATCTCTGAGTGTAGGTCTTGTTGGCTGAGTGTAGGCCTTGATTGGCTGAGTGTAGGCCTTTGTGGCTGAGTGTAGGCTTTGGGAAAAGCTGAGTTGTAAGGCCTTGGGCCTGAGGTGTAGGAACCAATTTGGGTTCTGAGCTAGTGGAGAAGTTTGGCCGAATCTAGTACACTACTAGATAGGCGAAGGGGGAAAGTGGATGTACCCAATGCTTGGGGAACCACTATAAAACACTGTGTCTGCTGTGATTGTGTTGTGATTGTGAATGCTTGTGTAATTGCTGTGCAAAAGTAGTTAGAATTCTGTGATATAACTGATTGCTGCCATTAAAGTTCAAAAAGGATTAGGTCACCTATTCACCCCCCCTCTAGGTGTTTAGGTACTATTTCTTTCAAGTGGTATCAGAGGCAGGTTCCTCAAAAAGGACTAACAGTCTGGGGAGATCCTGATTGGCAGATTCAGTCTAAGTCAAAATACAGATTCAAGAAAATCAAGAACCATGGGTTCCTCTGAAAATCACAAGGAATTGGGTTCCATGAAATTGCCCATATGCAGGAAAGAGCTCTTTGGGATCTGGAAGGAAAGGGGAAGGCTGTTTATGGAAGCCTCTGACCCTAGGACATACATCACAGTCAAGGAGGGGCCTTATGTGCCCATGAAGATATCAGTTCTAGATGCAAATCAGAGAACCTCAAAGGATTTCTCTGAGATGACTAAGGATGAGATTGTCCTAGCCACCATGGACAAAAGGGCACAAAACATTATAGTGAGTGACATAGATGATGCAACTTTTCAGAATCTTATACACTGTAAGACAGCCAAAGAGATGTGGGACACTCTTATTGTGTATATGGAGGGATCTGAAGAAGTTAGACAAGATAGAAAATCCTTGCTAAATCAGGAGTATGAAAGTTTTAGACAAGGAAAGGGTGATAGCATAACTGAATGCTATAAGAAGTTCTACAGAATAGTGAATGAACTCATGTCTTATGGAAGAGAGTTCAGTAACTATGAACTAAATGACAAGTTCCTAAGGTCCCTAACCAAAGATTGGGACACCAAGATCTGTGCCATTAGAGAAATGGCTAAGTTGGGAGAAATTCCTCCACCTATACTGTTTGGCAAATTGTTATCATATGAGATGCAGTTGACAGTGAGAAAAGAGGAGAAGAAATCAACAAGAACTGAGCACAAGGAAAGAACAGTAGCCTTCAAGACAGAAGCCTCCAGAAAGTGCAGGAATAAGTCACCAACTCCACCTCCAAAGGTAGTTGAATTAGAGACAGATGAGTCAGTCAGCACAAAGTCTGAAAGCAGTGAAAGTGATGAAGACTTTGCTGCCTTCACTAGACACTTTCAGAAATTCTTGAAGAAGAAACAGTGGAGGACAAGGCCCTCTACTTCAAAAGGAAAAGAAGATTTTTATCAGGATAAAAAGGCTTCAAAGAAGGACAGGAAGAGGACAAAATCTAGCAAGGCAACTGGTTCTAAGATAGTGTGCTATTGCTGCAATAGACAGGCCATGTTATTGCAGACTGTCCTGAAAAGAGGAAAGACTCTAGTGACAGGAAAAAGACTTATTTCAAAGGCAAGAAAGAAAAGTCTTTTGTTGCCAAGAAGGAGAAGACTCTATCAGATATCTCTTCTTCAAAAACTGAGTCTGAGGCTGAAGCTTACATAGGGTTGTTTGCTGAAGAAGAAGAAGAAGAATTCATGCAGATAATGGAGTCTATTTATGAACAAGAAGACTGTCAATGTCAAGGGCTAATGGCATTGACAGAAGGAGACAAAATCCTGGAACAGCCAGGACCCAGTAAGGTACATTATTCAACTCTAAGTTCAGTTTCTTGTTCTAGTACAGAATCAGATTCACCATCATCTAGTGATGAGAGTGTATCTGAGTCTGAGGAAGATATTCATCAGCTTATAGATGAATATAAAGTACTGTTGCAAGCTTACAAGAAAAGCAAGTCCCTAGCCAAAAGTCAGGCAAAGGAAATTGCTGATCTTAAAGCTGCTGCAACAGATTCTGAGAAGCTATTTGATCAAAAACTTAATGAGATAGCCAGACTGAAACACATAACAGTGATTCAGATGAGGACTATCACCTTTAAGAATGATCAAATCAAGAGTCTGGAGATCAACCTTCAGAAAGAGAGAGAGCTTGTTGTTAGGTTTTCTAAACCTAAGTCAGTGCTACCTTTAATTGATGAATTTGTTCATCATAAAGGCAAGACTGGACTGGGTTTTATTAGACCTGCAAGGACTGAGCAGTCCAAGTCTAAGTCCAAGGGCAAAGCCCCAACATTCAACAAGTCAGCTGTAGATAAGACAGCAAAGACAGTACCTAAGCAAAGGTACAACAAGTTTGAATGTTGGTGCTGTGGCAAAGTTGGCCATTTTGCAATGGACTGTTGGCACAATGCTAGTGCCAAAGTGAGTACCAAATTACATGTTGGAAAGCCAGTAGGTAGCTTTGTCAAGTTGCAAACTAACAAGTACCAAGGACCCAAGAATTCTTTGGGTTCTAAGGTTCATTAATCTATTTTGCAGGTGAGTCCAAGTGGCCATACCCCAACATGGTACTTGGACAGTGAATGTTCCAGACATATGACTGGAACAAGAGGATTACTAAAGGACTACATTCTAATAAAAGATGATCCAAAAGTCACCTTTGGTGGTTCTGAAAAAGGAATCATCAAAGGATTTGGTAACATTTCTAGAAACTTAGTTACCATTACTCAAGTGGCTTATGTTAAAGGGTTGAAACACAACCTAATAAGTATAAGTCAATTAAGTGATGTAGGGTATGACATCTCATTTGTTAAAAATGGTTGTCACATCAAGAGGTCAAGTGATCAAGAGATCATTTTGACAGGTTATAGGAAGAGGAATGTCTACTGCCTAGACATTATGGTTGAGAACAATGCTTCTCCAGTTTGTCTTATAGCTGATGAGACAGTCACTCATTATGTCAAATGGCATAAGAGGCTAGACCATCTTAACTACAAGACTATTAGCAAACTCTTTAGCAAAGAGTTAGTGAGGAATGGTCCTCAAGTTAAGTGTGTTAAAGATGGTATTTGCTCAGCTTGTCAAAAGGGCAAGCAGACTAAATCCACCTTTAGAAGCATAGAAAACAAAGATGCTGTGAGGTGTTTATACCTCTTGCACTTGGATCTCTTTGGTCCAATGCCAGTTCACAGCTTAGGTAGGAAGGTCTATACCCTTGTAGTTGTAGATGACTACTCAAGGTTTTCCTGGGTGTTCTTCTTAAGACAGAAATCTAAAACACCTAGTGTATTCCATAGCTTTGTCAAGCAAATTCAGAATGAACTAGACAGTACAGTGGTCAAGATTAGAAGTGACCATGGTACTGAGTTTCAGTCTGATAGCATGACAAAACTTTGTGAAGACTTTGGGATATTTCAAGAATTCTCTTCACCTACAACACCTCAGCAAAATGGCATTGTTGAGAGCAAGAATAGAACCTTGATAGAGGCTGGTAGGACCCTATTAAGTGATACATCACTACCAGAGTATTTCTGGGCTGAAGCAGTTAACACTGCATGCCATGTTATAAATAGGGCTACCATCACTAAAGGGCTCAACAAGATCCCCTATGAAGTTGTGAAAGGCAGGAAACCAAACCTATCCTATTTCAGGATCTTTGGTTGCAAATGCTTCATACTTAACAATGGGAAGTCTTACTTGACTAAGTTTGCTGCCAAGTCCCAAGAGGGAATTTTTGTTGGGTACAGCAATAACAGTAAGGCTTATAGAGTCTACAACTTGACTACACAAGTTGTAGAAGAATCTGTGCATGTAGTTTTTGATGAGACTAAACTTATTAACAATGAGTTGTCTAGTACTGTATGCATCCCCACAGGTTTAACAAAGAAAATGGACAAGCTTACTATAGAAGAAGTACCTGCTGCAAGACAGCAAGTAGAGGTCAGTAGCTGTTGTCCAGGGGGAGAACTACATGTGCCAATTGCAGATGAAGTACAAGGAATACAGCATGATGAAGATGCTGAAGAGGTTCAACCAGAAGTGAGGATGCCTCCAGCCAACAGGCATCTAAGAGATCATCCAGTAGAGCAGATTATTGGAGATCCAAGACAAGGAGTATAAACCAGGAGCAGAAACATGAATGCAGCAGTCTACTCCAGTTTTCTATCTCAAGTTGAACCTAAGAAGTTTGAAGAAGCAATACAAGATCCACAATGGACTGAAGCAATGCAAGAAGAGCTCAATCAGTTCAAGAGGTGCAAGGTCTGAGAACTTGTTCCTAAACCTAAAGACCACAATATAATAGGAACCAAGTGGATCTACAGGAATAAGATGGATGAACAAGGGGTCATCATTAAGAATAAAGCAAGACTGGTTGCTAAAGGATATAGGCAAGAAGAAGGTATTGACTTTGATCAAACCTTTGCTCCAGTAGCCAGACTGGAAGCCATAAGGATGTTCTTAGCCTATGCAACCTATCAAGGATTCAAGGTTTACCAAATGGATGTCAAGTCAGCATTCCTGAATGGTAATCTTAAAGAAGAAGTCTATGTGGAACAGCCTTCAGGTTTTGTTGATCCAACTTTACCTCATCATGTCTATAGACTTAGGAAAGCGTTATATGGGTTAAAGCAAGCCCCTAGGGCTTGGTATGAAACCCTATCTAGTTTCCTCATTGAGAACAAGTTTTCAAGGGGGAAAATAGATAAGACTCTATTCCTTAGGGAATCTAGAGGCAAAGTTATACTAGTCCAAATATATGTAGATGACATTATATTTGGGTCTACTGAAAGCAGCCTTTGCAAAAAGTTTGCAAAACTTATGCAAGGTCAGTTTGAGATGAGTAGTATGAGAGAGCTGAAGTTTTTTTTGGGTCTCCAAGTTAAACAGACTGAAAGCGGTTTATCCATATGTCAGTCCAAGTTCACCCTAGAACTCATAAGGAAGTATGGTATGGATTCATCCAGTACCATGAAGACTCCTATGGGGTCAAGTATGTCTCTTAGCAAGGATGATGCAGGAAAACCTGTAGATGAAACCTTGTATAGAGGGATAGTTGGCTCCCTATTATACTTGACTGCTAGTAGACCAGATATCATGTATGCTACATGTGTCTGTGCAAGGTATCAAGCCTGCCCTAAAGAGTCTCATTTGACTGCAGTCAAGAGAATATTGAGATATCTAAAGGGCACTCCCTATCTAGGCCTCTGGTACCCTAGGAATGAAGATTTTGATCTAACAGGTTATTCAGATGCAGACTTTGCAGGATGCAAAGAAGATAGAAAAAGCACTACTGGAACCTGTCAATTCCTAGGTGGGAGACTAATTTCATGGAGTAGCAAAAAGCAAACCAGTGTGGCTATCTCCACTGCAGAGTTAGAGTATGTGGCTGCAGGAAGTTGCTGTGCTCAACTTCTGTGGATACAACATCAGCTAGAGGACTATGGATTTCAGGTAAGTAGAACTCCACTCTTCTGTGATTCTACAAGTGCTATTTCAATAGCTAATAATCCTGTATCCCATAGTAGAACAAAACATATTGAAATTAAATATCATTTTCTTAGGGAGCATGTAGAAAGAGAAGATATTTTATTAGAATATGTTAAAACTGATAATCAAATAGCTGATATGTATACTAAGCCCCTAGAAGAAGCTAAGTTCAATAGATTTAAAATTGAACTAGGAATGATAAACTTAGAATAAGTTTACAGAATTGAAATTGGCTAAGTAAAAAGGTGTCGACACATAGACAAGTCTATGTCGACACAGAAAAGTGGTGTCGATACTTCAGGAAATAGGTGTCGACACATCTAGGAAGTTGGTGTCGACACTTCAGAATATTAGTGTCGACACATGCCAAGTAGGTGTCGACACATCCAAAGTGGTGTCGACACTTAGTATTTACTCAAAATTTTCTAAGTAAAGTCTCGACAATGTGTCGAGTTATGTTGTGTCGACACATAAACATGTGTCGACACATAAAATCTGTTGACTAAACTTGTGTCGAAACATATGTGTCGAGACATTATAAGTCAGTGTCGACACTTATTGCCAGTGTCGACACATTTTAAGTTAGCTGTCCCGCCTGTTCATCTTCAAAATTAGAAAGGTATAAATAGGGTTTTGTCTTAGTTTGTCGACACGTTTTCAAAGTTTCGAGACCAAACTTCAGTGTCGACACCTCTCTTCTCTCAAGATAAATTCTACAAACCCTAATGGCTCCTAAGCTAGAGGAGAATGTCAACGAAGGATACGAGCTGGTGCGCGGCGCTTTCAATGATGCTGATCAAGAAATCCAGGCGGTCGTAACCCTAGTTGCCGATTCCGGGTTAGAATATTTAGTTTCAGAACCTACTAAGATATGGAAGAAAGAGGTTCTTGAATTCCTCAATGGAGCCAAGGTGGATGAATCTGGATACAAAATCAAATCCAGGATTCATGGTGAGAAGGTCAAGGTATCACCAAAAAGTCTGAGGAAGATTCTACAGCTTCCAAAGACTCAAGAAGAAGATGAGATTACAGTTTCAAAGACCAGGGAAGCTCTCACCTGGTGTGGACTTGATCCTAAGATGAAGATAGGCTCTGTTTTCAACAGAAAAGACATGAACAATCAAGGCAAATTCATGTCTGAAATTGTTGGTAAGGTCTTACTCAGTAAGCCAGGAGGGCATGACAGAGTGTCTGCCTATATGTTTGGGATAATGACAAGGATAATCTTCACTCTCAAAACTGACTGGTCTATAGTAGTTTATGAGAAAATTAAGGAAAGCTTGAAGAAGCCCAATCTGGGCAGAATCTTAAGTCTCTACCTAGCTGGTATCATACCAGAGGTAATGAATACTGCTGCTGGAAGCAAGATAAATCATATGAGGAAGATGGATCTAAGGATCTTTTCTAGATGGGACAGGGTGTTGTCAAAGGAACTGCCAACCCCTGAGAAGATAGTTGCTGAGAAAGACACTCCTCCAAAGAAGAAAAGAAAAACAGCTCCAGTGGCTCAAGTGTCCATTAGCAGTTCAGATAGTGAAGAACAGGTTGTCTTCACTCCAGATGAGCATGAGGAAGAGCCTGCTGAAAAGACTCCTGCTCCTCAAGATGAAGCTGAGATCCAGGGGGAGCTACCTCAAGCTAGCCCCATGCACAAGGATCAAAGCCAGGGGGAGCTTCTAGTTGTAGAAGATCCCTCTACACTGGAAAGTGAACAAGCCACCAACACCATACTAGAGGTACTCACTGACCTAAATACTTTAGAATTTCTTATAGAAGATGCTGATTTGTCTGATGTTCATCAGCAAACTCAGCTGGATAGTCTAGTTCCAAATGCTGTTATAGAAGACACATCTGCTGTTGTACTAGAAGTGGTTCCTGATTCAGTGGTTGAAGAGCCTAGAATTCCTCCAGCTCCATCACCACAAGAATACACTATGGAGGATTTATTTTTAAATCTAGATCAACATGACTTTGACATGGACAAGGCTACTGCTGAAGAAGAGAATGCTGCTGCTGAGGGGGAGCAAGTGCAGAATCTGGAAGAGCCTATAAGGCAGGAAACTGAGAAGGCACAAGATGTGCAAACTGAAAGGCCTCCAAGCCCTAAGGATAGGGTGGATATTGCCAGCACTTCTGCCTCTGAGGATGAGGAGATTGCTAGGGCAAAGAAGAAGAAACTTTATGTATTCAAAAGAAGAAGTCAAAGTTATAAGAAGGCCCTACAATCTATTGCACCACAGCCTATAGTTCAGCAAACATCATCAGTTGATTATAGTGCACTGATGGTTGCAATGCAAATCAAGTTGGATGAGCAAAGACAGGCCATAGAGAAATATGTAGATGAAGGGCAGAAATCACTCCAATTTGATCTGGCCCAGGATATAAAATCAATCAGGTTTGAAATGAACCTTAACAAGAAGGAGATGACTGAATGCTTCCACAAGGGTGGAAATGCAGTGGTGTACTTGGCAACACACCAGGAAAAGATCAAAGCACAAGTGGATGACATAGCATTGAAGCAAGACTATGTTCTTGAAAATCAACTAAGGATGAATGACAATTTAACTGCTTCCCATAATGCTATTGTCACTGAATTGAAGAACAAGGCTGCTGAACCTTCTACTTCCACTGCTGCTATTAAAGCTGATTTTGACAAAGTATTCCAGGAAGAAATCTCTGCTGTTAAGACTGCCATTGAAGACTCCCAGAAGGCCATATCTGAACAACTTAAAAAGCTCAAACCCTTCTTTAAAGATGGAGTCAGATACTTGGATAATCAAATTAGATTTCAGAAGGATGATGTCAGAGATCACATGGCTAGAGAAGTCATAAAGGAGGAGAGAGTGTTAGTCAAGGCAAGCTCTGACCATGCTAAGTGGATATCAAATTCCATTAGAGCTACACTTGGGTATCCTCCTCTGTGTGATGACAATGATGTTGCTGAATCTGGAATTAACCCTGCCTATCTAGGAGGTGAGCAACCAGAAGTAGCTCAAGTCATATATCCTCCTCCAGATTTTGAAATGGTGCAGGCTGATGTACAGTCCATGTACAGCCCACCTGGGGGCAAGGACAATGTGATTATTGAAAAGGTTGTTCAGCCTATATCTGAAGCCATGCAAGAGGCATTACAAAAAGAAGAAGAGACAAGGTTGTCTAAGAAGAGGTTTAGGGAACAAGCAGAACAAATGCCAGACTTTGAACAGTGGAGCCCTACCTCTAGGAATATTATATTAACTGCCTGGAAAGCTGCCAAGGATAACATTCAAGACAGGAACAAATGGTTCTCTGAAGCTGAATGGAGAAAACATGAAACCAGACAGGAGGCCATAGTTCAACACAGAAGGAAGGCAAAGATGGGAAAGCTACCTCCTACTGCTCTGGAGCCTAGCAAGTACTTTCCAAAGCCATACCATTATTTTGAAAGACAGAAGATCAAAGCTGAAGAGCTTAAGAAGAAAGATCTAAAAGGCAAGAAGCCTGCTGATGCTGAAACTACTGATGCTGCTGTCCAAGCTAAAGTTCAAGCTGGCAAAGGCATAGTGATTAAGGAGCCAGAACAAAAATAGATTTAGCATTTTCTTGAAGTTTACCTTGTAATTTTCCTGATGTAAAACTTTTTGTGAACTTCTGAAACTGTATAAGACAGATATTTGAACAACATATGATTAATCTATTTCATGTTTGTTCTGTGAATATGTCTATTTCTTATTTGTTCTGTAATGATGAATTTGTATACATGTGAAATTGATACATGTTTATGTTTACCCTACTGTACATTGTCCTGCTTTACATCACTTTGTAATTTTAATTATGAATGGTGTATATCATTGACTAAGGGTTATGACTTCTCCAAATAGGGGGAGATTGTTGGGTACATTGGTTAAATGTACCTGATTTGAAGAAGCCTCACCCAACTCAATGATATACATCAAAATGTATTTGATGTGTTTTTGAGTTACTTGTGCAGGTTAAGTATTTGCAGGACTGAAGCAAAAATTTCTAATTCCATGTGTCGACACCCAGAGGGAAAGTGTCGACACTTAAGAAGACTTGTGTCGACACCCAGGCAAGCAGTGTCGACACTTGGAGTCATTGTGTCGACACCTGGGATGCAGAGTCGACACCAGACACAAAGTGTCGACACAAGGAGCTGTGTCGACACTCAATGAAGAAAGTACAGTAAAGCAGTGTCGACACTTAACAGCAGTGTCGACACCCAGTGAAGCTATGTCTGCATCAGAAAGTGTTGACACTTGGAGCTGTGTCGACACTCAACAAAAGTCTGCAGAGACTAAGTACAAGTGTCGACACCCAGCACAATGTGTCGACACTTAGCAGAAGAGTCAGCACTTGAAGTAAGTGTCGACACCAAGAACAATGTGTCGTCACTCAACAGAAGACTCAACACCTGAAGAAAGTGTCGACACAAGGAGCTGTGTCGACACTTAGCAAAGAACAGCAAGATCATTAAATTATTCTAAGTACAAGTGTCGACACTAAGGGAATGTGTCGACACTCAGCTGAAGTCTCAATAGAAGAATCAAGTGTCGACACAAGGAGCTGTGTCGACACTCAGCAAGTATCAACATTGAAGACCATGTGTCGACACCAAGAAGTAGTGTCGACACTTAACAGATTCAACACATGAAATTGTGTCGACACAAAGGAGATGTGTCGACACTTAGAAGAATTCAGCAAAAGATAGAAGATCAAGTACTTGTGTCGACACTCAATTTCAGTGTCGACACATGCAGAAGAAACTGTGTCGAGACATAGTATCTACAACACAAGGAATTGTGTCGACACCTTGTAGACTTGTGTCGACACTTACACAACTTGTGTCGACACTTGGTCTATAAGTGTCGACACTTAAAGACAGAAAGTCTCGACACTATCAGACAGTTAGAGATTTTCAAGAACTGACTGGATGACTTGACAGCTGCCGTTCCAGCCGGTCTACAGCACCTGTCAGAGATGTCAGAATTCAGTTATGGACCGGACCAGCCGGTTACCATGGAGAAGGCCTATAAATAGGCTCATACAGTTTACAGAAACGGGGTTATGAAGGTGGATCAGATTGTTGTTGAACAAGTTATTAAAGTGGTTCACAGAGTTATTGATCAAGTATCAAATCAAGAAGATCTAGCTGTGCAGATCTAAGAAGTTGGAGAGAGAGGGCTCCATCCAAGAAATCAGCCTTTGGAACTAGGCTGAGAAGAAGAGTTCAGATATATTCTGGATCTTAAGAAGCAGAGATCAAGGATCAACTGCAGGAGGATTCATTCTTATTCAGTTCTACTCAAGAAGCTTTGAAGAAAGCTAAGTCAGATTGAATCCAGTTGAGTTCTTCCAAGAACTCATCAAGAAACTCTCAACTCCCCTCTCTTGTTTCAGAGTTGTTGAGTTAACATTTGTAATTCATTTTTAACTTGTAGGATCCTTTGGATCTGAGTGAATTGTAAGCCTGTAATTATAAAGGCTGAGGGTAGGACTTGAGAGCCTGAGTGTAGGAGATTGAAATCTCTAAGTGTAGGCCTTGTTGGCTGAGTGTAGGCCTTGATTGGCTGAGTGTAGGCCTTTGTGGCTGAGTGTAGGCTTTGGGAAAAGCTGAGTTGTAAGGCCTTGGGCCTGAGGTGTAGGAACCAATTTGGGTTCTGAGCTAGTGAAGAAGTTTGGCCGAATCTAGTACACTGCTAGATAGGCGAAGGGGAAAAGTGGATGTACCCAATGCTTGGGGAACCACTATAAAACACTGTGTCTGCTGTGATTGTGCTGTGATTGTGAATGCTTGTGTAATTGCTGTGCAAAAGTAGTTAGAATTCTGTGATATAACTGATTGCTGTCATTAAAGTTCAAAAAGGATTAGGTCACCTATTCACCCCCCCCCCTCTAGGTGTTTAGGTACTATTTCTTTCACTGGGGAAATCGTCGAACGCAGATCCATGGAAATCGTCGAACGCAGAATGCTGGGGAAATTGTCGAACACAGATCCATGGAAATCGTTGAACGCAGAATGCAGGGGAAATCGTCGAATGCAGAGCCCTGGCAAATCGTCGAACACAGATCCATGGAAATCGTCGAACGCAGAATGCTGGGGAAATCGTCGAACGCAGATCCATGGAAATCGTCGAACGCAGATTGACACAGCGGGACACGCCCTGTGACACGCCCATGTCACAGGGCGTGTACCCCTACTCGACGATCGCCACTCGATGATCGACGATCGACACTCGACGATCGTCGAACCGAGGGGACACGCCCCCTGTCACGCCCGTGTTCCAGGGCGTGACCTCCCAAACATTTCGTCGACCGAAATTCGCCGACCACGCGCCTTACTATGCCACCCGAGCAGGACACGCCCAGGGACACGCCCGTGTCATAGGCCGTGTGACCCCCAACTAAGACCCAAACTTGGCCAAAAACGCTGATCGTCCCTCTTTCAAATTTTGGGGTGTTACAACTCTCTCCCCCTTAAAAGAATTTCGTCCCGAAATTACAAAGCAAAAAGGGAACAATACTTAAATGGTACCTGAACTGAAGAGCTCTGGATACTCTTCCAGCATAGTTTGTTCTCGCTCCGAAGAGATCTCCTCACGACCGCAGTTGTCCCATTGGACTTTCACGTGTTTGACCTATTTATTCCGCAACTGCCGAATCTCCGAATCCTCTATAGCAATCGGACGGACTCGCTTCCTCAAGTCTTCCTCTATCGACACTGATGCTGGCTCGATCACCACACTAGCCTCCACCAAGGCTTTCCTCAAGACGGATACATGGAAGACGTCGTGTAATCCACTCAGCTCCGCGGACAACGCCAACTGATAGGCTGCTTCTCCCTCCCGTTCAATAACTTTAAAAAGTCCCAAAAACCTTGGAGTCAACTTCTTGAGTCGGCGAATCCGTGAGACGCCTTTGAACGACTTGATCTTCAAATAGACTCAATCACCTACCACAAACTCCAACTTCCTGTGACGAGCATTAAAGTATTTTGCTTGCCGGTCTTGCGCCACCTTCATACGCTCTTGAATGGTCCGTACCAACTCACAAGCGTCAACTACCACCTCCTTTCTCAAAATTTTGGTGTCTCCCGCCTTTGTCCAAGACATCGATGTTTGACACCATCTCCCATACAAAGCTTTGTATGGCGCCATTTTTATATTTGCTTGATAACCATTATTGTACGCGAAATCCACCATGAAGAGGTGATCCTCCCACTTCTTACCGAAGTCAAGAATGCACATTCTCAGCATATCCTCCATAGTACGGTTCGTTCTTTCGGTTTGCCCGTCAGTTTGAGGATGGAACGTCGTACTGAACTTTAGCTTCGTCCCCAAACTCTTCTGAACCAACCTCCAGTCCTTGGACGTGAAACGTCTGTCACGATCGCTGACTATACTTCTAGGAATCCCATGCAGTCCCACAATGTTGCGAACATACAACTCCACCAGCTTCTCTATGCTGTCCTCCTTCTGATTTGGGATGAAGTGAGCCACTTTGGTTAAGAGATCCACGATCACCCAAATAGCATCATTGCCCTGCTACGATCTAGGCAAACCATATACAAAATCCATGGAGATGTCATCAAATTTTCACTCAGGGATTGGAAGAGGCTTCAGGAACCCGCCCGGCTTCTGACACTCGGCCTTCACCAAGGCACAAGTTTGGCAACGATTCACATACAAATCTACGCCCCGCTTCAGCCCGGGCCACCAAAAGGATTTCTTCATATCCAAGTACATCTTTGTACTGCCCGGGTGAAAGGAGTACTTTGTGAAGTGAGCCTCAAACATCAACTCCTCACGGAGCTTGCCGAACTGCGGTACACAGATCCTTTCGTCCTTCCTCAGAATCCCATCAATCATCTCCCAGGCACTGCTCTCGCACTTTTGAGCCTCCACCACATATGGTTGAAACTCCACATCCAAACGGGTCGCTTCCCGAATACGATCGGACAAGTCGTTCTGCATTTCAATTCAGTTCAACCGAGCCACGCTGGACTCGCCTCTCGCCACACATTCCAAACCAAGGGACTCCCATTCTAGCACCAACCGCTCATCATGGGCTTCTATCCAATTCCATTGCCCAGAGTATTTTTCTACTCAAGGCATCTGCCACCACATTGGCTTTGTCTGGCGTGTACTGAATCACCACCTCATAGTCTCCAAGGAACTCGACTCACCTGCGTTGACGCATGTTCAAGTCCTTTTGATCCAAGAGATACTTCAGGCTTTTATGATCCGTGAAGATCTCCACCTTTGCACCATAAACATAGTGTCGTCATATTTTCAACGCAAAAATTACCGCCGCCAACTACAAGTCATGGACGGGATAATTCCTCTCATGAAGCTTCAGCTGCTTAGACCCAAAAGCTATCACCTTGCCATGTTGCACCAAAACGCAACCCAAATCGCATCCCGATGCGTCACTAAAGATTTGAAATCCTCCGGTACCTTTTGGTAGACTTAGGATTGGAACCATCATCAGTCTCTCCTTCAGTGCCTCAAATGCTTGACTGCACTCTTAAGTCCACACAAACTTATGATCTTTACGAGTGAGTGAGGTGAGGGGTAGAACTATCCGTGAAAAATTCTCCACGAATCTCCTATAGTACCCGGCCAGTCCAAGAAAACTTTGGACTTCCGCCATGGTCCTTAAAACCGGCCAATCTCTGATGGTTTCTACTTTTGTTGGATCCACTGTCACCCCATTCCCACTAATCACGTGGCCCAAAAATGCCATCTTCGCTAACCAGAACTTGCACTTTGAGAACTTTGCATACAACTGATTCTTCCTCAACACTTGCAAGACCACTCTCAAGTGGGTCTCATGCTTCACTTCCGATTTGGAATACATAAAGATGTCATCAATGAAGACAACCACAAAAGAATCCAAGTATTCCCGAAATACTCGATTCATAAGATCCATGAACACAGATGGCGCGTTCGTCAGCCCGAACGGCATCACTGTAAACTCAAAGTGTCCATACCTCGTACCAAATGCAGTCTTGGGTATGTCCTCGTCCCGAACTCGCAACTGATAATAGCCTGACTTCAAGTCCAATTTTGAATACACCACCGACCCCACCAACTGGTCGAACAAGTCGTCTATCCGAGGAATCAGATACTTATTCTTGACAGTCAGTTTATTCAGCTCTCGGTAGTCTATGTACAGCCGCATACTACCGTCTTTCTTCTTTACAAACAACACCGGCGCGCTCCACGGCGAAGAACTGGGTCTGATATACCCTTGCTCCAATAGTTCCTGCAATTGTACTTTGAGTTCAGCCAACTCCTTTGATGTCATCCTAAATGGAGTACGTGACACCGGCCTAGCCTCCGGCACTAACTCGATCGAGAAGTCGATCTCCCGCCGAGGAGGTGCTCCAGGAAGTTCATCCGGAAACACATCCTTGAAATCTGCCACTACAGGCACTTCCTCAATTGACAACTGGGAGAGGCGAACCTCCAATAACGCTACAAGCGCTACACCACCCTGGCTAACCGCCCGCATCAACTGCATAGCCGAAATCAGGGAATAGGTCACTCCACAAAGGCCCTCAAATTTGACTTATGTCTACCCTTTGCTCCTTAGGGTCACTACCTTGGATAGACAATCAATACTTCTGCGCTGCTCTGCAAGCCAGTCCATGCCCAAAATCACATCAAACTCAACCAATGGTAAAATCGCTGCTACCAATACGAAGTCAACTCTGTCCAGCTCCCAACAAATGCGCCCTTTGGCCCTGGTGGTCATGGATGACCCATTGGGCATGCACACTTTCAGCTCCGCGTCCGCCGAAAATGACTCAACTCCTATTCTCCGGATGAAGCTCTCCGCAAGAAAGGAGTGCGATGCTCACGTATCGAACAATACCCTGGCGGGGTATCCGGAAACTAATAAGAAGCCTATAACATAGACATCACATATAAAGGTCTAAAAGTATGAAGCACAAAGTTAAACTTAAATTTCCTCATACCTGTCACCACATCGGTTTGGCGGATCGCTTCCTGCTGTCCAAGGTTGTAGGCCCTTGGTTGCACCAGTTGAACCAAGAAGCACTAGATTCCACCATCTTCCCTTTCTCTGCGGCACTGGGACCAGAGCGCACAGTCTGCTCCTGCCTTGCCTCTTGCTCCACTCCTCCTTGAGAACAAACACGAGCGATGTGCCCCACCTTACCGTAGTTGTAGCACGTCGGCGGTCCCCTATAGTGAGAACCTCCAGACGTCCACTTGCTCTTCTCACCGGACCTGGAAGTGTGAGGCTTTTTCCTCCACCTACTGCCTTCAGACTTTCCCTGGGATTGGAAATGCTTCCCTTCCCCTTGTTTGGGAGTGAAACCCTTACGACGTTGGGTTCGCTCTAGATCACTCTCCAATGTACTGGCAGCCTTAACTAGCTCATTAAAACCAGCTCTCTTCATGGAAATGAGGGGTTGCCTCAGATTCTCCCTCAGTCACTGGTAGAAGAGGTTATCCCTCTCTACATCATCTACCATCGTCGTTCCCGCGTAACAACCCAAACGGGTGAACTCCTGCACATACTCGTCCACCGTCTTGTCTCGCTACATTAAGTGCAGAAACTGCCTCTGAAGGGCCAACCATGTAGAAATGAGAATGTACCTCTTTAGAAAAGCATCCCCAAATTCTTCCATCGACGGGGTGCGTCCAAGAAATTGGCGGCCGCTATGGCTCACCCACCATAACTTGGCGTCTCCTTCTAACATGAACGCCGCATACTCAGATTTCTTCTCTTCTGGCGTATCTGCCGCCATCAAAAGCTCCTGAATCCAAGCCCACCAATCATCTACATCAGTTGGCGTACCAACTCCCTTGAACGGCGGGGGATGGAAGCTCAGAAAGTACTTCATCTGTCGGTCCCCATTCCCGACCACCACTCTTTCTGCCAAAGGCTATACTCGCCTGGCTTCTCCGCCTGGAACGGTCATCGCCGTATCCAGGGTAGCAGGAGTTGCTACCTGAGCAACCGGGGTTGCTACCTGAGCTGTCTCTACAGCTTGGGCTGCCACCATCGCTTCTGCAAGCATGCGGCAGAAGTCGGTCGGGTTTACACCCGTGCGGAGCTAACCTTGTCCACCAAGGAAACCGAAGCAGTGACACTGCTCGCCGAAAGTTCTTCTCTTGCTCTCGACGTACCTGCCTCGTTGCTTGCACTCTTCAAGAAAACAAGAAATAAGGAATCTGTCTCTAATCTCAAGACTTAAACATAAGGACACTCATGGTCCCGAGTTACTCTTATGTGGATAACTTCTCTACGCACTGACCTTGAATCTAACCTCCCTCGGATACCAAATTTTAACACCTCCCCTGTAATGACCATATAATATGAGTCCGGTCGGGGCCCGACAACATACAGACGCCACAGCTTCAGTCTCTAATCTCAAGGCTTCACCCAAGGCACCCTATAACGTATGCATCTAGCACAAAATCACATCATTTGGGTGCTCATCATTTCCCCATTGGCATAAAGCCGCAAACAAAGGGGAACCACAATCCCCCAACGGCATACAAGCCACCACACGGAACTCTTGCCAAGGCCCCGCCCGCTCATGGTCATAGACCCGGGCTTGCCGACAAACTCTGACTTCTCATGTTAGGATTCCGTCCAACACACTGACCGATTCTAAGAACCCTTGCTGGACCCCAACCGCTCACGGCCTCATTGTCCGGGCTTGCCCATGCTCGGCATTCTCGTCAGTCTCACAAAAGGGGACTAGTCTCGCCGAGACACTTTCCACACATAACTTGCACGTCACGGGATAGCCAGCCGACCACGGAGACACAACCACGCGTTGGCATATCACAATCCAAGACAATTCCACTCTAATCCCTCATTCGTACTGCAGCGTTCCGGTGCACCAAGGAAACCATCTACCACCCATGCGGAGCTAACCTTGTCCACCAAGGAAACCATCTACCGCCAATGAGGAGCTAACCTTGTCCGGCACCGGCCACACGTACTCGCGCAAGATAAAGGGAAGAACACCACAAACATCACACATCACAAACAACCTCTTGCCACAACGGATCTCTACGAATCCTCAAAACTCGTATGCAACATCACCGAGTCGGACTAACGGTCATGACTACGGCTTCACCTACCATGCCTAATCCACTAACAAAGGGGATATCTAATGCAAAAACATGTCGGGGACGGACTCAATCGACCCGGAGGTTCCTCTTGAACCTTGGCGACCCAAACCCCTCTCATTTGAGAGTTTGGTGCCCAAAAACTAGAAAATAAAAAATGCTAAAACATGCATCCTAAAACCAAGAGGAGAAGTGTCGTTACACTCCGACTCCTCATCCTAGCCATGGAAAAATAGCCGGATGAAAACCTTCGCAACGATCTAGCCTCCACGGATCTGGACTCGGCTCGCAATTTGGAGCACCGAAACCTCTCTAACAGCCGGATCTCCTTCACTGTCTTTCGCGCTCTCCCTTCTCTCTAGATCTTAGACGGAGAACAACGACTGAAACCATCTAGATTTTGAAACCCTACTCTCAGGTATATCCCAAACAGAAAACCCCCAGCCTTTGGATCCCACACCAAGGAATGCACGGCTGCGATCCGAGTCCAGCCTGGAAATGGGCCGAACGCCACATTCTCGTCAAGGACACCCCGTGATAACCAGTCATGAACTCCGCTCGACGATCGTCGAACCAAAATCGTTGACCGCTGCCAAATCGTCGAATAGAGAATCACTGGCAACTCGTCGAACTAGCCAAATCGTCGAACGCAGATCCATGGAAGTCGTCGAACGCAGAATGCTGGGGAAATCGTCGAATGCAGATCCATGGAAATCGTCGAACACAGAATGCTGGGGAAATCGTCGAATGCAGATCCATGGAAATCGTCGAACGCAGAATGCTGGGGAAATCATCGAACGCAGAGCCCTGGCAAATCGTCGAACGCAGATCCATGGAAATCGTCGAACGCAGAATGCTGGGGAAATCGCCGAACGCAGATCCATGGAAATCGTCGAACGCGGATTGACACAGTGGGACACGCCCTGTGACACGCCCATGTCACAGGCCGTGTACCCCTACTCGACGATTGACGATCGATACTCGACGATCGTCGAACCGAGGGGACACGCCCCTTGTCACGCCCGTGTTCTAGGGCGTGACCTCCCAAACATTTCGTCGACCGAAATTCATCGACCACGCGCCTTACTATGCCACCCAAGCGGGACACGCCCAGGGACACGCCCGTATCCTAGGCCGTGTGACTCCCAACTAAGACCCAAACTTGGCCAAAAATGTTGATCGTACCTCTTTCAAATTTTGGGGCGTTACATATTATCCGCACTCTGATGACACAAATGCACGTTCCTCGCTCCTACTGGGGCTACGTTGTCCTCCTCTCCTATTACCTCATTAATTGCATTCCGTCCACGGTTCTCCACGGCCAAACTCCCTTCTCTCTTCTTTATCCTGGCAAGGATGCGTTTCCTCTTCCTCTGCGTATCTTTGGGTGCACGACCTTTGTGCACAATCCTTCTGCTACACATGACAAACTGGACTCACGTGCCACCAAATGTATCTTTTTGGGTTACTCAACTACACAGAAATGTTACTGTTACTTTGATCCCGTTCTTTGGAAACAATACGTCTCTGCAAATGTGACCTTCTTCGAGAATGTGTCCTATTTCTCCTCCGACCCATCTCCACCTCCTTCTCCCACCGACCCCTCCACCCCGTCTACTCTTCTCGAAATTTTCCCACCATCACCTCCACCATCCATCTCTTCCTCATCACCACTGTCATCTCCCTCTTCTCCGCGGCTTTCTCTCACCTCTCTTGGGCCAGCTCTCTCTGCCACGGATGCTCCGGTTATTGAGGAACATGCCGACCTGGATCTTCCTATTTCTCTTCACAAAGGGGTGCGGACATGTACCCAACACCTGCTGGTTGCTGTTGTTTGATATGATCGTCTCACTCCTTCTCGCAGAGCATTGGTATTGGCTATCTCAGTGACTGCCACTCCTCGCACCTACTAGGAGGCTCTCACTATTCCTCATTGGAAGGTTGTCATAGATGAGGAACTTGCTACCCTTACTGAACAGGGTATTTGGACCCGGGTTCCCCCACCTTTGGGCACGGATGTCGTTGGCTGCCACTGGGTCTTTGTTGTAAAATTCCATCCCAATGGTAGCGTGGATTACTACAAGGCCCGCCTAGTGGCTAAAGGGTTCACTCAGACCTATAGTGTTGATTACTTCGACACCTTCTCTCTCGTTGCTCGTCTCAGCACCATTCGGGTCCTTCTCTCTGTCGCTGTCAACAGAGATTGGCCCATTTCACAGTTGGATGTTAAGAATGCTTTCCTCTACGGTGATCTGCAGGAAGATGTTTACATGGAGCAACATCCTGGATATGTTGCTCAGGGGGAGACACGGGTATGTTAGCTGAAGAAGGCTATCTATGGTCTCAAACAGAGTCCTCGTGCCTGGTTTGACAAGTTTAGCAGCATCGTTGCGACCATTGGTTTTACAAGAAGCTCCGCCGATCACTCCTTATTCGTTCGGAAAATTGCCTCTGGTCTGGTTGTTCTTGTGGTTTATGTTGATGATATTCTTCTTACTGGCGATGACCAGGATGGGGTAACGTTGACAAAGAAACACCTCCGTCAACACCTGGTCACAAAGGATATGAGCTCCCCGAAATACTTTCTGGGGATTGAAATATCTAGGAAGCTCAACTACATGGTCCTTTCCCAATGGAAGTATGCTCTTGATCTTCTAAAGGAAGCAGGATTGACTGGTGCTAAACCTGCCCGTTGTCCAATGGCTGCTGGAGAAGACAAAACTTGGACAGATGACTCCCCTCTTCTATCTAATCTTACGAGGTACCGGCGTCAGGTGGGCAAACTCATTTATCTCACGGTAACCAGATCCTACATCTCTTATATTGTTGGCAAGGTGAGCCAGTTCATGCAAGCTCCTAGGGAGTGTCATCTGCAATCTGCCTTGAGGATATTGGAGTATATCTAAGCAGCACCAGGGAAAGGACTCTTTTTTCAGAAGAATGGTCACCTAAGGGTTGAAGCGTACTCTGATTCGAGCTATGCTGATGACAAAGGGGACCGCAAGTCGACATCAGGTTTCTGTACGTTTTTTGGAGGCAATCTTGTGGGTTGGAAGAGCAAGAAGCAGTCTGTGGTCTTCAAGTCTAGTGCAGAGGCGGAATATCGCAGTATGACATCGACCACGTGTGATTTGAAATGGTTACAGGTTCTCATGCTCGATTTAAGAGAAGTCTACAACTATCATCTTCCTATGTTCTGTGACAATAAGGCCGCGATATACATCTCTAAAAATTCGGTCTTTCATGAGAGAACGAAACACATAAAAGTCGACTATCATTTTATTCGAGAGGAGATCTTGAAGATCGAAATAGATTTGTACTCCGTTCGTCACTTCAGACAACGAGTTGGCGGACATCTTTATCAAGCCGGTGTCCACTTCCTTTTTCCACATTTGCGACAAGTTGGACATGATTGATATCTATGCTCCAGCTTGAGGGGGAGTGTTGCAGTATGGAGGCCGGGCGGTCTGTTGCTGTTCGGAGACCGGGCGGTCTGGCGGTTTGTCCTAGCCGGCCTGTTGCTGTTTGGTATCCCAACGGTCTGGTGGCTTGTATCAAACGACTTGGAGATCGGGCGGTCTAGCGGTCTCCTATGGTGGATTGCTCTTTGTGGTGCTTGTTCTCTCCTCCTGTTGGTGGTCGGGAGGTTAGTCGGCTTGTCTAACCGCACGACCTGTCCGGTTTGCCATTTTGTAAAGCCGCATATACTTGTAAATTTTTAGTCTCACATTGCTTAATTGTAATCTCTCTCATCTCCTTCATTCTATAAAAAGGAGGTTATACCATTGTAATTGATACTTTTTTGAATAATAAAGTTTGAATTACTCCAATTATTCGGTCTGTCTTTTTCTGTTCGCACATAAGTAGTCAAAATTCATCGGCTCGACGAGAAAACACAAATTCATCATATATTTTGCCAAAATCCTTGGGGCGGGAGGGGGGGGGGTGCCAGCCCCCCTTAGATCAGCCCCTGACCGCATTCACGAGTATTGCCCCGGTGACAAATGGTGCCTTTGTGGATTGAGTTTAAGCATATGCTAATTAATAAAAATCCTTAGAATATTTTAGCAGATAACTATATATAACTGCACTTTTTGTTTATCCAATTTTTTCCCTTAAATTTAATTATTATTATTACTATGGTTTTATTTCACATATTAAAATCACATGTATTATTAGATATTTGATATATTTATACTATATATATTAAAAGGGGAAACATTTATCTTTTTTATTTTAACCATCTGTATTATAATATTTTCAATCATATTGTGGGTCATCCGATTTTTCCTTCGGTCCGGAGAAATCGACTGCCTTAGCTTGGAGTCGGACGGGCACGCAGACAGTTAATGAAAATCCAACAACAATGACAAAAGATTTTTTTTACCGTGAAAACACGGAAATGGTGAAAAATCATGTGAGCGGATCGGTGTCAGACCGAAATCGACTATTCAGCTTTGATTACAGGTGTTGAGATTTCATCAGAGGATGACATACCACTTCCTGGTTACATGCTTTGAGTATAGAATAAGCGAAAAATAAACAAAGTTCAAGAAGCTTGTATGAGAGGGTCAATGCGAGCATTTCTCAGCACCTTCTTCCTTGAAGAGGGCCCTATATAGGCTATATCTTTATCATCATCATATATAAAGAAATATAAATTTGATAAATTATAAATTTATTGAAGAGATTAGTCTCATCTAAATGAATTACTCAGCAACCATTCATTTTTTAAGTATTAAAAAAATAAAAATCTCTAGATATCATGAACCTATGGCATGGAAAGGATTGAGAGAGAAAGGGAGAGATAGAGGAGACAGAGTAGAGAGAGCGCTGCAGGCTGAGGGCGGCAATATAATGTATTTATATGTGAGAGAAATGTGTATTTGAGTGTTATATAATATATATATTATATAGAGAGTGGTGGTGAGAGAGAAACAGATGGAGAGAGTGGAGAGATGCAGGAGAGAGTGCGGTAGAAAATATAATGGTAGGGAATTAGATATAGAAATTGGACAGAGAAAGAGAGAAAATTTATTTTTTGTAAGTTAAAATATATATTTTTATAAAATAAAAATGACAATATTGATGTATATTTTTTGCGATTATTTTGAGTACTCATATGTATATGTTACGGGCGAAGCCCGCAGACATCTCGAGCATGGGCGAAGCCCGTGCGGAGAGGCGGGCGCCTGTATACGGCCGAAGGCCGCCCGAGAGAATCGAGTACATGCGTAGCACGTACGAATATGCTCGTGTTTGTGTATATATATATACTATTATACGAAAACTACTCTTTGATGTAACATTGTCTGATGTCCCTATATTGTTTTTATAGTTGTATTCATAATTACACAATTATACCAACTTTATATATATTAGTATATTATAAAGGCAATATCCTTCTAGGTAATTACACAACTTTACATTATTAAAATACAAAAAATAAAAATACTAGATACCCTAAACATATTATCTCTAACTAGGAATGACAAGAGAAAGATTAATGTTTTAACGTTAAAATATAATTTGTTTTACAAAATAAAAATTGTATTCTTGATTTATATTTTTTTTACTAGACGGTCATTTTGAGTACTCATATGTATATGTTGCGGGTCGGGCGGCGCCAGCTGCGGATGGGCGAAACCCGCCATCGCCGGTTAGGTACTGTCGTGCGAGGCCAAATGAGCGGGTACTATCCACGACAAATGTCGCCGCACACGGCAAATGTCGCCGCCCGCGGCAAATGTCGCCGCCCACGACAAATGTCGCACTACCGGCGAATGTCGCACTCAGCCGAATGTCGCACCCTGCCGATTGTCGCACCCCCGCCGAATGCCTCCAGGGCCGAAGGGCCGTGCCTGTCACTCGTATATATATATAATTATAAAAAGAAATATGAATGATTTTTTAAAGTCATGATTTTAAAATCCATAAAACAAATCTTGGCACTTGATTTACAAACCCTAAAAAATCTCACGGCAACTATTTTAAAATCCTTCCCTCACGACATTTTAATTCCCGCCGTATCTCGCCAACGCTGTCCAACTCCTCGATCTACCGCGAACGACGTCGTACGAACCTCTCCTCCCGATCTCTCAGCGGCTTCCCCTCTCTTCTGCACGCACCCTGACTTCAAGGGATTAGAAAAGGCGTTCGTCTGATACTTCTGCCGCTCAAATATAGCGCTCCTTCATCTCATTTGAAGCCGCTTCTCTATTTCCGCAATTAGGGCTTCGCTCTACTGTCGACCGCTGACGATACTCCAGTTCCCACGCGCCGTCATCTTCATCCACGTCCTCCTACGTCTCCAGACGTCGACACATGCATATTTCTAACAGGCCCTCATCCATCTGCTCCCCTCGGGCAAACTCCTTAACCACATTTCAAACACGGGCTTTAACCAGCCTCGCCAAGGTATGAGCACTGTTGCACCATTTCAATTGTTTTAACTACTTTTTACTACTCCAACTCAACCTCTGTCATTCCCCTTCGCAACCCTCTCGGGTTGCATCCTGAAGTTCGTTCAACCGACAACATCCCTTCAAACCCCAGTGCATATCACTACGCCGTTATGGGTTTAGAAGATTTGGAGTTATGTCATCCAAAAGAAGTTTTCCTTTTACAGGTGCACGCCCCCAACTCTGCTTCCAATTTCTACGCTTACTATCTCAGCTCTACTGCTATTTTCAATTTCTAGGTTTTAAAACTATTTCGGATTGAAATACTGATCTTCTATAAACATTCTCTATCAATTTGTAAGCAAGTACTTATATCAGCTTATGTCCACAGATAAAAAAATTTGATTTCAAATTATGATCTGCTAAGATCATTTTTTATTATTTGTCCCCAAAATCCCTATCATTTAATGGGCAAATGATTATTTGTTGTTCTGCGATTTTTTTTATTCAATATATTGCTCATAAGTTGTCTGGCTAAATGCTCAAACGGCACATAAGCTAATAAATGCTAATTATGTTTTTATATATGTATCTGTTTTGATTCGTATTGCAACAAATATTAGGGAAAATTATCCCTACTATTGGAAGTAGTATTTTGTTAAAATTGAATCAATTGCTCTAATCATTGATAACCTCCTCCTGATGTGGAACCTTAAAATATTTTGTTGGATAATGTCGATATTTACAGTCGGATAACATCAAAGTATGAAAAGTCCTAAACTTCGTCCGTTGAACAAGAAGGTTTCTAAAAAGGGTTTAGGATTTAGACCATAAACCCTAAAAATGTCGGGGGCAAGCGAAGCCCGCCAGGGGCGGGCGTAACCATCGGCCGGGTACTGTCGCGCGGGATACTAGGGTCGGAGGCATGTTCCTGTCACTCGTGTGTGTGTGTGTGTGTGTGTGTGTGTGTAGTCCACTGATTATAAACGTGACGTGTATTCTCTTATATCCGCGCTATCTTTAATAACCGTTGGATTTAATCCAACGGTTAATAAAAAAACGAAGCGGGGGAGCGGAGCAACGAGGGAGCGGGCCGGCCGGCGGCTGCAGGCTCGCCGGCCACCAGCCTCCCTGGGCTCGTCAGCGTCCACACCGATGAGCACAGAGCGGTCGGTGTCCGACGAGCCCGCAGCCGCCGGCCGCCCCACTTTAAAAAAATTTGCAACAACAACGACGACGGCAGCACTG
Source organism: Platanthera guangdongensis (assembly GCA_039583875.1). Lineage (NCBI taxonomy): Eukaryota > Viridiplantae > Streptophyta > Magnoliopsida > Asparagales > Orchidaceae > Platanthera > Platanthera guangdongensis. The sequence continues at coordinate 180,489,197 of CM077161.1, read as the reverse complement.
CACGTCGCCGCTGCTGTTGCATTTTTTTAACAGAGGGGTGGCCGGCGACTCCGGGCTCGCCGGCCACCGGCCGCCCCTCTCTTAATAAAAGAGAGGTGGTGGTTGGCCCTGCTGCGACTTTTTTAACAGAGGGGTGGCCGGCGGCTGCGGACTCGCCGGCCACCGGCCACCCTGGGCTTGTTAGCACAGCAGGGCGGCCGGCGGCTTCGGGCTTGCCGGCCACTGGCCGCCCTGATGTATATGCAATTTATTCCAGCTGTTGGATTCAATCCAACAGCTGGAATAAAGAAAGCGCGGACAAATGTATATCCGCGTTAAGCGGATATACATTTATCCTCTATATATATATATATATATATCCTATTATTTAAACTCTAAAAAAATAACAAATTCCACAGTGTCATAGATCATTTTGATTGAAATATATGATCATTTTGATTGAAATATAGAAAAGTGCATAGATGGATGTTTCGGTGAGGACTGACGCTCTTCTAATTCAAGTTCTTGCTAAAAAAAATTTAACATTAATCAACCTTGACATGCTTAGATATAAACAAAACACCGTGGATTCATTGCTGATTGACAACAAGTTTATTTTACAGTAAATAGTACACATACAAGCAATCGTTGAAGAAACAAATAGCAAGCATAGGTTAAGAAAAACACCATGCGTTCGGGCGCACACACACACACACTTGTCATCATCCTTTCAAATCCTTTCGCCGCAACATGGGTTAGTAAGTGGGATGCAGCAAGAAGGAATAACTAGCTTTCGGGATTTAGGCACCTCCCGGCCAGCCACCATGTAGGAATTCATCAGCAAGAGAGCCGCTACGATGAGCGCGATGAGAAAATGAGTTATTGTCAGCTTACCCATCTTTTTGCTACTACAATCTTCTTCTTCTTCCTCTTCTTTCTTATTTTTTATAAAATCTTTTGAGCACTCCTCATAAAATTATAGAGCATTTAGTTGACTCTTTCAACTATATTATATATCAAATATAAGATTCCAAATACTATCTTTTGACTGAATGTGTCAGATGGCCGTCCCTCAATCAATAGTCTTGTGCTCCGTTTGACGCGACATTTTTGCTTCCGTGAGTTTGCACAAAAACTCAACGTCATAAAATTTTAGTTTTGAACATAAAAGTGGAATAAATTCCTTAGGTGAAGTCGGACGTTCATGAACGACGGCTCATAATTGTCATCACGTTCACGACTGCCGCTGATATGATAAAAGGCGCCTCCGTAGAGTGAGTTTAAGCTATGTTGATTAATAATAATCCCTAGAGAGAGGACAAATATTTTCACCAATTATTCTATAAATATACCCTTTAATTGTAGTTGTTTATCGATTTTTTTCCAATAAATTTAATTATTGTTGTTACTATAATTTTGTTGGAATATTTTTCATAAATTCATATATATATTTATTGTTTTTTGTAAATATGCAGAAATATTGATAATAAAAGGCGATTGTTAACCGCACTTCAATTTTTGCTATCGGCAAACATTTGATATCTGTAAACCATTGTTTTTCAAAACGAATATCCGCAAACATAAATGTTATCCGCAAACATCGGTTTTTCATAGTTCTTATCCGCAAACTAATTTTTTGGCAAAATAAAAATTTGAAGAAATGTAAATTATAGCATCACAAATACATTGATATTAATTAAAATCCCAAAATACCATAAAATTAATTACTTTTAACTTTTTTAGATTTCATTAACAATAAAAAGAAGCTATGGTTGTTCCTTAATTTAACATTGCTTCACGACAAACTTTTAACCTGCAAATATGAAGACAAAAAAGTTAATATTAATAATATGAAGACAATATTTACGTTAATATTAATAATATTTACGTTACAATAAAAAAATTGTTGTATACCTCTTCTCATTATCAATCATCCAATGTTAGTAATATACTTGGTCCCGTTGCTGGTGGTGGTTCTTGCAACCGTTCGTTGTAATGTACTCCCCAATTCTCCGCCACTTTCTCGTGATATCTCATCCACGAAGGAACAATGTGTGGCATCGGAGAGCAAGTATGGAAGACTAGCCGAATGAAGTGATTATTATTTAAAAAACCAATGCAAATAAGTGTTGGTACCTCCGGCATTGATGAGTGAAGTGGAAAAAATGTTAAACTTTGAACCTTTGAGAGTTGAACCACTTCTATGTTGTAGCACGAACTGATAACAAATCTCATATCCGGTAGTGTCATCCATTTATCAAATGACGCTGGAGTTTCAATGCACTGTAGAGAGTCTAACAACTCTAATCTTCGTTTGCTACTGTATATTTCATCATACAAAACACGGTGAGTTTTAAGCTCCCAATATTTTAAACAACATAACTTCATTAAACTAACAAAATTGTTGTGCATTCCTTACCATGCATAATCAAACAAGATTGTTTATGGTCGTTCGTCGTATCCGACATGATGCTATTGCACGTTGATCAAATCTACAATAAAATTCAATTGTGGAGTCCCATTAGAATAAATGATGATACTTGAAGACCTTTGCATTCATAAGAGAAAAAATCCGATAGAAAAAACACAACACACCTGCAACAAGCCGGCCCTCAGGGGAGTCGTCGAAGGCAGGCAGAGCTTCAACCGAAAGCGAAAAGGAGGAGAAAAGGCGCGACGTCGGCGAAGGAAGGAGACGGAAGGCCGTAGTCGCACCAGCCGGCGGGAAGAGGAGGGGCGCCGTATTCGCACCTGCAGGCGAGTCTCACGCCAGGCGGGAGGGGCAGAAGGGGGCGGCGGCGGCCTCTCACTGTCTCTCACAAGGTTCGCCGAACCATAGGGAACTGTCGACGGGCGGCGTCGAGGGAGGAGCAGCCCAGTCGGCTCTGTGGCTCGCACGAAATGAAGATCCGGGCGGGGTTGTGTCGCTCCGGCGGGGTTGCGTCGCTCCGGCGAGGATGCTTCGTCCAGCGCAGCGAGGAAGAGGCGGGGTTGCGGGCCTGCGACGTGGAAAGTGGGAAAGTCCTGTTTGCGGATAGCGATAAGTGGGAAGAAAAAAAAACCTAATTTAAAATGTGATTAGTTAAAATTGAAGTGCGGTTAACAATGTCCTTAATCTATCAAGGTGCCCTTTGATTTTCTTCACTGAATAATTTTAATCAATATGTTTGCTTAGCAATTTTTTTTATAAGTTTAAAGACAAATAAGTCGAAATTGTTCTTTATTATTATTATTATGAATGATAAATTGCATTTTCTTACTTTATTAATATATGATCATGATTTTTTATATATATAATTTATAGTTTTATTATAACTATACGAGTTTTTACACTACTTCTTTCAACTATATTATATATCAAATCAAAGATTCCAAATATTATTTTATAAAGAGACGAGCAGAGATGCCCGCCTCTCGATCAGTAGTCTTTATGTAACGGACTTCTTAGCACATCACTCGAAGGGACGGCGGCCGGCACCCCCAACATCCAGCTTGAAAGGGTTTAGCCTCAACCGGTCTGCAGACCATGCACCCCAACCCATCTCCGGTCCACCGGCGGGTAGTTGGAGGCCGCAACCTCCCTTCGATGAGGGAAAGCCAAGTTAAGCGGGCTGCACGGGAACTTCTCAGGAGGTCACCCATCCCAAGACTATTTCAGCCCAAACACGCTTAACTATGAAGTACTTTCAACTCTCATCTAAGTCCAAAAATCGACTGCTTCTTCCAAATTCGACTGCATGGTCTGAAATCTGGCTAAGTCCAAAAATCGACTGTATCATCCAAATTCGACTACATAGTCCGAAATCTGGCTAAGTCCAAAATCGACCGCATCATCTAAATTTGACTGCATGGTTTGAAATCTGACTAATTCCAAAATCGACGACACCATCCAAATTCTACTACATTGTCTGAAATTTGGCTAAGTGCAAAAATCGACTGCATCATCTAAATTCAACTGCATGGTCTGAAATCTGGCTAAGTCCAAAAATCAACTACATCATCCAAATTTGACTACATGGTCTGAAATCTGGTTAAATCAAAAAATCGACTGCATCATTCAAATTCGACTACATGGTCTGAAATCTGGCTATGTCCGAAAATCGACTCCACGGTCTGAAATCGACTACATAGTTCAGTCTTAATGTTAATATGTGTCTACTCTGGAACACTTGTGTTGTTCCTTTCCAAATTCCCTGTATTTGGTGGTCAGTTGGTGTGAATGGGAAAGACGTCACCACCAAGGTACCTGTTTTATGTTATGATTTGGGTTGGACTGTGGGCATTATTGGACTATACCACCACCACAGTGTCTGCTTGTGAATCATTACACTGGTTGACTTGGTTTTTGGATTGTTAGCTTGTGTTGAAAAGATAGCCGCCACCACAGTATTTTTTTGTGATGTTTTGGATTTTATCAATCTCCGCTTAATGACAACCTAGCCCCTTAACAACCAGCTGACATGTGGCATGCTATCGCCAATGATATCACACTATTGTTGGTGTTAGTGTATCATCTATATCGTTTTGTCGACTACATCGGCTTGACTTGTTACAATAGCTATCGCCGGCGATATCTCATTATTGTTGGGCGATAGTGTCAACAACCAGATTCTTGTTGTTTTTTAATGGTTGAGAAAACTGGAGTGTTTCACGCAAACTGCGCGCGCGGAGCGCAAGTGATGTGTGCGGCGCGCTACCAACAGAGATCGCAGTGATCACGACGATCATATGCGATCCCATGCGATCACCCGGGAGCCATCCATCGGGGAAAAGAGATGTCACGGCCATGGCCGGGGATGAAAGCTAATATTTTGTCGCCGGTCAGTTTTTTTTTCTCTTTAATTTCGATTAATTGATATGCCAGCATTCAAATGATGGCGATGACCAAATGCTTCATGGGAAGCCATCAATATGACTCATTAAATTTATTTGAATGGAAGAGTTAACAAATTGAGTTAGAAAGAAAGGTGGGAGGATGCTTGATATCAATCAATCTCTAGGACTCCCTCCATTACATTTTAGTTTAGAATAAGAGTTTGATCACTTTCGAATTTTAAGCTTACTTTCAAAATTACACAAACCTTCAATTTTTACATTTCATAACATCCATGCACAAAAGTAGCCCCTTGGAATAAATCTTGAGAGGGGAGGGTTTCTGCATAAATGTTATGAAATGTAAACATTGAGAGGAGATAATTGTAAATTTGAAAGTTAGAGGGGTGCAAGCTGTAATTATGCAAACTTCAAGAGGAGGTCCCGATAAATAACCCAAAATTAAAAATATATAAATTAAAACTAGTTATAAAGATGTAAAAATTGAATTTAAGAAATTGTAAAATTGAGAAAATTAATGTTTTCCGGTCATGTAGTAACTCTTCCCCGTGATCAGCCGCTCTTGGGCGCACGGGTTTGGGACGATGGTACTCTCACAGTTTATACTCTCTTACTTGCAGTACTCTGAATGTCACTCGTTATTTTAGTACGCTGCTATCCGCACCGCAGTTTTGGCTATTCGCACTGTACTTTTTCCTAATTTTTCACGTCTTTATAAAATACGTCTTGTATGCAAACACAAGATGAAGGCTCTATTTGTTTGGGCGTTTCGCTTCTCCGTTTTGGGCAAACACTGCCGGAAGGAGAGTAAACAAATGAACCATCCGGCGGCGTTTGCTCCGTTTCCACCGCCCGCCTTGAGAAACGCCCCAAAAAGCTCCGTTTGGAGCAGCCACCTCCCCCCTTCGGTTCGAACTCTCCGTTTCCACCCGCCGAATCGATCCGCCACCGTCGAACCAAATGGAGCCGAAGACTCTCCCCTCCTCGGATCTACGATGAAGATGAAGATATTGTTGAATGTAAGTAGTGCCTTTAGCTTCTTAATCCAGATACCTGCAATGTGAGAGCAGCACCAAGTAGAGAAAGATTGGGAAGAAACAGGGAAATAGCGGCTGGAACATCTCTGCATTCATTAGGGTTCTCAGCAAAAAGGAACAATGTTATTTATAGCACAGACACAACAACCCATAAGATAAGGGGCCACAAGGTCAACGCAACGAAAGTCAAAAGACCTTGATTACAAATTAAAAAGAACCAGCAAACCCTTTCTTAATCTAGGTTTTCATTGCGCTACGACTCCTAGCCCGCGGCGGAAGAGGCGAAACTTCTCTGCAAAGAGAGCTTTTGTCATCCCGTCGGCGAGTTGATCGTTGGTGCTGCAGTGGCTTAGGGATATATACTTTTCTTCTATCAAATCTCGCACAAAGTAGTATTTGATTTGTATGTGCTTGGTTCGGCTGTGGAACACCGGGTTCTTACTGATAGAAATGGAGGACGTGATATCCACCATTAGGGTTGTTGGTCTACTCTCCTCTTTCTTCAATTCCTTCAGTAATCTGCATAACCAAACTGCCTCCTTAGCAGCATCACCTATTGCGATGTATTCTACCCCTGCGGAGGACAGAGCAATGCTTCTCTACTTCCCTGAGTTCCATGATACCGTGTGTCCTCCAATCTGAAACACATAGCCGTGGGTTCTCTTGCAGTCATCAGCACTTCCTACCCATTCACTGTCTGAGTAGCCGATTTGCATTGGAGCTTCAGTCCCCTTTCTCTTATACTCAATTTCATAATCCCATGTTCCGTGAAGATAGCAAAAAATGTGTTTTACTGCAACCATGTGACTTGTCCTTGTTTCACTAACAAATTGGGAGACCAAGCTAACAACTTGTTCTACGTTGGGTTAGCTGTTAGTTAGATAGATTATTAAGCCCACTATCATGTGATATCTTTCTTCATTAACCTTCTCTTCTCCTTCATTCTTCATTAACTTCTCTCCAGTGGTCATAGGGGTTGAGGTTAGCTTGTCATCCTGCATATCAAATTTGATTAATAATTCTAACAGATACTTGTTCTGATGTAGAAAAATGCGTCACTGTTCTTGGGAATTCTGAATGCCCAGAAAATACTTCATTGGCCCCAGATCACTTCGAATTCATTCTTCATGGAGTTTTTGAATTCATTCACAAGATGAGGCATTGTGGCCATCACGAGTAAGTCGTCTGCATAAATGCAGGTGATTATAAAGTACTCATCTGGATGGTGCTTGTAGTATAATAATGCTTCATATGGGCTTCTGTTGTATCCTTGGTCACTGAGAAACTTATCAATACTCGCATTCCATGCTCTTGGCGCCTGTCTGAGGTCGTATAAGGCCTTTTCAGTTTATACACTTTTTCTTCCTCCCCCTTGATTTCATATCCTTCAGGTTGCTTCACATATATCTCTTCACTTATTTCACCCTTCAAGAAGGCAGGTTTTACGTTTAACTGATGAATTAGAAGGTTTTGTTGAGCTCCAAAGCAGAGCAGCATACGAATTGTCTCCAATCTGGCTATAGGCGCAAAGGTTTCAGTAAAATCCCTTCCTGGCTTCTACGTATACCCCTTGGTGACAAGTCTAGCTTTGAATTTCTGCATTTCACCTTTCTCATTTAGTTTAACTTTGTAGATCCATTTCACTCATATAACTTCATGATGAATCGGTTTTGATACTAGATCCCAAGTATTATTTTTTGTATCATATTCATTTCTATTTCTATAGCTTTAATCCATTCAGGTTGGGTGGCAGCTTCTCCATATGAGCTTGGCTCTTTGCATATGCGGGCAACATTGCATGATTCATAAATATCTACTATGGATCGAGTTTTTCTTGGAGATGATGAGTCATACTCGTGATCTTCAGTGGAAGAGTCTTGAATTCTTGGACTGGGAAACTGATCAGCATCATTTTTTGTGGTGGGCTGTCAGCATCCTCTAGGAATTCAGTAAGATACTGACTCTGATCCACGACAACATCCCATTCCCAACTCCCTGCCTCATCAAAGATGGTATCTCTACTAATGATAAGTTTCTTTGTGTGAGGGTTAAAAAGTCTGTACCCTTTAGATTCATGGTTGTATCCCACCATTATACACTCATCTCCTTTTATTGTCCAAATTGTCTTTGTGCACCTTAGGGTGAGGGCATAGGCAATGGACCCAAATATTTTGTAGTGATGGATAGAGGGCTTTCTGTGATACTATGACTCATAAGGTGTTGAGTTGAGGATGGCTTTAGTAAGAGCTCTATTGAGTATGTGAATGGCACTATGAAAGGCTTCGCCCCAAAATTCTTTGGGCAATTTTCTATAGTAGAAGGCTCCTTCCCATCTCTACTATTGCTCTATTTCTTATTTTGACCACTCCATTCTGTTGGGGGGGGGGTATGGGCCACAGTTAGCTGACGTATGATACCATTAGCATCACAAAAGAAGTGAATTCAGCATTTAGGAACTCCCCTCATCTATCTGTTCTAAGGCATTTTATCTTGTGATCACATTCATTCTCTGTCATGTTTTTAAATTCAAAGAATTAGTGAAATGCTTCTGATTTTTGTATAATGAAGTAGATCAACATCATCCTGCTGAAGTCGTCTACCAGCAGCAGGTAGTATCGATTTTCAGACCAGGTGGGTGTGGTAGCAGGTCGCCAAATATTGACATGGATTAGTTCTAGTGGTGATGAGGCTCACCATTTTGCTTGTTGGGGAAATGGCATTCTTTGTATTTTGTTCTGAGCACATATTTCACAAAACGGTTAGGAATTTAAGGACCCTTGTAGGTCGTTCACCATGTCCTGCAGCTTATTTAGGGCCTTGAAATTCAGGTGCCCACACCTGATGTGCCACATCATTGAAGCTCCTGAGCTCTGTGCAACATTAGCATGGAGGCTTGAGTCTTCCTGGAGTTGCACACCTTGTTGGTCTAGAGGCATAGATAGAGGGAAAATATTGTTTTGTGACATCTTTACAACAATTATTATCTTGCTTTGAGTTTTTGTCAAATATGGTGCAGTCTGTTAAATTTTCTCAACGTGGTCAGCAAGATAGCCCAAATGCCAAATTAATATCTTCGGAACTACCCAGTTCGCACGTTGAACCTGCGGAAAGCCCAAGGACTAGAGGTTTCACCCAACAAAACAATGGAAGCACAAGAAGGTCTTTTTATGCATTCACTTCTTTACAATCCGAGGCATACATAGCGAGACATGATTTCGCTAGTATTACAGCTGTAAACAGAAAGAACCAAAAAACAAGCCGGGCGGACAGAACCGGAGTCCGCCGAGACCGCCGAGGTCGCCGAGGTCGCCGAAGCCGCCCGAACTAAGCTGCAATCCGCCGAATACCACGGAGTCCGCCGAAGCCGCGAAGCCGCGCGGACACACCGTTATTCGCCTCCTGCTGAACCCGAACTGAGGAACACCCCTACCCGCCTGAAGCCGGCGAACAGGTTATTGAAGCTGGCAAAGTTGAAACAGAACTGACAAGCCGCAGAGCGACCTCCTGCTGAGACCGCAGAGACCGCACACTTCCAAGCACTGACCGAAGTCACAGCCAAACTCCTGGCTCCTTGAAGTTATCCGCGCGACCTGCACACAGCAAACCGTCAGCCTGAAACAATCTGCGCGGACTGGCAAACACAGACCGCAGCACTTCGCTCAACCCAACTTACTGTTCACTCAAGTTACTAGGTTAGTTACTGTAGATGTGACAGGGGGTCCTATTTATAGGCCAGGTGAGGAGTGTGGTCACCGCCCAAGAGATAGCGACACCGCCCCAGCCCGCGCGAATACAAACCACCATCCGATGAGTCCGCGAGGACTTAGCCGGTCACCAAGGAAAGCCGCCAGGAGCTAGGCAACCATTGACGAACCTTCTCCAGTCCGCCCAAGCTAAGCGGACAAGGCACCAGCCCGCAAAGCTCCAACCACTGCAGAACAGCAACCCTCCTTCAATGGCTGTCCGCACCAACCCGAGGCAGTCCGCAGGACTCACACATCAATCCGCCACAAGTCCACGACCAAGGGCAGCTAGCAACAGACCGCCCGGTCACAGCGGACTTGGCGGATACAACGGACACCATGAGCTCGGCACAAAGTGTGACCAAGCCCAACAACCAACAAGGGCCAGCGCGAGCATGGCGGACACAAGCTCTCGTCCGCCAAGCACCCTAGCACAGACCGCCACCAGTCCGCGAGCACCTCGCACTTCGTCCAACGCAGTAGCTTCCTCCCAGACTCCAAACACCAGTCCGCCAACCGGTCTCCACAGCAAGACCTGCTGTAACACCAGAACTTGACAAGGCCTCAGCCAAGCTCTAAGCCCAGTCCGCAACAGCCAATACCGCGGACACATTAGTCCGCAAGCTTCCCGCGAACTCGAGCCAACCCGCCTTTCAGCACAAGCTTGCACCCGCGACCACTGAGCAATGCACCAGTCCGCAAGCCTCTCTATCCGCAGATACCAGGCCGCATAAAACCGTGGACACCATGCAACAACCCGCTCAGAACACAGCCGGCTTCCCACTAGACATTTCTCCAGGCCGCACAATGCAGTCCGCCCAGTCCGCCCAGTCCGCCAAAGCTGTCCGCCACAGGCCGCCCGGCCTGTCCCGTCACCCACTTCCACTTCACAAAATTCAACACTCCCCCTTGAAGTGAGAAGTGGTGACCAAGCCCAGCAAGCTGCGCAAGCATTCAAATGGCCCCTTCGACAGTGGCTTCGTGAAGATGTCAGCAAGATTATCTTCACTCCGAACATGCCCGACCAGCAGAGATCCTTCCAACACCTTCTCCCTGATGAAATGGTGATCAATCTCTATATGCTTGGTCCTGGCGTGACACACCGGATTGTTAACCAGTTTGAGAGCACTCTCATTGTCACCCCGGAGTAAAGTAGGCCCTTGCACTTCTTCATGGACATCCTCTATAAGTCTCCTCAACCAAACGACTTCCCGAGCAGCCAAGGCCGAAGCCTTATACTCCGCCTCCGTGGTTGAAACCGACACCGAGTCCTGCTTCTTGCTACACCACGAGATGCTAGCTGAACCGCAAGTGAACACATAACCTGAAGTAGACCTCCGATCATCCGAATCACCGCCATAGTCAGCATCCGTGTACCCGAGCAAAGCAAACTCCGCATCCCTTCCATAGAGGAGTCCCATCTCAGAAGTCACCTTGACATACTTCAGAATCCCCTTTGCCGCCACTAGATGAGATTGCCTTGGTTCAGCCATATACCGACTTACTCGGCCAACAGCATAAGCGATATCCGGCCTTGTAATCGTCAGGTAAATTAAGCTCCCAACAAGAGCCCTGAACACCAAGGGATCATGAAGAACACTTCCCTCATCTCGTCGAAGCTTCAACCCTGAATCCAGTGGAGTAGAGCACTTCTTCCCTTCGCCCATGCCGAACCGCTTCACAATACGATCAGCATATCCTTTCTGGCTAATGAGAATCCCGCACTCCTTCCTCTCCACTTCCAGACCGAGAAAGTGATGCAACTCTCCCAAGTCCTTCATCTCGAAGCGTATAGCAAGCTCAGCCCTGAGCCTTGCTACTTCCTCCTCCGAATTCCCTGTGATGATCATGTCATCCACATACAGTAGGACCAAGACTCGAAGCTCTCCCTTCTTCTTGACGAACAAGCTTGAATCCGAGTTGGAAGCAAAGTATCCACAGAATTGCAGGTACTCTGCAATCTTCCCATACCACGCTCTACGAGCTTGCTTCAACCCGTATAGAGCCTTCCTGAGTTTGCAGACATAGTCCGGATGCTTCTCAGAGACAAAACCAAGCAGCTGATCCATGAAGATGTCCTTGTCAATCTCTCCGTAAATAAAGGCATTCTTCACATCGAGTTGCCACAACCTCCATCCCTTGCTAGCAGCCAAGGCGATCACCACTCTTACAGAAGTCATCTTCGCAACTGGACTGAATGTCTCCTCATAGTCTTCTCCATACTGCTGTGAGAATCCTCTAGCGACCAGGCGAGCCTTGAAACGATCAATGCTCCCATCAGCCTTCTTCTTCAACTTATACACCCACTTGCAAGTAACCGGAGTAATGCCATCAACCTTGGGCACAAGATCCCAGGTTTCATTCTTCTTCAGAGCATCAATCTCTTCCTTCATGGCATCTTCCCACTCCTTCACTCCAGTGGCCTCGTTGAAGTTTGCAGGCTCTCGCTCATCCAGAGGACCTGCAAAGAAGCAGGAGACAAAGCTCACTGCATTCCCATCACAGTACCGAGCCGGTGGCTTAACCACCCTCTTCGATCTCCGAAGACATGGCTCCTTGCTCACGGCTTCCGTTGCTTCTTCAGGCTCCACTCCTACCTGGGGCAAGCATTGAGCAGTGCTCCCCCTGCTTCCTGAGCCAGAAGGCTCAGCCTCGGAGTTCGAAGCAACAGGAGCTGCTGGTGAAACAGCAAGCTCCTCTTCCAGGTCTTCAGCAGCCACCACCGGTGCTTCCTCAACCTTGCTACTTCCGGTTAGCTCCACCGAGCCACCACCATATGACATCAGTTCGTCAAAGACAACGTCTCTTGACACCACGAACTTCTTCGTCACAGGGTCCATGCATTTCCATCTCTTCTTCCGCTCATCGTAGCCAACAAAGACAAGTTTCCTTGCCTTCGCATCCAGCTTTGTCCGTGAAGCATCCGGGACATGCACATAGCAAGTTGAACCGAACACCCTAAGGTGTCCAACACTCGGCTTCTCCTTCAGTAGCAGCTCAACAGGAGTCTTCATGTTGATAGGGCTGAGTGGCATCCAGTTGATAACATAAGCAGCACAAGACATTCCCTCCGCCCAAAAGGACCTTGGGATATCTTTCGCATGAAGCCAGCATTTGCAGGTTTCCGTCAAATGACGGATCTTCCGCTCCGCTACCCCATTTTGTTGTGGAGTGTGGGCACAAGTAAGCTCCCGTTGGATCCCGTGCTTCCTGCAGAAGTTAGAAAACTCGGAGGAAACAAACTCTCCCCCGTTATCAGTTCTAAGCTTCATAATCCGCAAGCCAAGCCGGCCTTCTACCAACTCCTTAAACTCCACAAACAAACGGAAGGCTTCCGACTTCTCCTTTAAGAAGTACACCCAAGTATACCTTGAGTAATCATCAACCAAGACAAGCATGTATCTGCTTCCACCAAGGCTGGCAGTAACCGTCGGTCCCATCAGGTCGCCATGAATGCATTCCAATGGCTTCTTGCTCCTTGTTTGTGATTTATCAAATGGAAGATGATGTGCCTTTCCATATTGACAGCCCGCACAAACATGCCCATCACCAAAGGAGGACAACATCGGCAACCCCCTCACCAGACTTCTACTAGCCATCGCCTTCAGCTTGTCCATGCCAACATGCCCCAGCCGCTCATGCCAGATAGCCGCACTATCATTGGCTCTCATTCTATCAACATAAGCATTGGTGGAAAGAACAAACAAGTTCTTCACCCTCCTCCCAACATGAGCAACATCAGCCTTCACCGCTGATACGTTGCGAAGGAACCTCACGTCTGTTGGCCCAAACAGAACGTGATACCCAGCGTCCACCGCGTTGGTCACCGAGAAGAGGTTCTTCTTCATGCCCGACACGTGATACACACTCCTTAACGTGAGTGGCTCCTGATCACTACCCAAAGACACGACCCCCTCTTTCTCTACTGCATAAACAGTATTATCAGCAGTGATAATAGCTTCATTACCTGAGTATGGCTGCATGGAGGTGAACTTCGATTTGTCTCTGGTGAGGTGATGACCACACCCGGAGTCCACGATCCACTCGCCGTTGAATTCCTCAGCAGACAAGGCCCGGACACAAGTGCCCGTCATAAAAGCTCCACCCCATTATGCTTCTTCACTTCTCGAGCAAGCTTCCTCCTTTCCCGCAGCATGCCCAGGCTGCAGTTTGACCTTGCAGTCCCGCTTGAAGTTCCCTCGCTGATGACACCGGTAGCACTTCAAGTTCTTCTTCCAGTCCTTAGGAGCATTGCTCCTCTCCGACGGATATGAAGTTGAAGTCTCCTTCTCACCAGCGGCCTGCACCTTCTTCTTCTTCTTCCCTTCCCATCCCTTCTTCTTGCCTGAGAAGAGAGCCTCGCTGCCTTCCTGATTCAAATTCACTCCAGCCATCTGCCTTGCTAAGCTCTCCTGCGAGGCAAGCAGATTCTCCAGCTCCAGCAGAGACGGCTGAGTAGCCCACCCTTGAACAGATGTTACAAAGGCCACATACTCCTTCCGCAAACCGCGGATAATGTGCCTCTTCATCTTTGCCTCAGAGATAGGCTCATCAGGATCCAGTGCCGACAGCTCAGCACACAAGCTCTTCATCTTTAAGAAGTATTTGGAGATGGAAAGGTCTCCCTGAGTTGCCCTGGCCAACTCATTCTCCAGGAACTGCAGCCGCGCCACATTCTTCCTATTGAACAACTCGTCAATGGTTGTCCAAATATCAGCAGCCGACTCACACCCAACGATGTGATCAAACAGTTCTGGAGACACGGCTCTCTTCAGAATGAACTCCGCCTTAGCATTCGTTCTTCTCCAGAGCCTCACCTGCTCAGCAGTACCGAAAGCAGCAGTTACTTCCTGTCTGTCGTCTCCACCGACGACTTCCCACAGCTCCTCGCCAAGAAGATAATTCTTCATGCACGACTTCCACTTCTTGAAGTTAGTCGGCGTTAAGAGTTCAATGTCGAGACCTCTTGCAAAGCTACCTTCCATTGCAAACACCTGTTGGAAACCCTTCAGCAGCTCCGAGCAACAACACAGGTTGATCACCACTCAATCACTGAGTCACAACACTGGCTGACTTCCGCTCACGCAACTGAACCTGGCTCTGATACCATGTTAAATTTTCTCAACGTGGTCAGCAAGATAACCCAAATGCCAAATTAATATCTTAGGAACTACCCAGTTCGCACGTTGAACCTGCGAAAAGCCCAAGGACTAGAGGTTTCACCCAACAAAACAATGGAAGCACAAGAAGGTCTTTTTATGCATTCACTTCTTTACAATCCGAGGCATACATAGCGTGGCATGATTTCGCTAGTATTACAGCTGTAAACAGAAAGAACCAAAAAACAAGCCGGGCGGACAGAACTGGAGTCCGCCGAGACCGCCGAGGTCGCCGAGGTCGCCGAAGCCGCCCGAACTAAGCTGCAATCCGCCAAATACCACGGAGTCCGCCGAAGCCGCGAAGCCGCGCGGACACACCGTTATTCGCCTCCTGCTGAACCCGAACTGAGGAACACCCCTACCCGTCTGAAGCCGGCGGACAGGTTATTGAAGCTGGCAAAGTTGAAACAGAACTGACAAGCCGTAGAGCGACCTCCTACTGAGTCCGCAGAGACCGCACACTTCCAAGCACTGACCGAAGTCACAGCCAAACTCCTGGCTCCTTGAAGTTATCCGCGCGACCTGCACACAGCAAACCGTCAGCCTGAAACAATCAGCGCAGACTGGCAAACACAGACCGCAGCACTTCGCTCAACCCAACTTACTGTTCACTCAAGTTACTAGGTTAGTTACTGTAGATGTGACAGGGGGTCCTATTTATAGGCTAGGTGAGGAGTGTGGTCACCGCCCAAGAGATAGCGACACCGCCCCAGCCCGCGCGAATACAAACCACCATCCGCTGAGTCCGCGAGGACTTAGCCGGTCACCAAGGAAAGCCGCCAGGAGCTAGGCAACCATTGACGAACCTTCTCCAGTCCGCCCAAGCTAAGCGGACAAGGCACCAGCCCGCAAAGCTCCAACCACTGCAGAACAGCAACCCTCCTTCAATGTCTGTCCGCACCAACCCGACGCAGTCCGCAGGACTCACACCTCAATCCTCCACAAGTCCACGACCAAGGGCAGCTAGCAACAGACCGCCCGGTCACAGCGGACTTGGCGGATACAACGGACACCATGAGCTCGGCACAAAGTGTGACCAAGCCCAATAACCAACAAGGGCCAGCGCAAGCATGGCGGACACAAGCTCTCGTCCGCCAAGCAACCTAGCACAGACCGCCACCAGTCCGCGAGCACCTCGCACTTCGTCCAACGCAGTAGCTTCCTCCCGGACTCCAAACACCAGTCCGCCAACCGGTCTCCACAGCAAGACCTACTGTAACACCAGAACTTGACAAGGCCTCAGCCAAGCTCTAAGCCCAGTCCGCAACAGCCAATACCGCGGACACATCAGTCCGCAAGCTTCCCGCGAACTCGAGCCAACCCGCCTTTCAGCACAAGCTTGCACCCGCGGCCACTGAGCAATGCACCAGTCCGCAAGCCTCTCTATCCACAGATACCAGGCCGCATAAAACCGCGGACACCATACAACAACCCGCTCAGAACACAGCCAGCTTCCCACTAGACATTTCTCCAGGCCGCACAACGCAGTCCGCCCAGTCCGCCCAGTCCGCCAAAGCTGTCCGCCACAGGCCGCCCGGCCTATCCCGTCACCCACTTCCACTTCACAAAATTCAACACAGTCCTCCCTATCAAATGTCAGTTTGTAACCCTTCCGTAGAAGTTTCCCAACACTGAGCAAGTTTTGTGAGAGACCTGAGACATATTGGACTTCATGGATGTATTTGATTTCTCCATTTTTTGACTTTACGGTCACTGTCCCTGTACTTTGGATTGTCACGCCATTTCCATCCTCCATTATTACTTCAGATTTTTCTACTTCTTTTAGCTGCACAAATGAATCCTTATTGTTGGACATGTGGTTAGAGCACCCACTGTCAAGGAACCATACATCAATGTACTGTTCCTGAGGTGTGGGAGATGAGTAGAAAAGAGATTCTGAGCTGGTTGTGAAATTGGCCTCTTCTCTAGTCCTGCCCTCGCAATACCAGCAGTCTTTTTGAAGACGATTCTGTCTCTTGCGTCTCTTGCGCTTAGACAGACAGTCTTTGGTGTGATGGGTGATTTTGTTGCACAACTTACAGTAAGTACGGGTGTTGGAGAATATTAATATTCGATCCGACGACGCGACTGCAAGGGGGCAGGCCCTGGCGATGGTGGGGTGTTGGCCTGCAGTAACGAAGAAGAATATAAGTATTTGATCCGACCGCCGGAGAATGTAAATATTCGATCTGGTTGCACGACCTAGCCCGAGTTGAGTTACTTATCAGAGAATGTAAGTATTCAATTCGGACGTGTCCGAGCCTGGACGGAAGTGGCTCTCCAGGGAATGTAAGTATTCGATCCGGAGAGTGACCTAGCCTGGCCGAGGAAGTCTCAAAGCAAGAATAAGGAAAACATAATTCAATATAATCAAATCAAAAAAAATAGTCTGTACGAATCGTGGCTCGTGACTTTTACGTCATACAAAGTTTAAGACAAAAAATTAGAACATAGTGATAAACGAATATAAAAAAACAAGGATAAGGTAGTATCATGCTTTTGGAGGGGGGGGGAGTCTTCTTCTACGAAGAACTTCCTTGGAGTGTGGCAGCTTCGCTGCATAGGTCGACATCTCTGATTTCAAATATGATTGATACTTCTGGTTGAGCCTGCTTTAAGTAGCATGCGTGAGCTGCTTCCTGACTTCCGCGAATGACCCTAATGACTCCTGGGGTCAAGAATTTCATGGATAAATGAGAAATTGACGGGATTGCTCCGAAGACTAGCTAGATCAGCCTTCCAAAGATGGCATTGTAGGACAAACTTAAGTTGATGACGACGAATTGGATATTTCGGATAACCTGCCTTGGGAATTCACCCATTATTACTAGTAGGGTAATCGTTCCTTGGATGGGCGCTGGACAATTGCTGAAACCATATACGGGTCCCGTGGCAGGATCGATATCATGTGGGGGGTAAGTTTCATGTTGTAAAGAGTGAATAAAAACATGACATCAATTGAACTCACATTGTCTATGAGAATTCTTTTAATGTTGAAGCAATGGTCTCCTATCCCTGTACTGATGACAAGTGGGTCCTGATAGGGAATCTGCAACCCTTTGAGTTCTTCACTTCCAAAGGAGATGGTGGAATTTACGTTGAGTTCTGCATTCTTGCGGGTTTCATCTGTAGTTATACTGAAAATATCTGGGTAGAGAGGAGTGGGGGACCAAACAATGATTTTGATGTTGCCTACCATTTGCTTGACACCAGGAGCTCCTTGCGACACGTTCTGCTGGTCTCTTTCTTGACACTATACTTGTTGTCCTTGTGTTTTTCCCTGTAAAAACCTTCCAAGGAGCCCTTGGCGGACAAGGCACTCGAATTCATTCTTCAACCTGGAATATTCTTCGGTAGTGTGACCAATCGTGTGGTGAAACTCACAGTACTTTGTCTAGTCAGCTTTGTTGTTTGACAATGGTACTCTCGGTCGCTGAAATGTCGGATCACCCTGAATTGCATATATGACATTGGTGTGTGTGGAATTTAGTGGAGTGTATTCTTGAGGCGGACGCTGTCCCCCCATTCCTTATCGGGTCACGCCGACGATTATCATTTTGACACTCATCCTGACATCACTCTTCTTGCCTTACGGGAGCTTGGTTTTGTCCCCTCTTCCTCTTCTGTCCGCCTTTAAACTGTTGGTGGTGTGCTTCAATAACCTTGTCGGCTGCTATCTAGTCTTTGACACAATGGACAAGGTCTGGATAACTGGGCATGAATTCCCTCATAAGGGACAAATAGAAACCGTTTGGGCGGAGTCCACCAAGGAAGACGCCTCTAAGAAGCTTGGGGTCGACCCCCAAAATTTGATGTGCATCTGAAGTGAAGCAGCGGAAGAAATCTTTGAGGGATTCTCCCTCACTTTGGCGAATACCTGAGAGGTGCAAGGGATCCCGAACAATTTTACGATTGGCAACAAACTGCTCTGAAAATTGCCTTGCTAACTCTGCAAAGTCAAGATGGTTCCTTCCCGAAGAGAATGAGTCCAGGTGCGGTCCAGACCATTCAAAGTGGCTGGGAAAACTTGATATAATAACTGATCTAGAGAGCTATAAATCCTCATTATGGTGAGGAAGTGGTTTACATGTTCAAGCAGATCCTCTGTTCCGTCGGACGTCTCGATGTTGGGGAGCTTAAAGCCGTGCGAGATTGGATGTGCTAGAACTTGAGGAGCGAGCGAAGTGCCCTGGTGGAGAGGGCGGCGTGCGAGGATGTCATGTCGCCCAAGTTGCTCGTATTCCCGAGCAATCACCTCACGAATCTCTTCGCGAGTGAGCTTTTCTCTTGGTGGCGTGCATGCTATTTCTTCCTGAAGATGCTGGTTGTCGCCTCCAGCGCCCCGACGAGCGGGGTGTGTGGAACTGGCGGCATCAAAAAGTCTCCAGATTCATTTTCCTCGTGGGGGGACTTACTGAGGAGGATCACGATCTTGAGCCGGAGGCGGGGGATTAGCCGGCGAGGGAGGAAGAGTAGGAACTGGAGGAGCTGCAATGTTCTGAAGGAGGGCGAGCATCTCGGTATGACACTCCTCCATATGCTGCATGGGTCCTTCCAAGGTGGCTACGGTTGGGAAAGCGTCGTCCCCGCCGAGAGTTGCGTTGACGAGTGAGTGAGAGGGATCCGGCTCAACGCGTCCTCCAGGTGGTGATCCATTGGTGGTACGGGTGCTTCTTCTGGCCATGGGAGCAAGTCACTCGTACCGTTGAGTAGATGGTACTGTCTTCTAAATCTTCAGAGGGCGTTGGGAGCTGCTTTCCCACAGACGGTGCCAAACTGTTGCAGCCAAACTCGACGCCCCGGTCGGACAAGAGAAACTTGGACCGTCTTAGCTCACGGAGCGGTTGAGCGCGCGCACAGTCAAAGAGATAGAAATTGTACACATGAGGTTTTGACATGAAAAAAATCTCTCAACTTGGTAAAAAAACCACACGACCGGGTCTGTGCCGGTCGAAATCAACTATCTGCTGTGATTACACCTTTCTTGAGGAATCAAGGGCGATAGACCGGTCCTCATTACACTTTGGAGGTGAGAGAGTTACTTAGAGTCCCGACGAGCAATAGGCTGCCCTGCGCGAGACTACTTGTTGGGGAATTGTGATCAAATAGGGCGCTTGATATTGCATGAATTTCCTTCTCGTCGTTCGTTCGTGGACTTATACAGATTTTGGTGGCGAGGCGATGACTTGCAAGTGGCTCGAAGAAGGTTCGAAGGAGACTTGAAGATGACTTGAAGGTGGCTCGTAGGAGCTCTGATTAGAGGAAGAAGAAAGCAGAAGAGCAAAAAGGTGAGAAATAAGGATGTCTAAGGCTCCTTTTATAATTTCCAGGAGATGGTTACAGTAGTTATGAGACTATCCATAGATCGTAACCACAAATATTTTTATTTTTGTTTAGTTTTCGGCGTATATTTTGCTCATTATGATCAATAATGGTAGGATCCATAACGGCTAAACACACCCCCAAATGTTTTATAAAAGGGACTTGACCACAAAATGTATATGCATGAAAAATGTCATATTCTCCAAATATGAAGAAGATAGAAGTTAAACAACTAAGTTCTCCACGTTTGAAAAAACCTAATACACTTGAAGATGATTTTAAGCATTTTACGCCTCTCGAGTTCAAAATGCAGTTGATTTGCGAACGTGGGATGGCATGATTGGGCACGGTGTTGACTCGGCCGAAAAATCCGGCTCAACCATGAGCCGAGCTTGGTAGGATCCTTGAATTTGGAAAAATTTGGACCATTTCTCGATTTAATGTTGAAGCAATGGTCTCCTATCCCTGTACTGATGACAAGTGGGTCCTGATAACAGCTAAACAGCATGATGGTGTAGAGAGAGAGAGAGAGAGGGGGGGGAGAGAGAGGCGAGAGCGAAAGAGAGAGAGAGAGGAGAGCGGAGAGCGAAAGAGAGAGAAGAGTGATGGAAGAAGAAGGGAAGAAGGCGCTGGCTCTGCAACAGCAGCAGCTCCTGATGCAGCAGCGGCAGCAACAGCTGCTACTGATGCAACGGCAGCAGCAGCAGCAGCAGCAACAGCAGGCCATGGCCAGATTCCCGTCCAACATCGACGCCCATCTCCGCGCTCCTGGGATGCGGCCGATCCACCTTCAGCCGCAACACCAGCCCCAACACCACCAGCAACAGCAGCAACAGCAGCAACAGCAGCCAGCAGCCTCCGGTATCCGCAGCAACAGCGCCTCCACCGCCTCCGGCTGTGGCGCCTGCAAGGCTGCGGCTGGGAAGCGCGATTGAGGCGGAGATGGTGCACCAAGATGTAATGAATGTCTGCAATCCCGACTTCAAGCGCCCGTTTACGTCAATCGAGGACGCCGTGCTGAGGTAATGACTCTTGCCGTGTTTAGGGTTTTGTTTTTTCTCATTTTCATGACTTCGATGTCAATTGTTGGGGTTTGATCGGTTTAGCTCTTCTTTAATGCTGAAGATAGGGATAAGGTTTTTTCACTCTTGGAAACTGTAGGGTGGATTTCCTGACATTTTATACCGCACTAAGAGCAATTTTCTGACCTAAAAGACTTCAGACACTCTAAATATCGTTTGAAATATATGTGCCTTGAACATCTTGGAAGCCTCTTGAATTTTCTATGTTGGAATGCCAACTAGTTGGGGAAAGATGGTGTAAGAAAGTTTTTGCTTGTTACATAAGATTCATGTAATTAGGGTTTTGATGATGCGATCCAATCTTGGCGGGGCGTGCGCTGGCGATCATCTGGGGTATATTGGGTGTTTTGGTTGGGTAATAGCTTTCTTATAAATAGCTCTGTTGTAATAGGGTTGCTTATGCTTGAACTATTTTGTGAATCCGGTCCTTGTTGCTGTGTGGAGAACGACAGTTCCCTCTCCTTCGGCTGATCATCTGTTCAGGGAGGTCTCACCTTCCTTAGGATTGATCTCTATCTTGTTTGGTATTTTTGTTGATGTTAACTTTCTGCTAGTTAATATATTGTGGATTAGTGTTGCTTTCCCCTTGGAAAAATCTGTGGATTGGTGTTGTTTTGCTGCATTTACTTGAAATGGGAAGGAGATTGCATCAAGGTATCAGAGCCTGCACGATCCAGCCGGCGAAATGCCTGTTTTTGACGCCACTCGGTCGAAGGAGGTACCTAGCGACATGGATGCACTCCGACAAAACCACGAAGCCTTAGCCCGATCTCTCCAGAAGCAGTTGGAGCAACAGAGCGGGACCGCCGATGAGGTCAGGGAGATCCTGTCCGTCCTTAGGGCAGATAAATCCAGCGGCGCAGGAGGGTCCTTTACCCCTCCCGACAGTCGGAATCGGGCTGCTAGCCCTCATCATGTGGCAACTCGTTTCTCTCGCATAGAGTTTTCGCTTTTTTTTTGGAGAAAGGGGTTCTTGATTGGATTTACAAGTGTGATCAATTTTTCGAAGTGGACGAGACACCAGAGGATATGAAAGTTCTAATTGCCTCCTTGCACATGGAAGACAATGAGAGGAATATTGTAAGGCGCTCCACAGTCGGGTCGGTTCTATGTTGTTCGACGATCCCCTCAGCGAAATGAAGTACCTGCGACAGAGGGGCTCCGTGCAAAGTTACTTGGATGAATTTGACCTTCTCCTACATCGGGTGGCCATTCCGGAAGAGCACGCCGTCAGCTTTTGCTTGGCGGGGCTGAAGGGAGAAATTGAATACGCCGTGCGCATGTACCAACCCAAGTCACTTCAGGACGTCTTTTCGCTCGCCCAGCTGCAAGAGCAGAAGTTGATTTGTAGCGCTAGGCGGAACACTTCCGGCTCATGAGATCGGTTTTCAAAAGAGACCAGAAGGCATCCACCCTCCAAACCTGCAGTAGTCGGCCCACCTCAAGGTGTCCCAACCGACTTCGGTCAGGCAGGGGGGCAACCTGGACATGGAGGAAGGAAGCTCTCATCAACCGACATGGACGATCGACGAAGCAAAGGGTGATGTTTTTGGCGTGACAACAAATACACACCGAGACATCATTGTTTGCAACGCCGCCAGTGATATGCTTTAGAACTTGTTATCGAGGACGAGGAGGAGGACTAGGAGGTGGTGGAAATTTAGCAAATAGAGGACCTTACCGTGACCAAAGAGCAGGAGGCCGCTCCTACACCACGTCTTGATCCATTCCTTGGATGGGACAACACATTTCCAAACAATGCGGGTCACGACATCCTACCAAGGGCAACCAATCCATGTGTCGATCGACTCCGGCAGTACTCATAATTTTCTTGACATGGACACGGCGGTGCGGTTACAGTGTGAGCTGACATTGATTCCCAATTTTGACGTAGCGATGACAAATGGCAAGACGATCACGAGTTCATACAAAGCTCTGGGCTTCAAGTGGAAGATGCAAGGAATAATTTTCACTTCTGATATGTTGATACTTCCACTGGGGGGTTGTGAGATGGTATTGGGGGTGCAGTGGCTCGTCACCCTGGGCGTAGTTCAATGAGACTTTCAAAATTTGAAGATGGAATTCGTACCTCACGAACGGAAGATCTCTTTGCGGGGCACCCATCACACAGCCAAACGTGGCTGCGACCAAGGCGGACGCAAAAATTGATAAACAGAGGCCGGCAAATCAACATGTTGGCATTATGTTAGGTTACAACTTGCCCCATGGTGGAGGGAGAAGACATAGATGCTGCCAGCATTCTTGTAGAAGAACTCAAGGCTGAGTCCAACATTCAACCTGCTGCTGGGAATTATCACCTCACCAAGTAAGAGCAAAGCCAGCTTCAGGCATTGTTGGTATATTTCCAGGACTTGTTCGTCGAGCCAAGCAGGCTACCTCCAATCCGGCACCATGGGCACCACATTCTAATTTGGGATGGGGCGGCCCCGGTTAACATTCGGCCCTATTGATACCCTCCTGTACAAAAAGAAATAATTGAGAAGATGGTGAAAGAGTTGTTGGACGCGGGGATGATTCGACATAACAACAGTACCTTCACGTCTCCGATAGTTTTGGTGAAGAAGCATGATGGCACTTGGCGCCTATGTGTTGATTATCTGCAACTCAACAAAGACACAATCAAAGATAAATTTCTGATTCCAGTTATTGAAGAGCTGATCGAAGAATTGCATGGAGCGGTTTTCTTTTCAAAGTTAGATTTGCGGGCGGGCTACCATCACGTTCGAATGACACCCGACGATGTTCCTAAGACCGTGTTCCGCACTCATCACGGATTCACGGGCATTACGAATTCCTCGTGATGCCCTTTGGGTTATCCAACGCCTCGTCGATTTTTCAAAGCATGATGAATTTGATATTCGCGAGCAGCTTCGGAAATTCATTTTGATCTTCTTCGATGACATACTCATCTTCAGTCGATCATGGGAGGATCACTTGGAGCATCTGTCAGTAACCCTCCAAATCCTAAAGGAGCATCAACTCTTCCTTAAATGCAACAAGTGTCACTTCGGAATGCTACAAATACAATATCTCGGTCATCTCATCTCGAGCCAAGGGGTGACAACCGATCCGAGCAAAATCCAAGCGATGCTAGGATGACTGACCCCCACCAACCTAAAGAAATTGTCGGGGTTAACCGAATATTATTGACACTTTATTAAAGGATATGGGTTATTAGCCAAACCACTCACTTACTTGCTCCATCAACACTACTTTAAATGGTGAAACGTGGCGGATGAAGCATTCCAAGCACTGAAACGTGTCGTGTCGCAGCCCCCTGTGCTCAAGTTATCAGATTTTTGGAAGACCTTTGTGGTGGAAACGGACGCGACAGGCACGTGAGTTGGGGCGGTTTTGTTGCAAGAGGGTCAACCGGTGGCATACTTCAGCAAGGCACTTGGGACGAAGAATGCTCGTCTTTCAACTTATGAAAATGAACTCCTTGCAGTGGTGATGGCGGTTCATCAGTGGACGCACTATTTGGCTAGCACACCATTCATCATCTGAACATATCACCAAAGTCTGAAATTCCTTCTCGAGCAAAGGATTGCTACTGCCTAACAACGATACATAGCAAAGTTGATGGGGTACGACTTCCAGATTCAGTACAAGCGCGACAAGGAGAATGCTTGTGCGGACGCCCTATCCAGGAAATACAAGCAATTGGAGGGAGAGATCAAGGCGATGGTGGTAATTCAATCAAATTTTCTCCAAGCAATCCAGAAATCGAGGGAGCTGGACGATCATATTCAACGCATAATTGCGGCCAAGGAAGTTGATGAAACAAACAAGCCGCACTATGAATGGAGGCAGGGAGTGCTCCATCGGAAGGGGAAACTGGCAGTCGGCCATGATGCGGAACTCAAGCAGCGATTGCTCCAATTATATCACGATAGCGCAATGGGGGACACTCGGGTATCACGACAACCTACTATTTCTTAAAGAAGGTCTATTATTGGAAGAGGATAATGTAGGAAGTCTATGCCTATACACAACGGTGTTTGATTTGTCAAACTTGCAAAGCTTCCAACCAACTACCCATGGGTTCGCTTCCGCCTCTACCCATTCCGGAGCGCATTTGGCAGGAAATCTCGATGGATTTCATCGAAGGACTATCTAAAAGCCAAGGGAAATCAGTGATACTAGTGGTTGTGGGCCGACTCAGCAAAAAAAGCTCATTTCATGGCCTTAACTCACCCATACACGGCTAAAGTAGTGCCTGGAGTGTTCCTCAACTCAATTTTTTGGTTACATGGTCTCCCCACTGCCATTGTAAGCGACAGAGATGCGGTCTTCTTGAGTGATTTTTGGGTTGAATTGTTTCACATCTTGTAGGTTCAACTCCATCATTCTACGACCTATCATCCACAGAGGGATGGACAAGAGGAAGTGGTGAACCGGTGCGTGGAAGCATATCTACGTTGCATGTGCTATGAGCGACCACGAAGTTGGGCGGAGTGGCTTCCCTTAGCCGAATGGCGGTACAATTCCACGTTCCGCAGTGTGATACAGATGACACCGTACGAAGTAGTCTATGGGCAGGAATCTCGGCTACCCACACCATACACTGAAGGTGAGTCAATAGTGGAGAAGGTTGACCGCACGCACACTTGAGGCTCGGGAAAGGGTGTTGTCCATATTGAAACAAAATATAGCTCAAGAACAAAACATGATGAAGGTTTTGGAGGACAAAGGGCGTCGTGAAAGGGAGTTGCAAGTTGGTTCTTGGGTTTACATCAGGTTCTAGCCGTATTGACAAGTTAGTTTTCGCGAGCACGATTGTCAGAAGTTATCTCCTAAATTTCTTTGACCCTTCAAGGTGTTAGAACGGGTAGGGAAGGTGGCATATCGCATGGAGCTTCCCGCCGACACTATGATTCACCCAATTTTTCATTATCTCTCAGCTGAAGGAGCACCTGGGGGAACCACCCCGCCAACCCGGGTCGCTACCATCGACAATGACGACAAAGTGGAACGTGCTGGTTGAACCATTGAGGAGCTTAGGCCGAAGAATCGTTAATCGGGATGTACACGTGGTCACTCAATTCCTCATACAGTGGACGAGCGACTTGCGAGCCGAGGCGACACAGGAAGATTTATGGTTGTTGCAGAAGAGGTACCCTCATTTTGTTCCTTAGGTACAACGAACATCAGATTAGGAAGGTATTTGATTCAATTTGGGGGTATTTTGGGTATTTTGGTCGGGTAATAGCTTTGTTATAAATAACTCTCTTGTGGTTGCTTATGCTTGAACTATTCTATGAACCGGGTCCTTGTTGCTGTGTGGAGAACGACAATTCTCTCTCCTTCGGCTGATCATCTGTTCAGGGAGGTCTCACCTTCCTTACTATTTATCTCTCGGAACAAGTGACTGTTTGAGACCATACAAAAATTTCTTAAGACGACACCCATGTCCTCTAGGAACATCCATACCAGGAGGAGGGGTCATATAGATCTCTTCCTCCTATACACCATGGAGGAAGACATTTTTAACATCAAGCTGGTGCAACGCCCAAGACTTATGAGCATCAATAAACAGTAAGATTCTGACTGAGTTCAGTTTAACGACCAGAGCAAATGTATCTTGGAAGTCAACTCCATCAATCTGAGTGAAGCCTTTAGCTACCAATCTTGTTTTATATATATCAAGAGTTCCATTTTGACAAAATGTAGTAGTATATATCCATTTGCATCTGATTGGGTGACGATCTGAAGGGATAAGAACAATTTTTCAAGTCTTCTGTTGTTGAAGAGCATCCATCTCCTCCTTCATAGCCTTTATCCAGTGGGGATTCAAGTTAGCTTCTGAAAAACTATTTGGAATAGAAATAGAGGAAATAGATGCAAGATATGCTTGTAATGAGTGAGAGATAGAATGATACCCAACATATTTATCAATATGATATATAGTCCGACCACTATAAACTTGAAGAGCAGAAGTGGTCTCCTGAGTGATGTTGTTGCTTGGATCTGGCCGAGTGGTGGTGAGTGGTGGAGCATGAGTGTGACATTCTTGTCCAATAGTTCTGGTTTGCCTTCTCTTGTAAAACTTAAGATCCTCCTTCTATACACACGAAGATCATTGGTTGGAGTTTCCTTTCTCACAGGAATATCAACGCTTTCTGGAGCCAGCACGTCAACTAGAGCGGGGAGGGGCGGCATGTCGCTCTCTTCTTTGCTTTTCCCTTGACCGTATCAGAGTAATAAGGAGTGCTTTCAAAGAAGGTAACATCTTTAGATATAAACTTTCGTCGGAGAGGAGAATAACATTTATACCTCTTTTGGTTGGCAGCATATCCCACAAAGACACATTTTATTGCTTGTGGGTCTAATTTATTCTTATGAGGTCCTACAATATGAACAAAGGCAACACAACCGAAAACCTTAGGAGGAAGATTAAATAGAGACATATTTGGACAAAGGAGCTTTAGAGGGTACTTTCCCCCTATAGTGCCAGTAGCCATCCGATTAATTAGATGGACGGAGATGAGGACACTTCATCCCATAGCCCCTTAGGGACGTGCATCTATTGCAACAAACAATGGGTGGTCTCCAAGATATGATGATTCTTTCTTTTGGCTATCCCATTCTGTTGAGGAGTCCCTGGACAAGACGTTTGGAAAGTAATGCCATGGTCTCCCAAGAATCTCTGAAGATCACTGCATATGTATTCGCCTCCGTTATCACTTCTAAGAATTTTAATTTTAGTTCCAAATTGAGTCAGCATGTGATGATAAAACAACTGAAATATTGTCGAAACTTCATTCTTCTTTTTCATGAGGTACACACAAGTAAAGCGTGATTGATCATCAATAAAATAAACAAAATATTGAAATCATTCATAGAACAAATAGGAGATGTCCTGCCATTAGAATATATCAAATCAAAACATTTCAAACTTTGACTCAGACTAGGAGCATAGTTGGTCCTACAGTGCTTAGCCAATTTACATGACTGATAATCAAAAACAGTTTTTTTGACATTAAGTAAATGCAGAAAGATAGTTTTCGGGGTCTTTAAACTAGCATGCTCAAATCTCTTATGCCACAACATTAACTGATCTGCATTGGTAACCTTCTGAGTACTAAGGGCTTGACATTTGTCCCTGACATACACACCACCAGATTCATGTCCACCAATTGTCTTCTCACTCTCCAGATCCTGAAAAACACAATAGGAGGAGAAAAAAGTGATAAAATAGTTAAGCTGTTTAGTTAAACTGCTTACGAATAACAGATTTGTAAGAAATGTGGGGACAATAATCACATATTTGAGAGAAACAAAGGGTGAAAGATGAATAACCCCTTTACAAGACGAGGATCCATTAGCGAGTTTCACACTGCCAAATGTGGGAGAAATAGAAGAAACTCCCATGGAAGATCCAGTCATGTGGTCGGAAGCCCCCGAGTCAATAATCCAAGGGGTGGATGATCCTTTAGAGGACACAAAAGTAGAATGAACATGAGCATTCGTACCCTCCAAGTCACCAGTAAAAGATCGCCCCGTGGAATTAGCTTTCAGAGCCTTGAGTTCTCTCATCAAACTCTCATTTTCTGCCTGAAGGTACCTAGTATTCTCAAGAGTGTCATACATAGCAGTTTGAGGTCTCACATATTTCCCATTAGAACCACGAATCTAACCTGGAGGGATCAAGTATGATGAAGATCCCAACATTTTTCTTTCCCATGACCTTTCTTCCCACAGTGAGGGCACTTCATTTTACTCGTCTTCTTGTCTCATATTTCTAGGATGCCATTTCTTTTGATCGGCAGCAAGGGAAGATTTCTCATGATCAATATGAATATCTGGACGAAGGGAGTTTATACGGCCTGCCTCCCCTTGAATATAATGAGCCACTGTCTCAAGATCCGACACAATCTCTTCCCAACATCTGAACTCTCTGGAATTCAAGTTCAGGAGGAAGACCAGAAAGTATCTCAAATACCCTCTGTTGCATGAGTACAGTCTTGTAGTCTTCTATAGTCTGAATAGCGAAATACTGATCTATCTCAGCCTACGTATGAGTCAACTTGCTGTAATATTTCTCGAAATCCCCCATCTCTGTCATGTGAATCTGTTCAGTTTGGAGTTGGTATATTCTCGCCAAGTCTTTTTTTTTGAGTAGTTTTGTTCGATCAGCTCCCACATTCTTTTGCAGTCTGACAGAAGAGAAAGTGACTTGCAATATCCCGTGAAAAAGGCACTCCTCGGCTCCGGAAAAGATGGGTACAGGTTGGTTCTCTCAGGCGTAAGGAATGGGGTAAAGAACAAGAACTGCAATCATCACTTTAGCTGCTAGAAAAGCAAAAATATCTGATGACCCAAGAAAGAAACACCCTTAGTAGAGCAGATCGAAGCAGCGTTCCATAGAATTGACAAGGCAGTTGATCACAGTAAGATTCTCACCTTCCCATTCTTCATATAGGGGATCAGTCTTGCTTGGTGCCGGTTTGGATCCGGTGAGAAAACCAAGTCTTTGACAGCTCCCAATGAAAATCCGCATAGCCTGAGCCCATAGAAGGTAATTTCTCCCATTAAGTTTGATGTTGGTAACACCTTGATTGAAGTTCATGATAGAACTTCCTCCACTATATTGTTTGGGAGGATCAACGGCCCCTTCAAAGGCATTTGCATTTTTCAATTTGTCATCCATACAAAGCACACGAGAACACGGGAAGGAAGCTCTTCAGAAACTCAAACACAACCAGACAGCCACACGGGAAGTAGACTGCGGCGTTTCTAATGTTGTCATAATAACTTCCCTTAGTCTTGAGAGGCTTCTGCTTTTATTTTTTGATGCTAAACCATGAATGATTTTGCTAATCCGGGTACGATGTAGAATTTTTGTTGATGTTCAAGCTCTTATGAAGCCATTACTTCATCCATATGAAGTTAGTGTTAAATTCTGACCTTGAAGCATCAAAGTATTTAGGATCCAAAGAAATCTCAATTCGAGACATACTAAACCGTCTTCCATGCACATTTTACTTTAAAGCAGTAAGCTTTGATTCACCTTCAAGTGGATTGGCTTCATTGGTATACCTGGGATTATGGAACAATGGATCTTGATTGGATTTTATCTATATGCAGGTTTGCGCCCTTAAGACGTCTCGACCCTAAATCTAAATAAACAATGATAAAAAAATTAGGGAAATTTACGGGTGATGCATGAGTTCTGTTAACAACATCAGAGGTACATTACCAATATATTTCAACTTTGGTGTTTTTATTATTATTTAGAGTACTGTTTTCTTGTAGGTATTTTTTGGGTTGTGGGTATTTTATGTGACCTTCTTCATAGTTATCAACCAAATGAGAGCATATCATAGAACTGTTTATGAATGAGCACATAAATGCGAGTACTCTTTTTCAACCGAGTGCTGTGTATCATTTGGCATTGGTGAATTTCTGTCTATTTATTCAGAATAATTATTAAAATGATTTACTGTAAATGGCTATTTAGAATTTGTTATTCATCCTCCTTCGGTTAAGATTTATTTTTGTCCATTAGTTAAACGAGGGAGGGGTAGACCAATAAAGACTTGGAATGAAACTATAAGGACCTCAAAGCCTCGTGGTCGGATATGATAACAAATTCCTTAGAGATTAGATAATGTCGCCAATGTTGTAGGCACCGAATAACCACATAAAACTCTCTGTCATAATTAGAATAATTTAATTTCGGTCCCGCAAGTTTCTCACTAAAGTATCCAACAGGATGACCCTCTTGACTCAAAACACCACCGATACCGACTCCAGACGCGTCACAGGACAATTCAAAAACCTTATTAAAATATGGTAATCGTAAAAGAGGAGCTTCCGACATTTGAGATTTAATTATTTCAAATGCTTTTGCGGCCGATTTGGTCCACGTAAAATCTCCCTTCTTCATGCACTCCGTGATTGGTGTCATGATACTACTAAAATCCCGGATAAATCGGCGGTAAAAAGTAGCTAGACCGTGAAAACTCCGAACATCTCGTATATTGGTTGGTTCCGGCCAATCCTTGATGGCTTGGACCTTCTTAGGGTCAACATGGATGCCCTCCGAACTTGCAATATAACCAAGGAACTCCACAGATGGAACATTAAACGTACATTTTTTTAAGATTAACAAATAATTTCTTGGTTCGCAACGTGGTAAGTACTGTCCTCAAGTAAGACTCATGATCGTTCGGTGAGGCGCTAAAAACTAGGATATCATCAAAATATATGACTATGAATTTTCCTGGGTAAGGTTTGAACACTAACGTCATCAATCTTGAAAATGTACTTGGGGCATTAGTGAGCCCTTCCCCGAGCACCAACCACTCATAAAGTCCGTCCTTTGATTTAAATGTCATTTTCCACTCATCTTCCTCCATAATCCTGATTTGATGGTAGCCACTCTTAAGATCTAATTTAAAAAAATTGTGGCCCCGACTAGCATGTCCAATAATTCATCCAATCGAGGGATGAAAAACCTGTATTTGATAGTTATTTCATTTACGACTCTATAATCCACACACATCCGCCAAGAACCATCTTTCTTAGGAACCAATAATGCAGGTACGTCACAAGGACTCTGTTACGAACCCGACACCAACCGAAGGGATCGAGGACGCGGCGAGATGGGGACGAGTTTACCGCCGCCGCTGCAACTTGGCCCAAGGGGAGAACGACTCTCTCTAGTTGGCGCGTTATTTTTATAAATATTTGCTACACAATTTCAAGTTAATTTATGTTGAACAATTACCGTGTTTAAGGCCCAACGGGGGCCCCGCTACTTTGGAACTCTTTATTTGGCTTGGCTGTGCTGGGAATGGGTAGGAAGAAATTAATCTATTTTTCTCACCAAATCTCTCTCTCTCTTTATCATCCCCCCTTCTCTCTTACCGACGCCCTAGCCCGCTCCAGCCGCCGCCACCGATCGCCTCCCCTCCCCACGCTGGATCCGCTCTCCGAAGACCGCCGGCTCACACGCGCATCCTCCTCGGCACGTAACAAGTTGGTATCAGAGGGTCGTCCTCCCCTCCGCTCCGCCGCGCCTCGCCTTGCCGAACCCGCGAGTCTACCGCTTCTGCCGACGCCCCCCATGGCCGATCGGGACCTGCTCCAGCAAATCATGGACCGCCTCGACCAGATGGACGCACGCTACGCCGAGGACCGTGCCTCCGCCGAACCCCGGCCAAACCCCCACGCCTCCGGCGACACCACCGACTCGGGCCATCGCCCGGACGGCTCCCCTTTTCAGCGGTATGTCAAGCTGGAGTTCCCGGCCTTCGACGGCCGTGAGGACCCGCTAGCTTGGCTCTCCAAGTGCGAGGCCTTCTTCGCGCATCAACGCACAACCGGCGACGAGCGCCTTAGCCTCGCCTCCTTCCACCTTAACGGCGTCGCCCAGCTTTGGTTCAGCCAGATTCAGCGCGAACGGCCGGGCCTCCAGTGGGATGAGTTCAAATCAGCGTGTACTCTCCGCTTTGGTCCGGCGGCACGCGACAACTCCCTCGGCGACCTCATCGCCCTCCGGCAAACTGGCTCTCTCGAGGACTACATTGATCGCTTCCAACTCCTCCTCGCTAGAGCGGTGACATGTCGCCTCGATCAACAGGTTCCCATTTTCACCGCCGGCCTACATGAACGGCTCCGTTTGGATGTGGTGTTTCAAGAACCGACGGACCTCACCACCGCTATGAGCATCGCGCGCACATGTGAGCGCCGCATACTCTTAGACCGACAACAACTCCTCCGACGGGACTCCAACCCGCCGTTCCGCGGGGGTGGCCAAGCCAGTTTGGCCCCCTTCCCGACCAAGCAGGCGCCACCACCTCGACAGCCGTTTCGGCGCCGCCTCTCTAACACCGAAATGGTCGAGCGCCGCGCCAAGGGGCTGTGTTTCAACTGCGAGGAACAATTCGGACCCGGTCACCGCTGCAAACGCCTTTTCTGGATCGAGGTGGACGACCCATCCGATGACGACGGGGAGGATCCTAGCACGGAGCCACCCGAGATATCCTTCAATGCCATTTCGGGGCCCGCGGGCGGCCACATGCTACAACTTCCTATCGCCTTGGCCGGCCACCCACTTGCGGCGCTATTGGACTGAGGAAGCACCCACAATTTCATCCGCCGCAAGACCGCGAGCCACTTGCACCTGTCGATCCTCGCAAGGCCCCGCCTCCAAGTCTCCAGGGCCAACGACCATCGCATGGCGTGCCCCGGCTTGTGTCGAGGGGTGTCCCTTACTATTTACAACCGAACCTTCGACATCGACCTCTTGGTTGTCGACCTCGATGGCTTCGACGTCGTTTTGGGAGTGCGTTGGCTCCGCACTTTGGGACCCATTACATGGGATTTTAACAACCTCTCCATGCATTGGTACGACTGCCCGACACGGATGGAGTGGCAATGTGTCTCCCCCGCCGCCGTGCCCAACGCCTTCCTCATTCACGACTCGGGGCCTTCTCGGGATAAAGGCGCCACCGACCTTGATCGGCTCCTTCGCGACTTTGCCGATACATTCACCATTCCCAAGTTACTACCGCCTCACCGACTACACAACCACCGCATATGCCTCCTCCTCGGGGCTGCACCGGTAGTGGTACGCCCTTATCGGTACCCATTCCTCCAGAAGGACGAAATCGAACAACAATGTTCGGTTATGCTCCAGAAGGGTCTTATTCGGCGAAGTGTATCCCCGTTCTCCTCCCCGGCGCTCCTTGTGCGCAAGAAGGACAACACATGGCGGTTTTGCGTGGATTACCGTGAGCTCAACGCTAAGACGGTCAAGGATAAATTCCCCATTCCGGTGGTCGAAGAGCTATTGGATGAACTGCATGACGCACAATTCTTCTCTAAGCTGGATCTATACTCCGGATACCATCAAATTCGTATGACGGCCGAGGACGTGGAAAAGACTGCCTTCCGAACTCATCACGGGCATTTCGAATTCCTCGTCATGCCTTTCGGCTTGACTAACGCACCGACAACCTTCCAATCCCTCATGAACGAGGTATTTCAATCCATGCTCCGAAAATTTGTACTCGTTTTCTTTGACGACATCTTGATCTACAACAAGTCTTGGGAGGAGCATCTTCTCCATCTCCGTGAAGTCCTCCTCCAACTGCGCCGCCACCGACTCGTCCTCAAGGCATCCAAATGCGCCTTTGGACAGCCCAGTGTCGTCTATTTAGGCCACATCGTCCATCAACATGGCGTCTCCGCCGACCCCGAGAAATTGCAAGGGATCGCCTCTTGGCCGACACCTCGCTCGCAACACGATATCCGGGCATTCCTCGGATTAACGGGCTACTACCGGCGCTTCATCCGCAACTACAGCAATATCGCCGAGCCTATGTTGGCCCTCCTCCGCCGCAAGGATTTCTAGTGGACAGCCACCGAACAAGGGGCATTTGAAGCGCTCCAATCGGCACTCGTATCGGCCCCGGTCTTGCAATTACCAAATTTCCAATTGCTCTTTGTCATTGAGTGCGATGCTTCCGCCTTGGGATGTGGAGCCGTCCTACAGCAACAAGGACATCCCATCGCCTACTATAGTCGTCGCACCGCGCTACACCATCGGAGGTTACCCGCTTACGAGCTGGAGTTAATCGGTCTTGCCAAGGCTGTCCAACATTGGAGACCCTACTTATGGGGCCGCTCTTTTGTCGTTCGCACCGACCACTTCAGCTTGAAGTATCTCTTGGAACAACGCTTGACTACTATCCCACAACAACGATGGGTGAGCAAGCTCTTGGGCTTTGATTTCACCGTGGAATTTAAGTCAGGCACGCTCAACCGGGCCGCCGACGCTCTCTCCCGCCGCCCCTCCGCAGAGTCCGCCGTAGTGTGCGTCATCTCCTCGCCAACAACACCGTTGGAGAATGCCATTCGGGCCGACATCATGGCCTCACCGTCCCTCACCGAATTGCTTCGCCGGGTGAACGAGGGGCTCTTACCGGCCTCGTGGGCGGCGCGCGACAGACTCATTATGTACAAGAATCGGATTTACTTGGAGCCCACATCACTACATATTGCAACCATCGTGCGCGAGGCCCACGATCGGACACATGAGGGGGTCCACAAGACCCTCCACCGGGTGCGTGCGTCCTTTTATTGGAAGGGACTTCGCCGCCGCACCCAGGATTTTATTGCTCAGTGCACCGTGTGTCAACAACAGAAGGGGCTCCACCTCCTCCCCTCCGGCTTGCTCCAACCATTACCGGTGCCGAACCAAATTTGGGCCGATATTTCCATGGATTTCATCGAGGGCCTTCCCCGAAGCAAAGGAAAGACGGTCCTCATGGTCGTCGTCGACAGATTTTCCAAGGGAGCGCACTTCCTACCACTTGGCCGGCCCCTCGTGGCCGAGCGGGTGGCACAAATTTTCTTCCAAGAGATCTTTCGCCTACATGGCCTACCAGAGACGATTGTCTCGGACCGAGACAAGGTGTTCACTAGTCGTTTTTGGAAGGAACTCTTTACCCTCAGCGGCACCAAATTGCAGTTCTCCTCCGCATACCATCCTCAGTCCGACGGACAAACCGAGGTCGTCAACCGGACGGTGGAGATGTACCTCCGTTGTCTCACCGGCGCACACCCCAAGCAATGGGTTCAATGGCTTCCATGGATCGAGTATTGCTACAACACCTCCTACCACTCCGCTCTCCGCACTACGCCCTTTCGTCTCATCTACGGGCGCGATCCTCCCAAGCTGGCTACATACGACCAAGGCATGGCGACAACGACCACCATGGATGACCAACTCCAAAACCGGGATGCTCTACTGTCCGCCGCCCGCAAACAGCTCCTCCGAGCCCAACACCGCATGGAGGCATCGTACAATCGCGGCCACCGGGATGTAGTCCATGCCGTGGGCTCAAGCGTCGACCATACCACCAAGCTACACTCCGACGCCCCAACGGATCGCACAAGCTCGGGCCACGGTTTTACGGCCCCTTTCAAGTCACCCAACGCATCGGCGAGGTGGCGTATCGACTACAACTTCCCGACGACGCCCGCATCCACAATGTCTTTCATGTCTCCCAGCTCAAGCGCTTCGTTGGGGAACCTCCGCCGACTCCACTAGTGGCGCTTCCGACACAGCTTGAGGACAAGCTGTCTTCCGACGAGGAAGGTGATGTTACGAACCCGACACCAACCGAAGGGATCGAGGACGCGGCGAGATGGGGACGAGTTTACCGCCGCCGCTGCAACTTGGCCCAAGGGGAGAACGACTCTCTCTAGTTGGCGCGTTATTTTTATAAATATTTGCTACGCAATTTCAAGTTAATTTATGTTGAACAATTCCCGTGTTTAAGGCCCAACGAGGGGCCCGCTACTTTGAAACTCTTTATTTGGCTTGGCTGTGCTGGGAATGGGTAGGAAGAAATTAATCTATTTTTCTCACCAAATCTCTCTCTCTCTTTCTCATCCCCCCTTCTCTCTTACCGACGCCCTAGCCCGCTCCAGCCGCCGCCACCGATCGCCTCCCCTCCCCACGCTGGATCCGCTCTCCGAAGACCGCCGGCTCACACGCGCATCCTCCTCGGCACGTAACAGACTCTTATTATGTCGGATGAACCCCTTAGCAAATCCAAAATTAATTTTTACAATTCTAGGTGTGCGGAGGGGTTTAGTCGATAGTGGGGAAGGTTGGGCAACGAGGAACCCGGAACGAAATCAATCTCGTGTTGAATTTTACGCATTGGGGGTAACTCGGGCGGTAAATCATCTGGGTAGATATCCTTAAATTCCTCTAAAAGGGTCTTCAGTGCTAGTGGTAAGTTCTCAAAAGAGGAGTTATCTTCCTTGACTTGCAAACATACTAGCGCATACATGACACCGTCTATAAAGGACGCGCGCTTAAACTCCTTACCTATCATGCTTAATGTTTTCTTCTCTACAAGCACAATCGTGTCTTTAGAAAAGACCGACGGATCCTTAGGCGGAGTAGGTTTTAAGATAATGGTCTTGCCATTAAACTTAAACTCATTTGTGTTGGCTCGCCCTAAATGAGTAACATCATGGTCATAAAGTCATGGACGTCCTAGTAAAACATGACATGCATCCATGAGGATGACGTCACACCAAACCTTTTCAGAGTAAAACTTGATGGTAAGGGATACCAAACAATGCTTCGAAACCGGGAGGGATGTCTCATTTACCCATGCCACCTTATAGGGGTGAGTGCGGCTCAGTAGCTAATGATATTCGGGTCACCGCGTTTTCAGAAATTACGTTCATACAGCTACCACTGTCAATGATCAACTTACACCACTTCTCTCAACTCTTAAAATTTAATGAAAAGATATTCGTCCTATTCCAGTCATCTAATGCACGTGGAGTAGCCAGAATACACCGCATGACCATCATATGAGCATCATCCTCTATATCGCTCGACACTCCTTCTGACTCGCTATCTTCTCCTGCCTCATATATAAGCTCGTCTAACTCACACGAGGAATCTTAAAGGGCTAGGGGCATGGGCTTAGTAGGACACTCACTAGCGTAATGACCCTGAATTTCACAAGCAAAACAGGTAGCATTTGTTTTGCTGACCCTTCCTACAGGAACTCTCTCACCCGTTGGGTTTCTAATATTCCTAGCAGTCACAACTACAGAGTTCGAGTCAGTGGACCGAAACTTACCCTTATCCTTATAGGTGGAGGTGGGGGTGGTCCTAATATGGACTTTCCCTTCTGAAACGAGCGAGTCTTATTCTTATGAATGTTGTGCTTCTCAATATCTAATGCGGCATTGAAGGTGGTGTTTAGGTCGGTGTGACCATAATGCAGTAGTTTATCCTGAATTTCAGGGTTTAACCTCTTACGAAACCTAGAGAGGGCGATCTCTGACATCTCCTTCACACCACACCTAACCATCATATCCTTAAGAAGGCTCATATAATCAGAGACCGATCTATTCCCTTGTTTAAGGGTAGCCAAATCATCAAACATCTGCGTTCGATGGTACGCAGGGACGTACTGGTCTGTCAGCATGGCCTTCATGCCTGCCCAACCAATGGGTAATTCGTCGTCCACGGTTCTCAGGCGTCGTTTCTCATTCAACCAAAATATCTTAGTTCTACCTAACAGCTTCATCCTATCAACACGCACCTTATCTTCGTCAGTCAGCTTGTGCCACTTGAAATAGCACTCAATCTCCATAACCCAGTCTAGGAAGACTTGGGGTTCACCCAATCCATCGTATGATGGGGGCTTGACTCGGACCGCCCTAGTGATATCAAACTCGTACGGTGCACGCGAGACTTGTTCATTATTATTGTTATTTTTATGATTATTATTCCCTTCCTTACGTGGGTTGGCGACTTGATTTTGGGGAGCTGCTTGATTTAATCGTAACTCATGAAGCATCTCCCTAATCGCCGTCAACTGATCGGTGAACTCATGGCGGAGTTCTTCAATCGCTGCGGGAACGTGACCCGCATCTCGCTCGTCTGTCATGTGGGAGGAAGACGGGGAATACTCTGTGCCTAATCTCGTGCGCATGCAAACAAACAGTGGTTCTGACCCAATGAAAACACAACAGATAGAATTGTTCCCGCTTAATAGCTAGGGTAGAATTTTTTTTGATTTTCTTAATAAAAATAAATAAGAGATTATTAAAAATTTTTTTAATTCTTTTTTGATGAAAAATAAAAAATTTAGGCCGCTATTGGCAGACCAGAAGAAAATTTGTTTTGTAATTTTTAACAGATAAACGGCAAGACAAGTGCGTGTCGACGTCCTAAGGAATAGAGGGAGGGTGTCAATTGGGAAATTGACGTGAAGCTCCCTCTGATACCAAATTGATGCAGGCTCACACGTTGACACCAGTTGTTAACGGACAAACACGACTTTTCTCTCAATGACCCAATTTACGTTCACACAGAAACTTCAACTCGGCACACATGTTACACAATTTTATCAATTAAATGCTAACGTACGGGTAGCCAACCCGATTAGGATCGAACAAAGGCTATAAGCCAATATTCTTTCCGGCTAAAAGGACCCACCCGGTCCGGTCGAGCGTTGGTTGTACCAAAAGAGATCTACCAAAATTTACGATTCGGAAACGGAAGATCTCTCCCAACAAAAAGAAAACAAGGTTCTCCAATACTCTCAAACTTAAATGAAACAAGGATGAACAACAAAATCAATCAAAGAAAATCACGAAAATTCCAACGTTTCAAAGATCACACTAAAGTAAATCCACCACAATGAAAACACACAAAAGTAGAAAGTTCTCGTTACCCAATCGGAATGGATAATTTCGATTCACTAACTTGGATCGCTCTTCAACGGCTCCGCCAGAGTCACGCCGGATGGAGAGAAAACTCGTCCGCCTTCTTCGCTTCACGCCGGAGTTGGTTCACACGGTGGATTCTAAGCCCCTTGGTCGAATTCTTCAAGGAGGCCGGCCGGATTGTTTCCAAGTAGGAAGTTGAGGGGTGGCGGTTTTGGGTGTTGGCCGAAACCCTAAAACTTGGCGGTGGCCGGCGGTTTTGAGAGAGAGAGAGGAGCGGGGGGGGGGGGGGGGGGGGGGCTTTGGAGAAGGGGGAGAGGCTTGGCCTAATTTTGAAAGCAAGGGGAAGAGATCAAGAGGAGGGAAACTCAATTAGGGTTTTCTTTCTTATCATTCAACTTAATGAAAAATAACAATAGTATGACCTTATATAGGCTCACAACAAAGTTAGGCTACATGCAGCTCAAATAAAAAATAAAACACACCAATGTTTAAACATAACATGATGAAATAAAAAATGCTCACAAAATAGCAAATAAATTCAACTGAATATTAATAGGCTGTTTTGCGGCGAGAGCGGAAATTGTAGCGTCGCTCCACAAGGTCACCACGACGCCGCAAGTCTTTGGTTGGAGGCAGAGAAGGATCTTCCGCGAGCATGCCGTCATCATCTTCAACATGTTGGGGGTCGCTATCTCCATCAAACATACTTCAAATTCTTATGCTCAAAAAAGATCTTACAGTGGACGCCATATAAATAGTGTCTCCAAATCTTTAAGGCAAACACCACTGCCCCCAACTCCAAATCATGTACCAGATAATTCACCTCATGCTTCTTCAGCTGTCTTGAAGCATAAGTAATCACATGCCCATGTTGCATCAACACTTAAAGACATGATGTACGTGGGCATTAGTGTGATTATGACAAAAGATAGGGCACAATGGCGACAAAGGATCCATATAGCCGACCCCACTATGGTGGGATAAAGACTTCAGTGTTGTACTTTTTTTTCCTGTTGGGCATGCATAGGAAAGAGGAAGTATTAATGGCTTTAGTTTTTACATAAATAGATCACTACTCCTTATTTTGCCTTATAGCAGCCGCAACCCTTTTGACGGTGTGATCCACCCCGCCCTTTAATTTTCATGGAAATCTGCCATGGGGAGGCCGCCGCGGTCGCGGTGAACTCCGCACGGATAGGCTCTGCAGGACATCCACACCCTCAAACTCGCCTCAAATGGTATTGGTGGAACTTAAACAATAACCCAAACTCTAACTTCTGAGTATAATAAGGTTATGGAAAGAGTGGTGTAGCATATATTTAGAAAACAATGTTGATTTATTAGGATCAATTTGGTTTAAATGCAAGATTTTAGATAATTAATAGAAAAATATAGAATGTAAGAACAGATATTCTTATGGTGTTTTTGTTCCGGTGAGTTTGGACAAAAATGTCACCGTCATAAAATGCGTTTGACATGACAATGATTATGATCACCTCCAAAAAACACTATTTTGAACGTAAAAGCGGAGGGAGTTCCTTAGGTGAGGTGGAACATTTACGAATGATGGTTGATAACTATCATATTCATGACCGCCACTGCAGTGCCAAAGAAATGCTATGGACCCTTAGTATGTCATTGCATTACAAAGAAATGTCTATTCAAGTTATGTTAAATCATTAAAGATATGCTCGGTGGAAGTTGTTGAAGGCATGCCCCAGGCACACATACGGCTCCAGGCCCAGATGATTACACTTTCGTGCGCCTTTTTGTGCCTTTGAAGCATAAAAGACGCACCTGAGTAAAATTTCTGCTATAATTTTATTTTTCAAAATCAAGGCTTTGTTTGGCGCGACCAAGGTTTTGAAAACCGGACCGGACATCGAACCGGCGGAGAGAAAAGTTCAAGGTTGAACCGGTCCAACCGGTTCAACCGGGGTTGAACCGGTCCAACCGGTTCAACCGGGGTTGAACCGGTCCAACCGGTTCAACCGGGGTTGAACCG
Organism: Platanthera guangdongensis; assembly: GCA_039583875.1. Classification (NCBI taxonomy): domain Eukaryota; kingdom Viridiplantae; phylum Streptophyta; class Magnoliopsida; order Asparagales; family Orchidaceae; genus Platanthera; species Platanthera guangdongensis. The sequence goes on along the minus strand of CM077161.1, from coordinate 180,447,788 downwards.
TTATATATATATATACACACACACACACATATATATATATGTATATATATATTAGGAAATAAAAATAATTAACATTATCTTAAAATTTTATCTATAAATTGATAATTTATTATCATTATATTGTGATACAAATAAAATGATGTATACATTATCACTATATTTATAAATTTTTGTTTTGCGTGACGTCTTTTCTCCGTTGAGTTTGGACAAAAACGACATTCTAATAGAGTAATAGAATGAATAATTTAATAAGTTATTATAATAATATATTTACAAAATATTTAATTTATATTATATAATTATGTATATTAATTATGTAAGTTTTTAATATATACATTAATATGTATATACATATAATATAATACAGGTTAAAACATAAAAACCAGAAGCTCCAGTGGATAACTCCCTCATTAGTGAGAAAAACTGCTTGGGTTCGAATCCTGGCGGTTTCGAATTTCCAAGAATTAAAATTTTTGGGCTTCTTGACCCGCCCGGTTACGCCAAACCGTGCCCGGTTCCCGGCCCGCCGGTCCACCCGCCCGGTTTAGCGGTTCCCGGGCGGTCCGCGGCTGGAGCGGGTTTCTGACTTGGATCGGACCGGGTGTGTGTCCGGTCCGCGGTTCGACCGGTCGGACCGGCCGGTCCGGTTTTCAAAAGCTTGGGCGCGACTTATTTGCTCCGGTGTATTTGGACAAAAACGTCATTGATATAGAATGCATGTTTGGTATGACAAATGTTACTACTGTTACCAAGAAAAGAAACTAGTTTTGAGCATACAATATTAGGCATGACAATGACGTTTTTGTCCAAACTCACCGGAGCAAATAAGCCACTCCAAACGAAGCCTAAGAAAGAAATAATGTAAGAATTCAATATTTTTTTATGTAGTGTTTGTGAAACAGAATCGATTGTCGATACTTAAATATGATCCAAGTGATTACATTGCTTTTATTTTTTAGGAGATATAAATGATAGTAATGAATGATTAATGAGTAAAATAGATGAATAATCTGATCATGAAGATAAAATGGTGTTTAATGATAATTATTTAAAATAGATGTGATTGCACCTGACCTTTGTCAGGCGCGCATCTGTGCCTTGAGATTTGCGCATAGGCTCCAAAACTCATTTGCGCCTTGTTGCTTCTTGCGTCTTTAGTAACTAAGGATGGACCAGTGTACATGTTACAAGTTATTAACTTATTATGTTTGTGACTAGAGAGTTTTTTTTTAAATTACTATAGCATTTCATCAGGGATTAAATCATACAAAGAATATTCATACTAAGATTTCTCAGTGTATAGTTTTCACAAATCTCACAGTGGTAACTGGGGAGATGAAAATGATAGCTTAAATGCCATTGCTTACTAAATCTCTGAAGAGATCCCTGGGTTTATTTTCTTTAAAACCTTCCAGGCTACTGCCTTACCATGTGGTGGCTGACTATGAGGCAGAGGAGGATGACAGGATACTCGACAGCGATACAACTGGCCAAATCCCTTCGCGTCTCCAGCAATGGGACCACAGCATTCTCGCAAAGATTGCGGAGCTGACGGCCACTTTCGAGAAGCAGGTCCTCGCCTTCAACATCATGTCCCGCAAGAGGGCGCTCGGCGAGTTCCGGTCCGAGGAGAAGCTGATGATAGAACAGGTTCTCCTTCAGGAGGAGCAGCAGGCACTGTTGGGGCTCCGAGCAGAGATCGAGTCCCGGGAGAAAGCTAGAAGGGAGGCGGCTGCCACAGAGGCGAGGATGAGAATGGTGGCAGCCCAAGCCGAGCACGCTCGGGCCGAGGCGCAGGTGCATGCTGAGATGGCCGCCCGCATGCCGCCGCGCGCCATCCGAGCGAACGCCGCCGCTTTGCATGGCGAGGTTGGCTCGGGGATGGCACAGCAGCAGGTGGTGGGGAGTGGCGGTGGGGAGGACATGGGTCAGGGCTGGGAGAATAATGTGGGGAGGGTGGGAGAAGGAGATGAAGACCCTTCTGAGGATTTTTTGAATGATGAGAATGAGCAGGAGAATGGGGATGGTGCAGGCCTGGAGTGGCAGAATGATGCTGGGGAGCTGGATTTGAACAGCAGGTGATACTCTATTATTTGGCTAGGTGGTTATAGTACCTTTAATCTGTATATTTCTTTTCTGTTTGAATAAAAGTTTCTCAAGAGCTAGATGTGGACTCATATGTATACATTCATTAGGTGCTCTGACTCATTTGTTTCATTATTATTGAGAGATTAGTCAAAATGTATTCTCTCTTTTCTATTTAAATTACTTTACTCTGCACTTTTATTTTACATTCATTAGGCCTTAATTTTATATATTGCTTCCCTTATAGATATATATCTGTATATATATAAGAGTTACCATAACTACATGTTGCATCTGATAATATCACTGTGTGACTTTACCCGATCATTGCTCGAGTAACGATCATTACTCGAGCAAAGATCGATTACTATTGTGATCACACTGTACAAATATCAGCCCCAGATAAATCCTTTCAAGCACATTCATACATGATGCATATAATATTCATTCAAATCCCAAAGATACCTAAATGAGATGCACTCATACGCAAAGTTTGGCCGGAATCATGCTTGTTGATTCATTGATTTCGACTTGAAATGTAGTTAAAATTATGCTACAAACTTACACAAGTTTGAATATGTAGGAAATTTTGTAAATAACTATTCATTTATTTAGTCATAATGTGATGAATATGGTCAAAGAAATGTATTCTAATTATTGTAAGATTATTAGCCAATAAGCATTAGTTACTTATTGAAAATGTTTTTATAATAAATAACTTAATACTAGGAATCCTCACAAAAAGCGTGTGTTTAATTAATTGATCTTATTTAAATTGGTGTGGCAATTTCAAACAATTTGCTAGACATACGAAAATTTGAACTTAAAATACTAACCTTTAGAAGTGACCCTACTTATCCTAATTTATTTCAAGGGTCATTTACTGGGACACGGATCCTCTCCAGTTGGGGCGAACTGGATGGGATCCACTTCGCGGCCCTGATTTCGCTTGGAAAATCGGACGACGGAACTCCACTCGCAACTGCCTGGCGAGCGGGTCCCGCGAGTGGAGTTAACTTCTTCTCCGCCGTCCGATTTTGGAGGCGAAATCAGGGCCGCGAACTGGACCTCTCCAGTTCGCCCCAAATGGAGACGATCCCGGTCCCATTTACCGGTACCTTCCCTTTAAGTTTGCTAAATTACAGCTTGCACCCCTCTTAATTTGTAAATTAAAAAAAAAACCGCTGTAAGTTTTACAACTTGCACAAACGTTTTGTTTGGGGGCACTTATTTTTACCGGTCAAGCGGTTACGGATCAACGCATTTTTTATTGTACAAATGAGGTTCTATTTATAGACAATCCATATGCGTGTGGGGGGGGGGGGGTTGATTTCTGCAGGCTACAGAGCTGATTTATGCAGGCTGACGAGCTGAATGCCGACGAGTTGATTGGTAATGAACTGAATGATGATAGTTGTAAGGCGACAAGCTGAATTCCGCCGAGCTGAATTCCTGAGGCTGTCGAGTTCGGCTTCTGATGCAGATTAAATACGGGTTATACAATGCTAATATTTTTACACACATATTGTATCTAACTATCAAATAGACTTGCACGACTGTCAACTAGTCGCTTTGGAGATTAGGGGTAATATAGTTGCCGTTGATTAATAACACCTGATCGCTTCGCCCTTATCAACCACTTAATAACGGATACAAATCTATTGAGGAGTCAACTTGCTTGGTCAACTCATCGGACTAGTTATTTAATATTGTTTTTTTATTTAATATGGAGATAGTGGAAAGTGTTTGTGATGACTTTTTGAGGCATGCAGTGAATTTTGGGACTTTGACATTAAGCACCCTCAAATTTAGAAATTTTATGCATCTATATCTATACTATTATGTAAAGGAACAAATTGTCTTCCGTTCAATTTTCATAATGCCCAAAATATTCTCGTTCTTGTTAAAATAAAGTGGTTGTTTTTAATGTAAATAGTGGAGAAGGATGAGAGTATTTTCGACATTATAATTGTTCCAGACTCTTTTTCCTTTATATAATAGGAAATATATTGATAGAAGCGGAGCCCTAAGCCTATCGTGGTCAGTGTACTATCTCGGTTGCTCGTAGGGGCGGAGCCCCCTAGCTTGTTGTTGTGGGTCACTCAGTTTTTCCCCGGTCTGGAGAATCAGACCGCCTTACCTTGGAGTTGGACCAGGCGACAAATAATCAATGAAAAATAACATCAATGATGCGAGGCATTTTTTACTGCGAAAAATCCCAAAAGGGCGAAAAATAGCGTGACCGGATCTATGCCAGACCAAAATCCACTATATAGTTTTGAGATTACAGGTACTGGAAGTCTCCTCAGAGGGTGACATACCACCTCCCCGTTACACGCTTTAAGTACAGTAAGTGTAGGAAAATAATCTAAGTTCACGGAGCTTTGACGAGAATGTCCACTAGAGCGCTTCTCGGCGCATTCTTCTGGAGAGGAGAATTGGCTAAGTTCTCGGGGCCTGGATGAGAGCATGCTTCTGAAAAAATGGCTAAGTCCTTGAAACTTTGGAGTCTGCGGAGCTGTGAAGCGAGTGCCCAGGAGAGTATTCTTCTGACGTCCTCTCTTGCGCCCACGAGTGCATCCACATGAGTGCTAAGCGTTGGACGCTGAGCGTGGAACGCTTAGCAGCCTAGAGAAGGAGCATAACGAATTCCAAGAGGAGGAACGATCTAAGTCTCACGTCATCGCCAAAAAACTTTAGAGCTCTTTCCAGACTCTGGAATTGCTTTCCCTCAAACGAGGGCATGTATGTTCTTTTATAGTTTTCTGAAGGGTCATGATGGTAATTGCACCCTGACAGATTCTAAGATGACGAATGACGTCGCTCCGTTCCAGTCACATGAATCGCCAATTTTCATAAAATGACGGACATGGCCCCCCTGGTAGTTCGGGCGGCCCGGAGATGGCGGGGGCCGGGGGCAGCGAATGTGGCCGGGGGCGGCTGCCAGCGCCAGTGGGTTGCGTTCACGAGACACGCTCTCGCTTGGGAGTGCGCGCCCGCGTGCTGCTGGGGGGGGGGGGGGGGGGAGGTCACGCGTGGCGCGTGCTGGGCTCTAGCGGGGAGCGCGTGCCCGTGTGGGGCACGTGCACGCGGGACGCACGAGGGGGCATGCGTGGCGCGATCCCGCCGTTGCGCTGGCGCGTGCTCGTTCACTTGGGCGGGTGGAACGTCCTTGCGCTCTTGTCTTCGCTCCCTTCCTGGGTAGTAACCCCGAATCTCCTTGGAGCGATTTATTTGGTCGGGCCGGCTTGCTTTAGAGCTTTGGTTGAGAGCTTTTTAGTTTTTTTTGGGGACCTTTAGGGGGGATTCCCATCACCTCTCACTCATTTCGTCATAAATACTGAATTAGGAGGGTGTAAAATGTTAATATTAAGTTTTTAATAAATACAAAATGTCAAAATAAAATATTTATGATGAAATGTAAGAAAAAAAATCAATAATTAGAGCATGCTTAGGAGTTAGGGCCAAACAATTATGAACTTCTCTAATAAAAGGGAGTTGGGCACTTGGGCATGAATTTGTAGGGCTAGTTTGCTAAAGATCGGAACGGGGAAGGAGTTTTTAACGGAAAATCAACTGTTTCGGCCTCGACCATCCCATGATAGTGCTGCTCTGCCCATCTCGCATCTTCTTCTTCGATACCAGCGCCAGATCCGAGAGGAGATCGCCGGAGGAGATTATCAGCATCGTCCAATGGCAAGCGACAGTGACCTGGACGAGGACGAGCTGCTCCAAATGGCTCTGAAGGAGCAGTCGGAGCGAGACACCAACTACCGCAAACAGTCGAAACCCTCCAAACCCGTCGTCAATCTCGTCCAGGCCCCGCCCCCTCCCCCTTTTATGCTCAAGAGAAATTCCAACCCTATGCCCGACGCCAGGCCGAGATCGAACTCCAAGGGGCAGCGGAGGGACTCCAAGGGAGGCGGGGCAGACGACGACGACGACTCGGAAGTCGAGCTGCTGAGCATCTCATCCGGCGACGAGGAGTCGTCCAGGGACTTGAGGGCTCCTCAAAAGGGTCGCCCGCAGAGGAGGGGATCCATTGATGACGACCGCGGGGATGATGGCGGTGAGCCCCGGAGCTGGAAGCGGGTCGATGAGTCGGAGGTAATTGCTTCTCTCCCTATATCCTTTTTTTTACGTTGAATTGTTGGCATGTGGTTGTCCTGTTCTTTGAGCTGCTGGATTGGTAAGTAATCAGAGGGCTGGTTCGTGATCATTTGACGTTTAGGTTGGGGCCTGGTTGAGTTGTTGGCCATGCTTGAACCTTTAACTGCTTTAGGCAACTTTAAACTTTGCCGTCACGTATGGCATTAATTATGATAGCTTCAGATTTGTTCTTGTCATTATAGTTTCAGGAAGCTTTTTAAAAGCAGGGTAGGTTTCTTTCACATCGTTCAGGATTTTTTTTCTCAAGTTATGTTAAAACAAGTAATTTGTTGTTTTATTGGAAATTTGGAATGAATGAACATTGCGTGAATTGAGAATTTAATATTCTCCTTAATGCTTTATTATTCCTTAAACTCTTACTGTCCACAATCAATAAGAGGTGCATGCCAAAACAGTATGGAAGTTTTAACTAGGGTGATCACAAGGTAAAATTAATAAGAAAAGGGTGAACTATAGATGCGTTGAAATTTACTAAGAATTTATGCACGACACATTTTGCAACATCCCTTTCTTTCGAGGGTGCAAAGTTTTCATAGTGTTTGAGCGAGAGTGTAAACAGAGAAAATAAGAGAATGATTGATAACGTCAAGAAGACGAATATTGGTCAGTTACTTCTATGTTTAGTGAATCAAGTTATCTCTCCTCTCTAGTAGACATATGTTTATTTTAGTCGAGACACACAAATTTGGCCTCACTCGGTCTCGAGCTCAAATATGCATACACCAACAACACAACACTCACACTTTTATCTCACTATAGCGGGGTTGGCTACATGGATCCTTTGTCGCCACTGTGCCCTATCTTTTGTCATAATCTCACTAATGCCTAAGTACATCATGTCTTTCCTTATAGTTTCATTCCAAGTCTTTATTGGTCTACTCCTCCATCGTTTAACATGCCCCGTGACTAGACTCTCACAACGTCTAACATGTGCCTTTAATGGTCTCCTTTGTACGCGTCCAAACCATCTTAGTCGAGCTTCTCACATCTTCTCTGCAATTGGTGCTGCTCTTATCTTTTTCTTGATACATTCATTTCGAATTTTATCTAGTATTGTGTGTCCACACATCCACCGAAGCATTCTCATCTCCGTAACTCCCATTTTATGCTCATGTACACACTGTCCAACACTCAGAGCCATAGAGCATCGTTGGTCTAATTGCAATACGATAAAACTTGCCCTTAAGTTTTAATGGTACTTTACGATCACATAAGATCCCCAACGCGCCTCTCCACTTCAACCAACTCTCTTGGATTCTATGTGTCACATCTTTATCAATACCTCCATCATTTTGAACTATCGATCCAAGATATTTAAAATACTCACTACGGAAAATATCTTGATCACCCAACTTAATAACGAAGTCATCCGTCTTTCGTGCACTACTATATTTAAGCTCCATATACTCTGTCTTTTCCATGCTCAACCTAAAACCCTTCTTTCTAAAGTGTCATTTTTTGCTCATGCACACAATTCACTGCCCAACACTCAGAATCATAGAGCATCGCTGGTCTAATTGCAGTATGATAAAACTTTCCCTTAAGTTTTAATGGTGCTTTACGATCACATAAGATCCCTGACGCGCCTCTCCACTTCAACCAACTCTCTTGTATTCTATGTCTTACATTTTTATCAATATCTTTATCGTTTTGAAATATCAATCCAAGATATTTAAAATACTCACTACAAAAAATATCTTGATCACCCAAGTTAATAATGAAGTTATCCGTCTTTTGTGCACTGCTAAATTTAAGCTCCATATACTCTGTCTTTGCCATGCTCAACCTAAAACCCTTCTTTCTAAAGAGTCTCGTCAAGATTCAAGTTTTGCGTTTACACCCTCGTGCGTCTCATAGACCAAAATGATATCATCCACAAACAATGAACACCAATGTATTGTTTGTTGGATATGTCTGGTGAACTCATCTAAGATAAGGGTAAAGAGATAAGACCTTAAAGCCGAACCTTGATGTAAGGCAACAGTGATAGGGAATTCTTGTGTTAATCCTCCAGATGTCCTCACCCTTGTCACTGAATTTGTATACATATATTTGATTATGTCAATGTTTGATACATATGCACATTTCTTTTCTAAGACTCTATAAGATCTCTCATGGAACTCGATCATAAGTATTCTCAAGATCGATGAACATCATATGCAAATCTTGTTTTTTTCTCGGTAGTTGTCAATGAGTCTCCTTAAGAGATGTATAACTTCTATGGTCGACCGCCCTAGCATGAATTCAAATTGATTTTCCAAGATGTTAGTCTCCCATCTTACTCTTCTTTCTATTACTCTTTTCCGTAGCTTCATGGTATGACTCATCAATTTAATTCCTCTGTCATTCACAAAATTTTGTATATCTCCCTTGTTATTATACAAAGGTAACAAGATACTTTCTCTCCATTGGTCTGACATTCTCTTTGACTTCATTATCTTATTAAAAAAACATGTAAGTCACAAAATTCCTTCATTCCCTAGATATTTCTATACTACTACAATTTACGATAAAATGTGATTTGTTATTTCGCGAGCTCAGGCTGAACATATAAATCCATTTCAATTTTTCATCTTTTTTAGAGCATCATCTACCTCTGATACTTGAATTTTAGTATAAAATGTTATGTTCCTATACTACTCCAATTTACTAACTATTTCAAGTTCAAATCATTGCCTTTTATTTCACTATAAAGTTGATAAATGTATCATTTTTATCGCTCTTTAATATCCACGTCATTCGTTAAAACTGTATCTGTTTCATCCTTTATGTATTGTACTTGACTTAAATCTCTTGCCTTTCTTTCTCTTGCTCGTGCAATTTTATATATGTCATGCTCTCCATTTTTGGTATCTAATCGCTTATAAAATTCTTCATAAACTTGATTTCTTGGTTTATTTACTGACTGCTTAGCTTCTTTTTTGACGACTTTATACCTGACCATGTTTTCATCATTTCTAAAAACGTAGAGTGATTTATAGCTGACTCTCTTTGTCCTCACTTTGTCTTGCACTTTCTCTTTCCATCACCAATATTGTTTATTTGGAGGCGCACAATTTTTTGATACTCCAAGTACATTATTTCCACTTATCCTTAAATGTGAAGATATAACTTTTCATGAGATATTAAGATTAACATATAGATTGTCAACTAGTTCCATAACTGCTGTCTTGGAAGCAATCTGCTTTTCCATCTTCAAGTTCCACCACTGATTTTTTGGCAATATTTTTGTTCCTTTCTTATATTTATTATATTTAATTTGTACGTGTAACACTACTAACTTATGTTGTGTGGTTAAACTTTCTTCTAATATGATCTTGCAATTCTTACAAGTCATTTTATCCATTTTGCAAGTCATAAAATAATCAATTTGTGACTTATTTGGTCCGCTTTTATACGTAATTAAATATTTTCCCTATTCATGAAAAATGTATTTGTCACGATTAGCTCATGTGCTATAACAAAGTCTATAATAGTTCGCCCTTCTTTATTTTTTTCTCCATATCGAAATCTTCCATGAACGGCTGTATATTCTACATTTCTTCCTTATATGTCCATTTAATTCTCCTATGAAAATCCTCTCTCTTTGTGTGATTTCTTTTATTAAATCATCTAAGTCTTCCCAAAATTGCACTTTAGTAGCTTCACTTAATTATACCCGTGACGTGCAAACACTGATCACACTAATATTTTCCTTTCCAATGACCAATTTAAGAGTTAAGATTCCATCACTTTTTCTACTTACCCAACAATTTTTCCCTCCAAGTAGTATCCATAATAATACCTATTTCATTGCTTGTTTTATTTTTTCCCGTATACCACAATTTAAAACCCGAATTATTTAAAAATTTAGCTTTCTCACTCACCCATATAGTCTCTTGCAGACATAAAATATTTATCTTTCTCACTCACCATAATTTAAAACCTGTAGATAAAATATTTATCTACTACTTCCATCGCTTTCCCCATTAGCGTACCTATATTCCAACTACCAAACCTAAGTCAGTCATAATTCATACGACATACTTCACTAGGACGTCTAATGTGTGAGGACTTTTGCCTATTTAACACTACACCCAAGTTCTCTTGGAGGTTCAGCGGTTCTCGCCAAGACGTCACATTCGAAATTACGACGAACACTCTTGCATATTTAACACTATCCCTAAGTCCCGGAGATGCAGCGGTCATTGCCAAGACGCCACATTCGGACCATGCGACGCGTTTCTTAGGGGGAACAACCTAGCTTTTGCACAATTTCTCAATTGATCCATATTCATAAGAGTGACTAAATTTTATGTTAGCCGTCTACTTAACTCAACCCTCACCATTTTTCATTCGGACTTGGGATCGACATAGGCTAATTTGAGCTCAAATATGCATGTCGTATAAAAATGGTATTGGAGTATCTAATGGATCATGATGTTGGCAATGTGTTTCTTTGTCATAATGACGTCGTTGTAAGGAAAAAAATAGTTGTTCAGATAAGTGAGAATGACTTGATTTATCTGCCTTAGGATATCAAGGCCCGCCATGACACACTTTTTCATTAGGAGCGATTTGATTTGTCCTTTATGAACAAACCAGACCCACTTAGTGGATTGTATCTTTCAGGCTTAAACTATTATGATCGTTTCTTTGGGTCTGCTCAATCAGTCATTTGCTCTAAATGCGATTAATTTTTTTTTTTCACTATTTTCTCTGATGGTTGGGTCTTGACTCATCTATTGTCAGGGATTGGATTTACTAGCATTTTATTGAGCATGAGCAGTTTGAGTTACCCCTCACGAGGGAGGGAGGGAACATGATGTTGTAGTTATTTGTTGTTCTTTTGGTTCATTGTTGCTCCAACCTCTTTAGGTAGAGAGCTAGATCACAACACACACATATACATACATGCATATGCATATATACATACATATGCACATGCTTAGTTATTAAAGGCGCAAGGCGAATCAAGACGCAAAAGGGTCTTGGAGCCTAGGCGCAAGGCTTAAGGATCAAGCGCACGACTGACGAAGGCAAGACATAGCCACATCCATTTTAAATAATCAGCATCAAACATCATTTCAGCATCTCGACCAAATTCTTCATGTAGTTTACTAATTAATCACTCATTACTATCGTTTATATCTCTTAAAAATAGAATCAATATGATCACTTCTATCACACTAAATCTCAACGCACAATTATCTTTCACAAACACTAAATCAATAAAAAATTATTGAATTCTTATATTATTTTTTCTTAATTTTTGAAGAAAAAATTTACAACAAAAATCTCACTCATGCGCGCCTTTTATATTCCAAAGTCACAAATAAGGCGCACAGAGGCGCAAACCTCTGAGCCTGATAAGCCTTGAGCTTTAAGCGCGCCGGAGGCGCACCTTTATTAACATAGTGTTCATGAAAGAACAATTATAAAGAGACATTATTATTATCATAAAATATTAGTCCAGAATAGTAGGGGAAAAGTAGAGAGCGGTGCTTCCCTGGCTAGGGTGACTGGTTTGGTGTCTTCTTTTTGTCTTGACTATCTATGAGAATAACTTCTTCAATTCTTCTTTTCATTTTGACTTGCAGAATATTCTATTTTGTTCACGACGATAAGGTAGCATTATATTTCTTGGTCAACATATTTTAGGACATTAATTTTCTAATCTCTTACCAGGGCTTTGGTGAGGTGGTATATTGAGATAGCTACCTGGAAAGAGTTTAGCAAGGGGAGATCGAATATGACATTGTTGCTAATCAGGCCGACAACAACTAGAAACCTCACCGTCCTAGTGTAGCTCCCCAACATATCCTTATGATGAGAAACCTCATTATCCCTTTTGTTTCCCACGTCTCCCTTTCAAAACAAAAGAGTGGGCCATTTGAAGTGCTCATTTTACTGGATCTAGAATCATTCGCTCTAAAGCATGCATGTAGGTTATATTCACCAAACTCCTCGTGTTGATGAGGATTCTATGAACCATAATGTTGTTAAAGAGCGACTTTGTTACCATATTGTAATTGTAATGGTTCTCCTGGTTGGGCCAATCCCGTTGGAGAAAGTGATAGTGATACAACTTGTGACACAAGTTATGCGTTTGAGTGCAACATGCCTTACCACATCCATGCTTGTTCCTCTCGTGGATGAAGATTCGATGAGCCATAATGCTTTTGATGAGCTCCTCCATGACCACATTGTCATTGTAAAGATTCCTCTGGCTGGTCATTTCCCCGAAGTGCCCACTCATTCAAGATGGATTTTCTCGTCATTCCCTATGTGAACAAAATGTATTCCTTTATGCGCCTCATCTTGACGAATGACTTAATGAAGTCACACAACTGTCTGCACCAGCCAGTCGTATGCCCGTGCTTTTGATGTAACTAACAATATTGATGCTATTGCGATTGTCGATATGTGTGGGCGATGAGGGAGGTCAATGCAAGTATGGATTATGGCTGACCACCACTATCTGTGATGTAGAAAATACCTCCGGAGGAGGGAGCGGTGGAGCCTTCCGGCCGGAATCGCGCCACACGGGCGGAGGAATCGTTGAGCGGCGGGATCCTTCCGGATCGGCAGTTCTCGCACGGAGAAGAGGGAGGCGGCTAGGGAAAACTGCTTCTCAATATAATACCAAAACTGAAATGAAAATACACTCTCCTCCCTCTTATACTATGGGGGGGGGAGAAAATAACTATTAGCACACACCTGCTGATAGCACACATAATAGTTTTACAAAAACAAATACAACAAAAGGGCATAAAATAAATAGCGCCGCCTCTTTATTTAGACGGTTCGCGACATCCAAAGCGGGTCGAACTTCTCGAGCCATGCAATCCCCGGTTCGGCGTGGGCTTCGTCGCTGACGGTGCAGGTCGCACCGTATTCCGCATCATTCTCCGCCACGTGAGAAGCACTCGACCACGAGTGGTCGACATAAAGAGGCACGTCCGGGTAGAACGGAGATAAGTCGCTCACGTTAAAGGTCTTGGAGATGTTAAAATCCGGTGGTAGATCAACCACGTAAGCATTGTCGTTGATCTTGCGGATGATGGGGAAGGGGCCGAACTTCTTCGACATGAGCTTATGGTGGGGGCCAGCAGGAAGCCGCTCTTTCCGGAGAAAGACCATAACCAAGTCGCCGACTTGAAAAATCTGCTCGCGGCGGTGCTTGTCGGCCAAAGCTTTATACTTGGCGTTGGATTCGAGCAACTTGAGGCGGGTCTCGGTCTGGACGTCGCGGGCCTCTTCCGCTAGCTGCGTGGCTGAAGGGGGGGGGGCGGGTAAGCGGGCCAAATCAAGCGCATGCCGGGGCGCCTTGGTGTAGACGATGGAGAACGGGGTGCGACCGGTTGAGCGGTGGACCGCATTGTTGTAAGCGAACTCAGCTTGGGCGAGAGCGAAATCCCACTGCTTCGGCCGGTCTTGACAAATACAACGCACTAGATTTCCCAAAGTCTTGTTTACCACCTCGGTTTGCCCATCCGTTTGGGGGTGAGCGGAGCTACTAAATTGGAGAGAGGTGTCAAACATTTTCCACAGCATGGTCCAAAAATGGCCTAGAAATTTCGGATCGCGGTCGGAGGTGATGTTGGTTGGAACGCCATGCAAACGGACCACCTCGCGGAAGAATAACCGCGCAATATGGGAAGCATCAGATGTTTTGCGGCAAGAAAGAAAATGTGCCATCTTGGAGAAACGGTACACCACGACGAACACTGAATCAACTCCGCGCTGAGTTCGCGGAAGGCCCAAAACGAAATCCATGGAAAGGTCCTCCCACACGCCAGAGGGGACCGGGAGAGGTGAGTAAAGACCGGTGTTGTGTGCTTGGCCCTTGAATTGTTGGCACACATAGCACTTCCGAACGAAATTCCCCACGTCCTTGGCTAACTGCGGCCAGAAATACCTCTCGTGGAGACTAGCAAGTGTCTTGTCGCGGCCCAAGTGACCACTCAACCCGCCACCATGTAGATCACGAATCAGCTTCTCCCGTAATGAAGAGCGGGGGATGCACAGGCGGTTGTCTTTGAGTAAAAACCCCTCGAGTATCAAGAACCCGCCGTGTGAACCGCCCATCGAGCAGGCGCTCCAAGTGTCTTTAAAATCCGGGTTGTCGGCATATGACTCGGCGAGAATATCAAAACCAATGATCTCGTGTTGTAGTGTGGTCAATAAACAGCTCCGCCGGCTGAGGGCGTCCGCAACGACATTGGATGAACCCGGCTTGTGATGAATAATGTACGGGAAACGCTGTAGGTAAGTGGTCCAACAGAGATGCATACCATCCATGCGTTTCTGGCTGTGGATAAACTTGAGGGCTTGATGATCCGTATATAAGATGAATTCCTTGTGTAGTAGATAATGCTCCCAATGTTTGAGGGCCCGGACAACGACATAGAACTCTTGATCATAAGCGGACCACTTCCGCCTAGCATCGCTTAACTTCTCGCTGAAAAATGCAACCGGCCGCTTGTCTTGGGAGAGGACCGCCCCAATGCCAACACCGCTGGCGTCACTGTGCACCTCAAATAGCTTGTCAAAACGGGGTAGCGCCAAGACCGGTGCCGAGCTGAGCTTCTGCTTGAGCAGCTGGAAAGAGCGGTCATCCTCGTCCCCCCAAAGAAAACGCCCTTCTTGAGGCAGTCGGTCATGGGAGCCGAGATGGTGCTGAAATCGCGAATGAACCTCCGGTAGAATGTGGCTAACCCATGAAAAGACCTCAACTCGGAGAGGGATGCGGGTGCCGGCCAATCTCGGATGGCTTGTATTTTTTCCTCGTCAACTTGTATGCCGTCCGCACCCACCACGAAACCCAGAAAGTTCAGCCGCGCCGCAAGAAAGGTGCACTTCTTGAGGTGAATAAATAGTTTGTTCTCCGCCAAAACTTCCAACACAGCACGAACATGAGATAAATGCTCCTCCCGGGTCTTGCTAAAGATGAGAATGTCGTCAAAATAGACGACCACCGACTTGCCCAAGAAAGGTCGCAACACCTGTGTCATAAGACGGATAAAAGTGCTTGGAGCATTAGACAAACCGAAAGACATTACCTTCCACTCGAAGAGGCCGTCCGGAGTTTTAAAGGCGGTCTTCCATTCGTCGCCCGGTTTGATGCGGATTTGGTGGTACCCGCTGCGGAGGTCAATTTTGGAAAACAGTTGTGACCCGTCCAACATGTCCAACATGTCATCCAGGCGGGGAATGGGGAAGGAGTACTTAATGGTGATGCGGTTAATGGTGCGACAGTCAACGCACATCCTCCAGGACCCGTCCTTCTTGGGAACCAAAAGTGCGGGAACACCGCATGGGCTAAGACTCTCGGAGATGAAGCTCTTTTGTAACAGCTCTTCCACCTTCGTACGTAAGACGGCATGCTCCTTGGGGTTCATGCGGTAGTGGGGCAAATTTGGGAGGCTAGCGCCCGGTATGAGATCGATCTGGTGTTGGATATCCCGAAGTGGTGGAGGGTGGTCTGGCAAGTCATCCGTGGTGATGGCGCGGAACTCATGAAGTAATGCCCGAATGTCTGGGGGTGCGGCATCCATCTCCCATTCGTTGGTGGCGTACAACCCGTAGGGAACGAGGGCCACCACCTCCTTGGCCTCCGCAACGTCCCGCTCGAACCGTGAGGTGTCATCGTGCAGCACGAGTAGGCTGCGCCCCTTGTCGATGGACGGGTTGGCCGCGGGTTTATCGCCGACCCGGGCCACAATCTGTATCTTCTTGCCGGCGCAAGTAAGGGAGTAGATATTGTCGCGACCCTTGTACACAACGTCCGTATCATATTGCCACGGTCGCCCCAAAAGTTGATGGCTCGCGTCCATCTCCACAACGTCGCACCAAATGTCGGCTAGGTAATGCTTGCCCATAGCGACGGGTACGTGTGACCGGTGGGTGACACGCACGGAGGGGCCCTTTTGAATCCACCCAATGGAGTAGGGGTGCGGGTGCGGCTCGGTTGGTAGATGCAAGTAGGTGACCAACCGACTAGCGACAAAATTCTCACAGCTGCCATTGTCGATCAGGACATCACATATCTTCCCCTTGATGGTGCAATAGCTCCGAAAGACATTACTACGTTGGGCATGCTCATCCACCCACGGTGCAAGAAGGAGGCGTCGGACCACGCAAGCAGCAAAATCGCCATCTTCTTCAAACCCATCGATGACCTCATCGGCCTCCCCCGAGTCATCCTCCTGATCCTCGTCCTGAGTAACGGCGTGTACGGGTTGGCGCAGAAGAGGGCACCGAGAGGCAAAGTTGCCCGGTTGGTGGCACTTGAAACAGGTCCCCGGTGGTGCGCGGTCAGGTGCCCGACCCTTAGGTGCGGAAGGTGTGGCCGGCACCTCGCGGCTAGTAGAATCCCGAGTATGCGACCCCGACGCATCCGACCAGGGACGGCGAGAGGCCGAGCGGGATGAAGGTGCCGCCGACGTCTCCATGAGTTCCGCCTTGAGGGCCATGCTGTAGGCCTCATCCACCGTGCGCAAAACGTGCAAGCCGATCTTCTCACGAAGGGATGGGCGTAGCCCATGTAGGAAGCGAGTAACACGTTGGCCATCCGACTCGGTCAAGCCGTTGCGGTCCGCGAGGCGGCAAATGTCAGCCAAATATTCGGTGACGGTGCGAGAGCCTTGCGAGCAACTTTGGTAGAACTGGAACAGGTGTTGGTCGTAGTCGGGGGGTAGGAACTGATTGCGTAACATTTTCTTCATTTTGAGCCAAGTGCGGACGGGGGCTTTGCCTTGGCGTTGCCGATTGAGTTGAAGCTGATCCCACCAAACCGCCGCGCCGGATTTAAGGCGATACGCGACCATCTTCACTTGGCAGTGCTCGTCGAGCTCGGCCATTTCGAAGAAACGTTCGACCTCCGAGATCCAATCGAGGAAGTCTTCAATGCCCAAGTTACCAAAAAACTGTGGAATGTCCGCACGTATGCGGTAGCCGTGTTGCTGCGGTGGCGGCGGGTGACGCCATGGAGGGGGATCAGCCCCGGCGTGGTAGTCATCCTCGGAGCTTGAATCGGACAGGGGAGTTGCTGGGCGGGGAGGTTCCGCACGGCCACGACGGTACTGCCGACCGAAGTAAGCGTCGACCGGAGGGGCTGCAGCGGGTGAGGGATCGCCGGACGGAGGTGGCTGCGGGTTGCCGAGCGCTGCGGTGAGGGCGGCGAGCTGTGCGGTGATGCCATTGATGGCCGCCCACAGAGCTTGGTCGTCCCGCGGATTATCTCCCATGAGCGACCGACGAGAGAGAGGAGTGTAGACGGTGCCGCGGATCGCGGAGATCGACGCGGCGAGGGGAGCAAAGAGGACCGGCGCCGAGCTAAGAAGTCGGGGCACTCCTTTGATACCAACTGATGTAGAAAATACCTCCGGAGGAGGGAGCGGTGGAGCCTTCCGGCCGGAATCGCGCCACACGGGCGGAGGAATCGTTGAGCGGCGGGATCCTTCCGGATCGACAGTTCTCGCATGGAGAAGAGGGAGGCGGCTAGGGCAAACTGCTTCTCAATATAATACCAAAACTGAAATGAAAATACACTCTCCTCCCTCTTATATTATGGGGGGGGGGAGAAAATAACTATTAGCACACACCTGCTAATAGCACACATAATAGTTTTACAAAAACAAATACAACAAAAGGGCATAAAATAAATAGCGCCGCCTCTTTATTTAGACGGTTCGCGACATCCAAAGCGGGTCGAACTTCTCGAGCCATGCAATCCCCGGTTCGGCGTGGGCTTCGTCGCTGACGGTGCAGGTCGCACCGTATTCCGCATCAATCTGTCAATGTGAACGTGACGTCGCTATAATAGAGCTCAAAAGCTTGGTTTGACAAGTTTATCCAAATCATTCACACCGTTGGTTATGAAAATGATTTGGTAGTAACGAGAAAGAATAACAAGCAGTGGTTCTTGTCATCCATGTGAATGAACTCGTCTTTTCCATGTAATAACATGTATAACATACAGTAAATATAGGTTTATCTGCCTAAATACTTTGTGACAAAATACATGAGTGCATTGTGCATCACAAACTTTTCTTGGTATTGGGATTGCCAGATGCAATCAAAGTATTGTATTATCTCAATTGAAGTGTATAACCCCGTATTCGCGGAGTGGGGTCCCCAAGCAAGCGCAAGGAGTAATCCAGAGAATGGTCCGGGACAAGTGAGCCCAAAGGCTAAGGGGGCAAAGGGTCGAGTGCGGCGGGAAGCCGACACCCCCGGCCCATCTTCAGGGGGTGGGTGCGGCGGGAGGCCGACACCTACCCCGGCCTGTCTTAGGGGGCGGGTGCGGCGGGAGGCAGGCAACCGCCCCGGCCTGTCTTAGTGGGTGGGTGCGGCGGGAGGCCGACACCCGCCCCGACCTATTTTAGGGGGCGAGTGCGGCGGGAGGCCGACACCCGCCCCGACCCCTCTTCAGGGGGCGGGTGCGGCGGGAGGCCGGCACCCGCCCCGACCTGTTTTAGGGGACGGGTGCGGCGGGAGGCCGACACCCGCCCCGATCCCTCTTTCGGGTGCGGGTGCGGCGGGAGGCCGGCACCCGCCCCGGCCCCTCTTCAGGGGGCGGGTGCGGCAGAAGGCCGACACCCTCCCCGGCCTGTCTTAGGGAGCGGGTGCGGCGGGAGGCCGACACCCGCCCCAGCCTATTTTAGGGGGCGGGTGCGGCGGGAGGCCGACACCCGCCCCGGCCCCTCTTTAGGGGGCGGGTGCGGCGGGAGGCCGGCACCCGCCCCGACCTCTCTTCAGGGGGCGGGTGCGGCGGGAGGCCGGCACCCGCCCCGACCCCTCTTCAGGGGGCGGGTGCAGCGGGAGGCCGGCACCCGCCCCGACCTATCTTGGTTGGCGGGTGCGGCGGGAGGCCGACACCCGCCTCAGCCTGTTTTAGGGGGCGGGTGCGGCGGGAGGCCGACACCCGCCCCGACCCCTCTTTAGGGGGCGGGTGCGGTGGGAGGCCGGCACCCGCCCCGACCCCTCTTCAGGGGGCGGGTGCGCCGGGAGGCCGGCACCCGCCCCGACCCCTCTTTAGGGGGAGGGTGCGGCGGGAGGCCGGCAACCGCCCCGGCCCCTTGAGGGTCTCGCCCGACTTGAGGGTCTGCTATTTTTCCCCTAGTGGGCTGCGAATAGCTGTTCAAAATGGCGCAGTTTGGCTGTTGGCAGACCAGCATAGGGTATTTCAGTAATTTTAGAGCTGCGGGATTGCGCTATTGACAGGTCATCCCCAAAAAATCTATAAATAGACCCTTGGGGTCCCTCGGAGAGGGATCTGTTTTCACCAATCTTCATCTTATTCCTTAATCCTCCAAGGCACCTAGCTCAGCATTGGCTAGGGAGAGGGAGATCTCAAAGGTCTTCCGGGTGTGAGGTGAGACCTCCACGCTAGAGGCAAGAGTCATTTTCCAAATTCAGGTCTCTCATCAAGGGACAACTTGGAAGAAGTAGGTGTGAGCTGCACCCCTAGGTCCGACTTCTAGGTGGAACCGAATCTCGGTTTCAACAGGAAGTGTGCCATGTACCTTGAGAAGACCGGTTTACTTGGAGCAAAGCCGACTTGCACTCATTTGACTATGAGGATTGACACTATTTGGGATGAATCTTCTGCGCATCTTTAGGTTGGTACTCATTATTGGTGTTTGCTCGACAAGCTCATTCATCTAAATGTAGCAAGACCTGACATTTCATTTGTAGTTGTTAGGGTCATCTAATCTGTGCATACTCCTATAGTCCTGGAGAATGCCATCTTATGCAGCCATGAAGATACTAGAGTTAATCAAGAAATCGCATGGCAAGGGTCTTTCGTTCAGAAGAAATGACCATCTATATATGTTACGAGCCTACTCGGTGATAGCCGGAGGTGGAGGCCTGAAGTGGAGATGGCGGCAGAGAAGATACTACAGAGGCATGTCTGTGGCTTGCTTAGGGAGAGAGAGCTTCCATGATATCTTTTAGGGGTTAGGAAAATAGAACTTCATTCATTGATTTCTGATACATGACACTAAGGACCTATTTATAGGATCCATGAGTCTCAAATCTGTAATTAAATGAAGATGCATAAAATATTACTATACATAAATACTAATATAATAAGACTTGACTCCTAAGACAAACTCAATACAACATATAATATGATAAATGACGAAGGATCCAAAACCGATCCGTAACATCTCATCCGCTCATGAAATTGAGATTGTCCTCAAGCTTGAACCTCGCATGGATGGCTGAGTCCTCAGACATATCGCACAAGAACAACTGTTGATATCTTGTTGTGGTGGCCTCAAACGTAAGCATTGTTGGTACGAAAGTGAGCATTGTTGGTGTTGGTTGTGCGGTGATGAGCAACATCAGTACGACGAACAAAGAAGTAAGGACCGACGACTTGAGGAATTGATATGATGGAGCGGTGGCGAGGAGCTATGACAATGCGGTAGGATGCAGCTACATGATAGCCGGAGGAACCGACAGGACATGCGTTGGCAAAGCAGGAGTTGGCAGGAGTTAGCCGACTCTTAATTATTTAAAGGCTAGATAGATTTAAAACTAAAAAATACTCGAGCAAGAAAGGAGCGTTTGATGCAGGCTACCGTGACAACACACGTCGATTACCCGTTAACCCGGCACAAACATCCACAAGCAAGCACACAAAATTAAATCCAAGAGTACTCCGACCAAAGAGCGATCGAGAAGGGGTCGGGTTGGCTCCCAAAACCGAACAAGTTTAATCCAAGAGTACTCCGACCAAAGAGCGTTCGAGAAGGGGCCGGGTTGGCTCCCAAAATTCCGTTGAAACAAAATTTAAATGGCTTGAAGCAATCGAGCGGCTTGAGCGTTGCGGCGAAGTTCCACGTTTCCAAAAATCACACCAATATTCTCCACCCAAACGACACGAAGATAGAAGAAGCCACTCAAGATAGTGGAAGAGATTCGTGTTCCAAAATGAAGAAGAAGAAGGCGTAGGGACACGTCCACGGAAGCACAACTGTGTTCACGAGCGGCGGATGAGGCGCGGTCCACTGGGGTTCCACTGAAGGGAGATCAAGCCTCGCCAAAATCCACGGAGCCACGCCAACAAGTCCCGTCGGATAGTGGATCTGGATTGAGGGGCGCGGGTGAGGGCTCGAGCAGCAACTCGAGTAAACTGGAGCGGGTAGTAGCTCGGGTATGGAGGGAGGCGGCAGTTCGGGATGGAAGGCGGCTGCAGCTCGGGTAAGAAGGAGACGGGTCGCCGGAGTCACACCGACGGATGGAAGGCGACGAGTCACACGCCGAGCGGAGCGAGCGGCGGCAGCGTCGCACTGCACGGGATCGGCCGAACCCTAGGAGGAGGCTTCTCTTTTCTTTCTTGTCTAAAATCTCAATGCCAAATAAATAAAGGTTTAGGAGTATTTATACTCCCACAGGATTACAACCTAATCACAACACAATAGGTCTCATCTGGACCGTACAAATCACATAGCCAACAGGAAATTAAAACTATTTATAAAGTGCAGGAAAACTAAAGTTCTCAAAGGATTAAGACGATGGCGGTGGCCGCGGACGCAGATTGTAGCGAACGTGGTTGCGGCGAATGTCCACGAGACGTCGTGCTGCTTTGTTGTTGCGGCGCACATATTTAAGTACAGGCGGTTCCGGATCATCATCTACGCCGGCTCCAATCGTGGCTTCATCATCTACGTGGTTGCGGCGAATGTCCACGAGACGTCGTGCTGCTTTGTCGTTGCGGCGCACATCTTTAAGTACAGGCGGTTCCGGATCATCATCTACGTCGGCTCCAATCGTGGCTTCATCAATTTCGGCTCCATCAGCCGTTGCTCCATCAACGTTGTTACCACCAGAGATTCAGTCAAACCAAACCCATATGCGACATCAATTTGGATGCCGACCGACCGTTAATTGGAGTCACCGTGGTTGAGGCCCTGCTGGGAGGAACTTCGAGTCCGACGACAGATTACCAACTGATTGCGGATGAGAGGGCCGACACAGGGGCTCGTCGGAAAAGGGGTTCCGATGTCGACGGCGAGTCCCTGGGCGTTGACGGCTAGTGTCGAATAGGAGTAAGTGACCCGTCAGAAAGGGAAGTCGCAGTCGACGACGGGTCTGGGTGCGCGTCAAAACGGGAACAGAGCAGAGTTGTTGGACGCCGGACGCTAGGGCGGCGGATGCGGGCATCGACGCTTGTCTGGCGTCGTCGAGGAGGACGGGGGAGTGACAGAGGCGAGTGTCGTCGAGGAGAACAGGGCAGCGAAACTGGCGACTCTGATTTGTTGCTGTTGAAGGGGCAGGATCAGCGGGCTCGAGGAAGATGAACAGTACGGTGGGAAAGAAGCCATCACTGTAGAGGATCGAATATAATATTCGATCTTTACTGTCGGGCGCTGCCGAATTCAGAAGCATGACCCCCTTTTAATAATGGCTGATTTTCCAAGGAGGGCCGACCAATATATTGGCTTTGATTTTCATTCCACTTTATAAATATTTTTTCCAAACAAGGGGCCAGCCGACTAAGATAAGATTGATTATTATATTTTTTTCTAAACAAGAGCCGACTAGAATAATTGAGAATTTTCAAAATTTAAGTTTCCAAAAAAAAAAATATTCCAAGATCTCATCTTTTTGAAATTTAAATTTAAATGTATGCGGTTTAAATAATTTTGAGCTGGCCCGTTTCGTCCTAACTACCAAAATTACCGGACCTTTTTATTAATGGTCTCGTCGGACGGTCAACTCGACGAGCCGAGCAATTTCAAATAAACAAGAGTACGACGAAGGGAATACATGAAAAAATGCATAAATAAAAATTTCTTGATGCATGGTGGTGTCATGCGATATTGGATGCGGCAGATGATGCATCAATTCCCCCGGGGTTGAAAGAGCTTGACCCCGAAGAGAACTCGCAAAGATTGGTGCTGGAGAGGACTGATGTCGTCGTTGGTGCGGGATGGTATGTCTGGGGCCTTGTCAGGTGGCTTGATACGTTTCTGAATTTGAAAATGACAAAAACTCATGTAATACTCAAACTACCCAATCCTCCCGTGGAATGTACAACTCATGACGATAACGACCGACCATGATTTTGTATTTTACACGGGTGGCTCGCATGTTGTTAGCAATAAATTTATACAGTTCCGTTAAATAATTAATATGAGCTTGCACGTAGAATGAAATACGTTCGTGGAATGAGGTGTGATGATAGTCGGGTGCGCGGAATAACACATGAATAATCTCGGAAGGAGATGCATAATAAGAGCGATATTTAGAATTATTGAAAGTGAATTGTTCTTGTGGAGGTACAAGAGTCCATTGCTGTAAATTCTCACCGATTAATTACCAAAGAAAATTCCCCAAACTTCTATTAACGACTTTGATATGCTCATCGGTCTGAGAGTGATAGACACTACTACCTTCAAAATTGGCTCGCTTTTCCCCACATAATATGTTCCATAAATATGATATAAAATATTTATTACGTTGGTATAATTCCATAAATTCGCTCTTTTCCAAATGATAATGAGGGGAACTAAAAGTATAAATCTTTAAATATGAATTCGACAGGATGAGGTGTGTCGAGTGTTCGTGCATCATACATAGTATAAGAGAACTAAAAAATATCAGGTGGCACGCTAGGACTCGATAAGTGTGGGGTGAGTGACACCTTTGGGCCCCGAGTTGCCTCATAGGATGGGGGTTCAGGTGGGAGGACAATGAGTAGTAATGTGATGGCGTCAGTGAGAAGTGCACTAAAAGTCGTAGAGGTCCTCTCTCGTATCCTCGGAATAAGGCAGTTCTTCTAGGATAGAAGAATAATCTTGTGCCCGTGGTGCTTGAAGGAATGAGAGTTTTTCGCGCCGTCGTGCATGACGTGTCGATCGTACTGTCAAGCTCGCCCTAATAGGATGTGACAGACATCCATGACAACAACATGACATAAAACTCTCTGAATATGTGCTCCATATAGAGAACTCTACTAGACAGGAATGAGGTGACGAGCAAAGTCAAATGACTACTGACTCCGGACAAGCTGTAGGGTTGTTCTATCGGGTGCACCTTAAGCCCTAATGTGTCGACCATACGCTGAGACACAAAATTTTCCATACTACCATTATCGATGATAATAGAGCAAAACTGGCCCTGGATGCGTGCAGTAGTGCGGAAAATATCGTGTCTCATACGGTCGTCCTCAGTAGACTCACTAGATGTGATCAGACTATAGCGTAATACACATATTAAGTGTTTGGCGTGTTCGCCTTCCACTTCTATGATATCCTCAGTTTCGTGTTCGTGCTCAGGTACAGGGTGAGGCTCAGTCACGTAGACTCCATACGCCGGCTCACGTCCATCAGTAGAATCAATGATATCGACGAAGTGGCGACGCGGACACTCAGATGATTTGTGTCCCGGCTCCATACACTCGAAGCATCGGAAGACTCCAGTGTTGGGCTTAGCCCAAATAATCTCCTTACCTTTGGAAGGGATAGTGGCAGGGGTCGGAGTCCCAGTGGTGACGGTAGGGTGAGGGGAATCTGAGATCTTCGCCGTAGTGGTCGTGGTGATACTTGTTGTAGACTTATTCGTAGATTTGATTCCGGATGTGCGCTTCTGTAGTGACTCCACTCTACGAGCTCTACTAGAGACTTCCCCTAAATCGCGATAGTCGTGCAAATCTAGTTGATCCCGTATGGAATAGCGTAACCCATTAAGATAACGGGATACAGTCATGTCATCATCCTCACGAAGATCTACCCTCGACTGTAGGACGAGGAACTCATCAGTGTACTCATCTACCGTTCACTTTTCTTGTCGTAGAATATGACATCTACGATATAAAGTCTGGAGGTAATCATGGGGTACGTAGCGCTTTCTAAGTTGGGCCTTAAATTCATTCCAGGTGGTGATGGGAGGTAACCCTAAATTGAATCTAGCGCTTTCTAAGGCAGACGCCTTTAGCCTAAGGACGACGTACTCTACTTGCCTAGCTGGTGGCAATTGCTTCCAAACTAAGTAACGATCCATCCTATCACACTAATCCAGTCAACCCTCACGCTCTATCCGTCCCTCAAAATCGCTGACATCTAATTTTATTCCTAAATCCCAACGAGGCGGTTCTCTTATATTGTGGACTACCGACTCGAGATGTCGTGGATTTTCTTGTTCCAAAATTCCTGCGATTTGGATAGTGCTCGACCGGGGGTGGTGGAATTAGACCTAAGTGTTGGTTGGCCTTTAACGCATTCACGCTCGCACGTAACCTAGCGATCACTTGACCTACGCTCCTTTGGTTCTCGTTGACACTTGTGGTTAGCGCTTCAATAGAGTTCGTGAGATTTTGAATTTGTGTACTCAGAACGGTGACGTTATCCTCAATTTTTCCTACACGACTTTCCATTTAAAATAATTTGATTTATTACTTACTTTTATTTTAGAAAAGTTTGATTATAATAATTTTAAAATTAGTGGAAATTTTTTTTGATGATTTTTTTAAAAAATAAAGTTTAAAATATTTTAAAATAAATTTGTTTATTTTTTTTTTTTTGAAATTCAGATCGCGTGATTCGCGATAGGAGCGAATCACATACCCTCTAATACCAAACTGATGTAAATTAGGGTTGAGATTTTCAAAAGAAATATCTTTAAGTAAATATTTTATTTGTGATTTTCAAAATAAATATTTTTAAGTAAAAATTTTATTTTGTTATCAAATAAAATTGTTCTCTTTTTTTGAAATAAAAGGAATTTGTAAAATTTTTTAGTTTTGACAAGAAGGCCGAGTGGGCCAAATCGAGTTGTTCGCGCATAAACCGTCTTAACGACAAGTTTCAGCAAATCCGTTATTCGTTATTCAGAGAGTCCGTCGGCGCCTAACGATTTGAACCGTCGCAGAATTTGTACGACCACAAACACGTTACACAAACGATAATTTTATGAAAATAAATGGAAATTATAGTGGTTCGAATGTTCGAGGCAAACTCTTAATTATTTAAAGGTTGCATATATTTAAAAGAAAAAAATACTCGAGCAAGAAAGGAGCGTTGTTACCACCAGAGATTCAGTCAAACCAAATCCATAGGCGACATCAATTTGGATGTCGTTCGACCATTAGTAGGAGTCGCCATGGTTGAGGCCCTGCTGGGAGGAACTTCGAGTCCGACGACAGATTACTAACTGATTGCAGATGAGAGGGCCGGCGCAGGGGCTCGCCGGAAAAGGGGTTCCAATGTCGACGACGAGTCCCTGGGCGTTGACGGCTAGTGTCGAACAGGAGTAAGTGACCCGTCGACAAGGGAAGTCGCAGTCGACGACGGGTCTGGGCGCGCGTCAAAACGGGAACGGAGCAGAGTTGTTGGACGCAGGGCGCTAGGGCGGCGGATGAGGGCAGCGATGCTGGTCTGGCGTCATCGAGGAGGACGGGGCACCGACAGAGGCTGTCGTCGTCGAGGAGAACAGGGCAGCGAACTGACGACTCTGATTTGTTGCTGTTGTAGGGGCCGGATCGACGGGCTCGGGGAAGATGAACAGTACGGTGGGAAAGAAGCCGACACTGTAGAGGATCGAATATAATATTCGATTTTACTGTCCGGGTGCTGCTGAATTCAGAGGCATGACCCCCTTTTAATAATGGTTGATTTTCCAAGGAGGGCCAACCAATATATTGGCTTTGATTTTCATTCCACTTTATAAGTATTTTTTCCAAACAAGGGGCCAGCCGACTAAGATAAGATTGATTATTATATTTTTTTTCCAAACAAGAGCCGGCTAGAATAATGAAGGATTTTCAAAGTTTTAAGTTTACAAAAGAAAACATATTCCAAGATCTCATTTTTTTGAAATTTAAATTTAAATGTATGCTTTTTAAATAATTTTGAGCTTGCCCGTTTCGTCCTAACTATCAAAATTAGCGGACATTTTTATTAATAGTCTCGTCGGACGGTCAACTCGACGAGCCGAGCAATTTCAAACAAAAAAGAGTACGATGAAGGGAATACATGAAAAAATGTATAAATAAACATTTCATGACGCATGGTGGCATCATGAGATATTGGATGCGGCGGAGGATGCATCAGAAGTGGTGTCACATCGCCAATTGGCGAAGAAGGCGGCTGTACAAGGAGAGGCGGTGGAGGTGACAAAAACGATAAGGTGAAGCCTTCAGGAGATGACGACGTCGAAGGTGGAAACGTCGTCGGAAAGGCGGCTACCAAATTATCAAACTTGTGAACGAGCTTGGTCATGGCGTCCTGACGACGTGCGTCAGTGCCCCGAAGGCTTGGTCATGGCGTCCATGGAGCTAATTATTTCCCATAACCTCGAACAAAGGGCGGCCTCATCCATGACACTAAGTTTCATGGCCATTATAATTAATTGTTGAAGTAAATAATTAACTCATTTAAGAATTAAATAATTAAATCAATTAATTAATGATCAGCTGGGCTAGAACAATGAGCGCACAACTCAAAGCAAAATAAAGGCGTGTCTTTGTTGGGTTCGAGGGAGACAGATGAAAAGATATGCCGCAGACACGACTTAGAAATGAAAATAGCAGGCGTGCGGTCGGGGGAGCGAGGGGCTCGTGCTGGACGTTTGCGTTTGTGGGCTCAAGATGGAAGATTTGGCTCGACGAAAGGCCTGTAGGGATGCGTTGACCGTACACGTTTGCACAGAGGGCTCGACGGGAGGGCGCACTGAAGAAGCACGATGGTTCGATGCGACAACATGATCAGTCTGCGAGGTGTTTAGGATCGGTCTTGGCGAGAGCGGTAACACGACAGTGGAAATCGTCGACGATCGATGGAGCCTGCAATCTACTGTGGATGACGGTGGATCGTCGATGAAGACGACGTGACTGGTGGTCGTCGGGCTGCTCTAAGCGAAGGAAAAAGAGAGCCGACGAATTTGGAGAATTAGGGTGTACAAACAACAACTTTAGTGTAAGAGGGGGAGGTTTTGGCTTGTGCGTTGGCGGAAGAGGACCGAGAGCTCTGATACCAAAGTTGTTACGACCCCACTTGGTGATAGCCGGAGGTGGTGGCCCGAGGTGAAGATGGCGGTGGAGGAGATACTACAGAGCCATGACCGCGGGCGGCTGCCTAAGCGTGGCTTGCTCAAGGAGAGAGCTTCCATGATCTCTTTTGAGGGGTTAGGAAAATAGAAGTTCATTCATTGATTTCTGATACATGACACTAAGGGCCTATTTATAGTACCCCCGAGTGGCAACCCATAATTACATAAAGGCACATAAAATATTAGAATGCATAAATACTAATATAATAACACTTGACTCCTAATACAAACTCAATACAACATATAATATGATAAATGACGAAGGATGTAAAACTGATCTGTAACATCTCATCCACCCATGAATGAAATCAAATCTAATTCCTATTCTATTGTGCAAGGTATTGGTAGCTCTCTTCTCCAACGAGCAAGCTCCGCTTAGGCAGTCACGATCAAAGCTCCGTTGTATCTTCGCCACCGTCATCTTCACCCTAAACCCTAAACTCCTCCAGCAACCTCCGAGTTGGCCCATAACAATATATTGATGCATTTTTGATGCTAGTTATATGGATGTTGCACCTTCTTAGAAGGCAACATAGTCACATGACAAAGCAATACACAAATAATTATCTCTAGGTCCAATGCTGAGACATAATATTGTGGCTTGACATAAACAATTTGTGAAATGAATTGACTTAGAACTTTGATGAAAGATCTTGATGAGACATACATTACACTACCTATGTACCGTGACTATCAAACAACAATATATATATATATATATATATATTAAAGAACTTAGTGTTCCGTGAGAGAACCAAACATATTGAGATAAACTTCCACTTCACCTCGCCCTACCTAATTTTCTGACATATGTACCAAACTAGGACACAAGATAGGACACAATGGCGACAAAGGATCCATATAGTCGACCCCATTATAGTGGGATAAAGGCTTGAGTATTGTTGTTGTATGTACCAAACTAGGCATGATAAATTTAGGTGTTCAAGCTTTGATAAGAGTGTTTAAATTAGTAGTATTTATGTTCTTTATATTTTTATATTTGTCGCACATTGCTTGTCAATTTTTATTTGACTCTTTGCATATATGTAGGGATACTTTCCCAAATGAATTCAAGAATTATTAAGCCCAATCAAAATAAACCGTCAAAACATTATTAAACACTTAGTAGTTTGGTCCTTTTGAAGACCTAGATAACAATCAGCCAGCTTCCCCATCTTCGTCTCTTCGAGCGGCAACATGTCCCATATCGAGGGGCTGTTGCAGGGGCAAGCTCCGACGGCTCAAGTGGTTGTTGTACACAATCAGGCGACATAACTGGAGGCAACGACAATGGGTGTGTCTAGGGCAGTGCGCGTAGTGTGACGATGAGGTGCAGTGAATGTGCGACACAGGCAATGACGATGTCTGACAGCAAGGTCGTGAACGGGTGCGTGGACAATGGTGGGCTGCCTGTGGCAAGGCCTAGATCCAATTTGGGTTTATCTCCTGGTGGTGGTGTTTGGTCGCCCCATAATGGCGAATGCTCATTTTGGAATGAAGCTTGTGTGTTCGTTTGGGATTGGATTGCAGTGACTATTCCTCCTCAGCGGATTGGAGGTATTTGATTCCATCAGTCATACTTTTATTAGATTTGTAATCTTCTCTTATTTTGTGAATTTTATTGTGATTTAAAATTGTGTTATTATGCAAAGTTCGTTCCTTGTGTACTCATATTTAGCCTCCTGGGTTTGGATTCCTAACAAACCCATATTTAACCTCTTGATGAAATCAGCTGTTGTAATGCTTGGCATTGAAAAAATCACAATCGTCAAGCCCCAATCACTATTTCTAGTGAAATTTGCTTTCTTTTCCCACTTTTGGTAACTCTTGGGACTTCAACTTTACTCCCATGTGATTTTTTAGTTACTTGTTTGTGTCAATGTGTATGCATGTGGGAGTATGTGTTTGTGTGGTGCATTGTTGTCTGAAGCCTTTATAAATAGTCCACTGCAATGTAGTGGCACCTTGTAATAATCGGTTTGTCCTCCATGTTCTTTCTTTATTGGAAGTGCATCAGGCATTGAGCTAGTTCCTGGCAAAGTTTTTTATTTTGTAATATTTCATTTTTTTGATTAACATATTTGCTTTGATTGCTACTTTGTATCATGCATTATTAACACAAGTAATTTTATCTTCAGCTTACTCGTAGGGTTCGTGAACTGCGTGAGACCAGGTCAACTCCTCAAGCTATTGACATAAAGCCAATAGGACGAAAGGGGCTTGCTAACTTACAATCTCTTCCTCGTGGTGTGGAAGTTCTAGATCCACTAGGTTTAGGGTAAGATCCTTGCCTAAATATGCAATTTTTCACCCATATCCTGTTGCGTGATATTGCTTCCAGTCTTCTCTTTTATCTAGATGCATGTTCTTATACTTGATTTTTCTTGTAGTCATTTTTTGTGCTACAGATTTATAAGTTTGAGTCTATTCATGAAAAGTGTTGGCTATTGAGTTTTACTTGTTCCACATATACTTTCGAATATTCTTATCTGTTAATGTGAATCGTGAGAAAATAATTCTGATGCATTTTCAATGGGAAAGGGGAGCCCTCTTATATAAGAGGGGTAATAATAATAATGATAACTCTAACACTCCTCCTTAATTTGGACATGTTATATTTTTCATACCCAACTTGTCAATCAAACCACAATGAATGTTCAAGCCCAAACTCTTAGAGAGAATATCATCTAAATGACCCTCTGAGCGAACGAAAGGAATACAAACAATCTTCTTTTCAATTTTCTTCTTAATGAAGTGTGTCCACCTCGATGTGCTTTGTGCGGTCATGTTGAACGTGATTGTTGGCAATACTGATGGTAGCTTTGTTGGCACAATACAGCCGGATAGGATTAGCTTCACTCAACCCCAGATCACTCATTAGGGAGCGTAGCCAAAGCCCTTTACAAATGACATGTGCCATGACTCCAAACTCTGCTTCTGCACTTGACCTAGAGACAATCAGTTGTTTCTTACTTCTCCAAGTAACCGGGTTCTCTCCAACAAAGAGCAATACCTAGAGGTAGATCGTCCATCTTTAACAGATCCAGCCCAGTCTGCGTCAATATAAACTTCAATTTTAATTCAGTATTGGGGGTAAAGAGGATTCCCCTTCTAGGTGAAGTCTTCAAGTATCTCAAGATCCTAAGGACATAATCAAGGTGTCTTGTCTTTGGGGAATGCTTATATTGGCTAACAATACCCACAACATAAGCTATGTCAGGTCTTGTATGTGATAAGTAGATTAATCGTCTTACAAGACGCTGGTAACCAACAACGTCCTCAATAAGATCTCCATCATCTCTTCCAAGAGTGTGGTTGACCTCCATGAGAGTGTCAACAGGTCTACGCCCACTCAGACCAAATTGTTCCAATAAATCAAGAATATATTTCCGCTGAGAAATGTAAATACCCTTCTTTGACCTAGCCAATTCAATTCTCAACAAATACTTAAGTTTGCCAAGATCCTTTACTTCAAAGTCTCTTGCCAAATTTTATTTTAACTCACTTTTTCGATATCGTCTCCTGTTATGAAGATGTCATTAACATAGACAATAAGAGCAGTTAACAAGTTATCTCTCCTTTTTATGAATAAAGTATGGTCAACATGGCTTTGTTTATACCCAAAAGAGATCATGACTTTATGAAAACAGCCAAACCACGCCCTTGATGACCGTTCAGGCCGTTGAGAGTCTTTTTAAGTTTGCAAACTTTTCCTTCAGATCCCAATGGAGAGAAACCAGGTGGAAGCGACATATACACTTCCTCTTCCAAATTGCCATGAAGAAATGCATTTTTTACGTCTAATTGGATGAGATCCCATCCTTTGCAAGCAACACGTGAAAGCAAGACTCTGATAGAGGTCATTTTGGCAACATGAGTGAAGGTTTCCTGATAGTCAATGCCAAGAGTTTGGGTATACCCTAGGAAGCACCGGTACGAGTACCGGGTATGATATCTATCCGGTACGGCGGTACGACAAATTTTATAAAGGGATACAGGTACAACGAGATACATTGTACTAAATATAATAAAAAGATATGTATATATCATAAATTCAATAATAAATTCTCAAAACAATAAAACATGAAACATAAATAATCAATTAAAAACAAGTACATAACTAATGTAATATAAAATGAAGTTTTTAAACATAAGATATTCATTTCAAATTTAAAAATACTCATCACTCATTTTCTTCCTCATCCTCAGTATTGTTGGAGATCAAAGCGTCTTCAATTTCTGGCTCATATAAAGACAAGTTGACAATCGTAAGCATGCTAACTCCATCAAAATGATTTGCCCAAGTATCTCCTCCTATATCCCACATTTTACTCCTTCCTTGACTGTAAATTTCATTACTCCTTGATAATAAGCATAAATTACTATGCACATACACCAAATCATCAACTCGTTGTGATAGAATTTTATTTCTTCTAAATGAGTGAATGAATGAGTATGTTCTCCAATTTCTCCTACAACAGGA
This sequence comes from Platanthera guangdongensis, assembly GCA_039583875.1. Classification (NCBI taxonomy): domain Eukaryota; kingdom Viridiplantae; phylum Streptophyta; class Magnoliopsida; order Asparagales; family Orchidaceae; genus Platanthera; species Platanthera guangdongensis. The sequence continues at coordinate 180,415,003 of CM077161.1, read as the reverse complement.
CGATGAAGAAGGTTGGTCTAAAAGATTCAAAATATTTTTTTTGCAATTTAGGTGTTGAAGTTCCATAGTAACTCCACCAATCTTTGGGCAATAATGAAGCTCTACTCTTCAAACTCTCTGGCTCACTAAAAGCTTGACCAAGCCCCGTGAATCTAGAGAACTCACTGATTACTATATTCCTCTGCACCACATCAGAAAAATATCTTCTTAAGCATTTATTACTCTCCAAATAAATCTCCTCATCCGTATCTAGAGCAACTCTATTTAGCCCTCCATCAAGCCATTCTCGACTATAATACCTATAAATAAACACATATAGTAAAATAAATCATAGTAACTGTTAAACATCATATATGAATTTTTTTACCTTGGATTAAGAGAGTGAGCCATGCAATGTAGTGACGTGCAACTCTCGGTCCATCGATCAACAAGAACATAAATTGCCTCATAAAGAGGGCAATGAGCTTCCATGTTCGTTAATTTCTCGTGTCTATATATTTCAATCTTCACATTTTCTATCATTGAATCCCACATATCATATACCAAATGAAGGTTAGACTTGTCTGTATCACAAACCCTAAACATATTATATATGATTCTTGTTATATCAAGGATCTTGTCCATATCATCCCACAATTTGTCATTATAGATAATGCTTTTAACCTTCAGAGCTTTCTCAATATCATCTGCTCTATACGTAGTCCATTTAGGACATTTAATCATATTAAGCAAACCCATCTTCACACAAGTTTGAACCTCTTCAACATCACTATAGTGGAAGCAAATTGTGTTTCAGCAACTGCAAGTAACTTCAGTGAAACAAAAGAGTTATACATGTTCAATCTGCATTGTTCTCTAACTGTTGCACAATGATCAATATTATTGACTGCACAAATATTTTTTAATGCTAGATTTAAGGTATGCACAACACAAGGTGTCCAAAAAATATGTGGGAATTTTGCATCCACAATTGCTCTTGCTGCCTTGCATATTGTTGCATTATCAGTGATATCCTGTATAACGTTTTCGACACCAACTTCATTAATGACTTCAATCATCAAATTTGCAATATAATGTTTATCCTTGTACTCTCCTGATGCATCAACTGCTTTTAAAAAAATAGGACCATCCTCAGAGGCTGCCATAAAATTAATCAAAGATTTTCTTTGAGCATCTGTCCAACCATCACTAACTAAGTTGATTCCCCTTTGTGATCAAGCAGCTTTAATTGGTTGAACATTCTAGTGATATTGGATTTTTTTTGCAAAAGTGTAGTTCTTAGAGCATTATATGCAAAAGAAATAAATCCATCAAGATTGTGATTAACAAAAACTTTATTTGAACTAATATAATATGGATTTCTAGCTAGATAAACTGACAAATCACCAGAATAGAACATCCTAGCTATGTGATTTCTCAACTCATCTCTAGCTTTATTTTGGAAAGCCATTTCAATAGGTCCACCTAGAGCTGTCACGGTTCCAATTCGGTTCCAGTTCTAGTAAAACAATGAACCGAACTGTTAAGGTAACAGTTCTTCAAATTAGAACCAAAATCTTATTTGGTTTGACCGGTTCCGGTTCCAGAATAATTTTTAGAAGCGCTGTGTCAACGGTTCTGGTTACGGTTCAACAAGAACCAAAACCAAACCGAGCACTAGCGGTTCGGTCTGGTTCCAATCGGTTCCAAGTAGAACCAAAATCAAATTTGACGAAATAAATGAGGGAGGTCAAAAATAAAAAACCGGAGGAGAAATATAAATTTGTTCAATTTTTTTTCCAAGAGGAACTTCGAAGTCCGGGGCCCAGACATAGGAATTTTGCATTACTGCAAGGGGGATTACTTTTTTGTATAATATAGTAAGTAGCGCTGTAAGTTAAAAATTGAAATCGCAAAAACACAAAATTGCACAAAACTGCACCAATTTTAGACCACATCGATTTTAAACAACGCCGATTTTAAACCGCACTGAATGATTTGGTTGTAGAGCAGCTTCGTTGGTTACAAAACAACATAGTTTGCAATGCGGTTTTTGGCGGTGCAAATTCAGTAGAACTGTGCTGCACCGTCTTTTTGCGATGGCCTGACATTCCAATCATCTCCAATGAGCACACATTACTTTAATTATATCATAAAATGTATGAGTAAAACTGAAAATACATAATATAATAGTATAAAAACCGAAACTGCACTGCAAAAACCGACTCCAAACCGCATCAATGTCAAACCACACCGCACGGTTTTGTTGTGGTGTGATTTTGTTCGGTCCAAAATCGATGTCTTTTAGTGCGATTATGATTTGGGTTCAAATCGCGTCAGTTTCACCCATAATAATAAGTATAAATATTATAGATAGATTATAAAAAATAACAATATAGTAATAATAATAATAATAAATAATAATAATAAACGGATTGCGGTTCGGTTCTGCTTCGGTTTGGTTCGGATCTGGTCTAAAAATCTTGGAACCGCTTGAGACTTGTATGTTGCGGTTCCTGTTTCGGTCCCGGTCCAATGTTGTTCACGGTTCCAAAATTCAAACCGGAACCTGAATAATTTGCGAACGGTTTGGTTCAGTTCTTTGCGGTTCCGGTTCGGTTTATGATTTTTGGTTTTGAGTGACAGCTCTAGGACCACCTCTTTTTTTTGTTTCCCCAACTAATTGAGAAGTTTGATTTGCATTAGGAAACGATAGTATCTTGGGAGGCGGTTTATTTTTCTTCTGATATAGAAACCGCTCTTTGAAGTTCTTTTAAATACTCCTGGATTACCTTTGGACATACCCTAATACCAGTCCCAAATATTTTTAGCAAGTGACTCTTTACTCTAGAATATGAGCCGCTGAAATCAATCTCACAAAAATTGTATTTTCATTTTCTGTTTCCGCCACCAGCTTCTCTACTATGGTTAAGAGACACATAAGCCCAAAGTGGAGCATTATCATCCTTGTTTGCGTCATCAGGAATAAATCTACTTGTTGCTGAGGTGGAAGTTGAACAGTGACACTAATGGGAGATTGTGATTGAGACATGTTTGCTGCAATATAAAAAGACGAAAAAACAACATAATAACAACTCTCAAGCCTTTATCCCACTATAGTGGGGTCAGCTATATGGATCCTTTGTCGCCATTATGCCCTATATTTTGTCATAATCTCACTAATGCCTTAGTACATCATGTCTTTCCTTACAGTTTCATTACAAGTCTTTATCAGTCTACCCCTCCCTCGTTTAACATGCCTAATGATTAGAATCTCACAACGCCTAACATGTGCCTCTAATGGTCTCCTTCGTACGTGTCCAAACCATCTTAGACAAGCTTCTCGCATCTTCTCTGCAATTGGTGCTACCCCTGTCTTATTCCTGATACTTTCATTCCTAATTTTATCCAATCTCGTGTGTCCACACATCCACCTAAGCATTCTCATTTCCGCAACTCCCATTTTTTGCTCATGTACACAATTCACTGCCCAACACTCAGAACCATAGAGCATCACCCTAGTTATGAATACACAATCTCATTATGCTTGTAAGAATATAATTAATAACGTCTCTAATGAAAATTTTGGGTTTCTTACCTGCTGTTCACAGTTCCTTTTTGTCCAATTCTTTTTTCCTAGTCTGATTTGTGAAGAATTGCAAAATTTTATCCAGGTCTGATTTGTGAAGAATTGTAATTTTCTATAAATGAATGTGATTTTTTGTAAATAAATGCAGCGGACATTTCTGCTGCAAAAATTAAATTTCTGCTGTGCAAAAATGAGGAGTAGCAGCGAAGAAGAAGAAGAGGAGCAACAACGAAGAAGAAGAAGAGGAGCAACAGTGAAGAAGAAGAAGAAGAGGAGCAACAACGAAGAAGAAGAAGAGCAACGAAGAAGAATAAAAAGAGGAGCAACAGTAATGAAGAGGAGCAACACCGAAGAAGAGGAGCAGGGACAAAGGAGAAGAGGAGCAACAACGAAGAAGAAAAGTAAGAAGAAGAGAAGAAGAAGAAGAACCGAGACTGTTGGAGGAATCGGCAGGGGCAAAACCTAAAACAACGCGTGGGCAGGTGGGATGAAACCTAAAAGAGCGACAATATAAGCGTATTCTCGCGTACCATACGCGTACCCGTACCGGAAACGCACCCGGTACGGGTACGAGCCAAAAAAACCCGTATCCGTGCTTTGTAGGGTATACCCCTTTGCCACTAACTTTGCTTTGAAACGTTCAATCAAACCCGCAGAGTTCCGTTTCATAGTAAACGCCCACTTACAACCAACTGCCTTCTTTCCCGGTGGGAGGAGAGTTAAATCCCAAGCTTGATTCTTTTCCAAGGCAGTCATTTCTTCTAGCATTTCCCCTTTCCATTTAGGATGCCCAAAAGCCTCCTGCCATGTGGAAGGAATACATACAGAGGCAAGAGAAAACACAAAAGCTCTATATGAAGGAGTTAGAGTGTCATAAGAAACATAATGAGTGAGATAAGGGGTGTTGAGTACCAGATTTGAGGCCTTCACAGAGGTCAATAGGTTGTTCATCAAGAGCCTCAAACCGAGTTGGCATTGAGACTGGTAGCGTAGGATGAGCCAGATTGTTATGGCCCTTACTCTGTCTGGTGTACACCTGTAATTGTCTTGTCGAGGGAAGAGGAAGTTCCCCATGACAGGGAGTATATGGAGGAATGGAGTATGGAGTATGGAGGGATCGATAGGGATAAAGTAGGAGAGCTCACTTCTTCTGTAGGTGCAAGCTCCTCCTGAAGTGTGGTCTCATAGTAAGGCTCAAAATCTTGAAACATAATATCAGCCGAGATAAAGGTCTTGCGAGTAGGGGGATGATAACATTTATACCCCTTTTGAGTAGGAGAGTAACCAATGAAAACATATTTAAGAGCACGAGGATCAAGTTTAGACCATCCTGGTGAGGGAATATGAACAAAACATACACACCCAAATGTCTTGGGTGGTAAAGATGTCGAGGTAACCCCTGAAGTGCAAAGAGGGGTCTGGTGACCTAATATTGTAGAGGGTAGGCGATTGATAAGGTAGGCTGCGGTAAGAATAACATCTCCCCAATAGAATTTAGGGAGATGCATAGTGAACATGAGACACCGAGCAACTTCCAACATGATGGTTTTTTTATCTCAGTGACACCATTCTGAAAAGGAGAGTGAGCACATGAAGTTTGATGCAGATTCTCATTATTAGTGAGGTAGTGCTCAAATTGAGTGTTAATATACTCTTAACCATTGTCACTACGTAAAATTTTGGTATGGATAGAAACTAAGTAGAAACCATTTTATGAAACTTCTGAAAGATTAAAAAAGCTTCATTCATATAGACCCAAGTCGTGCGAGAAAAACAATCAATAAAGATAATAAACCAGTGACATTCAGAAATTGAGGCATCAGGACAAGACCCCCAAACATCAGTGTGTACAATATGAAAAAGAATAGTACTAGGTAAAGAAACATGACTAACATGAAGACGGCGATGTTTTGCAACAACACGTACATCACAAACAAAGTTTTTAAAACATGTAGAAGGAAATGTAGAAAAGAGGCGTTGCATGACATCGACAACAGATGGATGGACAAGCCGACGTTGCCAGGTGAGGAAGCGGGACGTTTGGGAGGTGTGGAGAGCTTGTGGAGAAGGGGACCCATTGGATGAGTCAAATACATACAGGCCATTCTGCAGGCTACCAGAGCAATCACCTTCCCCGTCTTCAGATCCTGAAAAACACAATGAGAAGGAAAAAAGTAACTGAGCATTGGAGAGAATTAGTCAGGTGACTAACAGAATGTAAACTGCGGGTGAAATTAGGGACATGAAGAACATAAGATAAGGTGAGGGAGGAACAAGGGTTGGAACCCTTCCCAACAACGGAGGAGAAGGAACCATCAACGTGCTCACCTTATCTCAGTCAGATAAGGGGGAATAAGATACAAAATCTGAAGCTAAGCCAGTCATATGATCAGTGACCCCGAAGTCAATAATCTAATGTGTAGAAGGATGAGTAGTAGCAGAATGGGTACCTAGTGTACCTGTATGAGCAAGGGAAGATGAGGACGAGGCGGTGGCAACGATCTCAGTAGTAAGGCTATGAATTAGTCAGCGAAGGGCCTACATCTCATCGGCAAAAAAAATGGATTGAGAGGTGGGAGGAGGACTGACAAGTCCAGGAGAACTGCTCTCGGGAATCTCAGTCAGATGAGCAGAGTGGTATGATCGGCCTGCAATTCTCCCACGACCACGACCACCACATGGTGTAGATCCTTCACGAGAAGAAGGGAAACCCAGAGGAAAACCATGCAGACTGAAACATGTATCCCGAGTGTGACGGGGCTTGTCACAATAATCACAAGTGAGATGATCCTTATCAGTAGAGTGAGGCCTGAAGTCACGAGAAGCCCGACCCCCAGAGGGGGGGGGATGAGCCACCAATGCAGATCCCTCTATAATGGTGGTAGTGTTCAAAAACTTTCTGCAGTCAAACTCCCATTGCACAATATTGTAGACCTCAAGGAGTGTAGGAATAGGAACACGTCCAAAAATCTGAACAGTAATCTGATCAAAGTCTCTGTGCAACCCATGCAAGAACTCAAATACCCGATTACGATCTTCGTGGGCCCACGATAAGAGTTTATCAGCATGACAGACCATGACAAAAGAGTCAAAATGGTCATACTATGGATAGAGTTGACTAGTTGAGTGAACTCCAAATAGTAAGCAGAAAGAAGACGATCACCTTGGCGGAGAAGAAAGATCTTGCGGCGTAAATGGTAAATTTGTGCTGCATTCCCTTTGCGAGAATATGTAGACTCAACACTTCCATATATCGGCGGCGGTATCAAGAAAAAGGTAATTCTGTGCAATGGAATCTGTCATAGAGTCCGTGAGCCATGACATGATAAGAGAATTCTCAGACTCCCATTGGGACCAAGCCGCAGAGGCGCATGTAGGTTCAGTGGTAGTGCCGCTGATATAGCCAAAGAGACGACGACTATTTAAGGCTAAGATAATAGAGCGAGACCACGACAAATAATCTGTGTCATTTTGACGAACTGTGGTAAGCTGATAAAAGTTGTGATCCGGACCAGCCCGGGTAGATCCAGCGAGGGTCATGAAGATATCAGAATCAACAACGTCAAACATGATTAGATACCACTACACTTCAACAAGGGCTAGGAGAGAGCACTAGATCTAGATTTCTGCAACATCTAGCCGTTGGAAGCAAATGAGGAGCAAGTATGTTGATAGGAGGCACAAAGCAAAACTTTCCCCAGAATTTTAGGTCAATCAGACCACTGGAAGGTCGACGGAGAAAGCATTCCGTCGGCCGATCGACGACTAGGCCGACGGGATCGCTAGCAGGAGAAGCCCTAGACGGCGCTAGCTGGAGGAGGCTGGAAGGAGGCGAAAGAGAAACTGGAAGGCGGCGGAAGAGGTTGCCGGCGCTAGCGGGAGAGTTCGATGGCGAACGGCGAGCGGCGAGCGCGAGGGGTCGAGGGCAGAGCGTGAGCGGGATCGATTTCACTGCTGTGATACCATGTTAAAGTGAACCGTGAAAAAATGATTCGGATGCATTTTCAATGAGAAAGGGGACCCCTCTTATATAAGAGGGGTAATACAAGAGTACTAAACCCTAATAATAATAACTCTAACATTATCATCCCACAAGCTAATTTCATCTCATGAGCTAATTTCATCCCATGTGCTATGTGCCTATCTTTCCTTGCTACTGCTTGATATTTTTTGAAAATCTACTGTTTATGTAGCTTTATTTGTTAAAAATTTCACTCAGTGATAAATTTTTTAACAGGGAGTAGGTTTGAGGCTCGGGTTGAGCTCCTCATCTTTGCCAATCCCTATCACACATGTAATCTGTTATTTTAGACGGATTTCCTTACAAATTATGCTGATTTTGTAGAGAAAACTATTGGTGTACCTATTGCTATTGGAAGTATAACTTATTCCTTTTATTGTACGAAATTTTCCTTGAAAAGTACATTGTGATTTTTATCTTTTTTGTGCTTCATCTTCCAATTTGTGTTTGACATTATCAGGATAATAGATAACAAGTCCCTTAGGCTGATTTCAGATGGTCTAGAAGAAAAATCAGAGCCAGTGGACCCTAATATTCGAGGTAAATCTTTTGGGTTGTTCCTTTGTTAAGTCATGAGCAAGTTTCCGCATTTATTTTACCGGATTTGTTTTGTTTGCTTCATTAATTTAATTTAATATTCATTTCCAATTCTTGGGGCATACATGATGTACTTAGGCATTTGCAAGATTATGACTAAAGATAGGGCACAATGGTGACAAAGGAGCCATATAGCCGACCCCACTATAGTTGGATACAGCTTGAGTGTTGTTGTTGTTCTAATTCTTGGGTCATGTTCTTTTCCTGCCCTCTTGCCCGGTTTTGGATTAGTTGAACTTTCTGTCACAAGCTTCTCTAAGAATATTTCTATCTACTGAAGTAATTTGTTATAAAAACACAAGTTTCTTAAATCTCTTAATATTTTTGTTTACTCTAAGCTTTGGCAATCTGGAAACCCTGAATGTGCAGTTTACACTATTCCATAATTTCCATTAAACTTTATAAAATAAGGCCACCTAGGATCCCATGAGCACATTATCGATAATATTTCTAGTTAAGCTCATCTTTAGATAAACTATAATCTTTAGGCTTGCCATTTAATTTTCAATGTTTTTGATCCACCTCACTCATGAAGCGATTATAATTATTTGACTTTAATTTGTGTGTTTGTGAGAGAGAGAATGAAATGTATGGGTGTAAGAACTTGGGTAGTCACGTATAGGGATTTAGGCTAATCCATTTTTTCTTTATTTCTCTGTCTGCTTCTTCCTTAGAAGTTACTGCCTTCAATTAAAAAAATATCTTGTTTTCATATGATGCATGCACATGGAATATCCTAGCCTGCCTATGCCTCTAATTAGTCTGAGGATGCATGCACTCCTAATTAATCTGGTGAAGATGCAACTTGAATAAGTTTGCCTTTAACTAATTGTCAGTCAGGGCTAACACAAATTTCAAGAAGTCGCACATCAAGTTCTTAACTCCGCCGCTTCCTGGTAGGAGGCATCCAGTCAAACATCGGTTTGGTATTCTATTGAAGCAACACTTCTCGGTCTTTACTGAGCTATAAGCTTTTCCAGTTAGCCTTCCACATGAGTAATATCCCTCATTTTTTTGATCTTTTGCATGATCTCTTTTCGTTGTAGTGCCACACTTGTCTTGAGTAGCACTTTTTTCTCAGTCTTCGTATGTTAACCTTCATTTTCAGATCCTCCTGGACCTGGCTACCACGATCTTAAGATTTATTTCATGCTGGATCGCATTTGTAGAATTATGAAACTCAGCCATGATTAGTCTCTGCTATGCCACATTTCACCTCATGTATGATGATCTTTCTGTTTAGTAAAAAATTTCTCCTTTGCCTCTTCGCATCTACAACACATGATGCTCCTAACACCATTCCTCCCGGGTGCCTATTATTTTTTTGTGTTACTAAGCCGTCCATATCTGATAACACTTCACTTGGTTTATCCTCGAGCATGGATGAAAAACTTATTAGCTTGTTGAGACTAATGATTATATATGCTTCCATGACACCAACAACTTGAGCTACATGCAATGTCTCCATATATCTCCAAGATCTTGAAGGTTCCATAACAGAAAGGCTGCAACTTCTTTATGGTAACTTCAACCTATTCCTTTCTAGAACTAGGGGCACAAGCACTCTCACATGGTAATCCCCTTGCATTTGATGGCTATCACACCTCTCCTTAGATTTCCATTGTGTATTCTACATTTCTACAACTTATCAGCTACCTTTTGGTGCATCCTTTGAACTCCAATTGAAAGAATTTTAAGGTAAGAAATTGAGACTAACCTTTGGGGGCTTTTCACAGTCAAAGAGTAGAACTATGCCTGTCTGGTTATTTTATTTTATTTTCTAAAGAAAAGAGATTTTCTTATCCCAAATTTTCCGTCAATGCAAATTATAGGCTTGTAGGTGAGCTATCATCCCACTGATTATGTTCGTGTGATTGATCTGTGGATGATATGACATTCTCTTCTTGAATTTGGCATCCGCCACCTCCCATAGGTCCATCTAAAAGGCACCAATTAAATGTCTTTCTCAATAAAATGTCTAGAAAGTCCTTAATACACTCAAACATGTTGAACTAATAGTCTTGCCACTTAAATTCTAGTATTTTTGAAGGATATTAAGGTCACCATTTTATAAAATCTATTAACTGCCTCAAACAGTATTTGTTTTCCTTTCTTGACGTAAGCGGAACTTCCATATAATCAACGGTTAACTCTCACATTCCAGAGGGTCCTTCATCCACCTGTGCTGTTCAGTTGCTCCAAGTAGACATAGCTGTGTGTACTTATAAAGAAGCCTCTCCTTCAAAGGAAACTCTTCGAAGACACCATTTTTGCTTCCTCCAACAAAACATTTGATGTTGTGTGTAACGGCCCCCTTACGGCTACCGCTATAATTTAACTTAAACATTTCATAATGAGCAAGGTAAGAACATTCCGAGTACAACAGTATATGAAAGAGTACGAGAAGTAAAATATCATGACAGAATAAAACTATTTCATTTAAAGTTTTGAATACAAAGTACATCGGTTCAATAGGTTGCCCTAAACATACATCAAAAGGGGGCTTACCAACAGTATACATATAAATAGGACTGACTCAAAACATACGACATCACATACATACACATGTATCATAAGTAGAACTATAGACGCTACATGAAATAAAATTGAAACTGCTCGTGAGGACACTCTGGGTCCGAGCACTTCGACTTGTGATCATCTAGGATGCCGAACACTGCTGAGGCAACTTCAACCCAAAGACGAGACCTCTTCTCCTGGCGAGGAGAACATGGTCGACACTGACTACTGGTGGCTGGAACTGGCTCTTTCTTGACCTGTTTAGTTTTATTTTTTATTAGTCAAATGACTATGTGAATTCTTACTTTTCTTTCTATGATCAATTCTTATCGTCTTGCATAGTTTTTTGTTGTATTCTTTTATTTGTATGTAGTCCTATAATGACTTGTCTTTCTTATTCATACTCTTTCTTTTAACTTATATTATACTTAATTCACTTTTAAGCATGAGTTATATGAAGTGTAAATTATGTGTCCTTGTCTCACACTTATGATGTAATATTTTTCCCGTGCCCTTGTCTCGCACGTTCATATTACTATTCGTGCCCTTAACTCGCACAATGAAGGAATGTTATTCTCCACATCTTTCAATTTGGGTTAACTCTTCTTATAGCCCATTATTTTGAAGTGTTCTTTCTTCTTGTATTCCTACAATTTTCTTGGAGGATTGACATGCGTTTGTCCTTCCTTACCTTGAACACTTGATTTGATTTACTTCATTATTTTGATTTGACTCAACGAATTACAATTTTATTTATTTCTTGTTCTACCCTAATACATAACCACAATAAGAGTCATATGAAAGCAAAATAACTTGCAAATAATAGGAAATAAGAACTCACTCCCACTTTCTCTTTTCCTTTATCCTTGCGTTGCTCATTTCCTCCTACATTCTCTTTGCCCTTCTCCTTGCGTTTTTCATTTTCTCTTTCTCTACCTTGAGAACTCATGACCTAGGTAAAATACCTTTATTAGTTGACCAATTGATGATAACATATAAGATACTACATTATAATCTTGGTGTATTATGGCTTCCCTTATATCTACATGTACCAAACATGTTCCAATTACTTATGAGTAATATATAAGAGTTCATGAAGCAACTATAAATGGAGTTTTGACTTCAATCCTTCATGCTTGGTGGCTGCCCTAACATGATAACAAGGGGGTTCTTCCTTAATTTCAACATGCATAGATAATCCTTCCTTAATAATACTTTGGATGCATTAGGTAACTGAAATTAGGGTGAAATTGTTATATATTCATCTAGGGTTTTCGGATTATCCACAAGAGACTTGAGGAAAACATAAAACATGCAAGAATTTGCCTCTGTAACTCAAGAGGAGAAAGTCCAAGTGAACAGAAGAATATTTAGTGTAACCTAGAAATTTCAACCCTAAGAAATGAAGTCTCCAATCCAAACAAAACTCAAGAGGAGTTGAGAGTAAGAGATTACCTTGCTCTAGGAAGAAAAATCGTGGGAAACAGAGGAGATTTGAGGCTTCTATAGCAACCGGCGTCGGGCGGCTCTCTGCGGCTTCCGTCGGTCTCGTTTCCGTCTCTGGGAGAAGAAATGCACTATTACGCGTGGTTTCTCCTCTTTATCGAGAGCACCGCTTGCTCTTAGCATGACACACGCCATTTTGACCTCTTAGAGCCGGTTTAAACAAACCCCAGCCCGTCACCCTCACTCCTCCAGCCGGTCTAAACTCAAATTTTCTATTTGAACCTAATTTACCATCATTGCTTTATTGTACACAAATTATCAATAACACATAGATGAAAATACCTGTACAATTTACGCGACGTCACACTGGGATCATTTTCATGGTTGATGGCGTACATTATATGTTTGCTTGACTGAATCCTCATCACACTTATCGAGACAAGTTCTATTGAGAATAAAATGTTCGCCAGTATGTTATTAGCTTCAATCATGTACTTGATGACCTTGTTATATTGCTGCAGATTGTTTTTCACTTCAAACTGCATGTATGCTGTAACTTTGCTCGCACCTGAAGGAGTTGTTATGATTGATGACTCAACATATTTGATCTCCATTGTTTCACTTTGTGGTGCATTAGAGAAGCTCTTAATTGTAGGTTTGGTAATTAAACTTAACTCCTTGATACTTTTCTGAATGATATTTAATGGGTTGATCAACTTAATCAAAGTTTCTTAATGACATATCTATTTGTATCTCCCTTAACTTGAGCGATCCTGCAAACTTGCTAAGGTAAGTTTGTTATGGGCTCGCCATAGAGATGTTGGAGTATGGCCAGAGGCGGGGATGACGGAGATGGAAGATACTATGGAGCCGGAACCTCGACTGCCTAGGCGGGACAATGCTCGAGGGAGAGAGAGTGAGCTACCAAGATCTCTTAACAGGATAATGAACATAGAATGACTTCTTTGATACTTTTATACCAATAACATGTACCTTTAAATAGAGTTACAAGACCCATAATGACAACTCTTAACTTCTAACACCCACCAACTAATAAATAAAAAGACAACAACTACAACAACAACATTCAAGCCTGTCCCACTATAGTGGGGTCGGCTATATGAATCCTTTGTTGCCATTGTGCCCTATCTTTTGTCATAATCTCACTTATGCCTAAGTACATCATGTCTTCCTTATAGTTTCATTCCAAGTCTTTATTGGTCTACCATTCCCTCGTTTAACATGCCTAGTGACTAGACTCTCACAACGCCTAATAAGTGCCTCTAATGGTCTCCTTTGTACGTGTCCTAACCATCTTAGTGGAGCTTCTCTCATCTTCTCTGCAATTGGCGCTACTCCTGTCTTATCCCTGATACATTCATTCCTAATTTTATCCAGTCTCGTGTATCTGCACATCCACCTAAGAATTCTCATCTCCACAACTCTCATTTTTTGCTCATGTATACAATTTACTTATTTACTGCCCAACTCTCAGAACTATAGAGCATCGCTGGTCTAATTGCAGTACGGTAAAACTTGCCCTAAAGTTTTAATGGTACTTTATGATCACATAAGATCCCTGACGTGCCTCTCCACTTCAACCAACCCGCTTGAATTCTATTTGTCACATCTTTATCAGTACCTTCATCGTTTTGAACTATTGATCCAATATATTTAAAACACTCACTACGGAAAATATCTTGATCACCCAACTTAATAATGAAGTCATCTGTACTTCTTGTACTACTAAATTTAAGCTTCATATACTCCGTCTTTGCCCGAATCAACCTAAAACCCTTCTTTTTTGAAGTGTCTCGCCAAGATTCAAGTTTTGCGTTTACACCCTCACGCATCTCACCAACCAAAGCGATATCATCCGCAAACAATAAACACCAAGGTATTGCTTATTGGATATGTCTAGTGAGCTCATCTAAGATAAGGGTAAAGAGAGAAAGGTTTAAAGCTGAAACTTGATGTAAGCCAACAGTGATATGGAATACTTATGTTAATCCTCCAGATGTGCTCACCCTTTTCACTGAATTTGTATACATATCTTTGATTATGTCAATATATGATACATTTACATCTTTCTTTTCTAAGACTTTCCATAAGATCTCTCTTGAAACTCTATCATAAGCCTTCTTAAGATCAATAAACGACATATGAAAATCTTGTTTTCTTTCTCGGTAGTTGTCAATGAGCCTCCTCAAGAGGTGTATAGCTTCCATGGTCGACCGCCCTGGCATGAATCTAAATTGATTCTCCGAGATGTTAGTCTCTCATCTTACTCTTATTTCTATTACTTGTTCTCATAGTTTTATGATATGACTCATCAATTTAATTTCTCTATAATTAACACAATTCTGTATTTCTTCTTTGTTCTTATACAAATGTATCAAGATACTTTCTTTTTATTGGTCTGACATTCTCTTTGACTTCAATATCTTATTGAAAAACATGTAAGACACAAAGTTCCTTCATTCTCTGAACATTTCTATACTTTGATGTGTGTATCATCTGACCCAACCGCCTTTCCATTTTTTATCTTCTTAAAAGCATTATTTAATTCTGATACTTGAATTTTACGATAAAATATTATGTACCTATACTTTTCCGATTTACTTAACTTTTTCAAGTTCAATTCATTGTCTTTTTTTCATTATAGACAACAACAACAACTAATGAAATGAAATTAAATAAAAGAAAATGTAATAAAACCCGGCTCGATAATAACTGGGCGTGATTCCCATAGCATCTCTCCCGCCGTTCAAAATCAGTGCCTACATCATCCAATTCTCTCTCAATCAAAGTTCTCCACAACCAGAAAAAGAGCCTTCGTTATTGTAATGTCCATCATAAACCTTTTCTTCACTGTTCAGACATTTTTGCACGAGACAACCGACAGATAGGTGAAGTTTGGGTACCTTCAGGTTCTTCGTTCCGAATCCCTGCTTCCTGGAGTATATAAGCATCCTATAATTTGGCTAAATTCATTTTAGTCACCAAGTCCCAAGAGCTTCAAATTTGATGTCCAGTCATAATCGTTCGCTAAGCCCGACCATAAAGATGGTGACTTGTATATCTAGGAGTATCGTAACAAGAGTAAGAAGAATCTGAAATTGTTTCATATATGTGTCCATGAACTCTACTTGTCGTAGTGTCGTGAGTGCACTGGGGGTTGCTGCGAACCTGACTGTTGCAGAGCCTCTTGAAGGCCTCCCTTGTAAGCCCTGACTGTTTGACATGAAAACAAGTGAACTAAAGATGAAATGAGTCGAAAAGGTGGAAGGATGATAGACGAATCCATTCCACTACCGGTGTTTGTTGTTGGCCAAAGAATTTCTCTCACATGGTTAGCCATCCTAATGTATCTACCTTCCTATCGTAGGCTGAGAATTCTATCTTGGTGTAGCATGGCGTAATAATAGCTTTAGGTCTTACACCGGTTGGTGGATCGTGACATATATGTGGCAGTGGAGGTGCCTGACTGCTCTGGCTTGGTCATGTACTGACGAAGTAACGGTTGGAACGACGGTTGTCAAATCATTGATCTTGTTGGCGAGCGTGGAAATTTATGCTCGGTGACGTGCGTCGACTTCTTGAAGGTGCGGTTTTAGGGATGTCGTGAACGATTCCATCATGTCCCTCATTATACTCATTTGATTGTACAAGTCCCCCATATTGTAGATCACTGTCAAAGATAGATTGGTGGAGCACGAGATAAGGAGCGGGTGACCGAACGACCCAGTTCTCCCTAGGCGGTTGGAATATTTGAGTTGCCGCGAGACCTACGATGCTTCTCTATGATGCCAACCAATAATAAAACATCTCCCCATATCTTTTTGAATAAAAATTAATTACTCAAAAAGAAGGGTTGTATGCGTCCTAAAGGAGGATTCAAAAGGCACAAGGTTCAAACGGCGTTGGGCTCAAATGTTCCGGTTGGAAAAAGCGTTACTTAAGGAGAAGCAAAGTTTGAGGAATTACGAGCGCTGGATGCTCGATACGAGCGCACCGGGGGCTCCAAATGACTTTGGTGGGTTTGATGAAGGAGATGAGGGTGAGCGCGAACTGCTGGAGATCTTGGTGAGCAACAACTACTGGAGGCCTTGGTAGCTTCTATCGCGGAGCAACGTCGATGGAAAACGAAGTCAATGACAACGTCGACTGGGAGCAACATCGATGGTGGGCGATGTGGTTGACGCAGACGAAAAAATCGGAGGCGACGATGACTGGTTGGTACTTGTGTGACGTCGATGTCAAACGATGATACCGACCTTATGGAACACCTATGAAACTGAAAACATGGCTTCTATTAGTTCTTTGCTAATAACATGGGTGCATGAAGTTAGTAGGCCGTAGGGGTGTTGACAATAGACAACATGGCTTCCTGTGATAGCCAAAGGGGCTTTAGTATCTTCTTTGGTTTCTTCTTGCTGGTGGTGGTGGCCGACCCGTGAAAACCCAAGGGGGAAGTGACGAGGCTCTTTGGTGGCAGCAAAATGTCGAGGAGGTGACTATGAAAGCAAGTTGTTATGGTTCGCTGTATAATGCCGGTAGAGATGCAGGAGGATGGCCGGAAGCAGAGGATGCTATGGAGTCCGAACTGCGACTTCTTGGGATGGGCATGCTCGGGGGAGAGAGAGCTTCTAAGATCTCTTAACAAACAAGAAAAATAGAATGACTTCTTTGATACCGTCATACCAACAACATATGCCTTTAAATAGGCTTAAAAGTCCCAAAATGGCAACTCCTAACTTCTAACCTCCAACAACTAATAAATAAAAAGACAACATCAATAATAAAACACAATTAGATAAAATACAATCCATATATCCTCTCAGTTTTGAACCTGATGGTGCCTGAACCTGATATCCAAAGTACCTAGTTTTCTTATACTGATTTGACCAATCATTGTTTTGAGTTAGGGGATGCTATTCTTCATAGTGATCTTATCCAATGCTTTATAGTCACGCATATGTGCTAACTCTCATTCTTTTGAGCAAGCTCACAACATTAGATCCACAGTGAGGAATTCTGTTTGATGATTTTTCCAATACTTCATGCTGTTGACACTTAATCGTATCATATTCTAATATCAAATTTCACCTCGTAAGAGTTTTATCTCTCGATCAATCGTTCTCTTAAGTTATAGACTCCGTTTGGCTGGATGGATCCGCGCCGACCGCGTGGACGAAACCGCCCCGCCGCGGTTTCCGCTTGTTTGACGGGGACGCAGTCGGGGGATGGGGATCCGCTCCGCCGCACAAAACCACGGGATTTCCGCAGAAATCATCCGTGCCGCGGGAACCCCGGTTGCGGTCCAGCGACGTGGATAATTTCTGCGGAAGCTCCACTGCCACGTCAAACGAGGCCATAATCTCCGGTCTTCATGAAAAAGCTCAATTGCACCTCTAGTAATCACTTGAGCTTTCTCTTCTCTGATTTTGTTTCTATTCACCATTTGTATTCTTGTCCATCCAAGTATACTATTCCTTTCAGTCGGGTGAAGTCTACTACATAGCATATGCTGCATTCATTAACTTTCTTACTTGGAAGTTGCCACTAGTTTGATCATTTTTCTCATCTTCCATCCCAACATTATACTATTTTGGCCTTTTGATCGGGATCACACCATAAGCGTTGATCATCACCCATGAGGCTTGTATCAGTACACTCGTAGAAGACAGTTATATGATCATCATTTGGATAAATAACTCGTGCATGACAAATTTATAGGTGGCGGATGAAAAATGACCTAACCCTACATGTAATGCAAATGAGCACGTGATAAATGCAATGAATCTAAACACCGTCTAATGATGGATTATTGGCTTAATGTGTGACTACTAGAGTGCAACCCATATGTGAAGTGCAATATCCGACGACGAATTCAAGACATAGTAATAAATAATTAACTGACACGCTTATGATTTTGTCAAAAAACAAAACAAATTCTTTAAGTATAAACAAACAATGGTTTTCCTCCGCCTGAAGGGCCAGAGTAAGAATGCACAACAAATTGAACCTACAAATCACGAGAGTAATCCAAAACAAACAACTACTAGTCAAGTGATCCAAGCCAACATGAATTCACCACATCATATATTAAGAATGATAATTAAAGTTCCATACAACAAATAACAATTCACAACGCATGAGGGATTCCCGAGGTGTAGAGATATGGTGAAGCACGACGCGGTGAAGACGATCCGGAAGGGAAACAAGGGCTGGTTGGGCTGGATCTGACCGTGGGGAGCGGGATCGGGATACATGAAGGTAGATCCGGTTGTATGTAGGCAGATACAGCTTGTGGGAAGATAGATCCGACTGTATGGAGGCGGATCCGGGTTGTGGGAGTGTAGATTTGGCTGTATGGAGGCGGATCCGGGCTGTAGAAAGGTAGACCCAGCTGTATGGAGGCGGATTCAGGCTGTGAGAGGGTAGTTCCAGCTGTATGGAGATAGATCCGTGCTGTGGGAGGCTAGATCTGGCTGTAGGGAGGCTTGTGTTGGGTTGACGGAAGGTTTATGAGGGCTGGAAGGGGCTGCGACAACAGGACAACAACTGGGAGACGGCGACGATTGCAGGACAACGGGAAGTTGGCGGCGGTAGCAAAACAATGGTAGATTTACTGGATAGCAATGAAAGGAGGGGGTGGCTGACTGTTGGAGAGATGTGGGGGAGGCGGTAGGGGAATTTGAAGGTGGAGGTAGGTGGCTTGGGGTTAGGGTGGACTTCGGTGAGCGGGAGAGGGCCTAGGAGTCATCACTTGATCGCTGGAATCCAGGAATAATCTCTCCAAATTCTGCAATAGCCTCCAAGCAGGCCGCATGCCTCTTATTTATAATAAAACATAATTAGGGCACCCTCCATCGACCACTATGATTGACCGTAAATGTAGAGGGCCCGATTACAATAAATAATATTAAAAATAACAAAATAATATATGAAATCGTAGGTATCCGCGTCTCTGTTCCGCATCAATAACTCATCCAGATTGATTGCAATTATTTTTGTGCATTTATTTTTTTTTTGTGTTGATCATCACCCATGAGGCATGTATCACTCTACATTCGTAGAAGTCAGGGATATGATCGTCATTTGGATAAATAACGTATCCAAATTGATTGTAAATTATTTTCATGCATTTATTTATTTTTATGTATTTTTTATGTGCATGAAATAACTATTATGATATCAGGATTGTCCATATTAGAATCTGCACTTCAATGAATAGGTGCATACACGTTTATGTTCGACTATCAAAGATTTTGTACATAATTCCCATGATCATTTGGTCTCCTCATGCTGCCATAGTCATGGAACCTAGACGCTAAATCCTAGGCCCATTCCTCTTCCTCATTTGGGCGTCCTCTTCCCCTTCTGTCCACCAACTAGTTGGCAGCCTCCTTGCACTGCCCGACCACCATCTCTTCTCCCTCCTTAACAACTCCACCCTCCACTAAATTTGGAATATCCACCATGACTACTCACCTTTCCTCATAATTACCTCCACTTACCTACAATAACTACTCAATCCCCGACCTGAATCACCCCAAATTCCTTCCCACAATCTCTAACACCCGCCACATTATTCAAACATTAACAAAATTTCCCGATGATGATAAAAGTTGTAGACAAAAGTGCCAGAAGAGGGAGAAAACCAAGAATTTATTAATTTCTCATATATTCCTACTTAAATACATCATAAGAATTTGTACATATATATAGGAGGAGAAAAGAGAGTTTAAACTCTATCCTAAGGTGTCAGACTAAGCCCTAAGTGGGCTTTACACGAGCCTCCAAAATGGGCATTTCTTTACAATTTCTTCAACACTCCCCCACAAGCTATATCATACAAGTCGTAGGAACTATGCTTGGACAAGAAATGAAAATATAGAGGTCGCAATAGAACTTTGGTGAGAATGTCAGCGATTTGATCTATTGCAGGAACATGTCCTATGTTCAATTTCCCTAATTCAACATTTTCCGAATAAAATGACAATCGACCTCTATATGCTTGGTATATTCTTGGAACACATGATTTTTGACAATATGAATAGCAGTTTGACTATCACAGAACAAGGTGGCATGAGCGGAGAGTTTGACACCCATGTCTCCCAGATGGCTTTCAAGCCATGTGAGTTCAGAGTCGACAGAGGCTATTGATCGATACTCAGCTTCTACAGATGAGCGTGCAATGACAGATTGCTTCTTGCTTCGCCAGGTAACAATATGTCCACCAAAATATGTGCAGAAACCACTTGTGGAACGACAATCATCCATAAATCTAGTGTAATCAACATTAGAGTAAACAATGAAGGATAAAGACGAGGACTTATATACGAGCCCTTGACTGGGAGCACATTTCAAGTATCGGAGAATGTGCTCAACTGTTTGGAGATGAAAGATCCGTGGAGCATGTATAAATTCACTAACAACCCCAACAACAAACAATATATCGGGTCTTGTAACTGTCAAATAAATCAACTTTCCCACCAGACGATGATAGTATTCTGGGTTAGGTAGGAGCGTATCAGATTCGGAGAAACAAGCACAAAGCTTGTGGTTGACATCCATGAAGTGTCAGCTGGTTTGCAGCCAGAGTAGCCAACATCATGAAGAAGGTCAATACAATACTTTCTTTGAGATAGAACAATGTCATCGTGATAACGAGCTGCCTCGATGCCAAGAAAGTATCGGAGATTCCCCAAATCCTTGGTCTAGAACACGGAGGCCAAGTATTTCTTGATCATATGGATGCCATTTGAATCATCGTCAGTAATTAAAATATCATAAACATAAACCAAGAATATTATAATCTCTGTTGGACAATGACGGGTGAAGAGAGAGAAGTCAGCCGAGCTTCGAGTAAACTCAACATCACTAACAACCCGACTGAACTTGTCAAACCATGCCCAAAGGGACAGTTTGAGAGACCATACTGAGATTTCTTGAGGTGACATACAAGTGATTCCCCCGTGGTCTCAAAACCAGGATGTTGATGCATGCAGATAGTCTCAACAAGTTGATCATTGAGAAACACATTCTTAATGTCGAGTTGGTGTAATGTCCAATGTCGATGGATAGCTAGAGAGATAATTATGCGGACAGTATTGAGCTTGACAACATGAGATAACGTCTCTTTATAATCAAGACTGCGTTACTGAGTGAATCTGCGAACAACAAGATGAGCTTTGAGGCGCTCGATTGTCCCATCAAAGCGATGCTGGATAGTAAAACCCGTTTACAGCTAACCAGAGAATGATCAGGAAGAAGGGGAACAAGGTCCCATGTGTGATTGGCCCATAAGACTGTCATTTCCTCACCCATTGCTCCCGCCACCCCGGATGCTGAAAAGTTTCCTGCACATAAGACAGAGTGGAGATAGAGGATAAAGATGCCAAAAACCTGCGAAGAGGAGAGGAGAGGCGGTGCAAGGAGACATAATTAGAGAGAGGGTGAGTGGTATAAGCAACCATAACTGAGGGGGAACCATAGGCGGATCATCGGGCTGGGGAGAAACATCAACGACTGGCAACTGTTGCAGGGCACCAGTCTGAGGGTGACGACGAGTGCAGACTTGTAGAGGAGGGGGGAGGGGGAGGAGGTGTAGGTAGTAAGGGAGGATAGTGTGACATGCGATTAGGGATAGAAATTGAGGGTGGAGAAGTGTGAGTGGTAACAACTGGACGTGGGAGATCCGTGGGAGATATAGCCTCAAGATGAGCTGAATAAATCGGTTGATCTTAAAAAAAGTAACATCCGCAGAGTTGATTGTTTTCCCAGTTGTAGGAGAGTAACAAACCTTTCTGTGTATGAGAGTACCCAACAAAGATGTATTTGGTAATGTGAGGAGCCAACTTATCGACTGGAGGTCCGAGATGATGGACAAAACAAACTCATCCAAAGACTCGAGGAGGGAGGGAGAAGAGAGGTGTGGAATGATACAAATTGGAGATGAGAGTAGCAAAATTGAGGATGGATGATGACATATGATTAATTAAATAACATGCAGTGGAAATAGCAAAGTGCCAATACATCTTGGGAACTTGCATTTGGAACAAAAGGGAGCGAGCAACCTCTAGAAGGTAACAATTTTTTTTCGCTCGACGACACCATTTTGTTGTGATGTATAGACACATAAGGTTTGATGAAAAATGTCGAGGAGATTACAGGTGTCCTGAAATTCACGATTGATATACTCATGAGCATTATTAGTACGATGAATCTTAATGGTACTGGAAAATTGAGTACGTTTTTCAATGATGGAGGAGAGGTAGTAATGTAACAACTCAGAGCTTTAACACAGGAAGTATAACCGGGTGATGCGAAACTGATCATCAATAAAGGTTAGAAAGTACCGATAGCCAGACAAACTGACAGTTTTATACGGACCCCAAATATCTGAATGAACCAATTCAAACAGAGTAGAGCTTCGTGAACAATTAGCCGGGAAGGTAGATCGGTGTTGCTTTTCATAAATTCATGTTTCACATTGAAACTCAGCAAACAAAAAATCAGGAAGGGCTTTACGGAGGATAGAAAGAGGAGCATGACCAAGTCAACAGAAGTCACCGAGGATAACACAGAGGGTGGAATGTCCAAAGTGTACAGTCCATTTGTTAGTCGACCGATACCAATGACATGTCACGTCCGTCAATCCTGCACCTCAAAAGAAGATGAGGTAAAAGTCACAGAACAATTGTTCTCTTGAGTAAGACTACTGACAGAGATGAGATTAAAGGTAGAGGCAAGGACATGAAGAACAGATCGTAACAAGAGGGAAGGAGTCACAACAAGATCTCTGTATCCATAGACAGGGGTGACAACGCAATTCACAACTGTCATACATTTTGGAACATGAGCATCAATGTAGCGAGGGGTTTTTTGCGGAGAAATGTGATTGGTAGCGCCAGAGTCCATAATCTAAGATGAGCTAAGGGGCTGAAGAGGCAGGGTTGGCATGGAAGGAAGAGCCCACATGGCCAGTGGTGCAAGCAATTTGCTCCCGCGGGCGCCAGAGTTCATCCTGAAGAACAACGATTTCAGAGTAGGAACATGCGCTAGAATGAGCCTCATGAGTTCGCATGCCCGACAGAACACAAACTAAGGGCGGAAAGAAGCAACAACACTGTAGGAAAACGACAACTTGAGTGGCCATGCAAGAAGGAGGAGTTTACAGTCACCCAACTGCGACAAGACTTCTGCGAGCAGGAACTGCAGCTGGGCTTCAGCCGGAGGACCTCTGCGATCAAGAGCAGCCAAGCGAGCAGGGCATCTGTGATTTGCGGTCAGGCGACAAAGGAGGGCAGCCACGTTCATCTAGTTGGGAATTGCTGCTAACAGGAGAAGGATTCACGACAAGTAGGCGACGACAGTCTGGTAGTCGGCGAGTATGTGAGCAGAAGCCAATAAGAGCGAATAGACGACCTAGTGAAGAGAATTGGTGACCTGGCGAGCAGGGTAACGATCAGTGAGACGTGCGCAGGAAAGTGGTCGTGCGAAGACTTCAAACAATATGCGGCTAGTCAAAGAGTTCTCGGAAGTCGACGAACAAGCGGGGCCCAAAATTTTAGAGGGGAAGGCTATAAAAGCATAGGGGGAGGTGGGGAATGTGTTACAGATCCTCCATCGGTTACCTCCTATTATTTTATGGTTATTATTTATATGTTGTGTTATATGTCGAGTCGAGTCGTTGTATCAAATCATGTAGCATTAAGTATTTTCAATAATTGTTCTATGTATGTTTTTTACTATTATGTGATCAACGCCTATATATATAGGGTCCTTGGGTTGACCATGTAATTTTTATGCAAGAAATATTAATCAAGTTCTCTTATCTCTCTAAATTCCTCTCTCTTTAGTTCTTCTCTTCTCACCCCTCCCTTCTAGTGTTTTAATCTTCTCTCACCTCCTCTGCAATTTCTAAGGTTAACACGCTTGTATCCCCACCTCCATCCGCATCTCCGCAGCCCACTGACGGTCCACCAAAAGTGGCATGTAACATATTTGGTATCAGATCCATCCTTCCTCGGCTCGACGCTTCCGCCGCTCTACGCCTCCGCTGCTCGCTTTTCCCTTGCTGTCGGCCGCCGCTTCTTCACCAAATCCAGCAGCCGCTGCTTCCCGCCAACAGCCTCCGCAATTCCCATAAGCGAGCCAGCACTGCTCTGCCTTCTCAGCCCCTCAACGACTCCAGGCATCCCTCTACAACCCCCGCAGACTCCTTCCTCCTTTCCTTAGGCTCGCCATCCCCCGTTTCCCCGACTCAACTTCCTCGCCTGCGCACGTAATGCCAACATAGTCAGCCGACTCGTGCTTCCCCGCCCCCTTCAAAACGCCGACAACCTGCTTCCTCGCCAACGAAGACCGCATGCGCTACCCCCCAACCTAGCGCACACCCTTCCGTAAAGCCTTCCGCGCCCGCTCCTCCTCCTCGAGCCGCGCAGTTCTCGGGCTCATCACCTCTGCGCCCATCCCTTCTCTTCCAGCTCCTCCACGCCAATCCCGCCTCTTTTTTATTTTTTATTTTTTATTTTACTCTTTTCCTTTTTGGGCCCACCACCACCATCACTCTCTTTTCCAGCTCCTCCACGCCAGTCAAAGAGTTGAGGATCGTTGCAACGCAGCGTTGAGTGATACTCGATGATCTCAACACATTGACTTAGAAATTACTGGACTTGGGAAGGCGTTGAGTGATCACGACGATTTCAACGCAGCGTTGAGTGATACTCGGCAATCTTAACGCTTTGACTTAGAAATTATTGGACTTGGGAAGGCGTTGAGTGATCTCGACGCTTTCAACGCAACGTTGAGTGATACTCGACGATCCCGACGCTTTGACTTAGAAAATTACGGGACTCAACGAGGCGTTGAGTGATCACGACGAATTTCGACGATTCGTCGAGTATATACAATGATTTTGACTTAGAGCATTTTCGGCCCCAGACTGTGTTTGATGGTTCCTATTTACGGGCTGAACCGGGTTTTCGGGATAAGCGCTGATGGCTCATTTGGACCCGGTCTTCTCAAACAAGACTTATTTAAAGTAATGATGGACTGTCCAATGTTAGGATGACACGTGGCGATATGTCTCAAACCCTAATCTTTTGTATAGAAAGGGAAGAAATGGGAAACCCTAGCCGTCACTTCCGTTTCTTGCCGAGCCGTTACTTGCCGAACCCGACGGAGGAAGAGAAGTCGCCGAAGTCGGATTTCTGGAGGAAAAGCTCTCTATCTTTGCAAAGAACGATGCCGCCGAGGAGAGTGACGAGATCCATGGCCGAAAACGAGATGCGCTTCCTACTCCCTCCTTTGGTGCTAGAACTTTAGTTATAATGTAGGAGAGATGTCGACTCAAAGGAGTTGGACTTGTGCGTGATGAGGATCTCCTTGGAAGAGACCATGCTAGGACCTCGTCCTAGAAATTAGTTGTCTTCAACCTCTCCTCTCTTATTTGTGAAGATGATGAACTGGTTTCGTGAAGAGGAATGGTCTATTGAGGGTGAATAAGGGAAGAGGAAGTGATACCTCATCCAATTCTTTCTTTATAACAAAGCATTCACAAACAATTAAGATTTCATATACTTATCACCACAAAATATTAACCCTTCACGTATTCATCAAGCACGATAACATAAGTTTAGATTACACATTCAATCATCGGGCACCACACCCTCTTTCAAAACTTATATCATTCATCAGATTACAATCGCGCGCAACCTTACCGGATTTCACAAGTAGCCATTTGTACAACCAAACCTTATCAAATCATTTGTCACTAATTTCCCCAAACCATTTGTTTTATTAAATTCCTCCAAACCATTTGTTTATCTAGGCTACATATAACTAGGTTCATCCAAAACTCAATATCATCTTGCTACGTTCCTTCCACCTAGTCCAAACCCGGTTATACACTAACCCGAAGGCATCCTGCATATAAGTTGTTACCATGCAGCAACTTCGACTGGACATTCCCGGAGCTACAAAGCTCCTATGAAAACACGTAACCATCCGTTGGAAAGGTCTTTCCGAGGACTACAACTTTTGTGTTCAACCCAAGACCTAGAACCAGCCGTATCATACTCGAAAACGGCCTTGAAGTTCGCTGCACACAGAAAATAGATTTCTGCACGCATCTTAAAGCAAAACAAACGACATTGGTTCGTCTTCTTCCTTTAGCCATTTGATCAAAACCACATACAACACTTCCTCCTCCCTTATTCACCCTCAATAGACCATTCCTCTTCACGAAACCAGTCCACCATCTTCACAAAGAAGAGATGAGAGGTTGAAGGCAACTAATTTCTAGGACGAGGTCCTAGCATGGTCTCTTCCTAGAAGATCTTCATCTCGCACAAGTCCAACTCCTTTGAATCAACATCTCTCCTACATTATAACTAAAGATCTAACACCAAGGGAGAGGGTAGGAAGCGCACCTCGTTTCTCGCCATGGATCTCGTCACTCTTCTCAGCGACATCGTTCTTTGTGAAGATGGAGAGCTTTTCCTCCAGAAATCCGACTCCGACGACTTCTCTTCCTCCGTCGGGTTCGCCAAGTAACGACTCGACAAGAAACGGAAGTGACGGCTAGGGTTTCCCATTTCTTCCTTTTTTATACGAAAGATTAGGGTTTCAGACATGCCGCCGCGTGTCATCCTAACATTGGACTGCCCATCATTACATTAAATAGGTCTTGTTTGAGATGACCAGGTCCAAATGAGCCATCAGTGCTTATCCCGAAAACCCGGTTCAGCCCGTAAATATGAACCAGCAAACGCAGTCTGGGTCCAAAAATGCTCTAAGTCAAAATCGTTGTATATACTCGACGAATCGTCGTGATCACTCAACGGCTCGTTGAGTCCCGTAATTTTCTATGTCAAAGCGTCAGGATCATCGAGTATCACTCAACGCTACGTTGAAAGCGTCGTGATCACTTAACGCCTTCCCAATTCCAGTAATTTCTAAGTCAAAGCATTGAGATCGTCGAGTATCACTCAACGCTGCGTTGAAAGCATCGTGATCACTCAACTCCTTCCCAAGTCTAGTAATTTCTAAGTCAAAACGTTGAGATCGTCGAGTATCACTCAACGCTGCGTTGAAAGCTTCGTGATCACTCAACGCCTTCCCAAGTCCTGTAATTTCTAAGTCAAAACGTTGAGATCGTCGAGTATCACTCAACGCTTCGTCGAGTGGCGTCGAGATCACTCAGCGCACTCGACGTTTTTTGAGTCAAGAATTCTTTTAAGTCAATTCCTTCTTATGTGTTGAGTATCACTCAACGCACTCGACGCCTGCCCACCAGTCAACGCACTCAACGCTTTGTAGAGTGGCGTCAAGATCACTCAGTGCACTCGATGCTTTTTGAGTCCAGAATTCTTCCAAGTTAAATTGGCCTATTAGTCGAGTATCACTCGACGCCTGTTACCAGTGTGCCCTGAGCCTGAGTCAACTTTCCTGACTCAAAACACGTGCGAGAGGTCTAGCACGAATCGGGACGTTACAAATCCTATAAACAAAACAAAAGATTTTGTCCCCGAAATCAGGCTAAGGCTATGGGGAAAGTAAAACTTGAAAAATATAAGTATGCTTTTAAGGGTACCTTGGGGAAACAGCTCCGGGTAGCGCTTCCGCATCAAGTCCACCGGCTCCCAAGTGCATTCTTCTTTCCCATGATTAGACCACAAGACCTTCACCAATGGAACACTCTTCCGATACAAGTTCCTTGTCTCGGTGTCCACTATCCGTACCGGCTTTAGTCGGACAGATCTATCAGTTGTCACTGCAACACTTGTAGCGGGAACACGCTGATCGGGCCGTAATAGCGCTTTCCGAAGCGACGACACATGAAAGACGTCGTGTAAATTTTTCAGCTCTGGTGGTAGCTCCAGCCGATAGTCTAACGAGCCAATCCTCTCCAATATAGCATAAGGCCCCACATATCTTGGGATGAGCTTCTTCCTCTTACCACGCACACGTGACACTCCATGCATCAGCCAGATCTTTAAGAACACCTTGCCACCCACTTGAAATTCTACCATCACATGTTTCACATTATAATACTTTGTCTGCCGACTCTGAGCCTTAAGCATGCGATCTCGTATCATTCTAACCACAACATCGGTGTCATCTATATACTCGATTTCCAAAATCTTCGGATCTTCATCCTGCACCCATGATAAAGGTGTTCTACACCTCCTTCCATAAAGCGCTTCGTGGGGTGCCATCTCGATGCTAGTTTGATGATTGTTGTTGTATGAAAATTTCATCAGTGGTAAGAGCCTTTCCCACGGCTCCCCTCTATCCAATACACACAACCTCAACAGATCTTCCATAGTTCTGATGGTCATCTCAGACTGACCGTCTGAGGATGAAAGACTGTGCTAAAGGTACGGCGAGAACCCAAATACGCTTGAACTGCCTTACATTCCTTGGAGGTAAAGCGACCATCACGATCGGAGACTGTCGTCTTAGACACTCCATGGTATCGTACAAACTGTTCCACGAAGAGACGTACCAATACATTCATATGTGTCTCCTTCCTCGTTGGGATAAACCTGACGACCTTGGTCACGCGATCCACAATCATCCAAATCGAGTCATTTTCTGATCGTGATCGGGGAAGGCCGTGTACAAAATCCATTGAGATATTTTCAAATTTCCACTCCGTAATGGGCAAAGATTGTAACAATCCTTCAGGGCTCTTGTACTCCATCTTCACCTTCTGACAAGCCTCACAGTGTGTAACATAGTGTGTGACATCCTTCTTCATCCCTGGCCAAAACATGGTCTTTCTCAAGTACTATACATCTTGGAAATCCTAAGATGCACCGAATACTTGGAGCAATGTGCCTCTCTCAAGATATCTTCCCGGATTTCACCTCCCTTGGGAATATAGAGCCTGCTACTGAAATGGACGAGGCCGTCTGGTGGGGACCAACCCAGATCTGGTTGTCGCAAGAGTGCTCGACGTCGCACCCGACCGGACCTTTATCGGCCTTGAGACTTGCATTTCCCATTGTGTCGTTTTGTAATGTATCGTAAATTGTTTTGTGTGCCAAATATATATATATATATAAGTCTTAAATATTATTAAATATATTTATTTATGTATATGACCGGTTATATAAATACATATATAGATATATATAAGTGCTTAGGTTAAGAAGGAGGCCGGTTCAGCCGAACAAAATCCTGTTCATCTCTCCCGATCCAGAGGGTTCAGCCGAATAGAATCCTGTTCATCTCTCCCGTTCCAGAGCCAGACCCGTCGATATCGCTGCACGGGTGGGCGCAGCCGCTACTTCTCCTCTTTGCTCACCGACAACGCCCCACGTCGCGATGAGCTCCCGTTTCTTCAACAACCAGCCACGCCCCTGCCACGATGCCCAGTCTGGGTGGTTTCATCTCCCTAATTGAGCTCTGCCCTGGCCTCCCATGGAGGTTAACTGTTTTCTTCTTTGTTTTCTGTTCGAAACCTATAAAAAGGGAGTGTTTGTAATTGTTTTTGGTGGTGAATGATTGTCTCGACGCAGTGGTTGTAGACGTTAGGGAAGGTGAAGATTGTCGCTGATCATCTTTTGCGTTTTGACTCCCGTAAAGAAGAAGGTGAACAGTGAAATTTAGGCATTAGTTAGCTGTCTGTGTTGATTTCCTGTTAGGAGTTGGAAGAGATTGGTGCCTGCAAATTTTTCCTATAAAGAGTTGTAAGGTTGAAGATTGCATTTTGATGTTACTGTTACTACTAACTACTGATGAGTATTTTTGAGAGCTGAATGCTGAAGCAATTTCCGTAGTTGTTTCCATCACGGTGAGGGAAGTAAAATCAAATTGTTAGTGTGAGATTTCGTGGAACCACTCCGAGTGTGAGGAGCGAGTGAATTTAGGTTGTTTAGTTTGTGGCTTTCCTTTGTTGAGTCATTCCGTGGAACCACCTCGTGTGAGAGAGTGACTTAATTCCGTGGTGCCCGTGTGCGATAGCGGCCGACCTCGGAGCGGAGATCGACGGTGACGAGGAGTTGCTCGCTTGATCGCCATCGACTTCAGATACAGAAAGACGTCTCTTTCTGTGGGTATTTGTTCATTTCTCCTCCTTTATGTGTATCTCTATATTTTCTCGTAGGGTTGTAGACTCATTGTTGGGTTTTCGCCCGAATCTTGTCAGCGAACGCTACGTCGAAAACTCCAAACGGAAACGTATTTGAAGTTCACGAATTCCGTTTACTACGACAAGTGAAACATAACGAAAGTTGCGAGCTTCCTTCCCGGATTTAGAAAATTGAGCAATTTTTAAGAAAATTTAATTTTTAAATAAAATAGCGATTTGTGATTTACAAAATTATCAAAGTTGTTTGATTTCAAAGTCTGTGCAACGCCCGATCTAATTTTCTGTTAAAAATTCTTTTAATCATCGCATGCATTAGAGTTTCCTAGAGAAAAGCCGACAGACGCGCAAACCCTACGCGCCGTCCTACATCAATTTGGTATCAGAGGGAGGTTCCAAAATTTTTCCAAGTTTCGCGATCCGCTCTGCGTAGAAAAGGAACCCGCATAGCATTTCAAAATTTTCAAAAAAAAGGGAGTTTTTAAGCATATTTACACATTTGCATTTGTTTGTCTGTTTGCATGCATTTGCGTAGTGGTAGGTTAGTGAGTATGAGTTCACAACAACACAATTCACCATCTAAACACCTTCACGAGGTAAACCCGGAGGTGCGTCAAGTTGAGCGTGGTCAACCGAGTCGTGAGAACGAAGATAATGAACCACCCCCGTGGCTTCTACCATTCGCCCACCAATTAGCCGAGTTGAGCACGACCATACGAGAAGGGTTTGAAAATCTTAGTGTTAGGATAAATAACTTGGAAGTACCCCCTCGAGCGTCAATGCCGCCTCAAGTTCGAGATGAACATTTTGTGCGTACCCGTTACGAAGCCCCTCCACCTTTTGAAGATAGGTCTGCGCTTAGGAGAAACCTTCTTTTTCAGGAAGAGGTTAGAAATCCCATAGATAGGTATGAATCTGAGTACGAACAAGGTAGGAATTTCCCTAGGAATTTTCCTGAACCCCAACGAGAGCCTTTCCTAGGTACGCAAGATCATTATCAGGAGAGACCCTATAATGACGTAGCTAGAGAAGAGCGTCCACGAGACCATCGTAGGCCTATACCGGCCATGCATCGTGATGATCGACCTAAAGATTGGCATCGACCGCCACCACCACTGCGTCGAGACAATCGTGATCCTTACGACGATGATTACGACTATCCTCGCCGGGATAGACGATCGGATCTTACACGTGTTGTGAAATTAGATCCGCCACTTTATGATGGATCTATGGATCCCAAGGTCTTTTCAGAGTGGGTTATAGACATAAAGACCTATTTTGAGTGGTATCGTATGACAAAAGATCAGAAGGTTCAGTTTGCCAAGATGAGGTTATCTGGGCGAGCAAAAATCTTTTGGATGGGTGAGAAGCGTAGTATAGAGAGGAATGGACGCCCCCCATTACACATTGGACACACATGAAAGCCATAATGGAGGAGCAGTACATTCCCCAGCACTACCAGACCCGTCTACGAGACGAGCTGACGTCTCTACGTCAAGGGTCCAAAACAGTTTCTGATTATTTAGCTGAGATGAAGGATCTTATGATTAGGTGCAACATAGTCGAACACCCACGTGATACATTATCTAAATTTAAGTGTGGAATACAATCTATGATTCACGATAAGTCGATACGATATGACCACTATTCCTTTGCTGAGACTGTATCTATCGCCATCGATATAGAGGAACATCAAAAGAGAACCTCCTGGTTCAAACCTCAAAATAAAACAAACACTCCTTATAAGAAAGATGAATCAAAAGGTAAGGAGAGTGCGTCGAAGCCTACCTCGACCTATACGAGAGATCAGAAAGAAAAAGCCCCCATAGGAACTGTGACCCCTTCACAGATCCGATGTTATGAGTGCCAGCAGATGGGCCATATATCTAGAGATTGTCCCAAGAAGAAAGGTACGATAGTTATTCATGAGGTGACTGAGGAGGATGAGTTTATAGAAGAAGTCGAGAGTGACTCACACATTTTGAATGATGAAGTGTACAGTACGCCTAATGATGAGGAGGTAGATCTCAACGTTCTAGTGGTGAGATGTATGTTATCTACACCGAAAGAATCAGCCGATTATTGGCGGACGAACATCTTCCAGACCTACTTCAAGGGAGATGAGAAAGTGTGTCGTTTAGTAGTAGATAGCGGGAGTTGTATGAATGTGATAGCTGAGACAGCTTTAGCCCGCATGAGACTCACTGCTGAGCCGCACCCTTCCCCATTCCCGGTAGCTTGGGTCACCAAGACTATCTTATCTGTGACTAGGAGATGTTTAGTGTCCATCACCATCGATCCGTATACTGATAGGATTTGGCGTGACGTTATGCCTATGGATGTGTGCCACGTATTACTAGGGAGACCTTGGTTGTATGACCGATATGTACTCATACATGGCAGGTCCAACACTTGCTCCTTTCTACTTTACGAAAATAGAGTAGTGTTGAACCCGATGCGACCCACAACACCAACATCCCGCACGAGTAGTAGCGCGAAAGAATCTCTTCCTCCCACTGAAAGGAAGAAGACTCTTAGCATTATACGAGGCACTGAGTTCCATTGAGAGAGCTTCAATGGTGGATTTTATTATGCCTTAGTAGTTTTAGAAGCATCTGACGTACTAGAGAGATACGAGTCTATTCCTATACCTGCTAGGAGACTCTTAGCGGAGTTCCACGATATACACCCTGATGAGCTTCCGACTGAGTTACCTCCTGTGAGATGTATTCAGCACGCGATAGATCTTATTCCTGGAGCTTCCCTCCCTCACTTACCGCATTACCGATTGAATCTTGCTGCCCATGAGGAGCTGCAGAAGCAGATCAAAGAGCTACTTGATAGAGGCTTTATCCGTCATAGCTTAGTCCATGTCCGGTGCCTGCCCTCCTTGCCCCGAAAAAGGATGGTACTTGGCGTATGTGCGTTGACAGTCGTGCTGTCAACAAGATCACTGTGAAATACCGATTCCCGATACCCAGACTGGATGACATCTTAGACATGTTGATTGGAGCCACGATCTTTTCTATGATCGACCTTCGTAGTGGTTATCATCAGATTCGCATTCGCGAAGGAGACGAGTAGAAGACTGCCTTCAAGTCGAAGGACGATCTTTACGAGTGGCTTGTGATGTCCTTTGGGTTATCCAATGCCCCAAGTACTTTCGATCGGATGATGACCCATTGTCTTCAGACCATATATTTGGAAGTTCGTAGTGGTTTATTTCGACGACATTTTGATATATAGTCAGACTGAGAGTGAACACTTGACTCACCTACATACTATTTTCGAGCTCCTGCGAGCCGAACGACTGTATATCAACTTGAAGAAGTGTGTTTTTATGGCTGAGTCCGTTATCTTTCTTGGATATATAGTGAGCTCCGCTGGCATCACTATGGATCCCGCTGGCATTACTATGGATCCCGAAAAAGTTCGAGCGATTCGTGAGTGGACTGCCCCTCAGAACATTCACGATGTCCGTAGCTTTCATGGGTTAACCACATTTTATCGTCGTTTCATTAAGAACTTCAGTACAATTATGACACCTGTCACTGAGTGTACGAAGAAGGGAAGTTTTCAGTGGACATCATCGGTAGCTAGAGCCTTCGAGATTATCAAGGATAAAATGTCTACTGCACCTGTTTTGAGACTCCCTAATTTCAGTCAGGTATTCGAGGTATCTTGTGATGCCTCAGGAGTTGGGATAAGTGTACTTAGTTAAGAGGGTCACCCTGTTGGATTCTTCAGTGAAAAGCTCTCAGTCCCGAAGCTGAATTATTCCAACTACGAACGCGAGTTCTATGCGATTGTGCAGACGTTGCGTCATTAGAGGCATTATTTGTTACCTAAGGATTTTATCCTCCACTCTGATCATCAGGCGTTGCGTTATATCAATTCGCAACAAGTTGAACCCTTGACAGGCTAAGTGAGTTTCATATTTACAAGAATACACCTTCGTTCTCAAGCACTGTAAGGGAACGGAGAATAGGGTTGCCGACGCCCTTAGTCGAGTCATCCTTGTATTATCACAGATGCGTACTCAAGTGATAGGATTTGAGCGTGTCAAGGATGACTATTCTAGTTGTCCTGATTTTAGCGGTATCTATGATGCGATACGTTAGGATGTGATACGCCCACTCTAATTTTCTGTTAAAAATTCTTTTAATCATCGCATGCATTAGAGTTTCCTAGAGAAAAGACGACATGCGCGCAAACCCTATGCCGTCCTGCATCACCGTCCTTCAGAGTATACTCTTCCGTAGATCCATCCTCAATTGCCTTAATCACAGGGATCGGGGCAGCATCCTTCCCTTGCTCTGCCCGAATTCGATCTCGAATGTCACAAATTATACTCGTGACAATTAGATATTCAGTATATGTCTCAGAATGATCCTTACACATCAATGTGATCTCCATCTCCTCGAGCACTCGAGCCAATTCCATACTCATCATCCGAGACTCAGGGCTCGACTCTGGTACTTTTCTACTCAAAGCATCTGCTCAAAGCCGCTGCCTCAAATTCAACTTTTTTTTGAGTATGAACATATTTCAAATTCTTATGATCCGAAAAGATCGTGCAGTGGACGCCATATAAATAATGCTTCCAAACCTTTTAGGCGGACACCACTGCTCCCAACTCTAAATCATGCACTGGGTAATTAACTTCATGCTTCTTCAACTGCCTTGAAGCGTAAGCGATCACGTGCCCATGCTGCATCAATACTGCTCCCATCCCTTGATAGGACACATCAGTATAAACTTGAAATCCTTCTTTCCCTGATGGAAGAGCTAGGATGAGTGCGGTGGTAAGTCGATCTTTCAGCTCATGGAACGCTTCTTCACACTGAGGTGTCCACTCATATGGCATACCTTTCTTTGTTAGGGTGTGAGAGGAAGGACTATCTTCGAAAATCCTTTCACAAACTTGCGATAATATCCAGCAAGTCCAAGGAAGCTTCGTACATCGACCGCTGACTTCAAAAACGACCACTGCTTTACGACACGTACCTTGGCTGGGTCTACCGCTAATCCAGCACCACTAATAACATGACCCAAGAATGCAACTTCTCGGAGCCAAAATTCACACTTGCTGAGTTTAGCAAACAAGACATGCTGTTTTAGCTTCCTCAAAATTAAGGCCAAGTGCTCATTGTGCTCCTCTTCCACCTTCGAATAAACCAAAATGTCATCGATGAAGATGATGACGAAGACGTATAAGTACGGCTCAAACACCCTGTTTATCAAACTCATGAACGCAGAAGGGGCGTTTGTGAGTCCAAGCAGCATCACCGTGAACTCGTACAAACCATATCTCGAGCTAAATGCTGTTTTCGGGATATCTTCCTCTTGTATTCTTAACTGGTAATACCCCGAGCACAGATCCAATTTGGAAAACCAATGCGCTCCCACTAACTGATCGAACAACTCGTCGATCCGGGGTAGAGGATAGGTGTTCCACACCGTTAATTGATTGAGTTCCCGATAGTCTATGCACAATCATACAGACCCATCTTTTTTCTTTACAAACAATACAGAGGCTCTCTAAGGTGATGAACTGGGACGAACAAACCCTGATTCTACCAACTCCTGCTACTGAACTCTAAACTCGGCGAGTTCCTTTGGAGCCATTCGGTAAGGGGTCCGAGAGATGGGCTTAGCACCCGGTACTAGTTTAATTTGGAAGTCCACCTCTCTATGTGGGGGTAGTCCTGACAACTTCTCGGAAAACACCTCATGGAAATTCCGCACTACCCGCACATCTTTCATGCTTGTCGCCATCTCTTTTAATTCAAAACATATTTTATATACTCCATCCCCTTTCATATGAGCCTTAAGGGCCTGGATTGAAGATAACAACATTCGAGGAGCGAATTTAATACCTTGAAAGACGACTTCAGAGTCTCCATGCCTCAAAGTGATTTGCTTCGCCGCACAATCAGTTGTGGCGTGGTGCCAGTCCAACCATGTCGTGACAAGAATAAGATCGAATTCTTTCATTCTCAACACCATTGCAGGGGTTTCAAAAATCTTTCCTCCAATACATACTTCCAAGTCGCACTTGACGGACGACGTCATCTCAGAGCCGTCTGCGAGGCGTACTCTCCGAGTGATACCAGTGAAGTATTGCACGCTATCTAAATCTTTTACGAAGTCCGCCGAGACAAGTGAATGCGTGGCACCGGTATCAAATAGGGTGTAGGCTGGTTTCCCACTAACAGTCACGGTGCCTAAGTATCAATTTTAAAGGCTCAAAGCTAGATTCCTAGCATAACTTAGACAAGTGAAGGACGAATGCTTATAATGCATTAATTAAATCTCGACATACCTGCAATCACATCTTGAGGATTCCGCTCCTGAGTCATGTCCAGAGCAAACACCTGCTCTCTAGCAGGTTCAGGATTCCTTCCTCGTGGTCCTCGTCCTCGACCTTATCCTCGTCCTCGCGGGGTTGACGGAGGAAAAATAGGGGGAGCATCTCCTCCTAACTGCGGGCAAAAGCGCCAGATGTGGCCCGGTTGATTGCACTATAAACATACTCTCCCGAACTGCTCTCTAGGCTGCTGATACATTTGTTGAGGTGGAGGTAGTGCTAGCTGCGGGGTCGGGCGTTCCATCCTAAAATTCTGGTGGAAACGGCCGCCATCTCTTTGATTTCCTCTTCCACCTCTACTATTATGTCTCTTCCTGAAGTTTGGGCCTGCTTCCATCACGCCCTCGGCGGGTCTCTTACCACTTCCCAAGTGATCTGCCTCCAACCTTTTTGCCATATCGATTATCTTTGCCAAGCTCGCGTCCGCTATAAACAAAAGGGTTTGCCTTAGGGGATCTCGCAAGCATTTGTAAAACCGTTTTGCGTACCCACGGCGTCCAACTCGTAGGAGTAAGCAAATCTAGCGAGGTGCTGAAACTCCCTTTGGTATTCTATCACAGACTTGGATCCTTGTTTCAACTGCAGGAACCTTTCTTCAAGCTCGTCTTGAGCAGTAGAGGGAATGAAATGCTCCAAGAAAACTTCAGAAAATTCGCTCCAACTGATCTCCGTGTACACTCGGCCTTGGAAAATGGAACCCACGAGGGACTTCCACCACATTTTGGCGTGACTCCAGGACCGACACAACTAAGGTCACAGCCATACTGGCTGGACATCTGATTCCGGCCATTAGCTCTTGCACAGTATCCAACCATTCTTCAGTACGGACAACCGATTCCGTCCCATGGTAAATAGGCGAGGAGAGGGCTCAGAAGGTACTCAACTAGTTAGAGCCCGGAGCTTGTTGCTGCACTGGGGCCTGTTGAGACCTGAAAGCGTCAAGAATTGCCGTAAGCGTCTGTCCCAACTCCAGCTGTTGGAACTGGGTAGGGACGGAAGGGGCGGGAGTGCCCGCTACTGGCTCTACACGTGCTGGGATCTACACATAAAGATGCAAACCTATGGTCAGGTTGCCTAATCGTAGGACAACAACTGGACATACTTAGTGTGAATTACACATGAACACACCACTGCTTCCGTTATGTCAGTTTGTCCGCAAACTGACCAATCGAGCGGGGGTGACACCATTGTTCAATGATCTCTTTAGTTGAGGATCGTTGCAAGCTGATACCATTTGTTCAATGTAATCTTTATGCAAGAAATATTAATCAAGTTCTCTTATCTCTCTAAATTCCTCTCTCTCTTTAGTTCTTCTCTTCTCACCCCCTCCCTTCTAGTGTTTTAATCTTCTCTCACCTCCTCTGTCATTTCTAGGGTTAACACGCTTGTATCCCCACCTCCATCCGCATCTCCGCAGCCCCCTGACAGTCCACCAAAAGTGGCATGTAACATATTTGGTATCAGAGCCATCCTTCCTCGGCTCGACGCTTCCGCCGCTCTACGCCTCCGCTGCTCGCTTTTCCCTTGTTGTCGGCCACCGCTTCTTCACCGAATCCAGCAGCCGCTGCTTCCCGCCAACAGCCTCCGCAGTTCTCACAAGCGAGTCAGCACTGCTCTGCCTTCTCAGCCCCTCAACGACTCCAAGCAACCCTCTACAACCCCCGCAGACTCCTTCCTCCTTTCCTTAGGCTCGTCATCCCCCGTTTCCCCCACTCAACTTCCTCGACTCTGCACGTAACGCCAACACAGTCCGCCGACTCGTGCTTCCCCGCCCCCTTCAAAGCGCCGACAACCTGCTTCCTCGCTAACGAAGACCGCATGCGCTCCGCCCCAACCTAGCGCACACCCTTTCGTAAAGCTTTCCGCGCCTGCTCCTCGAGCCGCGCAGTTCTCGAGCACATCACCTCTGCGCCCATCCCTTCTCTTCCAGCTCCTCCACGCCAATCCCGCCTTTTTTTAATTTTTTATTTCTCTTTTCCTTTTTGGGCCCACCACCACCATCACTCTCTTTTCCCCTTCCAGCTGCCTTTCTTTTTTCATTTTTTTGGCTTCCTGCTGACCTTTCCCCGTCCCTTCCTGCACGCAACATCTCCTATCTCCTGGATCCCCATCCCGTCCATTCATCTACCCCCATCATTTCCTCAGGCAGCACACTATTCCGATCTTCTTTCTTTTGTTTTAATTTTTTACTAAAGCCCAACACACCCCCTATCCCACCGAACCTCTCCTTTTTATTCCCCTCCTTAATTAATCATTCTGGATTAATTATTTCTTCTCCTGAATTAATTAAGTGATTAATTAATTACCATTTATGCTCCCTTCTTCGCAGCCAACAACGATCTCTTCCAACAAATATTCGCCTTACTTGATAGTATGGAAGCGCGGGTTGACCGTGTAGCTGCATGTTATGGCTCGCCACCTTCCACGGGCGGCTATTCCATCACTCCGCCTCTATTGTAGGCTCAATTTTAGGGTTTTGGAAAATAATTAATTTTTTGATTTAAAGAAAATACCTTTTAATGAAAATATAAATTTAGGGTTTTGATTTCAAAAAAAAAACGAGCGCCGATCGGCCAAATCAAATTTTCGTGTGCGTAATTTCAACGTCGTCGCTCTAAGCTTTGAGAAGTTCGTTAACTTCGCTTGAGTGGTTCTCTCATGCGTTCAATGAGTTGAACCTTCCACGGAACCCACACGACCACAAGCAGAAATCGGCGAACAAATAACTTATGGAATAACGATATTATTAGTAGCGCGAACGTAACGACAAGCACATGGATTAATTAAGTGACATAATTTCTTACTA
This sequence comes from Platanthera guangdongensis, assembly GCA_039583875.1. Classification (NCBI taxonomy): domain Eukaryota; kingdom Viridiplantae; phylum Streptophyta; class Magnoliopsida; order Asparagales; family Orchidaceae; genus Platanthera; species Platanthera guangdongensis. The sequence continues at coordinate 180,375,569 of CM077161.1, read as the reverse complement.
ATGCGGAGGAGGGAACGGGTTCACCAAGCAACGAGGCTGTAATATCCCGTCCAAAATCCGTCTGCACAATGGGAATAAACCTCCGGTGGTTTGCGAAATCAGGTCTGTGGCCGGATGGGTCAGTCGAAGTCGACGACTCATGGGGCGATTTCCAGGCCGACGGAAATCTGTGTCGGAGTCGACGACGGCCCAACAACAGGCTTCTCGCAATGGCGATGTCGTTGACGCTTGCGGAAGGGGCGTCGAGGCTGTGTGCGTCCAGCGGCGGGGAAGCTTCGGCCGGAAACAGGATGGGGAAGGGCGGTACTCCTTCGGTTGCTAGCCGCCATCGAACTGGGAGGCGTCGAAGGCTCGACGTCTTGTATGCGGCTTTCCGCCGGCAATGAACAGAGAACGAGAAGATTCGTTCTTTGTGCTGTCCTGTCTTCTTCTTTCGTCTCCACTAATGGGGCTTTTAAATAGACTAAATTTCTCATTATTTCTTTCCATTTACAGCACGTGGAATTTCATAAATTTGATTCCTTTTTTTAAATGTTTACCTCTAAATGAACTTTCCTACTAATAGATGTGATTTTGAATTTTGAAATTGAAATCTATGCTCATTTAATTTATTTTGGGCTTGTCGTTATCGTTCTACAACTAGTAATACTGGACCTTTTTATTGAAGTCCCAATGATCGGTCATGCCGATGAGCCAGAAAATAACAAGTACAAAAAAAATAACTGAGTGCATGAAATAGAAGTACAAAAATAAATGCATAGAGACTATGATGCGTCGCAGGGCGCATCATCCTCCCTTGTCTTCCCAATCCCTGATTCGCCTCGTGCAGTCGCCTCCACTGCCGCCATCGGCTGCTGATATACTACCTCTCTCCATGGTTGTCGTCCTTCCACCGCTTCTGCCTCCTCTACTTGTTGTTGTTGTTCCTTCGCCGACCCCCGCACTGCCGCCTTCTTCGGTCATTTCACCGCCTCCTCTCCCGGCTGTTGCCCCGCCGGCCCCACTAGCCTCAAAGCCGCCTCTTCTACCGTCCCGTGCTCCGGTGATCTCGACGGATCCATTCCTGCTGCAGGTCGTCGCTTCTCCGATCTCTGTACTGCTGCTGCTCAACACCGCACCATTGACCTTGCGGAAGCCATTACCTCCGCCGCCCGTCTTTCCAACGGCGCCACCGCTACTCACCGACACCGACACCGACACCGCCATCGCCACTACACCCGATCAAACATTGTTCTGATGGGAGATCAAGCTGCCAGAGGAACCAACCATCCACGTGGAGTTCAAGCTTGCTGGCAAGCTCAATGTCAAAGACGGATGGAGTGTTACAGATCCTCCGCCAGCTATCTCCTATTATGTTATGGTTATTATTTATATGTTGAGTTATATGTTGAGTCGAGTCATTGTATTGAGTCATGTAGCATTTAAGTATTTTCAATATTTGTTTTATGTGTGTGTTATTTACTATTATGCCATCAGTGACTATATATATAAGGCCTTTGGGATCATGTAATTTTTGTGCAAGAAATATTAATCAAGTTCTCTTATCTCTCTAACTTCCTCTTTCTCTCTAGTTCTTCTCTTCTCACCCCGCTCCCTTCCAGGGTTTTCATCTTATCTCACCTCCGCCATTTCTAGGGTTAACATCCTTGTATCCCCACCTCCATCCTCATCTCCGCATCCCTCCGCCGGTCCACCAAAAGAGCCACGCGACAGAATGATAAGGGGATTGCACGAGCATAAGCACGATAGGCAGAGCTGCAGTTAGAACAATTTTAACCACCCAGGTAGGCTGACTGCGTGAGCGAGAGTACTACTTTAAATTTTTTTTCTTAGAACCCGATTCTGATACCATGTAGAAAGAAGTGCCAGAAGAGAGAGAAAATCAAGAATTTTATAATTTCTCATATATTCCCACTTAAATACATCATAAGAATTTGTACATATATATAGGAGGAGAAATGAGAGTCTAAACTCTATCCTAACGTGTGAGACTAATCCCTAAGAGGGTTTTACATGGGCCTCCAAAATAGGTCTTTCTTTATAATTTTTCAACAAAAAATAAATAGAAGATCAGTTCCGTGAATTTTCAAAAAAAATTTATCGTTCATTTTTGCGTGTTTTTTTCGACGATATTTTTTCGACGGATATTTTGTCACAAATATTTGATTTGTCGTTTTACCGATGCTTATTTTCTTGGCGCGATACAAAATTTTTATTATGTTCCTATTTAGGACTCATTATGTTTGATTTTATGCTGTGTATGTTTTGAAATTTTACTCAGATATTGCTTTTAAATTGTGATGGTTTATGGAGCTTCACACAACCACCCCAACTCATGACTCCATAACTGTCCATATCCACAAACAACCTAATAAACCACCTCACCCCACTAACTAATAAATTCTCCAAACCTCCAGAACAGCCTGTTAACTTCTTCCTCTGTTAATATCCCTTTTCTTCAATCCACTGGAGAATTCAACCACAAATACCTCTGTTGAGCCTCTCCCAATCCTCCCTATGCTTATCAGCACCTCCAGAACCCACAATTCCTCTCTACCGATCCGCTCCCAAGCTCCCTGCTACATGCCAAGCTCTCAAAATCCCATAATTCTTCCCCTCCTAGCCTTCCCAACTCCTCCCAGCCTGCCGAGAAACCAGCACTGCCTCTATCTAATGTGCCAGAAGACATCCTATCTCCAGCTTTAGTAATCCACCTACAACCCCGTCCCCTTCCTTCCCAAGCAGTCCTTTCGTGCGGACACCATATTTATTGGAGAATATGACCATCATAATTCAGACATCCAAGACCATATCTTCCTTTGGGTTCCATATGCACATGTGAATTTGTATTTTTTATCATTGTACAGATTGTTTCTGTATTACTAGTGATAACTGTCGTTGTTTCCTTGAATCTCATAACTTGCAGGGCTTAGATCACTGCACAAGAAAATCCTATTTCCTTACTATTGCCCACTGAATATTATTGCTTGAATAATTTTTTTGAAGACATGCCATCTTATTGTCTTGTGTTGTTTTAACTCGATTTTATTTTCATATTTGTAGAAAAGGTGATGTACACTTCTCCAAATTTTGATCCCAAACTTTTTCTCACACGAGTCCACCAAGAGACAAGTGCTGCTGATTTACAATCTGGTGCCCTTACACTAAAAAGTGATCTTAAGGGATGGACTCAACAAAAGAAACAGCTTGTGAAAGAGAACTTTGAATGCTTTGTGTCTTGTAAGACTACTATCGATGGTAAGTTACAGCTGCATGAAACTGGATATCATTGACTGACACTACAAAAGATGAATTGTTTTTTATTGACTGAATATCATTTTGATTTCTCTCAAATCAGGACAATTTGCACGCGCACATGTGTATACTACTGTAGAAAAAGCTCCAAACCTTGTATATACTTCTTGAATTGATAATTACAAGTATGAATACATTTATATAGGAGAAGAAGAAAGAGAGAAATCCCAATTCAAGATGTGAGACTAATACAAATAGAGAGAGAAGAGAGAAGAATGGGCCCTAAAGTAGGCTTTTCTAACACTCCCCCGCAAGCTGGAGCGTACAAGTCGTATGCACCAAGCTTGGATAAAAACTGGTAGTATAGTGGCTGAGAGAGAGCTTTAGTCAGGATGTCAGCAACTTGGCTTGCAGCAGGAACATGCTGTAAATCTATCTTCTTTGCCTGTACCTTTTCTCGGATAAAGTGACAGTCAACTTCAATATGCTTTGTGCGTTCGTGAAAGACTGGATTCTTGGCAATATGGATTGCCGCTTGACTGTCACAAAATAGGGTCGCTGGTGATGAGAGACGAACACCCAAGTCTCTCAGAAGGCTCTCAAGCCAGGTTAACTCGGAAACAACAGCAGCCATAGCGCGGTACTAAGCTTCAGCAGAAGAGCGAGCAACCACATTCTGTTTCTTGCTACACCAGATTATGAGATGTCCACCGAAGTAGGTACAAAAACCTGTTGTGGAACTCCTATCATTAATGGACCCGGCATAGTTAGCGTCAGAGTATGCGACAAGGGATAAAGATGTGGATGGCTTGTACACAAGCCCTTGTCCTGGAGCGTTCTTGAGATACCGAAGAATGCGCTCGACAACTTGAAGATGAGATATCCTCGGGGCATGCATAAATCGACTCACGACTCCTACGACAAAGGAGATGTCTGGTCGAGTAACTGTAAGGTAGATCAGTTTCCAAACCAGGCGTCTGTAGTATTCCGGATTCGTAAGCAGCTTATCGGAGTCAGAGCTATGAGCCGATAGCCTGTGATTAGCGTCCATTGGAGTATCCGTAGGTTTGCATCCCGAATAGCCAGCATCATGAAGAAGGTCCATACAATACTTCCTTTGGGATAATACAAGACCATCAGGCCGTCGTGCAACCTCAAGCCCGAGAAAATACCGTAGGTTACCAAGATCTTTGGTCTGAAAGGCGGAGTTCAACTGTTGCTTGGTATGTTGTATCCCTATAATATCGTCGCCATTAATGAGGATATCGTCAACATAGACAAGTAGAATCACTGTTCCGGTTGACCGGTGTCGAGTGAAGAGAGAGAAGTCAGCCGAGCTCCTAGTGAAGCCAATATCGCGGACTACCGTGCTGAATTTGTCAAACCAAGCGCGCGGGGACTGTTTGAGACCATAAATAGATTTCTGAAGATGACAAACCCGAGACTCCCCCGTGGTCTCAAACCCGGGAGGTTGATGCATATAAACAGTCTCCTGTAGATCACCATTAAGAAAAGCGTTCTTAACATCCAGCTGATGAAGATGCCAATGACGGTGAACAACTAAGGAAAGAAGAACTCAGACCGTGTTCAATTTGACCACTGGAGAGAAAGTTTCCTCATAATCAAGGCCATGTTACTGAGTAAAACCCCGGCCACGAGGCGGGCCTTTAAACGCTCAACGGTGCCATCCGCCGCATGTTTAATAACAAAGATCCACTTGCAGCTAACACATGATTGACCTGCAGGAAGAGGAACCAGATCCCAAGTTCGGTTGGCCCAGAGAGCCCGCATTTCATCTTCCATGGCCGCCCGCCATCCGGGGTGGTGAAGAGCCTCTTGTACAGAATTAGGGGTGGAGATAGAAGATAAAGAGAGAGCACTCTGACGGAGTTCCGGAGAGAGGCGGTGAAGAGAGACAAAGTTGGCCATCGAGTGGGCAGTGGAAGCAGTTGTCGGATCCGCAGGTTGCAATGCATCATGAGAGCGGGGCAGCTCTCTTAGGGTAGTAGACGAGGGAGGACGTCGAGGGTACACACGAATGACTGGTGGTGTAGGTGGTTTAGGTGGGATGGGTGGGGGTGGTAGAGGTGGGATGGTGGAATTGACGGGGATAACAGGTCGCGGGAGAGGTGGCGGAAGAGGAGGGTCAATAGATTGAGAGTAATACGGCTGATGTTCGAGGAAGGTGACATCAGCAGAAGTAACCACCTTGCGATCCGTGGGAGAAAAACAAATGTAACCCTTCTGAGTTCGAGAGTAGCCCACAAACATATATTTAGTGGCACGGGGAGCAAGTTTGTCAGTGGACGGACCAAGATGATGAACAAAACATACACAACCAAACACGCGTGGGGTGATGGAGAATGGAGGTTGGGAGGGAAAAAGGAGATTGAAGGGAACTGCAAAATTGAGGATAGATGAATGCAGACGGTTAATAAGAGTGGAAGCGGTTGAAACTGCAAAATTCCAATATTGTTTTGGAACATTCATTTGAATCATAAGAGAGCGGGTGACCTCGAGCAGGTGTCGATTCTTGCGTTCAGGAACGCCATTTTGTTGGTGGGTATAGACACAGGAGGTCTGATGGATGATCCCAAACTCCGCACAGAGGTGAGAGAAGGTATGACTAGTGTATTCTCAGGCATTATCGGTGCGGAGGGTTTTAATGGTTGTGGAGAATTGGTTGCGAGTTTCAATAAAAAAGGTACGGAATACACCGGGTAATTCAGAGCGATCACGAAGGAGATACAGACAGGTCACCCGAGAGTAGTTATCGACAAATGTGACAAAGTAACGATATCCAAAAACATTTGTAATTTTGTAAGGGCCCCAAATATCAGAGTGAACAAGATCAAAGGGAGCAGGATGCCGAGAAGGGTGAGGTGAGAACGTAGAGCGATGATGTTTCCCATAGATACAAGACTCACACGTGAACTCGTGGAAGGAAACGTCTGGGAGAGATTTTTTGAGGATGTTTAGAGGAGCATGACCCAGACGTCGATGCCAGTCAACGAAGCTAATAGACGACAACACCGTTGGGGGGGACAGGTTAAGGATATAAAGACCATTCGATAGATGCCCTTTTCCAATGATGGTTTGCGTCTTGCGATCCTGCACAACACACGAGTTAGAAGAAAAAATAACAGCACAATTGAGGTCAGCAGTGAGTTGGCCAATAAAGAGAAGGTTGAACGGAGAGCCCGGAACATGAAGAGCAGAGTGAAGAGTAATGGAGGGAGTGAGGTGAATATCTGCAGCACCAGAGACGGAAAATGTGTCCCCACTAGCAACAGTAATGAACTGGGGATGCACGGAGTTCAAATATTGTGATGGTTTCCGTGATGTAATGTGGTGAGAGGCGCCGGAATCCAAAATCCAGGATGAGCTGTGAGCAAGGCAGGAGGTACCACTATCGGAAACAGTCACCACAGAGCCTGGAGGACCCGATCATTTTGCAAGGAGTAGTCCGCAGCGGTCACGGTGACAACGCACCAGCGGCAAGAAACGACCACCACCAGCGCGGTAAGAACAGAGGCCGCAGCGGCTAGAAACAAGCAGGCTGCGCGGTTAGGAGAAGACCACAACAGAAGCAAACACCTGGCGAATAAGGAACGAGATCGGGCGGATAGAAACAGACCGGGCCAAGGTAAACACGGCCTTAGCGGGTCGAGAAGCGGCAATGGGGAAAAACCGGGAAGGAAGTCGCCGCGAGAAAGACCAACTCACAACGAGGAGCAGTCCGCGCGGTCACACCAGCGATTAGGCATATAGTGCGGCATTTCTTCTCTCTTGGAGTTCTTCTTTTTCCCTCCCATTTCTTTTACTTTTCTTTATTCTGGGTTTTAGAAGATTGCTTGAATATATACATGGTTTGAAAAATGGAATTAGGTTAGGGCTTCTTCCTCTTCCTATCTTCTTCTTCTTCTTCCTACTTCAATTTCTGAAATAGAGCTTCCCTGCTTAGGATTGTATCATCTGTTTGAGGGCTTGGTGTGGCTTTCTCCTTCATATATTTTTTCTGAAATTGGTTCCTTATATTATAGTCCATTGTAATTATAATAGGTATGAGGATTTTACGCCATTTAATTGAAATTTGACATGTGAAATTAAACTAATTATTCAGTACAGTACTAATGTGAAGGGAGGAAATTTATCAATGTTGCCAGGCCATTATACTGTGCTGTGATATGGGGATAAATATTTATGCCTATTTGTGAATAGTAGCCAACTGTTATTAATAAGATTAATGTGGGGACCAAAAGGGGTCTCACAATAGTTGGTATCACAGTCAAGTTTTCGATGAGTTCGGTTGCAGTGAGTGCTTAGTAATTACACATAATTCGAGCTTGATAATATCCGACATTAGAAGCTAATCATAACTTATTTATTAGGGACCCATCCAAGTATATTCATGTAGAATGATCTGCGAAAATCAAGAAGAGTTAGAAGTAAATAAAGACACAATGTCTGCTGAGAGTGATAATGAGCATCAGTCACGAATCGCAGTGGCCGATATTGCTCAAGCCATTGCTGAGTCATTAAATATGGTTTTATCAATGATAGTTGCAGGAGGTCTAGCTGCCTATCAAGCTAACCTTGCACCACCTCCTATGATTCCACCTGTAACTCTACAATTCAAGTAGTGTTACCACAACCTTGATAGATGTGAATCTAAAGAAATTCCATGGATTAAAATCACCAACATTTAGAGGGGATTGCACTGCTTTAGTCATTTAATTAATAGTAATGATAGCTAGCTGGGAATAAAGTTGTTGGGAATCTTGGGATTCCATTTCCTTATTAAGGGCACGATACTTTTTTATTATGGTGGCTCTTATCATCCTATAATACTTATTGATATGGTGACACCAGGATTCACTATGAAATATGTATGTGGGTTTTTTCATATTAATTGGAATCTAGTTAGAGGTTTGGAAATGAGAATCACCCCAAGCGAAGATTACATTAATTCGAGTTTTTATATATTCTACCGCATTTGAATTATAGATTTTTCTTTAAGCTCGCCTAAATTATCCCCAACCTTAGATAAAGACTTAATAAAAGTCAATTCATCTTAGGAGTCAACAACACATTTATTTAAGAAACGCAACCCATTTAAGAGATGCCTAAATTACAGATACTATAAAAGACGACATTTCACGATAGATGCAGTGGTGAGCGTGAGAAAGATAAAGGAAAAAAAGAATATCCACAGTGAGTTTTTATCTTTTTATTATGCTTAGATTTAAAAATATTTTAGTATTTAACTGCATAATATTTTTACACTGAGAATATTTTGTTGTATGTGCATTTCATTTAAGTTAAAAAAGTTCAAGATTTTGAAATCACTGTATATGCTTCTGCGATGTGCTGCGATGAATGAATTAAAAATGAGCTTAGATACGTAATTAATTATGGGGGCCGAAAGGGGCCTCACACTCTTGATGCAAATCTAGGGTTCTCGTTCTCCTAATGTCTTCACCTCCCGTTACTCCATCATTTAGCCCCGTGTCTTCATCCTCCAGCTGTATACCTCGACTTTTTTTTCCATTCGATAGCCATTTTTTGCCCATATCGATCGACACCCCAATTCCAATCTACAGAATCGCCCTTCCGCCTCTCACCCTTCTTCTGTCGCGATTCTCCCATTCTGTTGTCGTCATCACCCCACCGGTCTTCCCTCCTCCATGCGACCTCCTTACCGCTTGATGTAGTCCTTTCGATCATTTTCTGAGCTGCCCTCTTCTCTCAAACCTCTCTCCCGTGACAACCCAAAATTCTCAAAACAAAATATATTTTTTTGCCCCGATGATGTGATAAGGCAGGACAAATTTTTTTGAGATTTTTCGCGCATTTTCCGTTTCATTTAGTTTTTTTTTTTGGTGCCAATAACTACTTTTATGTGGGCTGCCTTTAGTTCTTTTGGGCTGTTGTTTTGGTTTTGACCAGCTGGATTAAACATATTTTGGTGAGGTGGCTATGTTGACACTTGGCTGGCTGGTTTTAGTATGTATGGTGTGTTGGCAGCTTGATGTTGAGGTTTTGTTTACTTTGCCACTTGGTGTTGTTGGTGACTGTTTTGGTTTCATTTGGTGACACCTATTTGAGTTAGCAAATCCATTTTGGCCTCTTGCTGTCTCTTCACCGTCCATGCTCCTTTTTAAATACCTGGTGGATTCTCTCCTCATCTCCCAATTCCGACTGCTCTCCCTCTCCTCTGCTTCACCTTCTGCTGCCCTGCTACATTGCTGCTCCCTTGCTACATTGCTGCCCCGAGCTGCTGCTCCGTGCTGCTCCCTGCTGCTCCCTGCTGCCCCGAGCTGCTGCTCCCTGCCACCCCAAGCTGCTGCTCCCTGCTGTCCTAGCTGCTGCCTTGCTGCACCTCTGCCACTGGACTGCTGTTTATTCCTCTGTTTTCTACCCTTCAGTACATCCGTTAGAGGTCTAGGAAGGATCTCGCCACCCTCCAGCGATCCTTGAAGGATTGGTTGTGTAGTACCTCCTTCCTTTTCCACTGTAAAGATGTTCTCCTCCCTCTCTACTTTCTGAATTTCAGATGATATGGTTGTTTTTAGCTGGTTTTTCTTGCTGTTTTTCCGCTGTTTTAGGGCTGAAATATGACTGACTTCTTACTGTTTTTGGCCTGCATTTTTGCTGGTTTTTCGACGACATTTAGCTGCACTATTTGGCGGTTTTGGTAGCTGTTTAGTGGTTGTTTTCCTATATTTTATGTAGCTTTACTAAACATCATTTTATGAGGACGGATAGTCCATTTGGGGGCTGGTTAGCCCATTTTGAGGCACAAATATGGGTGTCCAGCAAAGTATACGAGCTGATTTTGATTTTCTAAGGTCATTTCAGAGTATTTTGAGTTTTCCGGTTTATTATATTTGACGTTTCGACTTTTCATAAATCTCTTATGTATTATAAGAGACACAACCCAATTAAAAATACATGCTATTACAGTGGTTTCCGCAGTCAAGAATTAAACAAAGAAAGATGACGTCTCAGGATAATATGAATAAGGGCAAAGTCGCTGTGAGTATTTTATTTCTTGAATTATGTTTATTCAAGTAATTTTATTTTCCGTTTTATTTAAAGAACACTGTCTGTGCATATGAGTTTAACTCAATGATATATCACTTAGAAATAATTGTGGGCAAGAGAACATAAAGCGATACAACTATTTGAGGGGATGTTTTATATTAAAAACACTTTTTTTGTTTTATATAAAAATACGTCAAGAACCGAATAATAAAATTCGGCATAAGGAAATGTAAAGGTTTTGAATCCTATGATGTAGAGGAATCTACGGATGGATTCACCAGTAAGGGTGAGCATACGGAAAGTCCTTAAGTGGGAATTCCTTAAGTGGGTGGTGACCAAAAGATGCATAACCAGAGCATTTCCTATTTTATGTAATTAAAGGCTTAAGGGTTAGCATTATGATATAGATATATACTATCAAAATTATGATTTATGGGAATGTATGCATATTGTTATCTCTCATTTCCTGCATGTATAACTGTTTCATGAAATTCTGTTCTCACATAGTCATAAATTTTATGACTAACCCAGAGTGTACATTTTTTTAGGAGAAAGGAGATACGCCAAGTGCACCACGCAGGTTCTCCGCAGAAGACCTGGCTAACGTAACTATAGACGCCCAGGAGTGGCACCGAGCCCTTTGTCTCGATGATTCGTGTGTCTTTTATAAAGAGTAACGACTCACATGTTCTTCATGTATATAAATAAATGACATGTATGTATCAATAATGGAATAAAAATCTTTGTGTAATGCTCTTTGTACTCTGAATTTAAAATGTGTTACGACCATGTATTTAAAACTCACGTTCGATTCTCGAATCGTTTGGGTAGCCTGATAGTTTGGGTCTTCACAACTTGGTATCAGAGGGAACAGTTTTCAAACACTTGTGTCGTAGACAATAGAAAGTCATAACACTAATGTACCTCTAATGTAAAACTTTCCTACATAGGAACCCGTGCACGTATACTCCAGTCGACGACACCGTCAGGAGATTCGCGAGGAGCGTGAAGTTCAGCAAGGGGCCAGATCTGACGGAAGTGACAACGGGCATCATCAACGCCCGTCAGACTTTGTGTACGCCATCGCGGAAGCTTTGAAGATCGTTTTCCCTACGTTAGCTACCTTAGAACCCACACTTCCTCCAGTTGACCCTACTCCTTGACAACATTCGATGAATCCACCTCCTGAAATTCCTCCCGCAGCAATTGCACCACAGTACTGTAACAACCCGATTTAATATATAATAATAATAATTATTAAACCTAATATGCCCCTCCTCTTATCCCGAGAACCAACACCCCCCCCTCGATTTCATTTCCTCTCTCGGCCTAGGTATTCTCCCGATTCCGCCTCACGCAAGCCGCAGTTCCGACTCCCGATGTCGCTCCCTTGTCGCAAGCCGCAGACGCCGACTTCGCCGCCTCCTCCCGCTCCAGGTGCCGCCGCCTCCTCCGGCGACTCCTCATCTGATGATAGGACCGGCGAGCTCCTGTGGTTTCTCATTCTCAAGCCGTCGACAACTCCTCCAGAGGCCGACGCCCCCTTCTCCTCTCTAATGCCGGCATCTTCTCCCTTGCTAGGGCTGACAGGATTCTACTGCTTCCCTTACTCAACTCGACAACAGCCTCACCTCTTTTCTGGAGGGTCGACAACAACTTCTTTTGTAAGGCTGCTACCTTCCTCCTAGGGGCCGACAACTTATGATCTCGCCTCCTCTTTCTCTGACAACCGCTTCCTCTCCTTTTTGGCCGAGATTTGCGGAGAGGACGTCTAGGGTTTGCTTGGATCCGCCTCTCCTTGGATTTTTGAGTCCGATCTCGGTCTCTTTGGGTAAGATATCCTCTGTTCTCCTTGATTTCAGATTTTTCTGTGAATCCTATTTTGATTTCGTACTCTAATTTCATATGCTTCGTGATCCAAGTAGTGCCCCTCTCGTTTTTTTTAACTTTTGTGTATGTGTGTTTTCTAGTGCCTCTTATCGATTCGAGTGGTGGAATTTCTCCTAAGTCCTCTCCAAATTAGGGTTTTCCCTAACCCAAGCATTGCCAAGTCTCCGCTTCTGCGTGGTATCTCTCGTCCCCTCACTCATGAGAGAGGTAAATCTCTTAGCCGCCTGTTTCAATTTTTGTAGCGATTAATTGCTTGTATGAGCGTTTGGATTCCTTTATGTCAACATCGTTCTTGCTTGCCCTGTTGCAGATTCAAAATAGGATTTCTGATTTCTCTTGCGCCGCTTAGCCGCCACCGCCAATTTCAGCTTCCTTCAGACAAGTAGAGATCACTTCTCTCTTGCAAATATTGAACTTAATTGTTTTGTCTGATCTTATGTTTATATGAATTAACCTTTGATAGCTTGTTTTGTCAGTTAAATTTAGACATTGAATCATTTATTAGACTTGTTCCTAGTTTGTGGTTTACACGATAGAATTAACACGAGTCGTGAATGTAAATAATGATATTTGAGTAATTGAGAGACGAGTTAGTGAATGATAGTTTATTGGATATTCAATTTGAGGATTTGCATTTTGTTTGATGAATAAATTGAGGACAGTAAGCTTGAGTACGAGCATTAATAGATTTGAATGATCATTGTTAAGGCTCCTGGTTAGGGATTTAAAGATGGTTGAGTTATGTCACGCTCGTACCGTACACACTTTTGAATTGGAAAATCACACTTGTAACGAATTATGGATAACAAATATATGTTTGGTGATTCGATATCATGCTCGGTAGTGAACACATGTTTTTCTTGGAAGATAACTGTGCCCTAGAAATTGTTAACCTAGGCGAATTCTTGACATCTCCAATCCAATACACTTCAACTTACTTCTGTTTTTTACTCGAAAATTATCCGGTTTCTGATGTATGTCTGGTTTCTGATGTATGTCTGCTTTCTGATGTCTGTCTGATTGTAAGACCCGAGTAAAACTTATTTCCAATCTGATCTTTCCCGTTGACGTGAATCTGTCTCACGATCTGAAGTTTCCCCTCATAATGTTGTCATAAAATAATATGATAAATAATCTCGTATGAAACTTAAAAACAAATCCATGATTGTAAGTGAATCCTTGAACTGTAGCGTCTAACTGAGCATCTGTCTGTTGTCATGGTCACGACAAGAAGGATTACTTTTCATATAAGACTTGCACTCAGATCTGATCGTGAGCCATGTGCGTCCGCTATAGCACCTACACCCTTCATCGATCGCAACTTACAATCTATTACATGAATAATTTTTGGCTATTCTCCGGAGTAGTCTAATTAACTAACTTGATATGTTTAGCTTTTTGTTTGTTTGTCCCGGATAGTTTTGATTCATGAGAATTTGGTACTCATACTTTTCTGCTTCTATTACTGTTCTGTACTTTACTTTGCTCATTCTGTTTATTTCAATGTTCTGAGGCTTTTCCTTTGTGTTTTGGAATTGCCTTAGCTTTCGTATCAGCGCCGCCAGGTCCTCGAGCTCAATCTGCATCAAGTTTCAGGTTTTATGATTACATTTCTTTTACTGTCAATTAATTATTTTATGTAATAATTGCAATCAGTCATTTTCTCTGGTATCATGGACAACTGCTAGATTATATAAATATTTATGTACTAGAATCTGAATATAATGCATGTGCATTCTCTGTTGCATTATAATGACATGAAAACTATAATAGTAGCATGTAAAACATGAATTTCACAAAATACATATGCATTTAAAAATTTGAAAGCTTCCGCATAAAAAAATCAATAAATATGGCTCAATAAATATGACCATAACTTTTGTTCTGGTTGTCTGTTTTCCGCCCAAAAAAACCCATTTAAAAGAGCTCAAAATTATCTATCCATTGGGGAACAGTTTTACCCGTTTGAGCTTGTTTATTAATATATAAATATGACACAGTAAATATGACGTTATCAACCCGAAAAAGCCCGAAAAAAAAATTGATCTGGTTATCGGTTATCAGCCCATAAAGACAATTAAAAAGAGCACATAAAAGTCTATCTATTCGCGAACAGGTTTACCCATTCGGGCTCGTTTATCGCGCAATAAATATGGCAAAAAAATCAGGCGCAATAAATATGACAATAAAAAAATAACATAATAAATATGGTGTAATAAATATGGTGTAATAAATATGTTTTAATAAATATGACTCAAAAAATATTGCTCAATAAATATGACACAAAAAATATGGCTTAATAAATATGATAAAATAAATATGGCATAATAAATATAGCCCAATAAATATAGCTCTAAATGATTTATCCAATAACAATCATATTTACCCGTTCGGGCTTATTCAACACTCAATAAATATGTTATAATAAATATGACGTAATAAATATATGTCAATAAATTTGGCGTAATAGACATGACTCAAAAAGTATGGCTTATTAAATATATTTTAATGAAAATGTCATAAGAAACAGGGCTCAATAATTATGTCACAATAAATATGGCTCAGAAAATATGGCCCAATAAATATGACTCAATAAATATGGCATAATAAATATAGCCAATAAATATAGAACAATAAATATAGCCATATTTTTTGATCCGGTGGTCCATTTTCAGCCCTGGAAAGTCTCATGAAAAGTGCTCGGAGAAATCTATCCTTTAGCAAATAGATTTTCCCGTTCAGGCTCATTTAACGCTATATAAATATGGCGCAATTAATATGACACAAATAAATATAGCTCAGTAAATATGTCTCAATAAATATTGCCAAGGAAATATGACGCAATAAATATGATTCAATAAATATGACCATAACTTTTGTTACGGTTGTCCGTTTTCATCAAGAAAAAACTCATTGAAAACCCTCTGACTGTTTTTCTCCAAATTAATTGTTTTAAAGCTATTTTCAGTGTTCTCTGCATCCGCCTTAGCAGACATGGCTTTCTTTCCACCCATGTCTGTGGCATCACGACTTGACCCGAAGCGCACTCTGACTTCTGTCGAGACGGGTCATGACAGTTGGTATCAGAGACATGTTGGTTCAAAGGATAAAATATTTTCTAAATATCACTTATTTTGAAACTTATTTTATAAATATATAAACATGCATCATTCCTTCACTCAACTTGTCATTATTTATTGTTCGTTGCTGAAACATGCACACACTCACTCACAAGCATGAGTAGTATGCACACGAATGTTAAGGGCTTATGGACAAACTTAACATTTTTGTGCATATGAATTTCTACTAGGATATACACCGCTTGCGAATATTAAATTGTATGAATGGTTTAATATTTTCAAGTGTGTTGGCATTAGAGTCCTAATATGCATGACATGTTAAGTGATATGAGCCTTAACATGACATTTGTATCCATTCATTTGCATGCATATCATAAATCATTGCACAAGTGTTAAGCCAAGAACAACAATAATGATTGTACACACATGAATTTACTATCTGCTTGACATCGCACATATTCACATTGTTGCACTTGCATGATTATTGCCTAGAGTTGTCGAATGAAAATGCTGTAATTATTTCATAATTTATTTACTTGACAGTAGTAAATGTGTTAAAATCTCTAAATTCAACTCCCCGATATTCGTAATTAGTCCTTCCTGTTTCGCGCGTCTGTCAATCTTATCTGGTCATCATGTATCCCCTTTCTAGTTAGCTTCTGAGTGTCAGTGAGAAATGAGTTTCTTTTTGTGAATTGCTCCGCTGTATTTCTTCAGCTTTGATTTGTGTTCTTCCAGCTCTGCGATTACTCGCTTCTGCAGACAATCAATTGTCATTCAATTCCTTCTCCTTTTCGATGTTCTATCTTCGCTTCGTGCAAGGACTTTTCTCGCTCTTGGATTCTCGAGTCTTAACTTTCAATTTTGAGGTAACTGAAGTAATTTCTGTGCTCCCTGAAGTCGATCTTTCGCATCTGTTCGAACCCGCTATGACTAAAGAGTTCTCCTGTGAACTTGAATCCGATCTTAGTAAGCCTCCGCGCTTGTTCTCCTCTCAGTTTATTTGTATTCATAGTTAACTTTTATGCCTTGTAGATTTCGGTTGTACCACCGTGGCGCCATGAGTCCTCCATGGGTTGCTGGTGGGCCGGGCGGCGCTAGGGGTCCTCCCTAGGTCGTTACTATAAAGTGCTTTGATATACAAACATTGTTGGAATGAATATCGTCTGAATCTTCATTGTTTTTGACCTCATTCAGAGAATTCTCGGGGAAGTTTCGGGACAAAACTTCCTAAGTGGGGGAGAATGTAACAACCCGATTTAATATTTAATAATAATAATAATAATTATTAAACCTAATATGCCCCTCCTCTTAACCCGAGAACCAGCACCCCCCCTCGATTTCATTTCCTCTATCGGCCTAGGTTTTCTCCCGATTCCGACTCACGCAAGCCGCAGCGCCGACTCCCGATGTCGCTCCCTTGTCGCAAGCCGGAGACGCCGACTTCGCCGCCTCCTCCCGCTCCAGGCGCCGCCGCCTCCTCCGGCGACTCCTCATCTTATGATAGGGCCGACGAGTTCCTGTGGTTTCTCATTCTCAAGCCGTCGACAACTCCTCCAGAGGCCGACGCCCCCTTCTCCTCTCTCATGCCTGCATCTCCTCCCTTGCTAGGGCAGACAGGATTCTACTGCTTCCCTTACTCAACTCGACAACAGCCTCACCTCTTTTCTGGAGGGTCGGCAGCGGCTTCTTTTGTAAGGCTGCCACCTTCCTCCTAGGGGCCGACAACTTATGATCTCGCCTCCTCTTCCTCTGATAACCGCTTCCTCTCCTTTTTGGCCGAGATTTACGGAGAGGACGTCTAGGGTTTGCTTGGATCCGCCTCTCCTTGGATTTTTGAGTCCGATCTCGGTCTCTTTGGGTAAGATATCCTCTCTTCTCCTTGATTTTAGATTTTTCTGTGAATCCTATTTTGATTTCGTACTCTAATTTCATATGCTTCGTGATCCAAGTTGTGCCCCTCTCGATTTTGTGTAACTTTTGTGTATGTGTGTTTTCTAGTGCCTCTCATCGACTCGAGTGGTGGAATTTCTCCTAAGTCCTCTCCAAATTAGGGTTTTCTCTAACCCAAGCATCGCCAAGTCTCCGCTTCTGCGTGGTATCTCTCGTCCCCTCACTCATGAGGGAGGTAAATCTCTTAGCCGCCTGTTTCAATTTTTGTAGCGATTAATTGCCTGTGTGAGCGTTTGGATTCCTTTATGTCAACATCGTTCTTACTTGCCCTTGTGCAGATTCAAAATAGGATTTCTGATTTCTCTTGCGCCGCTTAGCCGCCGCCGCCAATTTCAGTTTCCTTCAGGCAAGTGGAGATCACTTCTCTCTTGCAAATATTGAATTTAAGTGTTTTGTCTGATCTTATGTTTATATAAATTAACCTTTGATAGCTTGTTTTGTCAGTTAAATTTAGACATTGAATCATTTATTAGACTTGTTCCTAGTTTGAGATTCACGCGATAGAATTAGCATGAGTCGTGAATGTAAATAATGATATTTGAGTAATTGAGAGACGAGTTAGTGAATGATAGTTAATTGGATATTCAATTTGAGAATTTACATTTTGTTTGATGAATAAATTGATGACAGTAAGTTGAGTACGAGCATTAATAGATTTGAATGATCATTGTTAAGGCTCCTGGTTAGAGATTTAAAGATGGTTGAGTTATGTCACGCTCGTACCGTTCACACTTTTGAATTGGAAAATCACACTTGTAACGAATTATGGATAACAAATATATGTTTGATGATTTGATATCATGCTCGGTAGTGAACACATGTTTTTCTTGGAAGATAACTGTGCCCTAGAAATTGTTAACTTAGGGGAATTCTTAACATCTCCAATCCAATACACTTCAACTTACCTCTACTTTTTACTCGAAAATTATCCGGTTTCTGATGTATGTTTGGTTTCTGATGTCTGTCTGCTTTCTGATGTCTGTCTGATTGTAAGACCCGAGTAAAACTTATTTCCAATCTGATCTTTCTCGTTGACGTGAATCTGTCTCACGATCTGAAGTTTCCCCTCATAATATTGTCATAAAATAATATGATAAATAATCTCATATGAAACTTGAAAACAAATCCGTGATTGTAAGCGAATCCTTGAACTGTAGCGTCTAACTGTGCATTTGTCTGTTGTCATGGTCACGACAAGCAGGATTACTTTTCCGATAAGACTTGCACTCAGATCTGATCGTGGGTCATGTGCGTCCGCTATAACACCTACACCCTTCATCGATCACAGCTTACAACCTATTACATGAATGATTTTAGCCTATTCTCCGGAGTAGTCTAATTAACTAACTTGATCTGTTTAACTTTTTGTTTGTTTATCCCGGATAGTTTTGCTTCATGAGAATTTGGTACTCATACTTTTCTGCTTCTATTACTGTTCTGTACTTTACTTTACTCATTCTGTTTATTTCAATGTTCTGAGGCTTTTTCTTTGTGTTTTGGAATTGCCTTAGCTTTCGTGTCAGCGCCGCCAGGTCCTCGAGCCCGATCTGCTTCAAGTTTCAGGTTTTATGATTACATTTCTTTTACTGTCAATTAATTCTTTTATGTAATAATTGCAATCAGTCATTTTCTCTGGTATCATGGACAACTGCTAGGCTATATAAATATTTATGTACTAGAATCTGAATATAACGCATGTGCATTCTCTGTTGCATCATAATGACATGAAAACTATAGTAGTAGCCTGTAAAACATGAATTTTACAAAATATATATGCATTTAAAATTTTGAAAGCTTCCGCATAAAAAAATCAAACTGTTTTTCTCCAAATTAATTATTTTAAAGCTATTTTTAGTGTTCTCTGCATCCGCCTTAGCAGACATGACTTTTTTTCCGCTCATGCCTGTGGCATCACGACTTGTCCCGAAGCGCACTCTGACTTCTGTCGTGACGGGTCGTGACAAGTACCGACAACTGGACGTTGACCTCAAACAATTTATGGAATTGAAACCACCGACCTTTGTAGGAGGCTTGTCTCCATTAGAAACGAAAGATTGGATACTCCGCATCAAAACCATATTTCAAGTCATGCATTGCCCGGAGGATCGAAAGGTCGAATTCACGTCATTTTTGTTGGAATGCGCGACAAAACATTGGTGGAACAATATCGTCGCTACAAAATTTGTCAGACGTGGTGTCGGGACGTGGACAAACTTCCTCCAAGAGTTCACAAATTGGTTTGCGCCACGATCAGAAAAACGAGTCTTGCATGACCAATTCCTACGACTCGTTCAGGGCACAAAAACAGTTCTCCAATACGAGACGGAATTTTCAAAACTGGCATTCTATGCCGAGTCTCTCGTAACCTCTGAAGAAGATCGTTGTCGACAGTTCCAACAGGGACTGCAAGACGATATTTGCAATCTTCTTGTCACTCTTGATATTTTAGAATATGGAAAACTGGTCGAGCGAGCACGCTTAGTAGAGATAGATCAGGAAAAATCTCAGAAACGGGGAGATGGCGGGAAAAGAAAGATGATGGAAACACCAACTCAGGATGAAACCCAAGGCAAAGATGTTAAAACTTTGCAAACTAACCCGTCAATCAATACTTCCCAAGCAACCGCGGCAAAATGTACTAAGTGTGGCCGTCCTGATCGAGGAGAATGCTTAAACGGAGCTTGTTTTTATTGTCGCCAGCCTGACCACATTAAGAAAAATTGTCTAAAGCAGATTAATAAACCTCTTCTTCCAACGCCGCAGCAATTGTATCAACTATATGTTGAGTCAATTGCGTCAGCATCTGCACCAGCACCTGCTCCTGTCCCTGCTCCGGCTCCTCCTCCAAAAGTTCCAGCAGAACAATTAAGCTTACCTCGGCCATATACGTATGACAAATAAGTTGTGATTTGAAATACTTTTGTCTACTTTTATATATTTTGGAATATGAATAAAAAGCAAAAGTGGTTGTAGTTTTCGAGGACAAAAACTCTTTTAGTAAGCAAGATTTGTGACAACCCAAAATTTGCAAAACAAAATATTTATTTTTGCCTCGATGATTAGATAAGGCAGTACGAATTTTTTTGAGATTTTTCGCGCAATTTCCGTTTCATTTAGTTTTATTTTTGGGTGTGCCAATAACTACTTTTATGTGGGCTGCCTTTAGTTCTTTTGGGCTGTTGTTTTGGTTTTGACCGGCTGGATTTAACATATTTTGGTGAGGTGGCTATGTTGACACTTGGCTGGCTGGTTTTAGTATATATGGTGTGTTGGCAGCTTGATGTTGAGGTTTGGTTTACTTTGCCACTTGGTGTTGTTGGTAGCTGTTTTGGTTTCATTTGGTGACATCTATTTGAGTTAGCAAATCCATTTTGGCCTCTTACTGCCTCTTCACTGCCTATGCTCCTTTTTAAATACCTGGTGGATTCTCTCCTCATCTCCCAATTCCGACTGCTCTCCCTCTCCTATGCTGCACCTTCTGCTTCCTTGCTACATTGCTGCTCCCCGCTGCCCCGAGCTGCTGCTCCCTGCTGCCTCGAGCTGCTGCTCCCTGCTGTCCTAGCTGCTGCCTTGCTGCACCTTTGCCACTGGACTGCTGTTTCTTCCTCTGTTTTCTACCATTCAGTACATCCGTTAGAGGTCTAGGAAGGATCTCGCCACCCTCCAGCAATCCTTGAAGGATTGGTTGTGTAGTACCTCCTTCCTTTTTTACTGTAAGGATATTCTTCTCCCTCTCTACTTTCTGAATTTCAGATGATAGGGTTGTTTTGACTGGTTTTTCTTGCTGTTTTTTCACTGTTTTAGGGCTGAAATATGACTGACTTCTTACTGTTTTTGGGTTGCATTTTCGCTGGTTTTTCGACGACATTTTGCTGCACTGTTTGGCTGTTTTGGCAGCTGTTTAGTGACTGTTTTCCTATATTTTATGTAGCTTTACTAGACACCATTTTATGAGGACGAATAGTCCACTTGGGGGCTGGTTAGCCCATTTTGAGGCACAAGTATGGCTGTCCAGCAAAATATACGAGCTGAATTTGGTTTTCTAAGGTCATTTCAAAGTATTTTGAGTTTTCCGGTTTATTATATTTGGCTTTTCGACTTGTCATAAATCTCTTATGTATTATAAGAGACGCAACCCAATTAAACATGCATGCTATTACAGTGGTTTCCGCAGTCAAGAATTAAACAAAGAAGGATGACGTCTCAGGATATTATGAATAAGGGCAAAGCCGCTGTAAGTATTTTATTTCTTGAATTATGTTTATTCAAGTAATTTCATTTTCTGTTTTACTTAAACGACACTGTCTGTGCATATGAGTTTAAATCAATGATATATCGCTAAGAAATAAATGTGGGCAAGAGAACTTAAAGCGATAAACTATCTGAGGGGATGTTTTATGTTAAAAACACTTTTTTTGTTTTATATTAAAATACGTCAAGAACAGAATAATAAAATTCGGCATAAGGAAATGCAAAGGTTTCGAATCCTATGATGTAGAGGAATCTACAGATAGATTCACCAGTAGGGGTGAGCCTACGGAAAACCCTTAAGTGAGAAGTCCTTAAGTGGGCGGTGGCCAAAAGATGCATAACCAGAGCGTTTCCTATTTTATGTAATTAAAGGGTTTAAGGGTTAGCATTATGATATAGATATATACTATCAAAATTATGATTTATTGGAATGTATGCATATTGCTATCTCCCATTTCCTGCATGTATAATTGTTTCATGAAATACTGTTCTCACATAGTCATAAATTTTATGACTAACCCAGATTGGACATTTTTTTAGGAGAAAGGAGCTACACCAAGTGCACCACGCATGTTCTCTGCAGAATATCTGGCTAAGGTAACTATAGACCCCCAGGAGTGGCACCGAGCCCTTTGTCTCGATGATTCGTGTGTCTTTTGTAAAGAGTTACTACTCCCATGTTCTTCATGTATATAAATAAATGCCATGTATGTATCAATAATGGAATAAAAATCTTTGTGTAATGCTCTTTGTACTCTGAATTTGAAATGTGTTGCGACCATGTATTGAAAACTCACGTTCGATTCTCGAATCATTTGGGAAGCCCGATAGTTTGGGTCTTCACAACTCCACCCTATCCTCCTACTATCCTGCGCCCATTCCCAGTCCTGCAAGCCCCCACGACTCCTTCCGACCACATTCCAACCCGCTCCCTTACTGTTCCAACAGAGCCTTCATTATTTCCTATCGGCAACTCCCAACCCCAGTTTGAGCCTGCAGCCCTTGTACCTCCACCGTCGCCACTGTACACAGACACCTGCACCTAAGTCATATTTTGGTGTCATGTTGTTTTCTATTATTGTATGCTCGTACCTTATTTCATTGGATGCAATTACTATGTGTAGTTTATGTGAACTTGCCTGACTTGTAGGATTTATTCTTTGCACACTTAAAATATTTTGCTCCTTAATTGTGTGTGATTTATTGCGTGCCTTTCTACTCATTTTTTGTGAATCAACGTGCTCCTGATTAGGCGTTATTTTAATCAATTAATTATTGCAAGATTCCAACCTGACTGTTTCTATTGCATTCACATTAGAGGTTGTGGTAAGCACACTGCATTTTTCTTAGGGTTGTATTTTAGACCATCCGCATTCACGTCCTAACGTGCATCATCTTCAAATATAAGTAACACTTTTCAGAGCAAGTGGTGGAGTTATGCTAGAAACTTCACAATTAAGTGAGCGCTCAGTGAGAGTAATTTTAAACATGTGGCTTCGCGGGAAGTACTCATATGTTACCTTAAGAGGATGGTAAAATCGTGTGATTCAACCTGCTATGGGCCTGACTGAACAAAAACATGTAATATTTCCAATTTTGTGGATTGAGCTGTTACATGTTTATTCTTTAAGGATGACAAACACATTACTTTGGCTCTTCTTAGACTGCAGAAGACCCGTTAAAGATCTGTGTAATGAGACTGTTGAGATGAGTTTTTGTTTTGAGCAAAGTGCAAGTTTAACATGTAATTTCCAAATCTTAGCATGTGTTTTCTTTCTTGCTTTTGAGAAGACTTGGAAGGGGGTAACACTATTCCTTAGCAAAAGCTGATAGCTCACAGTCGTATCAAGATCTAGCACACATAACTCGCATTGCATTAGAGGAAAGTAAAGATACAATCTGGAGATAATTCCTGCCAAGCATCCGGAGGTTGGGTCCTCCTTGACACTCCACTCTTCAAGAGAGCCAAACATTCAAGACCTCCAAGAAACCAAGACTCTAACCCTTAGGGATTCTTATATAGATGAAACCCCCCCACTACATGACAAAAACATTAAATAAAAATACATAATAAATTATGAAATATAAGATAATCCCTAAAGGTCTCCTCGTCTTCGAGAAGCTCTGTGTAGTGCAGATCATCATCTGAGCGTGCGTGCGCAAAGCGTATACGTATCAACACCCCCATCTTGAAAATTGACTTTGTCCTTAAGGTCGAGTCGGTTAGGGTCCCTCGAACGCGATGCAGAGTCTTGGTCGGCTCCTCTGGTGGGCAGTTTTGGTGAAATCTCGGGAGTTGGACATCCAAGCTCGTCACAAGCTTGTCCCAAAAATGAAAAGGTGGCGAACCGAATAGTTGTGAAATAAAAGACTGGGATAATCATGGATGCAAATTTAATTTGTCAGGCTCTTTGAGAACCGAAGGCGCGAAAATAATTTCCGCCAAAATAAGAGAATAGTGGTGGGCAAATGCGGCAAGTTGAACCACTCTAATAAATGTGGGCTGAAGTAAAGGGGGTGCTCCTGACAAAAAGGCATGTCCATTGGAGGAGGGGCATTTGTAAATAAAACATTTGGAAGGTTGTAGTGTGTGGCGGCGACAACGAACATTTGAAGGAGGCGAAAACAGGATGGAGGGAGTGTGTAAAGGGAGTGGGGCCCAGGCGATAACGAGTGAGAACCAGACAAGGGAAAATGGGGAAAGACGATAATAATTTCGAAAGAAACTAGAGAGAAGCGTGGGACCCAGGCCATACTAATGTTGAACGGGACAAGGGGGAATCGGGGAGGTACGAGGCTCAGCAGGTGGACAAAAGTTGCCATTTTTGGGCAGCTACCATGCAGATTAGATAGGGTAGCAGGGGGCTCGAGTTCAGGACGAGGAGACACATGCATTGTGAGCAGAAGAGATTATCCAGTGTTTTTGGTGTGGACGATAACTGGTGGCAGAGTGGCTTCAGGACGAGGAGATGCATGCATTGGGAGCTGGAGAGACTATCCAGTGTGTTTGGCGTAGACGATAGCTGGCGTCAGAGCTGGATAAAGAGCCTGTGTGCCCCGACCCCAGTCGACGGTAGAGGCGCAGGTCTTTCGTCGATAGTATGGAGAGCCACGACTGTCCAAGCGACAGTTGTCAGAGCGGCTTCTTCGTCCGTAGCAGGGTAGGCGCTCTTAGAAAAGTATATTGCATTACAATAATGACCCATCTTGGGGTTATATATACAATACCCGAACATATACAGGTAAATACAGATAAGCCCCTATACATACACACAATATCTAACACCCCCTCTCAATCTCACGGGAGATCATACATCGAGAGTTTGGACGTAAGGTAGTCATGCTGAACCCTCGTCTGGGACTTGGTGATCAAGTCCGCAATCTGATGCTCGGTGGGAACATACTGGGGAACAAATGTACGTCGGTTGTAGTGCTCACGGAGGAAGAAAATGTCGACTCCAATGTGCTTGAAGAGGGAAAACTTCACTGGATTCAGAGTGAGCTGAATGACACTAGTGTTGTCACAAAAGAGAGTGGTCGGTCCTGAGGAGACAATGCCAAAATCTGCAAGAAGCAAACGAAGCCATATAATCTCCTCGGCTATAGACGCCATGGAGCGCAGCTCAGCCTCAGTACTAGAGCGGGAAACACTAGACTGTTTCTTGGACTTCCAGGCAGGCAAGAAGGAGCCCAAAAACAGACAGAAACCAGTGACAGAGCGACGATCAGAATGATCACTAGCCCAAGTAGCATCAGAGAAAGCAGAAAGCTGGAGGGAACTGCTGCTGGAGAAGAACAGACCACGGTCAGGAGTCACACGAAGGTATCGCAGTACACGCAGCAATTGAACATAATGGACTGATGTAGGAGTGCTGACAAACTGGCTCAACACATGGACTGCATGAGCAATATCTGGCCGAGTGATGGTGAGATAGACCAGGTTGTCGACCAAATGACGATAGCGAGTGGGGTCAGCAAGAGGGATGCCTTCATCAGCCTGAAGCTGCAGGTGAAGCTCCATCGCTGTGACAACAGTGCGGGTGTCCGAAAGAGCAGCCCGAGCTAGAAGATCGGTAGTATACCGCTGCTGAGAGAGCTGGAACCTTGCAGAGGTGGAAGAGAACTCAATGCCCAGAAAATAGCTCAAAGGTCCCAAATCTGTCATCTGAAATTGCTGCTGCAGGTGATGCTTGATAAAGTCAATGAAAGCCGGGTCATCACCAGTGATGATCATATCATTCACATAGAGCAGAAGAAGGGTCCGCCCTCGGGAAGATATGTGAACAAACAGGGCTGGGTCGTGCTGGCTGGGCTGAAAACCAGCAGTTGTAACGACAGAGCTGAAGCGCTCGAATCAGGCTCGAGGAGCCTGTTTGAGACCATATAGAGCACGACACAACCGACAAACCATGCCAGGAGGAGCAGCAAAACCGGGAGGAACCATATAGACCTCCTGCTGTAGGTCACCGTGAAGAAACACATTCTTCACATACAGCTGAAACAGGGACCAACGATGGACAACAACAACAACAAGTGTCCTGATCATGGTCATGTGTGCCACATGAGCAAAAGTCTCATCATAGTCTCGACCATGCTCCTGCTGAAAACCCCGAGCAACCAGGTGAGCCTTGTTCCGCTCAGTAGAACCATCAGAGCGAGTCTTGATCTTATAGACCCACTTGCAAGTGATGGGAACAACACCAGGAGGAAGAGACACAAGATCCCAAGTAGAGGTACGCTCAAGAGCAGCCAACTCATCAAACATAGCGGCCTGCCACTCAGGAACCTGAGCAGCCTCGCGGTAGGAACTAGGCTCTGGAGTACTGGTGGAGGTAGCAGGAAGAGCAGTGAGGTCGAGTGGCTGGGTGGTAAAACCGAGGCGATCTGGTGGATGCCGATCGCAAAGGGGGTAACGTCTGGCAGGAAGATCATCCACGGGACTCTCACTGAAGACTGGGGGCACCTGAGGGGTAGTCGGAGCACAACGGGTGTAGTGGTGGAGAATAAGAGGTAGAGGGCCGGAAGATGACAGAACATTAGGAGGTGGAGAGGACTCAGAAGAGGGAGATGACGATGATGGTGGTAGCTCTGTTGGTGACTGGTCTGACGGTGATGACAAAACAGGTGGTGGTACGGTAGGAAAAATAAGGAACTGAATGTCAGCCGGGGTAGTGGATGAGGGTGAAGCAGAGATGGATGAAGAAAGGAAGAAAGGTTGGTCCTCAACGAAGGTGACATCACGAGAAATGCGAAGACAGCGCGCAACAGGGTCATAACAGTGGTAACCCTTGTGCTCTGAGCTGTAGCCTGGAAAAACACATGCAGCAGACTGAGCAGAGAGCTTAGTCCGCTCACGTGGTGGTAATAGGACATACCACAGACATCCGAACACACGAAGATGAGTGTATCGAGGAGGATGAGAGAACAAACACTCACCGGGACACCGACCCTGAAGGAAAGTGGATGGCTGAAGGTTGATGAGATAGACAGCGGTGGAGACAGCCTAAGCCCAAAAATGTGGGGGAACATGGGAAGCCAAAAGAAGAGTGCGAGCGGTCTCAATGATGTGACGATGTTTCCTTTCCGCAGTGCCATTCTGGGAATGAGCACCAGGACAGGAGAGCTGCGGGAGCGTGCCATGAGAGGTGAGAAGGTCACGGAACTCATGCGATAGGTACTCCCCCCTGAATCGGAGCGAAAAGTACAAATAGAGGCAGAGAACTGAGTACTAACCATGGTGTTGAAAGTAACATAAACCTGAAAAAACTCAGCACGAGAACGCAACATATATACCCAAGTGAAATGAGAAAAATCATCAATAAACAAGATATAATAGCGGTGTCCACCCTTGGATACAAAAGGAGCAGGCCCCCATACATCAGAATGGACTAACTCAAACAGAGCAGAAGACCTAGACATACTAGACTGATAGGAGAGTTGTAGCTGTTTTCCAAGCTTACAACCCATACAAGAGTGACTAGGGTCAACAGATACACGACCCAAAACACCCTGACGAACAAGAGTTGAGAGACAGGCGCCACTGGGATGACCAAGACGATGATGCCACTGACGAAAGGAAACAACGGGAAGACATAAAAGAGGAGCAGCTGGGGATGGTGTGACTGATGGCAGACGAAGGTACTCAAGGAGATATACCCCACTATGGCGACGACCAGCCCCAATGAGGGTCCCTGTAAGACGATCATGCACATGACAAACAAACTCATCAAAAACAACAAGGTAACCACTATAGGCAAGCTGGTTGGCGGAGATGAGGTTCATGGAGAGCTGAGGGATGTAGGCAACATCAGGAATGTGGAACTGAGGGTTGCGGAGAAGGCCACGACTGGTAATAGGAAGGGTGGTGCCATCAGCAATAATAACACGTAGGTCGGAGGAAACAGACTGCCAGACATGAAGATGGGTGACATCATAGGTCATATGAAAAGAGGCTCCAGTGTTAAGTAACCACGAGGACGGAGAGATACCTGACGGGGCAGAGGCCGCTGAGGAATCAGCAGAAGTAGAAGCCTGACCAACTGTGGCTGCAGATGTACTCGGTAAGGTGCCCGAAGACAGCTGCTGAGCCAGCTCTATGAACTGCTCAGAGAAGGAGGCTGTTGGAGGAGGTACATGCAGAACTGGAGAAGCACGCTGCTGGGTGTCACGACACTGGATGTTCTGCTGGGAGCGCTGAAGCTTGCGACACTCAGACACTTTGTGGCCTGGTGCATGACAATAATGACAGCGGACATACCGCCGCTGCGCAGCATTGGGACCCTGGGTAGGAAACGGAGCAGACGGTCCCACATGAGTACTGAGCCCTGGATAAGGTGGCAGCGGAGGCTGCAGAGCAAACTGAGGAGCAGCCGAGACAACATGGGGGAGGTAGTGTGTTGCGTCCCCTCCTTGGTACTAAGACGAGTCTCCTCCGACAGAATCGTGGACAGAGTGTCACAAAGTGTGGGTGGAGTACCCCGATGGATAAACTGTGAGCGTGCAGACTCAAATTCCGTGCGCAGGCGCATCAAGAAATCGTAGACACGGCAGACAACTCTGTACTGAGCGGTGGCAACGCAATGGCAGCAGAACAAGCAATGAGGCGGCGCCATCTCGTCACACTGACGCCAGAGGGAAGTGATCTCAGCAAAAAACTCCTGCACTGAGCGGTCGCGCTGGTAGGTAGCAGCAAGAGTCTGTAACAATGAATACTGAAGTGCCTGACTGGAAGGCTGAGAGAGATCGGAAAGATGATCCCAGATCGCCTTGGCAGTAGGGAACTCACAGATGGCCAGGCGGATGGGTACCTCACAAGACTGGCCAAGGATAGCAATAACCCTGGAGTCATCGTCCTGCCACTGGGCCAACGCCTGAGCGGAGGAAACACCGGTGCTGGTTGTGGAAACAGAAGGTTGAAGAGGAGGCAGGGAGCAACAGTGCTGGGCAGGATCTAACTAAATGGCCCCAAAGGCGTCAACCTCGGAGATGCATGCGCATGGTGAAAGACCAAGCCTTGTAGTTCTGCCCGTTGAGCAGCACATCAGGCTTAGGAAGGTAGACACTGTGAGTCGAGGCGGGATCCATTGAAGGTCGACACTGAGATCTGGAGCAGGATCGATCGGAGGATCGAGCGCTGAAACCGGAGGAACCAGTCGATCAGAGGATCGACACAGCTGATCGACGCAGTCGATCGGAGGAAGCAGTCGATCGGAGCAGACAACCGGAAGGTGCCGGCCGATCGGAGGAAGCAGTCGATTGGAGCAGACAACCGGAAGCAGTCGATCGGAGGAAGCAGTCGATCGGATCAACAAGATCGACACAGCGGTCGATCGACAAGCGGGAGAGAGATCGATCGATCGACGAGCGGGAGAGGGAGCGGGATCGATCGGCGCAGATGAGCGGGAGCGATCAGCACGCGGGAGAGGGAGAGGGATCGGGAGAGTTAAACCCTAGGCATTGATACCATCTTAGAAAAATATATTGCATTACAATAATGACCCATCTTGGGGTTATATATACAGGACCCGAACATATACAGGTAAATACAGATAAGCCCCTATACATACACACAATATCTAACAGGCGCGACTGCATCGCCGGTAACTGGGAGAGGCGTGGATGCTTTTGCAGCCGCAAGGGAAGACGTGGATGCGTGTGTGGCAGCAGGGGGAGGTGCGTCTGCATCTTCGGCCGCAGGGAGAGGCGCAACTGCTTCGTCCGCATCAGAAAGAAGATAGGTTGCGTCGTCTACAACATAGAGAAGAGCTATTAAAGGAGCACTGGAGTTCAAAGTAGGACATATTAGACTGCCGGTGGGGAGGAAGGAGCTTGGCAGTCCATTGAGGCTAGTGGATAGCAGTGTGAACGGTCCTTGAAGGAGTTGATGACGTAACTCCTGCTTCAAGGATAGGAGAGTGGTCGACTGGGTCTCGATCCAGTCGAGGCGGTCATGCAAGGATGTTGGGCAGAAGGCCATCTCGCGAGGTGTGATCCATGGGTGAGGGAGATCCATGACAAGAGAGAAGTATCAGTTGTTTACTGGCTACCAAAAGTGGCGGGCGGAGAGCGGCAGGTCAGACCAGTTGATAGGTCGCAGTCGTATCAAGATCTAGCACACATAACTCACATTGCATTAGATGAAAGTAATGATACAATCAGGAGATAATTCCTGCCAAGCATCGGGAGGCTGAGTCCTCCTTGACCAAGGGAGCCAAACATTCAAGACCTCCAAAATACCAAGACTCTAACCCGAGGGCTTCTTATATAGATGAATCTCTTTACTACAAAATCATAAAAGACAGACATAATAAAAATATGAAATATAAGATAATTCCTAAAGGTCTTTGCGTCTCCGAGAAGCTCTGTGTAGTGCAGAGTCATTTGAGCGTGCATGCGCGAGGCGTATACGTATCAAAAGTTGTTCTTGATAATTATTCAGATATGTTTTCTGCGTAGCTACAACCACAATTTCCTCTTTTGAAAGGAATTGAGTACCAACTACAAAGTTGACTTGCTACAACCAAGATTTCCTCTTTTGAAAGGAATTGAGTACCAACTACCAAGTTGACTTTGATAACACGCAGAACATGTTGTGAGCTCATCAACACGAGTTGCACCTAAGAAATAAACGAAATGAGGTGTTTATTATAATACACGTTGATCATTTTGTGTTGAATTACAAAGATTAGTTGTAGTAGTGAGACGACAAAGGGGCATAGATGATAATACGAAAAACTGCATTAGTAATCCTAAAGCATTTGCAGGTGTTGTTATGTCTTACATGGATATGAGACTCAATATTATACCTTTAAAGGCAGCATGTGTTAACACTGGGGCATAATTTATATTAGTATACTATCTGTTGTTGGATGGGTTACGCCTGTGCTTGACTTCTCTTAGTTGCGAATGAGCTCCACATGTCTTTGGGTTGCGAATGGACTCCCCATTCTTGGGTTGTGAACAAGCCCGTACTTGAGTGGGAACCTCTCAGCAAGCCATATCCTGGGTCCAAAAACAATAAACTATAAATTGCATATCCTAGAAGTGTAAGGAGTGAAAAATCCAAACAAAAATTAATTTCAAATTTATTTTATGGATAGGAGAAATACACAATGACATTGGCTTATAATTAAAAGATCAAAGTTTTTTTTTTGCATAGTTGTTTGGTGTCCGTGTCGTAAAATGAGTGCAATAAAATTACTTTAGGCAATCAGTAACAACTGAAATGAAATAAAATGTAGTACTAACAAAAAAATGATGAAGACTTCATTTGGTTTAGCAGTGACGGTTGTAAAAGGAGCTGTTGTAAAGGCGAGTTTGTAAATGGAGCTGTTGGAAACTGAATGCTGGAAATGGATATCTGTTTGGATAGTCTGTGTTTGCAGAGCTGTTCCAAACAGAGAATCGTTTGGCAAAACCGCGGTGGCGTTTTGGATTTTTTTTAAAAAAATTGGTTTAAAATTTTTAAAATATGTCTGTAATATACTCTAATAGACAGCCCAGTTGAAACCCGAAATACAACAGCTTTCTATGCAGATACAACAAACACGTTCAAATTCTGAGCAGTTGATCGGCAATGGAGTCACGCAACGCCACCATCTCATCCACCCCTACTCGAATTCCTCTAACATGGTCTCCACTTGAGGTTTCGTTTATCTGTCCCGTTCTTCTTTGAAGGCCCGCCGAGTAAATAAATTGTTCGTCTTCATCGCAGTCACGAAAATGAGTGTCTGAGCGGGATGGATGCCTGCGAATATAGTTATGCAATGTCATTGTTGCAATCACAATGTCTCTTTGCTTTGACAAAATGTATGGTGACATATCTCTGAGAATCTTCCACTTTTTCCAAACTCCGAATGAACGTTTAATGACACTCCGTAAAGACGAGTGAGCCTGGTTGAATATTTCTCGGCACCCTTGTATAGGTCGACTGCCCCTTCTAAAATCTGGTAAATGATACCGTGTACCTGTATATGGTTTTAAAAAACCACGTTGAAGTGGATATCCGGCATCTACCAGATAATATTTGCCTGCAAAATTGATAACCGTTTATTGGTGTGAATAATATTGAATCTTACAAATTCGTAATAAGAAATTGTCTGAAGATATAAAAGGCTCACCTGACGGTGGATACATAAAATTATAACTCGTGTCCGTAAGAGCACTCTGGAAAATACAACTATCTTGGGTAGAACCCTCCCAACCTACTAATGCGAAAGTGAAACACATGTTGAAATCACAAACTGCCTTTTTCGCAGTAATATTTCTTTTGCCCTTACCTATCCGTTTTTCCTTAGCTGCGGTGGAATGTGGAGACCCGTTGATGTTTTGTGTACCATCTCCAGCAGAAACATTTTGTTCATCGACCGACTCGAGTTCAAAGTTTCTGGAATTTGAGGCCCATGTTAGATCTCCAGTTGCAATGACTTGGCTAAACATCATATGAAGTTTCTCCTCTAACTCAGGAGATATACCAGAAAACTGAAACTTTCTTGCAGTAGAAATAACCTATAATAAGAAGAAAAGAAAGGATTAGACAAATCATCCAGCAAAGTATGGAAAAAGTGTTGTCTCAACTCTGAAGAATTTACTTACTTTCAAACATTCTTTCCATCAGTCTTCCGAAGCAGCTATAGTTTTGCGGATTGGATCTCAGCCAAGACCCGTCTCACGCCCCTTTATTTCCAATCTTTCTTTAGCTGATCCCACTTATTCTTCATTTGATTTCGATCATATGACTTTCCCGTACGTGCCAAAAAACTTGTTAGATTTGTCCACCCATCCCTGCTAAAATGCGTGGTTGGGCGATTACCCATCTCAATCTCTTTGAGACACATGTCGCAAAAAATCATAACATCATTTGCCTCCCAATTTGCACTAACACCACCTTCTTTATGTTTACCCATAACACGAACTGGATAAAAGAAAAATAAAACTAAACATAAATAATCAGCACACATATGTTCACATAAATAAGCAGACACATACAGAATTCACACACAAGCACACACACACACACAACACATACAGACAAACTCACACAACACAAACACACAACACAATGCATACAACACACACACACACACACACAAAAGACACACCACACACAGCACATATCACAAACACACACACACATAGCACACACACACACAACACCACAAAATTCACACACACGCACACACACAACACATACAGACAAACTCACATAACACACACACAACACAAACACACAACACAGTGCATACAAACACATAGACACACACAGCCAAAACACACACACCACACACAACACATAGCAAAAACACACACAACACAAACACACACCACACCCCACAAACACACAACACAACACAAAATTCACACACACACACACACGCACACACACACATACAAACACACACCAGACACAGCACACCACACACACCACACAACACACACAGCCCAAACACACACCACACAAACACCACGCACACCACACACACAGCACAAACACACACCACACACATACACATACATAGCCGAAGCACACACACAACACACAAACAACCTCTCAAAACAACACACACACACACAACACAATCAATGCACACACACAACACATACAACACATACGCACATACAACACATACACACATACAACACATATGCACATATACACACACAATACACATCAACCTCTTGAGCATTACCATAAACCGAAACAAGCCAACCTTCACCAAAAAAAATTGGAAGGGGAAGGAAAGGTATACCTGCTGAAATCGCCGAGCCGTCGGAGAGGAAGGTGCACACAGTCGGAGAAGAAGCTGTGGATTCAATCGGGAACTTTGTCGTCGCCGTCGTTGGAATGTTGCTGTCGGAGAAGGAAGCAGGCGCCGCCAGAAATCTGGCACGGGAAAAGACTATGCGGCGGAAAAGAAGAGGAGGCGGGATCGACTCCAATCGGCGACGGGAGATGAAGGAGGCGGGATCTACTATGCCGCCGGAGGAGAAGAGGAGGTCAGAGAAGGAGGCGGGAACGACTCCAATCGGCGACGGGAGATGAAGGAGGCGGGATCTACTATGCCGCCAGAGGAGAAGAGGAGAGGTCGGAGAAGGAGGCGGGATCGACTCCTATCGGCGACGGGAGATGAAGGAGGCGGGATTTACTATGACGTCGGATGAGAAGAGGAGAGGTCGGAGAAGAAGGAGGCGGGATCGACTCCTATCGGCGACGAGAGAAGAAGAGGAAGCGGGATGGATCGAATCGGCGACGGGAGAAACAACGCCCAGCTTTTTTCCGCCCTAAACGCGATAAAACGAAGCAGAAACCTGGGGTTTCCTCTCGCGATGTTGAGCCGGGAGAAATAGAGCGGGGATCGAAACAGAGGCGGAAAAACAAATGAAAACCGCATGCTGACGTTTCGTTTTGTCCAAATGCGATGGCCAAAACGCTTAACCAAATGGGGCCGAAGTATTGAGTCGACCTTCAACTTCAATGGAGATGGTCGGCAAAACTGAATGAAATGGAGTTTTTGATCAGAGGAAGGATTGAGCCGCTAAGGTGGTTACCTGAGCCGTGAGAAGGATGTTGTAGGGGTGATCAAGAAATGAAATAAATAAGAGAGGAGAAGAGATTGTGTGTTGTTACCTGAGCTGTGAGAAGATGTGATCAGTTGTCTGAGCTGTAACGGCCCCACGTTCCAGGCACCATCACAATTTTCATTCATTTTCTCATTTCACAGAGTTGGCAGAAAATAGAATATTCAGCATTTATGAGTACATAAAAAAAGTGCAGAAAGGAAAACATTTTATTTATTATACATGATCAGTACATCGATCGTACAAAAGATAACCCAGCATATGTATACAAAAAAGTGGGCATCTTATATCTGTGCTACATAGAAAAGTATATCATGAAACTGCAACAGAATATAGTTATGAGCAATAGATCAAAACTATACTACTATACTACATATCAGAGACACTACAAACTACTGAAAACAGAACTGAAACTCGTCATGCGGGCAATCTGAGTCACGACAGACTGCTTTGTGGGCGTCCAGAACTCCAAAGACCACGGTGACGACCTCGACCCGGATTTTATACATCTTCTTGCGTCGAGTAGGGGGCCGACTAGATGTGCCTGGAGTAGCTTCCTCCTTGACCTGTTTAGTTACATTTTCTTTTAGTCAAAGACTAAATGAATTCTCATTATTCCCTGCATAATTATGATGTCTTATTCATCTTTTTACAGATTTAATCTTTCATCTTATTTTTATTACGTTATCTCTCGTTATCCCGCATTCATATTATTCCTTCTTGCATCTTCTTTATTTTGTTTACCTTCTTCTTTTCATCATATACGTGTATATTTTTTTATGTGGGTTGCATTTCATTTTCCTTATCTCTTATACTTTTTCTGTCGTTATCGGACAATGTTAAGAGAATATTAACATTTTTTATCATTTATATAGCGCACTTTCGTGTCTTTTCATATTCACACACATTTCTTAACGTGTCTTTTCATATTCGCACGTTAACTTTCATTCCATTATCATTGGGAGAACATTCACCCCACCTCCACTGTTGGGTTGACCCTTAACTTAGCTCATTTCATTTCTTCATTTCTTTATTCATTTATGTCATTATACGTTTACTTTCAATTTCTTTTTCTTTATTCATTTAGGTCATTATATGTTTACTTTCCATTCCTCTTTCATTTTATATAAAGCATAAAACATATTGATGAACATTCATAATCATATAACTTGGACATAAAATAATATAACAGGGTGAGAACTCACCGTGCCTTTTCCTTTCCCTTTCTCGTTTCTATTTCCGTCATTGCGCCTTACCCTTCCATGAGACGCCATTTCCTATAATATAGCATCCCTAAATATGTTACCAACTTCAAATAATTCTCTTAATGGCTTAGGGTTTTACTGCCCTAAGTTGTAATTTAGGATTTTTCACCTATTTAGGGAAGGGTAGCAATCCCTAAGCACTCCCTAATTTTATTGTGAGACATATACATGTTAATAACTCTAAAATAATTATGCCCTAAGTTGTATTAGTGAACTTTCACTGTTGTAGTGAAAGGGGCAGCAAGAATTAGCCTCCAAATAAATATTTGGACCCTTAGGGTTTCTCCTTTTTCAATCCTAAAATCAAATTCACCTTCACCTTAGCTAGGGTTTCATCAAACTCCCTTAGAAATCACGGATTTATGCTTAGAATCCGTTACAAAAACCTTTTACATGTAAAGGATCAAATACAATGGAAAAACCCTAAACCCTAGGGTTTCTACCATTTTCAATCCGTGAGAAATCTTTAAAAAGGAAACAAGAGGACTAGAGAGGAAAAGATTACCTTTCAAATGGAGGAGAAATCAGAAGAAAAGGAGGAGATTTGAGCTCTCGGTGAAGCACGGCGGTATGCGGCTTGTCCGTCGCCTGTAGCGCCTTCTGCGGGAAATCGGGAGAAGAATAGAAGGAACAACGGTTTTTCTTCTATTTGTTATCGGGCGCCGCTTAACCCTGGCACGACACGCACTCCCTGTTAACCGAGAATCGCTGGTTCAATTTCTTTCAACCGGTTTCTCTTTCTAAATATTGTAACCTTGACACGCTTTAATTTAGTGGTTTCACATGAGCAAATCTGGTGAGAGGTGGCATCAGTGAGGAAGACCAAGAGAAGATGGTGTACGTGAATGAATCCATAGATTTGAGTGGGAGAAGAAGAGAAGATGTTAACCTGGAGGATCACTGAGATGGAGGAAGGGTGTGGTTCTGCGAGAATCGGCGGTGAGGTTGTAAGTCATTGATAAATGTGGCTTCGAGGAACACCGCTTGGGGAGTCAGTCTTCGAGAAATTGGGGGTGTTCAGGAGTAAGTCATTGATAAATGTGGCTTCGAGGAGCACCGGTGAGGGAGTCAATCTTCGAGAAATTGGGGGTGTTCTGGAGCAAGTCATTGATAAATGTGGCTTCGAGGAACACCGGTGAGGGAGTTAGTCTTCCAGAAATTGGGGGTGTTCGGGTGGAGTGTCTTGTTTGAAGCATCGGGTCGTGTGGTTTTTTGAGTTATGAGCTGGATAGGTATGTTGAGATGGGATGGTGGGGGAGTGAAAGCATGAATTTTAGTATAATTTTTTGGAATACATGGGGTCCTGATATAGTATTCATTGAAATGCATTGCAAAAAGAAGCATTCTTTATATATATACACTATAATTAAAAGGTGTGTGTTGTTAGTTATTTGAGACTCATGATCAACATTACAAAGGAGTTTGGTTGGCCTGCCAAAAATATTGGATCATATGCATGTTGCTCCGATCATAACAGTAATTTATTTTTGCCTGTTCTTTGATTTTTTGGAGGCAACCAACGTGGAGATTCTATTTGATCTTGATTTGCCCAACACCGCATTCCTATTTGATTTTGATTTTCTTGGAAAGCATCCCTCTATAGCTGAGCTTGAAGGAGAGAAAATGATTATATTGAAAATGAGTTATCCGGTTGAAAGAGTGTGTTTTGGTCCCACGTGACTAATCATCCATTTCTTTTGTATGACTTAATTTATGTTTGCATTGAATTATCAACATAGGTTATTTTATATAAGCCAAACTACTCAGACTTATTACGATTCTGCAATCATGTAATTTTATATATAGACTCCTTGGGTCATGAATGAAATGAAGGAATCTTAAATCTCTCTCTCTCTTAGTTCTCCCCTCCTTTCCAAGTTTAGGGTTGAGTAAGAGTCCCCTCTTCCTTCTTCTCCCTAAGGTTGAGCTCGACTCCCTCATCACATTCTTTGTAGGTTGAGCACAATATTGATGCACTCCGGGTTTGCCCACAACAAATTGATATTCAGCCTTCGATCTTCACTGCCTCGTCAGAGCGATCCTTGCTTTCTCTGCAGCCCTTCCCACAATGATTCATCGCCCTTTTATAATTTCGAACTCGGTAGTTAGCTTGTCAACTCGTCCAACTCTATGACGAGCTCTGCATGGTCGTCCAGCTCTCAGACAAGCTAACGTTTTCTGTCTCTAACAAACAATATCCGCCCATGCGATTTTGACGCGCGGTTCTCTAGTCCTGCAGCAGTGTCGCACGTGCCTAAATGCAATCAACTACTTCGTTTGATCCACTGTTCCCTTCGTATTCATCATCATACTCAATAACCACCCACTCCAGCGACCCAGTTGGAGCACGCTACCGAGCCATGCGTCCTCTTCCCAATGCCCGTAGTCACGCTCATTCCTTCAGAGACACATGCCGCTTGATATCGAGCCACCACTACTTTATCCCCTTGAGTGCTCTTCTCCCAAGCGTCTGCGAGCGTTTTTGACCCCACAATCCATCGAGAACCTGCAACTTTATATCGATATGACACCCAAAGCATGGTACTGTTGCTTGCTTTTCATACACCATCTATTCCTGTTATACTTTGAGCTCACATCCCCCTTCTTGAAGTTGATACCGTGACAACCGGGCGGGCCGGGCACTTTCAATTATTAATTAATTAATTTTTTGGATTAAGGTATTACTCAATTGATTAATTACTTGATTCACTTCTACATGGCGGTGTGTGCGGACGATCAATCTGAAATCCGTGAGATATCGCAAGTGATGCGTTAGGTATCAACAACATCAACAAATGACTCAAGCGATGCTGAAAATGCTCCTTGATCTTGGAGGAAGGGTGTGTGGTGCCGCGAGAATCATCGGTGAGGGAGTAAGTCGTTGATAAATGAGCTTTGAGGAACACCGGTGAGGTAGCCAGTTTTTGAGAAATTGGGGGCGTTCGGGCGGAGAGTCGTGTTTGAGGCGTCGGGTTGTGTTGTTTTTTGAGTTATACACTGGATAGGTAGGTTGAAATGGGATGGTGGGGGAGTGAAAACATGCATTTTAATATAATTTTTTGGAATTCATGAGTGGTCCTGATTTAATATTGCGGTGAAATGCATTACAAAATGAGGAATTCTTTATATATATATATACAGTATAATTAAACAGTGCATGTTAGTTGTTTGAGACTCATGAATCAACATTACAAAGGAGTTGCGATTGTGTTTTGCCTGCCAAAAATATTGGGCCATATGCATGTGTCTCCGATCATGACAGTGATTTATTACTGCCTGTTCTTTGATTTTATTAGAGGTACCCAACGTGGAGTTCTTATTTGATCTCGATTTACCCAACATGGAGTTTCTATCTGATCTTGATGTTCTTGGAAAGCAACGCTCTATAGCTGAGCTTGAAGGAGAGAAAATGTTTATGTTGATTTTCTTGGAAAGCAACACTCTTGATTTTCTTGGAAAGCAACGCTCTATAGCTGAGCTTGAAGGAGAGAAAATGTTTATGTTGAAAATGAGTTATCTAGTTGAAATAACGTGTTATGGTCCCACATGACTAATTATCCATTTATTATATATATGATTTAATTTATGTTTGCATCAAATTATCATGCCATCGAGTTTAACGTAGGTTATTTTATGTAGTCCAAACTGCTCGGGCTTATTACAATTATGCAATCATGTAATTCTATATATAGTCCCCTTGGGTCATGAATGAAATGAAGGAATCTTAAATCTCTCTTTCTTAGTTCTCTTCTTCTTTCCAAGTTAGGTCTAGGGTTGAGTAAGACTCCCCTCTTCCTCCTCCCTAAGATTGAGCTCGACTCTCTCATCACATTCTCTGTAGGTTGAGCATGATCCGGGTTAGCCCGCAACAAATTTATATTGAGCCTTCGATCTTCACTGCCTCGTCAGAGCGATCCTTGCTTCATCTCCATCCCTTCACACAACGATTCACCTCCCTTTTATAATTTCGAACTCGACAACCAACTTGTCAACTCGTCTAGCTCTACGACAAGCTCTGCAAGCTCGCTCGGTTCTCAGACAAGCTCACACATTTCGTATCGAATAAACAATGAATTCCCTTGCGATTTTTACATGCGGTTCTGTAGTCCTGCAACAATGTCACACGTGCTTAAATGCATGTGACCCATTATCCATTTATTTTTTGTATGTTTTAATTTATGTTTGTGTACTGTCTTTTAATTATTATGTCAATGCGTCTAATATACGTTCTTTTATCGAAGTCCAATTGTTCAGACTTATTGTGATTGTGGCATCATGTAATTTTATATATAAACCCCTTGGTTCATGAATGAATTGAAGGAATTGAAGAATCTTTAATCTCACTCTTAGTTCTCTTCTCTTACTCTCCAAGTTAAGTACTGCTCCCCTCTTCCTCCTCCCTAAGGTTGAACTTGGTTCCCTCATCGCATTCTTCGTAGGTTGAGCACGTCTCCCTTGTATCTCTGCCTCTACCACCTCCTCCGACAAGATATTGATGTGCTACGAGTTAGCCCATAACAGAATGTTGTTTACCCTCCAAAGCAGAGCTAATTTTATCCAACGAAGAACTTGTGAATGTTTTGTTGTTGCATTATATGTGCAAGAAAAGATGAATCTTATTTTACTGGAACTCATGGGTCAACGCTACAGAGGAGTTGCAGTTGGGTTGGCCTGCCAGAAATATTGGGCCATTTACATGTTTTCCAATCATGATTGGCCATATTTATTTTACCCATCTTCTTTCACTTTATTGGATGCTCCCGACATGGCGTACCCTATTCTTTCACTTCATGAAATCATCATTTTATAACTGTGCTTGAAAAGGAGTGATGATTAAGTTGAAAAAGGGTTATCTGGTCGAAAGGTTACTGCTTACCTTTCAAAGCAGAACATTGTCACAGGTA
Source organism: Platanthera guangdongensis (assembly GCA_039583875.1). Taxonomy (NCBI): domain Eukaryota; kingdom Viridiplantae; phylum Streptophyta; class Magnoliopsida; order Asparagales; family Orchidaceae; genus Platanthera; species Platanthera guangdongensis. The sequence goes on along the minus strand of CM077161.1, from coordinate 180,334,847 downwards.
ATGCTGCATTATATGTTGCAAGAAGGGTGACACTTTTGTTTAGTGGAATGGTTGCAGAAAGGTTCTATGCCCGTAATTCTGAAGCTATAACAGTATTTTGGTGCCCAAGATCATGTATGTGAATACACGACTGGTAGTGTAGTTGTACTTGGGAAAACTGGGAGGAAATTTTCTATTGGCATGCGTTAAAGTACTGCTTATGTATAAGATGTAAATGGAGAATACCACCTGTTTAATTTTGAGCTTTCTGTTCTTCAAAAGGTTGGAGAGGAAGATGACACTATAACAATAAATGATAATAATACAGCACTAGTATCACACTAAGTCACCTTGCAATGGAGGTCCTTGATATGTTCAATAATCTTCTCTCTAAGTTCGTGAAGCACTTTGATGACAATCGACGACACACATTTATTCCCGCAGGAGGAGGTGAACGGCGATCCATTTGGGCGATCCGAGTCCGCAGATTCGCCCGGATGGTCGCTCCGAGTCGTTTTGATATATTACTTTATTTATTTCATGTTGTATTTGACACTCAATCGGCCTGAACAATATTATCCGTCCAATCAGGGTGCCGTAGTTCTTATTTTCCCTCTCTCATATATACACTTGTGTGTGTGTGGCTGAAATTAGGGATCAGAAGTTGCTTTGTGCAACCGGCTGGTCTTCCCTTTGTGGACTCCTTGTGGCCCCTTCCTAGCGCGACTACCCGCGTCCTCCACCCTGGCAAGCCTCTGACCGCCCGCCTCCTCCCCTTCCCTCCTCAGACCCCGACAACCCTTTGTGGTTGGCCCCCTTCCCAGTCCTCACTCGCATCCCCCTCATGCAGTCGTTTCCCCCCTTTCCCGACCCCGTCCGACAACAAAGCACCCCGTCTTCGCTTCCTTCCACTTTTCCCCTTCATGTCAGCCCACCTCCATCCCTGCACCACCAAATCTACTACCTCCCCAGGCCCAACAACCTTTCCCCAACCTAGTTCGGCCACCCATAGCCCAACCCGTTCGGTTCCCCCATACCCACAACCTCCACCTCACCAAAAGCCCCAGATCTACCCCGTCCACCCATGCAACCCATCAGTGGAGCCATTCATCAACCCAAGGATGATTCTGCCGTCGGCTTCCTATCTCTAATCACTGCACATGCATGTGTAAATCTAGGTATGGTTGTTTTATTTCTCTTTGTTGAATGCTTTGGTATTGAACTATTGTCATGGATTTTTAATTCTCTTATGCGCTTGTTATCGATGATCGTCGTTTAATTTGCGGGACGCATTCGGTGCACTTGAATGGTATTTGCGCCTCATCTCGGTGGTAATCATAAACTGTTATTCATTCGCCTTAACTCGTTATCCGATTGTGCAATTGTTTTAGAGCTTATTAAATTTTAATTACTGCTGAATTGTTCTTGAGCTGTACTATTGCACATTGGTTTCATTCGCACTGCATTTAGGTTCCATAATAGTTGTTGAATTTGTCAGCCTACCCCTGTATGAGACTTATCACTTGTTTGCATGTTTTGTGGGTTTTGAGGTTTTATCCTCGTGATTACTTGCAATTTCACCTTGGTGGTGACCTCTTTATCCCTTCTCTCTTGTACTTTATTTTCTTATTCTTTATTCCACAACATGCAAAATACATGCATAAAACACAAGTTACATAGATTATAGCTGCTATAACAGCAGTTGATGTTTAAAACCCTTATATATATACAAGCTTCTTTGCACGGGTTACGCCCGTGCTCGAAGCTCTCGGACGGCCTTCAGCCTCATCCAGACGGGTTTCGCCCGCCTCCGTACGGTCTTCACCCGTGCTTGATGATCTGGGCAGCCTTTGGCCGCATGGAAGCTGGCCCCGCTTCCACGCAGTTCGCCGGCTCAGCGCCGCAACGGCCACTCGCGGCCCCCCGGAGCGCGTATGCAAAATCAAACAATCACAGTGCTCCGGGAGGTCGCGAGTGGTCGTTGCGGCGCCGAGCCGGTGAACTGCGTGGAAGCGAGGTCCTCTTCCATGCGGCCGAAGACCGCCCGAAGTATCAAGCACGGGCGAAGCCCGACTGGATGCGGCCGAAGGCCGCCCGAGAGCTTCGAGCACGTGCGTAGCCCTGTGCGAAGAAGCTCGTATTTATATAATAATATAAATAAATAAATATAAATAATATAAATAAATATAATATAATATAAAAAAAAAATTTAAACTTAGGACTTAGTTTGGAACATGATAATTAAAGCGGGGAGGAGGAGGAGGATGGGTGCATAGGAGGAGGAGTGGGGCAGGCCAACCGCCGGACGCTGGCGACCCCAGCGGGGGTAGGTCGGAGGCGAACCGACGACCCCGTCAGTTGGGTCCGGTCAGGATGTCGCCGGCTCCGCGGGCGGCGATGGTGTTATAATCAAAAAAAATTGTAAATGCGAACGCCGTCTGGGGTGGGGGAGGGGAAAAACTGGCAATCCAAATGTAACAGACAAATCACTGTAGCCACGCGTTGTTTTGCCTTTTATATTAGTAATATATATATATATATATATATATATATATATATATTGTTGGAAGTGCCCAAAGCTTGTATGTATTATTCAAGTATGTAAATACAAGGAGAGAATACAAATATATAGGAGAGAAGAGAGAAGAATAAATCCTATACATGATGTGGGACTAAAGAAGGAGGAAAAATGGGCCATCAAATGGGCCTTTTACATGGGCTTTTCTAATACTCCCCCGCAAGCTGGAGCGTACAAGTCGTATGCGCCAAGCTTGGATAGGCACTGATAGAAGAGGGTACTAGGTAGAGCTTTGGTGAGGATGTCAACAACCTGTTCAGTACCCGGAACATGCTTGAGCTCGATCTTCTTTATGTGGACTTTCTCTCGGATGAAATGACAATCTACCTCAATATGCTTCGTTCTTTCATGGAAGACCGGGTTTTTAGCAATATGTATGGCAGCTTGACTGTCACATAGGAGGAGAGCTGGTGAAGGTAGTTTAACTCCAAGGTCGGTAAGGAGACTCTCAATCCATGTGAGTTCAGAGACCACAGCAGTCATTGCCCGATATTCTGCTTCTGTTGAGGATCGAGCAACCACTGCTTGTTTCTTGCTTCGCCAAGTAATCAGATGTCCTCCAAAATATGTGCAAAACCCGCTAGTAGATCGTCGATCGTCGAGGGAGCCAGCGTAGTCGGCATCAGAGTATGCCAGTAGTGTTGGAATGGAAGATGAGGTTTTGTATACAAGTCCTTGGCCAGGAGCTGTCTTAAGATATCTGAGAATGCGTTCCACAGCCTGGAGATGAGAGCTTCGAGGGGAGTGCATATAGCGACTCACAAGTCCCACAGCGAAAGATATATCAGGTCTTGTAACTGTTAGGTAGATAAGCTTCCCAACTAGACGACGGTAATATTCTGGATTTGATAGAAGCGAATCAGAATCTGAGCCCTGAGCACATATTTTGTGATTTGCATCCATGGGAGTGTTAATAGGTTTGCAACCAGAGTAGCCTGCATCATGAAGAAGATCCAGGCAATATTTGCGCTGAGAGAGAACCAACCCATCTGACCGTCTGGCCACTTCCAGACCGAGGAAGTACCGAAGAGGACCCAGATCTTTAGTTTGGAAGACGGAGCTCAGATGTAGCTTAACGGCCTGTATGTCGTCCAAGTCACTGCCAGTAATAATGATGTCGTCGACATATACCAATAGGAGAACCGTACCAGTGGCCCGGTGGCGAGTAAACAATGAGAAGTCAGCCGAGCTGCGAGTGAAGCCAATGTCCCGGAGAGCTTTGCTGAACTTGTCGAACCATGCCCGAGGGGATTGTTTGAGACCATATAGAGATTTGAGAAGATGACAAACCCGTGACTCCCCCGTGGTCTCAAACCCGGGAGGTTGTTGCATGTAAACCGTTTCCTGAAGGTCGCCATTCAGGAAAGCGTTCTTGACGTCGAGTTGAAACAAGGGCCACTGGCGATGGACAGCCACAGAGAGGAGAATGCGGACCGTGTTGAGCTTAGCGACCGGAGAGAAGGTCTCGTCATAGTCCAGCCCCGGTTGCTGGGTGAAGCCACGAGCAACCAACCGAGTTTTGAGGCGATCAATGGTCCCATCAGGAGCATGTTTAATGACGAAAACCCATTTGCACCCAACGGGTTTCTGGCCGGGAGGAAGGGGCACCAGGGTCCAAGTCTGGTTGGCCCAAAGAGCATCCATCTCTTCTTCCATGGCCGCACGCCACCCAGGATGTTGAAGAGCGTCCTGGACAGAAGTAGGAATAGAGACCGAGGAGAGCGAAGTGGCCAAGGTCTGAAGAGGTGGAGAGAGGCGATGGAGAGAAACATAGGCCGCCATTGGATGAGCCGTAGAGGCCGACACCGGAGCAGCAGAACACGGAGAAGCCGAGGTCGAAGCCGACTGCAGAGGAGCAACGGGAGGAAGAGGGCGACGAGCATAGACCCGAATAACGGGGGGTCGAGGAGGGTCAATGGTGGGAGGAGGCGTAGGGATGGTGGGAGGTGAGTGGACGTGGATCACCGGCCGGGGGAGGGAGGGTGTGGTAGGAGGTGGTTTTAGAAGTGGTGGCAAAGGAGGAGGGAAGAAGGGTTGATCCTCCCGGAAAGTAACATCAGCCGAAACAGAGACCTTCCGGGTGATCGGAGAGTAGCAAACATAGCCCTTTTGGGTACGGGAGTAGCCGACAAAAATGTGTTTGGCCGCACGGGGATCCAGTTTGTCAAGAGTGGGGCCCAGGTTATGGACAAAGCAGGTACATCCAAAAACCCGGGGGGTGAGGGGGAAGGTGGGTGTGGAGGGAAAAAGAAGGCTGAAGGGGGTAGCGTTCTGGAGAACAGGAGAGGGGAGACGGTTGATAAGAAAACATGCAGTCGACACCGCAAAGTTCCAGAAGACTTTGGGAACGTGCATGTGAAGCATGAGAGAGCGAGGCACATCGAGAAAAGTGGCGGTTCTTGCGTTCGGCGACCCCGTTTTATTGAGGGGTGTAGGGACAAGAGGTCTGGTGAACAATACCGAAGTTTGCACAGAGAGTGGCAAACTCGTGGCTAGTATATTCCCGGGCATTATCAGAGCGGAAAGTTTTAATGGTGGTAGAGAATTGCGTACGAGTCTCTAACACAAACGCCTGAAAGACACGAGGAAGCTCAGAGCGATCATGCAGGAGATACAACCAAGTAGTACGAGAGTAATCATCAATAAATGTGATAAAATAACGATAACCAGAAATGCTAGAAACTTTATAGGGTCCCCAAATATCAGAATGTATTAAATCAAATGGAGCAGAGCTTCTAGTACAATGAGCGGGATAAGAAGAGCGAGGCTGTTTGCCAATAATACAAGAATCGCATTTAAAAACAGGAAGAGAAAGGTCGGGAAGCGCCTTCTGCAGGATAGGTAGAGGGGCATGCCCAAGCCGACAATGCCAATCAGACGAGGAAACAAAGGAAAGGGATGTGGGAGAGACATCGAGGAGGTAGAGCCCGTTCTGCAGCCGACCCCTACCAATGGTAATCCGCGTCTGCCGATCCTGTATCAAAAAACCAGAAGAGGTGAAGGTGATAAAGCAATTCATATCAGTAGTAAGACGACCAACAAAGAGTAAATTAAAAGGCGAGGCTGGCACATAAAGAACGGAGCGAAGAGAGAGAGAGGGAGGAAGGAGGAGATCCGCGCAGCCGGAGACCGGGACAAGCGCACCATTGGCCACAGTAATAGACGGGGGGTGAGCAGCAGCAGAGAACTGGGGCGGCTGCATGGAAGTGATGTGGTGGGTGGCTCCCGAGTCCAGGATCCAGCGAGAGCTGGAAGAGAGACAGGCAGTACCTGCAGTGGAGGTGGAGACAATACCTGCATGGGAGGTGGAGGCAATACCTGTATGGGAGGTGGAGGCAATGGAAGCAGAAGGGGGGTTGAGAAGCCCCTGGAGTTGTTGCAGCTGAAGGCGAAGAGCCTCAAGATCCGTACCAGTCGGAGGAGAGCTATCGGTAACAGCAGCAGTAGGCGGGGGAGGGGGGTAGCCATGTTTCTTGTGACAGACGGCTTCAGTATGGCCATCCCGGCCGCAGTAGGTGCACTTGGGCCGTCCGCGGCCACCACGGCCCCGCCTACGGGAGCCCGTACGGCCACCCCGAGGAAAAGAGGGTTGTGGAAGTAAAGGAGGAAGGGTCTGCTGAAGAAGGGCCGGCGAGGGTGGTGCAGGAGCCTCCGGTGGAGGTGGTACACGAAGTAACATCGAGCAGACATCAGAGAAGGAAGGGGTAGTGGGTGAAGCCAGAACCTGGGCCCGAATACTGTGCAGGTGTGGCGGGACGCGAGCCATAATCATAGCAATACAAACAGCCTCCTTCTGGGCGCGTTGGGCAGCGAGATCAGTAGTCGCGGGCTGGTGCTGAATCCAGGCTTCCGTGAGAGTTTTAGCACGGGCCACGAAGGAGGTCATGTCCAGAGCTTTGCCAACATCCAAGGCTTGAGGATCAGCGAGGATGTCAAAAAGGTGCTGAAGGCTCTCCTTCCCGGAGTACAACGAATGAAGTTCATCCCACATGGCTTTAGCGGTCTCATGATACATGATCATCTGGTACGGCTCACCCTCGACCGAGTTCAGGATCCAGGTTTGGACGCGACCGTCATTGCGGAGCCAATCATCAGTAGGAGGAGTCGGTGGGCCCTGGGTAAGGTGACGGGCAAGACCCTTGGCCTGTAAGACCCGGCGGACAGAGTGGACCCAGGGAATGAAGTTGGTCTTGCCAGAGAGAGAAATAGTAGTAATCCGAAGCTCATCGCGGAGTTCGAGAGGAGTCACGTGGTCGGCAGGGGGTTGAGCGGTAGTGGAGTCGCTGGAGGACATGGCGACGGAGGAGAAGCAGACAGCAGGGCTCGGAGAGAACAAACCGCGCGGCAAGCAGTGGGAGAAAGGAGAGCCCGCAGCGGTCTGGAGGTCGCGGCGGTCTGGAGGTCGCGGCGGTCTGGAGGTCGCGGCGAACTGAGCAGTCCGCGAGAGGAGGTTGCGGCGAGTTGGAAGAGGTAGCAACTCAGTGGAGCAGATCGCAGCTGTTGAGAGCAGAGCTGGAGCAGTCCGCGACAGAGGCCGCGACGAACTGGCGGCAGGTCGCGACAGAGGTCGCGGCGATCTGGGGGCAGGTCGCGGCGAGAGGTCGCAGCGCAGCAAGAGAAGAGCGCACAGTGGACACAAGGAGAGCCCGCAGCGGACAGGAGCAGGCCGCAAGAGATGGCGGAGAGAGAGTCCGCGAGCACAGAGGCTCGAGCGGTCAGAAAATAGAGCGAGCTAGAGGGAGCAGTCCGCGAGCAAAGAGGCTCGAGCGGACACAAACAGAGTGCAGTGGACAGGAATGATCGTCCGGAGCGGATAGAGAGAGGTGGGCCCCACGAGTCAGAGCAGAAGATGACTATAAGAAGCCTGAGGAGGGTGGAACCACGGAGGGAGAGAAGAGGAGCGGAATCAGAAGGGCAGTCCGCACGAGACCGGAGCGGACAGGAATGCAGTCCGCAGGGTAGCCGAGCGGACAGATACAGAGGGGCAGTCCGCAGAGAGGCGGATGCAGGAAGGCAGGCAGTCCGCACGAGACCGCAGCGGACAGGAAGGCAGTCCGCAGGGTAGCCGAGCGAACAGATGCAGAGGGGCAGTCCGCAGAGAGGCGGATGCAGGAAGGCAGTCCGCAGGAGACCGGGCGGACAGAAAAGGGGCAGTTCGCAGCTAGACGCAACCTGGCTCTGATACCATGTTGGAAGTGCCCAAAGCTTGTATGTATTATTCAAGTATGTAAATACAAGGAGAGAATACAAATATATAGGAGAGAAGAGAGAAGAATAAATCCTATACATGATGTGGGACTAAAGAAGGAGGAGGAAAAATGGGCCTTTTACATGGGCTTTTCTAATATATATAAAACTGTGTGTATACACACACCTCTGTGTGTCTGTGTACACACATAAACATGTTTATGTTATTTGGTATTGTTAGAAACCACTTGTGGGCCCCTCGTCGGGGATTAAGTCCAGATCATCTTGGCCGACTGCGGTCGAATGACGAGAACATCCCCAACCAAATCTCATGGGCACGTCACACACACGCCTAGGAGATTTGGTTGGGGATGTTCTCGCCATTCGACCGCAATCGGCCACGATGATCTGTACTTAGTCCCCGACGAGGGGCTCACACATGGTTTCTAACAGGTATATTTATTGTTCTTGGAAAATGAACACTTAATTATATTATCTTGCTAGGACATGCCTGTAATTTGGGATATTTTAATGCATACCTATGTTCTTAGGTTCTATGTTTTTTGTTCAAGATCAATAAATGGTCACCTTAGTTACAATCATGATTTCTTTTTTTAGATATTCAATCTAAACTAAGGCAAATTGAGGAGGATCCTGAGGGTTCTGGTACAGCTCAGTTGGATAAATCTACACAGAATATTAGTGAACTAGCAAACCGTGCCTTCCAGCCTCTATTTGAGAGACAGGTATGTAGCTGGTTCTTTTCATCACTACCATTCACTATTTCTTTGAATCAAGATTACATAGCTTTATGTTTTGATTTGACCGAACATTTGCTCAAGGTGCAAGCTGAGAAAATTAGATCTGTTCAAGGAATGCTACAGAGGTTCCGTACATTATTCAATCTGCCAAGTATAATCCGGGGGAGCATAAGCAAGGGTGAATATGATTTAGCTGTTCGGGAATATAGAAAAGCAAAGTCAATTGTTCTTCCGTCTCATGTATGCAAGCCATTATTTTATGTTTCTGCTCTATTTGATTATCTATATATTATTTTGTTGTCATTTTTAATGTTAATTATATTAAATATTGACCTTTATTCATGCTTTTTATTTCTCATATACAACATAGGTTAGATCACACGTGATATTTAAGATAGGTGTTTATCACTCACTTTTAATACCTGTCAGATAGTCTGGTTGAACTTTTTTAAATACAACTATAATATGTTTTAAATTGTGCATATGGGCATTCAAAGTTTGAATTTTTTTTAAAAACCTATCCTTCACTTAAACTGCTTTCTCTTGCTGATTTAAATTCTCATGTCTGGCTGAATATTTGTTAATTGCCTTATTCATTAAAATTTTGTATTGCATTTATTCAGGTGGGCATTCTAAAACGAGTGTTGGAGGAAGTGGAGAAAGTGATGCGCGAGTTTAAGAGCATGCTTTATAAATCAATGGAAGACCCACAACTAGATCTAGCTGAAGTAAGATAATCTTGATTTTCATATATTGCGGTACATTCAGCTAAGATAATCTTGTTGGACCTAAATTATCTCTCTCGGAGTGAATTGCCACAAGATTTAAATATCTGCTTAAATTGAAAATTCTTGGTCGAAGATATCTGCAAATTCGTAATGTTTGGCGAGAATAAACTACAAGAGTATTTTTTTTTAAAATAAACCTGGCACTTTTGTGTTTGAATCATATTGCATTGTACACATGCACTTTGGCCTGTTTTTTTTAATACGATAACCAAGTTCCTTATGCAAGGTGTGTTTTGTTTATGTTTCTTCTAGCTTGAAAATACAGTGCGGTTACTGCTAGAGCTAGAACCTGATTCAGATCCAGTATGGCATTATCTCAACATACAGGCATGTTGTCTGAACTTAAGTCTAACTTGTTAATGAATGATCTGTTTTACTTGGCTTTTCATTCTTGCAAATTTCATGTACCTCTAATAATTTCACAAAATTTTCATCTTCTTTTCAGAATCACAGGGTACGCGGATTGTTTGGAAAATGCACTATTGATTATGAAGCACAGATGGAACTCTTGCATAATGAGATTCAAGAGAGAGCCCAGTCTGATGCAAGATGGAGGCAGATTCAACAAGAATCAAACAAGTCTGTAAGTTATCTGATGCAATGCAATTATGCTTACCTTTATATACCATTAATCAATAAAACTCACATTTGATTCCAAGCAAAACCATATTACCAATATGCTTGAAAACTATGCAATTATTTATTTACCTAATTTTGTATTTAATTTTTTTTGTTACTGTAGGATCAATTGCTTTATTTATGTTAACACATTTAATGACATCATTTTTTCTGAGGGGTCTAGAATGCTAAAAATTAGAAAACTAAATTCATGTCATAATCCAAGTAACCATCCTTCATATAGCTAGGGGGATGAGACAAAATTAAATGCAAGACGTAAAATGAAACATAACACACAATTTCTCTCAAGTTGGGCGTGAAATGTTGATCATGCCCAACTTGTCAATTATCTTTCCAAAGACACTTCCACTCAATCCCTTTGCGAGAACATTAGCAAGTTGTCTGTTAGAAGTTAGAAGAAATAATGGGTGTACACACGACTCCCTTTTTATGTTTTCTTTGATGAGATGTTAGTCAACTTCAATGGGCCTGGTACGGTCATGCTGGATGGGGTTGTCTGCGATGCTGATAGCAACCATGTTGTCACAATAAAGTTTGATGAGTTTATCTTCAGTATGATCTAGATCACTCATCGAGGACCATAACCATAGGCCTTCATAGTTTCCATGAGCCATGACCCTGGACACAACTTGTGAGCTTGATCTTGTCGCACCATGTGTTTTTTACTTTTCCAGGAAATTAGATTTTCTCCCATGAGAGAATAATGCCTTAAAGTTGATCTTCGATCTTCAGTAGACCCAGTTCAGTCATCATCCGTGTAAACTTCAATCTTCAGACTAGTATTTGGAGCGAATAAGATCCCGCTTTCAAGTGACGATTTTATATACCGCAAAATTCTACATGCAACATTAACCTGACGATTATTCCTCTATTGCATGTACTGATTGAGAACTCCCACATCATAAGAGATATTTAGGCGTATATGAGACAGATAGGCCAATCCTACCAACCTTTGAAATTCAATGTTGTCTTTAATTTTCTCCCTCCATCTCTCCCTAATTTGTAGTTTGTTTTGATCAGAGTGTCGACGGGTTTACATCCACTCATCCCTATCTTATCACGAAGGTCCATAATATATTTTCGATGAGAAATAAAGATGCCATAATTTAATCTCACAATTTCAATGCCCGAGAAGTATCTGAGTTTTTCTGTGTCTTTTACCTCAAACTCACTTTCCAATTTTTTTCAGTATTTTGATCTCTTCCCCATCATTCCTTGTGATAACAATATCATACACAAACAATGAGGGTAGTAAGTTTACTTGCCTTGTGTTTGATGAATATTGTATGATGAACATTGCTCTGGTTTCATTTAAAGGACATGATATACATGTGGAATCTCTCAAACCAAGTTATAGGAGACTATGTCAGCACATATAAGACCTTCTTTAACTTGCAAATTTTTCCCTTGAACCATTAGGGGCAAGGCCATGCGGAAGTGCCATGTAAATTTTCTCTTGTAAGCTTCCATGAGGAATCACATTAGTCACATCTAGCCGGTTAAAATCCCATCCCTTGCCAGTAGCACATGATAGTAAAACACTTGTAGAGTTCATCTTTGACACATGCGAAAAATATTTCTTGATAGTCAATCCCAATGATTTGAATATTATCTCTTGCCACAAGCCTTGCTTTACACATTTCAATAATTTTTTGAGAGTTCTGATTAATAGAGAACACCCACTTATACCAAACAAATTTTTTTCTTGAGGAAGATATACTAGATCTCATGTGCAGTTTTTCTCAAAAGCTGTCATCTCCTCAAGCATCACCTCTTGCCACTTAGAGATTCCAATGACATCCTACCAAGTTGAGGGTATGCAAATGTAAGCAAAGGAAGACATAAAAGTTTTTTCGGTAGTAGAGAAAGAGTCATAAGAAATACAATGAGATAGAGTATGTTGAATACATAATCTAATATGTCTGATATCATGGAAAGACCATGTGTGTTGGTCCCCTTAATATGCCTGGTATAAATCTGTAGGGAAGGAGTAGTAGAAGTAATTGAAATAGGATTGAAATACCATGAACCAAGTGAGAAGAAGGTGGAGGAGCTGGTAGATGAATAGTAGGGGATTTCACTTCTAGATGTATAGACCCTCTTTGAAGTGAATGACTATAATACACCTCAAATTTATGAAAATTGACATCCATAGCAACAAAAATCATCTTGGTAGGTGGATGAAAACATTTATATCCTTTTTGGGTGGGAGAGTAACTGATGAAGACACTTGAGAGTGTGATGATTGAGTTTAGTAGGATAGGGGTGATGAATACGAAGAAAGCATACACTGCCAAACGACCAAGGAAAAAGTTGGGTAGGGGACACATGGAGAGTTCCCAAGAACACGAGAATGCATATGGTTGATAAGATCGGCCGCAGTAAGAGTTGCATCACCAATATTTGGGAAGGCGCATCATCGACAATAAACATCTAACAACCTCCAAAAGATGACAATTTTTACACTCAACAACTTCATTTTGAGCGTGGTTGCTTGAGTTTAGTAGGACGGGGGTGATGAATATGAAGAAAGCGTACCCTACCATACACCCAAGGGAAAAGTTGCGTAGGGGACACATGGAGAGTGCCAGGTGGGGAGATGTTCCCAAGAAACACAAGAATGCATATAGTTGATAAGTTTGGCAACGGTAAGAGCTGCATCACCTCTGTAATATATGGGAAGGCGCATAATCGACAATAGACTTCTAACTGTTAGATATTGTGTATTTGTATATGGGCTTATTTGTATGTTCGGGTCTTGTATATATTACCCCAAGAGGGGTCATTATTCATAAGCAATATACGATTCTAAGATGGTATCAGAGGCCTAGAGTTTAATTATCCCGATCCCTCTCCCGTCCGTCTGCGCCGATCGACCGACTGCTCCCTCCGATCGACGCTCGATCCCGACTCCTCTCGTTCGTCTGCGCTCGATCCCGACTGCTCGACTGCTGGACCGACTGCTCCATCGATCGATCGACTGATCATTCGTCTGCGCCGATCGACCTCCTGCATCATTCATCTGCGCTCGATCTCGTCTGCTCCATCGACCGCCTGCTTCCTCGACCGCGGTGGATCCTGCTCGTCTGCGCTCGATCCCGTTTGACTGCTCCATCGACCGCTTGCTTCCTCCGGCCCGGTCGATCCTGCTCCAGCTCTTGCTGTCGGCCTTCAATGGATCCCGCCTCGACTCACAGTGGCTATCTTCCTAAGCCTGATGTGTTGCTCAACGGGCAGAACTATAAGGCTTGGTCTTCCACCATGCGCATGCATCTCCGAGGCCTACGCCTTTGGGGCCATTTAGATGGATCCTACCCAACACCGTTGCTCCCTGTCGCCTCTTCAACTGAGTCTTCTGTTTCCACAGCCAGCACCGATGTTTCCTCCGCTCAGGCGTTGGCCAAGTGGCAGGACGATGACTCCAGGGCTATTGCTATCGTTGGCCGGTTTTGTGAGGTACCCATCCGCCTGGCCATCTGTGGGTTCCCTACTGCCAAGGCGATTTGGGATCATCTTTCCGATCTCTATCAGCCTTCCAGCCAGGCACTTCAGTATTCATTGTTACAGACTCTTGCAGCTACCTACCAGCGCGAGCGCTCAGTTCAGGAGTTTTTTGCTGAGATCACTTCCCTCTGGCGTCAGTGTGACGAGATGGCGCCGCCCCATTGCTTGTCCTGCTGCCATTGCGTTGCCACCGCTCAGTACAGAGATGCCTACCGTGTCTACGATTTCTTCATGCGCCTGCGCCCGGAGTTTGAGTCTGCCCGCTCACAGTTTCTCCATCGGGGTACTCCACCCACACTTCGTGACACTCTGTCCACGATTCTGGCGGAGGAGACTCGTCTTCGTACCATGGAGGGGACGCAGCACACTACCTCCCCCCATGTTGTCTTGGCTGCTCCTCAGTTTGCTCCGCAGCCTCCGCTGCCACCTTCTCCAGGGCTCAGTACTCCCGCGCGATCGTCTGCTCCGTTTCCTACCCAGGGACCCTCTTCCCAATGTCCCAATGCTACGCAACAGCAGTCTGTTCGGTGTCATTATTGTCATGCACTGGACCACAGAGTGTCTGAGTGTCGCAAGCTTCAGCGCTCCCAGCAGAACATCCAGTCTCGTGACACCCAGCAGCGTGCAGCTCCAGTTCTTCCTGTGCCTCCTCCGACAGCCTCTTTCTCTGAGCAGCTCCTACAGCTAGCTCAGCAGCTGTCTTCAGGCACCTTCTCGACTACATCTGCAGCCACAGTTGGTCAGGCCTCTACCTCTACTGATCCCTCAGCGGCCTCTGCCCCGTCAGGTATCTCTCCGTCCTCGTGGTTACTTGACTCTGGAGCGTCTTTTCATATGACCTATGATGCCACCCATCTTCATGCCTGCCAGCCTGTTTCCTCCGACCTACGTGTTATTATTGCTAATGGCACCACCCTTCCTATTACCAGTCGTGGCCTTCTCCACACCCCTCAGTTCCACATTTTTGATGTTGCCTACATCCCTCAGCTCTCCATGAACCTCATCACCGCCAGCCAGCTTGTCTCTAGTGGTTACCTTGTTGTTTTTGATGAATTTGTTTGTCATGTGCAGGATCGTCTTACAGGGACCCTCATTGGAGCTGGCTGTCACCATAGTGGGGTATATCTCCTTGAGTACCTTCGTCTGCCATCAGTCACACCGTCCCCAGCTGCTCCTCTTTTATGTCTTCCCGTTGTTTCCTTTCATCAGTGGCACCATCGTCTTGGTCATCCCAGTGGCGCCCGTCTTTCAACTCTTGTTCGTCCGGGTGTTTTGGGTCGTGTATCTGTTGACACTACTCACTCTTGTATGAGTTGTAAGCTTGGAAAACAGCTACAACTCCCCTATCAGTCTAGTATGTCTAGGTCTTCTGCTCCTTTTGAGTTAGTCCATTCTGATGTATGAGGGCCTGCTCCTTTTGTATACAAGGGTGGACACCGCTATTATGTCTTATTTATTGATGATTTTTCTCGTTTCACTTGGATATATATGTTGCGTTCTCGTGCTGAGTTTTTTCAGGTTTATGTTACATTCTCCACCATGGTTCGTACTCAGTTCTCTGCCTCTATTCGTATTTTTCGCTGCGACTCAGGGGGGAGTACCTATCGCATGAGTTTCGTGACCTTCTCGTCTCTCATGGCACGCTCCCCAGCTCTCCTGTCCCGGTGCTCATTCCCAGAATGACACTGCGGAAAGGAAACATCGCCACATCATTGAGACCGCTCACACTCTTCTTTTGGCTTCCCATGTTCCCCCACATTCTTGGGCTGAGGCTGTCTCCACCGCTGTCTATCTCATCAACCTTCAGTCATCCACTTTCCTTCAGGGTCGGTGTCCTGGTGAGTGTTTGTTCTCTCATCCTCCTCGATACACTCATCTTCGCGTGTTCGGATGTCTGTGTTATGTCCTATTACCACCACGTGAGCGGACTAAGCTCTCTGCTCAGTCTGTTGCATGTATTTTTCTAGGCTACAGCTCAGAGCACAAGGGCTACCACTGTTATGACCCTGTTACGCGTCGTCTTCGCATTTCTCGTGATGTCACCTTCGTTGAGGACCAACCTTTCTTCCTTTCTTCATCCACCTCTGCTTCACCCTGATCCACTACCCCGACTGATATTCAGTTCATTATTTTTCCTACTGTACCACCACCTTTTTGCCACCACCGTCAGACCAGTCACCAGCAGAGCTACCGCCATCATCGTCATCTCCCTCTTCTGAGTCCTCTCCACCTCCTCATGTTCTGCCATCTCCCGGCCCTCTACCTCCTATTCTCCACCACTACACTCGTCGTGCTCCGACTACCCCACAGGTGCCACCAGCCTTCAGTGAGAGTCCCGTGGATGATCCGCCTGCCAGACGTTACCCCCTTCGAGATCGACATCCACCAGATCTCCTCGGTTTTACCACCCAGCCACTCAACCTCATTGCTCTTCTTGCTACCTCCACCAGTACTCCAGAGCCTAGTTCCTACCACGAGGCTGCTCAGGTTCCTGAGTGGCAGGCTGCTATGTTTGATGAGTTGGCTGCTCTTGAGCGTACCTCTACTTGGGATCTTGTGCCTCTTCCTCCTGATGTTGTTCCCATCACTTGCAAGTGGGTCTATAAGATCAAGACTCGCTCTGATGGTTCTATTTAGCGGTACAAGGCTCGCCTGGTTGCTCGGGGTTTTCAGCAGGAGCATGGTCGAGACTATGATGAGACTTTTGCTCATGTGGCACACATGACCACGATCAGGACACTTGTTGTTGTTGTTGTCTATCGTTGGTCCCTGTTTCAGCTGGATGTGAAAAATGCTTTTCTTCACGGTGACCTACAGCAGGAGGTCTACATGGTTCCTCCTCCCGGTTTTGTTGCTCCTCCTGGCATGGTTTGTCGGTTGCGTCGTGCTCTCTATGGTCTCAAACAGGCTCCTCGAGCCTGGTTCGAGCGCTTCAGCTCTGTCGTTATAGCCGCTGGTTTTCAGCCCAGCCAGCACAACTCGGCCCTGTTTGTTCACACCTCTTCCCGAGGACGGACTTTTCTTCTGCTCTATGTGGATGATATGATCATCACTGGTGATGACCCGGTTTTCATTGACTTTGTCAAGCATCTCCTGCAGCAGCAATTTCAGATGACAGATTTGGGACCTTTGAGCTATTTTTTGGGCATTGAGTTTTCTTCCACCTCTGCAGGGTTCCGGCTCTCTCAGCAGCGGTATACTACTGATCTTCTAGCTCGGGCTGCTCTTTCTGACGCCCGCACTGTTGCCACACCGATGGAGCTTTACCTGCAGCTTCCGGCTGATGAGGGGATCCCTCTTGCTGATCCCACTCGCTATCGTCATTTGATCGGCAGCCTGGTCTATCTCACCATCACTCGGTCAGATATTGCTCATGCAGTACATGTGTTGAGCCAGTTTGTCAGCACTCCTACATCAGTCCATTATGCTCACTTACTGCGTGTACTGCGTTACCTTCGTGCGACTCCTGACCGTGGTCTGTTCTTCTCCAGCAGCAGTTCCCTCCAGCTTTCTGCCTTCTCTGATGCTACTTGAGTTAGTGATCCTTCTGATCATCGCTCCGTCACTGGTTTCTGTCTGTTTTTCGGCTCCTCCTTGCTTGCCTGGAAGTCCAAGAAACAGTCTGCTGTTTCCCGCTCTAGTACTGAGGCTGAGCTACGCGCCATGGCGTCTACGGCCGAGGAGATTATCTGGCTTCGTTGGCTTCTTGCAGATTTTGGCATTGTCTCCTCAGGACCGACCACTCTCTTTTGTGACAACACTGGTGCCATTCAGCTCACTCTGATTCCAGTGAAGTTTTCCCTCTCCAAGCACATTGGAGTCGACGTCTTCTTCCTCCGTGAGCAGTACAACCGACGTACATTGGTTCCCCAGTATGTTCCCACCGAGCATCAGATTGCGGACTTGTTCACTTTCGTCTCCATGTCTTCTTGATGAGACTGAACATGGAGTTTGATATAGTGCAGACACATATTCTTCACCATTCCCCTCTTTCGTCTCTTCGAGAGGCATTCAACATGTTCCTTAGTGATGAAGATCAACATAAGTCTCTCAATGTTAGTGCTCCTCCTGATTGCTTTGTTCTGACTAGCGTTGGTCGTGGTCATGCTCTCAGTCCTAGCTTGTCTGCCCATACTTGTGATTATTGTCTTCGCAAAGGCCACACTCGGGAGGTGTGCTACAAACTCCACCCACATTTTGCCCCTCGTGGCCATGGACGTGGTCGAGGACCTTGGGTTGGGGGCCATCACCAGGGTGGTCCCAAGTCTCATGATGTTTCTTACTCTACATATGTCTATGACGAGACATCAAGAGCTATTTCTGGTCAGCTCACTGCTTATGAACTAGATGCTTTTCGCCACCTGCTCCACTCTCAGTCTGATATGTCCTCTGGTGCTCCTTCCTCTCTCGCTTCCATTGTTATGCTTAATGCTCATGCGGCTACTACCTCATCCTCCGAGTGGATGATTGATTCTGGTGCCACCCACCATATGACTGGCTCCTATTCAGGTTTTCTCTCTTATACTCCTTTGTCTGGTAAGGACAGTCATTTCTGCTAATGACATTTTGTCTCCCATTGCTGGCAAAAGGTCATATTTCATGTTCTCTGATTATTTCACTTCCTTTTGTTTTTCGCGTTCCCTCTTTTCCCGCAATTTGCTTTCCATCAACAATATTACTAGCTCCATTAACTGATTTGTGATATTTTTTTTCCTGATACTTGTGTTTTTCAGGAACTGGGTACAGAGCAGAACATTGACAGTGGTAGGAACCGCGGTGGTCTGTACTACTTGGATCCTCAGCTTCCCTCTCTGGCCCTCTCCTGCTCTACTGTTACTACTGATGATGTTCGATGTTAGCACATACACTTTGGAAATTCGTCTCCTACTTATCTTCAGAAACTGTTTCCTGCTTTTTTACCATTTTTACAAACATTTGTATGTAATGTATATGATATGTCCAAACATGTGCGTCATTCATCACATTTATATTCACATAGTAGCACTCCATTTGTTGTTGTTCATTCTAATGTTTGGGGGCCATCTTCCATTTTATCGCTCTCTGTTTATCGTTGGTTTATCATTTTTATTGATTGTTTTTCTCGCACAACTTGGGTATATTTATTAAAAAAAAAGTGAGATTTTCTCTTGTTTTCAGACTTTTCACAAAATGGTACAGACCCAATTTAATAGCTCTATTCGTGTCCTCTGAAGTGATAATGGGGGGGGGGGGGGGGCGACATGGCGATTGTGGAGCGTTCGACTCATATCTTATCAGTCATGGTATCATCCTCCAGACCACTTGTCTCCACATCTCTACCCAAAATGGGGTTGCCTAACAAAAAAATCGGCATCTTCTGGATGTTGCTCGCTGTCTTCTCGCTACGATGTACCTTCCTAATTCCTATTGGGGTGATGTTGTTCTTACCGCAACCCACCTCATCAACCGACTTCCATCACGTGTTATTGGCTATAATACTCCCCCATCTCGGCTCTCTACCGTGACTGTCGTTTACACTTCTCATCTGCCATCCCGTCTTTGGTTGTCTATGTTCTGTGCATATCCATTCGCCTTACCGGGACAAACTGGATCCTTGTGCTTATCGTTGTGTGTTCCTTAGCTACTTATCCACAACAAAAGGGTATCAATGCTACCATCCCCCTCCAGGTGTATGCTTTGCACAACAGATGTTACTTTCCGGGAAGGGGAATCGTATTTTCCGTCATTGACTCACTCTCTTCGTCAGGGGGTAAGTAGTGATGATACTTATATTCCTCTTCCACTTCATCATCCTCAGCTACCTCCCCCACAACCACCTCTCCCTGGTCCTCCTATCCCGATTCCTCTGCCGGATACTCCGATCTCTCCTTTTCCTCATGTATACCGCCGTCGATCTTCAAGTATACAAACTACTAAAATTCCACATCTACCAGTGTTCACTTCTGCCTTAGATTCTGATGGTGTTGATTTGCATGTTCCTTTTGCATTGCTGAAAGGTAAGGCTGCATATACTAAACACCCTATTTTTAATCATGTGGCTTACCATCATCTTACTTTGTCCCATCAGGCCTTTGTTTCTTCACTTTCCTCGATTGTTATTCCTAAGACATGGAGGAAGGCTTGGGTATCCCGACATGGACTCCGGATATGAAAGAGGAAATATCCGCCTTGGATAAGAACCATACCTGGGATGTCTCCCCCCTTCTTCTTGGCAAGAAAGCTATTGGATCGAGGCGGGTGTTTCATGTCAAACAAAACCAAGAGGGCAAGGTTGAACGGTACAAAGCTCGGTTGGTTGCCCTGGGATACACCCAGACTCAGGGAATTGACTACCAGGTGACTTTTGCTCCTACGACTAAGATGGATTCTATTCAGGTGTTGTTGTCGTGTGCGGCTTACAAGGGCTGGGATTTTCATCAACTAGATGTTAATAATGCGTTTCTCCGTGGTGAGCTCGATGAAGAGGTATACATAAAATTCCCTCCTGGGTTCGTGAAGAAGGGAGTTGAAGGTCTTGTTTGCCGTCTAAGGAGATCTTTATATGGTTTAAAACAGTCATCTAGAGCATGGTTTGGCAGATTCCTTATGGCTATGCTCAAATTTGGGTACAAGCAGGCACAGTCTGATCATACTATGTTTATTCAGAGACAAGATTAGAGGATTGTTGTCCTTATTGTTTATGTGGATGACATCGTGATCACTGGTAACGATATGAAAGAGTTTGCAAATCTCAAGTCTCTCTTATCTGTTGAGTTTGAGGTGAAAGATTTAAGAAGATTACAATACTTCCTGGGTATTGAGGTAACCAGATTCGATCATGATATTTTTATATCTTAGCAAAAGTACATACTAGATCTATCGCAGGAGACCCGGATGTTCGGTTGCGTTCCTGTGAACACCCCTATGGAAGAAAATCATGGAATTAGAGAAGATGGTGACAACGATCAGACAGATGCCTCACGCTACCAGAGATTAGTTGTAAAATTAATATATCTATTACATACTCGCCCTGATATTATTTATGCAGTCGACATTCTGAGTAGATACATGCATGCTCCCTGGATTAGACATCAAGAGGCAACATATCGTGTGCTACGGTATTTGAAGAAAGCCCCTGGTTGTGGTCTTTTGTTCTCCAAGAACGACCACTTGCAAATTGAAGTCTTCATTGATGCTGATTGAGCAGGATGTCACGATGATCAAAAATCCACAACGGGATATTGTTCCTTCGTTGGAGGAAGCCTTGTGACATGGCAGAGTAAGAAATAGAATGTGGTGGCCACATCTAATGCTGAGGCAGAATATCATGTTATGTCACATGGAGTGTGCGAGGGTCTATGGTTGCGTACCATTCTACATGACTTGGGCTTTCCCGTGAATTCTCCTTTTTCCTTATTTTGAGACAACAAGACATCGATTAGTCACTCATTCGTCCACTCTAAAGATCAACTGACGGATGTGTTCACTAAAGCTTGGGAAGTGATGCGTTTATGGATGACATCAAAAACTTGGAATGACCGACATCTTTCGTCCGACTTGAGGGGGAAAGTTGAGTCACTCATTATTATTTTTTAGGTCGCGTCTTTTCTTGTTATTCCCCACTGGGGGTAATTTGGTTTTTGGATGTCTTTTCTCATGTATTTATGTAAGACTTTTTCACGTGGACTACACGATTTTGTGTTTAAATTGTAGCATGTATAAAGTTGTTGAAGATGATTTACTAGTTTATTTTTAGGGTAAAGTACTTGCGGTATTCCTATATTGTAGATGAAAGACATTTGACCCTTTGTAAGTTTTAAAAGGACTGTTGTAACCCTAATTTTTCATAATGGAGACATTTGACCCCCTATCGAAAAAATTTGTAGGGGGGTCAAATGTCTCGGTTATGAAAAATTAGGGGTTACAACAGTACTTACACGGGGTCAAATATCTTTCCTCTACAATATAGGGATGTCACAGGTACTTTACCATTTTTTTTAACACCTTGGGTAATACTAGGACTAGAATAAATGAGAAATGTGGATTCATGAAGCTTGACCCCGAATAGTGAAGGTTATTGGTGATGACAATAATTTCTTTTCATGCTACAATTAGGTCTAAATTATCTCCTTTTCGTGCCAGTTAGGTGTTGACTCGTCGGAATGGGATTCTCTAGCAGTAGACTCGCAACAGCTGTACATGACGGGTGAAGAAGTTGATGTTTTAAGAGGAAGGTATATCAGCAGGTTAACTTCTGTACTCATTCATCATATTCCAGCATTCTGGAGGCTAGCTTTGTCTGTGTTCAGTGGAAAGTTTGCAAAGGTATCTTCACAAATGTTAACTTTATTTATTAAATCATTATTTTATATTTGCTTCCATCATTGTGGATCAATAATTTGGGGACTTCAGTTATGAGCTTCTACGTTGGTGATGTAAAGCAGCAAAGCATTAAATTGATGTCTTAACTACATGAATTCCTTTATTTGAAAATTGTTTGTTTGACTGTAGGGAGAACCCCAAGTTTGAATAAAAGTCAAATCATCTCTCTTTTTATAAAATTGTACTTCTTATGATAGAAAGTGGCATAGGATAACTCGATAAGGCTATTGGGGACAATACGTGATAGATGGAAGTGGATAACTATTTTAACTCTAATGTCGTGCACCTATGTGACTTAACATTCGATAATATTTGGCACAGTTAATTAAATGATAATATTTTAAAGCCTGCTCGAGATTCACACTTGATTTTGATACATCAAACAGTTGCACATCAATGAAAGTGCCAAAAAATTTAATACAAAGAAAATAAATCCTATAAATACTGTGATATAGATGAGGAAATGAAACTGATGTTTAAAATTCAAGTAAATAGTGCAATGCAGGAAATATGAAACTAAATGTAACACTCACGAAATAACAAGGCTAGATGCGAATCTGGTATTGTAGCTGGGCTTAGGTAGTCTAAGAGTGAAACATAGATGCAAGCGTACAGTTTGCGGAGGAAGTTGATAAGAGATGTTAGAGATTTCGGGTCATGTGGAATTTCACTAGAAGGTTTGGGTTGCTTGTGGAAATTGACAGAGGGAGATAGCTAGGGCTTATGATTGGGGTGGAGGAAGAAGTGAAGACTAGAGGTGGGGGAGGAGGATATGACTAGGGATGATGGTGTAGGGAGTTGGTGTCGCTAAGGAAGCAGTGATCCCTTAGCAGTGATCGGTGGAGTAGCTTCAGGATGCTGGTGTTGAATAGGAGGGTGGGTTTGCGGTTGGGTAGGAGGAAGGGACAATTGCTACCCGGGCATTAGCACTAGGGCAGGGGGAGAATGATTGTGGAAGAGGCGGTGAAAGATGGTCAGGGCGTCAACACCCTCAACAAAGATTCGTAGTTTCCGGTCTCAAGACGTGGAAAACAGTTTGATGCTTTACCAGTTTCCACAACACCTCTTCAAGGGAATCCTAAATTAGGTCAATGGAATAGTGGGCTTGGATTGTCATCATTCCATTGAATAATATTATATAGCTAAAAAGATTAAAAGAATGAAAAATAAACTGAATGCATATGCGGTCTTAGAACGTCTAGATGACGAACCTACACTTGTTTGTGAAGGAAGTTGACTTTGAGTGTCCCCTGATGCCCACACGCCAGCTAGCTTAGAAGCATTCATCTTTGATGAATGGAGACTGCCATACTTTCAGTGCAGGACGTATGCGACTTTGTCTATTTCCTCAGACACCTCCCAACATTGTGAATGTTTACCCTCTCCAATATACCAAATATTGTACCGTATATCCTTTGTTGTTGTCATGATTTTGTGATCCAAAATAGTCTTAATGCCCACAATAAGTCAATGAACTACAAAAGAGGTTGAATGGCACACAGGAGGTGTGCCACGAAGGAGGCCGAGACTTGGGGGTGGGGGGGAGGTGTGGCTTAGACTTGTGAGATGTCTGGTTGAGTGTTCGGTCCAAATAACTAAGCGGCTCATAATATAGAGTCAAATATTCTACATTTAATGCAAGATGAATACATATATCTCTAATAATATCAAAATTGTAGACCTCTCTTGTCAAATGCAGACCATCACCCTTTCACCATTTTTTTGAATTATAGTTCTCCCATGACTACATGTGTGAGCTTTGTGTGTTTCATTATTTAATGTAATGTTATGTCAAATAGTATCATGCAGGTTATTTAAATCTTGCAAATGATGAGTAAATTACTCAGCAAACTCACACGGTGCTTCTCTATGGAGCATTAATTGTTTCTCAAAGGGGTAATAATGCAGTGGTAGAGCGGCTAAAATGAAAGGACTCTAAAATGCAAACTAATGAGTATGAGACCTATGTGCCTTGCACGTGCAAACACGAGAGAAATCCAAGTAAAGATCAACTAACAAGCGATAAAATTTTGACAAAGGCTAAGAGCACAACATCCACAATTGTAAGCAACAATTAACGTAAGAACTGATTATGATTTGCCAACAAATGAGGCGCGATTCGATTAAGCACACCGATAAAGATCCCGCAAGCCGAACAACAAATTAAATACGGTAGCATATAACAATTCCACAACCACAACAATAGTTCAAAATCAAGCATCCAAATGAGAGGAATAAAACGTCATATACCTTGATTTGCTCATGCGTGCGGCGGCTCGGCTTCAGGATGGAGTGCCACGGGCGGGGGTGCTTCCGATGTGTTGGGGGGTCCTAGGGGGGTTGTGTGTAGTAAAGGAAGGGTGGATTTGGGCTATTGGGGAAAGTGGAGGGCGGGATCCATGGAGGTTGGTCTAGGTTTGGGCCAGATGTGGGCTGTGGGGCTTGAGAGAGAAACGGGGAAGGAGAGGGTTGGCCGGGAGGTGCTTGTGGCTGGGTGAGGGCGGAGAGGACAAGGTTGCCGGGTAAGGCCTGAACGGGTCGGTGGAGGGCTGCAAGGGGGAAACGGGGTGGCCAAACTTGGCTTGGAGGGGACGGCGGGCCGCGAGCGGGAGGGAGGAGAGCCGGGCTTGGACGGGCTTGGACGGGCTTGGACGGCGGGCTGCGGGAGGGAGGAAGGATGGCCGGTCTTTGGACAAGGGCTGGGGAAGAGCAGGCGCGAAACAGAGCCACCACTCCGGAATCCCCGGCAAGTTGCAAACCGCAACTCTCGATACCTAGGGCCGGCCACCAACATGCATATTTATAAGAGTGAAGCTAAAGCCAAATTAGGCTCCTGATCGAACGACTATAATTGTTCGGCCCGATCGGGGCTAAATACATCAAAAAAATAAAAACTAATATACAAAACTGGCTCAGAACGAACCTTCGGGCGCATCCGCGGACTTGGCTCGCCCAACCGGGTCGTCGATCACTGCCTCCTGCGGGAATAAACGCGTGCGTGTCGTCGAGCCAGTTTCCTTGGACTTCCTCATGTAGTGTGTGTATATGTTGAATGAACGACTCGACGGACTCACTAGGTCGGGCTCCTAACGGGACGTCAACTAGGTCAACGAGTTTCCTAGGTTCGTAGCCTTATATGACATGGAATGGACTCAGACCCGTGGTCCTATTGACCGAACTATTGAATGCAAACTCCGCAATAGGCAGGACCGAATCCCAGGTGGCCGGACTATCCCGCACTAGGCAACGCAACAGAGTAGCAAGGCTTCGGTTGACAACTTCAGTCTGCCCATCCGTCTGTTGGTGGTAGGCGGGGGAGAACTTCAGTGTCGTGCCGATCTTCCACACCGTCTTCCAAAAATAACTCATGAAACAGACGTCACGATCGAAAACAATAGAAGTGGGCAACCTGTGGTACTTGAATACCTCCCTGAAGAATAGGTCCGCCACGTGGGGGGTATCGTGCGTCCTATGACAAGAAATGAAGTGGGCCATCTTCGAAAAGCGGTCCACGACGACAAAGATCGAATCAAACCTCCGCAGTGTGCAGTGGAGTCCAAGTACGAAGTCTAAACTGATGTCTGCGTAGGGCCGGTAGGGAATAGGAAACAGAGTGTAAAGGCCTATGGGTTGTCGAGTCCATTTCGCCGTCTGGCAGATTCGGCAATGTAGGACGACCCGCGTGACGTGTCTCTTCAAGCCAGGCCAGAAGAAGCGGTCCTCAACTAACGCAATCGTCTTATCCCGCCCAAAGTTCCCCGTGGCTCCGCCCGCGTGAAGCACCCAGATGAGAAAATCCTGAAGGGAGGTCTGAGGTATACAAAGGTGAGACCCAAGGAACAGGTAGCCCTCAGAAATGATAAATCCCTCGCGTGGCTCAGGTGGGTCCTTAGATAAGGAGGAGGAGATACCGCCGAAATCTGGGCACTCGGGGTAGTCCTGGCGGACACGCTCAAATCCCTCAACTCGCGCGCTCATGGTGTGGAGGATGGTGACCCGACGACTCAACACATCGGCCAGCTTGTTCTCATGACCAGCGCGGTGTTTGAGAACGTAGTGGTACTCCTGCATGAACTCCACCCACTTGGCGTATCGATGTCCTAACTTCTTCTGCGAATCCAGGTATTGCAGGTCCTGATGATCAGAGTGCAGGACAAACTCCTTGTGCATGAGATAGTGACGCCAATGTCGGACCGCCTGTACAATAGCGTAGAATTCCTGGTCATAATTGGAGTATTTCTGTCAGGAGTCATTCAGTTTCTCACTAACTTAAGCAACTGGATGACCCTCCTGGCTCAGTACTCCCCCAATGCCTACTCTAGACGCGTCACACGCCACCTCAAAAGCCTTGGAAAAATCAGGAAGGTGCAATACGGGAGCAGCCGCTAGCCTTTGCTTGATGTTCTCAAACGCCCTGGTGGCTGCTGCAGTCCAAGCGAAATCCCCCTTGCGGAGGCAGCTCGTAATAGGGGCCAAGATCGAACTAAATCCCCGAACAAACCTCCGGTAAAAGGTAGCGAGATCATGGATGCTCCGGGCCTCGTGGATATTGGTCGGGACAGGACACTCGCGAATAGATTTGACCTTTTTGGGGTCAACAGAGATGCCTGACTGCGAGACGATGTATCCTAGGAAATGTACCGAAGATGTCAAGAATGAACACTTCTTCAAATTTATGTACAAATGCTCTTTCCGAAGGAGATCGAATACCAATCGAATGTGGCCCAGGTGCTCTGTGCGGTCCTGGCTAAAGATCAGTATATTGTCAAAATAGACCACAAGGAGCTTGCCCATGTAGGGCCTTACGATCTGCGTCATCACCCTCATGAATGTGCTTGGCGCGTTCGACAGTCCGAACGGCATAACCAACCACTCATACAGACCATCTTTCGTCTTGAAGGCCGTCTTCCACTCGTCACCCTCTCGCACCCTAATCTGATGTTACCCACTCCGCAGGTCAATCTTCGAAAATATTTGGGCTCCAGCCATCGCATCTAGGAGGTCGTCGAGGCGGGAAATCGGAAAACGATATTTCACAATGATCTTATTGATGACCCGACTATCGATACACATGCGCCAACTCCCGTCGTTCTTAGGGGTAAGGAGAGCAGGAACGACACACGGGCTCAAACTCTCCCAAATAAAGTTCTTCCTAAGAAGATCGCCAACCCATGTCGCTTCAGCTCGACATGCTCTGTCGGGTTAAGTTGATAGTGGGGTCAGGTTTGGCAAAGATGCCACTGGAACTAAATCAATAGCATGCTGGATATCCTTCATAGGGGAGCTCATCGGGGAGCTCCTCAGGCGTGATGTCAATGTATTCGGCTAGTAGGCACCGAATGTTCGGATCCACTCTCCACATCCGTGGTGGCGTCAGATGCCAATGCGGAGGTCACCATAAACATAACTCCCGAGTCTAAACTCTCACGAAGAAAGTCACCCCTCCTCAGGATGTGCAAAGGCCTAGTTGACCCAACACTAATGGATGACTCGACTTGGCCCTTGGAGGGATCCATGGGCTGGGTCGGAGTGAGGGTGATCTTTCATCCCTTGTCAAAGAATACGCGCGTGTTGGAGTGGCCATAACACGTGGCGTCACGATCGTAAAGCCAGGGGCGGCCCAGCAGAACATGCGCAACGTCCATCGGGATGACGTCGCACCTAACCTTGTACTCTATGGACGCTAAGCGGATCAACACAAGACATCTCTGCCTGACCTGAATGGCCGACTTGTCCACCCAGTGGACACGGTAAGGATGCGGGTGGGGTTCGGCGGAAAGATGCATCCTCTCTAAGCCCTTCTTCGCTACGATGTTCACGCAACTACCGATGTCTATGTCCAGCTTGTACGGGTTGTCCACACTCTGAAAATAAGTGTACAATATCGAGGTACGTCGCCAATCTTTCTCGGCACGGGGGGTGTGAAGGAGGCGACAGATGACTCCTAACTCTAACGATCTCTCCGCGTCGCTCTCCCAACCGTCCTCGACCCCCGCGGTAATTTCTTCCACTATAGCATCGTCAACTTCAACGCCCGCCTTACTGTCATCCTCCATCAGCAGGTTCCTCGTAGGACACCGAGCAGCAATGTGCCCCCTGCCCGTGCATCAATAACACTGTCTGGGTATGGATCTAGGAGCGGTCGGAACGATAGCCTTGCCCTTCGCATCTGAGGGGACGCAGGTGGAGGCGTCAGAGCGGTGTGTGGCCTGCCTCGATCCTGCGAGGCGCTGGTAGTTCTCATACTCGAGTGCGAGTTGGAATACCTGCTCGACCGTCTCTATGCTGTGGGGTATAAGCTCTCTCTGAATCTCAGCCCGAAGTTCCTCTCTAAATCAGGAAGCAGTCGCAATAGTCTCCTCCAAAATGTCACTCCTCACTATCAACTTATCAAATCGTGTCATGTACTCGACAACGGAAAGTGATCCCTGCCGCAACGCATAGAGTTGGTCGAGGAGTTGATCGCGGTATGACGTGGGGAGGTTCTTGTCCTTCAATCGCTGCTTCATCTCATCCCATCGGGTGACGAGATAATATCCATCTTTTTTGAGCGACCTCACCACGCTAATCCAGAACATCTTAGTTTGGCCCAATTGTTTCATCTTAGCTAACCGAACTCGTCGTTCGTCATTCATCTCATATCAATCAAAGAAGTGATACATGTTCAGAAGCCAGTCACAAAAAGCCTTCGGGTCCGGGTGACCGACGAAGGACGGCGCATCAATTCGGAGACGCCGGATGAGGTCGTCCTCCATCGGGGTGCGCTCTCGGCGGGGTGCCACATAGTCATCGTATGGATCGTCAGAGTCGTACTCGTGTCGTGCGGGTGGGCCACGCCCTTGTCGGGCAGATGGTAGGCGTGGCTTGTAGGGTGGCCGAGGGTTCCCTCTCAAGGCGGGGTCGCGACGATAATCATGTGTCGGATCGGGGGTCAGTCTCCGTGGAGCGGGGTCCCGACGTGGTGGCTCTCTACCTCGCCGATTAGGCGGAGGCGGGGTGTTCCGTGGATCTTCCAGGGGTTCCTCATAACGGGGTGCTATGGCTGGACCTCTAAGGGGTCCTATCTGATCGACTCTAGTGTTGACCCTAGCGATCTCGTTCTTAAGGGTGGTGAATTGCTCGAGGACTAAGCGCTGAAATTCGGCGGCCGCCATGTCCGAATTCGAACTGGTGGCCCGATCGTCGGTGACGTTTTGGTCAGACATCGGGGTTCGAAACAACCTACCACTACGGAGCATGCAAATGTGACTCGAACCTGCCTCTGATACCAAATGATGTTGTGGTAGATCGGCTAAAATGAAAGGACTCTAAAATGCAAACTAATGAGTATGAGACCTATGTGCCATGCACGTGCAAACACGAGAGCAATCCAAGTAAAGATCGACTAACAAGGAATAAAATTTTGACAAAGGCTAAGAGCACGACATCCACAATTGTAAGCAACAATTAACGTAAGAGCCGATTATAATTTGTCAACAAATGAAACGCGATTCGATTAAGCGCGCCGGTAAAAATCCCGCAAGTCGAACAAAAAATTAAATACGGTAGCATATAACGATACCACAACCACAACAATAGTTCAAAATCAAGCATCCAAATGAGAGGAATAAAACGTCATATACCCTGATTTGCTCATGCGTGCGGCGGCTCGGCTTCGGGATGGGTGGGGGTGCTTCCGATGTGTCAGGCCTCGGAGGGCTGCAGGTAGTAAGGGAAGGGTGGATTTGGGCTTTTGGGGAAAGTGGAGGGCGGGATCCATGGAGGTGGGTCTAGGTTTGGGACGTATGTGGGTTGTAGGGCTTGAGAAATAGAAACGGGGAAGGAGAGGGTTGGCCGGGAGGTGCTTGTGGCTGGGTGAGGGCGGAGGTCATGGTTGCCAGGGAATGCCTTGACGGGCCGGCGGAGGGCTGCAGGGGGGAAACGGGGTGGCCGAACTTGGCCTGGAGGGGACGGTGGGCCGCGAGCGGGAGGGAGGAGAGCCGGGCTTAGACGGGCTGGGACGACGGGTTGCGGGAGGGAGGAAGGATGACCGGACTTTGGACGAGGGCTGGGGAAGAGCAGGCGCGGAACATAGCCACCACCCCGGAATCCACTGAGAGGAAAGGACCGGCAAGTTGCAAATTGCAACTCTCGATCCCTAGGGCCGGCCACCAACAAGCATATTTATAAGAGAGAAGCTAAAAAAAATTAGGGCTCCCGATTAGACGGCTATAATTGTTCGGCCCGATCGGAGGCTAAATACATAAAAAAAACTAATATATGAAACTGGCTCAAAACGACCCTCCGGGCGCAATCACGGACTTGAATCGCCCAATCGGTCGGCGATCACCGCCTCCTGCGGGAATAGACGTGTCCGTGTCGTCGATCGCCATCAGGTAACTCGTTAGGAGCTCATTAGTCAGGGTACTCAAGAATTCGTTGAGTGTATGCCAAACATCCAAATGAATTACCAAGATATGAGTAATTCCTCATCAATGTTCTGGATATCTTCTGACATGGTCAACATGTCGACTGACATAAAGGTTTCATGAACAAAATAATGTGTTTTCAATATTTTTTGCAAAATATTCTTTTAGAATATATCATCTGATATACTGTATCAGCCGATATGTTCACCGATATTTTGGCTAATATATCTTGACATTATATTGGTTGACTTATTTCAATTAATTTTATTTAGTGTCTATGGTCTAATAAACAGTAAATCAAAATTGTTTCATTGTTAGATTGCTTTGTCCTTCCTCTGACTTTTTTCCTTGCGCTCGTCCATCATTGACTTTGATTCTACTTGGCCTTTGGATTTTAGAATTAAGGTTATTTATCTTCCATTATCAACGACTTCCGGACTTCCTCTTACTTTCTTCCATGCGTTATACTATTATTAATTGCATAACATAAATTATTTATACTTATTTCGTAGAATTATTCCCGATATATCCCCCAACATATTAAAACCAACTTGAAAAACCTACACCGACGTGTCCCTGACATTTGTAACATTGTTCCTCATACATAGATGAGACAATTACTATATAATCAACTCCAAACTCTCGATGTCTACTCATGAACTTAATCATGTATATGATGAGAGTATGTGACACTAACTATCATCCTTATTAAGAGTAAGAAGGGCATACATTGTGTAGAGGTTCATATTCTCCTCAATGAACTGCTTCTTCAATAGGTCGGCGATTTCGTTTCTTAGGTCGGCTTGCTTATCAAAATTCATTAGATACTGGGGTAGGTTTGGGAGGGATGCTCCAGGAACAAGATCTATTCCATGTTATTTGTCCCGTTGGGGCGGGGGAGTGGGAGTAGCTCATATGTGAATTATTCCTACATAATATAAATTAACATTTCTAGGAGATGGAGAACATCAGGATGATTTGCCTCCACATTCATAGGGTCCTTTGTAGTCTTCAAGGAACTATAAAAAAACATCCTGCCTCCACATTCATAAGGTCCTTCGTAGTTTTCAAGGAACAATAAAAAAATGCCAATGTCATGACTTTCTCTTTGCTACATTGTAACATGTGGACGGGCTTTGTAGTATCAATATTAATCCAAGGCTCAATCCTTCCCTTGGGGAATTTGGGTTGAGTCAGGGACAATGTGATCTTGCGGCCCTTGTAAAAAATATGCATGTGTTGGATCATCCATAACACGTCGCTTCATGGTCGTATAACCAGGCTCTACTTAAGAGTACACGAGCAACATTCATGAGAATGACATCACAATAGACTCCATCCTCAAGGATGTATGGCTGATTGATACCGGACACCTCTCGCTACCTTGTTGTCCCAGATGACTTGATAGCAGTGCGGGTGGGTTTCCACCTTCACTTTTATTCTTGTGAGTCCCTTATGGGCAATAATTCACATAACTACCACTATCGATGACAAACTTGCAAACCCCTTATATGTTTTGGAAATAAGTGTAAAAGATAGTGGTACTCCTCCAATCTTCATTCGTACGATGGGTATGGAGAAGATACATCGCTACTCCCAACTCGAATGCTCTATTAGTGTCATTCTCACATCCTTCCTCTATCGTAACTACTATCTCCTTGTCTGTGAGGGTCTACTAAATTTGGGTTGGGGTCGAATCTTTATTTATAGTTATATTTCTCATAGAGCATTATGCCGCCACATTACCTCTACCCCGAGAATGACATCACTGAATTCCCCTGGGTTTGGGGCAAGTAATTGGATGTGATCACTTGAAATGTAATTGCATAAAATTAAACTAACAGAGATGGATTCAAAATTATACCTGTGGTGATTTTCCAGGGCAGAGCTAGGCAGGTTGAGTGCACTAGGAGAGGGAATGTGAAGGGATTTGTGGCCCGGGCGACTATTGGTGTCACGAACATGTGGAGATGGAAGGGGGTTCAAGTAGGGATTTGGTGGCTCAGGAGAAATGACCAAGCAGGACTCTGGTGGGAATACATGCTCGGGAAGTGTTGCGTGTGTAGAATACTGGATCTACATGGGAGAGATTGTTGAAGGGGTTGTTAGGCAGGGACATAGAGGAGTAGAATGACCGTCATGAGCTTAAACAGGATGCCTCCATCGTCGAATGAGGGACGAGATTGGGTCAGGATTCCAATCCTGCTAAGATATAAATGACATCACTAGCTTTCATTTTCTCCCGAAATTGAAATCGGGAAAAAGAATAAAATATAAAGGGAAAGAGATCACAAAGATAGGAGATGAGATGCTACTCCACGAGGAGGTCGAGGGTCTGTCTAATGGTTTGGGCACAAGATTGTTCTTTTGAGGGAGAAGAACGGCTTTACGCCTGTTCCTTTCAAAGGTGTGAGAATTCTTCGAGCCATCGTGAATCATGCACTGATCTTGTTGTCGTGGTCTGCCTAACATGATGTGACAAACCTTTATTATAGCAATGTGGCACCAAACAAAATCTTTGTAATTTCCTACTATTGAAAATTCTTCAAGGCAATGTTGGACGATTGGTATCACTATGGCCCTTGTGACCCATGATAGACAGTAGGACTTCCCAGAGGTTGTGTTTTTATCTTTATTTCCTCAACCATCCTTTGAGGCACAAAATTCTCCATATTACTGTTACCTACGCTGATGATGCAAAATTTTCCCTGAATGTGTGAGTGGTATGAAAGATGTTATGTCTCAAGTCTTAACCACTCATGCTCTACCAGAATCCTAGGGAAGATCAAACTGCATTGGAGAATGCATAGTAACTGGTCGGCTTTCTCTCCCTTAACCTATACTTCGCTATTGTCTGTCTTGTCAGTTGGTGATTCATTAAGAAATATTCCATATTCAGGTTCTTAGCCATCCTCAGACTCGGCGACTGCCCCAAACTTTCTATTAGGATACTCAGAGGATTTGTGTCTCGAATCTACGCACTTAAAACAATGAAAGACCATGGAGTTGGGTCGAGAGCCAATAATTTCTTTGCCTTTAGATGAGGTAGTGGGGGTGTAAGAGCACTAGTGGACCCAGAGCCAGAAGCTTTCTTCTATAGTGATGACTTTACATATTGAGCCATACTGGATATCTCGCCTAAGTCTCTAAAATCATGCATCTCTAACTGCTCTCGAATAGTCGTGCTACAAAAAGCCCGACCGGGCCGGCCTGGCCTAGCTTGCGCCGGGGCTGGCTGGGCTCGGACTCCCTCTCAAAGAGGGGGCCCGATAAGGCTGTCCAGGACGGCTCGGCTGGACCGAGCCCGGGCCGGCCTGATTTCCAGGAGGGATTAAAATCATGCCTTGATTAGGAAGGATTTTAATCCCACCTAAATAGGCGGGATTTTCCGTCAGCCCGGGTGTCGGGCCCAGGCTAGCCTGGCGCATGGGCTTTGCCCGGCCCGGACCGGGCACCGGGCCGGGCTACCAACTAAAATGGGGTCCCGGTAAGGCCCCCAAGCCCGAACTTGGCCCGGGCCATTCTTTTCCCGGGTCGGGCCCGGGTGGGCTTTCCAGGCCTGAGATTTTTGTACACGACTACTTTTGAATAACATATCGAAGTCCGTTTTGGTTGTGAGACACAATCATGTCATATTCCTCCCATATATCCAAACTAGACTGATGAATAAAGAACTCGTTGGTGTATTCATCCACCGAGAGTTTATCTTGTCGGACGTTGTGAAATCTGTGATATAGATTTTCCAGATAATCTGGGGAACATGTTGCTTTCAGAGTTGGGTTTTAAATTTTACCCAGGTGGTTATAGGGGCTAGACTTAGTGATGCGGAGCGGAGAAATGATGCGGAGCGGAGGACTAGTTTTGGGTCCGTTCGGGGCCGATTGACGACTTATCATATATGGTGTTCCCGGATCGATGATACGACTCCCCGGATGCGTCCGGATTTGCGTTGCGAACCGATTTCATATATAACTTTGTATTTTTTGGATATTGTTTCATGTAGTTTTGGTCCGGAAACCAACGACCAATCATAGTCGTTCATTCTGGGTGCTCTAATTTCAATTTCTTATAAATAAAATGTTTAGGGCTGCATTACTCTTCATTGTTGAATGTTTGGAGAGTTTCTTCTCTCATTTCAGTGATTTCCTCCGCGGTGCCAATTCTGTGGAGCCCCCTTGGTGACGACTCCTTGGGTAAGATCCTTGTATCTCCTATTTTTCCTCCTCCTTGTTTTTGTTGCCCGCACCACCCCTATCAGGCTGCCGCCCACCCTACCTCCCAAAATCCAGCCCTCCATCCCCTACTCCATCAAATCTCACTGGCCACTCCACCCCCTGCTCAATCCAGTCGCCGCCCTCCCACATCCAACCACCCCTCTTTAAGCCACCCCATGTTCCTCCCTCCAGCCGCCTCTTTTCCCCCTACAGGCCGCCAACCCTAGCCCCTCCAGATCTCCCCTAGCACCCTCCAAATCAGGCTGCCTCCCCCCAACCCCTTCCTCCCCCCAATCTCCGCTTTTCCCCTACAGGCCTCCATCACTAGCCCCTCCAGATCCCCCTAACACCCTCCAAATCAGGCCGCCGCCAGTCCCCACCCGTGGAGCCACCTCCCACCGCCCATACCCACCCGAAATCACCGAGGTTTGGGGTATTCCAAATCAGTTCCACTCCTCCCTACTCCTTATTTGCTGCCACCAATTCCCTAACCCGTGGATCCACCTCCCAACATCCGATCATCGCCAGATCTATCAAGATCTGAGCATTCCAGCCCAGATCCAGCCTTTCCCTTACCCGATCCGGTTCACCCACCACCAGAATCTCTCTTTGAGGTCTCCAACATTCAGATCTATTTCATTGGCAGCAACCCTGTTATTTGTGTCTTGTTTTTGTATTGGTATTTGACTTTAATGCATTGTTATTTTTTGGTTATTTGATGCTTGTTTGGAATTAGTTTATGATGTTATTTTCTCTTTGAAAAGTCTCTAACTGCAGGAAGGACCGATTCGTCGCAACTCGCACGCTCTTTCTTTGGTCCTCCATGCGGAGGAAAATCAAAGCTTGTTCGCTTAAATAAATTATTTTTCCTTGTTTTAAAATAGTTACGGGAGTTTTAATAATTTATTATCTAATTTGAATTAATATCGCAGGATTTGCATGACATGTAGGGTTAGGTCACCGTTTATCCTCCGCCTATAGTTTCGTCCTACGTCAGTTAGGCTGAGTGTGCTCAAGTTGGACCCACTAGCCTAGTTCCCATCTTTTAAACCTATAGATGACATATTCTACCTGCCAATTAACGGGAATTTGCTTCCATACACCATGAGTCGTTTCATTGTTTGCATCAATCTAAGGATCCCTCGAGTTCTAAGAATCCCATGTCTGACTTAACGCCATCATCCCATTGTGGTTGATTTTGGGACTCAGGGTGCTGGGGAACATGTACCTCTTCTCTAGGGTTTAGATGGTTGTCTGGGGGAGCGGCTTGATTTTTACCTGAATGGATAGTATCCTCAAGATTAGTGGTGAGCATAAAGCCCGGCGGGCCCGGGCTTGGCCCGGGCCTGCAGGGCCCGGGCTTTTCCGAACCGGGCCCGACCCGGCCTTAACACTGTAACCGGGCCGGGCCGGGCTATGCTCCCTGGGGGGGTGGCCTGGTAAGACCTCCCAGACCGGCCCGGGTCGGGCCCAGGCTAAGCCCGGCCCGGTTATTTTTTAAAAAAATTTGTTTTTTTTAATTCATAAAAAAAAATCAAAACATATGATTTACAAAAAAAATAAAAAAAACACAACATCGCAATATTGAAAAATAAAATTTTTATTAATGTAACAAAATTATACAAATTTAGAAATGTGCAAATATACAAAAAATTGGAAATTCTAAATTATTAAAAATTACAAATGACAAAAACTCTAAATTATTAAAAATTACAAAATTACAAATGACAAAAATACAAGAAGTTGTATAGTTTAAGTTGATCGCGTCCATCTCGTCTTCCATGTCCGACGAGCTATCCTCGATCGCTGAAATATGTTGCTTCCTCTTCATCGCATCCAGGTAGTCCTTGTAGCATATGAAGATCTCGACCGATTCTTCGCTTAGTCGACTTCTCCGCTCGTTCAAAACTCTGTCACTAAGAGAAAAAACAGACTCCGAAGCTACCGTGCTAGCTTGGATCGTTAGTAAATCTCGGGTCATATAGGCCATAGTAGGATAGGTATTTACTTTACCTTTCCACCATTTTAAAATATCGAAATTTTCTAATCGTCCGTGAACATAAAATCACTAAATTGTGTTTTTGTGTACAACCCTAATTCATTTAAACTACTAGATGTTGTGCGCGCTTTTTTTCTCGAGGCTAATTCTAACATTTTATTTTTAAAACTACTAGATGTTTTTGGTTGCGACACATTCTCTCGGGGCCGCGATCCGTATAAATTATCGTAATAATTATAACATTCAGTAAAAATAGTGTTAAAATTTAAAATACTCAGATTATCTAAATCCGAATCACTTAGATTTATGTCTATATTGTTATTTATTTCTTCAATAAAATTTTCTACGCCGTCTACGCCGAAAAGAGGATTCAAAGCGACGGCGCATGAAAACATAACTGAGATTTCTCTATATTATTTTAAAAATTTTCTTTCCATTATTTATATTAATTCGCTCCATCCGACGTGTTGTTTAAAATAATTTAATTTTTGTGAAATATTAACAATATTTTCAATAACTAGCGGGGTAGTAGGATAATATACGCACGATAAACTATTTGTCGCCGTATAAAAAACTTCTAATAAATCCATGTAATGTTCTAAAATTGTCCAATCGGACTCGGTTAATTCATGTTGACGTAACAAATTATAAAATTCCATTAGTAGTGTTTTTTGACGAATCGTTCGTTTTAACATTATATACGTAGAGTTCCATCTAATTAACATGTCAAATAGAGGTTTCAAAAATTTTTGACCTTGCCCGGTTACGAATTTTTTAAAATCTTGACGTCGTTGTTTAGAACTATAAATAAATTGTAACATTAAACGTATTTTATTAGTGTATTGTTCCATATACGACAAACTATCTTGTACTACTAAATTTAAAACGTGACACGCGCAACGAGTATGAAAAAAAACGCCGTTTAACATAGGTTTCAAATCACATTTTAACCACTCAATTGAGGTGATATTATTTGTGGCATTATCGAAAGAAATACTCATAATTTTATCTTTTATTTTAAATTCGCGCACACATTTTGAAATTATTTGATAAATCGCCTCACCGGTGTGCCGGACTTCGAAACTTTCAAAACAAATTATTCGCTTATTTAGATCTCAGGAAACGGGATCGACCCAGTGACACGTTATAGACATATACGATAATCCTAATTTTATACTACTTGTCCAAACGTCGCTCGTTAAACTCACCCGACCCTCAAATTTTTCAAAAAAGTTAATTAAAGTTTGTTTTGCTTCTAAATAATATTTAAGTGCGTCGCGCCTAATTGAAGATCGACTTACTTGGTGATATTTGGGTTGTAGCCCTTGGTGGGTGTACTCGGTTTCTTTTTCGTTGTCGTAGTGGCTGAACGACAACCCACGTCTGATGATGTTCTTCACCTGCAGCTCCCGCTGCCGACCTTAATCGTACGTCCAGATTTGTCCGGATGCCGATAATTGCGCCTGGGTCGACTCGGGAGGAGCTTGTTTGGCTGCGCAAGACTTAACGTGTCCTGCGAGTGTCGAGTTGTCAGCGATCGAAAGTAATTTTGAGCACTGTTTGCACCTCGCCTTTTGCTCCGCGCCGACTTGCACTAAGTCGAAATATTCCCAAACCGGCGTCGTACGCTTGTGCTCCACCACTTCGTGAGCGACGGATGATGAAGAAGACGTCTGCGTTGGCGACATATTCGAGAGAATAGAGATTAGAGAGAGACAGGGTGGGGGATGAGGGGGTAGAAGAGGGAAAGACAGGGGGGGTGTTATAGTTTTTTTTTTAAAATAAAATTTTAAAAAATATTTTATTAATGGGCTGCAAATTTGTAGCCCATGTGGCAGCCAAGTAGCCAACGACTCTTAGAGCCGTTGGAAACCAACGGCTCTAAGAGCCAGACCGGGCTTTTCCAGTCCTGGGCTAAGCCCGGTAATCGGGCTTTGCCCGGCCGTGCCCGGGACGGGCACCGGGCCGGGCATTTGACTGACAATGGGCCCCGAAAGGGCCCCATGGCCCGGCCTGGGCCCGAGGCGGGCTTGGCCCGGGACCGGGTCTGTCGGGCTTTTCACCGGGCCGGGCCGGGCCGGCCCGGTGGCCCCGGTTTTTTAGGACACCCCTACTCAAGATTGTTGACGGTGGTCCTTAACCCATCAATGACCCGCCAGACATCCCCCCATATTGGTTGTGAATGCCTCAACCAATTGCATGAAGTTTCCCATGTGATGGTTTAAGTCATCTACGCTCGTTTCTAGGCATTTTACTCGATTATCTTTTGTTTTAAATAGAAAAAGTTGTTTTAAGATACTTATAATTTTTTTTGTTTTAAATAGTTGAAATATTTTAATGAGAGAGTAAATTTTTTTAAGAAAACATTTTTTAAGAGCGATGTTTTTTTAAGATAAAAGAAACAAAGTAAAGTAAAAAAATTTTTTATAAAGCCCCCCATTTTAGAAAAAATAAACAAACCATTTGAGTGACGATATGTGTGAATCAAGCCGTGCTGATACGAAGTTGATGTATACTAAATTGGAAATTTTTTTGATAATAAATTAAAAAACTTAGCTAAGAAATTTAAATCACGCTACAATCCCGAGTGAGTAGGCTCCTCGTTAGAAAAATCTAGAGCTTAATCATTTTTGCATAGACATTTAGCGAGAGATCACAACACATTGCTGATTAATGCGTGTGTATGCAAAATTATAATTATGTTCTGTATGACTACGGGTGCACTAATCACTCAAGTAATAAGAGTAGAACATATCTCTGCACAAGAATTAATTGTGTATGTCAAAACGCACGGATGTGCGTATCTCGTAACGTCAATGAACCGCCCATGAAATGGAGGTAACCACCTGAAACTGTTGGAGTCATAGAGTTACTGTCAAATGTGCAAGACTGTGTGAATAAATGCACAGGCATGTGTTCATCTTGTAATGACTAAAGGAGTGGGATTAGGAAGAACACCCAGGTATGTGAGTTGGCGCATGGGCGTGCATTCTGGAGAGACGCACAGGCGTGCATCTGGAAATGTACTAAAAAACACACTCTGCTTTTAGGCATGCAAGCGGCGCACAATCTGTGTTTGGGCACACATCTTATATAAGGCGTACATTCGGATGCACGGTCGTGCTCTGGGTCATGCTCATATGCCTTTGTTCATGTCTACTTCTCGTCCAAAAGTGTCTTTATTAACTTCATTAAGCTCCATCTATCTCCATATTGTTCTTTTCTGTAGTTTCTTAATACAATACAAATATTGTGTAAATACATCTCTAACTCAATAAAGCATACAAAAATTCAGGGTTGTTTAGGGTGAAATTAGGAAAATAATAATTACCTATTTGATGTTATCAATTAATATGTCATTGGCGCTTCACAAATGAATAGTTGCAAGTTAAATAACTAATTTGAGAAATAATGACAACAAACGAGAATGGATGCAAGTAATTAGGTGCGATCAGTTAAAATTTATTTGCATTATTAGAACAAATAATCTAGTTTATTACATGAGAGCGCCCCTCTTTATATAAAGCAGAGGATAAATAAAAAATCACATTTGGTGATGTGAGACTAACTATTATAAGAGAAGAGTATACAGTGTGCCTCTTAGATAAGCTTTAAGCTCTTGAATTTTCAACAGACTTTAACACCCCCCCCCTCAAGCTAGAACATATATATTGATCATTCCTAGTTTGTCAGAAACATCTGAAATTGATGAAGAAATCAGCTTGGTGGAGATGTCAACCAACTCTTGTTCTAAAGATACAAACAGAGTGCAAATTTGTTTTTTGAGAATCTTTTCTCTGATGAAGTGATTATCAACTTCAATGTGTTTTGTCCTTTCATGGAGCACTGGATATTTAGACATATAGATAGTAGTCATATTATCACAGAACATTGATAAAGGATAATTGTAAATTTCTCCCAAAGTCTATTAGAAGTATTCTTAACCACTTCAACTCACTAGCTATTTGAGTCATACTTTTGTATTCAGCTTTAGCACTTGACCTCGATACTATGGCTTATTTCTTGCATTTCCACCGACCAGAATCCTATTGACATATGTGCAGAATCCTAAAGTAGATTTTCAATCTCCCTTGTCGTCCGCATAACTCGCATCAGAATATGCTTTAATACGTAAATGATTGTTCCTTTGAGACACTAGTCCCTTTTCGCGAGAACCTTTTTTGTATTCAAATATTTTTAAAGCAACTTCCAAATGACATTCTCTAGGAGCCTGCATGAATTGACAGACTCTTCCAACAGAATATGAGATGTCATGCCTGGTTATAGTAAGATATATGAATTTAGCGACTGGAGGCCTTTAGCGAGTAACGTCTTGTAGAAGGGGTTTGTCTCATATAGAAGGGGTTTATCGAGTAACGCCCATAGACATCGGATTCCCGGTAGGCTTTGTTTCAAGAAGGCCTGTTTCTTTGGATAAATCAAGGGCATATTTTCTTTTGAGATAGAACTATGTTGTCATTGTGTTCTGCAATCTCCTTTCCCATGAAGTATTTGGGAGAACTCAAATCTTTTGTAACAAAGTGTTCTCGAAGATGTTTTATTGTTCTCTATTCCAGAAGAGTCATCTCTAGTCAGAAGAATGTCATCGACATAGATAGCAAGAACCACCAGTTCATTGTCGGTCTTCCGTATACAGTGTGAGTAATCAACATTGCTTCTATAGAAGCCAATAGGTGGGACAACTTGTCTGAACCTATCAAACCATGCTCGAGGTATCTGTTTAAGACCATAAATGGCCTTTAGCTTGCATACCTGGGAGCAACATAACCAGGTGGTTGCTCCATATAGACTTTTTCATGTAAGTTGCTATATAGAAAAACATTATTGACGCCAAGCTAAGACATATCCCAACATCGATTGACATCGACCGAGAAGAGCACCTGGATAGTATGGATACAGACAACCCGATAGAAAGTGTCAAAGAAATCAACATTATATGTTTGGATGAAGCCCTTGGCAACTAGATGATCTTTGTAGTGTTCTACAGTGCCATCAGGGAGAAACTTAATGACAAATACACACCTACATTCAACATCTCGCGTAGAAGTAGAAACAAGATTCCATGTTCCTTGTGATACTAAGACAGATATTTCATCATCCATGACCGCTTTCCATCACGGTATTCAAATAGCTTCTTGATAGGAAGCTATAATTGTGGTAGATAGTGCCCAAGTGAACTTGTTGCAGGAGGGACTGAGATTAACATATGGGACAACATTAGGAAGACGATATTTTGTACATTCCCTGACACCTTTCTATAGAGCAATGGGAGCATCCAGGTCTGATTCAGCGGCGGTGAAGGAACCTTCTAAAGAGGAGACTGCTAGAGTAGGGGCAGGCGACGAGTCTTAAGATTGGAAGGGGAAAGGATGGGTGGAGTAGGGTTGTAGCGATGGTGAGGAAATGGTAAAATAAGCGGAAAAAGGTTCGGAATAGGTGATAGTTACGGTATATCTGGTGAAGGAGCATGAATAATAGGAAACATGGAAACAAATGTTTAAGGAGTGGTGGCAGGGAGGAGAGGAGAGAGGGGAGGAGTAAGAGGCTCACATTCCTTGGAGAAATATGGGGTAGACTCAAAATAGGTAACATCCGTTGAGACATATTGGTGTTTGGTGACAGACATGGTTATCAGGATCGCGATCTGGATCGTTGGATCTTACGATCTTACGATCCGACGATCCAGATTTTGTAAATCGATCCGGATCTTACATAGGATCTAAATCGGCACATCTACGACTGGGATCGCGATCCGGATCTTAGGATCTTTAGGGTTGCGATCCTGACCCAATTTTACCGGTCTGGGCAAAGGTAACTAGAAACATGTACAACCCTATCTCGACTTCATTCAACAGGACCAACGCTCATAACTATTGTTTAACTTTATCCCAATCCCACCCTCATACCCCATCACAGAATCATGTCATGTTGCTTTACTATATCCCAAGTGTCGATTGTCGACTGCAAATGGAGGCCAAGAGCGGCTACTTCGATCGCTTACATTCCAGATTTATTTTTATTATTAGTAAACAATAAGTGTTTTACCTGAAACTGAAATTAAATTTAGTATGATATTATCTTTTCATTTAGTTATTCAAAAAAATTTAATATAGTTATTCGCATACTACTCAATTTATTAAATTTTTTTATTAATTGAGCATGTAATTTAATGATACAAAATTCAATTTTATTTTTTGTCTTTATTTATAAATGTTGTAGGATCTTGTGATTCTCGATCCGATCCTACGATCTGATCCGATCCCACCTCAAAACGATCCTACCTAGGATATCGAAACAACGATATCTCTTTTGAGTCAGAAAATGTCCCAGGAAGATACATTTGATGAAGCAAGCTGAGAGTTTATTGTGATTAGAGGCAGGAAAGCGGACGAACAAAATACAACCAAACACACGTGGGGTGAGGGAAAAAGGTGCACCCATAGGATAAAGGTTAGAAAATGACATTTGACCATGAAGAATAGAAGAAGGTAGATGGTTAATGAGAAAACAAGAGAAAAGAACTACATAACCCCAATTGGATCGGGGAACATTCATCTGGTGAAGGAGCGTTCGAGCAACATCGATAATAGATGACGATTTTTGCGTTCTGCCATGTCATTCTGTTGGGATGTATGTATGTAACTTGTTTGATGAATAATACCATTGTTGGTGCAAAAGAGAGAAACTATTGGCTCGAGTATTCCTTACGATTTTCAGTGCAAATAATTTTTATGGGACAACCAAATTGAGTGCGAATTTCAATATATAATTTTGAAAATACAAAGAAAAGTTTGGAGCATTCTTTTAAAAGATACACTCAAGTGCATGTAGATAAATCATTAATAAAAGTTACAAAATATAGACTGCTCCCATTAATAAATTTAGTGGGACTGGTACCCCAAATGTCTGAATGAATAGGCTCAAAAGGACAAACCATACTTTTGCATTGTTTTGCCCGGAAGAAAGTACGATGATGCTTGTTATATTGACAAGCCTCACATTCTAAAGGAGAGTCGGCGTGAAAAAAATGCATGAGTTGCTGGAGGAGATGCAACGGAGGATGACCAAGACGTTGATGTCACTGGAGAAGAGACGTGGTCATGGTCGATGCAGAGAAAAATGGAATGTCATCGAGGCAGTAATGATCACCGCATTCAGTTTTAATAGCAATCGTTATCTGTGAATGAAAGTCCTGAAAATAACAAACAATTAGAGAAAATGTGATAAAACAGTGCAATGGTCGTGTGTGAGCATTAATAGATAGAAATTTGCAAGGAAAATTGAGAACGAATATAGTGTCGTTGTTACGCACGTGCGCGTGTCTTCTTTTACTTTGTTTTGTTTTTATTTCATGTTAATGATATGTGAGCTCCCCCTCCCTAT
The DNA here is from genome assembly GCA_039583875.1 of Platanthera guangdongensis. Lineage (NCBI taxonomy): Eukaryota > Viridiplantae > Streptophyta > Magnoliopsida > Asparagales > Orchidaceae > Platanthera > Platanthera guangdongensis. The sequence continues at coordinate 180,291,025 of CM077161.1, read as the reverse complement.
ATAAGGGGGTGGTATGAGAGTGTTATGTTTATCTTTTGATCATTAGGGTTTTTTGGGCTCTCTGGGAGAGAAAGATCATTGGAGGACCCAGGCTGTACCAAATGTTACTAACAAGAAGGTTGCATTAATTCAAGAAGAACACGGATACAATCCGGAGCAAGCTCCGACCAAGATCAAGGAGACTGGGTCCTCCAATGATCCTTCTATCCCAATAGAGCCCCAAAAAACCTAATGATCAAAAGATAAACATAACACTATCATACCACCTCCTTATATAGGGAGAGACTCACATATCATTAACATGAAATAAAAACAAAACAAAGTAAAAGAAGATACGTGCATGTGTGTAACAATGCACCATGACAGGAAATCGACCTTGCCCTCAAGGTCGGAGCATTGTCCCTAACTAATAATGATATGCTCGCGGGGAGCCATACGTAGAGGTGCCCAGAGCGCCGTTCGGAGGTACATCTGTGAGCATCAGTGCGTCAAAGTCAGTTGCGGTGAGCTCGTGCACGTCATCCTCGATGATGCACCAAAGCTCCTTCATAGGACAATCATGAGTAAGCGTGTAGGGTTGTTTGCAACGATAACACGGACCCTTGCTCTGTAAGTCATTGTACTCTTGGTTGGACTGGCGGTGAGTTCCCTAACGGTTGTTGCGTGGGCCCGTATTGGGTGGGCGAGGTAGAGGAGGTGGCAGAGGTGAGTGTTTCAATGGAGGAGGAAAGTATGATTGCTGGGGAGGTAGTGACGAAGAAGGGTCCTCAGACAGCGTGTGGAATTCGCCCTCCACTAGTGGAGAGAGGTCAATGGCTTGGTTAACAGTTATTGGCTGAAGGGTGTGGAGGCGGGCACAGAGGCCGGCGCAGAGGCCGACGCAGAGGCCGGCGCAGATATGGGGCTGTAGACCATGCATGAAGTAGGCCAAGTAATGGTCAAGTGGAAGACCTGAAACATGGGTGACCAGCTCGATAAATGCATCCACGTACGAATCAATAGAGCCGGTCTGACGGACTCCGCAAATGTGCTTGATCATGGAGCCGGTGAAGCGGTGATCATATAGCTGAATGAGGGCCTCTGTGAGAGCTATCCAAGTAAGGTTGGGGGAGGTCTTGCAGAGCCAGCGGGCCCAATAGAGGGCGGACCCTTCCATGCCGACGATTGTTGTGGGGGTCTGCTGCGCCGGAGGAGTCTGGGGAATATCAAAAAAAATTTCGGCGCGGGCAATCCACCCAAATGGGTCAGTCACATTGAATGTGGGGGTGTCGAGTCGTGGGGGTTGTGGAGGTATGCCCGTCAAGGCGGGATCTGCGGGGGCCACTGTGCTAGGTGAGCCCAAAGCGGAAGCAGTAGGAGGATCAGAGTGCTGGCCAGTTTGCAAGTTGTGGAGCATGGCCATAATGGTCGTGAGCTGCTCGGCCTGAGCCTCGAAACGAGAGTTGAGGGCGAAGAGTGTGTGTTTTATGGCTTCCACGCGGGATTCCATCCGGCTCTTTGGCATATGAGAGCGATTGCACCGATCTGAAGGGCCGGGAAAGGTGCGCAAGCTACGGACGAGCGTTGCGGAAGAGCTGGTGGTGACCGACTGGAGCAGTGGCTGCGGCGGACTGCGAGCAGGGAGCGAAAGTGCTTCATCTGACGGAGGCACGACGAATCTGGGCTGGGCCGACCACGGACAGGGAAGACGTGCGCCGCTGACGTCGTATGTGCCGAGCGTTGCGCGCGATGCGGGGGACTGACGTCGCGAACGATGGAAGCTGATCGGGTCGTCGCGGGAGGAACCCGGACAAACGCGATGTGGGACGCGGAATCTGGACAACGAAATCGGGGCCCAAAATCCAGATGTGATCAGGTCGTATGTTAAAGCACAACTGCGTGTGATGGATGTGGACGAAACTCGGTGACACAATGCAGGCGGGAGCGGCGGGTCAGACCAAATTTTACTAACAAGAAGAAGGTTGAATTAATCGAAGAACACAGATACAATCTGGAGCAAGCTCCAGCCAAGATCAAGGTGGCTGGGTCCTCCAATGATCCTTCTCTCCCAAGAGAGCCCAAAAAACCCTAATGATGAAAAGATAAACATGACACTCTCATACCACCTCTTTATATAGGGAGGGGGCTCACATATCATTAACATGAAATAAAAACAAAACAAAGTAAAAGAAGATACGCGCACGCGCGTAACAGTCGTCCAGTTGGAGGACGCAGTCGTCACAACTCTGTAGCCGCAAACTAAAGTAGGAGAGCTATTCTCCACAATGACCGGTGGTAATCAATTATGTATTTATGTTTCTCTAGGTGCAGGAAAATAAAAGGATTTTCTGTCGTGTGATTAGTGACACTTGAGTCAATGCACCAATTATCCGGAGTAGGAACATGCACACTACCTGATGAAGTTGCAGTGGAGGCGGATTGCTTGGAGGATTTGAGGAGAGCGTCCATATTGGCAAATGAGAACCATCAACCAGATTTTGGCGGTGCAGTAGTCGAAGAGGCGAATGGAGCAGGAGCGGTAGTACTTATATTTGCGTGAGGAATGAGGTGAGGATGCTTGGTAAAGCATTTGTCAATCAAATGACCAAGTCGTGCACAATTGGTGCAAAGAGGGCGGGGTCCCCCACGACCACCGTTGTGACCTCCAGGATTGCCTCCACGACTGCATTAAGATCCATGACCGGCCGTATGAGCAAAGTTTTGGGGGGATAAAGTGGACAAGAATTGAGGTCGTTGTGTAAGTGTAGTGACCTCAGAGATTCGGGCAATAGTAGCTTCCAAGGTCGGAGTGTTCGATTCTCCCAAGATCTGTTGGTGGATCATCTCATATGAATCAAAGAAACGGAGAAGATAGCAGACCAACATGAGTTCCTAAAAGTATTTCTGGTGAGTGGTTAGGCCAGCAGAGAAGTGGCAATGCTGAATAAGTTCTGCGTCGAGAGATTGAATTTCCTGATATGTAACATCAGGAGAGAGAGTAGGGCGCGCCAAAAAATCTTAGTAGAGAGTGTAAATGCCTTCCCCTCCCGGTGCGATGCTGGGAGCCTTCCCCTCCCAGTGCGACGTCGGGAGCCTTTGCCGCTGGTGTTGACGCCACCACTTCCTCAACCGCTCTCGCCCTCCCGCGAGTCTTCCGCATCCCTCCGTTGTTTTTGTGGCTGCTGGCGCTTCTTCCCAGCACAGCCACCAGCCTCCCCTTCCCTTCCCTTGCTTGCAGCCGGCTCTCCAAGCCCCAACAGCCCCCTTCTTCCCCCGTCCGGCCATCCTCCAGTCCCCATCTGGCCTCCATCCGCCCCACAACTACTCCCCATTGCAGAACCTTGTATTCCAGCCCTCTTCCTAGCCTCCCAACACCTCTCTGCAGCATTCTTGACCTTCCTCTCCACAACATTCAGCATTGCAGCACCTACCCGCTGTCAAACCCTGCTGTCTAGTCCTTCCCCACTGTCAAAATCGGCTTTCCAGCCCTTTTCAGTGACAAATTTCCCCCCATGCACCCTCCTGGATCCCCACCTGCACTCCTCTTTCATTTCCACAGCAATGCCCCTTCCATGTACCCACTCATGCGCTTCCGCAACACCAAATCTGCATTTCCCTGCCTCCAGCAGCCCCCGGTACACCAAACAACCACCACCCCTCTCTGAAACCCTCCACACATCAATATTTTCAATTCCGGACAGCCACCACCTCCATCGGCATCCATTACTTGGTGAGCTTTTACTTTATAGTGTTCATTTCTTTGCATTGCAAGGATAACTTGTATTATTAGTAATACTTGGCTTGAATTGATTTGATTTCCGTATCTCTTTATTGACGCGCAAAAAATATTCGTTTCGCATTTAATATCAGTGCACTCTCAAATAATTTGTAATTGTTGACTCTTTACTTTCATTGCAATATTTGTAATCAATTGCGACGCTTGCTCCAGTTTTAGAATTAATTGTTTAATTAATTGCGCCTTGGAAAATACTTGCATGATTGGGTCAGTGCATGTGCATCGCATTAGGATTATTCTCTGTTTGTCCATTGGATTTTGTGCTTCTGCATATTCATTGCAGGGTTCATCTTCGGCCCATTACATTTATCGTGTGCTCACGTGTCTTGCACCTAGGGTTAGGACATCGTAAGTTCACAACCTATAGATTCGTCCTACGTCAGTTTCATAAGGAAGATTAATTTCTAATTCACCCATCTTACGGTTTAATGCCTTAATTTGAAGGTGAGATTATTGGATTGGATTCTCAGTTAAATGGATTGGACTTTTACCTTATTCTACTAAGAGCTTTAATTGTAGTAGTTCCTGAAAATATTTTGAAAAATTCTTTTAATTTTTGGATGCTCTATGGACATTGGTAATCTGGAAGGCATTTAGATAAATGCGCAAGTGTTCCTAGCCGAAGACATTTCACCATCCTTCAGCGATTCAAGTTCATGATATATTGATTGAACAGGTGCTGCTTCATCAATTTGACGTAAAAACTTGCCTGTTATAAAACTATTGGCTAATAGGGGAACAATCTTATCTCTGTTGTAAGCTTTGGACTTTAAGATACCTGGTTTGCATTAGTTAATATATCGATGACATTTTTTGCACATATAAAATGTTTGGCGCTAAACTACTAAATAGCTAAATATCTTTCATAACTCTATAACTTTGGGCTGTTTTTTAATTATGTTTCTAAAGTTCTTATGGTTCAGGGAACTGCTGGCAATGCACTTCTCGATTCTGATGCAAATGCCAGAAATTCTCAAAGTAGGAGTGAAGAGAGAGTCAGTGATGTGAAGTTCTCAAGTCATTCTCTTGAGGAAGTTGCCGCTATGGTTCATGGGACCATATCTGCCTATGAAGTCAAGGTATGAGTTACTCTTCCTTGTAAATAATTACTATATATAGGGCCCAATCCATTTACTAACTACATACAAGAATACCTTTAGATATTTTTCCGCATAGCCAATTAACAATTGATTGAACTTCATGTTGAACTCTACCTCAGTTTTTGCATTCATTAATCTGTCATTTACCCAAAAATTGATCGCACTCCGTACCTTTGCTGAACAACTTTCTGCAATGTGCCAATATATTTCTATGAATGTGAACGTGGCAGTTATAAATTTTTTGAATGAAAAATGACCTTGATAGCATTCATTAGAGCCAACTTTTTGGCTGTGATTTGAACAATCAATCAACCTTCCTTTGACACAAAAAATAGTGTTTGTTTGAAACAATAAAGTCACATCTACATACAAAATGAAACAAAAAATATGGACTAACTACTGGTCAACAAGCTAGACAATGTATATGAATAAAAATTTCCATATAGATTGCAATGCATATTCCGATATAGATGAAGGAATCTCCACATTATCCAACTCCATTGCTCCAAATGGTAATGATTGATCCTATAGAAATATGCAATATAGAAATGAATTAAATTAGGCCTGGTGCCCATGGGCCATAATGGCAATAAAATCAAAGATCAACACATCACTTAAAGCTATTTGATTGCTTGAACTTAGCAACACCATCAACCCCACCCAAACCAAACCGCAATCTATTATTAGAATAGTTTTTAATATCTACATAAAGGGTGCTCTACTCTGATCAAGAACAATACCACTGACAATACATTTTAACATCAAACCCCAACCAAAGCCTCAAAATCCCCATTACGTATATTGCCCAAACAAACGACAGAAGAGTAATGCACAGTGAAATACCTCATTTAGCGAAGAGAAATCCGCAAAAAATGAACCGAATAGGAGAGGTCGCTGCCCGGGAGGTTGTTTCCGTCGCGAAGGCCGGAAACGAAAGAAGAGGGCTGGTCGCCGGGCATGGATAAGGGCTTTGGGGTGGTCGCCGACGAAGTTTCTATCAGAGCCAAGGTTTGAACTTTCGGCGAGACAAGAGTACATAGGACGTAAGTAAAACAAATCTATGACAATGTAAATCTTCCCGTTTCAGGAACCCTTCTGCACCTATTTGAGTAGACAAAGAGACAAACTCGAAGGAGAACAAAGTCGCATGACTGAAGAAAGATATAGAGAGGTCAAATCCGCCTTTATCGAAAGTCATGCAAGTACTAGTAGAAGTTATTCGTATGGACAATACTGTTGTCGCCACATCACAACCACTATCGTCAAGTGATCCATATGTGAAGCAATTCCTAGACATGATGCCGCCCTTATTTCGTGGTGGTTTAACTCCGATGGAAACCGAGGGCTGGATAAAGAGGATTGAATTAATTTTCAATGTTATGAAATGTCCTGACGATCGAAAAATTGATGTAGTCGTCTTCTTGCTGGAAGAGGGGCTGATTGGTGGTGGAACAGTTTGAGGCAAGGGAGATTTACTGGACGTGAGAATTATGATATCCTCTGGGCCGAGTTCTTGAAGGAATTCATTAACTGGTTTGTTCCTCCGTCAGAAAGCAGATGTTTCAGGAGAAATTCCTTCGCTTGATGCGAGGAAATCGCACAGTTCTTCAATATGAAATTGAATTCGCACAACTAGCTTCATTGTGCTGGAGATATGCTCGCCAAAGAAAATGATCGTTGTTTCCGATTCCAATTAGGTTTACGAGAAGATGTGCATGTACATCTAATCTCGCAAAGAATCAAAAATTACAATGAACTGGTGGAGACTGCAAAGCTAATTGCAATGGATGTGGAGACTTCGCCAAGGCGAATGGAGTTTCAAAAGAAGAGACTTTCAGAAGGACTGAGTATGGATTCCTCACGAAGGAGTGGAGGTTCAAATTGGAAAAGGAAGAAAAGAGGTCCCCCAATGCAAACTCGAAGTGAAAGTGGGGTCAGCGGTAACACTATGAAGCCCCTATGTCCAAAATGTGGGAATAATCATTTTGGCGAATGTCTGAAGGGACCAGAGTTTGTTTTAAATGTCAGAAGCCTGGACATCGTCGACAAGATTGCTTATTATGAAAAACAATACCTGAAAAGAATACCAGGAGTGGTCTCAGCCAAGTATCAACATTTCATTACCATGATGTTGTAACGATCTAAAATAAAAATCCGTATAAATATTTTGAGAATATCCCCGATGATGAAAAGACACATATTTTATGATCTTTTTCCTTGCACGATGATTTTGTGGGTTGCCTTTTAAATTATATTGGTATCATTTATGTGGGCTGTGAATGTGTTTATGGGCTAAAGATTTTGGGATTTTGGGCTGGCTTTATGGTTGTTTTGTTACTTGGGGGGCTGATGTTGTGCTGGATGGAATTCTGTGTTAGTGCTGGTTGTATTAAAATGTGCTGTGCTGGCTGATTTTGATGTGCTAGAGGCTGAGGTGTTGGTTGGATACATGTTGGGCTTCAGATAAATTACACCTGGAGCGGTCTTACCGCTTAACCGAGGATTTCACTGTAAATGACGGACCGCTACTTCATTTCTCCCATACTCCTGCTTCTGCGAATCTCGCGGCCTCCGTCTCCTCCATCGTCGTCTTTCTCCGGCTGCTCCTCTACGACAAAGAAGTGTTCCTTCTCCATCTTCTTCTCCTTCTACTTCTTTCTCTGTGCCAAGCTCTCTGTGTTGCCGCTGCCGTGTTCCCGTGTCGACGCTGCTCCGCCTCTGTCGCTGTTGTGCCGTCGATTCTTCAGGGCCGACGGTCCTGCTAAGACTGCTGCTACTTCCCTCTTCTTCTACTAGGGCTGCTGTCATTCTTCTTCTCTCGCTACTGCTACTGCGCCAAGGTTTCGTCTTCTTCTCTTTCTTCTCTGGCCGATTATTTCTCTGATTCTTCTTTTTCTTCTACTGTTATACCCGAGTACTGCCTCTCCTGTTTTGCAGTTGTTCTCTCTGCTCCTGATTTAGGGTCCCTGTTGCTCCTGAGCTTCTCCTGTGTAGCTGCTGCCACCGCAAGGTTGTCGCCGCTTCTTGTAGCTGCTCCCGAGCTGCCGCCTCCCTGCTGCCTCTTTCTTTTGGCTGGTTTAGTTTATGTTCTCTACTTGGACTGATTCTTGGTTTTCATTGCTGATTTTGGGAGATTGTGTTGTGAGCCAAGTTCAACTTTATACCTTGCTGGACAATTAGGTTAAGAGGACGGGAAGTCCATTTGGGGGGCTGGTTTTTAGCCCAATTTTGAGGCGTATGATTAGTTGTCCGGCAAAGTATAAAGATTTGGCCTTTAGCAATTAATTGGTATTTTCGGTTTATTATTCCAATACAACTCTTTACGCACCATGTTACAACGAGACGCAACCCAAGCTAAGATGCGTGTTATTTCAGTGGTTCCCAAAGCTTAACACTTCGAGGATGACATCCCGTGACAACCGTGACATGCATGCGACAAAAGATATGAATAAATGAAAGAAAAGAGTGAGTATTTTATTTATTGAAATTATAATTATTCAATTATTTTGTCATATTTTAATATCTTTGAACAAACTTGCTTGTGCATATGAGTTTCGCCTTAAAGATATATCGCTAAAGAAATAAAGTGGCGAGGGGACAATTAAGCGATAATTATTCTGAGAGAAATTATTTTATTATAAACTTCTATTTACACGCCAAGATAAAATCCATTTAAAAGTCTGCATAGGGAAATGTGATGGCTTCGAATCCGGTGATGTGGCGGCATCCAATGATGGATTCACCAGTAGGGGTGAGCTTACACTTACGCTCTTCGGGGGCGGGGCCCAATTAAGATGCATCACCGGAGCATTTCTCATTTTATGTAACTAAAGTTAAGGGGAAATTAAGAACTAGTATTGGAATCAAGTGACTAATTTTATTGTACTGTATGCATATTGTTATCATCCCCCTTGTTTGCATGTATAACCATTGCACGAAATGTTGTTCGCACATAATCATAAATTTTTATGACTAACCTTTAGTGGATTCATTTTTTTCAGACAACAGGTGAAACTCCACATGTACGGAGAAGGTTCGCACCTGAAGATCTAGAGAAGGTATGACTCAATGTCTACAAAGGAATCGAGGAAGGTTCTGAGAGTCATAAGTTACTATGTTCAGAAAATTACTGTAAATTTTTAGCAGATTTCGAGTGAACAACTGTATGACGGTGTAAATAAATAAAAGGATGGAATGAAATTGTACTGTTCTTAAATATGCTGCGACTGCTCTATTGACTGTCTGTTCACTTTTTGAAATCATTGGGAAGCCCAAAGGTTTTGGGTCTTCACAACTTGGTATCAGAGGACGGTTCAGGTTTCAATAGAATATGTCGTAACATAAACAGTACAAAAACATTTCAATCTAAGGAAGTTACATTCGTTTATAGGAACCTGTCCAAGTCTATTCTAGCTGTCGCAGCCAACGTCGTCGAGAGAATCAAGATGATCCTGACTATCAAACAGCCACCAGATCCGAGGAAAGTGACGAGCGTCAACAACCTCGACGTCCTTCAGATTTCGTGTTATCAATAGCCGAAGCTTTTAAGCTATCTTTTCCTACGTTAGCCACTTTAGGACCCACACTTTCCCAAGAAAATCCTACGCCACCACATCAACCACAACAACATCCAATGAACCCTTTTCCAAATCTTCCTCCAAGAGTAGAAGCTCTGACGCCCCAATACAGTCAAATAGACTTCGATCTTAAACAGTTTATGGAATTAAAACCACCGACGTTTGTGGAGGCCTATCTCCCTTAGAAACAGAAGATTGGATACTGCGAATTGAAACGATCTTTCAAGTCATGCGTTGCCCAGAGGACCGGAAAGTTGAACTCGCGTCATTTGTACTGGAGGGCACCGCAAAGCGTTGGTGGAACAACTTAGTTGCCACAAAGTTTACGGGACGTAAAGCTGTGACATGGGAAAATTTTCTTCAAGAATTCAATAATTGGTTCGTACCCCGATCGGAAAAATGACTCCTACACGATCAATTTTTACGAGTCGTCCAAGGATCCAAGTCGTATTACAGTACGAGACAGAATTCTCCCAGTTGGCATATTATGCCGATTCTCTCGTAGCTACTGAGGAAGATCGTTACAGGGAATTTCAACAGGGACTGCAGGACGACATACGTAATTTACTCGTATCCTTGGATATCCTAGAATATGGAAAGTTGGTCGAACGAGCACGATTAGTGGAAATCGATCAAGCAAAACGCAGAAACACCGAGATGAGAAATGAAAAGCCATAGAAATCTCAACTCAAAGTGAAGTACAGAGCAAAGACGTTGCTAAGACAATACAAACTGATCCATCAACCAGTACTACGACTCAAGAAAATTTGCCAAAATGTGTCAAGTGTGGCAGAAATCATCGAGGCGAATGCTTGACTGGTGTTTGTTATTATTGTCGTGAACCGGGTCACACAAAGAAGAATTGCTCAAAGCTCCAGAATAAAGCAATCAATTCACAACCTCCACTGCAGCAACAACTATATCAAATGCTTGCTGGATCATTCGCATCAGCACCATCACTAACGTTTGCACCAGTACCTGCACCAGCACCTGCACCTGCTCCTGTACCAGCCCCAACGCCACCTCAAGAAGGCCCAGCTGATCGATTAGTTTTTCCCCGGGCTTATACCTATGGAAAATAGGTTATATTAAACGTGACATTTCTATAGTAGTTTTCAGGGACGAAAACTCCTAAAGGAGGGGAGGATTTGTAACGACCTAAAATAAAAATCCGTATAAATATTTTGAGAATATCCCCGATGATGAAAAGACACATATTTTATGATCTTTTTCCTTGCACGATGATTTTGTGGGTTGCCTTTTATATTATATTGGTATCATTTATGTATGCTGTGAATGTGTTTATGGGCTGACTTTATGGCTGTTTTGTTACTTGGGGGGCTGATGTTGTGCTGGCTGGAATTTTTTGTTAGTGTTGGTTGTATTAAAATGTGCTGTGCTGGCTGATTTTGATGTGCTGGAGGCTGAGGTGTTTGTTGGATACATGTTGGGCTTCAGATAAATTACACATGGAGGGGTCTTACCGCTTAACCTAGGATTTCACTGTATAAATGACGGGCCGCTACTTCATTTCTCCCGTACTCCTGCTTCTGCGAATCCCGCGACCTCCGTCTCCTCCATCGTCGTCTTTCTCCGGCTGCTCCTCTACGACAAAGAAGTGTTCCTTCTCCATCTTCTCCTTCTACTTCTTTCTCTGTACCAAGCTCTCTGTGTTGTCGCTGTCGTGTTCCTGTGCCGACGCTGCTCCGCCTCTGTCGCTGATGTGTCGTCGATTCTTCAGGGCCGACAGTCCTGCTGCTGCTTCCCTCTTCTTCTACTAGGGCTGCTGTCATTCTTCTTCTCTCGCTACTGCTACTGCGCCAAGGTTTTGTCTTCTTCTTCTCCTTCTTCTCTGGCCGATTATTTCTCTGATTCTTCTTTTTCTTCTACCGTTGTACCCGAGTACTGCCTCGCCTGTTTTGCAGTTGCTGTCTCTGCTCCTGATTTAGGGTCCCTGCTGCTCCTGAGCTTCTCCTGTGTAGCTGCTGCCACCGCAAGGTTGTCGCCGCTTCTTGTAGCTACTCCCGAGCTGCCGCCTCCCTGTGGCCTCTTTCTTTTGGCTGGTTTAGTTTATGTTCTCTACTTGGACTGATTCTTGGTTTTCATTGCTGATTTTGGGAGATTGTATTGTGAGCCAAGTTCAACTTTATGTCTTGCCGGACAATTAGGTTAAGAGGACGGGAAGTTCATTTGGGGGGCTGGTTTTTAGACCAATTTTGAGGTGTATGACTAGTTGTCCGGCAAAGTATAAAGATTTGGCCTTTAACAATTAATTGATATTTTTGGTTTATTATTCCAATACAACTCTTTACGCTCCATGTTACAACGAGACACAACCTAAGTTAAGATGCGTGTTATTTCAGTGGTTCCCAAAGCTTAACACTTCGAGGATGACATCCCGTGACAACCGTGACATGCATGCGACAAAGGATATAAATAAAGGAAAGGAAAGTGTGAGTATTTTATTTATTGAAATTATAGGTATTCAATTATTTTACCATATTTTAATATCTTTGAACAAACTTGCTTGTGCATATGAGTTTCTCCTTAAAGATATATCGCTAAAGAAATAAAGTGGGCGAGGGGACAATTAAGCGATACTTATTCTGAGGGGAATTATTTTATTATAAACTTCTATTTACACGTCAAGATAAAATCCATTTAAAAGTTTGCATAGGAAAATGTGATGGCTTCAAATCCGATGATGTGGAGGCATCCACTAATGGATTCACCAGTAGGGGTGAGCCTATACTTACGCTCTTCGGGGGCGGGGCCCAATTAAGATGCATCACCGAAGCATTTCTCATTTTATGTAACTAAAGTTAAGGGGAAATTAAGAACTAGTATTGGAATCAAGTGACTAATTTTATTGTATTGTATGCATATTGGTATCATCCTCCTTGTTTGCATGTATAACCATTTCATGAAATACTGTTCTCACATAGTCATAAATTTTTATGACTAAACCTTAGTGGATTCATTTTTTTTTCAGACAACAGGTGGAACTCCAGGTGTACGGGGTAGGTTCGCACCTGAAGATCTAGAGAAGGTATGATTCAAAGTCTACAAAGGAATCGAGGAAGGTTCTGAGAGTCATAAGTGACTATGTTCAGAAAATTACTGTAAAGTTTTAGCAAATTTCGAGTAAACAACTGTATGACGGTGTAAATAAATAAAAGAATGGAATGAAATTGTACTGTTCTTAAATATGCTGCGACTGCTTTATTGACTGTCTGTTCACTTTCTGAAATCATTGGGAAGCCCGAAGATTTTGGGTCTTCACATATGTTTCCAGTATGGTTGATAGAATTCATAAATGAAAGGGTATAAAAACATCTGGATCCGTGCTGGAAACCAGAGAAGAAAGACAAGTGCAGTCTTGAGTCTTCAATATGAACCAACAAAGGGCCAAGGCTGAGGATACGGTTATCACAGGTATGATCTATGTGCACAATCACCTTCTAAAGGTATTATTTGATACATGGGCTAGTAAATCTTTCATATCTACAAGAGCAATTAAACAATTAATGTTGGAACCTTATACGTCTCTTGATGAATTAAGAGTTAAAATGCCCAATAATACCGAGATGACTACAAGGCTTAGATGTACAGTGTGGTTAACAATTGATATCAAACCAGTAGAAGCAGATGTTACGGTTCTACCCCTATCCGTATTTGATATCATTTTAGGAATGAATTGGTTATCAAGACGTGAAGCCGTCATCAACTGTAAAAATGAGGAAATTACACTCAAATTGCATGATCAAACAGTTTTAAAGGCATGAGTGAAGTTTCAAAAATCATCATATCATCACTAAAGGTGATGTAGAAATTAAGAAAAGGTTGTGAAACAACATTAGTGATAATTACGGGAAATAAGGTAGTGATATGTAAACTGACTGCAGTTCTAGTGGTGTGTGATTTTCTCGAAGTATTTCCAAAAGAATTACCAGGGACACCCCCACCAAGGGGGGTTGAGTTCACCATCGATTTGGTGGAAGGAATTACCCCAGTAGCAAAAGCACCAAATCGTATGGCTCCTAAAGAATTGGCAGAATTGAAAAATTAGTTACAGGAATTACTCGATAAAGATTTTATACGACAGAGCACTTCACCGTGAGGAGCTCCAGTGCTTTTCATTACAAAGAAGGATGGTTCATTTCGATTATGTGTCGACTATCGGAAACTGAATAAGTTGACAATTTGAAATCAATATCCTCTACCTCGCATTGACGATCTATTCGACCAATTGGTTGATGCAAAAGTTTTCTCAAAAATTGACTTAAGATCGGAATATCATCAAATGCGAATCAAGGAAGATGACATTTACAAAACCGTCTTTAGTATGAGATACAGAAATTTTGAGTTCGTAGTCATGTTGTTTGGATTAACGAACGCGCCAGATGTTTTTATGGACTTAATGAACCGGGTATTCAAGGAATTCTTGGACAAGTTTGTTATTGTATTTATCGATGACATTTTGATATATTCAAAAGATAAGGGTGAACATGCAGAGCACTTGAAGATTGTGTTGCAGACACTGAAAAATCACGTCTTATATGCAATGTTTTCAAAGTGTGATTTCTGGTTGAATGAAGTCACTTTCTTGGGTCATGTCATCACGGAGTATAGATTATCTGTAGACCCAGCAAAAGAAAAAGCAATTATGAATTGGCCAAGACCGACTATTGTCACAAAAATTCGGAGCTTTCTCGAGTTAGCAGGCTATTACAGAAAATTTGTAAAAGATTTTTCAGTGGTTGCATTACCGCTTACTAAACTAACCTGAAAGAATGCTCTATTTCTTTGGACTGAAGAATGTCAGGAGGCATTTGATGAATTAAAAGCAAGGTTAACTACTGCACCAGTGTTAGTTATGTCATGTGGCATTGAAGGTTTTCAAATTTATAGTGACGCATCCCTGGAAGGCCTTGGCTGTGTTTTAATGCAGAACGGTAAAATCATATTTTATGCTTCGAGACAATTGAAGGTTTCTGAATGAAATTACCTAACTCATGATTTGGAGTTGGCAGCTATCGCAGTTGCCCTAAAAATCTGGCGACATTATTTATATGGTGCTTAATGTGAGATTTTTACGGTCACAATAGTTTAAAGTATATTTTCTCCCAGAAAGAAATAAATATGCACCAGAGACGGTGGTTAGAACTTATCAAGGATTATGACGTTGACATCAAATATCATCCTGATAAAGCTAACGTAGTTGTTGATGCTCTCAACATGAAACATTTAGCATCCATGATTGTTCCACTAACAGAGCAAAAAAAGTTGCGGGAATTGCAAAACTTAGAATTGCTCTCATGTATCACGACCTCACAGACTCAAGGTTTACTCTTCCAACTTATGACGAAACATTCCATTAAAGAAATGGTAAAGAAGATGATGAATCAAGATCCTATATTTAAAAATTCTGGAAAAAAAATAAAAAAATGAACATTTAAATACTTTTACAAAGAATGATGAGTTATTATTTCTGAATGAAAGGTTGTGTATTTCTAATGTCGATACACTTCGAGCAGAAATACTTTATGAAGTTCATAATACAACCTATTCGATTCACCCCGGAAGAACAAAAATGTACCAAGATATCAAGCAGGACTTCTGATCGCTAGAAATGAAGATTGATGTAATCAAATATATTGTCAAATGTCACGTGTGTCAACTTGTAAAGACAAAACATCAAAAGTCTGGCGGATACTTACAATCATTGTTTATTCCTGAGTGCAAATGAGATGATATAACCATGGATTTTGTCATGAGACTACAAATGAGTAAAGCTGGGAACAATGGTATATGAGTGATTATTGATTGACTCACGAAGGTTGCGCATTTCATTCCCATGAAAAATGAGTCCGGTGCAAAAGTTAGTCGACCAGTACATCAATTTTATTGTAAAATATCATGGAATTCCCCGATCTATCGTGTCTGACAGAGATGGACGTTTTACCTCTGATACTTGGAAGCTAGCACAAAATATTGGAACAAAAGTATTATATAGTACTGCTTTTCACCCCCAAACTGATGGTTAATTCGAGCGAACCATCCAAATGTTGGAAAAACTATTGTGCATAGTCATACTCGATCTAAATGGATCATGGGAGAAGTACTTATCACTAGTGAAATTTTCTTATAATAATAGCTAGCAGTCAAGTATTCATATGACATCATTCGAAGCGTTATATGAGATAAGGTGCCGTACCCCGCTAAGCTGGGCAGAGGATAAGGAGCAAAAGTTGCTTCCGAAAAACCAAGTGGATAGAATGAATGATAAACTTACACTTGTTCGCGAAAGAGTGAAAATAGCTCAAGACAGACATCAAAAGTATTACAACGCCAGACATTAAAGGGTAGAGTTTAATGTAGGCGATATGATATGCCTTAAAATAAAACCCTTCAAAAGGACTTCATGAATTCGTCGACTTGGAAAACTTAGTCCAAGATACGTGGGGTCATTTGTAATCTCTGAAAGGATTGGACCGGCGGTTTTTCGCCTAGTATTATCTGATGCTCTTCAGAACCGTCATGATGTGTTCCATGTTTCTTCATCAGCTATAACTAAACAGGTCAAGGAGGAAGCTACTCCCGGCAATTCTAGCCAACCCCTTTCACTCCGCGAGAAGATGTACAAGATATGGGTCGAGGTCATCACCGCTGTCTTCGGAGTTCTGGATGCCCACAAGACTGCCTGTCGTGATCCTGATTGCCCTCACGACGAGTTCCAATTCTGCTTCCAGTAATCTGTAGTGTGTTAGTCATATAGTGTAGTTTTTGACCTGTGGCCATGTATATTTTTTGATGTAGCTCACTCATACATGCGACACAGTTTTGAGATAAACCCTTCTTTTGTATACATATGTGTTGGGTTATCTGTTGTCTCGATGATGTTCTATATGACGTTATGTTGGACTGTATCTGTGATATAACATGTTTTACTTTTCCGCATATTTCTTATGTACTCTGTAATTATAATTGTTGAATTAACTAGTGAATGTTCAACTACCTGGCGCCTCTGTGATATGCGATGATGAAAATTGTACTGGTAGCCCAGAGAAAGTGGGGCCGTTACAATTTCCATCTCCATTACACGTCGTCGAGCTCGACGTGATCACTCCAAGTAGAATCGGAAGGGGTTTCGGGACTTGAATGTGGAGACGGGTTAGTGGCTAGGGCAGAGAGGGCCGTGCATTTTAGATTGGAAATAAGATTTCTCTATTTTATTTTGGTATTTATGTGGTATGTCTATAGTATTTTAAAAGGACCAAAAAACTCATTTTTGTTAGTATATAGCCGGACGCTGTCTACTTATAACATCACCCTTCCATAATTGTAACTATTTCATTGGGCTTATAGATTAAAATATTTTTATTTACCGACTATAGTTCTATACAGGTAACCTTCATTTGAGTTTTCCTCGTGAACTTAAATGATCAACATTCAACATATCAATGCATTAATACAAGTCCAACTCTTCCGTGCCCTTGCATGATTTCCATAATTATAACCATTTCATTGGGCTTCTTGATTAGAAGATATCTTAAGGGCTCTACTGGCTATGCCAAACGTCTACAGTCTGAGTTTTGAGTTCACAATTATTCAACAAAATGTCATACCCCTATGTTTCTCCATAGCCCGGCCCAATTTGGGCTTCCACTGTAGACACCCTTGACACACATTGGTACTCCAGCGAGTAGCTATGGCAAAGACACGTAAGAAGTGGCACAAATTTACTTTCAACAGCTATATCTTGTCGAGAATTACTCCACGCAAGTTGTTTGATTTTCCTCAAGTGTGTCGAGTTGATTCTTATCTCATGTAGTGGCGACAAGTGCCTTACCCCTCTGGGTGGCAGATTGTATATCTCTTCCCTTTCTCTTCTCTTTATTCTATTATTTGTTGAGTTTCTCTCTCAATTTTTAGTTTCTTGAGGTGAATTTATCCTTAATTTATGGCATTGTGAGTTATCGATTATGGGAAGATTTTGTGTTGATGTTAATGTTCTTATTTTGATTTTGTGTGAATATTTCTCTTAAAATACTTAGAAATGCAACATTGTTCTTTCTATAAGCAAAAAGATTGTCATATTGACTACACTTAAACAAGTATATTTTATCTTAATATTTTTTGCTATTATCTATTTTGTTGTATGAACATTCTTGAAAGAAAGGCTTAAATGTTCTACCAGAACTCTTAACATTGGCCTGGAAAGTGAGATTAAATATCCACCTTAGGTTTTGTGTCTTTCTTAATATGTTCAAACTTGATGTAGCTTTTGTTTGTAACAACTGCAAAGTTTAAGCGGTACCAGTGTAAAACTATGGTAGAATGCTGTAGCAATGCACTTGTGTTTGGAGCTCCTAGGGCAGCCTTTTGACCCCAACACTTTATTGTTAGAATCTGGGCATTCACAACCACTAATGCATGAACACATCTGGATGCCCGTGGTGTCATTTTGGGAAAATGAAATTCACATTCGTAGTGCTTCAAATGATACCTTTGTTTCTCACCACTTTGTCCGTAATTGTCATTGCTGTCCCAAACAAAGTTTAATTTCCCCTGAATTGACTAATTGGTCGATGCTGTTTTTTGAGGTTCTTTTGGCATACATTATGCATCATCAATTTTGTGAACGTCGTGAAGTAATTTCCTGGATCGACCGTTTAATTCTGTAGAAAGAGCTCAAAACTTATATGTATTTCTTGTGTATGTAAATATAATGAGAGAATACAAATATATAGGAGAGAAAAGGAGAGAGGAAATCCTATACAAAATGTGGGAGTAATAAGAGAAGGGGAAAAGAATAAAACATGGGCCCAATAATGGGCCATTTACATGAGTTTTTCTAACACTCCCCCCACCACCCCCCCCCCCCAAGCTGGAGCGTACAAATCGTATGTGCCAAGCTTAGACAAGCACTGATAGAATAGAGTACTGGAAAGAGCATTTGTGAGGACATCCGCAACTTGTTCTGTCCCTGGAACATGCTTCAGGTCAAGTTACTTCATTTGGACGTTTTCCCGGATGAAGTGACAGTCGACTTCAATATGTTTGTTCTCTCGTGGGATACCGGGTTCTTGGCTATATTTATGGCAGCCTGACTGTCACAGAGGAGGAGAGCTGGGGAAGGGAGCTTTACACCCAGATCGGTAAGAAGACCTTCAAGCCAAGTTAGTTCAAAAAACACCGACGTCATTGCCCGGTATTCTGCCTCAGCTGATGATCAAGCAACGACCGCTTGTTTCTTGCTTCTCCAAGTAATCAAATGTCCTCCAAGATATGTGCAAAAAGCCACCGGTTGACCGTCGATCATCAAGGGAACCAGCTTAATCGACATCGGAATAAGCCACCAAAGTTGGAGCTGAAGATGAGGTTTTGTAAAACAGACCTTGACCCGGAGCCGTTTTAAGGTATCTGAGAATGCGTTCAACAGCATGAACATGAGATCTTCGAGGGCTATGCATGTACCGACTGACAATACCAACAGCGAAGGAAATATTTGGTCTGGTTACTATGAGGTAGATCAATTTTTCGACGAGACGACGATAGTATTTTGGATTCTGGAGTAGGAGATCTGAGTCAAATGCCTGAGCGCACAACTTGTGATTTGCATCCATTGGGGTGTCAATCGGCTTACAACCTGAATAGTCAGCATCCCGAAAGAGGTCGAGGCAATACTTCCGCTGAGAGAGGGCGAGACCGTCTGGCCGTCTGGCAACCTCAAGGCCCAAGAAGTACCGAAGGGGCCCCAGATCTTTTGTTTGTAAAACTGTGCCCAGGTGTAGTTTGATCTCCTGTATTCCTTTCGAGTCGTCTCCCGTAATTATGATATCGTCAACATTAACTAACAGAAGAACCGGTCCCGTTGTTCGGCGATGAGTGAATAGCGAGAAGTCTGTCGAGCTGCGAGTAAAACCAACCTCCCGAAGGGCCTTACTGAATTGGTCAAATCACGCCCGTGGGGATTGTTTGAGACCATACAGAGCCTTCGTAAGACGACAAACCTGAGACTCCCATGTGGTCTCAAACCCGGGAGGTTGTTGCATATACACCTTCTCTTGGAGATCGTCATTCAGAAAGACATTCTTAATATCGAGTTGGAATAAGGGCCACCAGCGATGGACAACCACGGAAATGAGAACTTGAACGGTGTTGAGTTTGGCAACCGGAGAAAAGGTTTTATCATAGTCGAGCCTCTGTTGTTGGGTGAAGCCACGAGCCACCAGACGAGCTTTCAGGCGGTCAATCGTTCCGTCAGCAACATGTTTGATAACATAGACCCATTTACACCCAACCGTTGTCTGATCCGGAGGAAGGGGTACAAGAGTCCATGTCTGGTTGGCCCAGAGAGCAGCCATTTCCTCTTCCATGGCGGCCTGCCATACTGGATGTTGTAGCGCCTCCTACACAGAGTTAGAAACCGAATTCGAGGACAGAGAAGTAGCAAATGTGTGGAGGTGAGGAGAGAGGCGATGCAAGGAGACACAGTTTGCCAGAGGATGAGCAGTGGAGGCAGGTACCTGATCAGCAGGGCGCGGAGTAGCCGAGGTCGAGGCCGACTGCAGAGGGGCAACGGAGTCGGACAGACGGCGAGAGTAGACACGGATAATAGGTGGCCTGGAGTGGGCAGGAGTCGGAGCAGGTGGTACCAGTGGTAGAATTGTAGTAACTGGGATAACAGGTCGTGGGAGGAGTGGTGGTAGAGGTTTCGGTGTGAAAGGAGTGAGTAAGGGAGCAGAGAAGAACGGCCGATCTTCCCGGAAGGTAACATCAGCAGAAACGGAAAACTTGCGGGTAGCGGGAGGCGGTGGCGATAGAGGCAGGGGGCGGGTTGAGCAGCCCTTGAAGTTGCTGGAGCTGGAGACGAACAACCTCAAGGTCAGAAGGAGCGGTAGAGGATGTGTCCGCAGCAACTGAGGCTGTCAGACGAGGAGGATAACCAATCTTCTTGTAGCAGGTCGTCGCATAGTGGTCGTCCTTTCTGCTGTAGGAACAAGTCGGCCGACCCCGACCACCGCGGCCTCGAGATCCCGAACGTCCACCACGAACGAAGGTAGGTGGGGGTAGTAAGGGGGAAGTTGTCTGCTGAAGAAGGGCTGAGGGCGGAGGCGCAGTAGTATCCGGAGGAGGTGAAACACGAAGGATCATGGAGCATACATCAGATAAGGAGGGTATAGTCGAGGAAGCCATAATTTGGGTGCGAATATTCTGAGCGACGAGCCATCATGATGAAAATGCAGACGGTCTCCTTCTGAGCATGCTGAGTAGCATGGTCATTGGTAGATGGTTGATGTTGAATCCAGGCCTCAGTGAGAGTCTTTGCACGAGCGATAAAAGAGGTCATGTCCGAACCCCCCCCCCCCCCCCCTGTCAAAGTGCCCAAGCTCAAACCCTACCCTTCTTGGTCGGCCAAGAGGAGAGGAGGAAGGTCGGGATGCTCCTATGCTCCAAGAAATCGGAGAGAGGGAGATGCTCGGGTTTTTACCCCTTACAGGCAGCGTCCGGGATTGGAATGAGGAGGGAAGAGGCTCGGGTAGGGGCTTCTCCTTGCTTGCGGCGGTCGGAATAGGGCTCGGCTCCTCCTTCCAACCGTGTAGAGAGAGAGAGAGAGGAAGAGGGATCGAGACAGAGGCTTCTTCCTCCTAGCCGGCGACAGGAGAGAGGGGGGCGGGGCTCGTCAGCGGCGGCCGATCGGGGCTCTGCTCCTTCGGTTTTATTGCGTGAGAAAGAGAGAGCGAGAGATAGATCGGGAGAGAGGGAATGCGGCTGAGAGAGGGAACCAGCTTAATCGACATCTCGATATTTCTTATTATGTGCTAGCACATATAGAAATACACTGACATATTCTTTCCCCGAAATATTTTTTGAATCCCTCATTAAGTTAGGGCGCACAAGTATGTCGCACATGGTTTCAAATGAGCTTCGATGCATACACAATTGATTTTAATAGTTTATATCTGGTCCATTATACAATCTATTGAGCAATGACTTGCGTAAGATACTTTTAGCATCAATTTGTATACGATCTTTGCAAATCATAGGCTTCAAAACTATGGTTGTAGCGGCAAGAGCCACAACAACTACTGTAATCCTACGTCTACGACGCCTTTTAATTTCATCCATCTACACATATCAAACATTACACTATCATGAAACATAACACTTTCACACAAAAATAAATCCAAACACATTCACACACACACACACCACTCACAGATACAACCAAGTTCACACATTCACACACATCATGAAAATGAAATAACTCACATTCACACACACACACACAAGTTCATACACATTCACATCCACATATACACGCCCATATACACACACCACTCACGCATACAACCAAGTTCACTCATTCAAACATGCATACACACACAAATCACACATGCATACATACATAAATCACACATACGTAAATCGCACATGCATCCACACAAATAAAAATAAAAATGAGAATGAGAATGGATGTGCAAATAAAGATAGCATAAAACTTGCACATTCACGTGAAGGATTCCAAGCCCTAACTATAGATGGCTATAACTAAAAAAACGAAACCTAAGTATCTAAATCCAAGCTCAAAATATCTAAATACAAGCACACACAACTCATTACTACCTAATGAGTTGATTCCAAGAAAGTTGCCGCCGAAAGACACTATAAATCTAAAAAACTTACCGTGCAAGAAAAAATGAAGGGGAAGACACTAACCGGCCATCGGAGGAGAAGAAGCTAAGGCCACCGCCAAAGGAGAAGGAATAGATGAAGGAGGCCTTCCGTCGCCGGCGAGAGGAGTGGCGAATCGCACGCACAGGTGGCAACAGAGGGGTCGCGAGCGGAATCAGGAAGTTGGACCACGCTAGGTCGAAAACAGGGAGGAGTTGAAATGTATTCTAATTCTGCCCAATTTTTAGGCCAGGCGAGCACAGGAATTGGAATTGCGAGTCCAATTCCTTTCCCCAAATTCCGCCCAAACGTACGGGCCCTTATAGAAATTTCATTTTCACTCGAGTCGCACAGTCAAAAGGATGTCTTTCTAATTCTAAGGATAATATTAATTTAATCAAATTCTAGCAATTTCAAACAATCTTGACCAACAAATCACACAACCACATTATCTAGGATTTATGGACGCTAGTTGACAAATTATTTATGATGATTTGACAGGTTTGTACGCAGTATTTTGAGTTCACAGGGTTATTCTATAATTGCAGTTTTAGCTTCGATGTTAAACAACATAAAACAAACTATTGCAGAGAACATGGCAAATTACCATTTCCCTTCTTTGTTATGCCCCCGGACGATCTGCGGTTCCGAGGATTCAAGTACGCCAGAAGACCTAAAGGAGCACCGGACAAAGACCGGGCTGAACCATCCGGTTCAGCCCGCAATTAATCAATAACAAGGAGGAGGGCTGAACCACACCGGTTCAGCCCTCAATGGGGGCCGGCCGGCCCTAGGGATGAGGGGCTCCATAAATACCCTTTCCCCCATCTTTTTGAAGCAACCAATTTCATAACCAGGTATTTCCTTCTTCTCCAAAAACCCTAGCCGTCTTTTCATTCCTAGTTTCCTCTTCGCTTTAGAACCCTAGCAGTAGCATAACATTTGGTAACAAAGCATCCTTCCTGCGACCATGGTGACGCGTACGGAGGCAGAGACGGCGCGTTTGGCCGCCATCGAGGAGAACTACGTTGCGTTGACAGATTCCGTGGCGACAATCGAAGCAAGCATGAAGAACTCGCAACAACATTTGGAGGAACGCCTCGATGAGAAGATGGAGGAGTTGAAATCCCTCCTCTTGCAAAATCTGAAAGGGAAGGCCGTAAACGGCGCGGGATCCGACACGGAAGCGACAAATATCCCTAACAGAGAGAGCACGAGGTGCGGGAGTCAAGGAGGCGGGCCGACAGGCGCGTCTGGCTCCGGATCCGGCCCGGGAAACCCACCGGAGGCCGCACGCGGGCCTACGATCCCATCCCGGGCCAGCGGGATGTCGGGCGGACACCCAGAGGGCGGCAGACTGGGTAGCGGGGGGTTCGGCGGAGGGCCTGCTCCCTCCTGGATGCCGTAACCGCTCCGGAATGAGTCCAGTCGGGCGGCGGAAGTCGCAGGAGGTCCCTGGGGGCCCGACGGAGGATCGGCTTCAAGTTGGGGGCTCGAACAGCCGCTGCCGGCTCACGGCGGACTACTGCGGCAAGGAGGGGGTCTCGGACAGCACCCGGGACAAACATGGAGGCCACAACATCAAGGATTTGGGGTGTTTCGCCCAGCCGGGGCAAATGCGGTTCCTCTCGGGGGCGCAACGGGGATATTTCCGCCCCAACCAGCGAATGCTCCTAACGGGGGATATGGTCCGGCCAATATGGGACCGGGAAGGAATCCGGGGTGGAATCATGGAGGAATTCAAGGAGATTTTGGGCAACCCGGGGTGATGGGACCAGACGGTGGCGGTTTGGGAGGGGCTTATCAGAGATCATACATGCAACCCAAGCGGACACGGATGAATTTTCCTAAATTCCGGGGAGGGGACGCTCTGGAGTGGATACAAAATGCGGAGCTGTTTTTCAAATATCAGGAGATTCCCGAGGCTCAGTGGGTACAACTGGCGGTCTTCCATCTGGAGGAGGACGCATATCAGTGGACGCAATGGTTTTTGCGGGGACGCACTTTTGCCCCGTGGCCGGAGTTCATAGAGGCCTTTTCGGCTCGTTTTGGGCCTCTGGAGTACGAGGATGTGGAAGCCACCCTTCAAAAACTGCGGCAGCGGGGGACCGTCACGGAGTATCGGACGGAGTTCGAAAGATTAGCGAACCGTGTCGCATAGGGGGAGCAGACCTTGTTGAGTTGTTTCATCTCAGGGTTGAAGGACCACTTGCGAGACGAGGTCCACGCATACTTGCCGCGCAGTCTGAGTCATGCCATTAGCATCGCCCGAATACAGGAGGAGCGTTACAACAGGCAGCGGAACCGGATGACGACCAAGCCACCCGCGGCTTTCGCGGCGGTACGACGAGAGCAGCCACCTCCCATACGGCCGACAGTGACCAGGTTGACATGGCCAGAGATGCAGGCCAGGAGGGAGAAGGGACTGTGCTTTAACTGCGATGAGAAGTACACCCAGGGAAACGCCTGCCAGAAGGTCCAGGTGTTTATGCTGCGTGAGGAGGATGACGAGGAGGGCCATCTGGAGGAAGCCTAAGTGGAGGATCTGGATTTGGCAGAGTCCGGGGTCTCCTTGCAGGCCATGGAGGGATGTGCGACCCCTGTGACGCTCCGTTTCACAGGCTTGGTGGGCAAGGAGTGAATGACCATTCTGGTGGATAGTGGGAGTACCCACAATTTCATCAACCCAGCAGTTGCTTCGAAAGTGGGACAGGCGATTGACAGGGAGGCGGCCTTCCAAGTTATGGTAGCAGATGGAAGCAAGTTGAGGTGCGAGGGGGTGATGAAGAGGGTGGAGATCCGCGTGCAGGGCTATTTGTGCCACACGGATATGTACTTACTTCCGATTCGCAGTTCGGACATGGTGTTGGGGGTCCAGTGGTTACGGCA
Source organism: Platanthera guangdongensis (assembly GCA_039583875.1). NCBI lineage: Eukaryota > Viridiplantae > Streptophyta > Magnoliopsida > Asparagales > Orchidaceae > Platanthera > Platanthera guangdongensis. The sequence continues at coordinate 180,266,003 of CM077161.1, read as the reverse complement.
GTTACAGAGGGTGACCACCGATTGGGTCCGTTTGACGATGGAATTCACCCAGCAGGGGAAGGATTACTGCCTGCAGGGCATTCGGTCTTCACCACTGAAGGAGATTTCCGTGAGGAGCTTGCAGCGGTTAGAGGAGCAGGGATCCCCGATGGCCATGGTAGTAGGGGTGGAGGCCTTGGCCCACGACCCACCAGACATCCCAGAGGAGATACAGGTACTTCTGTCCCAGTTCAGAGATGTGTTCCAGGAGCCCCAGGGCCTTCCTCCGCCCAGGTTCAGGGATCACGACATATAGATGAAAGAAGGGGCTGCTCCCCCAAACGTCAGACCCTACCGGTACCCGTACATTCAGAAGGCCGAGATCGAGAAGAGTGTGAAAGAGATGCTGACAACCGACATCATACGGCCAAGCACCAGCACCTTTTTCCTCCCCTATCATCTTGGTGAAAAAGAAAGACGGGTCATGGCATTTCTGCGTAGATTACCGCAACTTGAATGATTCTACGATCAAGGATAAGTTTTCGATCCCGATGATAGAAGAGCTCCTGGACGAGCTTCATGGGGCGAGTTTGTTTACCAAGCTGGACCTTCGGTCCGGCTACCACCATATTCGGATGAGGACGGAAGACATCCACAAGACCGCGTTTTGCACACACGATGGGCATTACGAGTTCTTGGTGATGCCCTTTGGGCTCTCCAATGCCCCATCGACCTTCCAGGCCGTGATGAATGAGACCTTTCGGCCTCTCCTACGGCGATCGGTACTCATTTTCTTCGATGATATTCTGATATACAGTCGGTCGTGGGAGGAGCATGTTGAGCATGTGGCACAAGTTCTTACCATTCTGCGGCAGCATCAGTTTTATGTCAAGCTATCGAAGTGCTCGTTTGGGCAGCCCGAGGTGGAGTACCTGGGCCATTTGGTTTCGACTCAGGGGGTCCGGGCGGACCCAAAGAAGATAGAGAGCATGGTGGAGTGGCCGCGACCGGCTAACGTGCGAGCACTACGAGGCTTCCTGGGCCTCACTGGATACTATAGGCGGTTCGTGAAGGACTATGGTAAGCTGGCCCGTCCGCTTACCCAGCTCCTCCACAAGGAGTTCTTTACCTGGCATGAAGATGCGGAGCGGGCCTTTGCCGCTCTCAAGGAGGCTATGACTACCACGCCGGTGCTCGCACTACCGGATTTCACCAAGGAGTTCGTCATGGAGGCAGACGCCTCAGGAGTGGGAATTGGGGCGGTTTTGATGCAGGAGGGGCGGCCGCTGGCCTACTTCAGCAAGGCCTTGGCACCGCGGACCTTGGGCCTCTCCACGTACGAGAAGGAGATGCTCGCAATTCTACACGTCGTGACTCTGTGGCGCCCATACCTGCTGGGTCACCATTTTAAAGTTCGCACCGATCACCAGAGCCTGAAACACTTCTTGGATCAGAGGTTGGCATCTCCTCTCCAGCAGAAATGGTTGACCAAGCTGCTGGGGTATGACTATGAGATCGTGTACAAGCCGGGCAAGGAGAATTTGGTGGCTGATACCCTATCCCGCCTACCAGAGAGCACTATCTTCCACCTGTCGGTACCGTTGATCGAGTCCTTGGATGATATTCAGAGGGAGATAGCCGCGGACCCAGAGCTCCAACCTATTGTGGAGGCCTTGTCTCAGGGCCAGCCCACCCCTCCAGGATACCAGCTGGTTGGAGGACATTTGTATTACCACGGGAGGGTGGTCATTCCCGCTTCGCCTATTTGGAAGGAGGTCATGCTACAGGAGTTCCACTCGTCCCCGACCGGAGGCCATGCCGGGGTGCTTCGCACATTACAGCGACTTCGGGCCAATGTCTTTTGGAGGGGGTTACGCAGGGACGCGCAGCGTTTTGTGCAGCAGTGTGATATGTGCCCGCGGCAGAAGTACGAGACGACCTCACCAGCAGGGCTGCTCACGCCTTTGGAGATTCCTCAGCAGATATGGGAGACGGTCTCGATGGATTTTATTGAGGGCTTGCCCCGATCTCAGGGCAAGTCCGTGATCTTGGTCATAGTGGACAAGCTGTCCAAATACGGCCATTTCCTCGCTCTCAGCCACCCTTATACCGCAGAGATAGTTGCCGATCTTTTTGCCCGGGAGGTAGTGCGCCTGCATGGTCTTCCGAGCTCGATCATCTCTGATCGCGATCTGACCTTCAGCAGCAGGTTCTGGCAGGAACTTTTCCGGCTGCAGGGCACCAGGTTACGCATGAGCACGGCAACCCACCCGCAGACAGATGGCCAGACAGAGGTTCTCAACCGAGGGGTCGAGACGTACCTTCGCTGCTTCGTCATGGATGAGCCCCGCTCGTGGACTCGATGGTTACACTGGGCGGAGTATTGCTACAATACCTCGTATCACACGGTCAGCCGGATCACTCCGTTCGAGGTTGTCTACGGGCGATCACCACCCACTCTGCGGTCATATGAACCGGGCAGCACAGCTCTTCCGGCAGTGGATCGAGCTTTACGAGACCGGGACCAGACCTTGGCTCTCTTGCGGGACAATCTCCGGGTTGCACAGGACTGGATGAAGTTACAGGCGGATAAGCACAGGACGGAGCGGACTTTTCAGGTTGGGGACGAGGTCTTTCTTCGTCTTCAGCCCTACCGACAACTTTCAGTTGCTCGCCGCTCCAATCAGAAGCTAGCCCCTCGGTTCTATGGGCCATTTCGCATTACTCGTCGGGTGGGGCCGGTCGCATACACACTTGCCCTCCCTGAGGGATCCTGCATTCATCCCACCTTTCATGTGTCCCTACTGAAGAAGAAGCTGGGGGCGACAGCCACAGTGCTTCCCTCTCTACCCGAGGCTACTACGACGGGTGAGCTACGCCCCAGCCCCGAGTATATCTTGTTGTCCAGATGGAAGAAACATGGCACGGAGTACCGTTCAGAGATTCTGGTCAAATGGAGGGATCTGTCAGAGGCCCACAACACGTGGGTGGACTTCTTGGAGTTCCGGGAGTTATTTCCCAACTTCCAGCTTGAGGACAAGCTGCCTCTTGATGGGGAGGGGAATGTTATGCCCCCGGACGATCTGCGGTTCCGAGGATTCAAGTACACCAGAAGACCTAAAGGAGCACCGGACAAAGACCGGGCTGAACCATCTGATTCAGCCCGCAATTAATTAATAACATGGAGGAGGGCTGAACCACACCGGTTCAGCCCTCAATGGGGGCCGACCGGCCCTAGGGATGAGGGGCTCCATAAATACCCTTTCCCCCCTCTTTTTGAAGCAACCAATTTCATAACCAGGTATTTCCTTCTTCTCCAAAAACCCTAGCCGTCTTTTCATTCATAGTTTCCTCTTCGCTTTAGAACCCTAGCAGTAGCATAACATTCTTATAGTATATATACACCCTTAGAAGCAAGAGAAGGGGGCATGAAAAATGACTATTTGAGAGGAAACTATGTTTCCGAGTGTGTGGAGGGGTCTCTAATGTTCTTCTTCCCCTTATTTTCTTGTAAGATCTTACCTCAACACTTCCGAACTTGCACGGTCCTCGAGCATGGCTCATGCTCGCATGCTCATGGCCTGACTCCGCAATCACTGCACTTACTCCTCGATCGATCAGAGACCGATGGCGACTCTATAAGTCACATTCAACACTGTCAATCAAACGGGTGCTGCCACACTTTCATCTTATTAAGACATCCACAAAGAGATTGCTTGTAGTAAGATGGATTTGGGGCTCGTGGATCTCGAGGAGGAAGGCCAAGTTGGGCCGCTGCTAAAGCTCTCGCTTACCAAGCTGGACCTGTTAAAACTCTCGTTGAAGTTGGTTGACATGTCTGCTCTCGCGTAACCTGTTTTGCGTAATTTTCTCTCACCTAACTCGCTTTCACACGACCAATCTCCTGTGATTGGATTAGACCTTCCTCTAGTCTCACATGAATGATCTCACAAGCCTCTGCTTCCTTTTAGCGACTTACTTCCTCTCCCAACTCTTCCCTTGTATCTTCCGGGCATGAATTTATTTGCCCAAAATTCGTACATCAAACCTCTTCTAACATGTTGAATGCTTTATTTCTCTGTAATTTCTCACGCGATATGTGACCATTGAGATAATTCCTTTTTGTTACCCTATTTGCAGCCTTTGTTGCCATTGTTATGTTTCCTTTGTGTGGTGTTCTCGTGTTATAATGGGAAACCCCCGAACCCACCCCTAACACCGCATTACCCGCGCCAATACCCTTTCATGGTGCATCATGAAATATTAGCACAATGTCCAAGTTGACTGACCATCAATTATGCTGATTGGAGTGTCTTCTTCTTACTAGTGTGATCCCAAAGGAAGCATCATCACCTCACCGATCCTCCACCAATCACAAATTCTCATGACTATGCTAATTGGGATGTCAGTGACGCGCTTGTTTGCACATGATTATTGAACAACCTTAACTGATGCCTACTTACTCATTATTTGTCATGATGAGACCGTGAAAGTTGTTGACGATCATCCTGCCACTCTTTACTCATAAGAGGCCAAAACTTCTTGAATCTTTACTTTATATTTTGACTTATTTGTTCGGCCTACCTTGTCACCAGCTGTTGCATAACACGAAGTCTAACCATTAGGTACCTAGTTTCTACAACATCGTCCTTTCCCTGCAGACATTACAACTCAACAAATTTTTTTTGAAGAACTTCTTGTGATCTTCAACTCCTGTCAGATTCCTTTGAAAGTATTCGACTAAAATTTTCGGGGGAATCCATGATACCTATGCTAAAAGTCGATGTAACTTGCGTTTTAATTGAAATTCACCTTCAGAGGCGTACTACACCTATTATCTCTCCTCCTCCCTAGAGCTTTACTCATGAAACCGGAGGACATATATAGAGACAAATCACTCACAACCATAAAAGACCCCGAATAGAAATCGAGGGCACACACAAGGGATTACAACGGATGTCGGAAGAGAGGACTGCCCTCATAGAAAGAGGGGAAGAACCCACATGCCCAATAGAAGGCTAAGGAATGACGAAAAAAGAGAGGGAATGCTGAAAACAAGGGAATCATTAACCCATGAGACCGGCGCCCCTAGAGCACGGAAGAAAGAGCGGGAGAGAGTGCGGGAGTGGAGGCGGTAGCGTCCCTAGAGGAAGGAGGCTCCGGTTGATGAGAGGAAGTGGCGAGGGAGATGGAGCGGAGGCGGAGAGGGCTCAGCGACGGGAACGGAGCATGTGGAAGTAGAGAACGGCGACAACGGTGAGCGAGCGAGTAAACCAGAGAACCCTAGGTCTCTGATATCCTGTTGGAAATGACGTGAGGGGGGAAATGAATTGATTAATTATCCAAAGAGGTAGCCCATATATATATATATATATATACTATGGGGTTACATAAAACACAAATAACATAACATCTAATATTACAATAAAGCTAATTTCTCCAACACTCTCATATCATCTCGATTTGTATTTAAGCTCGAACAAAATTGCCAAGTGCCCTTTCACACACAATCATGTACTCATAGCACACTGATTTGTTTTAGACTAATGAGTCACCCTTTTCTTTCACGTGACAGTAAATCGTTGATTAACTTCATTAAAATGCAATTTAATTATTATTAAAAGATTGTTCATCAGAAACTCCATTTGGTACTCTAATATCTTGTGAATAGACAAAATAAGCTTGCTAAAATGTTCTGCAGATTCACACGACTTTTCGTGAATTTGAAGAAGCAAATATTCTTAAGCCATATATGAGTGATGCTATCAAGGAAATTGCTAAAGCATGTCAGGCTCTTGAAGGAAAAGAATTTTCCCCTTCAATTACTGGTATTTACCATCTATCATCATATTTGCAAGTTATTTTCAATTTTATATTCCTAATTGTATATTTTCTATGAACTTCCAGTTAAGACTATGCGAGATCTTCATTTTGAAATTACAAAGATTTATGTGTTTAGACTCTGCGCCTGGATGCGAGTGGCAAGCGAGGAGATAGCCAAGGAAGAGATCTGGATACCGTTATCCACTCTGGAGAGGAATAAATCTCCATATGCCATTTCACATCTGCCTATAGTGTTCCGCGAAATGACAAGTTCAGCAATGGATCGAATCCAATCGTAAGTTCACAAATGAATTTTATATTATTGTTTCAGACTTTTAATTTTCTTAAATTCAATTGGATCTACGTGCATATGTTGAGTTGCTTTTAAATGTTTCATGAAGTTGTTTACCAATAAATGCATGGGTAGTTATATCTTTTCCAACCTTCATAATGACGTGTGATTCGTTGAGCTGTCCATTGTTCAAGACGACAAGAACTAAGTTTGAAGAATAAATAAATAACCAGCTTTCACTTTTTTCCTTTAAAAACCTAAATTTGTGCATGCATGTAGTCCCCGTTTGTTTAGCCGTTTTTTCTCCTTTATAGTTTTGAAAAACATAAACCTAACCAGTTTTCATTTTGATATACATCAACTTGATTCACTTTTCAGACACTTTTTTTCTTTTTTATTGAGAAATCTTGTTGTTTTGCGAGGGCACTCTTATAGAAACGTGATGACCAATTGAATGGAAAAATTCTTTACGATGGTCTTTTTTTTATCCAAGCAAATTTGGGACACTATTCTTCCTTTACTCCAACAATATGTGGCAATTGCATGATATCTATTAGGGCAATTGTATCCATGCCTATATCACTCGTTTTGATATTTTCCCTCGAAGAGTGGAAGAGTTACCAGCCATATTCTTTAGATTAGCAATTTAGATGGCACATTGACAAGCTCTTTTAGCCCTTCCTTCCTTGGGTCACGTTAAGCCGTGTGGATGCTTATCTAGATGCGTCAATTTGACTTCGTGGCAAAGACGGAAATGTTGGTAGCATCAAAAGGGGAACCATGTCAAAGGAACACTTTTAAGCGAGGTTTGACGGATGTTTGGGTATCGGAGCTCGTTCCATGGGCTCAAGGAAGGCGAAATCGGACACCCGACACGATGCAATAATTTATTTTCATTTTTAACAAAAATTAAAACCCTCGGAAGATTGGGAATGTAGCTTGGAAGTAGGGATGGATTATTGCAAAGTGGCATAGGTCCTATTTGGTCTTGGTCTATCCCTCTTGGGATGGACACTTAGTATTTTAATGCAACAATCCCGGATGAACTTGGAGGTGCCTTCAGTACTTCTTAGAGAAGTTTCTTCTCTCCTGTCATCTCTTATCACTTGGTATTCACCATAGCTTGGCAAGATCTTATACTAGGGCATAGATGTCGTGCCCTCATTTCTCTTGGTGGCGTATAAATATTACTCCATCCCTGACTTAGTTTTCTTCTTCCTTTTTTTCCATTGTTGTCCAGATTTACTTCCTGCTGTTAGGAGCTGATTCTCTTGTTGTTTTGTGCTATCAGAACATATTTTCTCGAGTTGGTGGAAGTATTTTAAATTAATGTGTTTTTATTGAAGTTTGAGTGTTATTTCTCATATTGAAGGATGATTAGAAGTTGCTTCCTGCTTCATTTTAGGGCTGTATTTCCTTGGAAAAGATTTTATAATTTGTTTTTCCATTTGATAGTGTTTAACTTAGGGACAATCGTTGACAAGTTTAATTGCCCTCTTAATCATCCTAGTGCGCATCACTCATTCTTCATTCTCCAAGTTGCTTTGCTCTGATGTTTTGGGTCTATTTTATTATTTTATTGATGATTACTCTCACATGGCTTTATATTGAAGCATAAAATGATGCACTGCATTTTTTCATAAAATTTACAAAATAGGTAAAAAACATTTACTTTTCTATTAAATTTTTTGTTTTAACAAGGTGAAAGGAAACTTTAAAAAATAGTTTCAATAATTTGTTCATTTTTGTGAGAGCTTACGCCAGACCTTGTGTTTACACACCTCAATTAATTAATATAGTTGAACAAAAAATTGTCATTTACTTGAGACTGTCGGTCCCTTGTCTTTATGATGATCGTTCCAAAATTGACTGATGTTATGCTGTCATTACTGCTTTCTTTCAGATATTTTTTACACCTCTACCCTGAGCTTCTGAAGAGTTTAGCTTCTCCAATGGTGGAGTGGGAGAGGGAATCATCGAGCTCAAATAGAAAGACGGAAGGTCCTGTCATTGACTCAAGTGAGCCAATCGTTTTGAGAAGGATGATGATCGAACTGAAATGGATTGTTGAGACAGAATAGTGAGCCAGTTGCTGCGAGCTGCGATGAGTCATGTGGGAAGGTTCATGCAGGGAATACTGTTGAGCCGAAATGGAGACATAAATCCCATTAATAAATGTTCAAGAAAAATTGCTAGTCTCGTTAAAGACAGCGACGAACAAAAGAATCGACCATGAGAATTATTAATAACTTCTACTATCAATCCGCAATGATTGGGTGATGAGACCTCTGATAGCACATGATGGTAGCTGAGAGAGGCGATGAATCAAATCCACACAAATTTTAAGTTGAACTAAAGTTAGGTCAAAATACAATTCCTAAGCATTATACAACCTGCATAAAGCACAAATGCTAATGGGTCTTCTAGGAAATAAGATTACGACATATTAAGTACAAAGAAATAATAAACTTTTTGTTAGCTGGCTTGCTATTTTCTTTGATTGAGTTGTTCCAAGTGTTGGAAGGTTTAAATGGTATTGTTTGTCAGTGCTCTAACTTGTGCCATGAGTTGCATCATCTTTCTCCATAGTCATTGTCTTTTGATGACCTTTATGTGAAGAATTTTTGGTAGGGGACATGACTGTATGAAGTTGTATTATTTTGAATAGGTGGATGACATGACAACCCATTCTTTTGTCTTCTGTTTCTCTTTCATCTATTATTTAACTTATATATCTCTTCTTAAACGAGAAAATTGTGTTATGACATACTCGTTTGGGGCATGTGAATTTTGATGCATTTTGCATTTTGTTAATATATCCAAAGTTTTATTGTTATAAATTGTAATGTTATAATATTGCTCATACGAAGCATTTTAGAATTTATTCACTACTCTGTTAATCGAATTTATATGCTCTGATGTCAGGGGACAATCACTTGTGACTTCTGTTGATGGATAGAAGTGTCACTTATCAATTGAAATCATGTTTACCTTCTGTATCCTTGATCTTAGAAGTTTCGATGGATTTGCTTATATTCTTAGGAGATTTGTGAAAAATTCAATACTCTATTAGCCTCATTGGCTGTGTGCCTATAGAAAGGAGATTTCAAGTGGACTAAGGTTGCCCAGGAAAGTTTTGTAGTTATCAAGAAAAAGATTGTGCACAATTTTCATTTTGTCACGTTAGACTTCTTCAATGACTTTAAAATTGTCGCGACATTTCAAGAGTTGAAATCAGACTGATTTTGATGCAATAGGGCCACCATTTTCCATCACTGAGAAATTATCAGGTTGTTATATGATCTATTCTACTTGTAATATTTTTTTTGCTCTCATTTGCTCACTAGAGACACGGTAAAATTACCTCCTTCCAAGGGAGAGTTATCCATATCGATCACAAGTCACTGAAATATTTGAAAGAATATGCTGAACTCATTAGGACCGTACCAGGTTGGTGGAATTTTTGAAGCCATTCCCATGTGTGGTTAAGCACAAGTTAGGGTGTAACATTGTAGTGCTGGATGCATTATCTCATGTTCTTGTGTTTCTTACCACACTTGACGTGAAGTTTCTTGGGTTTTGAGTTTCATAAGAGCTATATAACAAAGATCAAGACTTCTCGATCTTTATGTTTTGTAGAGAGAAGGTTGTGGGAAGGTTTTTTGAACATGGTGTATTATTAAAACATGATAACTATGTGTTTCTAAAGAGTTTTGTTGAGGGCTCTTTATTCGAGATGCTATGATGGACACTTAAAACATATTATGAAATGAATAAGACCATAGCTACACTTCAAACGCTTTTTTGTTAACCAAAGATGAGTTAAGATGCGTAATCTAAAATTGAGAGGTGTGGCATTTGTCATAAGGGCAGCACATGAGATAGTTCATAAGGCCACTACCCCCCCCCCCCCCCCCCCCTCCACACACACACACACACACAAATGAAAGTTTCTAAAGAGTTTTGTTGAGGGCTCTTTATTCGAGATGCTATGATGGACACTTAAAACATATTATGAAATGAATAAGACCATAGCTACACTTCAAACGCTTTTTTGTTAACCAAAGATGAGTTAAGATGCGTAATCTAAAATTGAGAGGTGTGACAGCACATGAGATAGTTCGTAAGGCCACTACCCCCCCCCCCCCCCCACACACACACAAATGAAAGTGGTAGGAGTAAGACCACTTTTATCAGAATGAGCAAGTTCAAAGGGATGGATACATCTTTTTTATTTGTTTTTGCATGAATATAAGTACAATGATGCTTATCATATTGACAAGTCTTACACTGTAATACAGTCTCGGTAGAAAAAGATAGTAATAACTATTGAAGGAGACGAATACAGGGATGACCAAGATGTTGATGCCACTAAAGTAAGATAACTTTAGCAGTTGATCCCAAGGAGGAGCGAAAATCATCAAGTTAGTAGAGCTCCATAGTTCAATCCAATATGAGTCTTCCTCTTTGAGTGAAGATCCTAAAAATAATATTGAGATGGAATGAATAAGTCACATCAGTTTTTTTTTGTTATAACACTAGCATAGAGAAGGCTACATGCAAAATTATTAACATATATTACATTTTTCAATTTGAGGTAAGAGGATGTGGTAAGTGGTAACGACTCTTGACACGCAAACTGGAGTAAGAGATCTATCTACTGCCACTATAGGTGGTAGGTAAGAGATGACAGTCTCCGTAGTCTCTTATCTAATTGGTCACTGCATATAAACAATCTTCGTTAAATTACTACGTTCTTGATATGAAGTTGATGCAACTGTCAATGACGATTGACTGCCAAAGAGATCAATATATGTACAGTATTAAGCTTTGCTACTGGAGAGTCCGTTTCTTCACAGTCGATGTCATATTGTTGAGTAAAACTCCGAGACACAAGACACGCTTTGAGGCATTCCACCATCCCATCAGGGCGATGTTTAACAGTGAATAACCATTTGCATCCCACTTGGGATTGTCCAGGAGGAAGGGAAATATGGCCCCATGTCCTATTTTCCCACGCCACCATTTTGTCATCCATCATTTCTCCCGCCTCAGATGTTGAAGAGCCTTTTGCGCAGAAGACGGGATGGCAATAGGGGACTAGGAGGCCACAAACCTGTGAAGGTTTGGATATAACAAGTGAAGGGAGAATAGTGAGAGAGCGGTTGAGCTGTAGATGGATGTGGGTCCTTGGAAGGAGTTGTGTGCTGATCAGTTGGTGGTAAGTCATCAAAAGGAGACAAGGAATAGAAGGATCGATACTCGAGGATGGTAACATCAACATAGTCACAATTTTCTAATATCTGGGATAATAACACATATTCTTTTTGTGTGTGAGAGTACCTAACAAAGATATACTTAATAACTCGTACCAAGTTGTTCACATGAGGATCAAGGTGATGAACAAAGCATACACATCCAAAAATTCTAAGAGTTATGGGGAATAGAGGTGTGAATGTAAACAAGATAAAGAAAGTATACCAAAGTTTAGGATGATCGAAGACATGCAATTAATTAAAAAACATGTCATGGTGATAAAGAAATGCCAATAGATCTTAGGAACTTGCAGTTGAAACATGAGAGATCTTGCAACCTCAAGAAGGTGGTGATGTTTCTGCTCTGCCAAACCATTTTGTTATGGTGTGTAAGCGCATGACATTTGATGGATAATACCCAAGTTTTTGAAAATCTTCTGGAACTCGTGACTAGTGTACTTGCAAGTATTATTAGTCAAAAGAATTTTAATACGACTCAAAAATATATATTGAGGATTATAGCGACGAATGATCAAAAGACACTCATTATCTCAGATCGATCACTAAGGAAATACACTCGCTTCATGCAAGAATGATTATCTATAAAAGTACTATCGATATCCAGATAAACTTGTAGTTATATATGAACCTCAAATGTCTGAATGAACTAAAGGAAGTGAAACATCACTCTAGTACAATGAGGTGAAAAAGTGGAACGATAATGTTTTCCATAAATACAAGATTTGCAAGTAAAATCAGTGAAAGTAAAATCCATAAGAGCCTTGTGTAGGATTGGGAGAGGAGCATGGACAAGACATCAGTAACAACTAACAAAGACGACAAAAGAAAGAGCTGAGGTGTGTAGGTCCAGAATGTAGAGTCTGTTTAACAATCGTCATTTACCAATGATACTCTGTGATTGTCGATCCCGCTCCTCAAAGGAAGAAGATGAAAAATGGAGGGGTCGGGATCATAAGTCTGTCCACTCACAGAGAGAAGATTAAATTGTGATTCACAAACATGATGTACAAATAGTAGAGAAATAGAGGGAGTAAGAGGCACATCACCAGATATGTTAACCTGAGTAGTTTCTCAATTAGTATTTGGTAACAATGATAAATTTGGGTCTAACAATGGCCGAATATCGTAAGGGTTTCTGCTAAGTAATGTGATTTGTGGTCCTAGAGTCCACTGCCATAAAGAATTATGAGAAAAACATGATACACCTGTTGGAATCTGTGTTCTAGAAGTGATCAATGAATTAGTCTTACTGCCAACGTAATATGAACTTATAGGGTTGCTAGTGGAGACCAGCCTAGATCGACAAAAAAATGTCTGACGCCGTACCCGACCGGATCTCTATCGGCTTTGGGTCTCGCATCTTTTTATTTGTGTCACTTTGCCTTTTTTTTTGTACTATTGAAAATTTTTTAATGTGTGAAAATATATATATAATACATATAAGTATATATATATTTGTGTGTTATTTTAACACCCAACAAACAGATTGGGTTATTTTCCTCCCGGCCGGTTCAACATCCAAATCCAGCCTGCCCCTGCAATGTTTATCTTCCCGAAAGAATAGGACAGGTTCAGCCGCACCTCTTCTGCAGCACGCGATGCGTGACTTCCCCATGATCCAACCGCGTGATTCCTCCCCGAGATCATCGCTGCACCAGGAGAATCTCCAACCCCCATGTGTAGTTTCGAAGGACATTTCCGTTCCCGCGATGCTGCCATGACGCCCTCCTCCCTAGCAGTTCAGCTCCACGTCCAGCTCCAGCAACTCTTCCGCCCACGTCCTCCTGTAGCTGTTGCCGTATAAAAAAAGAACAAGAAATCAGGTTTTTTGTTGTTGATGATGAATGTATTAATTGAGGTTGAATATTATTGTATGTGTTTCCTATGTGAGATTGCTAGTGTTTGATCCTGTTTAGGAGTTTAAGAGTGATTGATGAAATGTTAAATTGATTTTTGTGTGAAAGTAAAATTAAATGTTACTGTAGAGTTTAGGACTTTGATGTTAGAGTGTTGACATCGTTTTGTGTTCCCTGTGAGAGGGATTTAACTGTCTTTGTTAGTATTGAAGATTTGATTGCTTCTGTGAGCGGGAGTGATTTAGGATCGGTAGCCTTGCTTCTTTGTGAGGAATTAATCTTTCTTAGTGCTTTGAGATTTCGTGGATCCACCTCGTGTGAGTGAGTAAAAAAATTTTGTGGTGCTTGTGTGCGATAGCGGCCAACCTCGAAGCGGGAGATCAAATGTGACGAGGAGCTTCTCTGTTGAGTATAGACTTTTCACACTCTTCGACCGATGGTGCACCGAGTCACGTCATGATCGAGAGCCGAGAGCTTTGTAGTGATCTCGAGGTTTCCACCTCTTCCCTTTTCGGGAACACGACCCCTTTTGATGGTTTGCTTCTGTAGGACCATCACTGTACTGATGGGTTCTTTGACGACCCTTCTATTGAGCCTTCAGATGAGCCACTTATTCCTTGTGTGGATGAGATTCATGTAACTAACACACTTATGAATTTTAAGACTAACACACTTATTGAGGATTTTGAGTATGACATCCATATAGTGGGGCTTGTTTATAGTCATCTGGTCACTCGCACTCTAGATAAGTTATGGAACGTACCGCATGCTGACTCATCAAATGCGTTCTTTCTTGTGATAGGTACTCACCCCAGTCTAGAGTCGTGTCTTATTATCAGTGAATACAATTATCACTTTGAATATCATCGTATTCGCGATGAGTTTTCATATGTCCCGCCTGGTGAGGCTCCTAATGCCTCACATTTCCTTAGTAAATTTATCACGATTGTCACACTTCGGGTGCACTATCGTTTATACGAGAGAACTCCCTATGTTTTTGGAACCTGCACCGGTACTCGTTGCATTTGTGACAAATTTTATTATACCCCTCCCGGTGAACCCCCCCCCCCCCCCCCGATGAACCACATATGGGTTCACCGCACATTTGGGATGTATCTATCCTTTAGTAGCATAATCGGGTTTGAGGGTGCACTTACTGATTCGTTGATTTTATATCTTATCACTCGCACTTGCAGAGACAGTTCACACACCATGTTGACATATCTTATCACTGGTGTTTCTGATTTTCACTCGAGTGTTCATCGCCCCCGCGTTGAATTCTTCTATAATCCACCTTCCGATCCACCTGAGCATGTACCTATCTTAGGAGTTGCTTTTAGTATCTAAAATCTCTGGTTTGTAGAGTTAATCGTGTTAGTAGTTTATCTTTTTCATTTGCATGATTTGCATAACGAAATTGAGCGGAAATTGCATTACCAAGAATATGCAATTATATGTGATTAATGAGATATGTCGCAGTAAGGACAACATCGTCCTAGTAATATTTGGGAAGATGCATGGTAGATAAAAGGCAGCGAGCCACCTCCAACATGTGACGATTCTTATGCCCTGCAACACGATTTTGAGCAGGGGAATAAACAAAAGTAGTTTGATGAATAATGTCATGATCAACCAGATACTAAGCAAACTGCGAATCTAGATATTCACGCCCATATTCACTGCGAGGAATCTGAATTTTGGTATGAAACTGAGTGCAGATCATGTTATGAAAATTTTTGAAGGTAGTAAAAACATCACTTTTCTTCCGCAGTAAATATAATCACTTAGTGCAAGAAAAACAATCAATAAAAGTGACAAACTAAACACTGCCTGAAATGGAAGATACAGGACAAGGCCCCCAAACATCAAAATGAATCACAGTAAAAGGGATAGGCTTGGCAACGAAACACGATTAAATATAGTTCGATAATGTTTGCTCACAATACAGATATCACACACAAAGGAATTAAAAACAACAGTAGGTATAACAAGAAACAATAACTTCATAATAGGAATAAACGGGTGGCCTAAGCGACAATGCCAGGAATATAAATCGGATGTGTTGGAGTGAAGAGCCAAAGGAGGTGTCACTGGGCCGGAGTCGAGCACATATAGACTATTGACCAAGCTACCGGAGCCAATCACCGTCCCTGTCTTTAGATCCTGAAAAACACAAGAGCAAGGATGAATGGTTACAGAACAGTTCATGGAATTAGTCAAATGACTAATAGAGAGTAGATTACGTGTGAAGTTTAGGACATGCAAAATGGATGATACGGTGAAGGAGGAACAAGAGACGGAGCCCTTCCCACCAATAGAAAAAAGGGATCTGTTATGTGTCGTATTACGTGTCGGTCATGTTATGATGTTATGTTATGTGTCGGTTATGTTATTGTTATGTGTCATGAATATTGTTTTTATGTCTTTATGAGAGTTAGGTGAGTGTTGTGAAATTATTAGGTGAGTCATTATTATGTATAGCCTATATAAAGGCATGTGGGGTATGTATGAGGCAAGCAAGAAAAGTATTCTAATTCTCATCTTCCACTGTGAGATCTTGGTGGCTCTCTCCTCCGACGAGCAACCCCGCTTAGGCAATCGCGGTCACGGCTCCGTAGTAACCCGCCACCATCTCCACCACCCACATCCCTACATCTGACCACTACTGAAGAAGGGTCATAACAACTTGGTATCAGAGGAATCGGTCCTCTTCCGTCAACGCAAGCCAACACCTCCCCATCTGTTGCAGTTTCCAGCAAGACCACCACTTCACGCCAATGTTTTTCGGCCATCTTCAACATCGTTCCTCTCCCAGTGCACTCATCTCATCTCTTACCTTAAAAAAAACACCCACTTCGGCTCTGCCTCACAACATCCCGCAAGCCCTGATCTTGTCGTCATCAAGCCACCGTAGCAGAAGACCCTCGCATTCCTCACCGCCATCGTCTCGGTTTCTCCGTCATCATCACGCCGCGGCATCCTCAAGCGCCAGCCAGCACTATCTTGCAACATCATCTCCGGCATCGACGGGCATCGTCGATCTCTGCTCATGCATCATCGAGCTGCGCCTCTTCATCGCCGCGTTGCCACTGTCACCTTCACCGCTCCTCTCCATCGAAACCAGAGACCTTATCTGGCGAGCCCTGCTATCTCGATCCCCTCCCTGCCGTATCGCCGCAGCCGCTGCTTCCCTTGAACCGTTTGTATCTCCCTGCTTTCCTCGAGCCGCCCGCACTCCTGCGTTTCATCGAGCCCACCCCCGCAGACAACCCAACATCACACCTATTTAATTTCTTTTCCTCCGTGGACCCCACAATCATTTCCTCCCCATCCGATATATTTTTATATTTAATCAACTCCTTTCATCCTTGAACTCATCAATCAATCAATGCAATTATTTTAATTAATTAATCAATTTCTGATTAATTAATTATTAATAATTCCCTTTTTCTCACTTATTAATTCGTACTTGAATTAATCAAGTCATCATGGCAAACACCAAATTGACTGCCGCGGATACCGCTGCCATCTAATCGAGGCTACGAGAAATGATGAGCTCCATGGACACACGCCTTCAAAATGCCGACGCACTCCTCCACCACATTAAGAACCCGACATCCGCCTTTCTGCCGCAGCCCGTGACCCTACCACTTCCACCGTCGTCTCTTTTTGTGCAGTCTCCATCTGTGCCGCCCGCTGACGTGTCGCCGCTCTTAGCGGTCATTGCCCTTCCGCCATCACATGTCGTGGCAGTACCGCCCCACCTTGGGCCACCTTCATCAAACATCATGGCCGCCTTTCCGCCAGCACTTGCTCCGCCGGCCACCGCTCTACCGACCCTAACGGTCACCTCACCGCCTACAGATCTGTTCCTTCTGTCGGTCGTCGCTTCCCCGACCTACTTGCTGCTACTCCTCACCGCTCCACCGACCTTGCGGAAGTCATTACTTACGTCGCTTGTCTTTCCAACGGCGCCGCCGCTACTCACTGACACTGCTGACGTCGCTACACCATATCATGCACTATTCTGGTGGGAAATCAAGCTGCCAGATGCTCCGGTCACCATATGGAATTCGAGCTTGATGGCAAGCTTGATTTCAAGGGCGGATGAGAATGTGTCGTATTACGTGTCGTTCATGTTATCATGTTATGTTATGTGTCGGTTATGTTATTGTTATGTGTCATGAATATTGTTTTTTATGTCTTTATGAGTTAGGTAAGTGTTGAGAAATTATTAAGTGAGTGATTATTATGTATAGCCTATATAAAGGCATGTGGGGGTATGTATGAGGCAAGCAAGAAAAGTATTGTCCGCTTAGGCAGCCGCGATCACAGCTCCGTAGTATCCCGTCACCATCTCCACCACCCACATCCCTACATCCGGCCACCACCGAAGAAGGGCCATAACAGGACCCATCATCAATGCTCACCTTATCACAATCAGAGAGAGGCGTGTAGGATGCCAGTCATATGGTCAATGACTCCGGAGTCGATGATCCACTGAGTGGAAGTAGCAGAGCGAACACCTGGATTCCCAATGTGGGCGTACGAGGTCAAGGCAACAGACTCCATGGAAAGCCCTTGCATCATACGACAAAGAGCAATAACTTCATCAGTCAAAAAATGCCAGGGGTAGAAGGATCAGCACTAGACAAAGCAGGAGAAGTATCCATAGTAACATCGGTGAGATGGGCAGAATGAGGAGTATGTCGACCAGGGAAGCGCCCGAAGCTACGGCCACCACGAGGAGGAGCACCACCTCTTGGTGGAGGAAAACCATGGAGTCTAAAGCAAGTGTCTCTGATATGACGGGTCTTCCCACAATAATCACAGAGGAGATGATCTTTATCACTACCCTTCAGCTTAGAACCACGGGTTGGACGAGCCCCCAACCAGGAAGGGGTACCAACAACAGGAGCATAACTCTCAGGAGCTGGGTCAGGAAGAAGAGTCCGGCGACGATCAAACTCGTGTTGAACAATGCTATAAACCTTCAGAAGAGACGGTAACGACAAACGCCCCAAAATCTAAACACTAATCAGATCAAAATTCCGATGAAGACCATGGAGAAACTCAAAGATGCGGTTGCGATCCTCCCGAGCACGGACCATAGCCTCATCAACCGAGCTTAACAAAGGCGAGGGAATCGAAATGATCGTATTCCTGATACAACTGAGTAAACTCCAAATAGTAAACATATGGAGGGCAATCACCCTGACGTAGTAAGGATATCTTTCATCGCAGCTGGAAGATCTGGGCAGCATTACCCTTTTGAGAATAAGTTGTCTCTGCACGACGCCAAATATCAACAACATCCAGATATAAGTAGTTGTGAGCAATGTACTTCTGCATAGAATTCGTTAGCGAAGACATGACTAAGGAATTTTTTGAATCCCATTGAGGCCAATCTGGGACAGTCTTCTCACGTTCCTTAGTTTACCCAGTGACATAACCAAAGAGACGATAACTCTTAAGTGCAAGGGTGATAGAGCGAGACCATGAGAGATAATTAGAATCATCTAACCAGATAGTAGTAATCTGCGGAGTGTTGTGATCATGTCTCCGACGAAGAGAACTTGCAAGAGGAAGAACCGGCGAGGAGGCAGTGGAATCACTGAGAGAAGACATAGTGGCTCAAGAATAGAAATCTGGAGATCACACTCCACATAGGGCAGCAAAGAGTGGCTGATTACGCTAAACACATTCAAGTGTAGAAGAGGAGAGGAATAAAAATCCACTCCATATAATGGAGGAGAAAACAAGTAACGTCGGGAGGAAGCAAAGGCTTCACGACATGTCCGGCGCCGGAAAAAGAGGGGCTACAAACCCTAGAAATCCTGACCGGAAGAAAGAGGCGAGCTGGAGAGGCTGGAGGGCCTTGGAAGTCCCGACAAAGGAGCGTTGTGCGAAGCCGACGAAGGAGCGCCGCTGGAAGAGGAGAAAAAGAAGTGCGGTCGAAAATGGGAGAGGAACCCGCGACAAGACTAGCAGGCGGGAGCGGATCCGACGCGTGCAATGACGAACGGAGAACGATGCAACATAGAATGACGAAACAGTGTTAGTGGTGACTAGGGCAACGAGAAGTTCTTGCTCTGATATCATGTTGTGGGAATGAAATTAGACTTGAATTACCGTGAAAGTTCCCTAATCCCCTCTATATATAGAGGCGGATCAGGATAACAAATACAATATTACAAGACATATAAATAAATCGTACATGATTACACACGTATTCTATCATTGAGTACGCAAACACAAGACGTCAGTGAGCGCAGCGGGTAGGTAGGAAGCGGTGAGCACTGGAATCGGGGAGCAGTAGCGAGCACTTAGAGGAGTTGTGTCGAGTTTTGAAGCAACAAGAACAACAAGAAGATGTGAAATCATCGGGAGATCGGGAGCATTTGCGAGTTTTGATAAGAGATTTTGAAGAGTGGGGACTGATAGATCCAAGAGTAGAGATCGGCGAGTTCTAATCGTTGGTATCTGAAGAGGGGGAGCTGTGAGCTCCACAAGAGAAGGGATTGGCGAGTTCTACAGAAGCAGTTGCACGTTGTGTGGTTCAGCGTGTACCAAATGAGGGTTCGACAAGTACACACATAGGTGGCTGGCGTGTAAAATGTCGGGCATGGCAGGATATTTTGTAGGATGCTGAGCATAGAAAGCAGGAGAGCATCAGAGGCTGCGAGTACCGCTGAAAGAAAAAATATCTATCGACAAGCGCAGACTCAATAGTCGAGAGTGCTACGAGCGGAATCAAGTGTCCCTGATGCCATGTAGAAGAATGGAATACAAAGCATAAAAGTTCTATTACTTTGTGTATATGAACTTAAAGTACAAGCATTCTTTTTGTGCGCATATTTATAGGATGGAGGAGTAAATCCTCAACTCCAAACCAAGATGTGCAACTAATCTATACATGAGAAAAGAGGGCCTTTATATGACCTTTTTCATGGAACTTCTTCAGTAGTCATTTGTTAAGTTAATGTGTCAGATCCTTGTTCTAGTTAAGCAAG
The DNA here is from genome assembly GCA_039583875.1 of Platanthera guangdongensis. NCBI lineage: Eukaryota > Viridiplantae > Streptophyta > Magnoliopsida > Asparagales > Orchidaceae > Platanthera > Platanthera guangdongensis. Next base: position 180,245,764 of record CM077161.1, on the reverse strand, counting down.
TTATTTTGATGAGCACGTTAATTAAATTTATTTAAGCAGATGTTTTATATTATTCTTATGGTAAATCTGGTGCATGCATACTTTCATTTGATTCTAAAATTGTTCAGTTCAATGTTTATTTTTATGCCCTTATTATTAGTTCATAATTACTTATAAATATTTATTGTAGTATTGAAACAATTGTGGATTTCAAAGAACTTATAGTTCTTCATTTTGCAACTAAATTGTATTTCTTCTAGCATGATTCATAATTTAACGTCTGAGGCAGCAAAGTCGGATGACCTGTTAGATCAAGTTCATGAAATACAAGAATCTGTTAGAATTGGATTCTTGAACAGCTTCCTGGACTTTGCCGGTATGTTGAGATAACGAACTTGATTAACTTTTATCTGTATATTGGCAATATTTACTGTTAAATCTTATCTTGTTGTGCAAGCCATCAGGTTATCTTGAACGAATTGGAACAGAATTATCTCAAGCTAGTTCAAATAAAGAAGATGTTCATTTCCAAAATGGATTTTTGCATGGATATGAAGGAGATCTACACAGGGTTCATACGGGTGGTGCTGTTGTTGATTCTCATAAAAGGTTGTTAATAGCTTTAAGTAACATTGGGTATTGCAAAGATGAACTTGCTCATGGGTTGTATACAAAATACATGCACATATGGTTGGCATACAGGTATGTATTTTTCTATAATTAATGAAATATGTAAATAATCAGTATGAAAATAAAGTCTTTATAGATATTGAATTTCTTTTCAAAGCATTTAAACTCCTGGATGTTTAACATTTTTACAAAAGTCTTTGACGCATACATAGAGATATTGGGATACTTTTCTTCCGTGGGAATTTGAAATATTAAAATATTATTATTTCAAAAATACAGTTGTAATCAATGTTATTTTTGTCAAATCCGTTTTCCGTTATGTATGTGTTTTTTATGTATTATACCCTCTCAAGGGTATTACAGTCTTTGTATTTCTCTTACTCAATATATGTATGAGTAAGGGCTGGTAATAATCACAATTTCAGTATTTTCCTCCCAACTTGGTATCAGAGCAACGGGAGAAAAATAACCCTAATCCCGCATTTTGCTTTCGCCGCCTGCATCCTGTCTTTGTCGCCCGTCCATCCCGCATCGCTTCCTTCATTTCCTCAGCCGTTGTTTTGACGCCTCCTCCATGAGTCGCGGCCTTCTCGCCGGCGGATGCGCACGCTAAAGGAGCCCGCTACCTCTCCTCATGATGTGTGTCCTGTTTCCGTTTTTGTCTCTTGTTGCTGCCGTTTTTATTGCATTCAACGGTATGTCCTGCGTCTGATCCTGCTTCACCTGGTGTTTCTACGGTGCCTTCGCGGGTCTTCGACGGGGCATCCAGATCCAGTTCCAACCGGTGCTTGTTTTTGTTTTGGCGTCGATGTCTGCTTATTCTACTATGTATCTGCATCATTCCAGCGCCAGCATCTAGTTCCAGCACCTGATCCTCAACAAGGTTCTACATCCAGATCCTTCGTCCAGTTTTTTGCTTAATACTGCATGCATTCTGATCTTGTGTCTCTGCCCTTTGTTCATCATGGATGATTCTTCGGCTTCTGTTAATTCTACATCGCCGAGTGTCGTGGCGCCCCAGATGGGTCACCCTTAGCGATCTTCTGGCCATGCTAGCTCTTTGAAGATCAGCATTGTGTCCTTAGATGGGACAAATTATCTTGAAGGGTCTCGTGCGGCTCAACATGTCATTCACAGTCATCAGCTGTTCAGATATATCGATGGGACAATTGTGGCACCTCCGTCGGGTGATCCTTCTTGGCGGCGTTGAGATTCTGAAAATTCTCTTATTGTCTCCTGGCTCCTTCATTTCATGTCACCTAAGGTGTACCGTAGTTATATGCTGATGGACTCAGCCTATGAGATCTGGACTCGGGCACGCGAGACTTACTCTCAGATCAAAAATTCCACTCAGATTTATGAACTGACGCGTCGTATGCTGGAATTACGTCATGGATTCATAACGGTGTCTACTTAATTCTCTGATTTCGAATGTATCTCTCAGGAATTGGATTTTTTTGAACAGTTTACTTCTCCCTGTACTGCCAATGCAGTTCTGTTGCAGAAACGAGACGAATGATTTCGTCTACATATGTTTCTGATGGTTTGAACATGGACTTTGATATGGTTCGGACTAATATTCTACACTGATCTCCCCTTCCATCTCTTCGGGAGGCCTTTAGCATGGTTCTTGGCGATGAAGATCGTCAAAGGTCCCTCAGCACGGTTGCTTTTTCTAGTGTTGGTCGAGGTGGCTCCAACCATATCAACGTTATTCCTACTTGTGATTATTGTGGTCGCAGAGGCCATACTCGGGAGGTGTGCTTCAATCTCTATCATCACCTTGCTCCACCTGGATCCGACCGTGGTCGAGGACGTGGTCGTGGACCAGGACGAGGCGGAGCCCGACAGAGTGGTTCTTGTCCTTATGATGTTGCTTACTCCACTGAAGTTCATGACGACCATCATGGTTAGCCCTCAGGACATTTTACCGCATCTGAATTGGATGTTCTCCATCGCCTCCAGCACTCCCAGTCAGACACTACCTTGGGTACTCTACTTCCTTGGCTACTACTGTTATGCCCTGTGCTAATGCTACTGCGACACCTCTGTCTGAGTGGATCATTGACTCAAGAGCTACCAATCACATGACAGGCTCCTCCTCGGGTTTTTCTTCCTACACTCCTTTGTCTGGTAAGGACAGGGTTATCTCCGCAAACGACACCTTGTCCCCTATTGCGGGCAAGGGCAACATTTCATGTTCCTCCTCTCTCTCTTTCTTCTATCTTGCATGTTCCTTTTTTTCCTCGCAGTCTTCTTTCCATTAGCAATCTCACTCGGTCTCTTAACTATTATGCAACCTTCTTTCCTGATTCTTGTGTTTTTCAGGAACTGGGTATGAAGCGGTTCATTGGCAGTGGTAGGAATCGCGGTGGTTTTTACTATCTAGATGCTACTTCATCGTCCATTGCCCTTTCTTCTTCCTCTGTTACTGTTGTTGATGCTCGATGCTGACATTGGATCCTTGGTCATCCTTCTCCAGTCTACCTTCAGAAATTATTTCCTACTTTATTGTCGTTTATTAAAACTTTAAAATGTGATGTTTGTGAAAGTTCAAAATATGTTCGACATTCATCGTCGCATTTCTCTTCTCCTACCACTACTCCTTTTGCTATTATACATTCTGATGTTTGGGGGTCCTCCCTTGTTGTATATTTAACTGGTTATCGTTGGTTTGTCACCTTTATCGATTGTCACTTTTATCGATTGTATATTTAACTGGTTATTGTTGGGAGAATACGATGATCGTGGAGTGTTTGGCTCATACCTCACTAGTCATGATATTACCCACCAAACCACTTCCGTTTACACCTCCACCCAAAATGGTGTTGCTGAACGGAAAAACCGGCATCTCCTTGATGTTGCTTGGTGCCGTCTCACCACCATGCACCTCCCGAAATCATATTGGGTGGTGTCATCCTAACTGCTACTCATCTTATCAATTGTCTTCCTTCACGGGTTCTAGATTATACTATTCCTCTTGCCCGTCTCTCTTCTACGTCTGTTGTTCATACCTATCTTCCATCCCGCATTTTTGGTTGTGTATGTTTCGTTCACGTCCATCAGCCTCATCGTGACAAGCTCAACCCTCAGGCTCTTCGTTGTGTCTTTATTGGCTATTCTGCCACTACAAAAGGGTATCAGTGTTTTCACCCTCTTCTAGATGGTTTTTCTGTACTATGGACGTGACTTTCCGAGAGGAGAAATCTTATTACTTGGATTCGACCCATTCCACTCGTCGGGGGGAGAATGATGTCATGGATTCTGATCCTACGGTTCCTCTCCCTTTAATTCCTCCGACTCCCTTCTTGTCGTCCACCATAGCTACTCTCCCTACACCTCCTTCGTCTCCTTTGACACCTACGTTATTTTACCATATATACCATCGTCCATCTCTCATCACTCTTTTTCCTCATTTATATCATTGTCGTCAAGCGGATAAACAGACTGTCGTTGTTCCATCGCTGCCAATGTTGTCTTTGGACTCAGATTCTAATGCTGATCTGCATGTTCCTCTTGATGTGCTAAGAGGTAAGACTGTGTGCTTGGAACATCCTATCTCTAATCATGTTGCTTATGATCACCTTTCCTAGCTTCATCATGGTTTTATATCTTCCTTGTTCAAGATTACTATTCCAAAGACGTGGCAGGAGGCGGTTTGTATCCCGACATGGGGCTCAAGCAATGAAGGAGGAAATGTCTGCCTTGGACAAGAAACACACATGGGATGTCTCTCCCCTTCCTCCTGGCAAGAAAGTCATCAGTTCAAGGTGGGTTTTCTCAGTTAAGCAAAACCAGGATGGTAAAGTTGAGCGATATAAAGCCCATCTTGTGAATCGTGGATACACCCAGACTCAGGGAGTTGACTACCAGGAGATCTTTACTCTGGTAGCGAAGATGGACTATGTTTGTGTTCTTCTATCTTGTGTTGTGTGCTTGGGCTGGGATCTACACCAGCTAGACGTTAAAAATGACTTTCTACACGGCGATCTTGATGAAAAGGTGTACATGACTTTCCTCGGGGTTTGTGAAGAAGGGACAAGAGGTACTTGTCTGTCACTTAAGGAAGTCTTTGTATGGACTGAAGTAGTCCCCCAGGGCTTGGTTTGACAGGTTTCTCAAGGCCATGATCAAATTCGGCTACAAACAGGGACAATTTGATCATACTCTGTTTGTCAGGAAAAATGAGGGAAAAATTGTTGTTCTTATTGTCTATGTTAACGACATTGTGATCATAAGTGATGACTCAGATGAAATCTCAAATCTAAAGGCTCTTCTGTCAGCTGAGTTTGAAGTCAAGGACTTAGGGAGATTGTGTTACTTCTTGGGCATTGAAGTGACCCGTTCTTATTAGGGTATATTTATCTCTCAACGCAAATATGTTTTAGATCTGTTAGAAGAGACTGGGATGCTTGGTTGTCCCTGCTAACACCCCTATGGAGGAGAACCATAGGATCGATGAAGACAGTGATGGCGATCACACTGATGCTTTGAGTTATCAGAGATTGGTTGGAAGGCTTTTATACCTCTCTCACACTTGCCTCAACATCACATATGAGGTTGGAATCTTGAGTAGATATATGCATGCCCCCAGGATCAGACATCAGGATGTTGCCTACCGTGTACTTTGGTACTTAAAGAAGGCTCCCGGTCGTGGGCTTATGTTTTCAAAGAATAACCACTTAGGGATCAAAGTTTTTACTAATGTGGATTGGGCCGGAAGCCGTGATGACAGGAAATCTAGAACAGGGTATTGTACCTTTGTTGGTGAAAATTTGGTCATGTGGCGTAGCAAGAAGCAAAGTGTTGTGGCTAGATCTAGTGCTGAAGCTGAGTATCGGTCAATGTCCCAAGGTCTCTGTGAAGGTTTATGGTTGCGCACCTTATTGCAAAACCTAGGTCTTCAGGAGAATGTTCCCATCTCTCTATTCTGTGAAAACAAGGCGTCCATCAGCATATCTCACAATCATGTTCAACATGTTGAAGTTGATCGCTATTTTATCAAGGACCATTTGGAAAAAGGAAATCTCGACACTCCTTTCGTTCACTCTAAAGACCAATTAGCTGATGTCTTTGTTAGATATTGTGTGTATGTATAGGAGCTTATTTGTATTTTTCTGTATGTGTTCTGGTCTTGTATATATTACCCCAAGAGGGGTCATTATTCATAAGCAATATACGATCCTAACATGGTATCAGAGGCTAGGGTTTAATTCTCCCGATCCCTCTCCCGTCCGTCTGCGCCGATCGACCGACTGCTCCCTCCGATCGACGCTCGATCCCGACTGCTCCATCGATCGATCGACTGATCGTTCGTCTACGCTCGATCCCGACTGCTCGACCCCGACTGCTCGACCCCGACTGCTCGACTACTCGACTGCTCGACCGACTGCTCCATCGATCGATCGACTGATCGTTCGTCTGCGCCGATCGACCGCCTGCATCATTCGTCTGCGCTCGATCCCGTCTGCGCTCGATCGCTACTGCTCGACTGATCGTTCGTCCGTCATCGCTCGATCCCGTCTGCGCTCTCCCGTTCGACTGCTCCATCGACCGCCTGCTTCCTCCGGCCCGGTCGATCCTGCTCCAGATCTTGGTGTCGGCCTTCAATGGATCCCGCCTCGACTCACAATGGCTATCTTCCTAAGCCTAATGTGTTGCTCAACGGGCAGAACTACAAGGCTTGGTCTTCCACCATGTGCATGCATCTCCGAGGCCTATGCCTTTAGGGCCATTTAAATGGATCCTACCCAGCACCGTTGCTCCCTGCCGTCTCTTCAACTGAGTCTTCTGTTTCCACAGCCAGCACCGATGTTTCCTCTGCTCAGGCGTTGGCCAAGTGGCAGGACGATGACTCCTGGGTTATTGCTATCCTTGGCCAGTCTTGTGAGGTACCCATCCGCCTGGCCATCTGTGAGTTCCCTACTGCCAAGGCGATTTGGGATCATCTTTCCGATCTCTATCAGCCTTCCAACCAGACACTTCAGTATTCATTGTTACAGACTCTTGCAGCTACCTATCAGCGCGACCGCTCAGTTCAGGAGTTTTTTGCTGAGATCACTTTTATCTGGCGTCAGGGTGACGAGATGGCGCCGCCCCATTGCTTGTCCTGCTGCCATTGCGTTGCCACCGCTCAGTACAGAGATGTCTGCCGTGTCTACGATTTCTTGATGCGCCTATGCCCGGAGTTTCAGTCGGCCCGCTCACAGTTTCTTCATCGGGGTACTCCACCCACACTTCGTGACACTCTGTTCCCGATTCTGGCGGAGGAGACTCGTCTTCGTACCATGGAGGGGACGCAGCACACTACCTCCCCCCATGTTGTCTTGGATGCTACTCAGTTTGCTTCATAGCCTCCGCTGCCACCTTCTCCAGGCCTCAGTACTCCTGCGCGACTGTCTGCTCCGTTTCCTACCCAGGGACCCTCTTCCCAGGGTCCCAATGCTGCGCAACGACGGTCTGTTCGCTGTCATTATTGTCAGGCACTGGGCCACAGAGTGTCCGAGTGTCGCAAGCTTCAGCGCTCCCAGCAGAACTTCCAGTCTCGTTACACTCAGTAGCGTGCAGCTCCAGTTCTGCATGTGCCTCCTCCGACAGCCTCTTTATCTGAGCAGCTCCTACAGCTAGCTCAGCAGCTGTCTTCAGGCACCTTCTCAAGTACATCTGCAGCCACAGTTGGTCAGGCCTCTACCTCTGTTGATCCCTCAGCGGCCTCTGCCCCGTCAGGTATCTCTCCGTCCTCGTGGTTACTTGACTCTGGAGCCTCTTTTCATATGACCTATGATGTCACCCATCTTCATGTCTGCCAGCCTGTTTCCTCCGACCTACGTATTATTATTGCTGATGGCACCACCCTTCATATTATCAGTCGTGGCCTTCTCCACACCCCCTCAGTTTCACATTCCTGAACATCCCTCAGCTCTCCATGAACCTCATCTCCGTCAGCCAGCTTGCCTCTAGTGGTTACCTTGTTGTTTTTGATGAGTTTGTTTGTCATGTGCAGGATCGTCTTACAGGGACCCTTATTGGAGTTGGTCGTCACCATAGTGGGGTATATCTCCTTGAGTACCTTCGTCTTCCATCAGTCACACCGTCCCCAGCTGCTCCTCTTTTATGTCTTCCTGCTGTTTCCTTTCGTCAGTGGCACCATCGTCTTGGTCATCCCAGTGGCGCTCGTATTTCAACTCTTGTTCGTCATGGTGTTTTGGGTCGTGTATCTGTTGACACTAGTCACTCTTGTATGGGTTGTAAGCTTGGAAAACAGCTACAACTCCCCTATCAGTCTAGTATGTCTAGGTCTTCTGCTCCTTTTGAGTTAGTCCATTCTGATATATGGGGGCATGCTCCTTTTGTATCCAAGGGTGGACACCGCTATTATGTCTTATTTATTGATGATTTTTCTTGTTTCAAATTGTCAATTTCTCCCAATATTTCCCTGGTGCAACTTAAGATTATTAAGGGCATTTTTAGTTTCAACCTATATTCTGGGCATTCTTAACATCTAAAGGTAATGAACAATCAGACATATGGCATGCCCAGAGCATGTAGCTTCTACCAATGCAATATCTAGGCAATGATAGCGTTATGCAGTATTATACTCTTATCCTTGCATTTGTAGAGTGGTTTTTTTCATGACTCGAACTTGGGACTGAGATTATTTGAGGCATCTTAACTACTACTCTTGGCATGCCGTGTGGGAACAATCATCATCAAATTATTCTCATTACCGCTATTATCTTTTCCATCCATTATTTTCATGTTTATATACAAACTGATTGATGCAGGTTGCCTAACCGGACTTTAGATAGTAATAAGATGTCTGTTGATAAGCTTCTTATCTGGGCCTATTCAAAACTACATGTGATTTTCACCCTGATACTGCACTTTATAAAGCCACTTGCATTCTCATGATTCCTTGATTAACATTTAAGTGTTACTATTTCTTATAATGTAACCATGTTCTTATCTCTTATATGGTATTTGTTGCGATGTCGGGGGAGGGTAGGCGGTGGTGGGGAAAACGGTGTGTGTATGTGAGAGAGAGGGAGGGAGAGAGAAGGGAGAGGGGATTAGGGTTAGAGATTAGAGTAAGGGAAAGACATATATTTATCCAAGATAAGAATTACATGGTCCGCTTGCCCTCTTATAGTGGCGAGTAGCGAATATAAAAAGAAATATGCAAAATAGGAAATACAGAAAATACTAAAAACGCCTCAAGTAAATAAAGCAACATATTGAATTAGCAACATATTTAATTAGCATCATATTTAATATTTAAATATTCCCCGCGCCGACCCCGCCTAGGTCGTCCTCGTCAGTCCAAGCCGCTCCCGACGCGCCCGGTTCGTCTTCATCGGTTCGCGCCGCGTCCGCCCCGCATATCTGTAATAATGCCGCTTTCGGGGAAATATGCCTTGTCCCCAAGGCAGTCGCCGGAGTAGCTGCGGTCGAAGTGATCCCGGGGCAACCGATTAGCATCAGACTCCGGACGGGAAGACCTAGCGACATGAAGCATTTGCGAGCCGGAGTCCCCCTGAAAGTGGCAGGGGCTACCAAGAAGCTTGGTTGGGTGGTTGGGTGGTTTGGCGCCAGCTGCCGTCTTTCTTCCGGACCAACAAAAGTTGGGCTGGTGGCAGTCTCGTCGGAGGCTGGATGGCATCGGTGAGCGTGGTTGAAAGCTCTTGGTGGTTCGTCGGGAAAGGAAGAGGCACAACAGATGTTCTTGTGAGGTCCCACAACTTCGTGGAGAGGCCGACGTCATTGGTCCGCTGGATCGTGCAAAGGGAGCTCAGAGAATGTAGGGGGCAGAGTTGTCGTCGAGGCGACATGGCTGGCCCTTCTGCGGGAACTACATGGACATAGCCTGCCAATTAACGCACACATCGCCGAGGGTAGAGAGCCAAGCCACTCTAAGAATGGCGTCAAGACCTCCTAAGTCAAATATGTAGAAGTCTGCGGTCAAGGAACAGGTCCCCACCGAGCGGGAGACGACAGTGCAACAGCCCAGAGACAGACGGTGGCCCCCGTCGCCTAATCGGACTGCAACATTCGGGGAGGGAACTGAGGGCAGACCGAGCTGCTGCACCAGGTGCTCTGAGATGAGGTTGTGGCTTACGTCGTTGTCCACCATGATGATGATCAGGCGATCCCGTAGTGTGCCCGAGAGCTGCATGGTTTGTTGGCTAGGGATCCCGCCCGTCGAGGTGCAAGATAGCTCCACCCGGTGGAATAAAGCTGCGGTGGAGTCGAGAGGTGTGTCCTCTGGTGAGAGCTCCAGAGCCTCAAAGTCGAAGGTAACCTCAGGGTCGACGTCGCCGATGATGGCACGGAACTCCTTGACCGACAGACATGGGTAGGAGAATAGGGTTGACGGCAGCGAAATCACAACCCTTTTCTACGGAGGCCGTCCAACTCGCAGTTGGAGAGTCGTTGAGTAAGGGCCAGTCGGCCTAGCTGAGCGGCTGGAGGAGGCCGAGGGGCTAGTGTCTCTGGAGTAGCGGTCCGTCATGGTTGGCCTCCCGGTGGTGATGGTGGTGGTGGTCGAGGAGACAAATCCGCCTCCACGAGGCGGACCATGTCGATGGCCTCTGAAACCGTCTGGGGATGGTGAGTGCGGAGTCGGGAGCGGATGTGGGGCAAGAGGCCCTGCATGAAGAAGCCGAGATAATGATCCAGCAGTAAGCCCGGAACATGGGTGACGAGAGGCACAAACTCATCGATATATTCATCCAACGCCTCGATTTGACGTACTCCACACAGTCATTTGATGGCGAAGCCGGAGTAACGGCTGTCGTAGCAGCGGATCATCTTTTGCTTGATCTATGCCAGGATATGGTTGGATTGGACTGTCGTAGCCATCGGGCCCAATGTAAGGCGGAGCCATCAAATCCCACGACGGCGGTGGAGACCTTATCTTGCTCGGGAGTGTGGTGGAGGTCAAAGTAATATTCCGCCTTTGCGATCCACCCAATCGGGTCCACACCGACGAAGGTGGGGAGGTCCAAGAAAAGGGTTGGACAACCAAAGGAAAACGGGGGTGCGGTCCCCCCATTGTGCGGGAGAGCTGGCGCCCCGAGGATGGACGCGCCGTTGGCCGGGCATGCGGCGGACGAAGCAGTGGTAGGTTGTAACGCATCAAGCTTTGCGTGGATGGCGAGCAAGGAAGCCACGATGGACTCCTGGGTGTTGACACGGCGTAGGAGGGCCTCGTTGGCGTCCTCCGATGGCGCCTCGGCGGTGGAACGGATGTTTGGCGACATGGCAATGGCGAAAAATCTGCAACGGTTAGAGGGTTGCAGCGGTACAACGGTGGGTAAAAGCCGCGGTGCGGCGCAGGAGTATGGTGTTGCGGTGCGACTGGCTGGAGTGCGGAACGACGGCGGGAGGGCGGTGATGGGTGTGGGACTGTGCTGCGGTGCGGCGCCGGAAGAAAACATTGTGCGGCGCTGGACGACGGTCGGGAATAGGCGTCTAGTGGCGGATGCGGATTTGGATCTCGAAACTGAACTAGATCGCGGGTGAGGAAATCGGCATGGGTCGTCGAACTGTGTGAGGCTGAGGCATCGTGGTCCGGGCTGGATTTCAGATGCGGAAGTCGGGCGGGATCGTGGATGCGGAAGTCAGGCAATATCGCGGAGTTTTCCGGCGAACGCGTTGTGGTCCATGCGGGATCGCGGAAGTGGAAACCAGACGGAACCGCGGAAACGGCAGAAGATCGTTAGCGAGGGACGCAACCGGCGGCCTGCGGCGGGCGGGACGATGGGTCGGACCAAATTGTTGCGATGTCGGGGGAGGGTAGGCGGTGGTGGGGAAAACGGTGTGTGTGTGTGCATGAGAGAGAGAGAGAGAGAAAGGGAGAGAGAGAAGGGAGAGGGGATTTGGGTTAGAGATTAGAGGAAGGGAAAGACGTACATTCATCTAAGATAAGAATTACATGACCCGCTTGCCCTCTTATAGTGGTGAGGAGCGAATACAAAACGAAATACGCAAAATAGGAAAGACAGAAAATACTAAAAATGTCTCAAGTAAATAAAGCAACATATTTAATTAGCAACATATTTAATATTTAAATATTCCCCGCGCCGACCCCGCCTGGGTCGTCCTCGTCGGTCCAAGCCGCTCTCGACGCACCTGGTTCGTCTTCATCGGTTCACCCTGCGTCCGCCCCGCATATTTGTAACAGTATTACTGTTGTTATTGTATGTCTTCTATTGCTTTCAGTTTCCTGTTATCTGAATTTATCATTCTAAAATTCTCGTGTTGCTCTCCTATTTTATCCTTTTGTAGGGATAAGGATGAACAAAATACCGACATACGTGATTTGGTTTCATCTTTTAATGCGCTTGAGGAAAAAGTTCTTGAAAACTACACATATGCAAAGGTAGATTGCAGCAATAAAATCTTAACTCTGTCTCGAGAAATTTTAGCTTTTGACATATCGTTTATTTTTTTCTTTCTATGAAGTTTCTTTATATCACCACACGTGATGGGTTCTTTAGTTGAAAGATTATTGTTTTACTTGCAACATGTTTACTAAACTTTAATGTTGTTCCAAATTCCTTAACATCCCTGATTTTCATTAAACAGCATCTCATCATTCATGGTTGAGTTTGAAAGTATTAAATTACCTACAGTTGCTTAGTGTATACTCTGTCAAATGATAAGGATATATTCAAAGGAAATAAATACCTTCACTAATAACACTTAGTGTAATCCAAATGATTCTTTCCCTTGACAATAACACTTGCTTACACCATGGGGGTTTCTTCTTTTTCATAAGTAATTTGATATTTGTTGTGGGTGTTCTTGTTACCAAAACAGGAATTTGATTACAAACGAACTTGAAACAAGATACACTTCAAAGGGATTGCCTAACCTCAAAAGGTTGGTTCCTCCTTGAAGACCCTCTCCAAAATGAGAGAACCCAAAACCTAATGATCCCAAAGATCCCTAAGACTCACATGTTTCCTCCTTATATAGGGAGGCCGACTCTCTTACAAATTACCATAATACTCTTAAAATATTAATACATAATGACCATATAAAATAAAATGCTTCAGTTGTTGTTGTCGTATGTGTGTAACAATATATCTCACTTGAAAATTGACCTTGACTCCGAGGTTGAAGCACATATGTCCGCCATCAAGTAATGGTGCGCTCGCGGGTTGATCAACACTAAGGTGCTTGGGGCTTTGTCTGGCGGTGTGTCGGTGATCTCAAGGGCGTCAAAGTTTGCCATGTCAATCGCATTTCCATACTAGCAGTGATCGTAGTGCTGGATAAGCGCCTATGTGAGAGATTCCCATTTGAGACTAGGAGAGGACTGGCGGAGCCAGCGGACCTAGTGGAATGCGGACCCTTTCATGTCAATGAGGGCTGTAGAGATCTTTTGGGTCGGGGTGATCTGGTGAATGTCAAAATACTACTCAACATGAGCAATCCAACCCAGAGGGTATGTCCCGTTGAGCGGGGCAGGGGGGGGGGGATGCAATCCTTCTGGAACGGGTTCTTCCGGGGACAATTCTCTTGGGGATCTCAAGGCAGGATGTGATGATACAATGTGGCCGCCTCATGCCATTATTAGTTTATGTAGTCCAAGGGGCATTATTGTACTTTGTATTTTCCTCACTCGGCTATATATAGTAGTGGTAGTATGCTTAGAGGGGAACTTTGAAATTTTAGGGCTTTGGCTCTCTTGGATAATGGAGTGTTAAGGAGGACCCAGTCTCCGGATGCTTGGCGAGAACTCGTTCTCAATTGTATCTTTTATTGTTTAATGTAATATAGTTCTTGATTGTATCTTTTATTGTTTAATGTAATGCAATTTTTATACACAGCTAATAACTGGTACGACCCGCCTCGATTAGGGTTCTACTGTGAGCCCTAATTATGTCGCTCGCTCCGTTCATTTCTGCGAGGGCGGTTTTCGTTGTTTTGATCCAGCCCGATCAAGCCACGTCGGGGCTTCCGCGACTTCTATTCTACACGATGAGGATGCCTCGTCGCATCATCTCAGCCCCGGCCCCGCCTCGCTCGTCTGCACGCCGCACAGCCTCTGCTTCCTGATCCGCAACACCGTCGACGGCCCCTGCCAATCCAACGCCATCAGCTGCTCCCAGCATCGTTTTCCCACCACGTACAACCCTGTCAACCGCCGTCGGTGCCTTCCTTCCCCGCTACGCCGACTGCTCCAGACTCTCTAGTGCCGCCGGCTTCTTCCAGCAGCGTTTCTGTCGCGTGTTACGCCATCAATCTCCGCCAGCTCCTCCCCCTGCTACGCCTCCAACCAGTGTCGGTAACGGTCCCTGGCGTGCATCGGCTCTTCCCTACAATTTCCAACAGTCTCCAGCGTCTTCCCCGCCTTCCAAAGGCCCTCCTGCAGCTTTGGCGGCCTTCCGACGCTCCTAGCCGCAGTTCATGCCCCAGACTCAGGTCATGGCCCTCCACGCCAACGAGAACGCCTCCCCCACTGCAAACTCGGACTCTTAGCGCATAGATCACATTGAAGCCCAGTCGGCGGACCTCACGCTCCTCCTTTGAGGACTTATCGTGGCAGTTAATCGCCCTCCGACCCCCCCCCCCCCCCCCACCGCCACCAATTCCAACCGTTCTCGACCACATGGGGTTTTTGCACCCCACGATAAACTGTGCCCCGGCCCACCTCCGCCGGATTGAGATTCTGGTGTTTGATAGCACTGACCCTCTCGGGTGGGTCACCCTCACCGTGCAGGTCTTCGACTTGCAGGTCACTCCCGCTAACCAGAAGGTCCCCCTCGCCACTATCTATATGGAAGGCTCGGCGCTCCATTGGGTCCATTGGATGCGCCAGCAAGCACCTGACATTTCCTGGTCTGCATTGAAGGAGGAACTCCTCCGCCACTACGACAGTCGTCAGGCGGGTAATGCCTTTGAGCACCTCAGTTCCGTCTGCCAGTCTGATTCGGTGGCAACTTACATTGACGAATTCATCGTAGTCACTATGCATGTTCCCGACCCGGTCCCCCGACCACTACTTGGGCTACTTATTGGCAGGTCTGCACCCCCAACTTGTGTGTGCCTTCGGGTCCATAACCCGATTACTCTCTCGCGCGCAATGGAGCAGGCTATATATCTCGACGAGGAACTCTACCTAGCCCCACCATCCTCCTCCACACGGTCGGCCCCACCGTTGCGACCACTACTGTCACCTCTTTCGATGCAGCCACTACCACCACCTCTTCCGCCCGTAGACCCTCTGGCCCCACCAGGGACCCAACTACTAACTCCTCTGCATCCTCCGGCTCCACGTCCAACGGCCCCATCATCTGTCTTACCAACAACAAGAAGAGCTTCGCTGCAAGGGACTCTGCTTTCTCTTCCAGCAACCATTCTCGCCCACCCACGTATGCCCTCTCAGGAACCTATGTATGGTGCTAGGAGCTGAAGATACTCATCCTGACTCTGGGGAACTGGATCCGCTGACGCTTTCTGACGACCCTTTTGGCCCTCGACCTTGAGTATAAGGTCGTTTTTCAAGCGGGATGTGTTGATACGATGTGGCCGCCTCATGCTATTATTAGTTTATGTGGCCAAAGGGGCATTATTGTACTTTGTATTTTTCCCACTCGCCTATATATAGGAGTGATAGTATGCTTAGAGGGGAACTTTGGAAGTCTAGGGTTTTGGCTTTCTTTGAGAGTGAAGTGTCAAGTAGGACCCAGCCTCTGGATACTTGGCGAGAACTCGTTCTCGGTTGTATCTTTTATCGTTTAATATAATGCAATTTCTTTACACTACTAACATGCGACATTAGTCCTGGAGTACTGGTTGGGTTGTAAGTTGCGGAGCAATGCTATAATTAATGTGAAATGCTCGTCTTGGGCTTGGAGGATAGTGTTGATGGTGGCGAGGGCATGTTCCAGGGCCTCTGGACGATTCTCGGTCGCTAATGGGTCTTGAGCATAAGCGATAGATGTCGAAAGTACCCGGGGTGGCCTATTGTGCGGTGGAAGGAGACGTCAGAAGAGGACCATGGAGGAATGATGGGATGATGTTGTGTTGGGCAAAACGTAGTTAGCAGGCCGCTGATCGATGATAAAGGCAAATGGAAGGAAACCCGACGACATCCGAGCAGGAGCAGCCAGAACAATGCGGAAGGGGAAGCTGAAGGTGTAGCGGAGCATGTCGAGATGGCCCGATAAGTGCTAGCAGGTTGGATCTGTTGAGGCTGGAGAAGACGAGAGGCGTGGAAAAAGCGCAGGTCGTGGTCATGACCCAAAAAAACAAACCTTGGGATCAGGAGTGTGCTCGTGCGCAGGGAGCAGAACCGGTGATGTCGCACGAAGAGGACGAGCGTTGGAGGTCAACAGTGGGAGGGCGAGCTGCCGGTCGACATGAAGAGGGCGATCAGCGTGGCTGGAGGTCGACAAAGGAAGATCACCCCGAGAACAAGCAAGTGGAACTGGGATTAGGAAAAGGAGCAATCTGGGCTTGGGAGAGCATGAGTGGTATGGCGACAAAGATTGATCTATGTATCAGGAGAAGGAATGTGGTCGTATGAGTTCATTGGAAGTGGAGTCCAGCGGCTAGGAGTGGGTGGAAATAGTGAGATTGGGCCAATGTTTCCTGTTAAAGAATTTATGTAAAAAACCCAAAGATAGGCCCATCTTGAGGCCCGTCGTGTTAGCTTGTTTAGTCTCACATCTTAGGATAGGATTCCTCTCTTTCTTCTCTTATATAAATGTACAATTATAATGATGATGTATTGAAGCTATTTCAGATAAATTAATAAAATTTATTTTATTTCTCGTATTTCACGTACGTTTCTACATGATATCAGAGGCAGATTCATTCGGTCCTCATTGTACGTTGGCATGTTCTGCTCTTACCCTGGGCGGTTAGACTTTCTCTACCCGCAACTTTGCCCTTTTTTTGTTGCTCCTCTGCCCCCTCCCTCCTCTCTTTTATACTACTTGGTCGAGACCCACTGGCTCTCGCTTCTCCCATCCAGCCTGCCGCTTCCTCTACTAGCCGCTGGTTCCTTGTCCAAGATTCAAGTCTCTGCCTAGCAGCACTGCGTTCTTGCCGCCCGCTTTCTCTTGCCAGCTTCTGCTCACCGTTGTCGTAGGTTCCTAGTTACAGCCTGTGATCTCTTGAAGCCACTCCTTGTCAGCATCTGTTTGCCGCAAGTTCCTTATTGTCCCCGTTCTTCAGTCCGCCAAGGATCTCCTCCGGGCAGCAGCTCTTCTCCAGGTCGCCGCTCTCCTCCAGGTCGCCGCTCTTCTCCAGATAACAGCTCTTCTCCAGGTCGCAGTCTCTCTTCTCCAAGCCATAGATCCAATCTGCAGCCTCTTTAGTTCGCAGCCGCAGCTCTTCTCCAGGCCGCAACTCTCCTCCAGGTCGCAACTCTCCTCCAGGCCGCAACTCTCCAGGTCGTCGCTTCACCTCTTGTCGTCTAGCTCTCTCGGATCACTGTCCTCCCACGACCTCCTTGTCGTTAGCCGCATCCTTGCTGGAGATCGCCGCTACTCTTGACTTGCTGCATTTTCCTGTTGCTCGGCCCGCATCTTTCCTTGTCCACGCGAGATCGCACCTGCTTGTGCACTTCTAGCCGCACGGCTTGCTCGCTGCCAGTTTTTTGCCGCCAGTGTGGTTGCCTGGCCGCCTCTCCACCTCCAGCTTGCCGCTAGGCCTCTTCTATTGCAGCTGTTATTGCCAGGCCGTTGTACAAGAAGCAGTCTTATCGCTGGCTCTGCCCGTGCGGGTTCCTTCCTGCTGCTTTGCTTCTCACATCTTGCTGCTTTCCTAACCGCACCTCTCACATCCCACGGTTGTTTCCCTTGTCGCAAACGACCTTTTTTTCTCTCTGCTCTTCTCGTAGTTTTTTTGACCGCTAGGTCGCCTCCAATGGCCGATCATGCTTTCCCATCTCATTTTTCTCCTCTACCCTATCGTGGAGGTAGCATTCCTTCTCCGGGTAGCGGTCGACACAATTACACTCCAAACAACATTCAAGCTGACATTGATGCCTCGCACTCCCAACTTCAGCAACTTCAAGGGATGATCGGTCGTTCTCCGGGCTCTGTTGTGTCTATTTTAGATGACGGTATCTTCTATCTCGCCCATAGTTCATCCTGGATTATGGATTCAGGGGCCTCACACCACATTTGTAACACCTCATCCTAGTTTAATCACACATCAGCAGTCCGGCCGGGTCTAGCGATAAGCAGTAAACTAAGAAACAATATTAAAACTAGTACATAGCAGGTATAATTGAAAAGATCTAAAAATAAGCTTACAGCGGAAGTAAAAGTGCATCTAAGGGTAAAATTGCACCTCATTAAGTTGAATTCACAGAACCAATAGAAAAAAAATAAGAACCAAACAACTGAACATCTGAAGTATTACAAACTGTCAGGTACAAAAAAAACTCGTAAACGTTAATATTACAAGTGTCCAATATTAAACGGTACAGTGCTCAAAATGAAAACAACTGAAAGGGAAACAAAATATAGGAGCAACTCCAATAACACGCTCATCCTAGCCGCAGTTTTCCACCTGACTCCCCTGTAAAAACATGCTCAAACATGGGTCAGCACAAAGGGAGAGTAAGAAAAGTTATTCCTCCTAGTGACACTAAAATTGTTTTGAAAGAAATGTATGCATGCTTTTAAAAATTATTTTTGTGTTATAGAAAACTGTATGCTAGTGTGTTATACATGATTATCTAAAATAAAACTAGCAAGATAATTAACTGTTCTAATTCAACATATGGTAGGCAGTTTACTCAAGTTCCGAATAATTTGGTTAACTATGAGTTTCTAAGGTTCAGTCTAAACTTGAGTTCTAAGTTCACCCATGTTTGTTTTTCTTTAAAGCTCTAGACAGAGTAGCTTCTATCGCGCAATATTAATCTAACTATCTGAGTCCTACTAACGAACTCAAGTGTTCTAGTGTCTCACGGACCCAGACTCGAATGTACTAATCTTCTAAAATGGGATAACATCTCCCAAACATTGAGACTCATAAGGTACACTACAACTCATGAGAAAGATAGTGCGTCTCTATCAAACACCGGAGGAGATCTCAACCGTGCCTACAAAACATTTTCTATCGAGGGCTACTCTGCTTGCGAACATATGTGCATGATAAAGGCGGTTCTCCAAATTGGTTAAACAACTAGAAACCATATACCTGACTTTAATATCTTCTGCTCGTAAATCTATATGAGTGAAAATATTGTTCGTATGGTCTAACCGTTGGGATGTGTTAGAAATTAATTACATACTGCATACACTAGTTGTGTAATAATTGCACTACAAATCCCTAACTATAAAAGTATTTTCATACAACATATTAGTTTTACTGAATTATAATGATCATTACTAAACAGACTCTGATATGCCTAGGCAGAAAGAATAAGGATTTCTTACTTCAGTAGTGCGGCGCTCGTAGACGCAACGTGGAGGCATGGTTTCTTCTAGATTACTTGCAATGCTTGAATTCTTTCCTGGCCTACGCGAACTTGAACTCTAGACCTAGGGGAAACTTAAGCCCTAATTAATTCCATTAGTAATTTTAGTTGAATATACGCATTTATTGTCCACGTTTCTTTATTTTCTACGTTTCTTTTCAGCCATCGCACTTATGTAAACCACGTGATATGTCACGTGGTGTGACCCTATATATATATATATATATATATATATATATATATATATATATATATATATATATATATATATATATGTTACTGCTCGTTTCTAGGTATTGATAATACGAAAAACATCTTTCCACTTGGTATCCGAGGCGAGGGTTTTTGATTCCCCCGACAACCCTTTCCCACACCATCGCTCGTCCCTCCGATCCCGCTCGCTGGCGTAGCCCGATTCCCGACTGATCCCGCTCCGTCGCTCTCCCCGCAGTTTCGTCGTTACCGTAGCCCGACCCTGCTCGCTCTCCAACCGCACCAGTCGCTCCAGCCCGATACGTCGCTCGCTCCGTCGCTGGCTTCGTAGCCTGATCCAGACGCCACCCGCTCCACCCGCACCAGCCGCCTCCGCGTCTCTCTTCTTCCGACCTTGCATCTCCGGCCGGCTGTTTTGTCCTCCATAAGGGCTGCTGGAGACACCGTCCTCACATCCTCTGGTGTTCCTTTCGGCGTCGAGATCTAAGGGACACCCGTAGGATGTACTTTTGTTTGCTGTGAGATTTGCATTCTCTCCGATGGAGGATTAATCTGACATCTCCCCTAGTCCTCAATCTGGTACTCTTCCTGGTCCTCTGACGATCCTCCACGGAGTCATGGACACTCTGGCTCGTTGAAGATTACTACTGTTTCCTTGGATGGCACAAAATATCTGGAATGGTCCAGGGCGGCCCAACATGTTATTCGCAGTCACCAGCTATATGGACTCATTGATGGTACCACCGTTGAGCCACCCTGTGTCGATCCCTCATGGAGAAAATGAGATTCGGACAATTCGTTGGGTGTCTCGTGAGTCGTGATTACTGCATTCGATGTCTCCTCAGGTGTATCGCAGTTATATGCTGTTGGACTCTGCTTATGATATTTGGACAAGGGCTCATGATACTTACTCTCAGGCCGGCAGTTTGATGCAAGTGTATGAGCTCACTCGTCGTGTTCTGGTGCTGAAGCAAGGAAATATGATTGTTGTCGCCTACTATTCGGAGTTTGAGCGCCTCTATCAGGAGCTGGATTTCTTCAACATATTTACTGCGCCTTGCACTGCTGATGCGGTGGCCCTTCAGAAGGATAAAGATCAATTCCAGGTTCATGTCTTCCTTATGGGGCTCAACATGGAGTTTGACGTTGTTCGCCTGCATATCCTCCATCGTGAGCCACTTCCCTCTCTTCGGGAGGCCTTCGGCATGCTCCTCAGTGATGAGAATCATCACCGCACTCTTGGCCCCCCTACTGATCACTCTGCGCTCGCGGGGCTGTCTCGCGGACCACCTCATATTTGTAGTCATTGTGGGAAAAAGGGTCATACCAAAGACTTTTGCTTTCGTCTGCACCTGCACCTTGCCCCTCGTGGTAGGGGCTCTGGTTCTTGTGGTCGAGGCGGATACCGTGGTGCTGGTCGTCACTCTGGTGATCGCTCTCAGTCTTCTGCGCACTCTACTGAGGTTCTGGAGGACATCTCTCAGGGCCAACTGCTGCTGAATTAGAGGCTTTTCGCCGTCTGTTGCGTTCCCACACAGACTCTACCTCTGCTGATTCTCATGTTGTTGTTGCTACTTCAGGTCTGTCCAGTGCTCATGTTGTGTCCTCTTCTCTTTCTGAGTGGATTATCGACTCGGGTGCGACAGACCATATGACTGGCTCTGCCTCAGATTTTACCTCCTATACTCCTCTTTTTGGACGTGATAAGGTTATTGCTGCTAATGGCTCTCTCTCAGTCATTGTTGGTAAAGGGACTGTTACTTGTTCTCCCAACCTATCACTATCCTTTGTTTTGCATGTCCCTTCTTTTCCTCGTAATCTGCTTTCCGTTAGTCACTTGACTACCTCTTTAAACTGCTTTGTAACCTTTTACCCGGATGTTTGTGTGTTTCAGGATCTGGATACGAGGCGGACGCTTTACAGTGGTAGGAATGTTGGCGGACTGTACTTGCTGGACCAGACCTCTACCAGTGCTCTTTCATCCACCAGATCTCTGACTATTCATGACATCTGGCGTTGGCATCAACGTCTTGTTCACTCTTCTGCTTTATATCTTACTAAATTGCTTCCTGTTTTTCATCCTTTAATTCGGTCCTTTTCTTGTGACACATGTGAACAGTCTAAGCATGTTCGTCAAAGTATTAGCCATCTGTCTGCTCCTAGTTTATGTTCTTTTGATGTTATTCATTCTGCTGTTTGGGGTCCATCTCGGGTGTTATCTTTATCTGGTTATAAATGGTTTGTTACGTTTATTGATTGTCACTCCCGCACTACATGGTTTTATCTGCTTAAAAAAAGGGACGTGCTCTCTTGTTTTCAATCTTTTCATAAGATGGTGTCCCAACAATTTGGTGGCACGATTTGTGTGTTTCGTAGTGATAATGGTGAGGAATATGATGACCGAGGGGGCTTTTGGGGCCTATCTTGTCAATCATTGCATCATTCATCAAACCTCATGTGTCCACACTTCCACTCAAAATGGGGTCACCGAACGGAAAAATAGGCACTTGTTGGAGGTGGCTCGGTGTTTACTCCTTGTTATCCACCTTCCTAAATCCTACTGGGTTGATGCAGTTCTCACGGCTGCGCATCTCATCAATCGTCTTCCGTCCTGTTCCATCTCCTATGATACGCCCCTCTCCCGTCTCGCCAAGAACCACATCGTCCATACCTCTCATATTGCTCCTCGTATCTTTGGTTACGTTTGTTTTGTCCACGTTCATACCCCGCACCATGATAAACTGGATGCGTGTTCCATTTGATGCGTTTTCGTTGAGTACTCTCCTACCACCAAAGGATATCGGTGTTATCACCCTCCAACTCGTCGCTACTATTGCACGGTTGATGTTACATTCCGTGAGGGGGAGTCATACTTTGGTCCTCGTCAGGGGGAGACAAGTAGTAGTTGTGACGAGACCATCGACTCTCCTCTTCTGATTGTCGACTCTCCTCTTTCGCTTGTTATCACTCCTCATATTTCCCTTCCAATGGTCCGACTACTGCCCCTATTTCTTCTCCTTTCGCTCCACCTATATACACATACTCCCGTCGTCCCAAGGCCGTTGAGCAAGTGCAGACTGTTGATGTTCCGCTAGTGTTGGCGACGGTTTCCGCTCCAGATTCTGATGATGACCTTCATGTTCCTCTTGCTCGTCTTATAGGTAAAATGGGTGGCACCAATGACCAAACACCTCATTGTCAACTACATTTGTTATACTCATCTCTCTCGGGCCCACAAAGTCTTTATCTCATCTCTTTCATCTATTATGATTCCTAAGACATGGCAAGAGGTTGTTCAGATACCTGAGTGGAAACAGGCAATGGAGGAGTAACTGCGTGCCTTGAAACAAAATGAAACATCGTGGCTTACTAGCCTTCCTCCTGGGAAGCAAACGGTCGGGTCCCGATGGGTCTTCACAGTGAAACAGAATCAAGATGGGGTGGTGGAGCGGTACAAAGCTCGCTTGGTGGCTCAGGGGTATACCCAGGCTCAAGGCATTGACTACCAAGAGACCTTTGCTCCTGTTGCTAAGATGAACTCAATTCGAGTGCTCCTCTCCTGTGTTGTGAGTTGTGGATGGGAGCTACAGTAGCTCGATGTCAAGAATGTGTTCTTGCATGGTGATCTGGAAGAGGAGGTCTACATGAATATTCCCTCGGGATTTGTTACTGAAGGGTCCAATTAGAAGATATGTCGTCTGCAGAAATCTCTGTATGGCCTGAAACAGTCTCCGAGAGCGTGGTTTGGACGGTTTAACAAGACCATGATTCAGCTAGGATACACCCAAGGTCAAGCTGGTCACACTCTCTTTATCAAAAGAAAAGATGCACAGGTTTCTATTCTTATTGTGTATGTGGATGACATCATCATTACCGGAGATGACTTGGAGGAGATCAGTCACCTGAAAAAATAACTGGGCAAGAAATTTGAAGTCAAAGATCTGGGGAAGCTGAAATACTTCTTAGAAATTGAAGTTGTGAGGTCTCGACAGGGGATCATCTCTCAAAGGAAGTATACTCTTGACCTTCTGGAGGAGACTGGGATGCTTAGGTGTGCCCCCGTGGACACTCCAATTGAGGCTAATCATAAAATTGATGCGGATACTAGTGGAGAGAAAGTGGATGCATCAAAATACCAACGATTGGTTGAGAGGCTCATATTTGTCCCACACTCGCCCGAATGTTAAGTACGCTGTGGGCGTCCTAAGTAGATTTATGCACTCTCCTTCTATATGTCATCAGCAAGTTGTTTTTAGGGTGTTGTGATACCTCAAGAAGACACCAGGGCGTGAGATTCTGTTCAAAGCTAATCAATCATTGGAGGTTGAAGTGTTTACAGATGCTGATTGGGCTGGTAGTCGAGATGACAGAAAATCTACCACTAGGTATTGTTCATTTGTGGGAGGCAACCTTGTATCATGGAAGAGCAAGAAATAGAATGTTGTAGCACGCTCAAGTGCTGAAGCAGAATATAGGGCTATGGCGCAAGGAGTTTCTGAGGGATTGTGGTTGAAGACTATTCTTAAAGATATGGGTCTCCAGGGGAACAAACCTGTTACTATCTACTGTAACAACAAGACAGCCATCAGTATTGCGCACAATCCAGTACAACATAACAGAACCAAACATGTGGAAGTTGACAGATATTTCATCAAAGATCACCTTGACAAGGGAAATATCTGCACTCCATTAGTGAACTCATTTGACCAGCTTGTCGATGTTCTCACCGAGGGACTATGCAGTGACAACTTCATGGACAACACTGACAAGTTGGGAATGATCAATATATATTCTCAATTTGAGGGGGAGAGTTGAATATACGCATTTATTGTCGGCATTCTTTTATTTTCTACGTTTCTTTTCATCCATCGCACTTATGTAAACCACGTGATATGTCACGTGGTGTGACCCTATATATATGTATATTACTGCTCGTTTCTAGGTATTGATAATACGAAAAACATCTTTCCACTATTTCCAACGGTTTTGACTGCTCCATCATCAGCGAAATGATAATACCTGTTTGGAAGCAACGATCGGAAACGAATGCTCATCGAATTGGAAAGAAGATTGTGGCTTGAATTTGATATCAATGAGGCAACAGGAATGGTCGAAGTTGGAGCAAACCAATGGGATGAGAAAACATTGAGGACAGAATCAGCCGGCGAGATCTGGAGTAGCCAGTGACAGTTCTTCGTTGAGAGAATCGATCTAGAATGGTGATCATCCTCGTCGAAGTAGCAGGCATCATGGATCTGCGTTGAAGTAGCGAGAGACAAGATCGAGCGTTCTCGATATGGATGCCTACGTCGTTGTCGATTTGGAGCAAGAAGACGAGATCTGCGTCGACGTCGTAGATGTGGGCCAGGGAGCAACAATGTGATATGGAAGGAGATCGTTGAGAATAGAAGATTTTAATTCCTCTCGACGGGATCCACGACGGGCATGTAGTCGATCATCTAAGGCCAGAATATGGCCTCCTCCAATACCTTTTCTCTCTGACATCGATCATCTAAGTTGTGGGAGCAGAAGTTGTGGACGCTCGACGTGCTTTTCGATTAAGAAGCGGAAGCGGCCTCAGAGGCTAGGGCTCTATTTGGGCAGCTGATGTTGTTGAAAAAAGTTGTCGATCGAATAGAGCTGTTATAAAAGCAGTGATGAGAAATTTGCAGACTATTTGGAGAGTCTGTTCTTAAGTGCTGATCGAATAGAGCTTTTTCATGTAAATTGTTTGGTAGAACATCTATTTGAAAGTTGTTTTTCATATAAAAAATTTGACTACATGTTTTGTGATGAAAAACAGGACTACATGTTTTGATGCAACATTTTGTTTGCAAATATTTTACATTATAGCCATTTGACTTGCGTGTAACCACTCATCAAGCTCCCACATGAAGAAAATGAATGTTCATGTCAGGACGGTCATCTGAGCTCTTCCATGTGCACTGATGAATGTTATCCACTCTATTTAATTTTGTAGGGATTGATAAGATATTATGAATCATTTAAATCCGCTATAATTACATTTACTAGGAAATGAGCTGTATTTTTAATATTCATTACTATAGAGCCTCTGTTTTACTTGGCATGGCAGGAGGTTTATTATGTTGATGTCTGAGTGTTGTTCTTCTGCTCATTGTATAGAGAGGGAGAGGCACAGAGCTCAACTCATGTTTTAACAAGATTGATTACAGATCTAATTTTCATCTCAACCCATGTTTTAACATATATCCTCAACTCTTAAATTCACTCCCACAGCCGAGCAACTCCACACTCCCAGAACTTTCCCAAGCTACTTTCCAATTCCAGTCCCCTCTCTACCCCAATTCCAACCCCATATAGCCCTGAGAACCCAATTTCATGCTGCAATGCAGCAGCAGGAAATATTTCCCTGTTCTCCAGCCAACCATAAATCACCGTCTGACAAAATACAACAGGTTTTCAGTCCATACAGGCATTCTGGGCTGAAATCTGCGGCTGCAATCCCATTCCAGCCATTGAAAACCTCTTACATAGTGTTTTACACATTTTCACCACAATGCATTTATGTTTTTATGGTAATCTTAATGCAATCCCATTCCGGCCTCTCTCTCTTGCTTGAGTCAGAGGAAGAGAATAACATTGTCGCTGGAATCCAGCAGTGAAAGAAAAGAGATTGCCATCTGTAGAACGGTGGTGGCGTTGTGGAGCCTGACGAGCACAAACGGCGAGGTGTAGATCATCTCTTTTGTGCTAGAGTTTCTCTCTTACAAGATGGAGATCCCAAAGGCGAGCAGAAGAGGCCTCGCTGGTCGGAGAATAGGCAATGCCCTAGCAGAGCGACAAAATGTCACGCGAGCTTGGAAATGTCGTAGGGGGAACGTCGATCTGGTTTGCGATCCGAAAGGAAAGGGAAAAAATTCTCTATCGGGAAGGAAGGCACGGGGCGCGAAAGCCAAAATAGCAAAGCGTGCTTTTGCGGGAGCCAGATGCGAAGGCTCTGCAATACTCAATAATCTGCAGATCCGTGAATTTTTTATCCGCGATTTTTCATCCGCCACTCATTCAAACAATAAAAATTAGCGAAAGAGGGCTGAAGCTAGGCTCGCGAGACTGAATATTGAGGAAAATATTTTTGCTCTGATACCATGTAGAGAAATAGAATACTGTAAAGAGAAATGAAAGGTGCAATTTATTCTTCCACAAAGGTGCATTATATAGGAAATACAACATGACTCACAACACCGATAGGCGGTGTGGGACTAAACACAATAATACTAAAATACTACTAACTCTAACACTCTGCCTCAAGCTGGAGGGGAAACCTACAGTTTTGTTGGAAAAGCCCACTTGGCCCGCTCCTTGCTGAGCGTCTGTGCTCACCGCGGCCTCCTCCAGTCCGCCGCTGCCTCCTCCAGTCCGCTCCTTGTTGAGCGTCTTTGTGCACAACGCGGCTTCCTCCAGTCCGCCGCTGCCTCCTCCAGTCCGTCGCGGTCTCCTCCAGCTCGCCGCGACCTCCTCCAGCTCGCCGCGACCTCATCCAGTCCGCTGTATTTCCGCTTCCTCTAGCTGTCACCTCCAGTCCGCCGCGGTCTCCTCCAGCTCGCCGCGGCCTCCTCCAGCTCGCCGCGACCTCATCCAGGTCGCCCCCATGTCTACATTTGCGGACTCAGTCGGCACGGCAGTTCCTCCTCCTGAACGCCCGGCCTCTCTCCAGGAAGTCCGCGACGAGCTTCGGATCACTACAATTTCGCTCACTGGCAAGAAGAACTTTGTGGAATGGGCACACTCGGTTCGCCGTGTCCTTCAGTCAAAGGGGTTCCTTCATCACTTGACTCAGACCGTTAGAGGTGTCCCTACTGAGGAATGGTTACGCAATGATGGGCGTGTGCAGACTTGGCTTCTCAACTCTCTTGATGGCGAATCTTATCGCCTGGCCATGTATCATGAGATGGCCAAAGGCATGTGGGACGAGCTCCACACCCTCTACTCTGGCAAGGATAGTCTCCACCATCTATATGATATCATCACTGCTCTCCAGGCCCTTGATAGCGGTGGCGCAACCGACCTGACGTCCTTTGTTGCTCAGGCCCGGTCTCTGGTTGAGGCTTGGATCCACCATCAGCCTCCCACTTTAGATCGCGCTGCTCAACGTACCCAAAAGGAAGCTGTGGGTATCGCCATGATGATGGCCCGGGTACCACCTCATCTTCACAGTGTCCAGGCTCACATCCTCTCCTCTACCGTTACACCATCTTTTTCCGATGTGTGCTCAATGCTTCTCAAAGTCTCCCCGCCTCCGGATGTTCCCGGACTTCCTTCTCCGGCCCTTGTTCAACAGGCACCAGCTCCCTTATTGCCTCTTCCCCCTTCTGCCCGTGGTGGCCGCTCTGACTCTCGAGGCCGGGGTCGCGGTGGCCGGTCTAGGCTTAAGTGCTCGTTCTGCGGTAAAGATGGCCATCTTGAGGCCACTTGCTATCGCAAACATGGCCGACCTCCTCGTCCGCATGCCTCTGCTGCTACTACCGACTCTGCCTCCTCTCGTACTGATCTCGACGAGGTTCGTCTTCAGCTCCAGCATCTTCATGGCTTGCTCAGCCGTCCGCCTGCCTCGGTTGACTCTGCTGCCTCTATCTCCAATGAAGGTATCGCCTGCCTATCCTCTGGCACGCGCTGGATCCTTGATTCTGGTGTCACTCATCATATCACCTCTGTTAGGCCACCTCAGTACTTGTCTTCACCTCACCCAAAGTACATTACTGTCGCTAATGGGGCATCGGTTCCAGTCTCTGGATGTGCTGATATTTCTCTCACCTCTTCTCTCCTCCTGCGCTCGGCTCTACATGTTCCGGGCTCTCCTTTCAATTTACTCTCTGTTGGTCGCCTTACTACTGATTCTAATTACTCCGTGACATTTACTTCTTCTTCTTTTCTCATACAGGATCAGCAGACGCGGACTATCATTGGTAGAGGACGGCTGCAGAATGGGTTCTATCTTCTTGACGACTCTCCCACTGTCCTCGCATCTATCTCCTCTTCGGATTGGCATCGCCGTCTGGGACATGCTCCTCTTCCAGTCCTCCGGAAGGCTCTTCCTGATGTTACTCTCCCTGCTTTTCGCTGCGACACATGTATTTTGGGCAAACAGCCCCGTTCATCATTTCCTCCTCATTGTACTCGGAGCTCCGCTCCTTTTATTTTAGTCCACTCCGATATATGGGGTCAGTACAAATTTCCTAGTATTTCTGGCTATCGGTATTTTCTTACTTTTATTGATGATTACTCTCGCATGACGTGGTTATATCTCCTTCGGGATCGCTCTGAACTTCCCCGCGTATTCCGGGCTTTCATACTTGAGACTCGCACTCAGTTCTCCGCGCCTATTCGCACTATTCGTACTGACAATGCGCGGGAGTACACCAGCCATACCTTTGCCACTCTCTGCTCTGAGTTCGGCATTCTTCACCAAACCTCGTGTCCGTACACCCCGCAACAGAATGGTGTCGCCGAGCGCAAGAATCGTCACCTCCTTGATGTCGCTCGCTCCCTTATGCTTCAAATGCAGGTTCTCAAACCATACTGGCACTACGCGCTCTCCACGGCTTGCTTCCTCATCAACCGTCTCCCGTCTTCCGTCCTCCAGTATGCTACTCCCTTTAGCCTCCTCTTTCCCACAACTCCGCCCTTTCCCGTTCCTCCCCGAGTGTTTGGGTGTACCTGCTACGTTCACCGCCTCGGTCCCTCCACAGACAAATTGGACCCTCGTGCCACCAAGCATATCTTTGTGGGGTACTCGCGCACTCAGAAAGGTTATGTCTGTTATTCGCCTGCTACCCGCAAGGTTACTGTCTCGGCTGACGTGACTTTTCGTGAAGATATTCCCTTCTTCCCTGCTCTCGATGTCGCTCTGAGTCCAGCTCCCGTCGTTCGTCATGTCATTCCTGCTCCTCCCTCCTCATCCTCTCTGCCTTCCCTACCTCCTCTCCGTCCACCACCCCCGGTTATCCGGGTCTACTCTCGTCGCTCTCCTCATCCCGTAGCCCCTCTGCAGTCGGCTTCGCCCTCTGGTGCTCTGCTCCTTGCTGCTCCGGCTCCTGTCTCTACCGCTCATCCAATGGCGAATTACGTCTCTCTCCATCACCTCTCTCCCTCTCTTCTTCACTTTGCTACCTCATTATCCTCTGTTTCGATCCCTAACTCTTTGCAGGCGGTCCTTCACCATCCTGGCTGGCGGGCTGCCATGGACGAGTAAATGACGGCCCTCTGGGCCAACCAGACCTGGGTCTTGGTTCCCTTACCTCCCGGTCAACACCCTGTTGGGTGTAAATGGGTGTTCGTCATCAAGCATGCTCCGGATGGCGCTATTGCCCAACTGAAGGCCCGTCTTGTGGCCCGTGGCTTCACCCAACAAGAGAGCCTCGATTATGAGGAAACCTTCTCTCCGGTGGCCAAGCTCAACACTGTCCGCGTTCTTCTCTCCGTCGCGGTGCACCGCCACTGGCCCCTTCATCAGCTCGACATCAAGAACGCCTTTTTAAATGGTGACCTTCAGGAAACCGTCTACATGCGCCAACCGCCCGGGTTTGAGACCACGGGGGAATCTCAGGTTTGTCTTCTCAAAAAGTCAATTTATGGTCTCAAACAGTCCCCTCGGGCGTGGTTTGACAAGTTTAGCAAGGTGGTTAGGGACATGGGGTTCACTCGGAGTTCTGCAGATTTCTCCCTTTTTACCTGACACCGTGCCACTGGCACCGTCCTTCTGCTGGTTTATGTTGATGACATCCTTCTCACTGGGATGACTCAAAGGGGATTCAAGACGTCAAACAACATCTGAGCACTGTTTTTCAAACTAAAGACCTGGGGAACCTTCGCTACTTCCTGGGTCTCGAGATTGCCCGGCGGCCGGACGGGTTGGTGCTCTCCCAACGAAAGTACTGTCTCGATCTTCTCAAAGATGCTGGTCAGTCTGGTTGCAAGCCAGCTTGTACCCCGATGGAGGCAAATCACAAACTATGCGCTCATGCTTCGGATGACGATTTGCTGCTTCCGAACCCGGAATACTATCGACGCCTTGTGGGCAAGTTGATCTATCTAACAGTCACGAGGCCGGATATATCGTTTGTAGTTGGGGTTGTCAGTCGGTTCATGCATGCCCCCCGGGCTTCTCATCTTCAAGCGGTTGAACGGATTCTTCGATACCTTAAGGGAGCTCCGGGTCAAGGGCTGGTGTACAAAACCTCTGACTCTGCTCCCGCATTGGTTGTCTATTCTGATGTCGACTATGCGGGTTCCCTGGACGATCGAAGGTCAACTAGTGGGTTCTGTACTTATTTTGGTGGTCATCTTATTACATGGAAGAGTAAGAAACAGGTTGTGGTAGCCCGTTCCTCTGCAGAAGCTGAATACCGATCGATGGCCTCGGTTGTCTCAGAACTCACATGGCTTGAAAGTCTCCTTTCTGACCTAGGAGTAAAACTCCCCTCCTCTGATGTTCTATTTTGTGATAGTCAAGCCGCCATACACATCGCAAAGAATCCGGTGTTTCATGAGCGCACAAAACATATCGAGGTTGACTGTCACTTTGTTCGTGAGAAGGTTCAATTGAAGAAACTTGAATTAAAGCATGTTCCAGGAACTGATCAAGTTGCCGACATCCTCACAAAGGCCTTATCAAGCACCCTGTTCTACCAGTGTTTGTCCAAGCTAGGTGCATATGACCTATACGCTCCAGCTTGCGGGGGAGTGTTGGAAAAGCCCACTTAAACTAGGCCCATTTGTAGAGCATTTATTGTTTTTCTCTCCTCTCTTTAGTCCCACATTGTGTATAGGACTTTTCTCCCTCTTTCTCTCATCTATATATATGTACTCATTCTTTGTATTTGTACCAAGTGGACATATATACAAGGTTGGCTTTCTCCATTTCTACAAGTTTGAACACAAAATAAAACGAAAGGTAAAAGAAGGTTGGCAACATGGGACAAAACAGCTGCTACCGAGGCTCAACCACGTGTCACCGGGGATACTACAACCGGGCAAAAACCACACGACGTTGGTCCACAAACCGACCAAGATCACGCTGGCTACACCCGGAGCAGAAACTAGGTCAACCAAGAATGCCAGACCATTCCTACCACAAAGCAAAGAAAAGAAACGGGGAGACACAAACAACAGACGAAATCAACCTAGGGGCATGTGTGACTAAGGCAGGAGTCGGGAAAGAGGCACCTGAGTCGCCGTTATCACAAACATTTCCCCCTCATGTGGAATACGTGCAAGAAGACATAGGCTACACCTGGAGGCCATGACTAAGGCAGGAGTCAGGAAAGAGGCATCCGAGTCGCCGTTATCACAAACACTCCCCCTCACGTGGAATACGTGCATGAAGGCATAGACTACACCTGGAGGCCGTGACGTACACTCCCCCTCACGTAGATCATGTGCAAGAAGGCGGAAATCGCATAGAGACGCAGACAAACACACCAACATACCAACAAACAACTTTTTAAAAAAACAGCAACTACGAAAAAGTTAGACCGGAAAGAAGAAGAGCAACAACAACATGGACCCACCAAGCCTGAAGAGGAGGCGACAAGAGCCGCAACGGGGCATGAAGGAGGAGACTAGATCTGCTCCGGAATTGAGAGCAGTCGGCGAATTCGACTAAGAAGAGCGTCGACGAGCGGGAGAAGAGCAGTGGTACGACGGGATCGTCGACTGGAGAAGCAGAGCCGTCGGAATCGATGGGTAGCAGAGCCGTCCGCATCGATGGGAAGCAGAGCCGTCGGAAGCAGAGCCGTCGGGAGAAGCAGCACACGGCAGCAGCGGAGGCGGAAGAAGTCGGCGAAGTCGTCGGGAGAAGCAGTCGACGAGATCGATGACGATGGAACAGCGCAGAGGAGCAGCACAGAGAAGCAGGCGGCAGCGGCGTCGTTGATGAAAGAGCAGACGTCGTCGGGAGAAGCAGCCGACGGGATCATCTAGTGGCACAACATCGATGGAAGAAGCGGCCACTCTCGTCGATGGAGCCAATCGGACACTCCGTCGACGGGAGCGGGTGGGATACTTCCCGTCGGAAGCCCTTGCAGCCCGAACGCTACAGGACGGGACGTGGGAGAAGCGCGCGGAAATGGAAGCACGGGTCAGGGAGGGGGAAAAACAGTGGCGGAAGCAAAATTGGGGAAAACGTTTTATTTAGGTTTCAGATCGAACCCTCTGATACCATGTAAAGAGAAATGAAAGGTGCAATTTATTCTTCCACAATGGGGCATTATATAGAGAATACAACATGACTCACACACCGATAGGCGGTGTGGGACTAAACACAATAATACTAAAATACTACTAACTCTAACAAATACAAAGCTCAAATAGTTTTTATTACTTCATATATCAACTTACAATACAAGTATTCGTACACATATTAATAGGATGGAGGAGTGAAATCTCAACTCCAAACAAAGATATGGACTATTCTATAAATAAGACAAATCACCTAATGGTCCAAGAAAGAGGGTCTTCACACGTGCTTATTTCTAGTTCTTCTACAGAAAGAAGTAATCTCAGAATGATAGTCAAGAGATTGGGTAGACCAAGGTAGCATGGATGAAGCTTTTTCAAGATGAATTGTGTTTTTTTTTGTAACACTTCAGCACTTGATAAGAAGACGTGAAAATTTAAGAAATAGTTAGGATAGGATTACAGATGATGATGAAGATGATGATAATTTCTGCTTCAAGCTTTTCTGCAGCTACTACTATTTAAGTTTTCTGTTTATGCAAAATGTTGAATTGTTCTAATTTATTCTACTATTTAATATCAGTCAAATGTGATAAGGACAGCTGCTTCTAACTATCTGTTGGATTCTGGAATCCAATGGGGATCTGCACCTTCAGTTAAGGTAAAAATTTGATATGCTGGTTTTTCTTATCCATCTTCTTGTAAAATAAAATTGTCCTTTAGATTTTATTAATACTGTGGAGCACAATATTTCAGGGTATTCGGGATGCTACCATTGAACTAATACACAGTCTAGTTGCTGTTCATGCAGAGGTACTCATTGATTTCTAGCCGTTCTTTCTAATGGAAATTTATTCTTAGGTGGTGTTCAACAGAGATTTTTGTATCTTTATTACTTCTGTTATGGTGCTAAAATTCTAAGTCATGATTTTATGGGTCTACTCGGAGGTTGCCGGAAGAGTGGACGGAGGTGGAGATGACGGCGGCACAGATACTACGGTGCCTTGACCGCAGCTGCCTAAGCAGAGCGTGCTCAATAGAGAGAACTTCCAAATTTTCATTCAAAGACTGGAAATAGAGTTTCTTTCATTGCTTCCTTCATACAACACACCATATGCCTTTATGTAGGCTTAGTAGAGGGCATAACTGTAAATCAACAAAGACGGGAAAATATTAAAATACTAAGATTTGATAATTTGTCACGCGGCCCATAATATCATAATTGGGCAACCCATAACATCTCTCTCGACCTTCAAATCGAGCTTGTCCTCAATCTCGAACGAGGCTTGCATTGCTTAATCGTCAGGCTCTTTGATTTTGCGCCAGAACAATTCCTGATGTTGTGTTGATGTAGTGGAGGCTGAGGTAGAAACGATGGCGATGAATGAGCAGAACAAGGGTGCCCGGCGGTTGCGGACAATTGAAAGTGACGTTAGCTCTGGCGGAGAGTGGGCAGCGTCAAGCAGAAATGGCAGCGCCAACTTGGGAACAGCCAGTTGAAGAAATGGATCCAGAAGGGCTAGCGGGGTTGGTGGCCGCAGAAGAGGCGGAGATGCCGGTGGCGAAAACTGTGAGGTAAAGCCTACAGGATCTGTGGGCAAATGTACAACCACCGTGGAGAGCGGTTGCGCGGCTGTGGCTGGCGTCAGGAGTGGTGGTGGGATGACCAAAGTGACTGGTGGTGGCGATAGAATTGGCAGCGGCACGGGCTGCGGTAGAAAGACGACTATCAGATTCTTAATTTGGTGGAGTGTGTCGGCGCCTCGAAGGCGTGCGTCCATGGATGCCATGAAATCTCATAGCATCAAACGGAGGGCAACCTCATCCATGGCATTAAGCTTCGTACCACAATATGTTATTAATTAATTAATTTTTAATGTTGTAAAAATTAATTAAGTAATTAAATAAGTTGTGTTGTGTTCTGGCGCGAAGAGACAAGACCCAAGAGAAAAGATTGCAGTGGGCTCGATTAAGGGAAACAAGTGCAGGTGAACATTAAAATGTGAGAAGAAAAAAATGTTCTGGTGGTGGCTTTTAAAAAATAAAAGTGTTGTATTAGCTAAATGGGACGAGAGGCACCACCTGCTTTGGGGGGCTCTAATAAAATAAAAATAAAGCTACGGGGCTCAATGGGATTAGAGGCATGGGGTGCTTGAGTAGGTGATGTCGAGACACGACTAGTGGTCTTCGACGAGCTGAACTTCTCGCGGAACGCGAGTGGAATGGCGTCGGAAGGAGGTTAGCAGGAAGCAGTCGTGGCGGACAACGAGCTTGCAATGAATGACGATGAAGTTGATGACTCAGATGGAGTCTTTGGGAACACAGGAAGGGTCACTACAAGGGTTGTCTGAGATAGAGCTGGAGGCTTGTTCGAGTGCCATACATCGAAGGCGACGTTGGACAAAAGCGACGGGACTACTGGTTGGCGAGGTCGACGGGGTTCTCATTTCTGGATGTGCGCTCTGGCAATGTCGATAGAGGCAAGTGCATCGATGGACGAAGACGTCGACAGTAGCGGAAAATATTACCTGGATCAAGGGGAGGCAATGTAGGGAATGTCGTCGGCATGCGGAAAGCAATGACTGCAGAGAGGGTTTGGCTTCTTTGGGGGAAATCTGTGGCTCGGAATCGGTGTGTGGTAGGGTTGAAGTGTGCAGGCTTGCTGGAGATGGCGACAAAACAGGGAGGTGTTGGCATGCATCGGCGGAAGAGAATTGATGCCTTTGATACCAATTTGTTATGGGCCTACACGGAGGTTGCCAGAAGAGCGGTCGGAGGTGGAGATGGTGGTGGCAGAGATACTACGGAGCCTTAAACACAGCTGCCTAAGTGGGGTGTGCTCGAGAGAGAACTTCCAAAATCTCATTCAAAGAAGGAAATAAAGTTTCTTTCATTGTTTCCTTCATGCAACACACCGAAAATATAAAAATACTAAGATTAGATAATTGGGTACGCATCCCATAATATCATAATTGTTCATCATTGTTGCATTTAATAACATCCTCACCTCAAAATACTCCCCCCCCCCCTTTTGTTATTGCTTTTGTAGAAGATTGGTGTAAACCTTGAATATGCTTCTTGAATTCCAAATAACAAGTATGAGTACAAATATATAAGGAGAAGAGAGAGAGTAATCCCATATACAAGATGTGGGACTATTACATGAGAAGAAGAAGACCTATAATGGGCCTCTAAATGGGCATTTACAAGATGTTTTCTAACTATTTTCTAACACTCCACCGCAAGCTGGAGCGTACAAATCGTAGGCGTCAAGCTTGAATAAGAACTGATAGTATAACTGTCGAGAGAGGGCTTTAGTCAGGATGTCAGCCACTTGTCCTATAGCAGGAACATGCTCCAATTTTTTCTTCTTTGATTTAACTTTTTTTCGAATGAAGTGACAGTTAACTTCAATATGCTTTGTTCTTGCATGGAAGACTGGATTCTTGACAATATGTATCGCAGCTTGACTGTCATAGAATAAGGTCGTCGGAGATGAAAATTTCAGTCCCAAATCATTAAGAAGACTTTCAAGACAAGTTAACTCAGATACAACAGTAGTCATAGCACGGTACTCGGCCTCAGCAGAAGATCGAGCAACAACGGTTTGCTTCTTGCTACGCTGGGTAATAAGGTGTCCACCGAAATATGTGCAAAAGCCAGTTGTGGAACGCTTATCATCAAGAGAACTTGCGTAGTCAGAATACGCAGCAAGAGATAAAGAGGTAGATGGTTTGTAAACAAGTCTTTGTCCCGAAGCGGTCTTTAGATATCTGATAATGCGCTCAACAGCTTGAAGATGAGATGTCTGAGGAGCATGCATAAAACAACTCACAACCCCCTACAGCAAATGAGATGTCAGGTCGAGTAACCGTAATATAAATCAGCTTCACCACCAAGCGTCGATTGTATTCTGGATTTGTAAGCAGTTGTTCAGAATCAGAACCATGTGCAGAAGGCTTGTGATTTACATCCATAGGAGTGTCCGCGGGTTTGTACCTTGAGTAGCCAGCATCTTGAAGGAGGTCAATACAGTACTTTCGTTGGCATAAGACGAGACTACCAGGTCGTATTGCAACCTGAAGTTCAAGGAAGAATCGAAGATATCTCAGGTCTATCGGCTAAAATGCTGAGTTCAAATGTTTCTTTATTTGTTGTATCCATGTAGAGTCGTTGTCTGCAATTAGGATATCATCAACATATACAAGGAGAATCACAGTGCTTGTTGGCTGATGACGGGTGAAAAGGGAGAAGTCATTCGAGCTCCGTATAAAACCAACTTCGCGAATAACTTTGCTGAATTTCTCAAACCAAGCACGTGGGGACTGTTTGAGACTATATATAGACTTTCGGAGATGACATACATGAGACTCCCCCGTATTCTCAAACCCTGGAGGTTGGTGCATATAAATAGTTTCCTGCAGATCACCATTGAGAAAAACGTTTTCAATATCCAACTGATGGAGGGGCCACTAACAATGGACAGCCAAGGAGATCAAGACCCGAACATT
Source organism: Platanthera guangdongensis (assembly GCA_039583875.1). Classification (NCBI taxonomy): domain Eukaryota; kingdom Viridiplantae; phylum Streptophyta; class Magnoliopsida; order Asparagales; family Orchidaceae; genus Platanthera; species Platanthera guangdongensis. The sequence goes on along the minus strand of CM077161.1, from coordinate 180,208,765 downwards.
ATTCAACTTGGCAAACAGGGAGAAAGTTCCATCATAATCAAGGCCTTGTTGTTGAGTGAAACCTCGGGCCACGAGGCGAGCTTTTAGCCAGTCAACAGTCTCATCAACATCATGTTTGATAACAAAAACCCACTTGCAGCTGACATAGGACTGGCCGGGAGGAAGAGGAACCAGATCCCATGTCCGGTTAGCCCAGAGGGCGGTCATTTCATCATTCCATCATCATCGCAATCCCAACCGCTTCCTTTTGCGCCTGTTGTGTAGCAAGATTCGTGAAGGAAGGATGATGTTGTATCCAGGGCACCACCAGAATTTTGGCCTTGGCAACGAAAGAGATCAAATCACATGTCTCGGGATCCAGAGTTTGAACTGCAGAGATGATATCAAATAAATGTAGCAAGCTGTCTTTACCAGAGTAGTGAGAGTGAAGCTCCCCTCACATCCCCTTAGCAATCTCATGATACATGACCATGCGATATAGCTTGGTATCCATGGAATTGAGGATCCAAGATTGGACTCGACCGTCATCACGGAGCCACTCATCAGTGGGAACAGTAGGAGCATCCCGAGTTAGATGATGAAGGAGACCCTTGGTCTGGAGAATGCGTCGAACAGAATGCACTCATTCCACAAAATTTTGTTTACCGCTGAGGGAGATGGTGGTGATCCAAAGTTCATCACGAACTTCAATAGAAGGAATAGAGGCACGAACGGGAAGAGAAGAGGCAATCATTGAATCCATGGCGCCAAGAGAGAAGGAGGCCGTGCTGATAGACTCGGGCGGACTGGCAGAGAGCAGCAAAGGAGAGAGGCCGCAGGAGGTATACGGCCAGAGAATCCGTAGCGAGTAGTAAAACGGGTTGGCAGCGGATAGAGGAGAAGCCAGTAATGGCTTAAGCAGGAGTCTGGCGAACAACAAAGTTAGGCCGGCAGCGGCTAGAGAAGAGGCCGGCAATAGATTAAGCAAGAGACGCAGAGGGCAACAGTCCGCAGCGATTAGAGAGAGGCAGGAAGAGCGGTATAGTGCGGAGAAACTCGCGGCGGGTGGAGAGACCACAATGGATAGAGAGGAGACCGCAGCGGGCTAAAGCAGCGACCAAAAACAGAGGCCAAGAGGCAGTCCGCGAGTAGAAGAAAGCAGCCATAGTAACCGCGCGGATAGCAAGGTCAGTCCGCTCACGCAGCAGTGTGAACAGAGATGAGAAGATAGATAGCTAAGCAAAGAAGCAGCGGTCTGAGGAGAGAAGAGAGCAGCGGGCAGAGAAGTCCGTTGGAAGCACTTGGCGGATAGAAGAGTTCGCGCGACAACCACAATGGTTACAGATAGAAGCTCACAGCAAGAGGAGCCTGCCGAACTGGGCAAAAACGTTGCGGGCAAAATAAGGGGCAGACCGCGCTAGTAGGAAAGAAAACGATGAGTTGTGGAGACCGCAGCGGGGAAGGCAGACCGCGTGACCGAGCAGACCGCAGCGGGTAAGGCATACCGCGCTAGTAGTGGTGGGACCCAGTCCCCAAAGCTATAAAAGCAGGAAGAAAACCAACTGAGACGGGGGGAAGCAACGTGCCACAAATCTTGCGGACTAAAGAGAACAAGCCGCCTAGTCGGATCGGGTACCTCTGATACCATGTAGAAGATTGGTGTAAACCTTGTATATGCTCTTGAATTCCAAATAACAAGTATGAGTACAAATATATAGGGAGAAGAGAGAGAAAGTAATCCCTTATACAAGATGTGGGACTGTTACATGAGAAAGAAGAAGACCTATAATGGACCTCTAAATAGGCCTTTACAAGATTTTTTTTCTAACTACTTTCTAACAGCTTTAATAAAGAAGAAGTAAACGTATTCATTTCTTTAGGATAATTCCATCAAAGCTAGCTACAAGATTTTCTTGGCTACTTTGCTTAGATAGCTTATTTTGATACCTGTTGTTTATATGTGTAGAAAGAGATGGAAAAGAAATACTTGGTGTAATTCATTCATCCACATAGGGGCTTTAAATAGGATTACAACAGGACACCCAACACCGATAGGCGGTGTGGGACCAAACTCAATAACATTAAAATACAATAACAATATTAACTCTAACACTCCCCCTCAAGCTGAAGGGGGACCCTACAGCTTGAACATAACATAAAAAAGGAAGGTAAAAGACGGTTGGCAACATCGGACAAAATAGCCTCTACGGCCCAACTATGTATCACCGGGGATACTTCAACCGGCAAGAGCCACATGACGTTGGTCCACAAAACCAACCATGATCACGTTGGATACACTCGGAGCGAAAACTAGGTCAACCACGAAAGACCAAACCAACCCTACCAAATCCATAGAAAACGACAAGGAGACACAAACAACATATGAAATCGACCTGGGGCCATGTGTGACTAAGGCAGGAGTCGGGAAAGAGGCATCAGAGTCACCGTTATCACAAACACTCCCCCTCACGTGGAATACGTGCATGAAGGCATAGACTATGCCTGGAGGCCGTGACGTACACTCTCCCTCACGTAGACCACGTGCACGTGTGGGACCCTCGTCGGGTACATGAACCCAGATCACGTGAAAGAAGGGCGAAATCGTAAAGAGACGCACACTAACACACCACAACAACAAGAAAACTTAAAGAAAAAAAACAGCACAACAACATTAAACCCTAAACGAGGCCGAACAAGAAGAGCAGCAGCGGCAGCCGGAGAAGAAGAGCAACGGTAGAGGAGAAGCGCGGAGGAGTAGCACGGCTGCAACAGAGGAGTAGCACGGAGGAGCCGGCGTCGGCGTCGATGGGAAGCAGATGCAGCAGCACAACATAGAAAGTTGTCGGGCCGGACTGGATCTGAAGAAGATGGAAGTAGACGGCCTGGATATGAAGAAAAAGCGGAGAGCCAGCAGTGGGCGGCCGAAGAAGATGCAACACAGAGGCTGCTGGGCCGGAGAAGATGTAGCCGGAGAAGCAGCGGCATAGGTCTGCCTGGCCGGAGAAGAGGCAGCCGCCGGAGGAGAAGAAGTAGTCGTCGGTGTTGGCGTCGATGGAGGTAGCAGACGGAGTCGTCGAAGTCGCAGGCAGAAGCAGTCGACGTCGATGTCGCAGACGGAAGCCGGAGAAGCCCTTGACGGCGCAGGCGAAAGCAGTCCAGGGAAGCGACGGCGGAATCGAAGCCGCTCCTGTCGACGGGATTAGCAATCAACTCCGTCGACGGGAGCGGGAACGGCGGGCGTGAGCCCTAGAAGGGCGCGGGAGAAGAAATCACGGGACGGGAAGAACTGTAGCCGAAAGCCGAATTTCGAGAGAAAATAAATTTAGGTCTCCGATCTTTGGCTCTGATACCATGTAGAAATACTTGGTGTAATTCATTCATCCACATAGGGGCTTTAAATAGGATTACAGCAGGACACCCAACACCGATAGGCAGTGTGGGACTAATCTCAATAACATTAAAATACAATAACAATAATAACTCTAACAATATGTAAGGTTACTCAAAGCTAGGCCTGTCCAAAAGGCCCGGGCCCAGTGGGCCGGCCCGAGCCCGGCTCGGCGAAAGCCCGTTTCGGCCCGGCCCGGAAAAACCCGGGCCGAGGCCGGGCTCAGGGCCCTTACAGGGCCCTGATTTTGGGGGCTAGCCCGGCCCGATACTCGATACGGGCCGGGCCGGGCAAAGCCCGAAATTCGTGTCGGCCCGGGCCCGGACGAAGCCCGGACCAGGCCCACAGGCCGGCCCGGACCCGCTGGACAACGGCTCTTAGAGCCGTTGGAAGCAGCAGCTAGTAGGGCTGCTGCTGACAGCCCTGCTGGCTGTTGTGCCTGTGTTGTGGCCTAGGGCCTAGGCAACAGCCTAGGCCCTAGGCCATATTAAAAAAAAACTTTTTTAAAAAATTTTATAAACCCCCCCCCCCCCTCTTACCCGACCCTCTCTCCCCCCCTTCACTCTCTCTCTCACTTACTCTCTCTCTCTCTTCCACTCACTTTCTCTCTCTCTCTCTCACTTACTCTCTCCCTCTCTTACTCTCTCTCTCGTTGCATGGTATCGTACTCCTCAACGCCGACGTCGTCGACTCAAAGCACGACCGAAGTGGTGGAGCATAATCGGAGGGCGCCCGTCTGGGAGCATTTCGACATGGTTAAAGTCAGCGACGAATTCAAGGCGCGGTGCAAGTTATGCTCAAAGTTGCTAACTCTTACCGGCAACTCAACACTAGCGAGACACGTTAAGTCGTGTTTTGCGAAGCAAGCTCCCGAGTCCAGTCAGGGATAAATATCAGCATCAGGACAAATTTGGACGTACGATCAAGCAAGACAGCGAGACCTACATGTTGGGTACATTGGAATAAATGTACCTGATTTGAAGAAGTCTCACCCTACTCAATGATATACATCAAAATGTATTTGATGTGTTTTGAGTTTAGTTGTGCAAGTTAAGTATTTGCAGTGAAAGCTGAAAAGTTTTTAAGTCCATATGTCGACACCCAGAAAGAAAGTGTCGACACTTAAGAAGACTTGTGTCGACACCTAGAGAAGCAGTGTCGACACTTGGAGTAATTATGTCGACACCAGGGATGCAGAGTCGACACCAGAAGGAAAGTGTCGACACATACAGGCTGTGTCGACACTCAATGAAGAAATGTCCAGTGAAGCAGTGTCGACACTTAGAAGCAGTGTCGACACCCAGAGGAACTTCGTCGACATCAGAAAGTGTCGACACTTGGAGGCTGTGTCGACACTCAGCAAATTCAACAGAGTCTAAGTACAAGTGTCGACATAGTAAAGTATGTGTCGACACTCAGCAGAAGACTCAACACATGAAGTAAGTGTCGACACTAGGAGGCTATGTCGACACTCAGCAAAGTTCAACAAATTCTAAGTACAAGTGTCGACACAAAGAAGATGTGTCGACACTCAGCAAAAGTCTCAACAAAAGAAGAATGTGTCGACACAAGGATCTGTGTCGACACTCAACAAGTATCAACACAGAAGGCATGTGTCGACACCAAGAAGATGTGTCGATACTAAACAAGTTCAACACAAGAAGATGTGTCGACACAAAGGAGTAGTGTCGACACTTAGCAGAATTTAACTAAGTACTGAAGAACAAGGAGTTGTGTCGACACACAATATCAGTGTCGACACATATTGAAGAAGCAGTGTCGAGAAGTAAATTCTACAACACAAGGAGTTATGTCGACACCTTGAAGGCTAGTGTCGACACTTAGTCTACTTGTGTCGACACTTAGTCTATAAGTGTCGACACTTAAAGACAGACTGTATCGACACTTTCAGACAGTTACAGATATTTCAAGAAGTGACTGGATGACATGACAGCTGTCATTCCAGCCGGTCTACTGCAACTGTCAGAGATGTCAGAAAGCTGTTAGAAACCGGATCAGCCGGTCACCATGAAGAAAGTCTATATAAAGGCTTATACATTCAACAGATAATGAGTTGTTGGAAATCACCAAAAGTGATCGAGTAATTCATTGAAGATTCAATTCAAGTGAAGATCTAAGTAGTTGGAGAGAGAGCTCCTTCCAAGAAGACAGCTGTTGGAACCAGGCTGTGAAGAAGGTTTCAGATTGAGATCTGAAACTTAAGTTGCAGTGATTGAAGATCAGCTGCAGAGAGACTCAACCCTATTGTGTTCTACATTCAAGAAGCTTTGAAGAAAGCCAAGTGAGGTTGATCTCAGCAGAGTTCTTTCAAGAACTCATCAAGAACCTGTCAACTCTTCTCTCTTATTCTGAGTTGTAGGTATATACATTGTATTCTTAATTTCTTGTAGGATCCTTAGGGATCTGAGTTGTAAGCCTGAAGTTATAAAGGCTGAGTGGTAGGGCATGTGTGCCTGAGTGTAGGAGATTCATATCTCTGAGTGTAGGCCTTGTGGCTGAGTGTAGGTCTTTGTGAAGACTGAGTGGTAGGGCTGTTGTGCCTGAGTTGTAGGAGTGGGATCACTCTGAGCTGTAGGAACCTGGTTGGGGTTCTGAGTGTAAGATCTGAGGATCTGAGGAATAGTGAAGGAGTTTGGCTGAATCTAGTACACTGCTAGATAGGCGAAGGGGGAAAGTGGATGTACTCAAACCTTGGGGAACCACTATAAAACTGTGTGTACTCTGGGTATGTGATTGATGCTGTGTATGCTGTTTATAGTTCTGTGAAATTTGTGATATAATCTGCCTAAAAGTTTAAAAAGATTAAGTCATCTATTCATCCCCCCCCCCCCCTCTAGGTGATTAGGTACAATTTCTTTCACTACAGGTGAAAAACGTCATTCGGCGTGGGTTGTCATTCAGTCACTACGACAACGATGAGACGACGGAGTACATACACGAAGGGCTTCAGCCCAAATATCAACAGGTAAGTAGATTCACTATTCGACGCGACGCACTTAAATTATATTTTGACGCAAAACAAGATTTAATAAAAATTTTTGAAACTTTCGAGGGATGTGTGAGTTTAACGAGCGACGTTTGGAGTAGTAGCTTAAAGGTAGGATTATTTTATATTTGTATCACGGCTCATTGGATCGATCTCGTTTCATGGGAGTTAAATAAGCGCGTAATATGTTTTGAAGGTTTTGAATTTCCGCACACGGGTAAGGTTATATATTCGGTAATTATTAAATGTTTGCGTGAATTTAAAATAAAAGATAAAATAATGAGTATTTATTTTGATAACGCTAGTAATAACAACACCGCAGTAGAGTGGTTAAAACATGAGTTAAAACTAATGTTCAACGGTGCGTTTTTTCACTCTTATTATGGAATACTACACTGTAACAAATAATCATAATTTAACTGATAACGATTGGGACGTACTAGTACATTATATGGATTTATTAAAATGTTTTTATAGGGCGACTATTTTTTTATCTGGTGTATATTATCCAACTAGCTCGTTAGTAGTTGAAAATTTTGTAAATATCGCACAAAAACTTAACTATTTTAAGCAACACTACGGATGACTTCCTTTAATTGAAGTAATAGAAGAAAAATTTTAAAAATATTATAGAGAAATGTCTCCTGCATTTTCATGCGTCACCGCTTTAAACCCGTTATTCGTTGTTGACAGCGTAGAAAATTTGATAGATGAAATTAACGTTAACTTAGATATAAATATAGGTTTTGATGACGTTGATGACATTAATACTAGTAAATTTAATTCTATTTTTACCGAATATTTTAATTATTACGACAACTTATATGGCTCACGTCCCCGAGAAGAAATAATGCAACCTAGGACAAAAGATTATTTTACAAATAAAATTTTAGAATTAGCTTGCAGGAAAAAAAAAAGCACGCACATCGAGTTGTTTAAACGAATTAGGATTGTATACGAAAACGCAATTTCGTGATTTTATGACTACGGAAGAGATCGAAAAGTTCGATATCTTAAAGTGGTGGAAAGGTAAAGTTAATACCTATCGTATTTTGGCATGTATGGCCCGTGATTTACTAACAATTCAACCTAGTACAGTAGCTTCGGAGTCTGCTTTTTCTCTTAGTGGCAGGATTTTGAACAAGCGGAGGAGCCGACTAAATGAAGAATCACTGGAACTATGCATCTGCTACAAAGATTATTTGGATGCTACGAAAAGAAAACAACACATTTCAGCGTTGGAGGAGAGCTCCGAGGAAATTGAATAGGAGATGGACAACCTGAATTTGTAAAAGTGTAATTTTTTTTGTTATCATTAAAAATAATAAATTCCATATTTTTCCTAATTTTATTTTTTAAAAGTGTAATTTTGATTTTTTTTAATTTCAATATTAATAAAAGTTTTTATTCGCTTTTTTATTTTATTTCAAGTTTTTTTAAAAAGAATGGTTTTTTTTTAAGGGCCCGGCCCGGTGGGCCGGCTCGGGCCCCTTCCCAGGGTCAAAGCCCGAGCCCGATAAAGGAAGGGCCCGGGCTCAGCCCGGTTTGCAAAAGCCCGGGCCCGATCAGGCCCGGTCCGGGCCGGCCCGATCGGGCCTTTTGGACAGGCCTGCTCAAAGCTGAAGTGAGAAGATGGAGATTTTTTTAAGGAAATATATATTTACTTTGATTGAATTTACTGCTATCATGTGTATGAAATAAAGTCAACGCTGTACGATGATGAGCAAACTACATTTTGTATGTGTGTTTGTCCATGATTGTAAAGCTACATCTTCAAAATGCACTATTTAGTCTAACATTTGTGTGCTAACCTTTTTTTTCCCTGAAAGCATGTTTATTTGGTAATCATAGTAAATTCACCTTTTCTCTGGACTAGAATGAGATTTCTTGGGTTGTGGGATGATCTAAATTGTTTTTTCACGGGTTCAAGTCCCAGAAGAAACCTCTTGCAAAATTGCATGTTAGAGTTTGCCTACATTTCACCCTTGTGGTGGGACCCTTCCCCAGACCCTCGTTGTGCGGGAATGTCTTTGTGCACTGTGTTGCCCTTTTTAGTCAGCTAGGTTAATCTAGCAAGAAACAATGGAGTGATCACAGTTGCAAAAATGTTCAATAAAAGATTTTTGCCCATCTAATTTTCATATTTCCACAAGAGAATAACGGATATTTTAGCCGGGAGTTTTTAGTTATGTAAGTTAGCATTTACGTGTGTTTTAGGAATAGGATGTTTTCTATGCACGCACAGACACGTACACACAAGAGGTTTGGTGCTAGGGCACCTATCCCCGTACCTCACCATCCTACGAGCCAACACTAGGTCTCATCTAGAGGCTTGCACAATCTGGTCAAAGGTGAGGAGACTTATGTCATCAGTCATTCATAGAATTATGATATTATTTATATATTATATTTGGAAATATTATTGTCTTTTTAGTATAATTAATTCAGGAAAGTCTTTCCTTATTAAGCATGCCTAGGGGTGTATATAAGAGAGAGTTGTGTATGAGTTGGGATATCTTTTGATCACTAGTTTTTGGTTCACTTCTTTTGAAGAGCGATCTGCCAAGCACCAGGCGGGAGTTTCTTCTAATTTCTATGTCTGGTTCCAATTTAATGCTATTTTCTTCGAACTCAGGCTACTCTTCTTCCCTGCTCTCCCCTCAAGATTCAGGTTTGTGATTTCTATGTAGCTGCAATCTGATGTCACATGTAGCAAGGATTTAGTTGTTTTTATGGCTATCTAAGGATAGATGGAGGCAGGAAGAAGTTTCCAGACAGGGGAGAGAAAGACGGGAGTGCGAGAGAAAAAAAAACAGAAAAAAACGACACGATTTTAAACCTCGCACTTTTGATGAACTGTAACTGTTAGAATTTGAGATATGAAGATGCGGATTCTATTAAAATTTAAACAAATCTATGCCTCAGCGAGCGTTTGATGAACAAATTCATGATGCAGGTCTTTTCAGGCGCCAAACCTTTACTTGAGAAAACAATGGGTATTTTGGTGGAGGGCTTGATCGACACATTTATTAGCCTTTCCCATGAAAACAAAGCCAAGGCCTTGAAATCTTTGGACACGAATGGTTTCTGCCAGCTTATGCTCGAGGTGAATCCAAGATATCCTGCGGTTTTCTGTCTGAATCTTCTGTTTAATTATATAATGCGGGCCATTTACCAGGCCGTCTCCTCTATGTTTGATACATTACAGGTTACACTCCTCTTACTTTTAAAATTACAAAAACCTCCCCGGTAAGTTTACATTTCATAACATTCATTTCTGAAAATGTACTCCCATCGAGGTATTTTTGTGCACGGATGTTATGAAATGTAAACTTACAGGTGAAGTTTTTGTAATTTCAAAAGCAAGAGTTGCGCAATCCGTAAGTATGCTAACTTCAAGTTTTGGTAATTATTCCTATATAATGCGAGACCTTTGTTATCCCAAATCCCAAATCTGGTTGATTTTTCTTAATCTCATTTCTCCAAATTTTTCAGCTCGAGTATATCGAAACTGTCCTTCACTCGTATTTCTCTCCTGCGGCCCACGAGTCCTTAAAGTCCTTGCAGGGTCTCTTATTGGAAAGAGCATGCGAGGGGACGTCGGATTCTGTCGAGAATCCCGGCCATCACCGGCGTTCGACAAAAGGCAGCGAAGATACTATCACAGATGATAGACATCAGGGATCCAGCATTTCCCCCCGATGAATTGATCGTAAGTTGATCGAGTTTCCGACTTTTTATTAACCTTTTTTTGCTTGTATATCTATATTGTTTTAAATTATTTTGTACTACTGTAGGCTCTGGCGCAGCAGTATAGCGCCGATTTGCTCGAGGGCGAGCTTGAGAGGACCCGTCTCAATATATCGTGCTTCATGGAGGCTTCTCTCCGACCAACTTTTGCCCCAATGCCTCAAAAACCGTCTCATTACCCTTCCTTCCAAAAGACGGTTTCTTCGCCGAATTACAGGAGACAACAAACTACGAGCTCTCCGAGTTTTTCCCGACAGAGGAGAAGATGATGAGTGAGAAAGCTAAATTCGGCGGCCGCTGTTCTTGCTACTGACTATTTATTTGTTTTATTTGGAAATCCTGTATTAATTTTGTGTGCAATCCTTCTATTGTTTGTAATTTTGCCTGTGAGAATGAGTTTGTTTGTAGGATAAACAATAATGCAATTCGGTGGTGCTTGTAATGAGTTTTTAGGCTTCCAAATTCTATGCTTCAGAACACTGCCGCAGAAGCCTAGTATATAATCAGTGTTATGTTATATTTTCATTTTATGAATGTTTATAGATGCATAATAAAAGTAAATGTTTGTGTGAATTTCTGGGTGAAAATATTTAGAACTCAATGCATCGCATTTCAGACTTATTTGATGTCGTGCGGAAAATGCCCGATCTTTACGAATTTGGTTTGATTATATTGGGGTGGTTCAATCATTTGTTCTTCACCTTTTAGGGTTTCATGAGCCCTAGAAGGAGAATTCTGTAGTACATCAATAACTTCAGGATTTACTTCATCTAAATGTTCTTAAAATATCATACGCTATATGCGATGACCTGTAGACACCCCCAAAATTTGTTGTGTTCATGACATGGTAGAAGCACAATGAGTATTAGCATGTGAAAAATTAAAAAAAATGATATTAAAAAAAATATATGCATGGTTTGATATCCTTCTATATAATTACATACAAGAATAACTACATATGAGTGCTACAAATAGGGGCGGACCCACATAGGGACCAGTGTGGGCGGCTGTCCACACTATTTTAAAAAATTATTTATCAATAGTAGAATGTGTAATTTATTTATTTGCAGATATATAAATATCATAAATAAATTTAAGTAAGCATTTTAGTCATGGTGGCAGTGTATGATATCTAAATATAAGGTTATGGGTTCAAGTCCTATACATCTTATATTTTTTATTATCTATATATTTATTTATCTTTTTATTTCTAACATATTTATTTTTATTATATTTCATATACATTTTTATCATTTTTTTTATGTCTCATTTATTTACCATTTTAGATATAATTCAAACTAGTAATTTTAATTTTTTTTAATATATTTCATACACTGCCCCCACAGAGAAATCTTTGCGTCCGCCACCGCGGCTACAAATATAAATATAGGACAATGTTAATGTGTCCCTGAAGTTGCTATTAGCAGTTATTTCAATGTGTTATTTTTGTCTTTTTTGGGATGCTATTAGCCAATAGAGGGGTGCTATTAACAATATACATCATATAATATAACTTCTCATGTTTTTTGACAACCTTGGTGATACCTATTAACATATTGGGCAACAACTGGTATTGTTTCTCTCTTCTTTTTTCACTAATAATTTCTTACTTGTGGTTCCTAGAAATTCAAATATAAATAATTAGTCATAAAAGATCATGTTAATTTTACCTCCTTAACTGTTGTGCATTCAAGCACAGAGAATTAGTAACAATATACATATAATATTTTATAGTAAACAGTGTATTAGTAATTAGTGTTGTATGAAGCAATATAAAATTCTACCTCTTTAGTCATTTTTAATGACTATTATTTATAAGTGATTTAAAATAGTGAACTTATTCAATTTCATTGCAATATACAAATTCTTTGGTTCATTATCAGGTCTATCTTTTGATGTCATTCGTCTTAGTATCTGAAATTAGACCTCTGTTAAATATGAGTTGCTTCTTAAATAGTTATCTCTCTTGGCATCTTCAAACAATTACATCTTTTTAAGGAGTTGTAGGGTTTAGGATTTAAATTAAAACACCTAATGAAATTGTTGAGAATTAAAGTGATTGGACGGATTTGATGTTTGCTATTTTGACTGCATCCGGTGTGCTAGTTTTGTGTTTGGTGTTTTTGGGGCAGTTCTCTATATATAAGGGGTGTCTTTCTCTCTTTAAAAGACAAGAAGTGTAGCAGAAGTTACAAGTTGCGGTTTGGTTTTCTAGAGGTCGCCTACTGCATTGAGGTCGCAGGTCGAAGCTATGGTTTGGAGGTTCTCTAGTTGCGGCAGGTTCAGTGGCGATTGCTATCTGGTGCAAGTCTGCGATTAGAAGGAATCTTATTGTGAAGGCGTCGATGTGCAGTCTGAGGTGTTGAGATTTGGCGAGATGTGAACTTAGCGGCGAACTGTGAAACTAGCAGCGGCAAGCTAAGCCGGTTTGTGAACCAAGAAGTGGCAAACTATAAACTGAGTAGAGGAAGTGTGAACTAAGGTAGTTGGGTGTAGCTTGGTGCAGTGAAGTGCGAGTTTGCATTATGAACTGTGGCGGATTGCAGCCTGAAGTAGGAACGCGAATTGTATACACAGGTGTGTATAGAAAAAGTTATACACACCTTTTTGACGTTTGGACTACAATACACCCTTTTCAGCGGTTGGGATCTAAACTAATTATGTACAGGTGATATACATTTTATAAATATATATGGTGGATTTAGATGGATCCGCCATGCAGCATCTGAAAAGGGTGTGTATAGAAAAGTTATACACAGGTGTGTATAGAAATCCTATGATGTGCGAACTGGAGCAGTGGAGCTCGGCTAGTTGAAGTGAAAGTGCAGCTAGAGTGTGTCTAGAAGTTGTGTTGTTGTGTGTCTCCTGTATCTGTTCAATATTCACGCAAAATTGTCTTGCGTTGATATCTTCCTTGTAAATTGTACTATTACTTTTATTACTTGTACGTAGTGTGTATCTTTGGCTCGTATTTGTGTTATCTTTCAATCCGAAATTTTCAACAAAAACCTCGTCATACAGAAACTTCACACTATTAACTATAAAGTGAAATTTGAACTTTTCTTCTAGCTAACCAACCAAATTAGTTAAAAGAAGAAGGGAAGAAAAGATGAGGAAAGTTCTTAAAAGAGAAGGAAGAAGGGGGGACTCAGTGTTGAAATATTTCTTAATATATTCCTGAAATAATTAATATTTCTCGTTTTAAAAAACTCTTATGATATAATATCATATTTTTAAACAAGATTATAAAAATAAACTTGTGAACAAAGAGATCATGAAATCAGAAAAATATTTAGTTTATAATCGAGTTTGTGATAAAACGTGTGATCATTGCCCTAAAGAAGTTGCACCACTCTTGCATGACTTTCAACCGATGTTCATTCCTCCAAGATACAATATCTGGATAGATCCCGAAAACCCTGATGTGCGTGGACATCGAAGAAGCACAGAGCACCCGAACTTCCATGCGATAAAGTAAACGTCAACAAAGAAAAATCGCAAGAGAAAGATCGTCGTAAGAGAATGAAAGAACAATTGAAAGAGGAAAAGAAATGATTTAAGAAAAAAATTTGTATATAGGAGTCTCGTAAAATCCACAAGTAATAATCACGTATTTAATTTCCAATGATCATATTAAGTTTTAGTAATAACATAAAGATTTAATGTGACTAAATGCATACGAAAACCAGGTCTGCAAGGCTGCCAGGAGAAATCGATGCATGGCCGAAGAGCAGATTTCGACGTACGGCGAAATGCCAAATCTCCAAATCTCAAATTCAGATGCGGTGCGGTGCGCGCGCGCACGTGTGTGATTTATAAATTCTCCTTACGTTCTTTTGAACAAATAAGAGTGAATGAAATGATTTATACACTCACATCTTTATGTTATAATGGCAAGATGAGACTAAAATCTCATCATTTCGATTTCCCTTCACATTTTGAAGTTCTCTCTAATTTGATTTTGAGCTTTGCCCATCAATGAAGCTCAAACATCATACAATTCTCCATTAAACATTATCAAATAAATGTTTTTAATTAAAATTTCTAACACCCAGTCCAACCCAATTAAAATCGCACAGCAACAGTGCGGCAACGACCCAATCAACACCAGAATAAGAACGCAATCGTCGTTGAGAGAGAGAGAAGAGCCGACGCAGGCGCAGTCGAAGAAGAAAGTGGAGAAAAAACCCGAGAGCCGCTTCCGCAAAGAGCCCCAAGCGACAACAAGAGAGAAAACGATGGAGAAGATGTGCGGCTTGAGTAAGAAGGGCGCTTAAGCCGCTCTAAACAGACCAAAAATTATATATACATTGTTTTACAAGGTGCTTGCCACAAGATGCGCTTTAAGGCGCTCGCCCGATCCATCCGACTCGTTATTCAGCAGACATCCAACGAAGTCAATACGAGAATAACAGAGACAGCACGAGAGCGACATAACGAACATGACTAGGGTTGGTGGAGCATAATATAAGGAAGAAAAAAACGACAATGGCAATTATGTGCCTCATTATTAATCATGCATTAAGCATTGTGTTTAATTAATAAATAAATTATTTTTTTTGGTAGCAGTCATGAAATAAAAGTAAATCCTTCATTGTTGTTCTCTCAAAAAAATACAGCTGTTGAGCTCAGCATCCCTCCTCCCCCATCATGAGCAAATAAAACTATATTCAAGATTTACGAGATGTTGATTAATTTAGAGCGATGTTATTAGTAGTCCTACGACGGCTATTCGCAGTCCTAACAACATCTAAAATGACTATTCGCAGCCTTAAAAACATTTAAATTCATTAGACTGCGAATATGAATGGATTGCGTTTAGCCACTATAGGGATGCTTATAACATTGCCCTTAATTGATATGGGACCCTGGGCCATAGGGGCTGTGCATTCTGACAATGGCAAGGCAATTGTCTACCATATTCTTGAGTACATTAGTCCACGCCGTCATGGGGGACTTGAGGTAGAACTCGGTGAACCCGTCGTCGCACGACTCGAAGTTTGGGATCATGGAGTTGATCAAGGCGTCCCGGGCGCCGGTGTCTCGGGCTTGGATGGCCCTGCGGGCGTCCGCGAGGTTTCCGATGGCGTTGCTGTAGGTCTCGACGCACTCGCGGAGAAGTTCGCTGGTCTGGGAGGTTTAGGGTGTGTTGTTTGGTGAGTCCGAGGAGAAAGGCCTTTGCCTCATGAGCCTTGGAGTCGACGGCGCTCATCAGGATGGCGAGGACCGTGTCTTGGTTGAGGGGCTTGAACGTGGGCGCATTCTTCTACTATCGTTTTCACGCAGAGGTCGGAATAGACGGTGTGGCTGCAGAATGATCCGACGGCATTGTGGAACGCGATGGAGGAAAAGGAGGTGGGGGAGCGGGCGGCGGCAGAAGGATGGAGAAGAGCGGCGACCAACGCGAAGACGGCGAAGAGGACGATGGGCCTCGTCATTGCGGATTTTTGTGTGGTGGGGGGAGGAGGGAGGCCCGGGATGGGAATGGAGAGGGGGATGGGGCGGTTATATGAGGTGAGGGAGGGCAAATTTGGCGGGAAATTGTTGGCTGACGGTTAAAGCCGTTGCTTTTTAACGGAATTATGGGCATGTTTACGCGCTTTGTGGATCGCCGTTAATTTTGTGAATGATCGTTTGCTGGGTTTTTTTATTATTATGATTATTATTATTTTTTTTGAAAAACTGGCCACCTCTCTAAAAATAATTAAGGATATTAATAGAACATGGAATTAAATATTAAATATTTATATTTATTTATGCAGTCGAAATCCATGAGTTCTTCCGGGAATCCGATTGGGACCTTAGGATGATTGTTTTCATTATGATACAAAATTTCATGTAAAAACTATATAAAATACCTTTGAAATTTCTAAGTTCATTTTCATATTTCTTACAAATATATATGTGCATATATATATATATATATGATGGGGTCCGCGTGCTCCGGTCGGCATGCCCACAGCCGGCCGCCGCTCTCCCCTCCTCGGGCCACCTCCTGCCTCCGCCGGTCTGCCCCTCTCCACCGTCGGTCAATCCTCCTCCATCTGATCGTCCCCACGCGACCTTCATCATCTGATGTACATGTAATCATCTGCGTAACTACCGGTGTAACCACCCGTTATGAGCGGGCACAAATTCCCAAAATTATATCAGTATGTGTGTAGCAAAAATATTGTAATAATACGCACCATAATCCATATTAAACTGGACTGCAAATAGTAAATATGGTGGTTACAGTCTGCGGATAACCATGTAATCACCATAACCACCCCTGGGACCTATAAATAGGACATCAGTTCCTCCTTCATTGGGACATTTTTCCTCCCTGACTTCTGCTTCTACGCGCCGAAGAGACACCCTTGAAGACCATCAAGAACTTCGAAGATCGCTTGAAGGCCTTCATCCACCTTCTTCCGCATTTGTGCGCCCCTGAGCGTTTTATGTTGTGTGCACGTCTCTAATCATAGCACACAACCTGCATGCAGTGCTCTCAGCACTCAGTGCCCGTCAGTCAACCGCAAGCTCTCTTTGCTCCAGACTCCACTACGAACAGCAAGAGGAAAGCTATTCACAAAAAGAAGCGCATAACACGCCGCTCCAACTTCCAAGCGCAAGCAGAAGACCACCAAGTTTCCAGAGTGTGGTGCATCCACCGCAACAAAGAAAAACACTTAGTTTCACGAGCGGTGACCTATCACCCTCCGAACATGTCTCTCTGTCCCCCCTACAAGTTGTAACAAGGAGCGGTCTATTACCCTCGCATTTTCTAAAAAACTCTGTACAATACCAACGGATAGTGGAAGTTTGATATGCGCACAGCCCTGACCACGTGATTTTTCACATCTTTCCGAGGTTTTCCACGTTAAAAAAAGTGTTACCCTTCTTGCCAGCCGTCTCATTTCACTATGATTGTTTACGCGCTCGACCTCTCCCGGACTAAGACGGTGCAATCTAGGCCAGTCTACAGGAGTATCAAGCAGCCCGCAACAATATATATGCATTTATTATTATTATTATTATTATTATTATTATTATCACTAGTATTATATAACTAAATATTACTATATATATTATTATACGGTTGAAGAAATCAATTGATTCCTCTGTAGACTAATGAATCAATTATCGTCCACACAACTAAATGGAAGGGCAATAACCAACCCTACAAAGGAAGGGGTAATAACTTTGTACATAAATCCGCACAAGTTTCATAGCTTATTTTGTTACTCGGAGTAAATAAACATGATAGCGAGAAATATACTAAAATCTCTTCAATATTAATGCATAATGCATTATTGACTGCCTCTTTATTTGACACCCATTCATTCCCATTTTTACACTTAAAACACTGGATTATGCATTTCTTGCAAGTTATGGAATTTATGTAAATTCTTGCATTTCTTTTCTTTTATTCTTGGGGGGTCATTTACAGGGGGGCCCGCCTCTCTCTCTCTCTCGTCAAAGTTTGGTAATGTACAGATTGCGCCCCTTTAGTGTTATATATATATATATATAACACTAATACATTTCATAGCATACATTCACAAAAAGACTAATGAGATATTTTTGTACAGATTTATAATTATTTAAGGTGATTGTTAACCGCACCCCTCATATGACTATCTGCACTCCATTTTGTTTTAAATTTTTTTAAAAAAAAACTTCACTCGCACCCCATTTCGCGGAAGCCGCACCTCGTCATCCACTTCGCCGAGCTGCTCCCGTCTCCGGCATCTTCCTCGCTCCAACTTCCTCTCTGGTTAGCAAGTCTGCGCTCCTTCCAGCATGCTCCTTCCATCGACTCTCGTGTCCCCCTCTTCGCCGAGCCGCTCTCATCTCCTCTACTAGCACCGACGCTCTCACCTGTTGCATCAAGTATAATATCTGAAAGATATCATCGTCCAACACTATTCTATTAGCTGTCTCACGCACACTAGGGGATATTTTCAGGTGCGTCAAAAAAATATCGGGGTGCGGTTATATTTTTGGGTTACGGTTAACAATGAGATGCGAATAGCCAAAACCGAATTGTGGTTAACAATTGCCTTATTTAAAAACTTGAGGGTGCAACATGTAATTATGCTAACTTCCACGGGGGAATTTATAAATTTCACTTTTAATTTTGAAGTTGTATGATTTACCAAAGTTCACAACAAAATCATACAACTTTAATTCCCTTGAGCCCTTCAAAATAATTACATTATCAGTATTTTCCTCAAATTATTTTTAAGCTTTAAACCAAGTTTTTTTTGTTGTTTGAAGATTAAAATCTCTAGACATTTATAAGATATAATTCATCTAATCTCCTAAGTTCAGTATATACCATAGTAACATGAGAGATACATACCATCATATACAAATTTCTAGGCCTCTTCCACCACACAAAGAGGCAGGCAGCAAGCCCCAACTATTTACAATTTTACATGCAAATACATTTGTTCGCTTTTACATGAAAAAAAAAGCATGCAGATATTTCAATTCTCATCAAAAGTTCACACAATTAAAAAAAAAACCTTAATGTCAGGTGTTCAAAATCTCCTAAACTTCACAAAACAATGTTTAGCATAGCCCCTAAACCAAAAAAGGACAATTTACAAAGGAATATGCGACGATAGACATCAACAAAAAAATGTTTCGGCACTTCAAACCAAGGCAAAATGCCACCAAAAACAGTGGTGCCTTTTTTAAACATACCCATTCAGCACAGCTTCAGAATAAGAGGCTGATCCATGTTTACATTTGATAGCCTTCCAATATTTCAATGCAACCTGAAACAGCAAAATGTTCAGAAATGTAAATTGGAAATGTAAAAAACTTGTAGGATTTTGAACTAAAATGAGGAAGTAAATACTATGGTAAGCTCTTTGAGTTGCTTAAATTTATGCGCCTCGCAGAATGCTGTATCGAATTGTTAATGCGGAAAAGTGGAACGTTAACATGCAATCCAGATATTAAGCAGATTAGCATGCTAAGCGGAATTGTTTGACACAGAAGACGGGAAACATTAGCGTATATCGCGGAACATATGCGACATGTTGGGGTTAATTTTAACATACAACCCAAATTAAGGCTCTGTTTGGCTTGGTGTTTTTGCTCTGGTGAATTTGGATAAAAACATCATTGTCATGAAAAGTATGTTTGGCATGACAACGGTTATGACCGCCACCAAGAAAGGTAAACTAGTTTTGAACATAAAAGTGGACGGAGTTCCTTTGGTGAGGTCGGCGTTCACGAACGAGGATTTATAACCACCACATTCACGACCGCCGCCGCCCCGCCAAACGGAGCCTAAGAACTCTCGAGAATACCACCATGCAAATTGCATGTTAATATTAAAGGGATTTAAGATTATGCTATGTTAATGTTTTGGGCATTCATGTTAACAATTCAAACCAGTACATACTTCAGAAGAAACTAACAAATGTTATCATTTTTAGGGGGTTTACATGTTCAAAACATATCAGCTCACAATGCTGGAAGCAACTGATGTGTGGCTCAATTCATGGGAACTGCATTCTATTTTTCATCAAATTGCTTCATGAGAGTTCTTTCAGCAGCCACAAGTCTGCCTAAGAGGGTACAGTTCACATCCTCTAGGAATTCTGAATATAGAGAATGTAATTTAAAAATCTTCTCATATTCATCCGCTCCCTTGTGGACCAACTTTATTTGGACAGGTAATTCCTCTTTTATATCACTCGGATTGACCTGCATCAAACAACCTATCTCAGCAAAAAGACAGATATATGGAGGAAACCATATCATTAAAGATCAAAAGTGATCACAAGTCAACTTCATGATTGCTGGGTATATGAGGTTCTCCTATAGTCTAAATTCGACCAAGTCATTGCAAGAGATTTGTTTGACACTAGAAAATTTTTTGACCAATCGCATGGTATCAGTGCTGACTGGCTCTCTCATCGTCTCTATAAGAAAAAGATTCTCACACACGGCATGAATGCTTGTCGCGAGCTTCTCTTGAACTCTCCTCTCTCCAGCCGTCGCTCCTCTTCCACGCCATTGTTCATACTCTGCACCTCCGTCTTCGTGGCTTCTTCGCAAGATCTTCTCATCGTCTTTGTCGCTTCTTCACAAGATCTTCTAATCGTTTTCGTCACTTCGCTTCTTCGCAAGATCTTCTCATCATCATCGAAGCTCCTTGTTGACAAAGTACTATTAGCATTCACTCGTTTATCAGTTGATAAATGTTGCATGGGTATTAAATCATTTTTCAGTTGAGATATTCCCCCTGCAGTACTATTAGCTCCTTCTCCACTTGTTTGTCAGTTGAGATATTCCCCCTGTAGTCAATTCAGTTCAGATATTCCCCCTATAGTCAACTCCCCCCAAATGGTCATCTATTTTTTGCGTTCCTAGGTGTTAAATCTATTTAAGCGATTCTTCCCACAACTGTTCGTTTCTCACTATCTTGCAAATTATCTGAAACATAAGACACCAAATGAACAAAAATAGCCCTTGATCCTAACTCTTAAAAGTTCCTAAAAAATATCATCATAAGAATGCCAATTAATACAAAGATGTTGAACATTACTATGAGAATGGATGATTTCATAAGCTTAAAAAACAGAAATACTGACCTCATATGTAGGCATAACCCCTTTTGTTGTTCCACAGCACATATCAACTACCCAGGGTCTGAAAAATATTAAGTTTCACTCAGAAGCATCAAAATATTCATTTGCAACCCATATGTCCTTGACTTTCAAAGTCAGTATTAAAAACCTAGATGCACTGAAATTACCAAAATTTGACAGCACCACAGCATTTGCTAAATCTAAATAGCAATTAAACATGGGATTATAGCTCTATTTTATAAATGAAACATCCTATGGAATAGTTTTTCACTCATACACTATGAACCAGTACCTTATGTAATTTTTTTGAATTGAAATTATCAGAAAAGGTAAGTATACCATTTAGAGTAGATATAGATACAACATACAAGCTAGTAAACTAAATGAACATTATTGAGCGAAAAGGTAGGAAGGGCATAAATAATTGAGAGCAAAAGATGGAACAATTCCAGAGCCATAATATAAATGTGGAAGAGGGAAGGACAGAAAGAAAATAAAGATAACATGAAGAAATGATGAACAAAAATATTTACTCAAAATAAACATCTCATGTAGCAATTAGGAACTAATAAAGGATGTTACTTTTTCACAACTCAAAATGTAAACTCAGTAGTGGAAAAACAGAAACTTCACACTCTGTTTTTTTCTATCTTAAAGTCGCTCATTTACATTACAGGAAAAGGGATATTTATAATCCTTGATAGTACAGCGCAGATAAGCTTGGACTAACACTTATTACATCATTATCTTGTTTTTAAGATAGCACACTAAGAAGGCTGTCTTGTGTTATTTGCTTCAGGAAAGTTTTTCTTTGCCTTAGCAGATGACTTCTGTCTCGATGTTATCCAGGTGCATGCCCTGGCTTCTTCATGATGGAGGATGCTTGCCATGCTTCTTTGTTGAAAGCAGCTTGTCATCCGTCATTGCTGGAAGGTGCTTGGTCTCTGCTTTATTTTTCTTCTTGCTAGAAAGGTACTTGACCCTGATTTCCTCCAACACTCCCTCTAAATCAGGAGTGAGTTAGCCCTTTGCTTTCTTCTGTGTCTTCCGCCAATTCAACAAGTCATAATTTGAGAAAAAAGTTCTCGTTTTAGGGCTTTGGTAAGACCGTCTGCTAACTGTTCTTCAGTGCTGCAGTGTATAAGGAGGATCTGGCTGCTTTCCACTAATTTGTGAATAAAATGATACTGTAACTCTATATGTTTACTCCTATCGTGAAAATAGGGTTTTTTAAAAGTGCAATCGCAGAGTGATTGTCACAATATAGAGTTATTGGCAGTATTTTCTTCATCTTTTTTTCTTTTCCCTCTAGGAAGTTGATCACTTGCATAAGCCATAGGGCTTCACATGATGCTGTGTTTAAGGCCATGTACTCAGCCTTGGTTGAGGATTGGGCAACTGAGTGTTGTTTGTGGTAGGCCCAAGACAGGTTTATTTCCTACAAAAAAATACATATCCAGTCGGCATCTGCATATCCTGTTAAACAAATATTGCCAGCTTTGTGATACTTTAAACCACATTTCATTATTCTCTTCAAGTATTTGAGGATTCTTTTGCGGCTAAACAATGTAGTTGGCTTGGATTAGCAGAAAATCTGACCACAACATTGAACATATTCAATGTATGGGCGTGTATGGGTGGTATATAATAAAGATCAAATTAAGGATCGATATTTGCCTTCTTCCTATTTTTCTTCTCCTTCTTTCCATTGCTCCAGTTTTTCTCCTGGTACTGATGGGGTTTTTGAAGGATTACAGACTTGCATTTGATATTTCTGCATTAATTCCTCAATATACCGTTCTTGAGATAGGAATATGTACTCTGCATGTTGTTGGATGTGTATCCCCAGGAAATATTTCATAAAGCCCAAATTTGTCATCTCAAATTGTTCTTGCATTTGTCCTTTTAATTTCAGGATTAACTTAGGAGAAGTTCCTATAATTAACACATCATCTACGTACAGACATAAAAGGGAAATACATGTTTCATCCTTCAGTTGGTAAACTGAGGGTTCAACTGGACATTTTAGGAATCATTTTGATTGTAAGAAAGTATCAATCTTGAAATCCCACGCCCTCGGTGCTTGTTTTAAGTCATACAAGTCTTTGTATAGCTTAAGCACTATGGCTTCTTCTCATAGTTTCTCATATCCCCTTGGCTGATAGACAAAAATTTCTTCTTCCAGCACTCCATTTAGGAATGTTGATTTAACATCTATTTGGTACATTGGCAGAGCATGAATTGCAGCATAAGCAATAATCAATAGAATAGTCTCCAGTCTAGCCACAGGGGCATATGTTTCTTGGAAATCAAAACATGGCTTTTGAGAGTAGCCTTTAGCTGCTAACCTAGCTTTGTATTTTATTCTCTCCTTTCTCATTATATTTATTTCTAAACATCCATTTTAGGCCGATAGGTTGCTGATTTGGAGGTTGTTTCATCAATTTACATGTTTGATTTTTTTTTCAATCATAGCAAATTCTTCATCCATTGCCTTTTGCCAAATTGTGGTGGTTGCAGCTCCTTCATATGTGGCTAGAAGTTGTAATATGTTATTTCAATTTGTCTTAGTCCTTTTATGTATTTACCCCGGGTTGGGGTAGTTTGGTCTTTTCCTTTTTTTAGGTTTCCCCTTACTCAAGTATATGTATGAGTAAGGGTCCTCTTTTATGATATATATGATTTTATTTCCACTCCACTTGGTATCAGAGGAAACGAAACTCTAATAGCGTGAGGCGGCTCTCCCGGCTCCCGTCCCTCGTGACTCCCGTATTTCTTTGATTGTGTGTGCCGGTCATCTCCATCGTCACTGGTTTGAGCGACTTCCGCTGATGCGGTCATCAGGCAGATACGCCACCGTCGGAGGCTGAGGAGATCGACGTCGCCGTCTCCAATGAAGCTGACGTCCTCTTTCCTTTCTTTCCTAGTCTCTATTTTCGGCCGCTGTTTCCGGCCATTGTTTCTTCCTGCTGTTTCCGGCCGCCGTCTCCAGTGAAGCCGCCAATTCTCGATGCTTCTTCTTGCTGCTCCTCTGCCGCTAATCGATGCTTATAAACCTACTACTGTCGTTGCTCCCTGCTGCTCCCTGCTGCTCCCCTGCTGCTCAATGCCGCTGTTCCCAGCTGATGCACTCTGCCTATGTCTGCCGCTCTTTGTCATTGCGTCCTGATGCATCGATACTATTGTCGTTAATCGATCCTTCTGCTTGATCGTTTGTTTCTCTTGCTCGTCAATATGGGTGATCCTGATTAATCGGTATCCTCTTCGGGTGTGATCCAGCCTCAAATGAGTGACCCTCAGCGGCCCCATGGCCACTCCAGCTCTTTGAAGATTAACACGGTTCCCTTGGATGACACGAATTATCTTGAATGGTCTCATACTGCCCAACATGTCATCCGTAGCCAACATATGTTTGGATATATCGATGGGACAATTAAGGAGCCCCCGGTGTCTAATTCCTCCTGGAAGCGTTGGGATTCTGACAACTCTCTAGTTGTTTCCTAGCTCCTGCATTTGATGTCTCCTAAGGTCTATCGGAGCTATATGTTGATGGACTCAGCTTTCGAGAACTGGACTCGTGCTCGCGAAACATACTCTCAAGTTGGCAGTTCCACCCAGGTTTATGAGCTCACTCGCCGTATTTTGGAGTTGCGCCAAGGATCGATGAATGTTTCATCATTCTTCTCAGAGTTTGAGCGTCTGTATCAAGAACTTGACTACTCTGCACATTTCACTCTAGCATGTACAGCTGATGCCATCCAGTTAAAGCAAAGGGAGGACAGCTTCCGTCTTCATGTCTTCTTGATGGGATTGAATATGGATTTTGATATGGTTCCGACACATGTTCTCCACCACTCTCCCATTCCCTCTCTTCGGGAGGCGTTCAGTATGGTTCTGGGTGATGAAGACTGCCGCAAGTCTCTATGTTATGGCTCCCCCAGATCGTTCTACCTTGACTAGTGTTGGTCGTGGTCTCATTCCTACTCCTGAATCTTCTATGCCTACCTGTGATTACTATGGTCGAAGGGGATACTCTCGGGAGGCATGTTTCAAACTTCACCTGCATCTAGCACCTTCTGGACGTGGTCGTGGTCGGGGTCGTGGACCAGGCCGCGAGGGCCATAGACACAGTGGCTACCGTTCTCATGATGTTGCGTACACTACTGATGTCTATGATGAGTCTCAGTCTCCTCACTTGCTTCTTCCTCTCTTACAGCACAGGAATTGGATGCTTTTCGCCGCCTGCTTCACTCTCAGCCTGATCCGATCACCGAGGGCTCTACTTCTCTTGCCATCATTGCTATGCTTAGTGCTCATGTTGCCGCCACCTCACCTTCTGAATGGGTGCTCGACTCTGGTGCTACTCACCACATGACTGGGTCTCCATCAGGTTTTCTCTCTTATACTCATTTGTATGGTAAGGAGAAAGTTATTTCTGCTAACGGATTGTTGTCCTCTATTGCGGGCAAAGACAACATCTTTTGTTCTTCTTCTATATCCCTACCCTCTGTTTTTCATGTTCCCTCATTTTCACGCAATTTATTCTCCATCAGCAATATTACAAAATCTCTTTACTGCTCGGTAACTTTTTTTCCTGATTTTTGTGTCTTTCAGGAACTGAGTACGAAGCGGAACATTGGCAGTGGTAGGAACTGTGGCGGCTTGTACTACTTGGACACTCATCCTCTCACTCAGGATCTTTCGAGTTCCACTATTATTGCAGAGGATGTTAGTTATTAGCATCGGCGTCTAGGAAATTTGTCCTCTGTTTATATGCAAAAGTTATTTTCTTTTTTTTACCTTTTCTTCAGAACTTTGCTTGTGATGCATGTGATAAGTCTAAACATGTGCGACATACTTCTTCACATCTTTCTTTCCCTAGTAGTATTCCTTTTGATGTTATACATTCTGATGTTTGGGAGTTGTCCCCCGTTGTATCTATAACTGGATTTTGATAGTTTGTCACTTTTATTGATTGTTTCTCGCGCACTACGTGAGTTTATCTGTTGAAAAAAAGAGTGAAGTTTTTCATTGTTTTCAAGTTTTTCATAAAATGGTGCAAACTCAATTTAATGTCTCTATCCGTGTTCTTCGAAATGACAATGGGGGGAGTATGATGATCACGGTACCTTTGGCTCTTACCTTAACTCTTACGGTATCATCCACCAAAAAACTTGTGTTTGCACATCTACTCAGAACGGAGTGGCCGAACGGAAAAATCGGCACCTCCTCGAGGTTGCTCGTTGTCTCCTATCCATTATGCACCTCCCTAAACCCTATTAGGGTGATGCGGGACTTACAGCTGCTCACCTTTTCAACCATCTTCCTTCTCGTGTCCTTTCCTTTACTACTCCTCTAGGTCATCTCTCTACCTCTGGTGCGGTTCATACTTCCCACTTGCCACCCCGTGTTTTTGGGTGTGTCTATTTTGTGCATGTGCATCAACCTCATCGTGACAAACTTGACCTGCAGGCTCAACGTTGTGTCTTCCTTGGTTATTCTTATACAACCAAAGGATATCGCTATTATCACCCCCCTCCGGGCTTATGTTTTGTCCCATGGATATCACCTTCCGTGAGGGAGAGCCATATTTTTTGTCTTCGACTCATCTCCTTCGTCAGGGGGAGAGTAGTGGTGAAACAGTTGTTATTTATGTCCCTCTTCCTATTATTCCTTCCATCTCTTCCATTCATTTCACTCATTCCACTCCGGTACCCATAGCTCCAATCACGGTACCGAACTCTACTACGATTTCTCCTTTTCCTCACCTATACCACTGTCGTTCAGGTACACAGGCTGCCACAGCTCCACCTCTACCAGTGCCGACTTCAGACTTAGATTCTGATGGTGCTGATCTGCATATCCCTCTTGCATTGCTAAAGAGCTACTTGTACCCAACATCCTATATCTAATCACGTGTCTTACCACCATCTTACTTTGATTCATCAGGCTTTTGGTTTGTCTCTTCCCCTAGTTGTTATTCCTAAGACATGGAAGGAAGCTTTGGGGATACCTGATTGGACACAGGCTATGCAAGATGAGATGTCTGTCTTGGATAAAAATCACACATGGGATGTTTTTGTTCTCCCTTCAGGAAAGAAAGTTATAGGTTCCCGATGGGTCTTCTCTGTTAAGCAAAACCAATATGTTGAGGTGGAACGGTACAAAACATGTCTGGTCGCTGAAGGATACTCCCAGACTCAGGAGACGTTTGCTCTTGTAGCAAAGATGGACTCTATTCGAGTATTGCTCTTGTGTGTTGTTTGCTTGGACTGGGACCTCCATCAAATGGATGTGAAAAATGTGTTCCTCCATGGTGAGCTTGAGGAGGAGGTGTACATGAAGTTTCCTCCGGGTTTTGTGAAGAAAAGAGTTGAAGGGCTTGTTCTTCACCTAAGGAAATCATTATATGGCCTGAAGCAATCACCTAGTGCCTGGTTTGGGAGATTTCTCACGGCGATGCTCAAGTTTGGGCACAAACAAGCTCAATCTGATCATACAATGTTTATCCGGAGACATGAACAGCGTGTTGTGGTTCTCATTGTCTACGTGGATGACATCGTGATTACTGGAAATGACACGAAGGAGATTGTCAATCTTAAGACCCTCATATCTGCAGAATTTGAAGTGAAAGACTTGGGAAGATTACGGTACTTCCTGGGTATCGAAGTGTTCAGATCTGAGCAGCGTATCTTCATATCCCAACAAAAATACATATTGGATCTCCTAAAGGAAACAGGTATGTTTGGTTGTGCTTCTGTGAACACCCCTATGGAGGAAAATCACAGGATTGATGAAGATGGTGATGATGATCACACAGATGTATCACGTTATCAAAGATTGGTCGGAAAACTTATATATATATCCCACACACACACCGACATTACATATGCAGTTGGTATCCTTAGCAGATATATGCATTCTCCTATAATCAGACATCTAGAAGTTGCATATCGCTTGCTGCGATATTTGAAGAAAGCTCCTGCTCGGGGTCTCTTATTCTCCAGGAACAACAATTTGAATATTGAGGTTTTTACTGATGTTGATTGGGTTGGATGTCATGATAAGAGAAAGTCCACAATAGGATACTGCACCTTTGTTGGGAGAAACTGTGTGACGTGGCGTAGCAAGAAGCAGAATGTGGTTGCTAAATCGAGTGCAGAGGCAGAATATCGTGCCCTGTCCCAAGGCTTATGTGAGGGGCTATGGCTGCGTACTGTGTTACAAGATCTGGGTTTTTTTGTGACAGTCCTTTTCTCTTTGTTCTGTAACAATAAGGCAACCATTAACATTACACATAACCTTGTTCAACATGACAGGACAAAGCATGTTGAGGTTGATCGACACTTTATCAAAGATCACTTGGATAAAAAGACAGTAGTCACTCCGTTTGTTCATTCCAAAGATCAGTTGGCCGATGTGTTTACCAAAAGCTTGGGATGTGACGTGTTTACTGACGATATTCAAAAGTTTGGGATGACGGACATCTTCCGTCCGACTTGAGGGGGGAGTTGTAATATGTTATTTCAAGTGGTCTTAGTCCTTTTATGTATTTACGCCGGATTGAGGTAGTTTGGTCTTTTCCTCTTTTAGGTTTCCCCTTACTCGAGTATATGTATGAGTAAGGGTACTCTTTTATGATATATATGATTTTTTTCCTCTCCACTCTGGAGCCATAGTAAGTAAGGCAATATCACTTGTTTCATAGATTCCAATCAATGTTTTTAACTTTATTGGCGTGTTGCTTTCAGGAACATCAGGCTCTTCATGTTCTGGCATTTGTTGCTCTTGTGCTTCACTGGGTTGAACATCTAGTTGTTGATTGCGAGGGCTCTCAGATTCTTTATTGCTTGGGCATATGTGTTCATCAATCAATTCAAAGGTGGAAACCAGTTGCCACTCCCATTTAAACTGCTCATCAATTTCAACATCACTTGACGCCGCAATTTCATTTTCTTCTGGAAGATATAGACGATAGGCTCTTGAAAAATCACAATAGCCGATGAAAATGGCTTTTTTGCATTTGGTATCTAGTTTATCTTTTTTCTCTTACAGGCTATAGGCAAGACTACCAAAGACAATAAGGTGAGCTATAGAAGCTTTTCTTCCCAATAGAGTTCCATATGGGGTACTTTGAGTTAAATCTTTGGTGGGTGTCCTATTTAATTGATATACTGCCATATGAATAACTTCATCCCAAAATATTTTTGGAAGCTCCTTTGTGTGTAACATGGCTCTTGTCATTTCCACAATTGTGCGGTTTCAGTGTTTCACCACACCATTTTGTTCAGATGACCTTGGTGCTATTAATACCCTTTTTATGCCATTGTTTTGAAAAAATTGAAGAAATTCAGTGGATAGAAACTCTCCCCCAAAATCTGTCTTTAGAGTTTTAATTGGCAAATTAAATTGTTTTTTATTTAAGACTTTAAAGTATTTAAAAGCTTGAAACACATTTAATTTGGCTTTTAAGAAAAAGATCCATCGATATCTTGAATAATCATCAGCTATAAGAAAGTAGTAGTTTGTACCTCCTATTGAAGATGTAGTCATGGGTCCCCATAAATCTCCATATAAGAGCTCTAGTGGCTGTGTTGCTCTCCAAGATGTGATGCAGTGGTAGGTCGACTGACTCGGGGTGGACGCTCTAAATGCAGCCCTAAATGCGATGTCGAGGAATGTTAGTGCAAAGAGCGGTCCGCCCAAAATTTTACAACAGTAATTAAATATTATAAAGAAAATAACAGAGACTCATGTGCTCACAGACTCACAGGTATTAAATAAAGAAAACAAGTATCACTTTTCAAATGACTGAGCGTGCACAGAAGAAACCCTGCAAGCTATACGGCAAATGAACTACTAGCAAACAAAATATAGATCCACCAAAATAGAGTGCCAAAATAAACAATGGGAGAATAAGACTACAAACCACAATTCGCTAGTGCAGGCGGCGGCGATGAGGGCGTGGAGGGCATCCAAGGTTGTTGTAACGTCAGAGGCGACTGATTGAAGTGGATCAACGACAGAGGGGAAAGGGAGAATGGAACGGGGGATTCGGGAAGGTTTGTGGGTTGAAGTGGGCCGGCTAGTGGGAGAGGGAATTAAGGCAGTATGAGTTCTAGGAAGGGGAAGACGGGGTGGACTAACTGGGGGAAAGGGTGGTTCACAGGGGGGCGGTGAAGGAGGAGGAAGTGGGGAATGGTTCAGGCGGCGTTGGATTGGACGAGGAAGAGGAGGGTTGGTCTCAGGATGGGGAGGAGGTGGTGGACTGGGGAGGGAAGGCGGAGATCTTTGGCGTCGAATGGCGGTGGTGAGGGTTTGCAGCGGCAGAGGGCGTCAGGTTAACTGGGACGGGAAGAATAGGTGTTGTTAGGAAGAAGGGGAGGTGGGCTTGGGGTTGTTTTCTCCGGTGAAGGGCATGGCAGCAACGAAGCAGGCGGTTTGGTGGGCGGCTATGTTGTTAAAAGAGCAAGGCGCACCGAGGCGCAAAGGGGCCCTGGGGCCTAAACGCAGGCACGCGCCCGAGGCACGTGAGACGCAAAAATGGGAAAAAAAGAAATTGAGTGAGCTGAGGGGTGCCTTGGCTGCGTCTAAGATCATGTTTTTGCTCATCTCCCAAAAAAAGTTGAAAAAAACACCTAAAAGGACCAAGGCGCGCCTTTGGTGCGCCTGGGATCCAATAAGGTGTGCGCCCAGGCGTGCTTGGGCGCGCCTGGGGAACATCGTCCGCTTCAGCCATCCTGAGGCGCGGCGGGCTGCGCTCGGTGCGCCCGGCGCCTCGGGAGAGGCTAAGCGCACGCCTTGACAACATAGGCGAGCAGAACAAGGAAGAAGGAGGAGACGGGCGGTGTTTCCTGGAGTCGCACCAGGCAAGAGCCTTCGCTGGCATCGCACCAGTAAGAAGAGTGACCGAGCGGTTAGATCTGCACCAACCTTTGATGTCCTCACATGAGCCGCTGCCTGCCTTTTAAAAGACCTAAAAATAACTGTTTCACAAAACTAAAATCAAATCACCTGAATCCGACGGCTCAAACTATCTGGGCCGATCTGGGGCTAAATACATCTCAAACTAAAAGAGTAAAATATAAAAGTGACTCGGATCGAACATCCAGACGCAACCACTGACTCTGATCGTCCTTTCGGGCAGCGAATCATCGCCTCCTGCGGGAATACACGTGTGTCGGTCATGGCGCGTTGTCAACTCCCCGGCTTGAAAGCACTCAACTCTGGTGAGTGAAGGTGGTCATACTCGCTGCGTAGCCGGGGGGCGAGTCTCTCGGACTCCTCAGAAGAAATCCAAGTTGTTGAAACCAAAAACTTGGTCTCTCGTGTAGTT
Organism: Platanthera guangdongensis; assembly: GCA_039583875.1. Taxonomy (NCBI): domain Eukaryota; kingdom Viridiplantae; phylum Streptophyta; class Magnoliopsida; order Asparagales; family Orchidaceae; genus Platanthera; species Platanthera guangdongensis. The sequence goes on along the minus strand of CM077161.1, from coordinate 180,177,710 downwards.
CGGGGTCCCAAGAAAGGGGTGACCTCACACCTACTGCACTCAGGGGGATGTCACAGACCAAAGGCTCAGGAAACTAGGAACAGACCCTCGGCTCTAGCGTGGAGGTCTCACCTCACACCTGGGAGATCTTGGTAATCTCCCCCTCCCTAGCCAATGTTGAGCTAGGTGCCTTGGAGGATGAAGAGAGAGAGATTCAAGTGACCAAACAACAATCCTCTCCAAGTCATGCTACTCTTCCCATCCTCCAGAAGGCTCTCTTTGATGTCTCTTTTTCCCTTTTTAATTGTGAATTATGTATCCATGGGACAACATCGCGATGTTTTCCCTCCACATTGTACTCGGAGCACTGCTCCTTTTGATTTAGTACATTCTGATATTTAGAGTCCCTAGAAAACTGTCAGCACATCTGATTATCGTTATTTTATTACGTTTATTGATAATTATTCACGCATGATTTGGTTATCTATGATGTGTAATCGCTCTAAGATTATGTCCATTTTCGCTCCTTTACAGCAGAAACCTAAACGCAATTTACCCATGTTATCAAAATTCTTCACACTTATAATGCAAGCAAATACATTGAGCATGCTTTCCAGAAATTTTGCACCTCGTTGGGCATCATCCACCAAAGCTCTTGTGTCTATACACCACAATAGAATGGCATTGCTGAGCGGAAGAACCTCCACCTTCTCGAAGTCGCTCGGTCTCTTTTATTCCAGATGCAGGTCCCCACTACTTATTTGAATTTCGTTGTCTCCCAATGTTTGCTCTTTGTAAACCACCTAACTCATGATCATGATTGTCTAATTATCTTCTTTTCCTCTTCTGTTGTTGTGCAGGATCGGCAAACACAGACTATCATTGGTGCGGGTCGGCTTTGCAATGAGCTCTACATTTTGGATCCTCCTTCCTCGACTCTTTCTTCCGTTAGCTCTGTTGATTAGCATCGGCATCTCGGTCATGCTACTCTTCTCATCCTCCATAAAGCTCTCTTTGATGTCTCTTTTTCCATTTTTAATTATGAATCATGTATCTATGGGAAACAACATCTCGATGTTTTCCCTCCTCATTGTACTCGGAGCGTTGCTCCTTTTGATTGAGTACATTCTGATATTTAGAGTCCCTACAAAACTGCCAGCATATCTGGTTATCGCTACTTTGTTATGTTTATTAATAATTATTCAAGCATGACTTGTTACGTTTTGATCATCGGGATCTATCTACCTTTCCTCTTGCTACTTTCCCTTTTGTTATCTTCACTGTTTGTTATCTCATCAACCACATGTCCTTGCATGTCCTCCAATTTGTGATCCCCTTCTCTCGCCTATTTCCTGACCTCCCTCCCTTCCCCTGACCCAACGGGCCTTTGGATGTGTTTTTTAATGTTCATCACCTGGGTCCCCCTGTTGACAAGCCAGCACCTTGTGCCACGAGCTACATGTTCATTGGGTATCCACGCATCTAGAAGGGATACGTCTGTTACCATCCCTCCACTTGAAAGTTGATCATGTATGTTGATGTCATTTTCCTGAAAAATCATCCTTTCCATCAATTCGTCACCACGTCAATGCAACCTCTTCATCTCCCACGTCTTGTTCCTACCAATTCTCCTTTACCGCCTTTATTATCGTCTCCATCGCCTGCCTCGGCTCCTCTTTGTGTGTACTCTCGATGATATCCTTGATCGGGTGCCCCGCGACAGCCCCCATCTACTACTGATACTCTGCGGACTACATGTTCATTGGGTATCCACGCATCTAGAAGGGATACGTCTGTTACCATCCCTCCACTCGAAAGTTGATCATGTATGTTGATGTCATTTTCCTGAAAAATCATCCTTTCCATCAATTCGTCACCACGTCAATGCAACCTCTTCATCTCCCACGTCTTGTTCCTACCAATTCTCCTTTACCGCCTTTATTATCGTCTCCATCGCCTGCCTCGGCTCCTCTTTGTGTGTACTCTCGATGATATCCTCTTCATCTCCCACGTGTTGTTCCTACCAATTCTCCTTTACCGCCTTTATTATCGTCTCCATCGTCTGCCTCGGCTCCTCTTTGTGTGTACTCTCGATGATATCCTCGATCGGGTGCCCCGCGACACCCTCCACCGCGCATCCGCTCTCCAATTATATTTTCCTGCATCGTCCCTCCTATGATTTGCACAGGTCCTACAGGAAGGAATGCGAGTGGGGTACTAGCTAATAGTGAAAGTTTATCAAGCCCAAGGATATGTGAGGTTAAACGGATGGAGGTGAATGGAGAGCATTTTTGCACTCATATACATATATATAAGGATATGTGATGTGAATGTGTTATGATGATCTATCAGAATCATATACATGATAAGGTCATAAAAGGTTGCATACACAAATTATTAGGCCTCTTTATTTGAAACTCAATATAGAGACACGATTGATCCTTGTGACGTATAGACTAGAGCTTGTGATGCTTACTTATATGTTTGTTTTCATCTGCATACAAAGTGTTGATTTGCAGGGTGATGTGGTTCCTCGTAGGACGGTCGAGAGGAGGGATTTTGCAGTGAAGTTGTGTTTAGCTCATAGTTGACCCATGTGTACTGTTCTTTTTGATTTGGTTGCAGGGCAAGAATCTAATGCAGGAGCGCGCTAGCCGGCAATAAAAGCCAAGAATCATGAAGTGTTGCCCTCCCCCTCCTCTCTTCTTGTTGCATTTTTTCCTTTGCTCATAATATCGGCTTGTGAGCCAAGGTAGCTTAGGATTTTTATATATTTTGATGTATTGAATTTGTTGGATGATATGATTGTAAGACAATAAGTCTAATTACTCTTGATTATTTATAGATGTGGACACTTGGGGTTTTGAGTTTATTTCCGTTCTGTTGTACTTTGAGTTGGCCTTTTAGTAGTTCTTTTCTATATCATTTTATAATACTTGAGTTATGATGGTTGTATGCAATGGATCGCGGACGGACCCATGCTATTTGATCGTTGCGGTGGACGTGAACTAGTTTGGTGGCTTAAATGAAGTAGTTGACGTCCAGTCCCATTGGGATGAAAGAAGTGTTGTTTTCTATCTAACGACCCCATCTTCAACCCTTTGATATCCAAGAAGAAACTCATCATCCTCACAAGTATGAAGGAGTGAATTGTAGATAGGAGCGGAGTACGAGCATCATGGAGCTTTGATGATGGGTTGATTCGGTTTAAGGGCAAGGTGTTTCTTCTTCTGACTTCCCCATTTGTGCTCATCGTTATAGAAATCATAAACGGTATGACATATAAAGGGGATGATAAGAAGCTACAAATACTTCAAGTGGATATGACTTATTGGATCGGATCATCTAGATGACGATCCTATGTATACCTTCTACGTATGTAGATCGATGTGGGCCCCAATGTTCCCTCTCGAACTGTGACCCTCATTATCCTCCTCTTGACATCCCAACACTCCATGCATTTATGGAAGGAAGAGTTATTCACAAACCAATGCAGGTGGAGAAATCATGTCTCAATAGAGGCGAATGTGAACTTTTGATTCAATGGAAGGATGAGTAAGGATAAGAGATTTCGAGACCACTTTGGGTTTCAGCAGGTTTGCCTGACTTCGAGCATGCAGCAAGATTTTACTGAAGGAGGGGAATGATGTTGAACATACGAACGCAAGTGATGCAGGACGGCGCGTAGGGTTTGTGCGCATGTCGGCTTTTTCTAGGAAACCCTCATGCAATATTCGATGAACTTTGCGCAACGAAATTTGAGCGAAATTTGCACGAACTTTTAAAAATGAAGCAATTAAATTCTTTGTAAAGCACAAAATCGCTATTTTGTTTTAAAATGATTTTTCTTAATAAAATAGTTCAATTTTAAATCTAGGAGAGGAAGTTCGCAACTTTCGTTCTGTTCCCTTGTCGTAGCAAAATGGAAATCGTAAACTCCAAATACGTTTCCGTTTGGAGTTTTTGAAGTAGCGTTCGCTGACAAAACTCGACCGAAAACCCAACAATGAGTCTATTATCCTACGAGAAAATATAGAGCCGCACACGAAGGAAAAAGATAGAAACAATTGCCCACGGAAAGAGACGTCTTTCCGTATTCGAAGTCGATGACGATCACGCGAAAAACTCCTCGTCACCTTCAATCTCCTGCTCCGAGGTCGGCCGCTATCGCACACGGGCATCAAGGAACTATTTCACTCACTCTCCCAAGTAGAGGATCCACGAAATCTCTAGACACTCTAGAGAAGCCACAAACCTAACACCCTAAATTCACTCACTCCCACACAAGTGGCTCCACGAATTCTCGAACACACGAACTAAAGTTCTCTCACTCACACGAAAGTGGATCCACTAATCAAAATAAGACCTAAATTCTTTCCTAAACAACCTACTGCAATCCGATTACACACAGTAACATTAAAATTAATGTTCCCTAACTTAGACTTCACAACAAAGTGATCAGGTCACTGTTCATCTTCTTCACAAGAAGGCTTCGGCGGCACGGGAGTTCAAGCTCAAAATTTTCATTCAATCTCTTCCTAACAACCTAACAGGGAATCTACAGCACGCCTACCCTAATCAAACAACAGTTCATCATCCCCTCAACAGGAATCAAAACTCACACAGCAAAGAGATTAATCTCACGACAATAAATTTCAATCTTCAACATTCACCACCAAAAAAATTACAGACACATCCCTTTTATAGGGTTCCGAACAGAATAAAAAACAGAAATGAAAACCTACACACCAAGCCCGCGATTGCTGGAGGAATGTCCATGGTGGAAGCACAACTGTCGGAGGATGACGTCGTGCTTAGTGGTTGCAGTCGACGTGGTCGATGAAGGCGTCGAGGAGCGGCATCGGGTGAGTGATTGAGCATGAATCCCGCTTAGTTCAGACCGGAAATGGCGGAATCGGCTGCGCCATTGGAAGCGACCCCTAACCTACGGGTTTTCACAAGACCGGGAAGATGAACAGCCCTACGGCTTTTACTGGCTGGCTTGACCGGGCCGTAATGAGTCAGCTTTTACTTCACGTTATTTATAAATATATATCTACCTACATTAAGTGATATATATTTATAAATATTTACTTATAAGTTATATATATATATAATTATAGTTTATATATATACCACAAAATTTACACAACAACGACATAAATTGCAGAATAACACAATGCAACATTTAGGGCCGAAAGAGGTCCGGTCGGGTGCGGCGGCGGACACTTCTGTGTCGACCTGATCGGGGCTGCTCTCCACCAGCAAGGCTCACCCACTCAGCCATAATCATGTCAGCATGTGACCAGTATTTTTTTTTATTAGTTGTGCATTTTAGTTATGTTGTCATAATATTTTAATTTCAATTGTGATTGTTGTTTTCGGGATCAAGTTGGGTCAAACCTAGCTAGAGCAGTCATCCTAAGTAAGTTCAAACATTTATGTTTAAGCCTTGGAAAAGTTGGTTCCAGGCAAGCACGGGGGAGTCTTTTGTCCGACATTTGAAGAAATTTTTCCATGGCCTCGAACAGTCTCCACGGGCATGATTTGAGAAGTTTAGTCGAGTAGTTCGTGAGTTTGGCTTCACCCGAAGCTCGGAAAATTTCTCCCTATTTATTCGACAACGTTCTTTTGGCACAGTGATTCTTCTAGTCTGGTTGGATGGCATCCTTGTTACTGGTGATGACCTGATCTTCTAGCTCGCCCAAACTAAGGATTTGGGATGACAATGCTACTTCTTGGGGATTGAGGTATCCCGACGACCTAATGATCTTGTCTTGCCTCTGCGGAAGTATTGTCTTGATCTTCTTCATGATGCAGGCTACTCTGGATATAAGCATGTGGATGCTCCTAGGGATGCAAATCATCAGCTTTACGCTTATGGTTCGGACTCTGATAAACTTCTCCATAATCTGGAGTATTATCGTCATCTTGTTGGCAAGCCGATCTATCTTACTGCCACACGACCTGACATTTCCTTTGCGGTCGGTGTAGTCAGTCGTTTCATGCACACCCCTCGGGTCTCTCATCTTCAAGTCGTTGAGTGTATTCTTCGATACTTGAAGAATGCACCGGGACAAGGGCTGGTATACAAGCCCTCTAATTCTCAGTCTCTCATTGCATATTGTGATGTTGGTTACGCAGGGTCCTTGGACGATCATCGGTCTACGAGTGACTACTGCATCTATTTTGGAGGGAACTTGGTTATTTGGCGAAGCAAGAAGCAGATGTGGTTGTTCGATTTTCAGCTAAAATGGACTATCGCTCCATGGTTGTCGTCGTCTAAGAACTTACATAGCTAGAAAATCTCCTCACTGATTTAGGTGTCAAACTTCCATCATCAGTTGCTCTTTTACGATAATCAAGTTGCTATTCATATCACTGAAAACCTTATGTTTCATGAGTGTACAAAGCATATTGAAGTTGATTGTCATTTTGTCCGGGAAAAGGTTCAACTTCAGAAACTGATTCTACAACATATGCGAGTTGTCGATCAAATATCTGATATCGTCACCAAGGCTTTGTCTCGCCCCCTATATCAGCAATTTCTCTCCAAGTTTGGCGCCTATGACTTGTACGCTACAGCTTGCGGGGAAGTGTTATAATAGATAAAACTCATGTATTTAGGCACATAAGGCTTCTCTTTTTTAGTCTCACATCTTAAGTTTGTATTTTGCTTTGTCCCTCTCTATAAATAGAGATCGTTTGTACAATGTAATATTTGAAGTATGAGAATAATTATATATTTGCCCATGTTATTCTATACTTGACAACTCCTATAGGTAATTAATTGATGAATAGCAATGAATGTCAGAGCTTCTTGATAATAAACAGAAATATGTTAGATTACAAGTTTTAAGATAAAGGATTTGGTCGGACCATGTGAGTTAAGGTAGATGGGTATTGGCACCAAGCGGGTCTTTATCAAATGACAAACGAGCGACCCGACCCAGTGGAGGAGATATTCCCCCTGTAGTCAACTCTCCCAATTTTATCCATCGTCTTTGGCGTGCCAAGAGATATTTTAAATGTGACGAGACACAGGTAAAAACACGTTCTTGTTAGAGGTGGATGATGAAATGATAATAAACAGACTATTGTTAGAGATCCGAGAATTTTTTTGCATGCACTAACAGGGATACGGAATCAGCAAACTATGCAACTTGGGGCATGGATGGGAGATAGCTACATCTTGGTATTGGTTGACCTGGGAAATACTGACAATGTCATTGGGAAAGTGTTAGCTTGAACACTCCATATGAGGGTCCAACAGGAAGGAATGCGAGTGGGGTACTAGCTAAGAGTGAGTCTATCAAGCCCAAGGATATGTGAGGTTAAATGGATAGAGGTGAATGGAAAGCATTTTTGCACTTATATCTTTACTATTAAAAACAATATGCATATCTTGAGGCACACCACAGAATGAATAAGGACCGTCCGATCAAGCAACTTCAATTTTTGGCCGTTGGATTCAGGAGAGGAGGGCTGCCAATATCCAAATCCCCCTTTTGAACACTGTTCACATCTCCAAATTTTCTGATACCAGTTTTCCGCCTCACGTGCCTTCACAGTAGGGGTGCAAACGAGTCGAGCTTGGCAAAATTTCCAAGCTCGAGCTAGAGCTTTTCATTTCGAGCTCGAGCTCGAGCTCGACGAGCTCATTTAGCTCGAGCTCGAGCTCAATGCCAACTTATCGAGCTCGAGTTTCGAGCTCGCGAGCTCGAGCTCGAGCTGCTTGCAAGCTTTTTTGCTCATGAGCTTTATTTGCTTATTTTATATATTTATTTTTTAAAAAAATGTATAAATAAAAAGCTCGTGAGCCGGCTCGCGAGATCATGAACAACACTAGATGAGCTCGAGCTCGACTCGTAATCGAGCTCGAGCTCGTCGATCTCGAGCTCGAGCTCCACAGGCTCGATCTCGAGTCGAGCTTTTTTCGAGCCGGCTCATCGAGCTTTCGAGCCGGCTCAACTCAACTTGCACCCCTACTTCACGAGCTCACCCCGCAACCGGCGGCGGAGCCGCTGCCGGCCTGCCCGGCGCCCACCGGGGGGTTCGCCGGCCTCCGGCGAACCCGTCGGGGGTTGTCCGGAGGCGAGCGGGCAGGGCCACCGCCGGCGGTGGCCCTGCCCGTAAGCCCCAGTTTAGGGCTCACGAGCAGGGCCTCCGCCGGCGGTGGCCCTGCCCGCTCGCCGCCGGGCAGCCACCGATGGGTTCGCTGGAGGCCGGTGAACCACCCCGTGGGCGCCGGGCAGGTCGTCAGCGGCTCCGCCGGCGGCGACAGAGGGAGTCGGGACCGGGCAGGTGGAAGCGAAACAGGGGGGGAGGTTGTTTCCGCGATTTTGTTATTAATTTTTGTTTTTTATATAATTTAATTAAATAACTAAATAATCTCAGGGGGCGTTGAGTGCACTCAGGCGATGAGTGTGCACTCAATGCCGGGGGCGTTGAGTGCACTCAACGCCTGTTCAGGCGTGCACTCAACGCCGGGTTGCGGGGGAAGCCCGCATGGTTGCGGGGGAAGCCCGCATGGTTGCGGGGGAAGCCCGCATGGTTGCGGGGGAAGCCCGCATGGTTGCGGGGGAAGCCCGCATGGTTGCGGGGGAAGCCCGCATGGTTGCGGGGGAAGCCCGCATGGTTGCGGGGGAAGCCCGCATGGTTGCGGGGGAAGCCCGCATGGTTGCGGGGGAAGCCCGCATGGTTGCGGGGGAAGCCCGCATGGTTGCGGGGGAAGCCCGCATGGTTGCGGGGGAAGCCCGCATGGTTGCGGGGGAAGCCCGCATGGTTGCGGGGGAAGCCCGCATGGTTGCGGGGGAAGCCCGCATGGTTGCGGGGGAAGCCCGCATGGTTGCGGGGGAAGCCCGCATGGTTGCGGGGGAAGCCCGCATGGTTGCGGGGGAAGCCCGCATGGTTGCGGGCGAAGCCCGCATGGTTGCGGGCGAAGCCCGCAACCCGCTTAATGGTGCGGGCGAAGCCCGCATGGTGCGGGCGAAGCCCGCTTGGGTTGCGGGCGAAGCCCGCTTGTGTGTGTGTGTGTGTGTGTGTGTGTGTGTGTGTGTGTGTGTGTGTGTGTGTGTGATGATCTATTAGATTCATAAGGTTGCATACACGTTATATTATTAGGCCCCTTTATTTGAAGTTCAATATATATACATGACTGATACTTGTGATATAAACGAGATCTTGTGATGCTTTCTTATATGTTTGTTTCATTTGCATACAAAGTGTTGGCTTGCAGGGTGATGTAGTTCTTCGTAGGACGGCCGAGAGGAGGGATTTTGTTGTGAAGTTGTGTTTATCTCATAGTTGACACTTTTGTATTGTTCTTTTTGATTTGGTTGCAGGGCAAGACTCTAATGCGGAAGCGTGCTAGCCGGCAATAAAAATCAGGAATCATGAAGTGTTGCCCTCCCCCTCCTCTCTTCTTGTTGCATTTTTTCCTTTGCTCATTTTATCGGCCTGTGAGCCAAGGTAGCTTCGGATTTTGATATATTTTGATGTATTGGATGTTGGATGATATGATTGTAAGACAATAAGTCCGATTACTTTTGATTACTATAGATGTGGACACTTGGGGTTTTGAGTTTATTTCAGTTCTGTTGTACTTTGAGTTAGCCTTTCAGTAGTTCTTTTATATATCATTTTATAATGTTGAAATTGTCATGGTTGTATGCAATGGATCCCGGACGAACCTACACTATATGATGGTTGTGGTGGACGTGAACCAGTCTGGTAGCTTGAATGAAGTAGTCGACGTCCAGTCCCATAGGGATGAAAGCAAGAAGTATTGTTTTCTATCTAACGACCCCATCTTCAACCCTTTGATATCCAAGAAGAAACTCACCATCCTCACAAGCATGAAAGAGCGAATTGTAGATAGGAGGGGAGTACGAGCATCACGGAGCTTTGATGATGGGTTGATTCGGTTTAAGGGCAAGGTGTTTCTTCTTCCAACCTCCCCATTTGTGCTCATCATTATAGAAATCATAAGCGGTATGACATATAAAGGGGATGCTAAAAAGCTACAAATACTTCGAGTGGATATGACTACCGGCTCGGATCATCTAGACGATGATCCTATGTATACCTTCTACGTATGTAGATTGATGTGGGCCCCAATGTTCCCTCTCGAACTGTGACCCTCATTATCCCCCTACTGACATCCCAACACTCCATGCATTTATGGAAGGAAGAGTTATTCTCAAACCAATGCAGGTAGAGAAATCATGTCTCAATAGAGGCGAATATGAACTTTTCATTCAAAGGAAGGATGAGTAAGGATAGGAAATTTCGAGACCACTTCGAGTTTCAGCAGGCTTACCTAATTTCGAGCTTGCAGCAAAGTTTTACTGAAGGAGGGGAATGATGTCGAACATACGAACGCAAGGCTCACCCACTCAGCCATAATCATGTCAGCGTGTGACCAGTATTTTTTTTATTAGTTGCACATTTTAGTTATGTTGTGATAATATTTTAATTTCAATTGTGATTGTTGTTTTCGGGTTCAAGTTGGGTCAAACCTAGCTGGAGCAGTCATCCTAAGTTCAAACATTTATGTTTAAGCCTTGGAAAAGTTGGTTCCAAGGCAAGCAATAGATTTTACTCTGCGACATTTTTGTTAAGAGGTTAGACCTCCCTCGACTCTGTTGGTTCCCCCCTCCCAGTCCCATGTTCGCAGTCACCACCATGGATAACAGGACTCTTCATCATCCGCTCATCTCCTCTGACACCTCCGCTCAGGATGACGTGGAATAATCTCCATCTTATCTTGCCATAGATCAACCCATAGGATCTTGAGGCAGCAAGCCACCCAATCTTGCCTCATAATGTGATCCTATGCTAGAGTATGTGCTTAGGATTGTGCAAAGTAAAAAAGTTATATAAATTGGAATGTCAATGGAATGATTATCAACACGAAATTGAGTAACGTTAAATGTTAACTGATACTAGAGATTAGTAAAAATGATACATACCTTCCCCTCAACGAAACAATGAAGTATTCTCTGTTAAGCAAAAAATCCATTAATTTATGATATTGATGATTCCCATCCACTAGGATCAACCCCCTGGTACAGAATTCGTGTGATGTAGAAGGGTAGACAATAGCTGAACATGTTATTCCAAGATGCTCATGTATAAAATGCATAAGTGTGAAAGGTGACAGATCTTTCTCCAAGTTGTCAATCCTGCAAAAGTAGAAGGTTCTTTTCTTTTCAATTTTTATACATTTTTGAAGTGATTGCCCTCCCATATCAACATCTTGCTCCAAGTTGTCATCCATGCTTTCATTAGAAGACCTCCCTATCAGGAAAAGAGTCACTAAAATTACAAGGAAAAAGGGAAATTATGACTTCAGAATATACAGCCACAAAGAATATAAACCTCTAGCAGTGCTCTTCAATATCGTCTCTGCTTCCAAAGCCCTCATAAGCTACAAAGGCAAGACAATCTTCTTTATGTAATTTGTTTATTCTAAAAACTTCAGGCAGAGAAAGAGAGTTGGTGTATTTAAAGCTTGGGTTGTAACGGTCTGTAGTCCGCCATAATTTAATTTCTTTCTTCTGAGAAGCAGCAATTTTAATATATATAGCACAAGAGTGATACCAGCAATTTTAATATATATAGCACAAGAGTGATACCAGCAGAAAACATAAAACAACTTATAAGTCATTAAGTAAAATTTCCATAATATATATCCAGAGTACAAGGAAGAAACGACTAGGACTATATATATAATATAATGTACAGACTGTAGCAAACGCTAAAACAAACTCTAACCCGTGGGCGAACCACGTCTTCCCTTTGTCTTCTTTCTGTCTCCCCGGGTCTCCTCTTAGCGGGATCTGGTAAACTGGCGGTTTGATCCTAAGAAGAGGAAACAACAACCATTTAGTTTAGAAAACTGAGTTCTTTACATCTTCAACCGCACTGTAGGCAAACACGATGAATCAGCATCAATATGCGGTTATATATTTCTATATGAACATGTGTAGTAAAACAGTAAAGGAAGCGGGTAAATACTGGACAATGAGCTAGTACAATAGAAATAAATTGTTCTGATATCAAGTTCATTGTTTTTTATTCTTCTTTGTATGTGTATTCAATTCAGAATTTTCTTATCATAATTCGTTTTTTGAAATGTTGAGGATCATTCTTAAATTCATTAGTCATCTGAGTCCATCAAATCCATGTCATATCTAGGGCGATCGAACACGCTCCAGGCTTCCACGCCTCCTAGATTAGACAATTTTATTCTAATTCAAGGTGATTGAACACACACCCTTCCTTGGAATTATCAACTTCTATTGGAGTTCTACCCCCACCCCACGACGTGTAAATGTTCTACCCCCCTATGAGGTTGACCCTTAGCATTTTTATGCGTCAACGTACTTTCAGTTTCTTATTCTTTTCATAATCATATTCATTTTCAAAATATATGAAATAATTATATAAATTTCCCCTCAGAGTTTCTATCGCTTGTTAATCCATGTTTAGCCTTTTAGCGATTTCATATTTTCAGTGATTTCAAATCTTCGAATTTCCTCAATTTGATACATTTCAGTATACATGCAAGGAAGTAGTTCAGAGTAAAGTAATTCTACATGTTCATAATTCAAAATATATCAAATATACAAAATCAAAGCGGTAAGGACTCACCGCGTCTTTTTATTTGTCTTTGTCCTTCATAGGGTTCTCGTCGCGTCAATCTCTAGATGTCATCCTCTGTAATATCAAGAAAATCATTTACTTTAGAGTTGTGCCGTTAAATAGTTATGTGCGGACTCCTAAGACGGACAAAACTACAACCAATAGGAGTTGCCTAGAGAAGGAATGACTTAGGTGACTCAAAACAAGAAGGCAAATTTTGGCCACTTAACTTGTAACTCAAATCAGATTTTAGCATTAAGGAGACTCAAATTCAGTCACTAGTGTAATCAACAAGAGACAAAAAAGGGGAAACAATAAAACCCTCAACAATACCAAATGGCAACCAACAACAACACAAATGGCAACCAACAACAACACAAATGGCAACCAACAACAACACAAATGGCAGCCAACAACAACATAAATGGCAGCCAACAACAACATAAATGGCAGCCAACAGCAGCTATCAACAGCAGCCCAAATAGCAGACAACATCCAAGAGGAAAAGCAGCTAAATTCCAAGGTAATTCCCACCATACTCCGTCCAAGTACAGTAGCCAAATTCCAAGGCAAAACCAGCCAACAATAAACCATGGCCGCCAAGAAATGCCATGAAGAAGATCGGAAAAGGAGAATTAGAGAGGCGTAGAGGAAGGTGGCGTTTGGTTGGGCTTATGGCCTGCGGTGTGGTGGAAACGCACCACCATTTAGAGCATAAGCTGCGTTTGGCGCAGCTTATTTTAAAAAACCCGTTTGGGTTTTTCCGCAGTTTTTAGTAGTTTGTCATCCGCAATTATTTCACGCGTCCAGCCGCAGTTCCTTGCAAAATTATTCCGTCGTGAAGCCCTTCCCCATCGAGCCGCAGACTTCTCTCGTTCAGCCAATCCAGCCCGCCACTTCTTCTCCAACGGCATCCGGTCCTCTTCTCTCCATCGAATCAATTGTTAGGGTTTCCCTCCCGCTCGTTCTTCCTTTCGCCGTTATCAGCAACGGAGCAGCCATGGATTCGAAGAAGAAAGCAGCGGTTAATCAGAAGGAGATCACCTGGGACAAGTGAGCTTTTGATCTTTCCTTCCTTATATTATATAGATTCTACGCCTTCTTTGCACTTCTTTTGGGACGGTCTTTAATGGATTTGTGAGCAATAGTCATTTTCTTTCACTGCAATCCATCACAGTTCTGTTGATATTGCATCATATCTTCAGCTTATCCTAACTATTTTGAAGATGGTTTATGCGAATTTTGTTCTCCATTCAATTTGAATCATAGATCTGAGATTCTCTGACCTTTTTCAAGATTTTGTTAGGGTTTCAGGATGAGTTTTTTTTAGCTCTTCTTTGATTAGACAAATACAGGTTTTAATGCTCATGCGTGTGCTCATGCGTGTTGGTAATCAAAAAATGTGGAAAAAAAATTACTCAAAACTTCGTTTTGTTTCCAAACAACTTTTTTAAAACTCTGTTTTGCAAACTCCATTTCACCCAAACAGTTTTTTAACAAAATTCCATTTTCCGGAATCAACGCTTTCTATCAGCAGCTTATCATCAGCAACTTACCATCAGCAACAGCTCAACCAAACAGAGCCGAAGAGTAATAACTTAAAGCCCAAATCAAAAAAAAACCCTACCAGGAACCCTAACCGGCCAGCCATAGGCTTATAATTTCAACAATTAAAACTATACTTTAACAACTAAAAGAAGAAGAGAGGGGAGAAGAGGAAGAGAAGCTCACTATGGGGTATTTTCAAACCAAAGATGCCGGCCAAGACCAAAACCAAAGACTGTCGACCAAGAAGAGAGCTAACCTGAACTCGCAGCATTACCCCAAGAGGAAAAAGGCAACAAATTTTTCGGCCTTTTCTAGAATCGCCGACAGGAGGAGCTAGAATCGATGACAAGAAGAGAGGGAAGAGGAGTTGCAGACAAGCCCTAATATTTCTCAGCTCCAGGCGATGAAAATGAAGTGTCGGAAGAGAGATAAGTATAAAGAAGCCAACATTCCACCACCTTAAATCCATCCTTACTCAAGGATTAATTTATTTAACAATTAATCCAATCTAATCCCATTAACTATAACTAGTCGTACGGTTATATAACATTAGCTATAACCCTACTGGTACGTCAATACAACCACATAGCAGTATTCAGCCATTGCATAAAATAGATTACAACCCTCTTACTCTCTATTATGCAAAATAACATAAAATTGCAATGAAAATATCAAAACAATCGTCGCAAAATATCGGAAATCTGGAACTTCAAAAATAAACGCGCGACGTGGAATCGACATTGAATTTCAAATATTCATCATTGGGGAATTAAATTAATTTTTTTCGTATATATTAAAAATATATAAAATTATTTACCATACAAACTCGGGTGTGAGTCTTACATGGGTTCTATGACAATGCAAATTTATTAATCATAATAGCATATGACATGCCACTTTCCTTCTCATGTTAAATGATTGATTTTATTACTCTCCTCCAAGAAAGAAGAAACATACTATATGAACAGAGTTACAGAGCCAACACCTTGTACATAAGTAACAACTAGTAACAGGTGTTCATGACAAGAAGCCATGGCAGTTTGCAGTCATTGATCAGCTCTCGCAGCCTAATAAAAAAACCAAATATTTTTAATCTATAAAAAAATAACAGCTTCACCTACGCCAACTTCTGAAGTCAATTACGCAGACAATAGCATGAGTATATGAGACTTGAGTATCATGATAGCAACAACATTTTTCTTCGTCATCCCTAGCGCGAATATTTGAAGTCAGCCTTATAAGACTCGATTTCAATTTGATCCGATTAACACTGCATAAGAAGCCCAAATTTTCCCAAATCATTTTGCATAACCTTTTGACCTACAAAATTTAGTTTACAAGCCTAAAAATTTTGTTTTATCAAGTAACCTAAATACCTAATAGTTCATCTTCTAACCATCACACAGATCTGCATATAATATCATGAGTAAATAAAGAAGATTATCATCATCTTTAGCCCGAGATATAACAAAAGTAACCAATGGATTGAAGAGTAGATCAAAGCATTGAGATTGAAAAGAAAGGCATCATATGTATGCATGCAAAATATATTCTTTTAAAAAAATGATCAATTGAGTGTTGGGAAAATTTGTAAATTTGGTCGGGTAGAAAAGGGCAGTTAACACACATGAATTTTATGAACTTCTAAAATACATTTAATTAGATAATTTAAGCACTTTATTTATGGTGTAAAATCAAATTGAACAAGTCAAGGACAAAGTAGTCGGGGAGAATGTTTTTTTATAATTTCTTTATTTCAAATTCCATGTAATGTCAAAGTAAAAACATATTTATTCATGAATAAATATTAATGTGGATTCCCCAGAAAACAAACTCTAATCTAATTGCACCCCTCTTCCACTACAGTCGAATTCCCTAAAGGCTCCCCTAAGATAGTTGTCCTACTCCCGTCCAGGTCCTTCATAACTGTCAGCATCCATGACTCCTCCAAGCTGTCAGTTCAGTCACCTCTCCATCAGTCTCTCCCTTTCAAACCCCCAATGAATCGTCGACACCTACTGAAAGAGGAAAAAGAAAATAAGTAGAGAGAGGAACGAAGAAGAATAAGAAGAACAATAAGAAGAAGGAACAAAGAAGATCAATATGTTTCTTGATCTTCTTGGTCCAAAAAACCTAATGAGCATCTTCCTAAATCCAAGCGTAAACCTAGGAACCCTTAAATGAAACAAAAATACTCATATTTTCAAACCAAAGGTTAATGTAAAGCTCATCGTTAAATTAAGGGGGCTGGACCTAGCACATAATTTACATGCAAACCACCTAAGCCAATTTTTTATGGCTTATGATTTATATTATTGTCATATTACTTTGTAGACAATCTTTAATCAAGGAAACATTTCAACAATTAAAAAACATAAGTGTTCTCATTTCAGTCATGTTCAACTTGATTACCAGTAACTTGTGACTATTCGCTCGACTTCAAATTCGAACAAATTGAAATTATATAAAGTGTACTTTAATCTGCCTTTATATTTAATTGTCACATAGTTGCCTTGAGACATCTCTTATTTTAACGACCCAAACTCAAATATAAGATTTATCTCATCATATATAACCTCATTCTTATGTTCTACACAACCAAAACAAACCCTGAAATTCAAATGTTGGAATTAATGAGGTCTCTTTAGACTGTTTTTCCATCAAAAATGTTAAAGAAAACCTGTAAAGGCCCAAACTAAGGCCCAAACTTAGGCCCAATTATAATCTTGTTTAGTCCCACATCTTGGATTGAGAATCCTCTCTTCTTTCTCTTCTTATATAAATGTACAAATACATGTATTCTAAGTTAAGACAATTGAGAAATTAATAAAATCAGTTTTATATTTCTCTCAATTTGTGAATTTCTACATGGTATCAGAGCCACGTCGTTCCTCTGCCTTGTTTTTTTCCCGCGGTCCAGATTCCTTTAACCGCGGCTCTGCGGTTTCTTTTTCTCTATGTAGCACGAAGACGAAAATGGGATACGGGATACGATACGAAACGGATACGGGAAACATTTTTAAATTATTTTAATATAAGTATTAATTAATACAAAAATAAGACAACAAACAAACTAAGTGTGCATATCTTGAATTGTAACGAAATAAATTTAATAAGACTACAACATAGACCATACATATGATAATTCTAAATAATGTGTTATGTATTGATCTACCATGTTTAGAGATAGTATGCAAGACAATTATAATGTGTTACACAATGCAATTGACCTATTTACAACTAAAATCAAATCAATACAAGATGCATTGATTGACCATGTGGAGAGATTTTGTAGAGGTATAACATGATAAAGTTTTATTTTATGGATTGAAACTTAGGTATCGTGTCTTGGGATGCCGGGATACTCATCTAAAATTTTAGATAATCAAAATATAACTTGGGGTGCTTTAAACAAACATACGCTATAAGTTAAACTCTATGGAAGTTTGGCATAACCTAAGCCAATGGCAAGAATAACAACTGCACATATATACCATGAAGTTATAGTAATAGACACTTTCTATAGGAATAAATCTTTGGTATCTTTCTAAAAAAATAAGATTTTGAAAATGACAATTATCAAAACTGAGAAGAAGAAGAAGAAGAGGAAGAATAAAAAAAGAAAGAAGAAGAGGATGAGGAAGAAGAAGAAGAGGAGGAAGAAGAAGAAGAGGAAGAATAAGAAGAGGCGTAGGAGGAAGAAGAAGAAGAGGAGGAAGAGCATGCGAGAAGGGCGGGATTCGGATCAAGAGCAGGGAGAGGGATCTGGAGAGGCAATGGAGCAATAGCAAGAGAGGGGAGAGTTTCAACGGGCGTGATGTCGGAGAGCTTCGACGCAGAGACCTCTCCTCTCGACGGCGGCGTGATGCGGGAGAACTTCGAGCGCACGGTGAATCGCGTAAACCTAAAGGAAAGTCGTGAAATGAATAAGCAGCGGGACTTTTACCGCACAGGAATCGCGCATCCCACAAGTGGGATACGTGATTCCGAATTAAAAATGTTTTTTTATTTTAAAACGTGTTTCATAGAGTTTCGGAAACGCGTTTTCGCGCGTTTCCCGTATCTGATACGCGTTCGAGACGATACTCAGAGCATTTTTAAGTATCCGTGCTCCATAGCTTTTTCTCTAAACAACATTCTCCTCTCAGCAGTCTCTCTATTTCTAACCGCAGCTTCCTTATCCTCCCTGCTCTCTGTGCTTCTCCCTCCCTCTCCCTGACCGACCGTTCACCGGGTTTTTATAGCCTTTCCACGCTTCTAACTCTGGGCCCCACCTGGAGAACGTTTACCGCAGACTCTGCAGCTTGCCTTCCCTATTCGCATCCTCTTGACTACCATTGCTCGCTGCCACAAATTCGCAGAGCCTTCATACCCGCATTCACATTTTGCAGTCTTCTGCTTCTATCTCGCGATTTCTCTGCGTTTGCGGTCTCATGTGCCTCCTTGATTGTCTAGCTCCTCACGTCTTTGCTCCCTGCACGCCCGCTCAGACCGCTCAGCTCGTCGCTCCAGTCGTCTGTACTCTGTAGGGCCCCCTATTGTCCTTGTTGCTGGTGTTGATCGCCGGTGCTTGTCTTGCTCCCTAGCCGCGTGCGGTGATTCTTGCCGCCTGCTCTGTTTACTAGCCGCCGCATGTCGCATGTGGTCTATGTTGACGAGCCGCAATTCCTCTGCTCCGTAGCCGCGCTAGGTGTTTGTCGCCTAGTCGCAATTCCCCTTGCAGCTACTGTTGCTTGCTCAGCTGCACTTTCTACCCGACGTGGACACTCATCTTGTCGCAACCCCCCTACCTTTACTATTTGATGGCGCCGACCCGCCAATGAATAAAGATATCTGCCGCATCGCGCAACAATCATGATAACAAAGATACCCGCCGCTACGACGTCCGCTCTCGGCCACGCGCGGCCGCATAGCCCTTGAATGGAGTTTACATATGCTTCTTAAGCTAATATTTATGTAGTTTTAGTTGAGTATTAGTTTAAGTGCAGTTTTAGTTTTAATATTTCTACCGTTTTTAATTTAGTGTTAGTGTTGTTAGTTTGAGGTTAAATTAATATTAGTATTATTGTAAACAATATAAAAGCATTGTTGAGGGAGAAATGATGGCAGATTTGGACAGTAAAAAAAACTGTGAAGTTTTTCTTCTTCCTAGGATTCGCCCCCTGTTTGTGGGCGAGCAGTGCGACGTTGCCGCCACCCCTCCCGTCGGCGTGCGACTCGCCAACCCCGCCCGCCGGTGCGACTCCGGCGACCCCTTCTTGGTGGTGTGACTCCACCTTTCCCCGCTTGTGAAGCGTTGGGTTGCTCCTTACCCGAACTCCTGCCCTCCCTAGACCCGAGTTGTTGCGGATCGCCCCCAACCAGAGCTGCTGCCACCCGAGATCTTCCTACCAGAGCTGTTGCCCGCCGTTTTCCTCCTCGGTGTGATTCCGATGAAGTCTTGGCACGTAGTCCCCTCCGTTCGGTGTGGTTCCGGTAAATCTGTGGTAGAGAGAAACTCCACCGAAAACTCGTTTGTGAGCTTGGGGTAACACTTCTCTCTACTATATCTAGCGTGTTCTATTTTACACGTGGTTTTGTGTGGTAAAAGAGTCCGGTGTTGCCTTCGAAGCCATTGGATTTTTCGCGGGATTTAATCGAAGCTTACGTTGTTTCTCCGATCAAACTTGTGATTTGGAAGGATTGGATAAATCCTTATTGTGACATTGATTGGGTTGGGTAAACCCTTGTTTTTGACGTTTTAAGAATTGGGGAAAATCCTATACTAGTTTTCTTGACGGGAGAAAACCGACCTCTTCCCGTAACGCTATTTTGGTCGGAACTCTCTTATTGTTTATTGTGCATGTGTTGTGATTTGACTCGCTAAATTGGAGTGGCTAACGATTTTAGTACGCGTGTGAGTGATCGTAACGGGCTTGAGTGAATCGTCGCTTATACCATCACAAGCACGTAGGCCTGCATCAATTTGGTATCAAAAGGAGGTTGGCTAATTTCTTAACTTGGCCCCAGTCCACACTAATTCACTCTAGGTCTCACGTGTGCACCAAAAAATTTATTTTCCTACAAAAAAAACATATTTTTTACTCATCGTATGCCCACTAGGTCTGGTCACGAGTATCACACCACCTCCTCTTGAGTATGGTCGACGAACGGAAACCGAATCTAAACCCTCTCCGGTTGATGATTTTCGCTATGAGATGAATCAACAAATGGGGGAACTCTGGGGAATGTTGGCCCAAATGTTGGCCAACCGAACCCCCTCACCACCTAGAGGTCATAGGCCACCCAACCGTCACCACCACCATGAGGACGATGATCACAATGATTTGTCTTCATGTGCTCGTTCACAACACCTTCACCCTGAACGCAAAATCGACCTTACCTGTGTCATTAAGATTAATGCCCCCACCTATGACGGATTAGGAGAACCGCAAATTTTTCTGAACTGGGTCATGGACACGGAGTGTTATTTTGAGTGGCATCACCTATTGGACCGCAGAAGCTTCAAGTGGCCAGGATGAAGCTAACGGGACGAGCCAAACTGTTTTGGCTAAATGAGGAGCGACGTTTCGGAGCCGAAAATGGTGTCCCCCTATCGATTGGCAAGTGATTAAAAATCTCTTAAAAGATCAATACGTTCCCACTTATTATCGCACCCAAATGTTCGATGAGTTATCCACCCTTCATCAAGGTGATAGGTCTGTAGCCGATTACATGGGAGACCTAAAGGATAAGATGGTTTCATGTGAGATTCAAGAGATGCCGGAAGTTACACTCTAGATTCTGTAAGGGTCTTAGTTCCGACATCCAAAAAAAACTCATTCGCTACGGTCAAACCGATTTGAACACCACTTTTAACGCCACACTTGACATCAAAAAACACAGCCTCCAAGTCCAAAACTAAAAACAACTCATATAAAGACAAAAATACTATTGGTTCCTCTACCTATAAGGACAAAGGGAAATTTAAGACCACGGATTCCTCTAAAATTGTTATCACGGCTATGGGAGCTAAGAATCCCCAAGGTGAACGCATTCCCGTGGGCAAGATTAGCAAAACTAATGTCACTTGCTATGCTTGCGGGGTAGCCGACCACTATGTCGTTGAGTGTCCCACCACGACTAAGGCTTTGGCTTTAGTTGAGCCTACTAGTGAAGCACACAAGTATATTTTTGAGGCTACGAATGAGTCGGAACCAGAAGGATTTCCTAGTGACATGGAGGATGACCATAACCTCATGGTGATGAGATGTATATTGACTACGCCTCGTGCTTTGGATGATTGGAACCGAGCCAATATATTTTCCTTGATTTTTAAGAGCGGTGAAAAACTTTACAAGTTGATTATAGATAGTGGTAGTTGCATGAATGTCATATCTGAAAGTGTCGTTACGCGTATGAAGCTCACAACGGAGCCCTGCCCCTACTCCTACCAAGTAGCTTGGGTCAACAAAGCGTCTTTTCCTGTTACACGAAGATGTCTCGTACCCCTTACCATCAAGTCGTATTTGGAAGATATTTGGTGCGATGTGATTCTCATGGATGCTTGCCATATTCTTCTTGGTCGCGCTTGGTTATATGATCATGATGTGACTCATTTTGGGAGAGCCAATGTATATGAATTTAAATTTAATGGCAAGAAGATCACTTTGAAACCCAATCCACCTAAGGATCCCACTAGCCCCGCTAAGGATATCACTCTCCCCGTACGAAAAAAACATTAAACTTACTTGGTCGTAAAGAGTTTAGTCGTGATTCCTTTTTAGGTGGAATTGTTTATGCGTTGGTACTCAGGCAAACTAAAAATGAAAACATTAATTTGGAAGATTTACCGCTTGAATTGTGGGCATTATTAGAGGAATATAAGGATGTTTATCCGGATGAGCTTCCCTCTACATTACCCCCGCTTAGAGAGATTCAACATGCTATAGATTTCATATCGGGCTCTTCCTTACCAAATCTTTCCCACTATAGGTTGAACCCCGCGGCACATCAAGAGTTGCAAAGTCAAATTTCGGATCTTCTCCAAAAGGGTTTTAGTAGACATAGCAAGAGTCCTTATGTCATCCCCGCTTTACTTGCACCCAAGAAAGACAGACCTTGGCGTATGCGTGTGGATAGTTGCGCAGTAAATAAGATTACCGTAAAATATCGATTTCTCATTCCCCGTTTGGATGACATATTGGATGTGTTAGTCGGTGCCCCGATTTTCTCCAAGTTGGATCTTAGGAGTGGCTACCACCAAATTCGGATTCGGTAAGGGGATGGCTATCTATTTAGACATTCCAAGTTGTGTATCCCACACTCGTCACTACGTCACTTTATAATTTGGGAGATACATAGAGGTGGCCTTGGCGGTCATTTCAGTCGTGATAAAACTATTACGTCAGTGGAAGATAAATTTTATTGGCCACATTTAAAGTCACTTGTAAATAAAATTGTTAGTAGTTGTCGCTCTTGCCAACTCGCCTATAACGATTCTAAAAATCGATCTTTCGGTCTATCACTGAATGAGATGGTGCATGATTTCAAAGCCCCCGTACCACTTGATTTGATTCCACTGCCTCCTATGTACAAGTCAAGTCACTTTGCACATGAGTTCACTCAACACGTTCACGATCTCCACAAGCACATTCAAGAAAAGTTAGTCACTCAATTTGCTTCTCATCAATCGCATGCTAATATACATCGGAGAGCTTCTACTTTTAATATTGATGATTTGGTTTTGGTTCATTTGCTCCTGTAGTGGTTACCCTCGGGCACCGTCAAGAAGTTGGCCCATAGGAGAGCCGACCCTTTTAAAATTATCAAGAAATTGGGAAACAATGCTTGTGTTTTAGATTTACCCGCTGATTGGGGTATTTCCTTTATTTTCAATGTTTCAGATTTAATGTTGTATCTCTCCACCACCAGAATTACTTCACTCTCCATTCTCTTCTTCTAATGCGTGTCTCTCTTGCCTACCGATCCTACCGTGGTTACATCGGATGGTGGTTCTACCGCCAATATTTCACTTGATGCTAACGTTTTTTAAGGTTTCCCAAAACCTCCTTTGTGCCTCACAGGATTCTGGACTATGAAGTTCTTATCTCCGCGGACGGTGGTCGCCACCGCTATCTTGTTTGTTGGCGTGACCGCCCCGCTTCGGATGATTCTTGGCTTCCGGAGGTTGATTTGGAACGTTTGGATGCTACACTCCTCCAACACTATTGTCGTGACCACTCACCGGTGATGAGTGCTTTTGACCGGGGGAGGATTGATAGCGCCGACCCGCCAATGAATGAAGATATCCGCAGCTACAACCTCCGCTCGCGGCCGCGTCGCCGCAACAATCATGATAACAAAGATACCCGCCGCTACGACGTCCGCTCTCGGCCACGCGCGGGCACATAGCCCTTGAATGGAGTTTACATATGCTGCTTAAGCTAATATTCCTGCAGTTTTAGTTTAGTATTAGTTTAAGTGCAGTTTTAGTTTTAATATTTCTACAGTTTTTTAATTTAGTGTTAGTGTTGTTAGTTTAAGGTTAAATTAATGTTAGTATTATTGTAAACAATATAAAGCATTGTTGAGGGATAAATGAAAGCAGATTTGGACAGAAAAAAATCGTGAAGCTTTTTCTTCTTCCTAAGGTTCTCCCCATGTTTGTGTGTGAGCAGTGTGACGCTGCCGACGCCCCTCCCGCCTGGCGTGCGACTCGCCAACCCCGCCCGTCGGTGCGACTCCGGCGACCCCTTCTCGGTGGTGTGACTCCACCTTCCCCCGCGTGTGAAGCATTGGGTTGCTCCCTACCCGAACTGTTGCCCGCACCCAACCCGAGCTGCTGCCACCAAAGATCTTCCTAACTGAGCTGCTACCCGTCGTTTTCCTCCTCGATGTGATTCCGCTGAAGTCTTGGCACGTAGTCCCCTCCGTTCGGTGTGGTTTAGGTAGATTCGTGGTAGAGAGACTCTCCACCAAAAACTCGTTTGTGAGCTTGGGGTAACGATTCTCTCTTCTCTATCTAGTGTGTTCTATTTTACACGTGGTTTTGTGTGGTGAAAGAGGCCAACGTTGCCTTCGAAGCCATTGGATTTTCCGCGGGATTTAATCGAAGCTTGCGTTGTTTCTCCGATCGAACTTGTGATTTGAAGGATTAGCCGATTAGGTAAATCCTTATTGTGACATTGATTGGGTTGGGTAAACCCTTGTTTTTGACGCTTTAAGGATTGGGGAAAATCCTATACTAGTTTTCTTGACCGGAGAAAACCGACCTCTTCCCGAATCGCTATTTTGGTTGGAACTCCCTTATTGTTTATTGTGCATGTGTTGTGATTTGACTCGCTAAATTGGAGTGGCTAACGATTTTAGTACGTGCGTGAGTGATCGCAACGGGCTTGAGTGAATCGTCGCTTATGCAGTCACAAGCACTTCGGCACATAGGTCTACATCACTATTACTACTGCTCCATAGATTCGACGGCTTCTTCATCTCTTCATGCCCGTGTTGTTGCTGCTTCTCTCCCTGAAGTTCGTGATGAGATTCGGATCACTACCATCTCTCTCTGTGGGAAGCAGAATTTTGTTGAGTGGGTGCACTCTATTCGTCGTATTCTACGGACCAAAGGTCTCTTTCACCATCTAACAAGGGTCACTGCACCTACCGAGGAGTGACTATGTGATGATGGCCGTGTCCAATACTGGATCCTCAATTCTATGGACACCGAGCCATATTGGATGGTCATGTATCATCAGACGGTCAAAGCTATGTGGGAGGAACTTCACTACCTCTATTCTGGCAAGGTCAGCCTCCGGCACTTGTTCGACGTCATCACCGATCTTCAAACACTTGACCGCGGAGCAACAGACGACTTAACGTCGTTTGTTGCAAGAGCCAAGACTCTTGTTGAGGCATGGATACAACATCAGTCTCCTGACGGATCTTGTTGCGCAACGTGAATAGAAAGAAGCAGTCAGAATTGTCATGATGATGGCATGTATTCCACCCCGTCTTCATGGTGTTCGGGCTCAAATTCTCTCTTCATCTACAACCCCCTCTTTGTCAGATGTTTATTCTATGCTCTGGAAGGTTACACCGCCACTTGATGTTCCTGGGAATCTACCTCCAGCTCTCCTCCAACAGCCTTTCACAGCTCCTCCTGCTCCTTCAGCTCGTGGAGGTCGCACCACTTCTCGGGGACGGGACGTACCAGAAGACCCCGCCTTAAATGTTTTCATTGCGGTCAGGATGGTCACCTTGAGGCCACTTGCTATCGCAAGAATGGTCTGCCTCCACATCTCATTGCTTTCATGTCAGCTGATCATCACTCCTCCACCCATAACGGCATCGATGCTTTGTGCATCCAGCTCCACAATCTCCAAGGAGTAATTAGTCGCTCATCTGAATCCGTTGCATCGATCTTCAATGAAGGTATATCCTGTCTCTCCCATAGATCCCACTAGATTACGGACTCGGGTGCCACAAACCATATTACTTCGCATAAACTGCCTCAATACTTGCAATTTTCATATCCAAAGTCATCACCGTGGTCAATAGTGACATCACCCCGGTTTCTAGTGTTGTTGATCTGCCTCTCACTCCAACCATCTCTCTATCCTCGGTCCTTCATGTTCCAGGATCGTATTTGAACCTGGTTTTTGTTAGTCGTCTTACTCAGGACCATGATTGTTGTATAACCTTCTCACATTCCTCATTTGTTGTGCAGGATCGACAGACACAGAATATCATTGGTAAGAGCGGTTGTCTAATGGGCTTTATCTCTTGGATGTTCCACCCACTGTTCTCTCCACAGTTACTTCTATTGATTGGCATCGGCGTCTTGGGCATGCTCCCCTCCAGATTCTCAAGAAAGCTTTTTCCGATATCTCTCTTCATGAGTATGAATCATGTAACTTTAGCAAGCAGCATCGTGCGTCTTTTATTCTTAATTGTACTCGGAGTAATGCACTTTTTTCTTTAGTGCATTCTGATATTTAGGGGTCATATAAATCTACAATTGTTTATGGTTATCATTATTATCTTACATTTATTGATAATTACTCACGCATGACTTGATTGTGTTTACTTCGTGATCGTGCTGAAATCACTTCTACCTTTCTAGTCTTTATTATTGAGACTCGTACTCAGTTTTCCACTACGTTAAAAGTTCTATGCACAGATAATGCGCGTGCATATACAAGCCGTACTTTTTCAAATTTGTGTACTGAGTTTGGAATCATCCATCAAACTTCATACGCTTATACTCCCCAACATAATAGTGTCGCCGAGCGGAAAAATCGTCACCTTTTTGACGTCGTTCCATCACTCATGTTTCAAATGTAGATACCCACGCTACACTGGAACTTCGCAGTTTTCTCTGTCTATCATTTCATAAATCGCATGTCCTGCTTCATTCTCAACTTTGTGACTTTGTTTAGTCTTTTTCTTTCCAAGACAATTTTTTCCATCACGTCACGTGTTTTTGAATGTGCATGTTATGTCCATAATCTTGGTATGTCCGCTGACAATTTTGCTCCTCGAGCTATCAAAAATATGTTCGTTGGATACTCCCACACTCAGAAAGGGTACATGTGTTACTCTTATGACGATCGCAAAATGGTAGTTTCGGCAGATGTAACCTTTCTCGAGTACTAACTATTTCACTCCTCTCCTTCAACTCCTCATATACCACCCATTTTACCTCGTCCAACCGTCCATGTTACATCTCACCTTCCACCACATCTTCCAACACCAGTGCACCCTAAACCATCTTTTCGTGTATACACTCGCCGTCCTCCCAAATCCAATGCCCTCACAGCAATTATTCTCTACCAGTGATATCTCGAGGCCTGTCGATCCAGCATCGATCTCTATGGCATCCCTTGGCGAATTATGTATCCTTGCATCGCCTCTCCCCGCCTCTTATCAAATTTGTGACGTCTTTATCTTCAATTTCTATACCTAACTCTTTGCGTGATGCTCTCCAACATCTGAGGTGGCGTGCGGCCATGGACGAGGAAATGATTGTTCTATGGGCTAACCAGACTTGGGATCTTGTCTCTCTTCTTTCAGGACAGACTTGTGTGGGATATAAGTGTGTTTTTGCAATCAAACATGCTCTGGACGGGCTAGTTGAACGTCTAAAGGCTCGGCTTGTGGCTAGAGGGTTCACTCAGCAATAAGGCCTCGACTATGATGAAACTTTCTCACTAGTCGCCAAGTTAAATACTATTCGGGTCTTGATCTCCTTAGTTGTTCTTCGACAATAGCCCTTACATCAGTTGGATATCAAAAATGCATTCTCAATAGCGACCTTCTAGAGACTATCTACATGCACCAACTTCTCGGGTTTGAGACCGTGGGGGAGTATCGTGTTTGTCACCTCAAGAAATCTATTTATGGTTTCAAACAGTCTCCCCGCGTATGGTTTGACAAGTTCAGTAAGGTTGTCTGTGATATTGGATTCACTCGGAGTTCGGCTGACTTTCCTCTTTTTACTCATCATCAACCAACCGGCACAGTAATTCTCTTAGTTTACGTTGATGATATTCTGATTACTGGTAATTAGTCCACAAAAATACAAATGATTAAGCAGCATTTAAACTCGGTTTTTCAAACTAAAGATTTAAAAAATCTCTGATACTTCCTTGGACATGAGGTGGCGAGACGACCTGATGGTCTTGTCCTATCTCAACGGAAGTACTGTCTTGACCTTCTTCAGGATGCTGGCTATTTGGGATGCAAGCCTGCTGACACTCCGACGGATGTCAACCACAAGCTCTGTGCTCATGAATCTGACTCCGACTCTCTACTTTCGAATCCAGAGTATTATCGTCGTCTTGTAGGAAAGCTGATATATCTCACTGTTACAAGACCTGATATCTCGTTTGTTGTTAGAGTTGTCAGTCGATTTATGCATGCTCCACGGTGCTCTCATCTCCAGGTCGTCGAGCACATTCTTAAATACTTGAAGACTACTCCTGGACAAGGGCTTATATACAAACCATCCTCCTTTATATCTCTGATTGTCTACTTCGATGCTGACTACGCTATCTCTCTTGATGATCGACGCTCTACAACTGGTTTTTGTACTTACTTTAAAGGGAACCTTATTACCTAGCATAGCAAAAAGCAATTTGTTATTGATCGCTCATCTGTTGAAGCCGAGTATCGTGCAATGACTGTTGTTGTGTCTGAGCACACCTGGCTAGAAAGTCTCCTTGGTGAATTGGGAGTCAAACTTTTCTCACCAACAGCTCTATTTTGTGGCAGTCAAGTTGTTATACACATTGCCAAGAATCCAGTATTTCATGAGCGAACCAAACACATTGAAGTTGATTGTTACTTCATTCGAGAGAAGGTTCAATTAAAGAAGTTGGAATTGGAACATGTTCCTGCTACCGGGCAAGTTGCTGAAATTCTCACCAAAGCCTTACCACGGCCATGTATCATCAATTTTTGTCCAAGCTTGGTGCTTACGGTTTGTATGCTCCATCTTGCGGGGGGAGTGTTAAAGAAAACCTGTAAAGGCCCAAATTAAGTCCCAAACTTAGGCCCACTTGTACTCTTGTTTAGTCTCACATCTTGGATTGGGAATCCTCTCTTTTTTCTCTTCTTATATAAATGTACAAATACATGTATTCTAAGTTAAGACAATTGAGAAATTAATAATATTAGTTTTATATTTCTCTCAATTTGTGAATTTCTACAAGAAAAATTGAAAGTAGTAACAAAATTTAAGTGTATTATTAAGAATATAAAATTCAATGCTACATGTACAGATAAGTCATACGTGGGTATATAAGTACATGCGCAGATTGGCATGTGTAGAGATTCAAATTGATTTAGAAACGCATACACACAAACATACATTTGTAAAAATATAAATACTCTTGTACTTATAGGCATACATCATATATAATTCTTACATACATGTCCACACAGACTTGTTCTAGCACGCACACAAGTATATATGAATGCACATATCAACATGTATACATATAAAATAAAAATTTTGGCATGACGTGAAAGACTTCAGAATATATCTGCTAAAAACCATATATAGGTTGAACCATAAAACATCAATCCAATATCAATACCTTAAATTATGACCAAAAATGTAATTAATTTTGATAAACAAAACATATACTACCATGGAACTGCCCAAATGTTGTTGGGGCTTTTTTAACTTGTGTGCGGTTGGGGAACTAGGGATTTGATTGGTACAAGTAGAAACTGTTACTGGAGAGAAATCATGCATGTTTTGTGGTTCACCAATTTTTGACAGAAGTTTCTCCTTTACAGTATCCAGAAATTTTTCCAATATCAGGTTACAAACTGTGACTTGAGATGTGATGAGGCATAAATTTTCAATGCCAACAATACTCTTTTTTCCATTTAGTGGACCATGCTGCCACAATAGCTCAAATTTGCATCGGCACTGTCCTTCTTGCAATGGGTGGATGGAAGGGTTTACCTGCATTACAACAGGTGAACTTGAGAGAGAGTGTATGTTAGATAAACATCACATTAGGAACAATCTAACATGACAAATATTGATAGTCGAATAACAAGGGTTGTAAACGTTTTAAAAGAGGAAAATGTATAAAGAGGCAAAAAAAGGTTAACAATAAAATGAAAAACAGGAATTCATGTGCCTTTATATGAAAACAAATTGTATCTGCATTTTAAGTTCTAATCAGAAGGTTACATCAATATTTTAAAATAGATTTTTTTTAATGTTAAAATTTTCCAAGATAAATATGTAATCATAAATTTCCAATGAATAGAAGATAAAACCAAGATCAGGACCGTATCAAAAATTACAAAAAGGGCAGAGAAACTAGCAATATCCAATAAGAATTTGCATACAAGAAGAGAAAACAATTCACATTTTAAAGTAAATTCTATAAGTCGTGACTCGTGAGTGATTCACTTATTTATGTAGACTATGTGATGGAGATCGGCGAGACAATGGAGCATGAGTTTTGGGCTCATTCAGGGTTGATTTATCACTTCTCATATTTGGCGTCACCTGAAGGATGATCTGAGATTATGATTGCGTCTGGAATATTTTAGTGTTTTATTTGATGAGATTGTACAACCACCGTGTACGCCAAATCATAGTCTTCCAAGATGGTTGTCCTAAGTCGTGTTGTATTATAAATAAGAGTTAGGGGCAGCCGTTCCGGGTATTGCAGATTTTGGAGAGACATCTTCCTAGAATCCGGCGATCACTCGTGGTGCCGACTCCACGAAACCCAAGATATTGAATCCTTGGTATGTTGTTCCTGCCTTGTTTCCTTTGTTTTCCATTATGCCGATCCTCTCCCTTTACTGCATGCCTAGAGCCGAATACCCAAACAGCAGCCTCTTTCTGTTTCACAACCAACCCTTTATGTATAGCCCACACCCCTTCAATCAACCACTCCTAAGCCTCACCACAGCTAGCTGATCCATTCCTCGCTCAAATAGCAATTGCCCAATCCATAAAACCCACACTGGGACCTCCTCCTGCCCTTTTTACCCCTTCCTGCAGCAGCCTTACATGACAAAAAGCCGCCATTCACTGATTTCCCCCATAGCAGCTGCCCCACTCAATTTCCCTTAACAGCTCTGAATATTTATCCTAGCACCAGCCGATCCACTCTTCCAAAGCCCTGACAACTACATGTACCCTTCCAGCAACCATCCCAAGCCATGTCCACAACTTCCCCCCTCCCAGCCCAGTCTAACACAAATCCCCTTCGTCATATTCCCAACATCCACCTCCAACGTCTCTACGATCACTGGATCTCCGCTCCTACACCTACAGCCTCTTTGCATACAAGCATCAACCTAGAGCTAAATAAGAATTATTGCCCTAGCACCACGCATAGGGCTGCATAGCTAGTGTTCACAAGCCTAGCCTACCCTAGATCAGTTGGTATCAAAGTCCAAGGTTTGGGCCACGTTTATGTTTTATAGTGGTAGGTCTTATAGAATCGATAGGTTATATATGCATAACCATAGTGATCTTTCGACACGATTTTATGTTGATAAAGCCGAATATCATTCAGGTCATCATCTCTACACCTCTCCTCTATTTGAAGAACCATAATTTGTATATGCTCGACCTCATAGAGTTACTTCAGAGAGATCCTTATGCTATTATGTTGATTGTCCTCGTTCACCGCCACACGTCCATAGGGATCGTGTTTACCCATAAACACAATTTGATTATGTTAGGAACGATCATCTGGATGATTATTAGGAGCCTTATAGAAGTCACTATCCTAAGAATAAAATCACGCGTATAAACAATCCTAACGTTCAAAAAGTAGAGATATTGGATGCTGAATTCAGCAATTGATTCTTGATCAAATTGATCTCATGGATGCTCACTTTGACCGTCTGAAACTTCCTTAAAAGAAACTGATGGGATAAAGCCTATGGGTTTAGGTACAAACACCAACGCGTCTACTAGTGCTCCCACTGACACGAAAGGCTCAACACTTGACTATAATGCATCCCATCCTGATGAGGTTCAGTGCCCGATGAGTAATATATCACTTGAGTATGGAATTGCGAGTGATCATGATTTTGTGTTGCAAGTGGAGAGCGATATCATTATGACAAGTGAGTATGGTCACAAGAGTGAGCATAAGTAACCCGGTGACCCTATAGTGGTAGTGGTATATTTTTCGCCAACACCCCATATAGATCTAGTTAATCCTTCGATCATAGACTTGTATTTGAGTGATGGTTCCTTAGAATCTCTTCTCAGCCTGGTTCTTAGTCATATCTTGGGTGAGAGTCGAGAGACTAATGTGGATCTTTTGGTGGATTCCACATCAGCCTCTCTGAGGAAACTATCCCATATGATGATATTCATTTAGAGGATCATCTCCCTGATGATGGTTTATGTGATGAGCTCCATGATGAGCCTCCTGATGAGAGATGAGTCATTGTTACCTTGTAAGGATGAAATTCAGGCGAGCGACATGTTTACTAGAACGGGATCATTGACATATATTCAAATCATATCCCCGATTTTGCCCTAGAGTGAGAACCTTGAGCTTAGCAATGGGTACGTAGAGTTTGTTTCACATACACCAGAGGATACTCTCGATGAGTTCTTGGACACACCGCCTGTTGACCCACCGAATGAGTTTTTCCTTCTTGGAGACACACGTTGCACCCTAGGTTTGCAACCTATTGTCAATGTGTGGGATATTAATATTTGTGCTTGTCGCACTTGCTACGAATTTTCATATATACAACCGGGTGGGCCTCCTAAGGAGTCACATCTTTTGAGATACATTTGGCACATCCGCACACTTAACAAATACTTTTACACCCCACCCACTCAAAGAGCCTCCTGATAGACCACCTCATTTTAGAGACATTCAGTTCATTGTTGAACTTCCACGTAGAGAGTGTTGTGTCTATTTTGATTCACATGCATCATTTAAATAAGTCTGCTAATTATTTTGTTCATCATTTACATGAATCTATTGAGTCTTTTGTTCGTCATTTACATAAATCTAGTGAATCTTGTGTTTGTCATTTGCATGTGTCTACTGAGTCATTTGTTCATCATATGCAAGGGTTACACAAGTCGATCTGACGCAAAATTGCATCTATATAATGAAATGTATAAAACTTATGCAGACAACCACAAGCAGCGGCAGATTTTCATGAAGGCAAGCAGGTGATTTTCTGAAATCGGGTGGAGAGGATCCTAAAGGGGTCTGCTAAAAAGTTGAATGAAAAGTGAATGGGTCCCTACACAGTCATGAGAAGGATCATAATGCATTTCTACGGGCTAGACATCCTTAACAGTATGGGTACACATCTCTAATTCAATGTTGGAGACTGGACACCTTATTTTGAACCCCGCGAGTATGCGTACCTGCACCATGAGCTTACCCCTAAGCCTCACCTTCTCCCACCTCAGTCTCATCATCATGCTACTCTTGAGCCTCACTTACCCCAATGGAGAGCAGACATAGAGGTACCAGGTTCATTAGAGAGGACGTTCCTTCAACTACAATACTTGGATGGCATCTGAAAAGCCATATCAATTCTTATTCAGGATACACCGAGAGAATACCCATCTTCATTCATCAAGAGATGATTTTTTTCAAGTTGAGAAGAAAGATGGGGATCGACGAGATGTTGATGCGGGAGTTCTGGGCCTGTTCGGGGCTGATTTATCACTTGTCATATTTGGCATCGCCCGATGGATGATTTGATTTGTGATTGCAATCGAATCAACGTTTTGATCATTTTCATGTATTTGTTTTATTTTTTAGTGTTTTATTGGGATCGTACAACCATCTTTATGGCCAATCATAACCGTCCACGGTGGTTGCCCTGAGTCATGTTTTACTCTCATGGGGTACTGCAGATTTTGGAGAGACTTCGTCCCAGAATCCGGCGATCTCCCGTGGTGCAAACTCCACGAAACCCCAAGATGTCGACGTCTTAGTATGTTATCTTCATTCATTGCTTGTTTCTGGATTTTTCCACTGTGCCGACCCCTTCCCTTCGCAATTTTCCTACAGCCAACTTTCCAAACAGCAATCTATTGTTGTTTCACAATCCAGCCCCCCCCCCAACCCCTTCAATCGCCCACTCCTAAGTCGCACCAAAGCCAGCCGATCCATTTCCCGCTCAAATAGAAATTACCCAATCCATAAAATCCACACACTGACCACCTCATGAAACAGCCAGGCCCCTTTCACCCCTTCCTGCAGCAGCCTTACATGCCAAGTACACCCCCTGTAGAGACCCAAATCCCGGGCTCTTTAACTGAATCAAGGATCGGACACCAGTTTTGAATAAAAGGGTCACAGTACACCAGAATGCACGTACAAAGAACATACACCCAGCTTTTTATTCCATTTCTTCGTTTATTACACGATCATTTACATATAGATAAACTTATTACAATAGATACACGTAGGTCCAGTACAACGAGCTCTATGCCAGTCCCGGGCTTCAATTAGTGCTTTTACCAGTTCAGCTGCCAAGGTCCTGCGTGTCCTGCTTGGAGTTGGTCCTGCCGTCTAAAAAAAATGTGTCCACTCTGGGTTAGTCATAAAGTTTATGACTATGTGAGAACAGTATTTTGTGAAACAGTTATACATGCAAACAAGGAGATGATACCAATATGCATACAGTACAATACAATTAGTTAGTTGATTATTCTTAATACTAATTCATAAACTTCTCCTTAACTTTAGTTACATAAAATGGGAAATGCTCCGGTGATGCATCTGAATTGGCCACCACCCACTTAAGGGCTTCCCACTTAAGGGCTTTTGTAGGCTCACCCCTACTGGTGAATCCATCCGTAGATTCATCTACATTATAGGATTCGAAACCATCACATTTTCCTCTGCATGCATTAGTTTTGGGGCTGTCTTTGGGCTGAATAGTGACTGTTTTCTTGCTGATTTTGAGCCACTTTTCGTCGAGTTTTTCAGGGGTGGTTCACCCAATATTTTTGGCTTTGCTGTACAGAATTTTAATAGGACAGGAAGTCCATTTGAGGGCTGGTTTTAGCCCATTTCGAGGCATATTTATGGCTGTCTGGCAAGTTATAAAATCAGATTTTTGGTCTTTTTGCGATTTCCGGTTTATCGTGTCGGTTTTCCGATGATTTAGCAAATCATTTTAAATCTTTTGCGCCTTTCGCTATGCATTCCAAGTGACGCAACCCAATACACGTGTGTATAATTTCAGTGGATCCCAAGACTTCAAAATCAGAGGATGGCGTCACAAGGAAACCATGACGAAAATGCGAATAAAGGCAAAACTGTGGTGAGTACTTTATTTCTTGAAATTATGGGTATTCAATTATTTTGGCATATTTAATTTCTTGGCTCTTTGAACGAACTTGCATGTGCATATGAGTTTCGCCTTAAAGATATATCGCTAAAGAAATAAAGTGGGCGAGGGAACAATTAAAGCGATATTTATTCTGAGGGAAATTATTTTATTATAAACTCCTATTTACACGCCAAGATAAAATCCATCTAAAAGTCTGCATAGGGAAATGTGATAGTTTCGAATCCTATAATGTAGAGGAATCTACGGATGGATTCACCAGTATGGGTGAGCCTACAAAAGCCCTTAAGTGGGAAGCCCTTAAGTGGGTGGTGGCCAATTCAGATGCATCACCGGAGCATTTTTCATTTTATGTAACAAAAGTTAAGGGGAAGTTTATGAATTAGTATTAAGAATAATTAACTGACTAATTTTATTGTACTGTATGCATATTGGTATCATCTCCTTGTTTGCATGTATAACTGTTTCACGAAATATTGTTCTCACATAGTCATAAACTTTATGACTAACACATAGTGGACACATTTTTTTAGACAGCAGGACCAACTCCAAGCAGGACACGCAGGACCTTGGCAGCTGAACTGGTAAAAGCACTAATTGAAGCCCGGGACTGGCATAAAGCTCGTTGTACTGGACTTATGTGTATCTATTGTAATAAGTCTATCTATATGTAAATGATCGTGTAATAAACGAAGAAATGGAATAAAAAGCTGGATGTATGTTCTTTGTACTTGCATTCTGGTGTACTGTGACCCTTTTATTCAAAACTGGTGTCTGATCCTTGATTCAGTTAAAGAGCCCAGGATTTGGGTCTCTATAATTGGTATCAGAGGGAGGTTGTGGCCACCAACAACCCGCATGTGGAGGGAGAGGGGTTGGGGTGTTTGGGCTGCAGTCCGGTAGCGTTGCCTAGAGCAGAGTCGTGGCATTGTCACGTTGGATCGGCTAGGGACGTTACACCCCCCCCCCCATAGTTGTCATTCATTGTTTCCCCAATAGTAGCCTCCCCACTCAAATTACCATCACAGCCATGAATATGTCTGCTCCCACAAGTCGATCCACTCTTCCAAAGTCCTGCCAACTACATGTACCCTTCCAGCAACCCTCCGAAGCCACGCCCACAACTTCCCTCCTCCCAGCCCAACTACCTGCAGTATCCCCTTCTTCTTCGCAGCCCTGACATCCACCTTCATCACCTCTACAATCACTGAATCGCAGCTCCTACACCTACGTCCCTTCACTTGTGAATTTCTTTTGTCCGGTTCCATTATGTTTAGCATTGTTGTACGAACTTGGTTCTTATATGATTATAGATGTGTTGCTATGCTAGTTTTTTTTCATTTTGTGATTGATCACTCCTTGTAAGATTTATCGATTGTGCATTTCTCCATCGGCCCTGCAATAAAAGAAATCATAATTTGTTTGCTTTCAAATTATTTGTTACTTGCCTGTGATACCTGCGTGGGATTTAATTACTGAATGCAATTTATTGTTGGATCACTCTTTTCATGCACGCATCATCCTAAGGCTAGATATGAATTATTTTCTAGACACCACAGTTACGGCTGCATAGCTTGTGTTTACACACCTAGCCAACCTTGCGAGGACGAATCTATAGGTGATCGAAGACGAAAACCCTAACCCTAAATGCAACACAAACAAGAACATACACATGTAAAGGGATCAAAGACGAACCCTAAAATGTAAGTGCAAGGGCAAACACACACGCAACACGCAATCCAATTAATCAAAACTAACTTTGATGCAAATGTAATGCAACAACTCAATCATGCAATAAATTCTGACGAGTAATTAATTAAATAACAAAACTTTAATGTTCACACAAATATTGATAATTTATAGCAAACAATTCAAATAAGATAAGCAGACAATGATGGCAAATTATATAGAGTGCATAAGCCTAAGAGAAAAGTGAGTTGATGTCATATTCAATGAAAGATACAAGACAAAATTAATCAAGTCAAGTATAACTAGAAATAAAACGCCACAACCATACATTGCAAGATTTGAAAAAAATTATTACTCACCGAGTAATGGGCTGAGGACAAAGGAGTGGAGGTTTGCTACTTGTGGGAGCGACAAAGGTGTTCCGGAATGGCATTGGCGGTTTGTATGGTAGTCGGCGGAAAGAGAATATGGTTGTTTGTGGGGAATGAAGGGTAGGAGGGGCCGAATGTGGGCTGAATAAGGCTTGACAGGGTGTGAGTTGGCTCGGTTTGAGCTAGAGTGACTAGGGAAGGTTCGTGCAATGGCTGGAAGGGGGCTTATGAAGATGAACGGTGGATGGGGGGAGATAAATCTGGCAGTAGGAGGTGGTGGTAGGCCTGAAGAGGGAGTTTTGAGGTAGGGGTGGCTTGGACGAATCTCTGAGTGATTGTAGTGGTAGTCTCAGGGAGATGGGCCATCGGTTTGAGGTTAAACGAGCACGGGGCTGTCGGGATATGGTGGAGTATGAGTGGTCGGCGTTAAAATGGGAAGGGGAAGATGGAATGGTAGTAAACGGAGATGGAGGAGGACTGAAGGTGGCTGCTAAAGAGGGAAGAAATGGGATACGGTGGGAGGAACAATGGGTTTGCGGTTCGCATAAAGCATTGGGGAGGCGTTTTGCGGGGTTGGAAAAGAGTGTTGTAGGAAAGAGAGATGGTGAACGGGGAGTTGGCACCCCGGAGGTGGGAACCTGTGGCGTTGCACCGCAACTGACTCTCGATGTCCCACCGTGAGCAGATCAAGCAGTGTTCTTCTTTGGAAAACCGAAATTTTCAATACCCTTCATGGGCTGGTGGCTAGCATATTATAAAGGGAAGAATTAGGTAAAATGATTTGATGGTTCAAATCGATCAATCAGATTACTTGACTTAAATCCCAAAATATACGCACGAAAAATAAAAATTACATTAAAAAATGCAGAGAAATGAGCCCGACGCGATCAAGGACAATCTAATGATCTAAAAATGTTGATTCAATCATCGTCTTCAATGTTGCGCCAACAATCTCCATCACTACTCTACAGCACCATGTTATGCTAAAAGAAATACAAAATTATCAACCAAATTTTCCAACCAACTTTAGTCGGCATTTATTGACTAACCTTCCAACTTTTTTCAATTGAAAAAAAAGTAAAAGAACTTCAAAGAAAACAATAAATATCCTATGATATTGGGTAAGGTTGCACGTGCAATGATGATCTACCTAAGACCTAATGAGTGAAGTGACGGGAGGGACACACAAAATGACTTAAAAATGCAATAGGAAATGACACGAAAAACACCAATATCCAACAATAGATTGCAAATGGTAAATAAATTATTCAACCAACACAAGACAATCACAATTGATGATAGGAATTTTAAAGAAAACTAGTGAAGTTTAATTTGTGTCTAGTGAGAGTGCTTAGTTTAATGTGGAACGAAATAAGCTTTGCAAAACTCATAATGCAATGAATTAAATAGATATGAGCAAGTATCACTAATCATATGAGATTCAATTGCACAATGAAGGAAGCAAAATACTACAAAAAAATACTTATAGGCATAGGGGAACCCAGGATGAATGTTGGCGAAGATGGAAGAATATAGGTGAGGAGACGGCATCGAGGAAGGATTTGGGAGGATGGTGGGGAAGTTGTAACAATAATATGCAGTGAGGTAGCTAGGGCTTTCGTGGCATTCAATTGCACAAGTAAGAAAGTAAAATACTCCAAATAAAAAGACTCATAGGCATAGGGGAACCCGGGATGGATGTTGGCAAAGATGAAAGAATACAGGTGCGGAGACAACGTCGATGAAGGATTTGGGAGGATGGTAAGAAATTTGTAACAATAAGATGGGGTGGCATTCATTTTTTGTGAGTCTTTAAGAGCGTGTATTTTCCCTACTAATATTTTGTGTTTCTTCACTCCACCGCATCTTCTTTTCATTAATTATTTTTTTAGACTCTAATATCTATGGCAATATTCTTAATAGAAGTAGAGACAATTAAAGGTTAATAGAAGTAGAGACAATTAAAGGTTAATAGAAGTAGAAACAATTAAACGTCTTAATAGAACGAAAGACAATTAGATCGATGAGCATGTGGGGGAAAAGGCAGCCTTGCATTGGTGGGGAAGGGGAAAGGGGCACAGTAGCTATAGGGTTGCAGGTCAGGATCAGTGAGAAGAGTAGGTGAATGGGGATTTGTCCTGAGGGGTGGAGGTGGGAGACGGTTGGTAGTGAATGGCCAAATGGACGAGGTGGAAGCAAGGAAAAGCCTATGTTATGGTGCCTAGGTTTCATGACTGGCACTGTTGAATTATTTCTACTGTTTTCTTTACACTCCTAAATTTACCTCCAAAATACTTCTACAGGTGGTGTGCCTAAACTCTCTTAAAATCAATTTACAATTTTTTCAATAATTTTATATTTTCATCTAAGTAAGAAAGAAGTATATTTGTGATCAAATGAGTTCACTTTTCATAGTAATTAAATGCATTTTTCATTTCTCAAAATAGGCATTCACTATTGCAAGTCATAGACAACATCAAAACAAAGTATAATTTCTCTCAGGCCCCGTTCATTTGGGTGAAATTGAAGAACAGAATTGGAATTCCAATATTTTTGGTGGGAATTGGAATTCAATCCAATTCCATGAGAACTCAGTTTAGCCTAAATTCTTCCTCACCCCCAACCACCACCCACCCACACAATTCTGACCTAGTGACCTCTTCATTTGCAATTCTGAGCCTCCCGCAGCCCGTTCTCACGATCGAGGAAGGCGATTCATTCGCTCGCTCTTCCCTCCAGCGATTCATTCCAATTCATTCGCTCTTCGTCTTTGATTATTGGAAGGCAAAACAGGAAGAACAATCGAGAGCTGGCAATGGATTCCATTAATACTAATGAAAACATTGGTTCCTATAATCAGACGGATGATGCAGCACCATTCTTGGAGGCAACACAGGCCGGGCGTGCTACCGAGCGGTTCTCTGTGGTCACTGGACGCATACCCATCGGGAATCCTGCTACAGTCCATCCTACTAAAGCCTATAATACATCAAATCCAAAATAGAAAAAAAAATTCGAGGATATTACTAGTTCCCTAGTTACTAAAAACTCTTGAAAATTTGAAGGCATGTGATCATTACACCTAATTCATAATGATAATTCCATTTATCACACGCTAATGAAGCAGCTCTCTTGCCCAGTGAATTAAAGAAACACAAAAA
This sequence comes from Platanthera guangdongensis, assembly GCA_039583875.1. Classification (NCBI taxonomy): domain Eukaryota; kingdom Viridiplantae; phylum Streptophyta; class Magnoliopsida; order Asparagales; family Orchidaceae; genus Platanthera; species Platanthera guangdongensis. The sequence continues at coordinate 180,137,500 of CM077161.1, read as the reverse complement.
AACAACAAGAAAGATAAAATTTCCAACATATCTCTGACTAGAACAAGCACAAAAACCAACTTTAACTCTAAGAAACAAACATCTGCACCCCTAAGATCTTATTTGGTTGTTTCGAAGATGCATGTCACTCATTCTAATTGTGAAACTAAAATCATAATGTTTGAGGTGTTTTGAATCGTTTTTAAAGTTGTATATTGATTTCTATCTAAATCCAACTAGATGCATTTTCAACTTCCAGCAACTAGGTTAGCCATAAGATGTTCAAGAAAACCAGGCAAATTAATCCGAACATGCCCCTAAACCCTAAATCAAAATAATCGGCAGATTGAAACCAGTGCCCGATTAATCCCTCCCCTAACCCACCGACAGATCATCACCATAAAAACCTAGAATCACGGCGGACATACCGATTGCACAGCCGCATCATAGAACTTCAGTTCTTCCTCACCAAAGCGCTGGGAGGCGCAAACCTGCATGCCCTTGACAATTCGATCGCAATCCCTGTCCTGCAACTGCGTCGAGATAGGGCGGAATCGCTGCCGGAACTTCTCTATGCTGTCGAGGTCCGGGAAAGACTCGGCCGAGAACACGACGTCCAATGCTTCGCTGAACTCGCAGTACATAATCCGCAGTTTGTGATCCGCCAGACGCAGCCGAACGGAGTACCAGGCGTCGTCATCAGCAGCCCGGAATTCCACCAAGGGCAACAGCTCAGCCGCTTGCGACGGGTGCTTCGCCGACATTGCACCGGTTACCGGAGCATCACTTGTGAGGCGGTTTTGAAGCGACGAAGAACGAGGGGAAATTTTAAGCGGCACGCAAAGGAGTGATAGACAGCCTCACCATCTATTGTGCGAGTGATGAGCACATTTCTTAATGAAAGCAGGATTTTGTCTATATTATTATTATATCATATTTTTGTAATGAAAGCCCGCCGGGCCCGGCCGAAAAAAGCCCGACTAGGCCCGGCCCCGAGTAAAGTCCGACCTTGGGGGCCTTACTGGGGCCCCATATTAGCTAGTTGTCTGACACAGTGTCTGTGCCGTGTCGGGCAAAGTCTGGGCACCAGGCCTAGCCTGGGCCCGGCACTAGGCTAGGCGGGATTTCCCGCCTATTAGGCAGGATTTTAATTCCTCCTGTTGGGAAATCAGGTCTGCCCGTCCTCGACCCGGCCCGGCCTGAAGGGCCTTATCAGACTCCCTCTTTGGGAAAAAAATTTGGTCTGCCACCCGGACCTAAAGGAAGGTTCGGGTGGTCAATAAAAAGCTTGTATTGTGATGGGTCTCACATGCTTATATTGAATGTGAATTGTGGACCCCACATATTTACAAGATTCTCCTCTTTTCTATTGGTGGGGACCTAGAGGAAGGTCCGCCAACATGACCTAATTTTTACTCCCCTCTTTGAGAGGGAGCCCGGCCCGGCCCGGCTCAAGCTGGGCCCGGGCCGAGCCCGGTTTAAAGAAAACTCGGGCCCGACCAGCCCAGTCCAAGCTCAGTCAAACGATGTTTTTCACTTTTTATATTATATATATATATATATATATATATATATATATATATATATATATATATATATATATATATATATATATATATATATATATATTTACAATACTAAAAGGTAAAAGATAAACATTCAAAAATATCAATTATATCCACATTTTTATAATATTCGTACAAGTAATTACACAAGTAATTACAGTATATCACAAAATTAAAAGTAATGATAAAAATTCATAAAATCAAAAAAAAATAGTAGAACTCCTACACCTACTATTGTATGTTATCATTAGGCATTAAATAGTGCATATTGTGTTTATTAAATAGTTGGTAGGGGTGGATCCAAAAATTTTTTAGTTGGCTGCTATTTGTAGACCACCCGACGGCAAGCACATTCTGCGGAGGGCGGGCTTTCAGTTGGGAACAGGCGTAGCCCGGTGTCAATGTGGGTGAAGCCCGTCATTGCACTAATATAGGGCCGGAGGCCCATGGCGTTCGAATATATATGGATTTAATGTATATACGCATCATGTGCACATTTTTTAGGTACGGTTTTGCATTTTTATGAAAAATGGTCAACATGAAAGTTGTAGATCTCAACGAGATCTACAACTTTCATGTTGATCATTTTTCCCAAAAATGTATTTTAGTGGGTGAATTTTCAAATTGAGCGGAACCGGACGGAACTATTGCGATTCGCAATAGTTCCGCCCGGTTCCGCGCCATTTGAAAATACACCTAGTAAAATGTATTTTTAGAAAAAGTGTTCTCAACATTAAAGTTGTAGATCTCGTCCAGATCTACAACTTTTATGTTAAACACTTTTTCTAAAATGCATTTTACTAGGTATATTTTTCGTATTACGCATCGCAGCGTATATAACTTAAGTGCACAAACCGCGTATATTCAATAACCCATATAAATACACCTAGTAAAATGCATTTTTAGAAAAAGTGTTCAACATGAAAGTTGTATATCTCGTCGAGATCTACAACTTTTATGTTGACCACTTTTTCTAGAAATGCATTTTACTAAGTGTATTTTCCGTATTACGCATCCCAGCGTATATAACTTATGTGCACAAGCCGAGTATATACATTAACCCCTATATATATATGGCTGTTGGAGGTACGCGCAACGAGTTTTTCATTAATATACGCGCTCCTCCTTTTAGCTGTTGGATTAAATTCAACGGCCGGGATTAAATGCGGATTTATAAAAAGGGAGCAGCGAGCCCGATCACACCCTAGTCCACACAAGGTCTGGCGCGCGCACGAGACACCTTGCTCGTGCACGAGCGCTTTGCCTTTAACAGGGGAGATTGCTATATAAAGAGCAATGCCCCCATTATTCCAAGCGGTGGGGGACTACAGTCTCGCACGCTTGGAAGCCGTCCGATCGGGCGCGATAGAGATCGTCGAGACCCTGGGAGCGGTCTCGCCGAGACCCTGGGAGCGTTCTCGCCGAGACCCTGGGAGCGGTCTCGCCGAGACCCTGGGAGCCGTCTCGCCGAGACCCTGGGAGCCGTCTCGTGTTGCTGGGCAAAATTTTTTATCCTCGTACTAGAATATCATGCAGGTCTATCCAAAATTGACCTCCTGGAGTGTAGAACTCCCAAAAAGCTTAAAAACGCGCACCAAGTCTCCTGCCTCGCTTGGGGGCCCTCTTTCGCGAATACGGAGTTGTACATTGGGCAAACGCCGCCGAAAGGAGGGTAAACAAATAAACCTCCGGCGGCGTTTGCTCCGTTTCCACCCGCCCGCCTTGAGAAACGCCCCAAAAAGCTCAGTTTGGAGCAGCCACCTCCCCCATCCGATTCGAACTCTCCGTTTCCACCCGCCGGATCGACCCGCCACCACCGAACCAAATGGAGCCTAAACAAATGTTGCTCTGTCCCTCCATTGTTGATGACTGCTAGAGAGTTTCACAAGCACCGATTTGTCACCTCCGCCCCTCCCTCGTCGATGAAGGTTGTCAATTGGACGCTGTAGTTCTTCACACACTTCAGGGGGGAAACAGAAGGTCGAGAAAATTGGGAAAGAAGCTTAGGATCGCCGGTTTGAGCAGGTCGCCGGTTGAAAATTGTAGATCGCCGGTTGTTCACACGCGCTGAGAGGGAAGCACGAGGGGGAGAAATGCTAACAAAGCGTTGAAAAGGAGCCGAAAGTAGCGTTAAGATCGGAACCACGACTAGCGTTGGGGATGGAACGTGTTGAACCAAACCAAAAAAAGAAAATGGTGTTATTCATGTAACGTAAAGGAGAAAAAACATGGAAACAAATGGGTGGCGGTGGCGGTGGGAAAAGCTCTAATCCAATCGCCTTCGTCCTTTTAGATTGGTTGGATGATGAGCTTTTTCAAAATTGGATTTTTAAGAAAGTTGTTTGACTAGTTTTTTGAGAAACTAGTCCAACATTACTTTCTAAAAATCACTTTTTTTTGTGTGTTTTCAACTTTTCTTCTATTTTCATTCAACTTTTCTTCTAATTTCATATCTCCTTGAAAACATTTGAGAAACAAAATTGAATTCCGTCTGAACTATTTAGAAGAAATCAATTATTAAAATTTATAAATTTATATTTTATAGGTGAATAGTTCCCTCCAACAATCAATAACAATTCCCTTTAAAAAAAATGAAAATGGAGTTACAAATTACAATGGAGAAATGATTTATTAAATAGGCGGGAGTTATAAATTATTATAGATAGCATTTGTAACAAATCCAATTAATTTAAATGAGAAAGGATGACATGGAACGGGATAGATCGGCGGTCATGAATCTTCTCTGGTCATCTAACGCCGGCGACGAGTTCTTCTTCATCGGCGGCGGCGGCGGAGTTGCCAGAAATTTAATGACCAAACGGCATATTCTTTTTAGCTCTATCACCGTAGCCTTCTTCACCGACTGCACCCGCCTCAGCAACATCTTAAGCTCGCACCCTCCGCCGCCGAGTATCACCGCCGGCCGACTCTTTCTCCTCCATTTTCCCTTCAAACTCCTTCTCTTCCTGCCGAATTTCACTTTGGAAAGACTCTCTCTCTCCCCATCTCCCTCTCTCTCCATCTCTCTCTCTCTCTCTTCTGCGTTTCTTTGGTTACTTTAAGGTCGTATTTATTATTTTGAGGCGACGCTGATCTTTGGACGTTATATATTAAGGAAATGATTTTTTATTTAAATAATATTTGGCAATGAGCAGGCCCAACATTACTAGAAAATGTGATGTAAATTGAAAAATATCTCATTTTGTACGTTCAATAAAATAGGAGGCAGTCTTTGCTCTCATCCAGTGAAATTTTTTTTGGTCAGTATTTCAAATCATGAGCATGATGTGAAAATAAATGTATTATTTGCAATAGGTCTCACTGTAATGATCTAGGGAGGACCCCTAGCGCCGTCCGACCCATCAATAGCCCATAGAGGACTCGACCATGACACCATGGTGGTACAGCCGGAATATACAAATCTTGCAGGCCCTACACCCCAAAGCATCTCCGGCCTGTTTATCAGCACGGTGCATTGTTGCCACAGGGTCTCGAACCTGCAACCTTGATAAGAAACCTTTAATACCACTGCTCATCACAATGTTTCTCGAGAAGGTCATTCATGCCCTTATCGCGAACGTTCGGACGCCGTTTTGAGGGTCAAAACGGCGTCAAATGAATAAATGGCTAACATAAAATTTGTTCATCTCGACGAGATCTACAACTTTTATGTTGAACACTTTTCAATTCGAGGTAATCGTAAGCCTCTATTTTTATTTTCCACGCGTTCACACTTGAATTGTCCGTCTCTTGCTATTTAGACAAAAGAATATATATATATATATATATATATATATATATATATATATATATATATATATATATATATATATATATATATATATATATATATCTATTTTTATTTTCCACGCGTTCACACTTGAATTCATTTTTCTTATTCCTCTACTCATTTTTTCTTATTCCGTCCGTCTCTTGCTATTTAGACAAAAGAATATATATATATATATATATATAGATATATAATATGCGGGCGTACGGACAAGTATCAAAACGGTTTCAAATCGAAAAATGATCAACATGAAAGTTGTAGATCTTAGCGAGAAGAACAACTTTCATATTGATCACTTTTTGATTTAGAGTCGTCTTGACCCTCGATTTGGGTCCCGAAATCTGGGGCGACGAGATCTCTACTGTAGCACTCTCGCCACCCCTGATTTCGGGGCCCAAATAGAGGGCCAAGACGACTCCAAATTAATACGTGATCAGCATAAAAGTTGTTCGTCTCGTCCGAGATCTACAACTTTCATGTTGATCACTTTTCGATTTGAGACATCTTGACCCCCAAAAACACGATTCTGTACGCCCACATATTAGGTATTTTGTATATTATATATATATATATATATATATATATATATATATATATATATATATATATATATATATATATATATATATATATATATATATATATATACCACTTATGAATAAATATCGAATGGTTTTTAAAACCATGATTTTAAAAATCACTGAAACAATCTTGACTGTCGGATCTTGCTCCTTTATTCATCACCGTTAAAAAAAATCTTAGATGTCTTAAACCTATAAAGGCTCACGGTTCATGAGAGAAAGAAAGGGAGAGAGAGAAAAGGAGAGAGAGAAAGAGAGAGAGGAGAGAGAGGGCAAGAGGGAGGCGGGAGAGAGAGGGGGATGGCGCCATTTATGAGAGAGAGAAAGAGAGAGAGAAAGAGAGAGAGAGGGAGAGAGGGCGGCGGGAGAGAGAGGGAGAGAGGGGGGTTGGCGTCATTTATGAGAGAGAGAGAGAGAGAGGAGAGAGAGGGAGAGAAGGCGGCGGAGAGAGAGAGAGCGGTTACGGGAGAGAGGGGGCTGCCGCTATTTATTCTTATAAATGACCATTAATTTTAAAATTGCAGAAAGATAAAGAGAGAGAGAGCAAGAGAGTTAGATAAATTATTTTTTATGTGTCAAAAGTTATAGATTTTTACAAAATAAAACAGATAATATTGATGTTTTTTTTTGTTACGGTCATTTTGAGTACTCATATGTATATGTTGCGGGCACAGGCCGCCTTGATGCGGGCGTAACCTGCAACTGCGCATGGAGCACGGGCGAAGCCCGTTAGGGGCAGGCGAAGCCCGCTGGGGTCGGGCGAAGCCTGCCGCCGCGACTGGGTACTGTCGCGCGGGGCACGAGGGCCGGAGGCCCGTGCCTGTCACTCGTATGTATATATATATATATATATATATATATATATATATATATATATATATATATATATATATATATATATATATATATATATAAGTACTTATTCTTATACTTAAGAATAAATAGAAAGAAACTTCATCTTCTTCCTGAAATTTTGACCAAATCAGGGAAGCGAGAGCGAGAGATAGAACGTCCGTTCGTGAAGCTTCGGATCGCCGCCGTCGGAGCTACGGTGCTCGGAATCGCAAACCGAACATAGCTCCGGAAAGCTCTCTCCGAGATTTTTCACGTTCGTGGTAAGTATTTCTCGTCTCGTGAAAGTTTTTCGTTAGGGTTTTCGGCCCTAACACTCTCTCTCGGCCTTGATCTTGTAGATTCCGCTTCCCACACGTCTTCTTTTGGCTAGATCCGTGACGTGGAGTAATTTGGGAGACCGATTGGAGTAGAAAATAAGGCAAGTGGTGTTCTTGCCCTCTATCTTGCTCCCTTTTTTTATTTTATCAGTTTTCGGTGAGATTTTCATGTTTATATTTATTTGAGACTTATATCTAAATTTCATTGTGACTTGTCTTTAAATTTCTAAGTTATTTCATTGAACCTTTACCCCCCCCCCCCCCCCCCAATTCTTGTTCTGTAAATTTGGTAATCAAATTTGGTCGCCATGCCACTTTATTTATCGAGTCATGTAGATCATTGCGACGCTTTGTGCGCCTCATTGTTTTGTTTATACTGCACTTTGTTTGACCCTTGAAATGTTCTTATGCAGTCCACTTTATTGATTAACCTTGAGTCTGTGATGAATAAAAAGAACTCTGCTTGTATAATTAAGTAACTAAAGAAATACAGATGGACTGTACGCATTGAGGTTTCTCCCTCGACATGGTGTCTGTTGACTGGGTTTGTGCGCGTTATGGACCTTTTTCCCCGACATAATACTCTTTATTGTTGAGCTGATCAGTCTCATTTTTATTGATGAATAACATGAATATTAATGAAAAATGAAAATTTGAACTTCCGATCGATGTTGGTACTCTGTTCTGTCCAGTTGATGTGATTAGTCATTCTTGCTCGGCTAGATTTACTGTTTGCTTGTTTTTACTCTGCTGCTGACCTTTTGTTGCCGTCGTTTTATAAATTTCCTTCACTCTGAGGTTTGTTTGGTCTGTCTTTACTCTTTACACCATTTGTAACTTGCTTCTGATGTGTTCTTCTTTTGAATGTCTCAAGATCATAGCAGTAGCAGGTTTAGCTGACCGTGTTGTGCTTTTGGTGCTGCGGGTTGCTGCGGCCGTTTGTTTCCACCTCAGAGCTTTGAGGTAGTTGACTTTGTTCAGACTTGTCAGTTTTTACTATGGGTTCGTGTCAGTTGTTGTCGCTCATAGTCTTTGACTTTTTTGTGATAGATTACTTGTTGTTTTTACTGTTGTTACTTTTTACTTGTTTATACTTGCTTTCTGGGAAGGATTTATGTTATGATGCATTTAGTTTTTTTAATTATACAAAACTGCATTCTGGAATATTGACATGACATAATTTTTAACTGCAAAAATCTACTACTTTTAAGCGCTATAAAAGTCTTTTATATATATTAAATGTAGAAGTCGCATCATCATTAAAATATGCTAGACCTTCATTCTTACATAGGATAACAAATGAATCAACTCAGTATTTTTCCGTCGCGTAAAACTTATATTTTTTCTCACCTTTGGACTAATGATCCACCCGACTGAGGGACACGGTCAGTAACTCAAATAACTTATATGTATTGTTTTTAACTTAATTTCATAAATATTTTACATGATGTAAATGTGAGGACGAGTAGCCTGAGCGTCTGCAGTTGTCCCCTACACGGCGTGGCATCACGACGCGTACTTTCTCTACTCTGACGTATTTTTGAATATAGAGAAAATGCGGGTTGTGACACCCACCCCCTATATTTCGACATTTTCCGTTTCTGAAACATCTGCGCTCCTCCGAGCCCTAGGTTTTCCATGCCTCTCTGCCTCTTTCTCCGCCGGAAATCGCGGCGTTTGGGGCTTCTGGAATTATTTCCCCGCATCTCCGCCTCTTCCGCCGCCGTGCCACTTCCGTCGTTGTGCTATTCTCGTATTTCTTAGGTATGAAATCACGTCTTTCTAGCTTCTCATCATTTTCTGGGAAAACTTGATTGCAATCATTTTTTTATATGTTTTTGCACTTGTTTTCTAAAAAACTTAGATTGCAGTCGTTTTTAATACGATTTTGCAATGGAATTTTTATGTAAAGATTTCAGTCGTTTTTTAGTATATAAATGCAGTTGAATTTATTGAAACATTCTGGTTCAAACTATCAGGTATATTTTGTGAGTTTATATATCAAATCTTGTGTTTCTTAGATATGAAATCATGATTTTCTAGTTTCTCATCATTTTTCTGGGAAACTTTGATTGCAGTCATTTTTTATATGTTTTTGCATTGGTTTTCTAAAAAACTTAGCTTGCAGTCGCTTTTTAATACGATTTTGCAGTTGTTTTTAAGTGAAGATTACAGTCGCTTTTTAGTACATAGATGCCGTTGAATTTAGTGAAGCATTCTAGGTTTTATAAGTGAAGCATTCTGGCTTTATAAGTGAAGCATGCCTGGGAGCAAGTACTTAAGCTGTAGATGCGCTCCTAACACCTTCATAGCAAATATGATACCTCTCTTGAGTAGGTTGTCCGCAGAATCTATTGTATCACTTAGGGATGTCTGTCTCTTTCCCATATTTTGAATGCCAACCTACCCCCAAAACATACCGATGTTGTACATTCTTCTGAGGTTATACAACATGGATAGGGAAGCCTTCCAGCTCGGGAATTACCTTGTGAAGATGACGGTCAACGAAGTGGCCCTTATATTAGGTCTCCCAAATGCAAGTCGTCGCTTTACTTTTTCAAGAACACCCCTCTTGGACATAACCCACAAGAGCTTAACTGAAGATCTTCAAGGAGCTGCAGCTGAGGATAGGTCTCCCACAGTCGAGGGAGTCGAGCATAGAAGAATAAGTTTGCTGATAAAATATTTATTAGTTATTTATGGGTTACACCATCATTTATAAGGAATGCTTCCCTATGATCTCCTCCCAAAATGGGAGATCATGGGGTTGACTAGTCAACCACACCTCCCATGATGAGGAGAACATGGGGGTGGGGCCTACTCCCTCTCTTTCCTCCAAAACCGCCCCCTTTAGGGGGAAATCGCCGCCGCCGCCGGACTAGCCTCCGGCCGCCGCCGCCTGCCTTGCCGCCGCAGGCTGCAGCCAGGCCGCCAGGCCGCCGCCATCCTGGCCGCTAGCCGGGCTCATTGGCGGGTCGCCGACCTTGCCGCTGCAGGCTGCAGCCAGGCTGTCAGGCCGCCGGCGGCCTGGCTGCTAGCCGGGCTCGCGGCCAGGCCGGACTTGTGGCTAGCCGTCGTCCAGGTCGTCGCCGGGCCGCCGGCCGGCTACCTCCATCGCCCGGCCTCCCCATCACCATGGACGGCCTTCCCGTCGTCCTATCATGGTGGGCTTTCCTCGCCATCCGATCTGGTGGGTAAACACCCACTAACCCACTACACTGGTGGTGGGTCCCGCCATGAACCTCTCTTAGAGGCTATAAAAAGAGCCTCAGGGCCTACTCATTCTTGATCTTTTGGCTCTCAGTCATCTTCTTCCTCAAGAGATAGCTCTGCCGGACTCCTCCCTGGATCATCCTCTAGCCACCACAAGTCACCACGAGCCACCAACGCACCACCAGCAGCAAAACACCTAAGTCCTGGAGCGAGTAGAAGGAGGAAGGCGACCCCTGCAAGTAGGCTCACGACGAACCCGGGCTCCAAGCTTCAGAGCGTCAGTGCCATCTCACGCATTCCAGTGTACAAATCGCTCCCGCGGTGCAGCTTGTTGCTCGCTGGGAGCCGTAGACCTTCTCTCTCACCCCAAGTTGTAACGGGAGCGGCCTGCCGCCCCGATTCTCAGAACGCATTGTAATCACAAGCAGCTAGTGGATTTAGACTGGCACAGATCCGATCGCGTGGTTTTTTACCCAATTATGGGGTTTTTCCACATCATCACATCCTGAGTCAACCTTTCTTTCTCTCTGACTGTGTGCGCGCTCGACCGCTCTAAAATCTAAGACGGTCTAATTGAATCTGGTCCGACCGGGGCATCGAGTTAGTCTGCAACAGTTTGGCACCATTTATGAGAAACCGATTCCCAGCATTCTTCGGAGAACGAGGTAACCAGCCTTGCCTCTCCCAAACTCCGCTTCAATAGCAAAAAGAGGCGTCCACACCGCTAAATGATTCATCCTCGAAGAATGCACTAAACCAGTACACACCCGCTCACTTGTGAGCGTACCGTTAGAGGCAGAAGCTACATATGCAGCTGTTAACGCCCTCGAGAGGCGTGTCCACCAGATAGAGGAGCAACAGACCGAAGTGCTCACTCTACTCAGAAGTTTAGCAGCACCAGTCATTCCCCTGCCTCTACCAAATCATGGCCCGACGCAAGGAGCCCCACAAGAAGAAGAACACGCTCGCGTAGGACAGGAGGAGCGGCATCAAGTTAGGCGCCGTGGAGACAACCGTCGTCGTGACCCTCAGAGGACTGGGGGCAACATCCACTTCAAGAACATACCCCTTTGGGTACCACCCGCACAGACGTGATGCATACAGGTCAGAATGATCCGGCATTCCACCAGCCAAGAATTCTGCAGCCATTCAAGCAAGTCGATTTACCGCTGTTTGGAGAACTCTCCGTCTCAACCAGACATTGCTTGCACAAGGAGTACGACATAGAGAATGAATTCAAGTACAAGTAGCTCCCCCACGCCCGCAACACCACTCCAAGAGATGCATGATCGTCACCTCGCCAATGCTTATTATGAAGAGAACTTTGGAAATGAGAGGAGTCTCGATGTCTTGACCACTAGGCTGGAACTAGGTAAACATTTACCCAACTACAACTCACTTGACTCTTGGGCAGGGCCAGATCCAGAGGGTGACTCTGAAATCCACAGTTTCAGCGGAACCGGCAACCCACTGACACATGTGAGGTGCTTCAAAACTATCATGCACGCTCGCAATGCTTCAGATCAACACATGGTCTAGGAATTTCCGACAACAAAGGCTCGAGCTTGGTTTCATTCTCTACAAGAGGAAAGGATAAGCAGCTACATTGAACTCGTAGCTCACTTTATCAAAAGGTTCATGACGGTCAGAAAGCCCTCACTGGAAGGTCCAAGTCCGGGTAGAGTCCAAAAAAGAAAACTAGAGAACAATTTGAACCCCGAGCACAAGAGAAACTATGATCAGCGCACAAGTACCTACAAATGGCGAAAGTTGCGTCAATTCACGACGCTCAACTCCCCTCAAGGCAAGATCTTTGAAGCAATTCGTAACCATCCGGGCTTGTGCAAGCCTAGGACGCTCACCCCCGACCGAGAAGATTTGTCAAAGTACTGCGAGTATCATCAGGGTCAAGGTCACAACACCAACAGATGCAATCAGCTGAAGAAAGAAATCCAGCGACTGACGGGTCTGGGGGCGGTTGAACAATTCCTACCAAGAAATAGACCGCCTCTTAGTCAAAGCTTGAGATGTAAAACCATCAGAATTGGTGAGCCATCCACCGAGTTAAACCAAGTTCTAGTGGGCAGGGAGATTACTGTTAATGTACTGTTTTTATCAACACTCTTCAACTCAAGCTAACCACTGGCCACCTCGAGCTAACGTCTGCCAACGCACGTGTTTTTGAGAACGCCCCAGTACCAGTCATGAGTACCATTACTCTCCCGGTCACTCTCGAAGAAGCACCTCGACAAGCATCCTATGACCTACAGTTCGTCGTCATCCAAGCTGATTCTAACTATACTGCAATACTACAACAATCACTCTTGGATGTTTTCCAATCCCGCTCCCGCCATTTTCACCCTTGAGCCATCTCCTTTTTCACTCATTTATTTATTTACTATTGTAAAAACCGCAAGCTCGAGCTTGCAAAGACTATCTTTTCGCTATTTGCTTCATTAGTGCTTAATCAGGAAATTGTTTGGCCAGACTAGGTCGCGCAACCAGATCGAATACATACATTCTCTGGTGATCAAATTGAGTACGTACACTCTCCACCGTTACTGTCGACGATCGCCTTGCCCTCGTGCAACCTTGTGGGGTTTGTCTCCCTAACGAAGAAGCCGCGAGCAGCCCTAGTGCAACCTAAGCCGCGAGCCTGACTCCCACACCTCGTGGGGGCCTGCCCCCCTCAGGAAGAAGTTACAAGCAGTCCTCGTGCAACCTAATATGTGAGCCTGACTCGCGCACCCCGTGGGGGTTTGCCCATCTCAGGAAGAAGCCGCTAGCAGCCCTCATGCAATCTAAGCCGCGAGCCTGACTCGCACACCCCATGGGGGCCTGCCCCCTTCATGAAGAAGCCACGAGCATCCCTCGTGCAATCTAAGCTGCGAGCCTGACTCGCGCACCCCGTGGGGTCCTGCCTCACTCACAAAGAAGCCATGAGCAGCCCTCGTGCAACCTAAGCCGCGAGCCTGACTCGCGCACCCCATGGGGGCCTACCCCCTCACGAAGAAGCCACGAGCAGTCCTCGTGCAACCTAAGCCGCGAGCCTGACTCGCGCACCTCGTTAGGGCATGCCCCCTCACGAAGAATCCGCAAGCATCCCTCATGCAATCTAAGCCGCGAGCCTGACTCGCGCACCCCGTGGGAGCCTGCCCCCTCACGAAGAAGCTGCGAGCAGCCCTCGTGCAACCTAAGCCGCGAGCCTGACTCGTGCACCCCGTGGGGACCTGCCCCCCTCACAAAGAAGCCGCGAGCAGCCCTCGTGCAACCTAAGCCGCGAGCCTGACTCGCGCACCCCGTGGGGGCCTGCGCCCCTCATGAAGAAGCCACGAGCAGCCCTCGTGCAATCTAAGCCGCGAGCCTGACTCGCGCACCCTGTGGTGGCCTGCCCCCTTCACGAAGAAGTCGCGAGCAGGCCTCGTGCAAGCTAAGCCGCGAGCCTGACTTGCGCACCCCGTGGGGACCTGCCCCCCTCACGAAGAAGCAACGAGCAACCCTCATGCAACCTAAGCCACGAATCTGAGCCGTGCAACCTAAGCCGCAAGCCTGACTCGTGCAACCTCACAATGGCCTGCCCCCTCTTTCGCGACAAAGCCACGAACCTGAGCCGCATAGACAAAGATGTGGACTAAGGCCACGCAAACAAAACCGCTGAATAAAGCCGCGCAAACGAAGCCACGGACCAGAGCCGTGCAAACGAGAGCAACTAAGATGACATGAAAAGAATAATGTCATAACAAAATGATTGGAATGATACAAAAAGGGGCAACCAGCGCTTAAGGGCAACAACGACGAATGTTGAACAAAAGGCAAAATACATTACGACCAACTAAAACAACAAAATGCAAATACACAGCTGCAAAGATAAAAGGTTATTACTCGTTGTCCGAGCCAGAACGCTCATCTTCGGAAACATTTGCAAAGCTAAAGTCGGATGTGTCACATCCCAAACTCTTGCTAACCAGGCGGAAGGCCTTCAAAAAACTGCGCCGGAGCTCTATCTCACAAACATCATCCATCTGGGGCTCCACCTCCTTGGACCAAATCTCGTCACGAACCTCCTCTACAAACAAGCTACGGTCTCTCATGTAGTCCAATGATTCCAGGTATTCTGCAAGTCTCGCAGCCTTCAACTCCGACACGTGGCGATCAGAAGATAACATCTCCACTTGGGCATTTATCGCTCATAGCTGAGTCTCAAGACCGATGGCATTCTCCCGTGTCGCCTGCAACTGGGACTCCAAGCTCGAAGTCTCCTACTTCGAGTGCTTCAACATCTGGGTGGTCCTCTCCACCAAGGTTTTCTCCACCTCCAAGGCTGCACGCACATACTCTAGCTCGGATTTCAGCACCGACCCGGTCTGGCGGAACCGCGCAATGTCCCGATCATATTCCTCCTTCAGGGAGGCAAGCGATCTCGCGTCAACCGGAGCTTCTCCTGAAGGGCAAGGTACCCGTACTTCAAACTCACATAATGGTCATTCCAAGTTACAACAATCTGGGCTTGGGTCTCTATCTGCGCAAGGAAAGGACGGACGTTAACACCAAACAATAAAGAGAAAAAACCTTCACAATAAGTCAAGTCACTTACCTCATCACTCATTGCCCTCAAGGAAGAGGACATCCGAGGGGCCACCGCCTCCGAAGACACCTGAGGAACTGGGGATGCAAGTATCTGCACCTCGGGAGTTGACTCGAGACAGGCATCAAAAGGGGTCGTCGCCGCCGTCGTATCAAGATCGCCAGGAGGGGACACCACAGCTTTCCTCTTTCAACCCCCTCCCTGAGAAGTCCTAATGATTTGAGCTACATCCGAAGATATGCCACACCGCAGCAGACGCTTCTCCTCCACATAAACAAAAATATTTAAAAGGCGGTTGGCTAGTTTGCGAGGCTCTGAAAACCCAAGCACCAGAGAGAATTCTCATTCCTTCCCCCTCGCTCAATGACAGCGGTCCGGCAGTGTGTCCCACGCCTCGGGAAGGCCCCATGAATTCCTAACATACCCAAACAAAGTGTTCCTATGTCGATGATCTTTCCGAGCCTCAAACTCCAACCAACTTTTGTTGCTGCGAACCTCCACTTGTTCACCACCATCAGAGCGAACGTCTCACTTGTTGGATCCCTAGTTTGGCTTTGGGCTAGGTTCACTAATTAGGTTAAGTTTTGACACACATTGTATAACCAGAGTCAAGTCTTTGAGTCCTATAGTTTAGGCTAGTCATTAGGTTCAACATTCTTGGACCAGCCAGCAGAAGACTTCAGGAGACTCAAGACTTAGAAGAAATTCAAGCTCAAATCTATTAGTTCGAAATTCTTCGAACTCAGCTCGACGATCGTCGATCGCAGATCAACGAACTCAGAGTAAATTCTCTGAGTTGAGACAAGTCTACTCAAACAAGTAGCCGGGAAATGAAAGCAGTAAAATGACAAGTCTCACTCAAACGAGTAGACGAGAAATGATAAGTCTTACTCAAACGAGTAAGCAGGAAATGAAAGCCGTAAAATGACAAGTTCTACTCAAACGAGTAGCCGGGAAATGACAAGTCCTACTCAAACGAGTAGACGGGAAATAAAAGCGGTAAAAGCTAACTCATAAACGAACATACTCTACTTGAAGGAAAGCAATGAAAACCTAACTCATATGCTCACACACACAAGCAAAATGGAGAAAAACAAAGTGATCAAAAAATTAAAACGATTATATTATTACCATTAGAATTTGCTGAAAATGCATAAAAAGTATAAATAAAATTTTTTGGAGCAAAAGAGTTTTCAAATAAATGCAAAAATCAAAGGGTTTAAAAAATTGAAATAACAACTAATCCATTCTTATAACTTTGTAAAATTGATCAGGTACCCAAAAACCAAACTCAAGTCTTTTGAAAGGTGACTTGTGAACTGGGTTAACTTTTGAAGGGAGTTAAAATCCTATACAGTGGGGTGAAGAGTAAAGTGATGTTAGTCTTCTCTTTTCTCAAAAGCACTTTGAGAAGACTTTGTGTGGATTCCAGATCTTGTCAAAGCTCCCCCTGAGATGTAGAGTTGTTCAGGATTGAGAAGCTTTGTCCAGGAGTGAGTAGGTCTTCAGCTTATGAAAAACACATCCAGGAACTTTAGATAAATGAATCTATATTGTCTCAGCAAAATTCTGGAAGGAGGAGATGAAGAAGACTCTTGATCAATTTATGTTGTTCTTCTTCTGTCTTCTTGAGAGCAAAGTAAGAGATGTCGATTTCGAGCTGCTGTGTAGTTTTTTGCTCTTACTAAGAATATCTCTCTGCAATTTTTGCTCTGAAAGAATTATATTCCTGTTCTCAGTCTCTGTATCCATTTCTTAAAAATATCATTCTTTGTATATTCTCTAAGACAACCAATCTTCCTTCGAAATTTGAATCACTGCAATTAATGCCTTGCTGGAAAACTGGGAAGGAAAACGACTAGCATGACTGTCATTATTTGTTTCCCTAACTGTTCCGAGAAATATGTCAAATAAATTCTCTGATGAATACCATAATCAATGCTGCCAGGAACGACTATATTCATAGGGAATATAAGCATTGATTACTCAGGGAATTTATGACTTAAAATAATAATAGAGAGGGAACAGATAAGAAAAGAATAAAGAACAGACAACTTACAGAATTCGTCGACCAGATAACAGTTTTCGTCGACCTGCACTCAGAGAACGTCGACCTGAGAAATCCTGTTCATCGACCTGAGCTCTGCGAAGCAAACACTGAATATAAATAACTGATTCTGTGCTCCAAGAACGTTGACCTGAGAATCTGTTCCACACTTAAAGATCGTCGACCACAGAACTTGAACAAACAGAATTAGTTGAATTGAGAACCAGTCTGGAAGAAAACGTTGACCACAGAACATATCCTTCTAATGAATATCGTCGACCTGTGCTCTAAGTTTGTCGGGCTGAGTTCGACGAATGTCGAACTAATTTCCAGACAACTGAAAAACTTCAAAGTCTTGAATCTGAAGTCCACATCAGGCAGGTCCGTGAAGTTGACACTTGGGGGACTGGCCTAAAACTTAGAAAGAAAAACTAGCGACTCTAACTATACAACATGGGTCAACACAACCTACGAAGTGAACCTAGCCCAAATCAAAACAGGGGTTCCAACAGGGGGGGAATTATCCTTACATAGCACAAAAAGCCTCCTAGCAGCAGCCCAACAACAAAATGGATCAAAATTTTGAACCCTTAGGCCTTACAGAAAACATCAATTTATAGGCAAAAAAATCAGATTACACGCCCTGGTCACGGGCGTGTAGGGGGCGTGTCGGTACTGGCGTTGAGGTGAAGCCAAAAATTTATTGGCGGTTGACTTCGGGGCTTTCCACGTGGAGGTCACGGGTGCGTTCGGCAGTCTCGGGCGTGTACCATGGGCATGACTGGCAAAGCACCGAGTCCTTGCCTCGCTGACGATGTTTTGTCTAGAAAATGTAGGCAGTCACGGGCGTGCGCCAAATGACACAGGCGTGTTTGGAAGGTGTAACTGGCGAAGGCATCGAGTCTTTGCCTCACTAGCGACATCTTGCCTGGAACAGTCGAGACGGTCACGGGCGTGTCCAAATCTACACGGGAGTGACCGGACAAAGCGTCGAACGTCGATCGTCGAGCTGGAGGCGTTGAGAGTCGAGTCAGGTTTGACACGGGCATGTTGGACCGGACACAGACGTGTTCTGATTTCTTGATTGCTGGCGGCAGTTTCTACAGGAATCAAAGTTATATGGCCCGGTCACGGACGTGACAGACAGGTCACGTGCGTGTACATTAAAATTTCGTCATTTTTTTGCAAAATTTCTGAAAAATAAAATAAAGCTAAGTTAGAATATAATATACAAAAAAGAACATTTTATTGAAGAAAATTAACTAAAAATAACGAAAATAAACTGAAACAACCTAAAAAAAGTACGTAAAAATAGGAATATTTACAACTTATCAAATATCAACATATTTAAGTTTTTGTTGTTCCAGAACAAAAATTGGAGATATACTTATAAGAAATTAAAAGAAATCCTAAATTTAGCTGCCGCTTGAATTAATTAAAAGAGAGATCGAAGTAGACATCAAAGATATAAGAGTTAAGTCCTATATCATGAAAATATTTTAAATAGAAGAAAATTTTTGGCCAAAAAGACTTCTTGAAGTAACCAAATAGCAAGCAAAAATTGTAATCGTTAGCTAATAAAAATATATTGGAATTATAAAAACTTTAGCTTATAAGAGATTAAAAAAAATAATGCAATTTAAAAATTATGCTCTCAAAAAATTTTTATATTAAGTCTAGAATCATTGAATATGGTTACGGGGGTTGTTGTGGTTTATGAAGAATGTTTTGGATGAGGTGTGGTATATTTTTTTCGCTCGAACCTAGCTATAATAAATTTTTTGAATGTGGATATTTATGAAAAAGAAATCTTATTTTGCATAACATGTAATTTTTTTTTGTACAACTTCATATAACCCAATGTATATGTATAGGAGTAATGAATTTTATCATCTTACTCCGTAACATATAATCTTTTAAAATATTGGATGCCTATGTTTACGGAACGAAATCTTATTCTCATTGACATATGTTCTTTTAAGGATAAAAAGTTTATCATGCCAAGTAAGACATGATAAATATGGGGAGATGAGTTTTTTCAAAAATAAAACTAGATTTTAATAAAAAAATTTTAATAACAACTTTTATAAATTGAACGTTCCCGTGTTTCTAAAAACTTGAAGTAAAAAAAATTGAAGTATATAGTTATTTTTTCTAACATTATACACATGCCTCTATTTTAGATAAATTAGAAGTAGTGTCTAAAACAAGTCTCTTATCTTAAGAACTAAGCATAAAGTTTTTTTTAAAACTTATCTCGGATATCTAAATCTATCAATCTCTAATTAATAAACAAATAGTAAAAAAGAATTAATGAAATTTGCTTATAAATAAACTTGTAACTATATTTTGAAGAGCAAAAATGGTTAAGAATGGAATATTCGATTTATTTGTTTCATAAATGTTTTTTGGGATTTTAGAGTTATTATCTTTTTTTGTATTTTTGATTTATTATCTTTTTTTGGATTTTGAAGTTATTTTTTAATATGTATATAATAAAAATGCGAAAAAGAAATATTATTTTGAACTATTTATGTTTTCTAATTTTTTTTTGTATTTTTAAGATTTATAAGCAAATATTTACAAATAGGGAAAAAGAGAAAAATTATTTACAAAGAGGAGAAAGAAAGGAAGAGAGAGAAGAGAAAAGAATATTTACAAAAATTTTACAAAAAGATATATACAGAAAATATTTACAAAGAATATTTATAAAGTAAAACTAAATATTTTTGGAATTTTTTTGTTTTATAAATGTTTTTGAAATTTTTGTTGATAAAATAAGAAATTACTTTTGGAGTTTTCATTTTATAATTTTTTTTTGTTTTGTTTTCATTTTTTTTGTATTTTTAAAATTTTAGGAGTGCAGAAAATAGAAGTGCAGAAAACTAAATATTTTTGAAAATTTTTTTGTTTTATAAATGTTTTTGAAATTTTTGATGATAAAATAAGAAATTACTTTTGGAATTCTCATTTTATAATATTTTTTGTTTTGTTTTCCATTTTTTTTTATTTTTAAAATTTTAGGAGTGCGGAAAATAGAAGTGCAGAAAAGAAAGCACGAAAACACCCTCATACTTAAGTCCAACATTGTCCCCAATGTTGCAATGTAAGTATGCGGAACAAAAATGAAAAAAATAATAATATTTATAAACGAAATAAAGAGAGTGGATAGAAACTTACCTGAAATGTGCTCGGGGAGGCGCAATTAGGAACCCTGTATTATTAAGAATAAAACAACAAAAAAGTAAAGAAATAGCGAAAAAGATAAACATGGGGTGCCTCACAGGAGCGCTTTATTTATAGTCGTCTAGCTTGACTATTTTGGCGGGTTTATATGTCGAGCAGGGTTATGATTTCGATATTACCGCCCACAGGATCACCCGCTATATATAATTTTAAGCGATGACCTTTACTTTAAACGAGTCTTTTTCCGGGTGCGAGATGAGTACTGTCTCATATGACCAAATCTCTTCGACTTTGAAGGGTCAGACTATCGTGATTTTAGTTTACCCGGAAAAAGTCTAAGACGTGAATTATAAAAAAGGACAAGATCGTGCTGAGGAAAAAAAATTTGGGGCTTGATTTTTCGATCATGATAAAACTTAGAACGCTCCTTATATAATTTATTGCTCTCGTAAGCGTTTGCACGTCATTCATCGAGCTCGTTTAGTTGCAGTTTTCTATTTTGAGCGGATAAGTTAGCGTCGAGATTTAAGTGTTTTAAAGCCCAAAGAACACGATGTTCTAGTTCTACGGGGAGATGACACGCTTTGTCATAAACTAATCGATACACCGTACAACCAATTGCCGTTTTATATGTTGTACGATACACCCACAACGCATCGTCGAGTTTGACGGATCAATCTTTCCTATTAAGTGAAACAGTTTTTTTTAATATACGCTTAATCTCTCGATTTACTATCTCAACTTGACCACTTGTTTGTGGGTGGTAGGGGGTGGCAAGTTTGTGTGTGAATCCGTATTTAGCTAACGTCTTAGCCATTTGGGTGGTACAGAAATGTGTTCTCCTATCGCTCACAATAGCGCGAGCTGTGCTGAAGCGAGAAAATAATTTTTTAAGAAAGATAACGACAACTCGCGCATCGTTGGTGGGGAGAGCTTGCGCTTCCGCCCACCTCGATACGTAGTCGACCGCCACTAAAATATAATTATTTTTAAAAGATGGAAGTAGGGGGCAACAAAATCGATGCCCCACAAATTGAAGACTTCGTACTCTAAAAATAAATTTCGGGGTATCTCGTCGCGACGAGAGATGTTACTCGACCGTTGGCAGCTATCGCAGGAGCGCACAAAATTGTGAGCGTCTTTGAATAGAGTTTGCCAAAAGAAGCCCGCCTCTAGCGCCATACGCGCTGTCCGGTTAGCTTGATAATGCCCATCAGCCGAACCCTCGTGGCAGTGCCTAAGTATTTGCGTGCACTCAACACCCACAACGCATCTTCGGACTGCTTGGTCCGCGCAAATACGAAAAATAAAAGGGTCCTCACAAAAGAAATTTTTCAAGTCAGAAAATAATTTCTTCTTTTGTTGCCTCGAAAAGTCTTTTGGGAGCACTCACGCAACTAAATAGTTCGCAAAATCTACGAACCAAGGGGGGCAGACGAAATAGTATTTATGGCTAGGAGGCATTGCACAGAGAATCTGTCATTTATGTCAGATTCAACGAGCGCTTCCGCACCCGAATTTTCTAAGCGGGACAAGTGATCAGCCCTTCTTATCCCGGACCTCCAAATCAAACTCTTGTAGGAGGAGGATCTATCGAAGAGGGCGGGGCTTGAAGTTCGTTTTTGCTAATAAATATTTTAAGGCGGAGTAGTCAGTAAATACGATAACTTTAGATAGCGTTATATACGAGCAAAACTTATCAAATGCAAAAACGACGGCTAAAAGTTCATTTTCCATTGTCGTATAATTTCCTTGTGCGGAAATGAGCGTCTTGCTAGCGTAATAAGTAGGATGAAAATATTTGTTTATACATTGGCCAAAAACGGCACCTACGGCAATATCACTAGCGTCACACATAATCTCGAACGAAAGGGTCCAATCGGGCGGCACTAAAATGAGTGAATTGATAAGTTTTTGTTTTATAAAATTAAAACCAGACTCGCATTCACTACTAAAGATAAAATTTAATTTCTTTTCCAAGAGACGAGTAAGCAACATTATTATTTTTGAAAAATCTTGAATGAAACGTCTATAAAAGCCCACGTGGCCTAAGAAACTCCTAATAGATTTAACGTTGGAAGGCGGGGGATGTTTTTCGATAATTTCTACCTTAGCCTTATCGACCTCCATCCCCTTAGACAAAATCTTATGACCGAGAACCAAACCTTCTCGAACCATAAAGTTACACTTTTCCCAATTTAAAACAAGATGTGTATCCTCGCATCGCTGAAGGACACTATCTAAATTACGAAGACAAGTCTGGAATGAGCATCCAAAAACAGAGAAGTCATCCATAAAGACTTCCATAATGTCTCCTACCAACTCACCAAAGATTGTCAGTATACATCTTTGGAATGTAGCTGGTGCATTGCAGAGGCCAAATGACATTCTTCGGTATGCGAATGTGCCAAACGGGCATGTAAAAGTTGTTTTCTCTTGGTCATCGGGGGAAATGAGGATTTGGAAAAACCCCGATAAACCATCAAGAAAACAAAAGTATGGATGACCGGATAAACGCTCCAGAATTTGGTCTAAAAATGGTAGTGGGAAATGGTCCTTATGGGTGACATCATTTAGTTTTCTATAATCGATGCACACCCGCCAACCCGTAACTGTACGAGTTGGGACGAGTTCGTTATGCTCATTTTCCACTACGATAAGACCGATCTTCTTGGGCACGACATGAACGAGAATAACCGATGCACTATCTGAAATGGGATAAATAATCTCCGCATCTAATAATTTTATGATTTCGGCTTTAGCGACGTCTTTCATGTTTGGATTAAGACGTCGTTGCAGCTGAATAGTTTTGCGGCAATTATCGTTAAGGAAAATATTATGGTGCAAAAAGAAGGGTTAATCCCTTTTAAATCAGAAATTTACCACGCAATTGCTTGATGATGTTTAAGTAAAACTTCCAATAAATCAGAATTCTCTGAATCGCTCAAATGCGAAGAAATGATAACATGAAGAGTATCGTCTTTTCCCAAAAAGACGTATTTGAGAGATTTGGGTAGGGTTTTGAGTTCTAGGTAGGGCGGTTCTTCTAACCAGATTTTAATTTTAATATCTTTTGATCCAAATGATTCGAAAGATAATTTTGCAGAGTTATTGTAACACCCCAGTTTTCAGATCTTGAGTCTCTGGAAGCTATCGCCCGACGATAAAAGTTATTGCTCGGCGGTAGCTTAGCGTTGAGTAGGCAGGCGCCGAGAGCGTTGAGTGGTCAGGCGCTGAGAGCGTTGAGTGGTCAGACGTTGGGAACGTTGAATGCTAGCGCGCGGCGTTAGCTAGGTACCGCTCGGCGATAGCCCTATTTCGTCGAGCATCGAATGTGAGTCCCGTTCGTCGAGCGCTGGAGGATTATCGCCCGGCGATAGTAGCTATCACCCGGCGATAGCCCTATTTCATCGAACGTCGGGCCCAGTTCGTCGAACGCTGAGCTTTCGAGAAAACATCTAGTAAGACGCTACCGCGCAACGTTAGCCTTATCGCCGGCGTTAGCACGAAATTATTTTCTGGCCGACCGCTCGGGAAACTACTGCTCGTCGGTAGGTAGTTACCGCCTGGCGATAAACGACAAAAGCAGATCCGTTGTTTGGCTTGTTAGCCATTCGATTTCATTCAGGTTTTTATCATAAGGCCCAAGACTCTCAGTCCAGAGTGCTTTTATAGGCTGAACGGTTGTTTCCCCTCATTTTCTCATTTGGGAAGTGAGAGTTAGGGTTTTGAAGAAAAAGGTGGGAGGAAGAAGAAGAGAGCTTTCTTCCGCCATTGACGGAGCTTTACTCCTCCGATCGTCATTCCGAGGCCAAATCCGTGAAGAGGACGCGAAGATGCTCATTTTCATCCTTGCAAGACAAGTGTTTCATTGCTAGAAAGAGGAGTCGAAGGGTAATGACACTTCTTCTCTCGATTATAGGATGCGTGCATGACATCTTTTCCTTCTCTTGATTTTATTTCAAGCATTTAGGCACCAGATCTCTCAAGTGAGAGATATTCAGGTTGTCATGGTTCAAGAGGAACCACCAGATAGATTGTGTCCGTCCCCGACATGATATTGCAGTAGAAATCCACTCCGTTAGTGGATTAAGCATTGTGGGTGAAGCCGTAGTTGCAACCGTTAGTCCGACTCGGTGATGTTGCATAGCGAGGCTTAAGGATTTTGTAGAAATTTGTTAGCGGTAAGACGCCATTTGTGATGATCTTTTCCCCCTCTTTCGTGTGAGTACGTGTGACAAAACCAGACCGGGTGGAAATTAGTGTACACATGGGGGCACGGGGATGGTTCAGTACGAATGGTGATTTAGGGTGGGAAAGGCATGGATTGTGATGTGCTAAGGCGTGGTTTGTCTCTGTTGTCGGTTGGCTAGCCCGTGACGTTGCAAAGTCATGTGTGGAGAGTGTCCCGGCAAGACAAGTCCCCTTCTGTGGAACTGACACGAGAACGCCGAGCTTTGGGCAAGCCCGGACGATTCCAGATGGGTCTCGCTAGGTCTCCTTCGGTGGACTTGATCCTGATATTAGAGCCGGGCATGGGTCATTGCGAATGGGTGAGGTCTAGCAAGGGTTCTTAGCATCAGTTTATTTGTGTGGTGGAATCTAACGTGAGAATTCAGAGCTTGCAGACAAGCCCGGACGATCCCAACTGGGTCCCGCTGTGTCTCCTTCGGTGGACTTGGCCCCAATATTGGAGCCGGGCCTGGGTCGTCACGAACGGGTGGGGTCAAGACAAGCATTCCGTGTGGCGGCTTGTATACCGTTTGGGGGAAATTGGAAGTACCCTTGTGATAGCTGCTTGAACGCCAATGGGAAAATCAGAGTATCCGATGTGATGATGTGTTAGAAGCATACGCTTTAGGGTGCCTTGGGTGAAACTCAGGATTGCATTCATACTGCATTGTAGACCCCTTTATATTACTTGCTCAACTTAGAAAAATGTTTGTTGTATGAAACATCCAAACCTGTTTTATAGCTTTAAATGTATTTGTATTGTTGCATACGAAGTGCTGACCTGCAGGTTGATGGAGTGCCCCGGGGTCCGCTAGGGACGGCTGAGAGGAGATGTGTTGGTTACACAGTTGAGGTCAGCCTTTGCTGACCCACGTTACAACCAATTTTTACAGGGCAAGAATCACAAGCAGCAGCAAGCTCGTCGACCAAAAAGGCCTAAGCCGCATGAAGTGAACTTTCTATTATTTACATGTATTCTGATTGAATGATATGCTCCATGAAATGTAATCCGGCTTGCATGCCTAGATAGCTTAGGAGTACATGTGCACGTTACTATGGTTTAATGTTGCTTAAGTCTTGGACTTATGATGTGTAAGGCCCTAAGGCCATTTTGATACTCTTGGTTTGGTGGATAACTTCTAGTATTGATTGTATGTTTCCGTTGTTGATGTCTGAGTTTTGAGTTTGGGTAGTTTTTATATCATCTTATAATGCTGAAGCTGTGGAGTCTGTATGTTGTGGGGCCCCGACCGAACCCATATTATACAGTCATTGCAGAGGAGGTGTTACAGTTATCCTCTTAGCAATTAAAGTTCTCGAGCGCAAAAATATCGTCGTTTAAAAAAGTAGACTCGAAAACAGGGGAAGAACAATCTCCGAAATAGGTATCCAAATTATAATAAAAGTCATCGATCAATGACGAGTCTTCTATGAAGGGATTAATAGAGAAAGTGACGTCATCATCTCCTACCCGAAGGAGGAGACGACCATTACTCACATCAATTAATGCACGGGAGGTGGCGAGAAAAAGACGACCGAGTATAATTGATACCTCGGTGTCCTCCTCAATGTCTAAGATGACAAAATCTATCAAAAAGATAAATTTATCAACTCAAACAAAACGTCCTCCACTACCCCGACGGGAAACTTTACCGAGCTATCTGCTAGTTAGATACGCATTTTAGTAGGGGTCGGAGTGCCCAAACCTAATTTTTGAAAGAGCGAGAACTGCATCAAATTAATGCTCGCGCCTAAATCTGCTAGAGCGTATTTTACTTGTATATTGCGAAAAAGGCACGGGATGGAAAACCGTCCCGGATCATTTCTTTTAAGGGACAATTTATTAGTAAGAGCCGATGAGCAGTCGGCGCTGAGAGATACCAAACATACATTCTAAAGCTGCGTTTGACACGACTTATTTGCTTTGGTGAGGTTGGACAAAAATGTTATTATCATGCCAAAATCTTATGCCTCAAACTAGTTTTTTTTATAATATTTGTGATAGCAAACATATATTCTATGACAATGACATATTTGTTCAACCTCACCGGAGCAAATAAGTTGCAATAAACCGCGCAAAACGCGCCCTAAAAATAATTCTTTGAGTACTCTATACATTCATCAAAATTTGGGAAAACGAAAAAAATGTAAAGAGAGAAATTTTAAATATAGTATTTTACTTGTTGATGAGCTACAGTCCAGTTGAACTGCAAGTATAGTTCACCTCCACTACAACTACAACTATAGTTGAATGTTGTTGTAAGATGCAGTCCCAAACTATAATTACAACTCCACCAGAGGACCTACAACTTTTGCACTGCAATGGAGTTGTAGATGCAGCTGATAATATTCAGCATCAGTTCATAAGTCTTATCAAATTACTAAATAAATTTGATGGGTCCCCCCCACGCCCCACCTGAAATTTTTAAGTCAAATCGGCAAGACGTGGACCAAGTGAGCACGGGCTCGACCGGACCAATCACGCGCATCAAAGCCGCAAGACCCAGGAACTCCCAGTGAAGAAGCCAAGTCTGTGCTGCGCACGGCAGGGCCACGCAGGCGCACTCGGCCTAGGGATCAGGCATGCAGGGCCGACACGCGCGGATGCACCCTTGTGCGTCCCTAGGGCCGCTCCCCTGCACAACCGCGCACAACAGCAGGGCCATGTCCCCGCGGGGGTGCACTGCGCGGCCGCGCCCCGAGAGCGCGGGCGGCGGCGGAGGCAACGACAACCCTCGCCGTCTGCCACCTCCGGCCGCCGCCGTCTCCGAGCACCTTGCCCGGGCCGCCCGAAGTACCCGTGGGTAGGGGGCACTCTCGTCATTTTGGCAAAAGTGGTGATCCAGGTGACTCTTCAGAAAACTATAAATAGGCTCACATGTCTTCATTTGAATATAAACAACTTCAGGGGCAAGAGAGAGCTCTGATATTTTTCGGCGAGATCGTGGACTTAAACCGATTCTCCGCTCAGGAATTCTCTTGTCCAAACCGACCCGAACGAATGCAAAGTCTCCGGTTTGCGCGGTCGGTTCTTTTTTGTGATGCTCCAGTAGGAATTAGGATACACCAAAAGTTTATGACACAAAATTTCAAAAGGCGGGGAAAATCACAATTCATAACCTAACCTGGAATCTAGCAATTCATACGCGCCTCAAGAAAAAAAACCTAAATGAGTCGAATGAGTGCCTCCCCAAATCAAATGGCTCTCATGACTCATCTTTAGGGATGGGAAAAAAAAATTAAAGCATTCAACGAGAGCGCAATAAGCCAAGCTCCCGAAGCTTCATGTGGACGTAATTAGAAACTATGAATTTAAACTTGCTCGGAACACTCTCACCCGGGTTTCGCGAGCTCAACAACAGTCCAAAGTCGAAGCGCTTTCATCGAGACTCCGAGGGCCTAACCGTTTTTTCTCATTTCGTGCACCTGTGACGGAGTAGCGGTTTGTCGCCCTCCGAGATCAAATCAAACTCTGTAAAACTCCAAAAGATTTTTTTCTCATTTCGTGCAACGGATTTTTGATAACGGATTTTTGCTCAACACGGTTCTAGCCACGTGATTTTTCACCATTTTCGGGTTTTCCACGTAAAAAACGTCTCTTGTCATTTGTTGTAGTTCATTTTAACTGTTTGCGCATCTGGTCCGATTTAGAGCTAAGACGGTCTGATTTGTCCGGACCGGGGGAAAGACCGGGCGACCCGCAACAAAATTATTCGTCAATTTTTATTAGGGTTAGATAAGTAACAACACAGAAATCTGAATGTTCACAATTCATAGATCAAAGAAGTCGGAGGTTCATGGATTAATATAATCGAGTCGTCTACATCAAATATGTGCATTAGTTCGAGTTCATTTGGATCTCTCACGAGTGTGCGTAACATTTATTTTGCGTGAGTCGTGGAAACCAATAAGTTAGACCAACTTTGTAAATATATCATCAAAAATGATCAATATAAATATTATTAGGATTATTAGAATATAGAATATTCATATATATATAATAATATTATTATTAGGATTATTAGAATATTCATATATATATATATATAATATATAATATATAAATATATATAAAAAATATATAATATATATAAAAATAAATATACAAATATATAATATAAATATAAAAATAAATATAAAAATATAAATAAAATATTTTATATTTTAAATAATATATATATATAATATATATATAAAACTAGAGTTTAAAATTTAAACAAGTTTGAAATAAAAAAGTCAAATTTGTCGAAAATTTGAAACTTTTTTTGATCAAAAGTGTATCGCAAAGAAATCAATCTTTCGTATGATTTTTCTTTGTTTCATAGAAAAAAAAGGTATGTTGCTGCCTTTTTTTAAAGGAGTAAAGATCATCGAAGTAATGTCTAAACCCAATGATTTCACAAAGCGCAAAGCAAAGACAACAAATTCCGGAACAAGAAAACACTACTTTAATTTGTCTCAACAATTGTATTATAGTTAGTAAAATAAAATATAATTAGTAAAATAAAAAAAAATCCAAAAGGAGACAAAAAAAGAGGTTAGAGACAGCTCAATAAATTCTAAGGATTTTATTTTGAACTCTTAAAAAACTATTCAACTTGAGTTAGGAGTACTAATGAAATTTTTTTTTCTGTGAAGAAGGAAAAAGGTAAAAATTAGAGTTTAATTCTTTATGGATCAATTTATCTTTCTATTTCTATCTATATAGATAGAAATTATATAAATTAAAATCATTTTTTCTTGAGTCGTATGAGGATAAACCTCCTATATGTTTCTAAGGGGGCATTTTTTATCTACATCTATCCCAATGAGACATCTATCGAATCGTTGCAATTGATGTTCGATCCCGAAGAGAGGGAAGAGATCTTCGAAGAGTTGGTTTTTATGATGCAATAAATAATCAAACTTATTCAAATGTTCCGGCTATTTTATATTTCCTTGAAAAAGGTGCTCAACCCACCGGAACTGTTCGTGATATTTTTAGGAAGACAGAATTCTTTCAAGAAAGAATTTATAATTAATTTTTGACAAAAAAATAAAGGGTAGGCTCACTAGTACCTATCTTTGTGTAGTTATTTATTCAAAGTTTGTTTTCTTCTTGTTCAACAAATTGGGATTCATTTATCCACACATTTTTATCTTCCTTTTGAACTCATTTCTATAATTCTTTTAGTTTTCTTTATAGGTGCAATTACTATAGCTCGTCAATAATATAATAAGAAATAAGAACTTTTATTTTGATAATTCAAAGAATGAAAAAGGATTCAATCTCTTATCTACTGTGAATATGATTTTTAATAACTGGGGCTATGGTATCTAATTTCTTAGTCATAGTATTTATTAAAAATGAATTCTCCAGCATTTTATTTCTTATTACCAAAGTCTTTTTTAGTACACTTAAAAAATACCCCAGAAAAGATAAGGAATTGTTGGGTAATTCCTTTATATAGATCCTATAATGTTGAGACCAAAAATGAAAATAAAATTGCCAAAAATGAACAAGATGAAATTTCCATTTCTTCATCAGAATTAGAGTTCTCTTTGAAGCCAGAATTGCTTTTCCTTAATATCAAACATAATGTATGAAAGGTTCTTTGAAGAACCATAGAATCTTCAAAAGAATTACAATACATTACTCTAAAATATTCTATTTTTACATAGAAATGTGTTCGTTCAAGAAAGACTTCAAAAGATGTTGATCGAAAACAAGAAGACTGTTTACGAAGAAGCATGAATATATATTCGCATTCATATACATAAGAATTATGTAAGAACCAAAAAAATATTTGATTTCTTTTTGAAAAGACGTAAATGTCTTTATTTGAAGTAATGACACTATTTAAATTACGATATTCTTGGAAAATCAATCGCAACAAATGCAAAGAAGAAACATCTTTTGATCCAGCATTCAAGGATTTGAACTAAGATTTCCATATGATGGGACGGGTATAGTAGATCTGACACAATATTTAAATGTGAGAATTTATCTTCTAAAAAAGGAAAGATTGAATGAATAGATCTTAAATTCTGAGATTTTGGTATTTTTTTTCTTCAAGGGAAGATACTAATCGCGACGAGAATGTAATTTCCAGAATGACTCCAAAACCTTCTAATAATATTTGAGAAGAAAAATTAGAATAAAAAGAATTCTTATGCCCCCAAAATAGATTTTGGTTAGAATTATTTACCGAAGAAAAAAAAAGTTTCTGTTGATATATTCGAGTAATTAAACGTTTTACAAGTACTAAACTATATTTATTGTCATAACCAATAATTTCCACAGGTTCGTAATAAATAAAACTATTGAAGCTATGATCATGAGCACCCTTTATAGGCGGGCTAGACGATTTCGTCCTTAAGTTGCGCGATTTTGGTCTTGCTTCTAGAACGTTGTGGATTGACCAAGTCCATTTCATGTATCCACTTAAGTTTTTGGGATGAAAATGATATGTCACTCGAAGCATCCCGAGTGTTGGTCAAAGTAGAACTACCTCCCTGTTGCCCTCAGCGTGCGTTTTATAGGTAAACCCTAGGTTTAATACGGGTATCAGATATCCCGGTATCCGAACCAAACTCGTTAAGCCTCCGAGCCCGTTATATATCCAAATATACATTAACAAACATGAACATAATGAAATATTGAAGAGTATACCAGTAATTCACCCCTCAAAAGCCCTCATGATCTTTGATATTATTAAGTCTAAGAGGCTTGAACAGGCGTGATAGGGCTTGCGTACTACTCATTCCAGGTGAAGCCGAGTGAATCGTTTTTCTATCTTTTTTAAGGGTACTGATATTTGTACACCTAAAATAGTTATTCCCACATCGTTCAACCAACAAAACTCATCTTTTTTAATACCATAATTTTATATTTGTACCCCCCCCCCCCCCCCCCCCCCCCCGTGATTTCATTCCAAAATTCTCGTAGCCTTCCGCTCAATCTTCCTGAAGCCCTAACCAACCGACCTTACCGCCGCGCCTTTCGTCGAAGCACCCCGGCCGCCACGCCTTTCGTCGAAGCCCTCCGGCCGCCGCCTCTTTCTCCATTTCTTCTTCAGTTTTCCATTACCTTTCCCGACCCTACCACCCTTCCGCGTTTCTCCCGCCAATCGCTGGATTCTGTCCATCCCAACCCGCCGCGCCTTTCGTCGAAGTTCTCAGGCCGCCGCTACCGAACTCCAGGAAACTGTGTGAGTAGCTTCTCCCTCTTTCGAAGTTCTCAGGCCACCATGCATTTTGTCGAAGTTCTCAGGCCGTGGCCTCTGTTTTTTTCAAATTCTCCATGTTTCTTCTTATTTGTTTTCTGTTGTTCAGGTTTTTGCTAGGCTTGGTCTTGTGTTGCTTGAACGTTTTACTTGTTGATTACGAGTGTTTTTCTCCATTCATTTTTGACTTTTTCCGCCCAACTGTTTTTAGCTTTTAGAACTACTAATTCATATGTCTGACCTCTTTTTTGGAAAATTTTGTGAGTCCAGAAATCCGCCGTGTTTTTGACAATTCCCTTTATTTATTATAAAGTTGCGTCGGATATAAAAATACGTAAATCCTAGAATAAAATTGCAAATCTCGTTACAAGAACGGTGGGATTGTTGAACTTTTTTTATATCAAAAAGGATGACATGGAATGCGAGAGCTCGGCGGTCATGAACCATCTCTGTGCATCTCTTGTCATCCCCAACTTCTTCTTCGGCGGAGGCGGAGGCGTCGACAGAAACTTAATGATCAGCTTGCATATTTTCTTCAGCTTCATCATCGTACCATTCTCGGCGGCCTGTGCCCGCCGAAGAAGCCTCTTAAGTTCGCTCCCTCCGCCGCCGCGGTCGCCAAGTATTACCACACGTGTTTTTCTCCTGATCTGTTGCCCCTTCGAAGCCCTTTTTTTCCTGCCATTTTTTGCTCTACAAACACACTCTCTCTCCATCTCCATCTCCATTTCTCTCTCTCCCTCTCTACACAGATTTAATTTGCCTCTTTGGTTTAAGCCTTAAGGCAGTATTTATTATTAATAGAGCTCATGTTAGTTGGCATTCTTTCAAGAGGATATATATATATATATATATATATATATTATATATATATATATATATATATATATAAATATATATTATATATATATATATATATATATATCTATATATATATCTATATATATATATATATATATATATCCTATATATATATCTATTATATTGCATAATTACAGCGTGCACTCCTTAATTTTTAAAATCACAGAAAACTTCTCTCAATATTTACATTTCATAACAGCCATGCACAAAAGTAGTCCCTTCGAGAAATCTCAAGG